>OY725320.1:72892349-74285054 GCA_963242795.1 Inga leiocalycina
ACGAACTGAAAGAAACTTGTCACCATAACTCCAAAAGCTGAAATCCCCAACACAAATCACTAGCTTTAGAAGTACTAGTACCGCAAATGTTGAAGCAATCCCATAACCAACCCTAAGAAGATTTTGAGGGAGGAGAGCTGAGAGGGAAATTGGGAGGCAATAGAAGATTGCATATGCATATGGTAGGGCTGGGAAAATCGACGTCACCTCTGATCATCTCAAAATTAAAATCCACTTGGACTCCAGTTGGCACAAGTAAGAAAAAAACTTATCAATTAATGTTCAAGAAGTCATCTTTTAGTTACTTTTGTATCCAAAAAAGTTTATAGTTACTTTTATATTTTTGGTATAAGTTATGAATATTTTAGCACAATAACCCTTCATTAAAAAGCTCACAATAATGTACGTTCGGGATTCCTAACATCATATTTACTTTTACTCTCTTTTATAATGTTTATAGTTATTTTTGCGCGGGGGGGGGGGGGAGTTTATCGTTACTTACACATTTTTTGTATAAGTTAATGACTATTTTAGCACATTAACTTTAAAATAAGGTTTCAATTCATAACTAGACTTTAATAGTTGGGCTATGATATTATTTATTATCTGTTAATAAAAAATAATTGAAAATTAAAGAGAAGTAAAAGTAAGCAAAAGCAGTAAAGGGAAAAAAAAATAGATGGCACACAAGATTTAGTATGAGAAAACCTGCAATTAATTTAAGGGAAAATCCCATATAAAGACAGTTAAATTATCTAAATTATAATTTGGGTTACTAAACTTAACATATTATTAATTAGGTTATATGACCTAATTAGGGATTTAGAAATTGGGCCAAATTACCTCTATATCCCTTAGTTATTAAAAAGAAAAAGCAAAATTAGAGACAAAACTATATTGTTTAAGCACTACGTAAGAACCCTAACGGCAGAAAATTCATTGGAGACCTCAGAAAATCGGCAAAGAAGGATATGGTAAGTTAGTTCTAATGTTAAATCATCATTCCTTAATCCTTTTTTTTCATTAGATCGATAGTGTATTATGTTTGCTTGCATGCGAAATTGCCCAGGGAAAGGCGGTTGTTGATGGTGGTTTCGCATAAGAAAGTATTTAAAAATAGGGCTCATATGTTTTGGTGGAAAAGGATGGGAAATAACCAAACACAAGTGCGTAGCATGCGAGAATCCGTGGCGTGCGACAATGGCTCAAATCTTATGAGTCTATACATATGTCCCTTTTTTATTTTGGTTGAATCTACACGTCATACTTTGCAGAACCCATCATCAACATATACCTAAGGTCTTCCACCTAAGTTGAAATATGGGGCAAAGGTTAAAAGGGAAAAAACAAAAGTCAAAACAGTCACCATGGGAACCTACTAATTCATGACTTGTGTTAGGAAATTCAATTTCATGATTTATTGACTTGTGTTAGGAACTATAAATTTCATGAGTTAGTGGTATGTTGTTTTGCAATAATTAATATCATAGAAATTTTTGTTGAATCGGACATGTGATTAAATTGTGGATTTAAATTTAGAAAGGGTGCTTAGTTTTTGAGTTACTTAAAAAGTGCCTATCACATGTTTAATTAAGCTTCATCACTTTCATGTTGTCAATTTTGGAAGCGTATTTATGTTATATACATTTTATAAAGTGACGATGATGGCAAACAATATACATGATAATGAAAGTTGTCTTGTTTGATGTAGGTTGGCACAAAAAATGGTTTTTTCAGGATCAACATCTGAAAAAGAACTGTTGTGTTTTTTTCATGTAGGTGGACAATTTGAGAAGAATGTTGAAGGGAGATTTCAATATAATGGAGGCAGTGTACGGGTAAAAACTATAAGACAAGGAATGACACTTGAAGAATTGAGAGGAATGATATCATTATGGATTGGCATTAATTATGATAATAGTGAGATAAAATACACGGTGACATTTGATGAGAAGACTCTAGTAGATCTTGTTGATGATGCTAAACTTGCAAACCTTTTTCACTATAATGAAAGAAGTGGGCATGTGTATATAGCATGTAAAGGGAATGACAATCTACATGAAACAATTGATAATCCACAAATGTAAGTGATTTTGTTGTTCATGTTTTTTTTTTAAAAAAAAACATGTTGTCATTTGTTATAGTATTGTTGTTAACGTGGTAACAAAAGTTGGGTTATGTAATGCAGCATTCAGGCAATCGTTGGTCACCCTGAACAAAGCTCTCAAGCTCCAAGCAATTTGGATAATGAAGTTGAACATGTGTCTTATGAAAATGGTCTCGACTGCCTAACTTATGAAGGTGGTGCAGGGCCTAGCAGCCTACCGTGTGGAGTACAAAGTGCACCCACACCTGTGCCTGAGTTGAACTCATTGAAGTGGAAAGGAAAGTTGTCGGGAGTATGGCAAACCTTTACAAATGCTAATGCTTTCAAGCAAGCATTGCACAAGTATAATATTGCTCACAATTTTGAGTACACATTTTTAAGGAACAGCAAGGAAAGAATGTCTGTGAAATGTAAGATCGAAGGGTGTCCTTGGAAGATAACAGCAAATGCGATGGGGAAGACCACTCCTTTCCTTCGTGTGACACAATTTAAAAATGAGCATGTTCATCATGCACAGGACAATCTTCAAGTGAACCACAGTGGTAGGGCAACTCTTACATCATCTATTATTGTTGAGGAGGTGAGGTCCCACATAGACAAGCGCCCTGGTGAAATTAGAAAGACATTGCAAAGAGACTACGGTGTGAATTTAACGTATAAACAGGCATACGCTGCTAAGTTAAAAGCACTTGAAGACATTCAGGGTAGACCAGAGCAGTCTTATATGCTTATACCATGGTTATGCCAACGATTGAAGGAAACTGATCCAACAACAGTTGCTAAATTTGTAGCTTCTGAGGATAACACATTTGAGCGTGTTTTTATAGCATATGGTTGTTGCATTGAGGGGTTCTTAGCCGGGGCAAGACATGTATTGTACATAGATGGGACTTTTTAAAGTGGCCCATATAAGGGCACCTTGCTGTCAGCCTCCGCATATGATGCAGACAATGAGCTGTTGCCATTTGCGATTGCTATTGTGAAGGGGGAGACATTGGAGGACTGGAGATGGTTTTTATACATGATTAAACAAATAATAGGGGCAATTGAGATCACAATAGTTTCAGACCGTCACAATGCTATAATAGGAGTTGTGCAAGCAATATTCGGTCATGAGAGGCATGCATTTTGCTATCGGCACGTGAAGGAAAACTTTAGTGCAGAATTGATGAAAATAAACAAAGGAAATAGAAGAACAAGTTCCCAAAGCAAGGATGAAGCACTAAAGTTTCTTGACAATATCGCATATGCAAGGCTTGAAAATGAGTTCAATGTTGCTATGGAAGATATGAGAGAATTCTCTACGCATTTATTTGAATGGCTTATGAATCATGGGGACATTGATAGGTGGGCTTTGAGTCAATTTCCATTTAAACGTTGGGATAATATAACAACAAATCTTGCTGAGTCATTTAATGCGTGGATGGTAAATGAGAGAAGGCATAATGTTGCCCAGTTGATCCATGAACACCGAGAGAAGGTAGCCAAGAAAATGTATACCTCAGCTATGGCAATAAGTAAGTGGAGAAATGAGGTAGGTCCAAACACAGAGTCAAAAGTAAGGGAAAATGTGGGGAAAATTGGACAAATGAATCCGGTATATTACAGAGGGAATAGGGTTTGTGTCCATACAACTTATGGAGACCTAGAGGTTGATCTTGGTTTACATGAATGTAGTTGTGCAGCATGGCAAATGTCAGGAATTCTGTGTGCACATGCTTGTGCAGCAATCAAGCTTACCCATGGCAATGTATATGATTATGTTGATAAATGCTACAAAATTGCATCTCAAGAAAAAATTTATAGCCGATGCATGACTCCAGTTGTGACAATTGACATACCAAACCTTAATGATTGCAGGATAGAAAATATATTAGGTCAAACCTTGCTTGGACCACCTCAGACCAGTCGACCTCCTGGAAGGCCAAGAATTAGAAGACGTGAATCACAATTCCAAAACAAGAAAATTTACCACTGTGCAAGATGCCATGAAGCTGGCCATACTAAGAGGACTTGCAAAAATCCAAATCCATGTTAATTTTGTTGTGATTAGAATTCACAACTCAAGAATTTCCAACTTGAACTTGTTGCTTCTTAGTGATTTGACTTTTGAATGATTTGAACTGTTTTACTTTATCTTTTTGTTCTTAAGATGTTGACTTTTAATTGATCCACATGTACCCTTACTTGACCCTCATTAAGACGAATTGTATTGCTTCCTGATGGCAATCAATCTGGCCTCTTATCCCGTCGGAGTAAAATCGTTCCATTTTGATCTAAGTCTAGGCATTAGCAAGGACAAGGACATTGAGACAAAATAAAGTTTAAACTCTTACTTCCTCCACTTTGATCGAGTCCCATTATGTTTAATATAGATCTCATACACATGTTCTAGTATTACATTCTCGTAAGAACATTATGAGCTATGTTTGCATTTCTTGATGTTTGAACCTCATCAGTCTTCCTTTCTGTACCTGGAAATAAATAAATACAAGTCTGGATTCTATTCTATTGCCAATATTTAGAATGTACTATTGTATACTATGGAAGAACAGACAAGCTTTTGAAGTAAAAAAAAAAATCATGGTTGGAGAGAATTTCAACAAGAAGAAGCAGCATCACCTTACTAAATGCTAAATGAGATTAAAACGTTATCTTACAATGGGTGAGAGAGAAATTCTTTAGTGTAAAATAATTTCTTATAACAGTCAAACGTATAAAGCTGCTGAAGTAGGCATCAAGTCAAATTACTTATCAGAGGAGCCCACTCCTTTGTTTATGTTTCCATTCTCTTGGGAAGTAGAGGGTAGGACCCATATAGTAAATAAATTTCTGTTTGGGATGCCTCTGAGTCAATCAAAACGTGGATAGATGAAGAAGAATATAGCTAAAGGAAAATTATGTTCCAATGACAGAAGAAGCGCCTTATTAAATAACAAAAGAAATGGATAATCCCTTTTCAAGAAGCCTACGAGACTACAACAATAACATTTCAACTCTAAAGTATATTATTTCTGAGAACAAGTAAAAAGGCAATTGAAATTATATTATTCAATTGTAAAATTATGAATATAACTATATCAAGATGTATCACAAAATATAACTATATCAAGCAATAAATTTGCTGTCAATGCACATTATATGCTTGATATCGAACATTTATTTTTAAGTTCCAGCATGTATAAATAATGTTAGGGGTCACAAGAAGCAACATAAAGTAGAAATATCAAAGGAACAGCTCCAACCTGATTATCAATTATCATTTGCTTTAGATTTAAAGTCCAACCAGTAGAACCATCTTGTTTACAAAATTATCTGATTTATAAGAAGATAGCCTGCTATATTCTTTCTGCATTATGCACACTACTGACAGATGATGGGGATAACTGAGTGAATTAAACTTGCTAAGTGTCCACAGAACTTTAATATATTATATCTATCCAAATGAAGAATCCGTAAACTTTAATTCCCATCAATCCCTTTTTGTGATATGCAAGCAAGTCATGTTCAGATTCAATCCAAAGCACTTTAGTCTCAGGTTCAGCTATCAACAAGTCATGTTCAGATTCAATTCTAAGAGCTTTAGTCTCAGGTTCAGCTATCAACAAGTCATGTTCAGGTCCAATCCTAATGATATAAAACAAATTGGTCAACAAGAATTTTCTAACTAAAAGATCTACCTAGCTATAGACATGTAGACCACCCAAGGTGCAAATGCGTTTTGAGCCAAAAGAGAAACGGTGCTAAAGTGTGCCATTTCATTGTTCAAACCAAGTTTAACAATCTAAATTACTCACAGGAGGGCAAACAGAGATTTGGATGAGAGAATGAACTCCTTAAAGTGTGGATGCATCTACAACATTGTCAGCATTAAAAAACAATTGTCGTCTTGTACTATTCTGAACATGTAAACAGATTAAACTAACAATGATTCAGCACATCTTATGCAACAAATGCTGATTATTATCCATCAATTGCTATAAAACTAAATACCGCAATAAAGGAGAAGTTGCGGGAATTATCATAGCAAAAGAAACTCCAATAGAACAGAAACAGATTCTCATCAAGGTAGATGCTTGAACAGAAACAGAAACAGTCAGCTTGAAGATGCTTCATGCCATGACTTTATTTATCAATGAGAAGTCGCCCTCATGCAAGTCATCCTGTAAGGAACATCACCAGCAACAAAAGGACATGAGAAGTCGCCCTCATCCAAGTCATCCTGTAAAGATAATTTGCTAAAACTTCTAGAAAATCCAATCCGTGGTGAGCCACTTGAAGATAACAATCCTGAGAATCTCCCAGAATCGTCCTTGTTATCCTTGACAAATTATAAAACAAATGTTAAGCTTACTAAAACAGAATATGCACATTTGAAGTTCAGGAGTAATCAGGCAGACCATAATTACCTTTAGATTAGCATAATTTGTTATGGAGGATTTGTATTCTTTCGTCATTTTCTCCTCTGCACGAGAGAAAGGATCACTAAATGAAGAAATTTTGTAACTAATACCAAAATTACGAGTATGACTTGATGTACTTATCTGCCTGAATATACAATAAGCTGGAAGAAGCCTCATCTGAGAATACAGAGAACGGAACTGATTCAGGTTGTAAGTTATTCTGCAAATCCATCTTTTCCCAAGTAAAACGAATTCCTAATTAGGCTCCCCCTTTTCAAATAAATCCATTCTTGGTCTCCCAGAAAAAAGTAGCCCGATGCCAATGAAACTCAATATCTTTATCAAATCGAAAATTTTAAAAAAGCAGGACGCAGAGATAGAAGATGAAGGAGGATGCACCGTTAGGCGAGGTGAAGGAGGAGGAAGGAGCCGAGGCGGAGGCGGAGGAGGAGGCGGAATTGGAAAGGGCGGTGGGAGGAGGAGGCGGAGGCGGAAAGGCGAGGAAGGCGAAGAAGATGAAGCAGAGGCAGAAGGCTTAAGGTGGTGAGGAAGAGATGACGACCGAGGATTTGTTGCAGAAGAGGGAAGGCGACGGAGAGAAGACTGAACTCTAAAGTCGCCGTTCACACTGCTCAGGGCACACGAGAGAGAGGGCGACGATGAAAATCAATGGCTTGTTGTCTTTTCCTCTGTTCTTTTCTTTGAACCAGGCAAGGGTATTATCGAAAATCAACTAACATTTACATATCCTAAATTGGGTCATTGACTTAATTTAAGATTTATGGATTTTATTAACTTTATATAAGATTTTTTTATTTTAACTATCTTTTTATGGGATTTTCCCTTAATTAGGGAAAATTAAAGTAAAAATGAAGGATATGGAAGGAATGATATTTTTTTGATATTGTTATTTGATATCTGAATTGGGGTTTATGGCCTTCACTTCCAACATAAGGGTCTAAAAAAATTTAAAAACTTTAATTATTTGAAAGACTAAATACTAAAATATAAATTTAAAAATACTAGATTACCTATTAGGCAACGTCCACTCGGATCCTGGACCCATATGAAGGAATGGTTTTTTGTTTTTTTTATTACAATTCTAACTGAACTACCTAAGGTATTTCCTCAACACATAGATACTCAGCAAGAAAGTCCGGAGGTATTGCAAACTGAATCACCCCTAAAGCCCTATTCATTGATTCCTTTGCAAGCATATCAGCTGCAGAATTTGCTTCACGACAACACGTATGAAGGATTGTATTGAATCAGTTTAGAGTGAGTAAAAACAAAAAGCGATAAACATATCTTCCTTGAGATGCACGAGGATTTTGGTCTCAGTTTGGAGCGAGGGAGACACTAAAGGGGGGGCTACTATCTCTAACTTTAAATATAAAATATAATTGACTTTTTTTACAATATTAAAGAAACTAATTAAATTATTTTAAAATATTTATATTTATCATTTTTTCTCTAAACCAATTTGTCTGATTTATAAGCTAATATATAATTTAATTATGTACAACATATAATATAATCAAATAATTTATTTAGTTCCCTTAATCTCTCCAAAACCGGAGACAATAACTCACTATCATTGGCTCTGTGATTAGAAGGTTTGACTAGGAATAATTTAGTATTTTTCAAATTTACATTTTACTGTATTTCTTCAACTAAATCGATGATCAATTAAATCATTGAATACCTCGTGGAGAGAAGTGGGTAATGGAGTAGAATATATACATATATATATAGTCTTACAGAGTAAATTGGTCATAGCAGAGAGAGCGAGCTATATATATATTACACAGGTTGCAAAGTGGCCTTGATCAAAGAAAGGTCCAACATAATCAGCAAATGCCTATAGGAGAGAATCACTTGGTGTGGGGGCTACACACTTTGCTCAAAAGAATATACCAAAAACCAAGAATTGATGATCCATTCTATTCTGTGCATCTCCATGATTGCTTTTAAGCAAGAGACTTAAAAATCCTCATCAAGCTTGAAGACAAAATTTTTGCCAGCATCTTGGAGGCTTGACATCACTGATGCCTTCTGATAATCACCCACTCTTCTCTCAAAGAAGTTTGCCTTGCCTCTGCTCAATCACAAAGCAATCAAAAATTTTAACTAACATCATTGTCATTATTAATAATCCAAATCCTAAAAAACTCACTGCAAGGAAATAAACTCCATCCAGTCAAATGGATTTTCCACATTGTACTTCCTCTCGTAACCCAAAGAAACCTGAACGCAACGAAAAAAAAGGAAGTTAGCCGAACTTTTTGTTTGGGCAAGCAGGAGGAGGAAGGAAAAAAAGCACACTCATCCGGTCCGTAAAAAGAAAATTAGATAAATTACTTAATTATAACAAATGTGATTACATTTCTTTAAAATATCTTTGTATAACGTTAGATTATATATCACTTTATAAGTTAAGCAAATTAGTTTGGGGGAAAATGATAAAATATTAGAGATAAAATGGATTAAGGTCTTATATTTAGGATCAAGACCAATCTCCTAACTAGCTCCAATAATTACGACCGGAGAAGTGCTTATTACTGTCATACCAGAAGCCTATCAGCAATAAATTTTATGTACTGGCTCATGAGTGTGGCGTTCATGCCGATCAAGGCACAAGGAAGGGCCTCACAGACAAATTCACTTTCAATCTCAACAGCTTCATGCACAATGCAATGAACCCGTTCGGAATCAAGCTTCCTCTGTAACAAGCTGCAGGCAAAGCAAACCCATAAACTAAACATTATCAACTAAATATCTCTATGTTGCTGCATCATTAATGGAAACCAAAATCAAATCAATCACACGATTTAAAAATCAATAGCGATTCATGTAAAAGAAATTATTATATATTTTACAGTACCTGTAAAGAAGGCAAGCAAAATCACAGTGAAGGCCCTCATCTCTAGAGATTAGCTCATTAGAGAAAGTCAGACCTGGCATCAATCCTCTCTTTTTAAGCCAAAATATGGCACAGAAACTGACAGCAAAGCCAAATGAATTAACAAATATTATATATATATATATATAGTTCAGCACAAGATTCCATTATAAAGCAAAGACCCCAACGAATCAATTTTTCTTGTGATAACTACCTTCCTGAGAAAAAGATTCCTTCAACACAGGCAAAAGCAACAAGTCTTTCTGCAAATGAAGTAGAGCTGTAATTCATGGAATGAACAAGTTATTAGTAAGCAATTTCAATAATTCTCTGTATCAATATGGGCACAATACAAAGATCAGATAACTGCACAAAACATAAAAGAAATTATAAACTTTGAAAATAATGACAAAAAAATTGAAGCAAAGAGGTTTTAGAAATTGAAAGTTTCATCACAGACCCTACATTTCAGAAACCAAGTTATATAAACACCTAACATCTCTATTAAAGGATCCATTGGAAATTATACCCCCCATAAGATGACAGAACATGATACACACAAATAGGGAGGTTTGCACCTTTTACTTCTTGATAACCTCATGAATTACTTATTAGTAATGGAAAAGTTCAACAGAAAATAAATTGCCTGCAAGCATGCAAGATATAGAGGGCTTCATATATCAAGTTCGATTATGTCTGCATGCAAAAAAAGCCTACCCCAAATTGGCCCAACAATGCTCAAATCTAACCTAATCATATGACTATCAAAAATAAATAAATAAATAGCAAAGATGAACTATTCAGCATCTCAAAATCCTAATGCGTCAATTTAGTGAAGGTATTAAAGGGCAGGAACACATGAATATCCGGCATAAATTCCATAAATGCCTGTGTGCCTTGCAGACTTGTCCGCAGATATGTAAAAATCCAGCAACTGCAAGTCCTCATACATGCATGTTGTGCTCCCTTATGGTGACACTATTGGAAAAATCATTTACCTTTGAATCCAATTTAATGCCCACTCAGCCTTCCTTGCTACACAAGGTAGATTATCAATCGCATTAAATAACCTATGCTTCTCTCTTGAATCCTTGATATAGGTCTCCAGCAGCAGGCTGTACATCTCTGACAAAATATAAACCTTAATCAGGAAGAAAGCAGTAAGGAAGGAGAGAAGACATCAATCACAATGCTATACCAGAATGAATGTTCTCCATTGCCATTTGAAAGCCATAAAATGCCCGAGCCTGCCATTAATAACACTGAAATGTAAATGATAGAGTATAATTAAACATAATAGGTGCCAACTTTTGCTTCGTGTGCGTGCAAAGGTGTCTATGCGAGTTCATAAACGATACTCGTGACATGTAATTGAACTACGCAGCCAAATGAGTATCTAGAGCGACACAAACAAAAGGTAAACACGATAAAGAACTTCTAGATATTTAGAAACAGAAAAATAATTAAACTGCTCAGCCACTTAGCACTTAGCACTTAGCAGTGGTAAATACCACAGAATAATTAGAATGCAAGTAGGATGCAAGTTTACCTCAGGAATTTGAACATCCTTCAGAAACCTTGCGGCTAAATTTTCTAGTACTATGCCATCAGATGCAGCAAAAAAGGCAAGGACATGGGTTATGAAGTGCTTCTCAGAGTCGGTCAAGGTTTCCCAATGTTGAACATCATAAGAGAGATCAACCTCCTCAGCTGTAAATACATTCACAAATTGCCAGAATAAACAAGTAATCAATATCAAAATTCACCATGCTTAGTCTAGTTTGACATAAGGAATCAATGACTCAAGCGTCGCTAAAAATTAGATGCCAAATGGCTGTATAAGGACGTTAATTCAACGATACCGACAGAAAGGGTCACTCCGTTGCAGATGATATAACTGGAATAAATAAAAGTCTCCTTTATGGATATGATACTACGCATGTTACAGAAATTAGCTATATAATTGCCGAAACACGAAACCAGAGGCACCCACTTGCTCCAATTCAAAGTTCGAATAATTCGAAGAAAAGCATTGTGGGTATTGAGTGAATTCCAGGCACTCTTTGCCCGACGAAAAATTAAACCATGAAATTACTCAAATTTCAAATAATGTCAGTAATAACGTTCAATTCGTAACCCCAATTGTTAATCCAAAAAAACAGAGGGATGAAAGCATTATGCTTCAACCGTCAACACGTAAATAAGTGGGCATGACAGACGTAGGATAAAACAGTAAGAAAAATTAAATCTTTGTTATCCAACCAAGAAAAGCAACACAAGAGAAAGTAATACCCGTCCAAAAACTGGCTTCAGCCTTCTTATACATTTCCCAGAGTTGCTTGTACCGGATGGGGAACATACAAAACCTCTGGGTTTGCTCCCTTAATATGGGTTCTTGTTCTGCAAGTTCTTCTTGTTCATGTTTAGCTTTGTCAGCTTCGTTTTCCAGAGACCCCATTATCCTTGCGAGTACAATTTCGTAAGATGTGACCCTGAAGTTGAAGCCTTGATAGTGAATGTGTAAGGAAATAGAATAGAAAGACAAGAGGGAATCAGCAAAACCCTACAAAAACCCACTGCGCCCGATAGAAACACAAGGGCCGAAATTGCTGTCGAAGAAATCGCGGAACGAAATCATCAGCGACTTTAGGCCTTTTGTTTGTTAGCGTCCATGTTTATTGGGAATTGGGATTTTTCTTCCGGCCTTTTGGGGTTCCAGAATAAAGGAAGAGTACTTCGCACGATTCAGTTTATGTAGGGTCCGGTTTTGGGCGCATCCTTTGAATTGAAAAGGTTGAGATTGATTTATAAAATTAATTTATAAGATTGTCTTTTAAAATAATGGGTTAAGGTTGAAAAATACACATGTGATTGTTCTCAAAGTGCACCTAACATCAAATGCTTTTTTTAGGTGCAACAGTGACTATGTGGTTACAAAATAGGTGCAAAAATACCCTTTAACTATTAGTTTGACTTTTTGACCTTAAAAGTGATGACGTGTACGATGACATGGATGCTAGAGTGACATTTTGGAAAAAAACCTTGCTGGCTGGTAAAGCTTTGCAATTAATATTACCCACATTTTACTATTTTAGTACCACCTTCGCTGAAGTAGATTTAAATCTGAGTGCAGAGTGCTTAACTCACTCAGCAGAGCTGTTGCCCTAAAAAACATACTGATTGCTCAATTTTTTCTCAACCCTAGATTTCCAATATTATTAAATTAAAATCATTATAATACATATATTATATTACTAATTTTTATTAAATTATATGATTTATTAGGAAAATTTGATTTTCAGCAAGTTTTTTTTTCAAAATATCACTCCAGTGTCCATGTCATCGTACATGTCATCACTTTCAGGATAAAAAAGTCAAACTAACGGTCAAAGGGTATTTTTGCACCTATTTTGTAACCACATAGTCACTTTTGCACCTATTTTGTAACCACATAGTCACTGTTGCACCTAAAAAAAACATTTGGTGTTGGGTGCACTTCGAGAATAATCACATGTGTATTTTTGCACCTTAACCCTAAAATAATTGAAAAGTAAAACTATTTAAAAACATCTAAACACCCTTTAAATATATATATATATATATATATATATATATATATATATATATATATATATATATGAATAGGATTAAATTACAGATTCGTTCTGAAAATATTCGTAAAAAGGATAATATTACCTTAAAATTTTTTTTATTCTCAATATGACTCCAAAAATAAAAAAACGTAGTAACGGTGACCATAAATTAACAGTTCAGACACAGAGGGTCTAGCATTAGTTAACCTCATAAGGCTGATGTGGGATGCCACATCAGATTTTTGGCTTAGGTAGATTCATAAGTAAAAAGCTAAAAAAAACATTCTCCCTCTTCTCTCCGCTGCGCTCTGTATGGCCGTGCAAGGCCAACTTGTGGGAGTTGGAGGAGGAAAGAAGCAGAACGACTCAACAGGGAGGGAGGAGCGAAGGGAGCAACGATCTGATGTGAGCTAACGTAGGACCAGTGTTGAAAGGAGAAGGCAAAGACTCGAAGCACGCATAAAGAACGACAAAGCGAAGACCCAAGCCCTCACAAAACGCAAACAAGAGGACGTAAGTCCAGGTCTGAAGATTTTGAAGTGTTTATAAAAGCACACAATCTAGTCTTTCAATTTCATGTTCATTCCATGCGTTGGCGTCATTTCTCCGTGTTCTAAATGAGGGAAATCGAAATTTGGGTGACTACATCGAAATGGGATTGGGTGAATGAAATATTCCCTGTTGAGTCGTTCTACGTTCTTTCCTCCTCCGACTCCCACAAGTTGACCTTGGACGGCCACACAGAGCGCGGCGGAGAGAAGATGGAAATTTTTTTTTTTCAGTTTTTTTTTTTAACTTATAAATCTGACTTAGACAAAAATCTGTTGGGGATGCCACATGGGCATGCCACATTAGCATTATGAGGTCAACTAATATTTGATTAGTTGGGTTATTAATTTAAAGGCGACATTATTATGTTTTTAAACTTTTGAGATGATATTGAAGCAAGGGTTAAGTAACAAATTTGTCCCGGAAATATGGGTCCAGGAGTAATTTTGTCCTGAAAGTTTTTTGGGATCAATTTCACCCCGAAAGTTTCAAAACGCAGCAATGTTGCCATTTTCCGTTAAAAAATTAACAGTCAACGTCAATTTTTTAATGGTCAACATTTGTTATTTAACGGAAAAGGGCAACATTGCTACGTTTTAAAACTTTTAAAGCGAAATTGATCCAAAAAACTTCCAGGATAAAATTACTCCTGAACCCATACTTTCAAGACAAATTCACTACTTAACCCTTGAGACAAAAACACTTCAATGGCACATTACTCCTTCATAAATATTTTCGAAGTACATTTACATTTTAACCCTATATAAATATATATTTTAAAATAAATTATAGACGCAAAATCATGATTTTTCCGTAGACCATCAAAAACCTTCAGGTAGTATATGATAGGACAAAACTGAGATTTATTTATTTACATCCATTAATTATAATTATATTTAAAAAATTATTCAATTACCCTATTTTGATTATCTAAATCATATTTATAAACGAATTTTGAGATTATAGCAAGGACACTAATGTTCTATAACAAATTAAAAAGGGTTGAAGCATATGTTTGATGCTCTAAATGTACATTAAATTTTAATTTAGTCTTTTAAATTTATAAAATGTATTTTTATAATTTTTTTTTTCAACTTTCCTACATTTCACACACCAAGGAGAATCTGCCTCTTTGAGTTTGACCCTTGTTAACTTATTCAAAACCTTTTAACCCTAGAGTACTAGAGCTTTCTAGTACTCCTTCCGGTCTTAATTATAAGATAAAGTTGACTCTTTTGGAGAAATTAAGGAAACCAATTAAATTATTTTAGAGTATTTTTATTTTTATTTTTTTCTCTAAACTAATTAATTTGATTAATAAACTAATATATAATTTAAGGATAACAAAAATATAAACACTCTAAAGTAATTTAATTGGCTTCCTTAATTTCTCCAAAAATATCAACTTTATCTTATAATTAAGACCGAAGGGAGTAATAAATACCGTGCCCTTAATTTTTTTTCAAATAAAAAAACCCGAGTGTTGCATGAGTTAAATACGTAAAGGAGTTTTGTTAAGGAAAATGTAAAAGTGATTGTTTTAATACATCCCGAACACATCAATGATAATTATCATGATTGGGTCCTATCTAAAATTGAGTCCTCTTTGTGAAATTTGAGGTAATAGTAGAGTTGGAACGGAATTCTCTCTCTTGGTACTCGTGTCACCGGAATTTACTCTTTCAATGGATGACGTTTTTATTTTGAAGATACCGCCGGATTTATCGCCGGAATCCCAATCTTCGCCAGCTAGACCAAAGAATAAGCCCTTTTCTTGCTCTTCACCAGGAAATCTTGCATTGGTTGGGATCGAGAATGGTTAAGGGAAAGAGTTGCTAGTGACTTCAGAAGCCCTTTCATCAGAAGTACAGGGAGAGAAACAAGGGTGTTTTTCAGATTCTCCAAATCATGCGAAAATCTCTTCATACAAAGACTCATTGTTGGGGATCAACAGATTGGAATTCAATAGGATGGCACATGAGTCCTATTCATCAAATGGGGATCAAATAACATCCAACTTGCTGAATCAAAAGTGGAAGATACTAGAGCCTTCAGAGGAGACAAAAAAGCTCATGTCTGTCTATCCCTCTATGGACATTACAGATGATGAGTTCAACGAAGCTTGCCAGCCCTGGAATAAATCCCTAATAATTACGGTACTGGGTGCTCATTTCTATTTATTCAAGTTAAAAGAAATGCTTGGCAGGGTGTGGAGATTTTGTGATTTCGAATTGGTGGATCTCCCAAACACTAATCATGAAAATTGGGAAGCCCACTATAAAAGAATCATATTGGAAGGACCGTGGGTAATTGCAAACCACGCAATATTGGTTCAGAAATGGTCCCCGTATTTTGATCCTTTTCAAAATCAACTGGGAAAAATTGCTACTTGGGTGAGAATACTGAATATCCCTCTAATATACTACTCTCAGAAATTTATTTCAAGATTGGGGGATATGATAGGTAAGACCATTAAGGTAGATTTACATACTCTAAACTGTCGTGATCACTCTTCAGGCGTTGTGTCGAGGGGAAGATACGCACGAATTTGCGTTGAATTAGATCTTCAGAAACGCCTTGTTCCAAGAATCATCGTGGCATCGACCATCTTTAACGTTGAATATGAGGGGTTGGACTTGATATGTTTCACTTGTGGGAGGTACGGCCACAAGAAAGACGCCTGCGCAAGTAAAGAAGCAGTAAATGACCTCCAGAAAACACAGAAATCAGGGTCAGTTTCTGATAGGGAAACACCGGTCACGTTGCCGGAGAACGTCCTGCGGAGAACAGAGGAAGCTTTCGGCCCTTGGATGTTGGTGGGGGGTCAGAGAAAATCTCGGTTCCCAAGGAAGCAGCAGCACGAAGTCGGCGCAGCAGGAGATAGGCATGGGTCGGACTCTGCCAAATTCATGGGGAGAAAATATCAATCATCAAGGTTTCAAACATTAGCTGACCTGGATGAAGAGAGAAAATTTGAGGATTTCAAAAACACAAGCTCCCGTGAGCTTATGCGTCCAGACGCTGTAGAAGAAGAGAGGAAATCAGGTGAATATGGTGAGAGGAAAAGTCAAAGAAAGGAAGCACAAATGGGTCAGTTCAAAGGCAGCATTAAAGAGAAAGCCACGCGTCCTTCTAGGCGGATATACCAGGCAAAAAGCAAAGACAAGGGTGGTCTTAGCTTGAAGTCCATCCTTCCAAAAGTTCTACCAAGAGGGCCTGTTATCTCTGAAACTCAAAGCAAGGCCCAAATCCAAGAGGAATCCACTACCCATACAAACGAATCGCAACCATCATCTTCGGCCCAATGTCATAAGGAAGCCCAATCAGTGAAAGAAGGAGCTAGAACTCATCTTGTTGTGGTGGGCTGTATGTCTTCATCTACGTCCGATCCCATCATCACGCCAAGTGCTGCTGAAAATGAAACGCTGGACGTTATCTCAGGCCCATTGTCTTTGGGATTAATTAACAAAAATCTGAATCCAGTTTCTCCAATCATCGAAGGAAAATTACATGAAGTTGTCCAAGAATCTGAGACGCAGTTAGTAGCTCTTTTGGGTTCTCCTGTATCCTCATCTCTTAAAGTCTCAGTTTCAAAGCATTCATTGGATCAGGAAAGTGTTCTGAACAAAACGGTCCTAGCTGAAGATCAAAAGCAGGATCCTCTTTCCATAACGCTGCCTCCAACGTCTAGAGCAGAAGTGCAAAATCTCTTGGAGAAGGTAAATGAACATGGCAAGCAAAGCAAGAATTTAAGGGAGGTCAAGACCAGAAGTAGATCTGCTTCGAGGAGCATCCCTCCTGATAAGTAAATTTTTTTTCCATGCGTTTTAAAATTTTTTTTCCTTATTAATTATGATTATATCGAGTTGGAATTGTAGAGGCGCTTGTAGCAAATCTTTCCCCCGTGTCCTTCGTGATATTGTTTCTAAGCATAACATCTCGGTTATGTGTCTTGTGGAAACAAGAGTTAGTGGTAAAAAAACAGACTTAGTGGTGCGTAACCTTGGTTTTAACAATTGGTTGAGGGTTGAAGCCTCGAGTTATGCGGGTGGTATCTGGGTCCTTTGGCATGACATTGAAGTGTCTGTTGAATACCTCTTTTCTACTTCCCAACTTCTTCATTGTCGTTTGACTGATAAAAATTCCAGAGACAGCTTCTGTACTACTTTTGTTTATGGGGATCCCAGATGGAGTTATAGACAGGAGCTCTGGACTGACCTCCGGGTTTTGGCAGGTAAAGTATCTGAAGCTTGGCTTGTCCTTGGTGATTTTAACTCTTTTTTAAATCACTCTGATAAGGTGGGTGGGGCGGTCGTCCCTAATAGATCCTTATACCCTTTTCAAAACTGTGTTCATGATTGCGATTTGTTAGACCTGCCTGTGGTTGGGGACAGATTCACTTGGTCTAGAAATGACATAAAAGAAAGATTGGACTGGGCTTTTTGTAATTTAGCCTGGGAAATGGGTCACCAAAATCATAAAGTCCTTCATCATCTTCGTTACAAATCAGATCATAGAGTCCTAGTGATATCTTCTGGTAATACTCATGCTACTCCCTCCTCAAATCGTTTTAAGTACCAAGTCGCCTGGTGTCTTGAAGAGGGATTCCCTGATTTAGTAAACTCCGCATGGCAAAATAATGACTGGCTATCTGGTTGCATCGAATTCCAGAACAAAGCCACCTGGTGGAACAGTAATGAAGTTGGCAATCTTCCTAAAAAGAGAAGGACCCTGATTAAGCGTTTAGAGGGTGTTGACCGCGAAATCTCCACTCGCCCTCATGCTGGCCTTTTAAAGCTGGAAGCAAAACTTTGGAAAGAATATGCCAAAGTCGTGAATCAAGAAGAGCTCCTCTGGTACCAAAAGTCAAGGTGCAAATGGCTCAAATATGGAGACAAAAATACCAGTTTTTTCCACTCTTCTACTGTGATCAAAAGAAAGAAAAGCAAAATTGAAGCTCTTCAAAACGCTCAGGGCGAGTGGATTGCCAATCAGGACAAGCTCAAGGAATCTGCTCTAAATTACTTCCAAGATCTTTTCACAACTGATCAAGATGTGCTGAATGTATCTGATTGGCTGGTGGACTTTCAAACTCTAAATGATTCTCAGCTCTCTTGGATTCAAAAAGAAGTGTCTGCGACAGAAATAAAGAATGCAGCTTATGAGATGGATGCTTTCAAGGCGCCTGGTCCTGACGGGCTCCAACCGCATTTTTTCCAGTCACAGTGGCAGGTTGTGGGTTTGAAGATCTGTGATCTTATTTTCTCCATCTTTAGAGATCCAGATAAGGTTATCGATATTAACCAGACTCATATCATTTTGATTCCGAAGGTCGATAATCCTTCCTCGATCAAGGATTTCAGGCCAATATCTCTATGCAATGTGAGTTATAAAATCCTAAGCAAAGTTCTTGCAAATAGGATGAGGTCTGTATTGGACTACCTGATCCATCCTACTCAATGCAGTTTCATAAGGGGAAGACAAAGCTGCGACAACATAATTCTGGCTCAAGAAGCGATCCACACAATGAGAACGACCAGGAAGAAGAAGGGTTATGTTGCTATTAAAGTGGATATGGAGAAAGCTTTTGACAGATTAGATTGGAACTTTCTGCATTTTAATCTTCATAATCTGGGTATAAATGAGCACTTTGTGAGGCTGTTGATGAGGTGCGTCTCAACTTCATCTATGAGAGTGGTTTGGAATGGGTCTCTTTCCGATCAGTTTCAACCAACAATAGGCGTGCATCAAGGGGATCCTCTGAGCCCATATCTTTTCATCATATGTATGGAACGTTTAAGCCAATTGATTAACCGTGAAGTGAATGAAGGAAGATGGAAACCTTTAAGGCTTAGCAATTCTGGGCCAAAGCTCTCCCATCTTTTCTTTGCTGATGATCTTCTATTGTTTTGTGAGGCTACATCATCTCATATGGAGAACATTAGAGAAGTGATGAATTTCTTCTGCAGAGCATCGGGACATAAAATCAACCTTTCCAAATCTAAATTATTTGCTTCCAGAAATGTCCAGTTTCATAGAACAATGCAGCTCGGTCAAACTTTAGGAATCAGTATTTCTGGAGATCTAGGCAAATACTTAGGGGTTCCTTTTCTTCATAAACGAACCACTAAGCTCACATTCGCTCCTCTGGTTTCCAAAGTTCAGAAGAAATTATCCAACTGGAAAGGTAGATTCCTAAGTATGGCCGGAAGAATGGTTCTGATAAATTCCATTCTCTCTACTCTCCCGTCTTATCAGATGCAAACCAACCTTTTGCCTAAAGGGGTTTTGCATGATCTTGAGAGAATAAATCAGAATTTCTTCTGGAATCAAGGTCCGGATAGTAAGAAGCAGCATCTAATAGCTTGGGAGAAAATCAAGAGGGGGAAAAATGAAGGGGGTTTTGGAATCAAAGATCTAACTAGCCAAAACAAAGCTCTCATCATGAAAGTATGCTGGAACCTGATCGCTAGACCGGATGCTTTATGGGTGAAAGTCCTCAGATCAAAATACGACTATGGTGATGGAAAGCTCCCAAGAGTTGAGAGGAAAAGGAATCAATCTGCTGTCTGGAGCGCAATTACTACAGTATGGGACTCATTCAGGTCAGCAGTGGGCAGAAAGCTTCGGAGCGGGCAGTCAACCAACGCTTGGTGGGATTTATGGACAAGTCTGGACCAACCTCTCATTTACTATGTTGACAGGAATCATAACTCTATAAATCCAGAAGAAGCGGTTAGAAGTTTTGTTCGTCCGAATGGGGAGTGGGATCTTCACAGATGGGGTTTGTATTTACCATGGTGGGTTGTTGACAGAATCAGAAAAGTTCCCCCTCCATCCCAATCAGGTGACGACACATTCTGGTGGAGGAAATCTCCTGATGGAAATTTCAGCGTCAAATCTGCTTATTCCATGATCTACTCGTCGCTTGAGGAATCCTCCGATCCTTTCTGGCAACGTATCTGGAGATGGCCGATTCCAGAGAAAGTTAAATTCTTTATGTGGCAATTGTTCCAGGAAAGAGTTCCTACGAATTCTATTCGTGCTAAGAGGGATGTGAGGATAAACACCGAGTGCCCTTTTGAGTGTAACTGTGAGGAAACAGCAATTCATACTTTGAGAGATTGCGATTTTGCAAATTCTATGTGGCTTTCCTGTATTAACCCCATTTATTACTCTGCATTTTTTTCTGGTAATTTACAGGTATGGATCAAATGGAATATGCAGCACTCACCGGGTAATCGCAAGATGTCAAATTGGCCCTGGCTTAGGGTCTTCGGTTCAATATGCTGGCTCATTTGGAAAAATAGATGCAGAAGAGCTTTTGAAGGGACTAGTGAGCGGCCACAACAACTAATTCACCGGGGTCTACATTTCCTCCACGAAGGCATAGAAGATGGGCGGCTAGGCACAAAATATTCAGAGTACCAGACAGAGACACAGCAAGATGGAATGCTCCACCGGTGGGTTTTACTCGGGTCGACGTAGATGCTGCGGTTGACGTGAATAGGAATTTGGCAGTTGGAGGAGTAATTCGGGACAGCTCAGGAGCTTGGATTTGCGACTTTCAACAGAATCTAGGATTCACATTTGGCTCGACAGCTTCTGAGGTTCAAGCAATCAGTATAGGTCTCCAAACCTGCCAAACCATGAATCTCAGAAACATTAAGTTACACACTGACTCACTTGAAGCCATTCAATTACTCTTTCAGCCAGGGGGTCATTACCATCCCCTCCAGAACGAGTTAGAGGAAGCAAGGAAATTAATTTATAGGGATTGGGAACTAGAGATTGTCCATAGTCACCGTGAGGCAATTATGTGTGCTGATATTCTGGCTAGGAGGGCCCTTGATTTGGACTATGACCTGTCTATTTTGGACCGCCCGCCAGACTTTTGTTCGATCCAATTGTTGGCTGATCTCAGCTAATCATTGGGTCTTTTGATTTTATCCTACTATAATTAGGACTTCTGTAAAGGCCGTATAGCCCCAAGAGCTTTTCCCGCTCTTGTCATTACTATTCAAAAAAAAAATTGAGTCCTCTTTATGGTTCTGAGAGCTTTCGGCCAAAAAACCCCGCATAACTGAAGAATGTTGTAGTGCCATGGCTGATAATGGTATTCTTAAGCCACCCTGGTTGTTTGTATTTTCCTTTTCTTAATATACTGTGCTTTGCTTTGTGGTTTTTGTTTTAAATAGGGTTAATATAACTTTTGGTCCCTAAAGTTTAATCCAATTTTGGTTTTGGTTTCTCAAGTTTGAAATCGGTGGTTTTAGTCCCTGAAGTTTCACCGGATTTTGGTTTTAGTCCTTTAAGTTTGAAAACGGTAATTTTGGTCCCTGAAGTTTCAGCCAATTTTGGTTTTGGTCCCTCAAGTTTGAAAAGGATTTAGTGACTTGGTTATGAAACCCGACCCGACCCGGGGAAAAAACCAAATAATTTTCAAATTTGAGGGACTAAAATCAAAATTGGGTGAAATTTCAAGAACCAAAACCACTTATTCAAACTTGAGAGACCAAAACCAAAATCGAATGAAACTTCAGGGACCAAAACCACTAATTTCAAATTTGAGGGATCAAAACTAAAATTAGATCAAACTTCAGGGACCAAAAGTTTTATTAACCCTTTTGAATAGTATTTATTTATGATCACGTTTAGGACTCACAAAAGTGTTTATTCACATAAGTCAGGGTAAAACTCTTCTCATATATTTATCCCGTATACTACAAATCACGATTAAAAAGTTACTTTTAAATATTCTAATAGTTATTTCAAACAACCACTATTGTCATATACTTGAACATGCTTTATTAGTTCCATTCCTTGGTCCTTGGCACGTTCTCTCACCTGGACTTTAATGCCATACCCTCAATCTCTTGTTTGTTTAACCAAAGGTTTTATCAATCTCTCAAGGCACCCCACGTCCATAGTGGCGTTAATCAATGACTCTCACTCCGCATTATTATAAATACGATGGGTCCTACTAATAATCTTGCCTCTCCGCAATGTTATGCATGTTGATAACACCATGACTAGTGTGGGCTTATATCTGTACTTTTGTGTCAAGTATAACCTCTTAACTTTAGTTTGAGCTATAGTTCGGCTTGTGTTTAGATCTTATGTTTTAGTTCATGTGTACTATTATGCTTCAATGTGTTACTTTGTTACAACTGATTTGGGCTTTACTGTTTTGCATCGGTTCCATAATCTAATAGAAAGCCTACAATATTACGTTGTTACTTAGTCATCCTGTCCTTGGTGGTAAGTTGATTTTTATTCTAAATATAAGATATTTATCATATTTGTTAATCTTTTCAAAAATTACTCTTATTGATGATTCTTCAACAATAATCAAATAAAAGATGAAAGCAGGTAATTAAGGAATTTGATTAAGGTATTTTATGAAAAAATGTAATATTAACTAACTTAACTAACTTTTTTAATCTAATCAAATTAGGTAAATAACTAGACTTGTTTGGTATGAGGGAAGAGGAGGGAAAGTGGTAGGAGGGGAAATTTTTTTGAGTATGATTAAAGAAAATTAGAGAACTAGGGTTAAAATTTTTTAATTATTTTTTATTACTCTTTTATCATATATAAGTAGTACTGGGAAATCAAGTCAGCCCGTTTATACCCAAGTCCCAAAAGGTACAATTTTTTAGGCCCGCATTGTTTAATGTAAGCTCGTAGGCTTGGGACCTGTTTAGCACCTTTTTGTTTCTTATATGCTTAAAGACTAAAATACCTAATTTAAAACATAAATATTATCAAAACTAAGTTAAATCATCAAACATTATCGATGTTTAATAAAACATAAACACTAAGATTTAAGTCGAAACCAAAACTAATATCTAGACACAACCACCAGTCAACCACAAGTGACTGTGAGTGAGTTGTGTGTGCGGCGCACGCTGTGCTGTCTGCCTATCTATTTGATTGGCGATCGCCCAGCGAAGCCATGAAGTGACGAAGGCAATCCGTGACTAGTGACTCGTGATTATGAGGGAGAGGGTCGAGGGACTGAGGGTTAGGTTAAGTCATAAGTGTGTTATGTGTAGTATTATGTTAATATGTTCCAGTATTCCATTTCCAGAGCTAGTGCCCACTGCCCAATTAGCCTTATATTTTTTAAAAAAATGGGCCTAAAAGGGCTGGCCTTGTAAGGTTGCAGAGCAAGCCCTTTTAAGCCCGCGGCTCTACAGGGTTGACCCTTTTAGGCCCGACTCATTCTGAAGGCTTTAAATTCTAAGTCTGGCCTTTAACGGGCTTAGTCCTAAACGAGTTAGCCTGACGGGCTCGACCTGATTTCCCGACTCTATATGTTCTTTATTAAAATTTTGTAACCCGACTTCTTCAATTGTTTTAAATTTTCCTTCCCCTCTAAATCCCTCACACCAAACAGACCCAAGGACTAGAGGAGTATCTTTTTTACTTAATTTTGAATAAATTTTTTGTTGGCAAAAAAAAAAATGAAAAAGAATAAATTTTGTTATGAATATTAAATATGTGGATGTCCATTGACTCATATTAATCTTCCAGTCAACTTGACATAAAGAAGAAAAGAAGACATGACACAAAGCAAAAGCAAAAGAAGATAAGGATATAAAGAAAAGAAGACAAGGACATAAAGACGATATAAAGTAACCATGGTCATTTAAATATAACCATGGTAATACAACCAGGGTTAGATTTCTGCCTCTATATAAAGGGCTGTAATCGATTGTTTCAATTGAACTGAATGAGAACTTCTCTCTAACTTCTCTCTAGAAATTCTATAATCCTTTCTCTGGATTCTATCAATCTTCTCTCTTATCACATATACTTTTATAACACGTTATCAGCACGAAGCTCTAAAAGAAGGTATGATCTTCTTATGGTTTCTTTAATAATTATATATACGTTGTTTTATTTTATAGATCTGGGATAATCTGAGCCACTATATGGAATTAGAGAGATACTTTTACCGATTGTTATATAACATCGGGTTCCATGGCTAAAGATTGGAAATCGTTATTGTTTTTATATACAAGTTCTTTTATATTATTATTATTATTGTTATTATGGCCAGAAGCCATACATATCTGATTCTTGAAATTATGACCAGAAGTCATAATGTTTTAATAATATGGCCAGAAGCCATATCCATTCTTATTATATAGCCAGAGGCTATACATTTTTCATCTTATTATATGGTCAGAAGCTATATATATTTTTATCTTTTATCTTATTGTACGGCCAGAAGTCATGTACAATTTTTATCCTGAAGATAATAGTTAATTCCTCATCTTGAGATTAAATGGCCCGAAGCCATACATGTTTCAATTTTCTTATCTTGCCTTATGAATTATTTATTGTCTTTATGAATTTACAGTTATTATATTGCATATTTACATTTCATATTTTAATTATTTTCATTTATTTCTTTAATTAGTTTGAACAATGGCAAACCTGGCAAAACTTGAAATTGTGGCTCTCGATATTACCGGGAAAAATTATTTATCTTGGAAATTGGATGCGGAAATTCATTTGAATGCAAAAAGTCTGGAAGACACGATTAAAGAAGGGAATAAGGCATCCAACCAGGATAAAGCTAAATCCATGATTTTTCTTCGCCACCACTTACATGAAGATTTAAAAATTGAATATTTGATAGTGACGGACCCACTTGTCCTTTGGAACAATTTGAAAGAAAGATATGATCACCAGAAGTTGGTCATTCTTCCAAAAGCTCATTTTGATTGGATGCATTTACGCTTACAAGATTTTAAATCTATAAGTGAATATAACTCAGCTATGTTCAGAATTACTTCTAAATTGAAATTATGTGGAGAAAATGTTACTGATGATGATATGTTAGAAAAAACATTCTCCACATTTCATGCATCCAATTTGCTCCTGCAGCAACAATATCGTGAAAAAGGTTTCAAGAAATATTCTGAGTTAATTTCTTGTCTCCTTGTGGCTGAACAAAATAAAGAGCTTTTATTGAAAAATCATGAATCCCGTCCAACAGGCTCAACTCCATTCCCTGAAGTGAATGTAGTCTCTAATGAATCTTATTGTGGCCGTGGCCGTGGCCGTGGACGTGGACATGGACGTGGACGTGGGCGTGGCTACAGCCGTGGGCGTGGTCGTGGTCGATATCATGGAGGTTCAAATTCCTACCAGAAGTGGGAAAAGACTGATAAGAACCAAAAAGGGGAAAGCAGTAGGCATAACAAATATGCTGATAATCCATGCTATCGATGTGGTGGAAAGGGCCATTGGTCTCGTACCTGTCGTACACCAAGGCACCTAGTTGATCTTTACCAAGAATCAATAAAAAATACTGGTAAAAGATCAAATGTTGAAGTTAATCATGTTGATCAGGGCGAGAATTCTGAGTATGCCGATATAGATAATAACTATTTGGATGTTGCAGATTTCTTAATATAATTTAAACTGTTATATTTTATTAAAGTTGTTTCTATCATATGTATTAATTTTATTTATGTTTTTATGAAGAATGAATTCTATTGGCATCAATCCTGAAGATTTATGTCTCGTTGATAGTGCAACAACCCACACCATACTCAGACATGATAAATATTTTTCTTCCCTGGTAATACGAGAAGCCAATGTTCAAACTATATCTGGTAGTATAATTTAATTGAAGGCTCCGGAAGAGCTAATATTTTGTTACCTGAAGGAACAAAATTATGTATTGATAATGCATTTTATTCTACCAAGTCTAAAAGAAACTTACTGAGTTTCAAAGATATCCGCAGAAATGGATATCATTTAGAAACAACAACTAAAGATAATAAGGAATATCTTGTCATTACAAATATAGTTGCTGGTAGAAAATGCATACTAGAAAATTTTCCTATTTTTTCTTCTGGTTTGTATTACACATGTATAAACACAATTGAAACACATACTATTGTGAACCAGAAGTTCAATAATGCAGACCAGAAATTTGCCAATACAAACCAGCAGTTTGATAATGTAAACCAGAAGTTTACTAATGAATTTAATGTTTGGCATGACCGGTTAGGCCATCCCGGTTTAATAATGATGCGACAAATAATTGGGAATTCATGTGGACATACCCTGAAGTGTAAACAAATACCACAATCCCATGATTTCTCATGTGCTGCATGTTCCAAGGGAAAGTTAATTATTCGCCCCTCACCAAGCAAAGTAGAAAGTGAGTCTCTCACATTTCTAGAACGGATACAGGGAGATATTTGTGGGCCAATACACCCACCATGCGGACCATTTAGGTACTATATGGTTTTAATTGATGCATCAACTAAATGGTCGCATGTTTGCTTATTATCTTCTCGTAACCTGGTGTTTGCGAGATTACTTGCTCAATTGATTAGATTAAGAGCACATTACCCTGATTATCCTATCAAGAAAATACGTCTTGATAATGCTGGTGAATTTACATCACAAGCTTTTAATGAATATTGTATGTCCCTTGGAATTGATGTTGAACATCCTGTAGCTTATGTTCACACGCAAAATGGACTTGCAGAATCATTAGTTAAAAGATTGCAACTAATTGCAAGACCTTTACTTATGAAATCTAATATACCAATTTCTGCTTGGGGCCATGCCATTTTGCATGCAGCAATGTTAATTCGCATTAGGCCAACAAGTTATTTAAAGGTTTCCCCCTTACAAATGGTTTTTGGTCAGGAACCTAATATTTCCCATATAAGAATTTTTGGGTGTGCGGTATATATACCTGTAGCACTGCCACAACGCACTAAGATGGGCCCACAAAGAAAGATGGGAATATATGTTGGGTATGAATCTCCATCAATTATAAAATGTTTGGAACCATCCACAGGAGATTTATATACGGCACGATTTTCCGATTGTCATTTTGATGAATCATTTTTCCCAACATTAGGGGGAGAAAACAAACAGCTGGGTAAAGAAATTAGTTGGAATGAATTATCATTGGCTCATTTTGATCCTCGTACAAAACAATGTGAACTTGAAGTTCAAAAGATAATTCATTTACAGAATTTAGCTAATCAAATGCCAGAAGCATTTACTGACCCAAAGAAAGTGACAAAGTCACATATCCCAGCTGCTAATGCTCTTATTAAAATTGATGTCCCTGAAGGACAACCTGCTATGAATGAATCTAAAACACGCCTGAAGCGTGGCAGACCTATCGGTTCCAAAGATAAAAATCCTCGAGAAAGAAAAGGAGCAAATAATATAGATGGTCAAGTCGAGGATAATGAAGAAAAATTAGTAGCTCCAGAAGAGCCATCTCCTGAAGAGATATTATCTCCAGAAGAGAACATCGTAGTCCCAGAAGAGACCTAGGTACCTGATATACGTGAAAATAATGAGATCTCAATAAATTATGTTATGAATGGAATCCGATGGGATAGAAATGAAGTCAACGTTGATGACATCTTTGCTTATCATATAGCATATGATGTAATGAATGATAATGAGGATCATGAGCCAAAATCCATTAGTGAGAGCCAACAAAGAAAAGACTGGCCCCTATGGAAAGATGCCATTAATGCAGAATTAAAATCATTGGCAAAACGAAAAGTATTTGGACCTGTAGTCCTTACACCTGAAGATGTAAAACCAGTTGGATGCAAATGGGTCTTTGTACGAAAAAGAAATGAAAAGGGCAAAATAACTAGATATAAGGCACGTCTAGTAGCCCAAGGTTTTACACAAAGACCTGGCATTGATTTTGAAGAAACGTATTCACCAGTAGTGGATGCGACTACTCTTCGTTATTTAATCAGTCTAGCAGTAGATGTAGGACTTGATTTACATCTAATGGATGTAGTGACTGCCTATTTATATGGATCACTTGATAGTGATATTTATATGAAAGTCCCTGAAGGACTTAAGATGCCAGAAGCATCTAATTCAAGTTCTCAAGAACAATACTCAGTTAAGTTAAATAAGTCCCTGTATGGCCTGAAGCAATCAGGGCGCATGTGGTATAATCGACTTAATGAATATTTGTTGAAAGAAGGATACAAAAATGATTCGATATGCCCATGCATCTTTATGAAAAGATCTAATAGTGAGTTTGCTATAATTGCTGTTTATGTTGATGATATCAACATCATTGGAACTCCTGAAGAGCTCCAAAAGGCAATTAATTGTTTGAAGAAAGAATTTGAGATGAAGGACTTGGGAAGAACAAAATTCTGTCTTGGATTACAGATCGAGTACTTCAAGAAAGGGATCTTTGTATATCAAGAAACTTAGACAAAGAAGGTCCTAGAGCGATTTTACATGGATAAATCTCATCCATTATGTACCCCAATGATTGTAAGATCTTTGATGGTGGATAAAGACCCATTCAGACCTCAAGAAATTAGTGAAGAAGGTGATGAAGAACTACTTGGTCCAGAAGTACCATATCTTAGTGCTATTGGAGCACTAATGTATCTTGCTAATCATACACGTCCTGATATATCATTTGCTGTTAATTTACTAGCAAGATATAGTTCTTCACCAACACGAAGGCATTGGAATGGAATAAAGCATATTTTTCGTTATCTTAGAGGTACAACAGACATGGGGTTATACTACTCAAATGTATCCAAGCATGAACTGGTTGGTTATGCAGATGCTGGATTTTTATCTGATCCACATAATGGTAAATCACAAACGGGCTATCTATTTACATGTGGAGGTGCAGCTATTTCATGGCGATCTATGAAACAGACTATAT
This sequence comes from Inga leiocalycina, assembly GCA_963242795.1. Lineage (NCBI taxonomy): Eukaryota > Viridiplantae > Streptophyta > Magnoliopsida > Fabales > Fabaceae > Inga > Inga leiocalycina. The sequence goes on from OY725320.1 coordinate 72,921,622, forward strand.
CAGCCACATCATCTAATCATGCAGAAATTCTAGCAATACATGAAGCAAGTCGAGAATGTATGTGGTTGAGGTCAGTAATACATCATATACGTACAACTTGTCATTTATCTTCCGGCAAAATGATCCCAACAATCCTCTATGAGGATAATGCTGCATGTATCGCTCAACTTAAAGAAGGCTATATCAAGGGCGATAGAACGAAGCATATTTCACCAAAATTCTTCTTCACTCGCGATCTTCAAAAGGATGGTGAAATAGATATCCAGCAAATCAGTTCAAGTGAAAATCTAGCAGATTTATTCACCAAGTCACTTCCAGGTACAATCTTTGAAAAACTTGTTCATGATATTGGTCTTCGGAGATTCAAAGATTTCAACTGATATTATCAAGAGGGGGAGTCGATACACGCTGTACTCTTTTTCCCTTATCTAGGTTTTGTCCCACTGGGTTTTCCTAGAAAGGTTTTTAATGAGGCAGCACTTGACGGTGTATCAATGAATGATGTACTCTTTTCTTTAGCTAGGTTTTTATCCCACTGGGTTTTTCCTAGTTAAAGTTTTTAATGAGGCACATTTATAATGGACATCCAAGGGGGAGTGTTATGAATATTAAATATGTGGATGTCCATTGACTCATATTAATCTTCCAGTCAACTTAACATAAAGAAGAAAAGAAGACATGACACAAAGCAAAAGCAAAAGAAGATAAGGACATAAAGAAAAGAAGACAAGGACATAAAGACGATATAAAGTAACCATGGTCATTTAAATATAACCATGGTAATACAACCAGGGTTAGATTTCTGCCTCTATATAAAGGGCTGTAATCGATTGTTTCAATTGAACTGAATGAGAACTTCTCTCTAACTTCTCTCTAGAAATTCTATAATCATTTCTCTGGATTCTATCAATCTTCTCTCTTATCACATATACTTTTATAACAAATTTGTCCTTTTATCTCCTCTTGGGAAAATGAATTATTTTCCCAGTTCCGCCCCCAGTAGGAAACTTCCGGGCCACTCAAAGTGGGCTTACACTCTCTGCTGGATTATTTTCACGGTCTGCTTTTGATGTTTGGGCTCAATAAATTTTGGGCTTTGGGTCTAAATTGGCAAAGCTGGGCCATTATCCACATCCTTTTCTTTGTTGCTGTCGTTATCTCCTTTACTAGGTGGTTCGTTTTTTCTGGTTATGCGCTCACCGACTTTCGCCCATGAGATGACGAGAATCGGTTTAATCTCCCTTTTTTTTTTTGAATTTTTTTGTTGGGCCAAATTGGTTCATCTTCTTTGAATAAACGGAAAATCGTTTTCATAGGGCATTTCAGTTCTCCACCATTTCTTGCCAACGCTACTAGAACTTCCGTCCGTGATCCTCCTTCCTAAATCAATCTAGAAACGTGCTCCAGAAAGGCCCGTTCATCATATTTAAATACCCCTAATCGCTGTAATGGAGGAATTATCGACCTTTGACCTTCACTGCGCATCGTGCTTGTGATTACTGGAATCAGAAGAAGAGGCAAGAAATGTCAGGCCCGGAGTGTTGCTCAAACCCTCCAACCCTCAACCCGAATGCTGGAGCTGGCCGTGTTGAGAAAGTTGGTGGCATTGATACTTATGTCACTGGCTCCGCCAACTCCAAGCTCGCCGTTCTTCTGATCTCCGATGTTTTTGGTAATTTAATTTTACCACTTCTTTCACTTCGTCTTCTTTAAGGCATCTTTGTTTTTGTGATCAATGTTGTTATTTATAATTTTATAGGCTTGGGGACCTATTAGAGGTTTTTCAGAAGATTTTGTTCAAAAAGATCTGATAAATTCCAATTATCATGTTTCAGCTTTGAGTTGCCGATGCCCTGTATTTCTGTGACGTGTTGTTTTACTTATGGAAGTCTATTATGAATATGTTTGATCCATTCTAACGACAGCATGACAAAACTATTGTATAGAGACACCTTTTTTGGGCTGAATGTATTTGGTATTTGATTATTTCTTTACAATTTTTTGTGCGCTATATATTTACTTCTTTATGCATGCTCGATATCTTTCTTTCTTTCTTTTTAACACTTGGCTAAAGATTATTAAAGTCAGTATCCTCTGAAAACTGCGGTCTCTACATGCAAATATAATAACATGTATCCGCTTTAGATGTTAACCAATATCATCTTTTAACTTTCGCATGTTCAACTTGTTCCGCAGGTTATGAACCACCAAATTTGAGGTACGAGTGATTATCTTTTTGCTTTTCCTGTTTCTTATTTTAGTCGGTATAGTTATTTTCATAGGAACTTATTTATTTTGGACTCCTGTTTGCACCGAACTATACTATAGCTGGACTTCATTATTTGTCATGCTTGGAACCTGATAATTCTTTGAAAGTGATATCTATTGTAATTAAAGGGATGAAAATAGTTAATAGTCTTTACTCTTTAAAGTTATTCAATTTTTCTCTTTTACATGCATATGGGTGATTGACAGCCAGTGCTAATAATATAATCCCTGTGCATTTCTATCTATCAAAATTCAAATCCATGTTTTCCTGGATTCATTTGCTCATTTCTGTTATGGATTCATGAATTTTATGAAGTTAGCTTGGAAGATAATCTGTGTTGTATGGTAGTCGAATCAACTTGTCCCCTTTATACCATTAGCTCAGCTTCTGCTTCGTGTGGCAGACAGAATTTAATTTTGATGAAGAAATAATAAACGGGCCATCTATCTCTTATCATTCCGAAATCAAACAGATGCACTAGAACTAGCCTATTGACTTTCTTAGAGATCATGGTTTATGAAAGCAAGGCTGTATGATTTCTGTGACATATGTAGGTATAGAACTAAGTTATTGATTTTTTTAGATGACAAGGGGTGATCTTATTATCTGGATCACTATATTTGTCAGCTCTTTCTTTGATTTCTTTCTTTTTCATTACAATTTTTAGATGTGTTTATGAAAGAATATGATCTGTTTTCTATTGTGAAGGAAGCTTGCGGACAAGATTGCCGCTGCAGGGTATTATGTTGTTGTTCCTGATTTCCTCCATGGTGATCCTTTTGCTCCTGAGAGAGCTGACAGGCCACTATCTGTTTGGAAAAAAGATCATCCACCGGTTAGCTCTTATGTTAATTGTTATGATTCTTGAACACATTTTATTTTACAATGTCTTGTTTTATTTTTAAAAATAATTTTTTTTTAAAATTTCATCTGAATAAAATCTTTTGCATCCTTCCAGAAAATTTCCTTCTCAAAGATATAATTTGGATATTGGGATCAAGCATTATGAATTAGAAAAAATAATAATCATGCTTCATTTGTAAACTAGAATACATTATTCTCTGATGCTGTCATGTTGTTTTATTAGGAAAAAGGTATAGAGGTTGCCAAACCTGTAATTGAAGCCTTGAAAGGCAAAGGTGTTTCAGCAATTGGAGCGGTTGCTTTTTGCTGGGGTGGTGAGTGCCTCTCATTTTACTGTTTTTGATGTGTGTGTGTGTGTTTGTTTCCCCTCTCATTTTGTGTATTTAGCAGTTTCAGATCTTCGTAGGTTTATGTATTGAATTAGCAGTTATACAATAATTTTATTCATCTTTCTTGAGTGATGCTGACAATATTTTTTCCTTTTCTCAGCCAAGGTTGTAACTGATGTTGCAAGACACGGACTTATTAACGCTGCTGCGCTATTACACCCATCATTTGTCACTGTGGATGACATCAAGAGTATGCTTTTAAAATGCTTTATTTTCTTTTCAAGTTACACACCCTGTTTTAGGGGGGAAAATCTAGTCTTTTCAAAGGGAGGAAGATTATCAGAACTTTGTTGCATCTTTTAGGTTAATGATCAGTTTGGGCATGTTGTGTACAAGTTTTTTAAATTACATGGAGATCTGTTCATAAGGTATATGCTTTGGAAGGGCAATTATTTCCTGAACAGGAGTTGTTTAATTCGTTTTGTATCCAGTTCTTTTGAAGTTTTTTATTAAACTTCTTTTGCTATATTTGATAATTGATCTTGCAATGATTGTCATAGTATTAGGATTTTGAAACTTCTTCCATTCTTGGTCATTCTCTTATTTCTGGGATATCAATGTATCAAATGAAAATTGCAAAGGAAGTTCTTGAAGCAGTCATTGATATTTACATTGTATAGAAGTCAATAATTGAATTCTCTTTCAGGTGTTGAAATTCCAATTGTTATACTTGGAGCAGAGCATGACACAATTTCTCCTCCAGAACTCATTAGACAGTTCGAACAAATCCTATCTGCTAAACCTGCCGTAAGATTCCACCCCCTTCTGTGATGAAATACCATTCTTTTATTTTTCTTATTAAGAGGATTTACGTAATTCGGTCATACCTTTATAAACCTTTTTAAATCATACAACTTTTTTTAGTTATAAAATGTTGTGTTCTTTTTCCATTTTGGATGGGTGGGATAAAGGTGGATTTATTGCATATATCTGTATCTTAACTTTGAGTACATTCCGTATATATCGTGCTATTCAACCTTGCTGAGGTAATTGATAACATGATTACGTTTTAATCTTATCTTCTGCATCTGAGCTGTAGCTTTCATTATAATTTATGTTCAAGAATAGTAAACTTGTCCATAAATTTGAGTAGAAAACAAGCTTTGTCTTTGTCTCTGTCTCTCCTAGTTTCAAGTTACGCTAGCATTGATTCATTGTATGGCATGCTTTGACTCACAAAGTCATGCATTTGGTACTGTCATGACTATGGAATTCAGCATGTTTGGTACTATGGCCCGGTCTTCACTTTTTTGAAATTCTCACTTCCATGATCATGCTCACAAGAAGAACCTGAACACCCTAATCATGCATTCTATTCAAATGTCTTATTCGACATCTGAATAAACAACAACAACAAAGAATTATCCTATTAGGTGGTGTCAGCCACATGAATTATATGACGTCATTAAGCTCGATCAAAAATCAAATCTCTGGATAAATTGTTAACGAAGAGGTCTCGATCAATAATCTTATTTAGCGTTCTCTTCCGTCTTCCTCTACCCGTCTTTTTTAGGCACTAAATAACTTGATCTACCCTCCTTACAGACGCATTCAATGGCCTTTTTAATATATATGTTTAAACCATCTCAAATGATTTTCTACCATTTTTTCCCCCTCAGTTCTGGGAAAACCACATTACTAATTGCTGTCTCCATCTCTCATGTAGGGGAACGCCAACTTCCTGTCCTTTGTTTGAAAGATAATTTAGTCCTCGCTATGTTTTGGCTTTTTCTAAGTGTTTGTTTGGAATAGCTTATTTTTGGATAAAAAGTGCTTATAAATTATGATTCACGGTATACGAGGTAAATATGTGAGAGGACTTTTATCTCGACTTGCGTAATAAGCACTTATATTCAAAAAATAAGTGTTCCCAAACATGCACTAAGTTTGTTACCATTATCCTTCTACCCTTCAGTTAAACATTCCTGGGGCAGTTGTTCGTTTTATATAGTATAGTAATTTTTTCCCTCTTTTTACGGCGATCTTTATTTGATATGTCGCTGATTAACATGTTCGTTTTTGTGCAGGTTCCTAGTTCAGTGAAAATATTTCCTCAAGTTGGGCATGGTTGGACTGTCAGGTATAACACTGAAGATGCTAAAGCGGTGTCGGCAGCAGAGGAGGCGCATCAGGACTTGTTGGCTTGGTTTGCCAAGCACCTGAAGTGAGAAATATTGTTCTGTGCAAATCTTCTATGTGGATAATTCGCATATTACAGTAGAAGATATCATATTATCAGTATATACATTCTACATGCATGTAACTACATAAAATGCTCTTGGGTACAATGGGCACAATTTACTAATAGGTGTTGGTATTAGTATAAAAAGGACCAAGAGTCCCTTGAGCAGAGTTTCAGGTTTAAATCTGTGTGAATGTAAAAAGTTTATTTGGGAGAGTTACTTTCAATGGGGTTTGCAAATATTTGGATCTGACCCAAAAGCATGGGATGTTTGATAGCTAAATAATTTTTTACGAGTATTTGACAATTAGGGCTAGCTGGAGCTATTGTGAAGCTTTAAATTTTCTATTTTTCTTAATAAAAAGAACTAATATGAAAATAAATGCAGCTAGTTTGATTCCCTAAATATTAAAACGGATCTTTCCAATCCTTTTTATTTTAACGAGTAATAGCATAGTGCGGAGTGTTGAGTATTAAAATTCCTTGAAACTGTTGTTATTGAAGTATTGAAATTATTCAAATAATTACTCATAATTACTTCATTATTTCGCCTATTGATATTGTTCATATTTCAAAATATGGGAGTTATCAATACAAATGAATGAAAAATTATAAAAATTGAACCGAATCATATTGTTCAGACAAATTTGCTATATAGTTTAACCAATATTTTTAATAAAATATTTACATATAACTGGGCAACTTGGAGGAGAAGTTCAACAAAAGAACATAAAGTAAAAGGAAAATACTCACCTCCCTATTTATATGGACTTCCCATTTATTTTGAAAAATATATATTTAAATTCAAACAACTGAGATCATTAAAAGTATTTTAAAAATATATGTTTTATTAACTTTCACTTAGTTTATCATTCATCGCACTAAATTCCTAATCCTAGTGTTGACTAAAATTGTTTTGAAAAATTCAAGAGTTTTCCTTTTTTTCCCCCCCTTTTAATTTTATTTTTTGTTACAAACAATTATTTTTTAAATTTTTTTTATCATACTGGGATAGAAACGTAAATAATTTAGTTAACTTAAAATTACAAAATTTTTTATACAAAAAATTTATAATATAATCAAAATCAATAAATTTACAATATATTATAAAGCTTAAGGGGCTGTTTGATTTTGTTTTTAATTTTTTTTTGTTTTTAAAAAGGGTTAAAGTGTAAATCTTCTTTACAAGTATTCACAAAGGAGCAATATTGCCCTAGAAAATTTTTTAGTCTCAATGCTAGCCCGAAAATTTAAAAACATGGCAATGTTACCCCCCTCATTAACAATGTTAAGTTTAACTGTTTTGTTTGACTGAATATCTCACATGGTACTCCCATTTGGAACCTAACGAGTAGGAGCTACCCGTGCATTGCACAGAGAGATGGGACAAAATGTTAACATTTTTTCCATTATGTATGTTATCAGGTAGACAAATGTATTAGGTTATTGAAAAAGATGAATAACATAAGTTAGAGTGAAATAGCGTATTGCAATAGGATTGGCCCACAAATAGAGGTTGCAAAAGATGACAATGGTTATATTAGAGAACCATGTTGTCGGGCATAAGTGTTTTTCTTTTATATAAGGATTTGTACAACATGGTTATCAATTGAGACCACAAAAAATGATAGCTAGGAACAAACATTTCGAAAAACTTCTGGGAACACAACATTCTTCGTACTACAACTTTGTCCTGAATCATTATCTCCTACAATGAGCTTCAAACCATCAATGCATTTGACTCTAGAGAGTGCTACATATAATTGGCTATGGGTGAAAATTGGTTTGGACAAATAAAGTCCAACATGAGACAACGATTGCCCTTGACTTTTATTGATAGTCATGGCAAATGAAAGTGTAATTGGGAATTGCCGCCGTTGCATACGGAATGGCCAGCGGGACTCTGAAGGATTTAGATCCATTCTATGTATAAGAACCTTCTGATTAGGATTGGAACCATTAAGTGTTACTGCCTCAATAACCTTGTGGCCTAACATTGTCACATGAAGACGGGTTCCATTGCAAAGTCCTGATGATTGGTCAATGTTTCGCAAGAGCATAATGGGTGCTCCGACTTTTAATATAAGTTTATGTGGAGACAAACCAGAAGATGAGATGGTGTTGAGGAATTCCGTGGTGTATAAGTTGTCAAAAGAGTTCGGGTTATCAGTTGACTTGCAAACTGTGTCACAACTTAAGAAAACATGTGCACCGGGAAGTAGTGAACACATGTGATCATTGATCTTGCCAACAATTTCAATCGTAGGTGCTAGGATTGCTCTATCATTGAAGTACTCATTAGATGAGAGATTGTAAAGAAGGTCTTTATAAGTTGCATTAACAATGGCATTGATTGGATCATTGTAGCTTTGAATCAAAATTTCAGGTGGTATTTCGATATTTGCAACACTGTCTGAAGAATCTCCTAACTTTCCATCCCCAACATCTAGTAACCAACTAACCATCTGGAAAACCATTGAATCCTTGTGTTTTTGATGGTGTCAGCACTATGAGATAACCATATGTTTTTTGTCAATTGAAAAATCGTGCAATGTTGCCATAGGTGAGAAGAATTAATGCAAGCATTGACAATTGTTGCCCTAGTGCCTTTAGGTATGACTGGTAGAATTTGTCTTAAATCGCCACCCATAACAATGCATTTACCACCAAAAGGAAAATTAGAGTGCATTATATCCTTTAATATCCTGTCAAAAGCTTTTATACAAAACCGTTGTACCATAGGTGCCTCGTCCCATATAATTAATTTTGTGAACTTGATGAAGTTAGCTAATGGTGAATTCTGGGAGATTGAACAAACAAAAAATTCATTTATTTGTATTGGTATTGTAAATCGAGAATGTGTTATGTGGCCAGATGGTAGCAAAGTTGCTACTATGCCACTAGATGCAACGGTAAGCACAATATGTCCCTTAGATCGAAGAGTTGAGGATAATGCATTCCATAAGAAGGTTTTTCCAGTTCTACCATACCCATAAACGAAGAAGAATCCTCCACTCGGCAAGTCAATAGCAGACATGACTTTATCATAGACCTCTTTTTGATCGGAATTCAAGGCTTTCAGTAATGACTCAGATTTTGACTTTAGTAATGCTCTGTCATATGATAACTCTTGTAAGATGAAGTGGTTGGAAACATCGATTGAGGGTCGTTCAAGTGGAAGAGGTAGTGTATTAAAGTCATGTAAACTTTTCCCACTACAACGAAGTAGGCGGTTGATCTCATTAAGGGCAGCTTGTTCCTTATCAAATGAAGAGATCAACATACCTATAGAATGGATACAACACGGTATGAGATTTGCATAATGCTTAATTCAACAAATAAATACACTACCCTATATTTGAAAGGGATAAATATACCTATAGTGTATTTCTACATGCTTTCATTAATGGTTAATGCAGCAAATATATAAGGAGCATGTAAAACATAATGTAGGTAATTACAAGTACCTGAATTAATTTGATCTCGCAGCGGAATGCACAGCATATCTTCAGATAGCATATGTGAAGTTTCTTTCCAAACATAATCATGCCTTTGAATAGAACCACAAAGCAACATTGTTACAAATAGTTTCCTTAAAGAATGACCTGATACCCAAAAAGAGGCTTCCTTAATTGTAACAATGTATTCTTTGTCATCATCTAGTAAGCCACATGCAAAGCATGCCTTCTTGAAGGTCTTATATGTAACTCCGAAGACTGATTTAATGTCATCAAATGAAGATGGTCCACAGACCTATGTTAGTAAGATTCGCAAGTAGTATAATTCTCCAGCTGCTGCAGAGACATGAGCCATCCTTCCTACAGCAAAACCTTTTTCTCGTCTCTTCCATTGTCGTTTAGCTCTATTGTAAACATAATGGTTGGGGAATTCTGAGTAAGTTAATGTTGATGCAAAAGTGTCATCAGCATTAATAAGCATCTATGACAAGAATTGTGACTCACAAACTTTAGGTTTGTCCAATAATTTCGAAACATCATCTGAGCTTCTGTAAACGAAAAATTGTTGATCTGGAAGATGGAAGCTTAGTCTTTCAACAGAAGGATACATATGATGGATATCAAAGCCAAAAATGCACCAAGATGCTTCACATGCAGAAACATATCGGCAATTATAATATTGATGTATCTCATCTATTACTTGCCTATTGTTGGTGACATTGTTGGTATCGAATAAGCCCACAACAACCCTATCATTGCCTTTACTGATATACTTGAATAAGTATTTTATTGCAGTTGAGTGGTTGCACTTTTCAACATTAATGTGCGCTTGAAACTTTTTAAGTAGAATGGCATTATACGGCACGACGTATTGGTTGTCTAAAGGGATACCCTTTGCATGAATTTTGTTGCCATCATCTCTTCTACGATAGGTTGGAAAACCTTCTTCATCGATAGTGGTATGCTGATTGAACTTCTTTGGGAAATACTTGCTGCACTTTTTGTTTTTCATGCATGGAGCGTTAGGCTTGATTGAACCGCAAGGGCCATGGATCATGAATTTTTGAACTAATTCGTGTAGACGTGGTGAAGAAAGTTGATCAGGGATTTTAGCTGAAATTAGCTTGTCAATTATCTCTGGGTCTGAGATCTTGTCTGTTGAATCAAGGAAGAGAAGGATATGTGCATAGGGTAAGCCTCTTTTTTGAAATTCAATTGTGTACATTTCTGTGCAAAATTAATAAGAAAATTTAAGTAGTAATTGCAGAAAGGAAAAAATGGGGAATTAATAAGAGAACCTAATAAGTCCATTGTTAAAAATGGTATGAAAAAAAATACCTGCACAAATTCTTCCAAATATCTGTTTCCGTTTGATAGTATGCATTAATGCCTTCAACTTAATCTGGAAAATTTGTGATAGCTGATGCGAGCAATCTGAAGGATGAAGCCCCAAGTCTTCACAATATCTTATTACTTCAGGCCATACTGGATTACAGGTGAATGTGATGAAAAGGTCAGGATACCCAATAGCTTTACATATTGCCATAGCATCTTGGTAATTGCGAATCATATATCGGGCTCCACCGGTGAATGATGTTGGTAAGATAATCCGTTTGCCAATAGACGAAGCATCTCTCTCGCCATTGATAATTGCATCTGATAGGCCTTGATAAAAATCTGCTTTGAGGTCTTTTTGGTGAGTTCGGATCCATAATAGTCGTTATGACTCCATCATAGTGTACCCATCGAAATGAATTGTTGAAGCAATAGGGATGCGTGTTGCAGTGTGGAAAGTTCATTTTCTCTGACCATTAATCTGTAACTGAGGAACTCTCTAATACTGACTCTTTTTCGTGTCTTCGTTATAATTACGGTCTCTTCCCTATGTTGAACATCATCTCTATATCCATCTTCACCATATGGGAATAGTAAAGGATATTGTAGAGGCAAATAAGAGGGATGCAATTCATTGATGAGTTGAATGTTGCCTGTTTGTGTTTCCAATATGATGTCCCTTACAGTGAAGTTGAAATCAATGTCACCTACAATTAAGGCAGCAACTTCTGATGCAGATGGTAAATTGTATGTATGTCCATCATGATGTCTACTCCCAATTAAGCTCATTTTCAAAGTGCTTGGAGATGATGTGGAAAGAATATTCGATGCTAAATGGAATTGTTTAACAAAGGGATTGAATTCATCTAAGTGATCCATGATTTGTTGAACAATCAGTGGGTCAATCAAATCATTTTTTTGGTGTTTGCTGTATGAACAAAAGAAATTGATCAGTGAAATGAAGTAAAAGCTATAAGGACAGGTAGAGGTGTATGGTAGGTTGTTACAAAGTTGTACCTCACAGCAGAAATGCAATTCAATACTTCGTTATTAGTGTCATGTATATAGAGCTATGAATACACTGGTCTTGCCCCTTCAGGGGCATTAAAGCACCTATGTTGTGGTAATTCATGCCTGATAGCACAAATGTGTACGGTCCACTACCAGAGTTAAGTGAATGATCAATTGTTCCGCCCATGGATGTGAAAGAGAACATGTTGTATTGTCTAATGTTTGCATGAAAGCTCTGGGAGAAAGTTGATTTCTTATTGAAGAATAAGGCCTGGAAGAATGGAGGAGGTATTTGTAAGGGAGGGAGCACAACTTTGCCTTTCAAGCAACATAGTGAGAATGTGTATGCAATTCCTCCCTTGCTATTGTTCTTCACTATTTCATTAAACCAAAGCTTTGCGTGACAATACGTGCATATATGTATAGCATCCCTTTCATCTAATAATGCAGTCCCATCAATCAGTAAAGTAGGGATAAGCTAGTGGTAAAAATTTCTATGTAAATATTAAAGATTGTAGACATGGCTGTATGGATAAACAGATGACATGTATGTACCTTCATAAAGAGAATCTTCTGTTGTAATATTATTGTTGGTCACTGCTATTGGGAAGACCACATCATTATCTGATATGTGGAACGATTGGTATAAATTAAAAAACAACAAAAGATGAAGACCCTTTGAATGATATATATCAATAAAAAGTGGTTTTGTGTTATAGAATAGGAATCATGCAAACCTTCATCGGAGGCATCATTGTTGTTGATTGTGTCATACAGTTGGTCTTTTTCACAGTTAAAAGTGAACTCAATGGTCTTGTAATGATCTTCTTGGGGGATTCCTTTATTAGGAGTTATTATAATGAAAGGGAAAAATAAGCATAATAACATACAAGGAAATGTTAAGGGGTTTTAATGGAATGGTATAGAAGAACAAATGAGGGTTTATATGTAAGATGTGTAATGTAGTGTATAAATGTATAATGTAAAAAGAATCAAATAAACAGACAAAAATTGAAAATGATGCAAGTAGTCATTATATGGTTCGAAGATATTGTGATTGTCATTGTCAGATGTACATATGAAAAAATAATTATAAGACATTATATACTGAACTACACATTTTAGATGTCCAGAATGGCACAAATTTATGCGTTGATATTGCTTCCAATACGTTGCAATGTTTATTTAATGTTGGTGTTTTTCTATGATTGGATAATCATAAAAGAAGGAAATGTTTAAAAAAACCAGTTATTGGTGATTAAAGAAAAATATATGGTTATTTTTTTTCTGTAGCATCGGTAATAACTTTATGCTTACCCTTATAAGTAAATATCAAGCAAAAGGGATTTATACTTAGTGGTAGTTATGATCACGTAATGTTGGTGTGAATAAAGTAGGCAAACATGAAGGTACAGAAAAAATGAAAGTTGTAAAGGTGGAAGTAGTGAGGAAAAAAAAAGCACAAAATGTGAACTGAGATATTTATTTTTCTAGCAACAATATTTTTTTTTTGTAAAAAACCAAATTACAAATACCAAAGTAAAGTGGTATAGAAAAGGTAGAACCCAAACGATTTTTGACACTTTGTAAGAAGGGCCAAAATGCAAAAGGGGGGAATTAATGTAAGGTGGTTGTTTTTTTGTTTATTTGAAAGACAAACTACACTGGAACAAAAGAAGAAGATACAATAAAGGTGATTTGCATTGTTGTCAAATCTGTTTATGTTGATATGGTAGTAAAAAAAATGACAGAAATATGGACAAAAAAAGGGTATCCGAGTTCCTCATATAAAAAACTGGCAGTATATGTTCAATGTTTTGATGCATGAACAAATGGAATTATATGTACAGTGAAATATTGATACATAAACGGATGGGATAATGCTGGCATTAATAATAATGTTATAAAAATGTGTAATGGTAAATGGTAATATGCAAATTTTTTTGGTTTGTTTTGACAAAGAATTTTCAACGATGTTTTTGATTATGCATAATTGTGTAATGGTAACGACATGATTTATTTTGGAATTGTTATTCAATTTATCTTAATGATTTGTTATAATTTTTGTAATATAAAGGATAAGCATAAACAAATACCAATGGCACAAAAAAGGGAGCCACAAAGTAAGGTGGAAGTTTAACAAAATCATATAAAAAGAAATGGCGAGGTATAAGGTAATAAGCATATGAACCTGTTTGTGTATACTGGGGGAATGTACTATCTTTGTGCACGGATTCACTATTCCTGGCCATAACGTCATGTGCATGTTCTTCAGATCGCGGAATGCCTCTTAGTCTAGCGCTTTTCCGTTTGAAGATATGAGTCGAATAATGATTATCAATATTAAGGTCATTGGAGTCTACAAAGAATTATTTTTAGTTAATAAAGGTTGGAAAAATTAGATCATATTGCTATTGTGTATTCAGAAATGAACCTGAGATGCATTTACCTGCAAAATGCGTGGATAAGTTAGTTTGGAGATTGGTGATATCTTCCAAAGCTCTGGGCTTGCGTGTTCTTTTGATAGCATTGTGAGCAACATTTGAAATATGGATGTTTGATAGTGATGGTTGTGTATGCAGTTGATTAGCTGAAAGGTTATCTACATGGAAGGGAAGTCCTTCAATCTGCTGTGTTGGTTCAGTCGGTGTTGTAACCACATTGACATAGCAAGAATTAAAGGGGTTGTTTGAGTTTTCTGTGTGTAAGAAACGGACATGAAGTAAACAGTTAATCATCAAATGCTGTAAAGGAATGAGGTTAGTAAATGCATAAAGGGGGAAGAATAAACCTTTGTTCATATTAAGGTGAAGAGAGGAGGCACAGGAACCGAAATGGAGTTTTTTTAAATGCAGACACAAGTGAAGGATGGTGAGGCGTGAGCTGATATGATATAGGTAGGTGAGGGTGTGCGCTTAGAGCCAAAGTTTTGTGTGCAGTGAATTGTTAAATAAAAAATCTGACGTGACAGGAAAAAATGTTGCAGTGAAAGATTTTATTTGCAATACATGTGAGCGATAGCATCGTATTGAAAGACTTGCATAATAATGAAATTCATGTGCTGCGCGTCTGTGAAATATAATACTCTGAAGCTTCTTTAGGACTCTAAAAAACAGTGACATGAAAGCAGATTGTCAAATTGCAGAGTCATTAATTAGCATAACTATGTTTTCTGAGTGGTTGTTTATCATCTCTTTTATAATGATTGATAAGCAAAAGTCTAATAACGTCTTTAATTCTTCAGTTCCTATGTTAATTAGGGAAGGGTTATGAACAACTTGCCTGTGTGTTTTCTAGGACCGTACGAGTGCTAATAGAACAAATGTCCCTCATTTTGAATGCTATGTATGCTTAAATTCCATTTGAATAGATGTAGATAACAGTATGAGTGTTGACAGTAAAGAAATTGAAACCTAATAGAATATATATGCTAATGCCGACGGCACAGAAAAAGTGATGTTGGCAACGAAATGAGGGACATCTGAAATAAACACTAAGAAACATAAACACAGCTGGATGAACATTAAATTGTACTTGAAATTGATACAACAAAGCGGGAAAAATGAGGAAAGACAGATGAACTAGAATTCAACAGCTGTACAATGACAAACATACACATAAGGTGGAATCCAATAAGAGGAATGACATAATGTTAACAACTGGACATAAGGAAAGACAGGAATGAAATGTGGTTCATGTGGAGATCATCAAACTTTTTCTTGCTTGATGATCTTAATCAGTTTCCCGACATCATGAGGGTTGACTGAGGATTGAGTTTTCTTGGTAGATTCAGCCATTGTTGCAGTCCTCTTAGTGTAGCTTTTGCGTTTGCCTTTGGTGGGTGCTTGGGTTAATTGATGGGAGATTGAAGCGAGGGTGTCATCTTTGACATCTACAGCATTATTTTCAACTGGATTGGACTTCTGTTTATCAGGGTCAGCAAGAGCTGGCAGTTGGTTTGTAGTTGAGGTTGTCCCAGATCCATCGCCCTTGTTTGCAAAGAAATAAACATGTGTTAGCACATATAAATAGCAATAAATCACAAGTATGTGGAAACTGAAACAAAGTATGTGGATGAAGTTTACCTCAAAGGGCTGCAACTCAGAAAGACCAGCATCCTGTAAACTGAACTTATTAAGATACTTAATTAAGTAGAGGAAAGAGTGTTTGCTATTAATGGTTAGCAATGACAAGTAAAAAGTCATCCCAACCTCAGCGCACACAGAATTGAATTCGTTAAGAAGGTCTTCACAGATTGTGAATTCAAGGGCACTGATGCTTGATCCAAGGTACTTCTTATTAAACACATTAAGTTTGAGCTTCAATAACAACTTCTTACCAACAGGATTTTCAAGGCCTTTAGGGAAACCATCTTTACGTTTATCCTGAAGTTAGAAAGTGCAAAAAAATAGTAGATGTTAAATGAGTGTTTTTTTAGATAAAAGAAATGAGTGAAGGGGATATTTGCCTCAGAAAGGGTCAGCTTCATCTAGAATGCTGTCTTATCCATCAATTGGACTGCAAGCTTGTCCCAAAAAATGAAAGAAGTTGTACCACTGTCATCTTTGATGATATAGTGTAGCTTCATCCTTTGATAAGATAAGTTAGAGTGTGAAGGTGAATTATTTTTGAATAATGAGTTAGTAAAATGAGTTTAAAATGAAAGAGATTAAGAGGATGAGAAGCAAGAAGAATAGTAATGTATTGTACTTGGGTTCAAATGAGGGACCAGCATTGGAATGACTGGGGGGTTTACAACTGGGGCAAATCAGTGGACTCAGTGGATCATTCTCATCCTTTAGTTTAGCCTTAGAAGAGCACTTGGTGCAGCCATCATACGTCCATCCATGCTTAGATTCGAACTTGACGATCTCACAATCAAGTATGAAAGCACTGCCCTGTATTGTGTATGATATCAGTTTATTGTGTACATAAAGAGTAAACAACTATTATGAAAGAAACCGTTTATTACCACTGACAAATCATTAATGTTTGATATGCTGATCTTAGGTTGATTCAGTAAGCAAGAGTTAGCCGAATGACGACTCAGTTGTGTAGGCATAGACTGACTTAGGGCTTCTAGCAATGGGGAACTTTGTTATTTAGCATTGAGACATGATGTACAGCTCTAATAAGGCAAAAAATTTAGAAATATATACAGGAACAAAATGCAATTTTGAGATGAGAAAATGTAGGCAAAAAGCAACCTTTGAATCAGATAATTAACTTCCTTGATTTTAGGATTAAAGTTCACTCGGGTAGCAGTGAAGGAGCTTGACAACTGACGTTTTTCTGCAAACAGGTTGTAATATAGTAAAATTAGGATAGACATATGGAAATGATGTACACAAAAAAGACTTAATAACACATGGAAGGAGACGAATTTAAATAATGAGATAGTAACTATCTTCAGTCCAACTGAGCTTGGCAAGATTTAAGAGGACGACAACTGGTGTATTAGTGTTTTGAAGCTGATCCTTATAGGCATCAGAAGCACATTGATCAAATAGGACGCATTCAATCTCGTTTTCACTGAAATGAAGCATATACAAAATGAATGATGAAGATAAATAAAGCAAGAGTTAGGAAAATGAACCGAGTGTTGGAGTAGTTACTGAATGTCAGTCAAGATCATTCGGAGCCAGTACTTAGTGTGATTATCTTTACATTGCTTCTCAAGAGAACCAATTGATTTAACAAAAGCAATCACATCTACAAAGGGAATAGGAGAGAGTGCAGAAGAAAGTCCAGTGTACACTAATGTATGTGAATAGATTTGTTAACATTGAAGTGAAGAATAAAAAATTAACATAAATATGAAATAAGATGTGTGAATTGCTAAAATGTTGATAGTCCGTATGTTACCAAATAGGTAATCAATATCATCTTCATGTGGCAGACAAATGAAATCAGAAATTGATTTGAATGCGTAAGATGACGTTGGGAGATCAGCTTGTATTTGGGAGATAGATGTGTGAGTAGTGAAAGTCAACTTGAAAGGATGTGTTGTTGGTCTATACTTGGAAGCGTTTGATGAGACTATAAAGTTTGCTATTTCATAAGTTTGTCCTTCTTTTATGTAAGCATAGAATGTGGAAGGCATGGACTTTATAATGGCACTTGCTTGAATGGTGGTTCCCTGCATGAAATGACGTAGGAGGAGGAAGGAAAATTTCAAATAGTGGGGAAAAACTGAAAAAACGGAAACAAAAGAAGAGGTGGAATGATGAAGGAGACTTACCTCAGCATCAACCAACAACATTGCAACACAAAAGAGTTCATGTGGACTTGTTTTCTGGTAGACATTCCATTTTCGTAATATTCTAACAGCAATTGTCCATAAGTCAGAAGCATCATGAATTGTAGAGAGGAAAGTGTGGTCAGACATGGTACAGAGTGATGAAGTAATGTAGAATGCAATTTTGTGAGATATGTTGAAGGTTGGATTAGGTTTTGTTTAAGTAGATGGTGGCGGGTGTGAAGGGCGGGAAAGGGTGGTAGATGAAATAATGTAATGGAAGACAAGTTTTAAAGCTGAAGTAAAAGGGATCCTGCCGGGAGGGGGTTATCGAGAGAGAAGGAGATGGGGAAGGTGAAGGTGAAGGTACAGTAGAGGTAATGAAATGGAAATATGGAATGACAGCAGCAAGTATAGGAAGAAGTAGTATAAGCACAGTAATAGGAGGAACAGAAGTAGTTTTAATGGTTTGCTTAAGAAGAAGGGATGGAAGAATAGTAGTACTGATGTGGAATATGTGTTATCAATGTATTTAATGTTGATATGAGTATGTATTGATTGATGTGGCAATCTGTTTTTTTTCCTGCAGAATATGACATATTAGGATGTGAAGGGTAGTGAAAAAGATGTATGTAGAAATTAAAAGGAAAGAGAAAGGTGCCACAAGTTGTGACAGTAAGGATAAGTAAGATTGGAGAGGTGCATTAGAAAGATTTGAAATGGATGCGATTGAGGGTGATTAGATGGTGGGACACTGGGTCTATGAAGGTTGATTTGTTGTGTCAATGTTAGTGTTGCGAAAATGCAGCAGTGAACTGGATTGTTGTACTTGGGTCTATGAGGTGCATTACATGTAACACAGTATAAAAACTAAATCCCCATGGTCGAATTAAAATACACACACAAATAGAAGCAATTGGATTGCACAGCTAAGTCTGATTTCTCTGATATAGGAGCACATGTAGAGCCAACTTTTGAAAACACATAAGCAATAGGGGGAAGCTTTATGGGTAGGTTAAAGAAACATGAACTGATGCAAAAAAATGTGTAATACCTAATGAGTCAAGCCATAATACCTAATGAGTCAAGCCATAATCTATTTTGACGAAAGAGTTATACCCCAAGCATTAAAGTTAAAGGGTCCAAAATCTTTCAGAACTAATGAATTAGCACAATACCTTATTGTTGACATCGTTGCAGACCTGCGCAATAGTACAGCACCTGTGATTTTGTAGATTTGATTAAATGTGAGAATGTATCAATTACATGCATAATACTCTCCTATTTGACTCTATATTGAAGCATTAATGTATATGTTAAAGCAAAGTAGCTTTATGGTTTAGAATACATGCACAATATTTTTTCATGTCTCTATACAGTTAAGAAAGATTAAGCATAAAAGAAACTATGTTGCCATTAAGTGCTTACCCAATTGGTTTAGGGGCTCTTCTTCATAAGATGGAGGTATGAAATTAATAGAAACTTTATTCAGACTCTTACAAGGAAAACTGTGTTAGCCTTTAAAACAAAAGAAAAATTTAGAGGCACTTGCCTGGGCAGTTGTTATAGGCTTAGCACTAGGGTGATCAACCAAATACTGCCTGTCTACCAGAAAAGCTGCAGTAATTACCACCATGTATAGTTGCATTACTAATTGAGCTCACTAAATTTGTAGCTCTAAATTGACACAAGTTTCAGTAAATCTTAGTATTAGCTGAAAATAGTATACCAAGCTTGGTTCCCACAAGTATAACTGGCACATTTGGGGCATAATGTCTCAGTTCAGGAACCCATTGCAAAAGAAAACCCAGTGTCAGATTATGTCATCTTGAAATATCTTGTGTTTGGTAAATTGAAGGAAAACCTTTTTACAGATGTTCTCATAACTGGCTCTGCTGATGAGAGAGAAGGAAAGCAAAAACACATCTGCTCCTCTGTAGCTCAAAGGCCTTAGGCTGTTATAATGTTCGAAGCATTAATGAATGAAGCAACTTTGAACCATTAAACTATGCTAAATCCCACGATTTTCCACCTTGCTTAAATTAGACTCGTATTAACTTACCAGCGGTGTCCCAAAATCCCAGGTTTACTGTGCGGCCATCAACCACCACATTTGCACTGAAGTTGTCAAAAACTGTTGGTACATAGTCCGTCGTAAGGAGGAACTGTGTTTTTTTAATCAGTCACACTACTCAATTAAATTGACTATCAAACAAATTTTTTAGACAAATATGGAGGAGTGTCTTACCATAGGGAAAGTTTTGCTGGTGTAGGAAATAAGCATGTGTGTTAGGTAGGAATAGAAATTCAGGTTTATATTTATTCAAATAAAAAGTAAATAAGTATACAGTGGGCATTAGCTATCGCTGCTACTCACAGCAGCTAGGTAACCTCAGGGGTGTATAAAATTGAAAGGGAAGGATGAGTGGGGAGAAAAATCAATTGTGGGAGATTGAACTGCCAGGAACAATGGACACTACAAGTTTAAGAAATTGATGATTATACCTGTTGTAGTTGACTAAATGGACAGCTGTCATTGTAGTGAAGATGTAATTTTTCCTTCATGGAGTAAGTAGTGATTTTAGTCATGAGACCAAAGTTCAACTGGGGAAAGCTATATGGATAGGTTGAACAAAAATACCCACACACACATGAAGCAAATGTATAGCACATGTAGGACTGATTTATCTGACATGCATTGTACATGTAGAGCAAAATTTTGAAAATGCATAAGGAATAGGGGAAAGCTATAAGGATATGTTAAAGAAACATAAATTGATGCAAAAGTATGTGTAACATGAAGGAAGTAAAAATGAAAATGATAAAATGTGTAGACTTGGGAGGGAGGACACAGAACAATACAGAAATAATTGAAGGGTATAAGATGATTTCAGAAAGAAAGTTTTACCCCAAGCATAATGTTTAAAGGGGCAAAAAGATTATTGCACTTATGGATTAGTACATTAACATATTATTACAACACCTTAAAGCGGCCAAATAAAGTTAGTGATACTATCTTTAACACATAAACACATAGACTTAAGAGGAGGAAGATAAAAGAAATTGGAGGGAAGAGATGACAACCTGCTGCACATGATATAGTAGGTGAGATGTGGGGTGAGCAGTGTGAAAGATATGACCATCTTGAAACCATGGCTTTCATAGACTATGAGCAGTTTAGGTTAGCATAATTATAAATAAAAGGTATATGGATAGGTTGAACAAAAACACACACACACACAAAAGCAAATGTATAGCACATATAGGCCTAATTTCTCTGATATGCATTGTACATATAGAGCAAAGTTTTGAAAACGCATAATCAATAGGGGAAAGCTATAAGGAGTGGTTACAGAAACATGAACTGATGCAAAATTATGTGTAACATGAAGCAAGTAAAAAGGAAAATGACAAAATGTGTAGCAGTGGGAGTGAGCACACAGAACAATACATAAATAAGGGGGGTAAAAGCTGATTAGTGAAAAAAAGTTATACCCCAGGCAGTAAATTCATAGGGGAAAAAAGATTATTGCACTTATGGATTACTACATGACCATATTATCACAACACCTTAAAGTGCCCAAATAAATGTAGTGATACTATCTTAAACACATATACACAGAGACTTAAGAGGAGGAAGATACAAAAAATTGGAGGGAAGAAATGACAACCTGCTGCACATGATATAGTAGGTGAGATGTGGAGTGAACAGTTTGAAGATATGAACATCTTGAAACCATGGTTTTCACGGACGATGAGCAGTTGGGTTAGGTCAAAATAGCAATTCAAGTACTAATAACCTCTGTAGAAACTTGAAGAGAGAAAACCTAATTGTATAGGGACATTGAATTCGCAGATTGGAATATTATAGTATAGAGATAGGACTTTGTGAATGTGAACAATTGTTGAAATAAGCAAGAAGGAGACAGGTAAGACAGAGAAGAGTAAAAGAGTAAGGGATGTACATACTACATATAGATATGGTTTATACTTGTGATTTGTATAGTGACCATCACAGTGATAAAGAAGATATCCAGTAACAAAGAGTGGATATCCAGTCACAGTGATCTCATGATTCCTCCCATATAAAGCTTCCGAAGATGAATACATATATGGTAATATTTTCCCCCATTTGCCATATCATTATAGCTATTTGCAAACTAGTTGAAAGTAGTGATAGTTGTAGCAAAGTTTGTTGAAGTCAACTTTTTGGTTACATAGTCTAAGATCTGACCTGGGTGAGAGGCAATTGAATATTGTTGTGTAGTAGCACCACCATTGCTTTCTGTTGATAACACACATGATGTTGCAATTTTTAACAATGAACTTGGATCTACAAAGTGAAAATGTCTAGTTATGATCAGTAGGACTGTTGAAGAGCTTATTAGCACAAAATGTGAGATGATGAATGTCAGAGTCAGAAGGTGCAGTGGAATTTTTCTCTTAGCATTGGAAAGTAAAGTCACTTCAGCCTCATAAATAAAGTATCTTAAATGAAAATGTGAGATGGGAATGTTTTGAAACTTTAATAGATAATTGTCGCTTATGAACAAATGGGCCTGTCAGTCGTGAATTGAAAAGCAGAACAACAGGGAAAAAATATGGAATGTGTGATATTGATATGTGAGAATGACAATGTGAAAATCAGACCAACAGACAAAAAAGAGTCCTTAATGTATATGTCAAGGGTGATTTTGACACGTGAAATTGACAAAGTGAAAAGCATAAATACCTCTTGCAACACAACATATGGAAACCAATCGTCAATATGAACTCACGTTTAGTTTTGACTGAGGAAGAATTTCATCCTAACTCCCTAATAAGTGAGGCATATGGTTATTCAGATAGTGAATTCTGTGATTTTCTGCAGCAATGGAGAGAGTTGGGATTCCATATAGTAAGCATCAAGTGTGGTCTCGTGTACTTCCAACACTGAATGCGTTGCGAAGCTGAAGTAGAGGAAGTGGGGGTGTATAATGAAGAAAACATGGTAGACGTTGTTTCGAAAACTACTTACAGACTGAACCCGATCGTTCTATGCTCGGAAGGGAGGCCAATAAGCATGTGGTCGCCAAGGTGGAGTGAAAGCCGTTACTACTTATTCAGGTGCTTCTATTCTGTACTGAAGGAAGAAGGATTCTCTAACACCATGTGGGAAGGAATGCATGATTGGCGGTTCAATGAACATTACCGTTCTATGGTTAATGCTACACAATTGGACATATTGATGTTCTACCCAGACCAAATTCTGGAGCCAATTGTTATTCATGATGTGATGAAGCGTGCGTACATGAAGATAATGCCTGTGAATCTTTGGATATACCGTCTGAGGCAAATGGCGGAACTCACTATTCAGGAGAATAAAAACGAACTTCAGGTGGGCAGTGACAGAATTGCATATAACAGTTCGAATGAATTCCTACCAGCAGCTTCAGAATTAGGAGCAGAATTAGGATATGTAGTTGAATGAAAAAAGATTGGAGCAAGGTTGATCGGGGGTGGGGGTGTTGATATCGTTGTTTTCGTAGTTGTGGCTAACTTAGGTTTTCCTCTTTTTGATTTAGGTATCATGTCTTAGTTGTGTTCGGTGTGTTCGGGTGAGTTTCGTATTTCCTTTCTGTATATGGGGGGCCCCTGTTATGGGCAAATTAGGACAGTATCTGAATGGGCCTTATTTTCAATGTAGTTCTTCCATTATGAAAGGGACATGTTAAGCGTAGAAAATTTAGACTTTGTCTGCTACGGTTGAATTTTTCACTGGCCAAACATAATTTATTTTCCCGTATAAACTATTCCAGTAAAAGAGGGCATCCTTTTCAAATAAAGTGTCAAGTAAGGAATATTATTTGCAAGTTACAAATTAAAAGTAAAACAATTTAAATAAGTTTGGCAAAAGATCTATTGCAGGGCAGGTCACCTAATATGAGAGTAGTAGGTAAGTTCATTAAATTGAGGTGATTGCCACAGAAACATAACTTTGCTTTGTTGACTTAAATCTGAGCCCACAATAATTTCAAGATACACTTTGCATTTGGAGTGATGTCATGGTGTCAGTTTGGACCCATAAATGAGTTTAACATCTACATTTGTCTTTAGTAGACCATAATGTCAAGTGAAAAACAGGGCAACGTGAGAAAAAAAGGACGCAATATAACATATTAACATATCAGAGATTTATTCCACTTTCACTGGGAGGATCTAACCTGACAATTCATTTCCATTTTTTCGACCCAATGAACAAAGTTTACAACACTTACTTCGTAATGAATTTTTTCAAAATTTGTAATACAAAGCGCAAACATCCCTGCAAAAAGTGTGTCATAATTATAAAAAAAATTAGCCTATGATTGGTAAATTTTTGTCCGCAATATGTGTAATTTTTTATAACACTGCATCGGTAAATTTGGATTGAGTTTACATCCCAGTAGGTTGCATTTGAGTTCAAGATACAATTGTTTTTCTTTGTTCCTCTACCTCTCTATTTGACGTGGTCACTGGTGACCTTTCTCCTTTCCATTGGAGCATTAAATGAAAAATTATTGTTGGACTACTGTTTGCTGCAGCTGTCAACATACTTGTCCTCTCCCTCTCTTTATGCTATCAATGCTTCAAGATCCGTGAATAAATGTCTATAATTTCTTCCGCAAATGCCAAGTCCTCTGTCTCTACTCCTTCACATCTCAAGAAGGATGTAATCACTCTCACACACACAGAGATCACAGCGAAGACAGTTCAGAGGGATGCATCAAAGTTGTCTCTATAAAAACATATTTGCAGTCCATGGATGAAGACATACATGCGCACATATTCACACACCCACACATAAAAGAAAAGCATAATAAACACCTAAAAGTTATAAGTCAACATATTGGGACTTAGTTTTCCTGTTATATCTATATGTCAACTATTGAAACTGAGGATCATTCAGTTCTCTTCCGACATGGAGATACTACAAGCTCCTGTAGTTCGCTTCCAACACAGGCCCCTCTTTGAACAGCATGTCAATGCATGTATCTTCCTCCTCTAAAAGAAATCTAGCAACAAAGTCATATGCAGGAAGCAAATTAGCACACTTTAACTAAAACATACATCTATGTATAGTCAGAAAACAATGGAGGGCTAACCTTACAAACGGCCCACTCATATCTTCACTTTTATCCTCATCGCTGTAGAAATCGTTGGAACGGCGAGCTGCAATGTGAGTAGCAATAACTGAATGGCCAAAAATTTGCACAGTGAAAAACAAACATTAAAAACAATGAACTACCATTGGTCGTCCAAGCTGTGTCAAGCCATTACCCCTTCAGGTGAGTCTCATTGTGGTTGCGCGATCACTGTGGCTGCATTTCTCACTATATGCTAACTCATGGTTATGTATCCGTGGACACGCATTATATAGAGGACGAGAAACTATTACCAAAATTCAAACTGAACTTTCGCGGCACCTATTTTCCCTTTTTCATCATCTAGTCATGGAAACATAAGTTTGCGCAGCACAAAGCCTAAAGTTTACAGCTTCAGCCGAGAAGCTGCGAGGTTTTTGGCTTAAGAATAGTTGTTTGGCCTCTCTGCGTAAGTGAACACTTGTTTATTATATATTGATAATCTAACTCATTGCCACCTCATTATTATAGCATGTTAAAACACTCAAATATCCTTTGACCATTCTTTTTCCACACCAGTCACCACCAACTTCATCCCCCACTGACAGCCTATGACTAGGGATGGAAATATGTCAGATCCCTAACAGGGGCCTATGGCCTAGCCTAACTTATTTAGTAAATAGGCTAGGCTTAGGCTTTGAATCAGGCCTATTGTCAAGCCTATTTAGATAAACAGGCCCGACCGATTTTTATAAGGCCTAGCCTATAAGCCTACATGCCTGACCTATTTAACTTTTTTAATTTATACTATAATATAAGAATATATAATGTCATATAAATAATTATATAAATTATTTATAAATTTACCAACTAAACCTTTATTCTAAGTTTCATATTTCATTGTTATTACTCTCAACCCTTATTTTTACATCAATCATTAACCCCTACCTCTCTTCTCTCCGATTGCTCGAGATAACAATGCTAACTCACTCCCTCTCCCTTGATTTGTGCCATCCACTAAAGCATAATAATTTGTATGAGTTTATTTTAGTGCCAAATGAAATATTATAATATTAGTAGGAGGAGTTTGTCCCAATTTATGTGGGCATAGTAAAAGAGATAAAATCTAATTTTACATGTTACTTGTTATACTTGATCAATTTTAGAAAATATATCTTATTAGTCAGCATACATTAGTTTTTCTTATTCCCATGTGCTCGAACAATTGTTGTCACTAAATATTCTTTTCTTTTCCTTACTAAGCCTTTATATTACAATGAGAATGGATACTAAGCTTTTAAGACATAACGTAATATTTTGAATAAGTGTGAAGACGATTATATATGAATTTTGATGCACATGTTTTAAAGGCTATTTAAAGTCCTATAGTTTAAGTAGGCTTTTAAACAGGTTTTAGGTCTTATTAGACCTTTTGAAATTCTGTTGCAGGCTCAGACCTATTTAGGTAAAACCTAACCTATTTCCACCCGGGCCCATGACAGACTGATTTTGAGAAGCCAGCGTAGTGAAGAAGAGAGATTTTGAGAAGAAGAAAATATCAAAATCCAGAAGAAAGATAAACAAAATCTAGTAGGTAGACTAGAAACATGAACAAATCCATGTATCTATAAACAAAATTCAAATGAGCAATGAGGCTTTAATGGAATCAAATCCATATTTTTTTAAAAGTTCACCACTTCATCGCCTAGAGCTCAATTTGTGAAATCCTATACAAAAATTAATGGAATCAAATCCAGAAATTAAAGAAATGACATATATAAAAAATAAAAAAGAAATGCCGAGTGTTTATCGCCGAAAGCTTATGCCATGAACACAGTTTTCGTTGCATCGATGATTTGCTACAGAATGTCTTGGCTGCCTTTCATTAATGCATTGATGATTTTTGTTGCACAACCATTCCTTTGCAATCTCTGTAGAACACTCCGATATCCCCCTACAATTGATCTCGTCAAATGGATTTCTATGGGTTGGTGGGTGATGACGGAGGCAGGGCAGAAGAAGTAAATCCAAAAATTTAATCGAGATCTCATATCCTACCCCTTCCTCTCACAATTTCTTAGATTTACCTGTACATGGCGGAGGCATCGATGGGGTTGTGATTTGGGTAATCCACATAGCGAGATGCAATATTTTTGGATACAATGGTGGAGCTATCCGTGGAAGGAGGGGGCAGTGGAGTTGTGGTAAGTGACGTGGCGGCGGCGTTCACAATGAGGGAGAAGGAGGCTCGAGCATGAGAGGGGAAGGAGTGGATGAAGGAGCAGACGAAAGGTTTAGAAGACGATAGTTACCAAAGTTGAGATTCAACGAGCACAAAGAAGGAAGCGATGCTGCAATGGGATAATAGGTGGGATAATATATGTCATTATATTTGATATGTTAGGGCCACTTCAGCTTAATTGAGTTAACTCATGGTTAAAATTAACATTTTAATGGAGGAGGGCAATATTATTATGTTTTGAAACTTTTGGACAACATTGAGACAAAAAAAAACTTCCAGGACGCTCCTTTGCGAATACTTTCGTGGCGGATTTGCACATTAACCCTTTTGAAAATAATAAAAGAATAAAAACTATTTGGTAAAATTTTTTTTAAAATTTAAAGACAAAAACAATTTTTGATTGTTTTCTTATTTTTTTTCCTATTTTTTATTTTTTAAGGCTGTCACTTATCCATTATCGATACTACACTATCAGTGACAACCACCACCAAGTCACCATCGACGACCGCACCACCACATCACTTCAAAAATAGATTTTTCAAAACAACTATTTAAACAATTTTTTTTGTTTTTTATTTTTAAAACTTGTTTCCAAAAACTGTTTCTGAGAACAAAAAATAGAGAATATAATCAAACAAGCCCTAAATATCTATATATTTGAATTTTTTTTCTTCTTGTGTAAAAATTATTTTTTAGAAAATATAAATGCTTAAATAGTTATTATGTTAAATAGGGGTATTTTGGTTAAAATAAAAGTATGAGAGTGAAATTTAACTGTTAATTAATAGTTGAATGGAAAAAATTGGTATTACAAATATATACGAAAGTTTTTTAATGAGTTCAGGGCCAAATATACCCATAATTTTTTTAAAAAAAGTACACTCAGCACCATAAACTTTACTTGGGTGCAAAAGTGCCTATGAATTTTTTAAAATGAGGTAAAAATACCACCTCCGTTAACTTATATCAACTTTGGTCTAGTGAGTCTCACATTATAATTTTTAAATGACTACTTTTTTTAAAGAAAACTCTCCACATGCTCTTTTCCCCACGCCTTCCTCTTTCGACCATCCCCTCTCCCTCTCTCTCTCTCTCTCTCTTAACTCTTCATGTCTCAACTCTCTCGCTGTAAAATCCTTTCCTTAATTTTTTTATAATAACTTATCTTTAAAAATTACTCTTTTTTTTTAAGATTACCATGGTAGAAAAGAGTTCAACTAACTATTTGAAAACTCTACCATGGTAATAAAAAGAATACAATTCATCTTTCATAAGATTACCATGGTAGAAAAAAAAATTAACTAATTATTTGAACACTCTACTATGGTAATAAAGGATTTAAGTCCCTATAAAGAAAATATTACAACCCATATTAATTAATCCTACCGTTATCATACCAAAAATTTCCATTGCAAAACCTAAGTCACCCCAACTTTATATGATAAACAAAGTATGTAGACGAATTTAGAGTTTACAAAATATGGTCCCTAATAAGTGGCAATATACATTCATTCAACACATAATAAACTACAAGAGGCTATACAGATATAGATGGAAATATATCTATGCCTCAGGAGCTCCTCCCAACATCCCAGCAAGAGAAAAATCACCTGAAAAATGTTAAATTAACGGGGTGAGACAAAAGTCTCAGTAACCAGCTATCCGACTCATTACACATGCTAACATGTGTTCATGAGGTGCTAAGTGGAACAATTTATATAGCAAATTATAATTGATAAAAATTCAATATCACAGTTTTATACATAAATTTCTTATTACAATTCCCATTGCCTCCTACCGAACTGCCTTATTTCCGCCGACTAGACCCATGGGCTAGGTTACTAACCATGTGACTGGCCACTCAAAAAGCTCACCGGTCACGTGATGAGGATCGGCCAAACCCTCAGAGCACGTGCCCCGGACCATGGGTCTTTCCCCTCATTGAACTGGTGGGGTGTCGCAACCCCTCATTGAACTGGTGGGGCAGTCCCTCATTGAAACTGGTGGGACAATAGACAGCCAACCATCGTGCACCAATGGAGGCTATACCACGTGGTAAAATAATATACTCCATCTTATTCCAAACCCATTATCACAATAATTTATCAATGGGATTTTCCCGAATATATACATATTTTTCATTTCAAATCATAAAATTCCACAAACTAGTTTATATAAAAAAAACTTCACAATATAATGATAACTTTCTCAATCACAATAAACCTTTACTCATTGGAGTAAATATCAACATATCATTTCCAAACTTAAATCATTTTACAAAATATTCACAAACAACATACTGGTACACATAATAAGTGGAAAGTTGTTACCTTTCACCAAAGCAAAATTATAATCACAAGCTCCTAATCCAAGAGCTCAAATATACGCCAAAAATCAATATACAATAATCAATTTATAAAATGGCTAAATTATAAATCATCATCCTAGAAAAAAATATAAACCAATTAAAACCTCAAGAATACCTCTAATAATCCAAATAAATTATTTAACCTAAATTTAATTGGTTAAGAAGCCTAATATAGAATTATTCATAGATTAATTAAATAAAGATTTCATTATAAAATTATATGCTAACTAAGTAACAAAAGTAACTTGATTAAAATTAACTATTAATTATCCTCTACATTCTTATAGCCTTATATTAACAAAACTCAAATTTATCCAAAATCATAATCTTAAAATTTTCTCTAATCATTACAAAATTATTATCATAAAGAAGAGAAAATTATTTAGAACATTTTCATAAGGAAAGTTTTTAGATGAGAAGTAATATTGAGTACCTTATCGATCCCCGAAAATATGAAAATACTCCTATTAGTCCCTTACTTTGCACTTTTCTTCACACTTGTGTTGTGTGAAATGAGGACGGGGGAGAGGGGGTATTTATAATGCCCCCTCCTCTTGAAAACTGTGGGAGGCACTAAGTGCCTTCCCTTGTTTTCTTTTAAGATTGTGGGCGACTGCCCACAATCTCAATATTAGATCGTGGGAGGCATTTTTGTGCCTCCCCCAGTTTTCTTAACTGTGGGCACAACGGCGTCCACACACACACACACACATATATGTTTAAAAAAATTAAATATATATTATTATTTTATTATTATTTTTTATAATATTTATATTATTATTATTATTAATTTATATATATATATATTTATAATTATTAATTTTTATTATACATATGTATATTTTAAATTTTTTTAAAACATATTTTAACTAAATTCCTCTTTTTTTTTACCCAAAAATTACTATTAATTTCATAATTATCTCTAGATTATAATTATATTCTAAAAATAAAAATCAGGATGTTACACTCTCCAACTCCATTGCCCTCAATGCTTCAGCGGCACACTATCACTTTATAAATAGAGTCAGTAAAATGGGGCAGGGAATCCCAACCCGCAAAAATGAGGGCATGTGGGCTGCAGGTTGATGCAGGCCAGCCCACAAGTTGGCGGGTTGGCCCACACAATTTTCTTTTTTTTTTTGCATATAATAATTTTGCAAAACCTAGAAGTTGCCTACTCCCACCTTGGTACCTCTCAATCCAAAGAGAAAAAAAAAAACTTAACATCCTCCCTTCTTTTTTAAACAAAACTATTATATCTTGGTTGCTTGAAAATGATTTTATGTTTTTTGTTTATAAACTTTGACAAATTTGATAACTTTATTTATTGAATTATGGATTATATTTTTAAATTTTTATAATAGGAATGATTGATTCAATGAAGGTAAATTTAATGACTCATATATATGTGTTTCATACTTTCGACCATCTTTAAAAAATAGGAAATTATTTTTTAAAAATAAAAATGTGGGCCTGTGTGTTGGCCTACAACCCACACACTACAGGTTAGGGTTGTCATTTTGCCAACCCGTAAAAGTACAGCCCGTGGGTTGGTGCAGGCCAGCCCGCAACCTGTAGGTTGGTCCACATTCCCGGCTCTACCCATAGATACTTTACTTTGGCAATGCAAGAGACCAAGCTCGTTAATATGAATAAGTACAAGGAGTTGCAAGAAAAAGCAAGTGTAGAGAGTATGCACGTTTGGTTTTCTTATGGAACTTGGGGCCATCCTCCCCAGTCTGGTCTTATTCTCTATCACTGTTGCTGCCGTCATCATCATTCCTTTCATCGTTGGTGAAGAATAACAGGCAAGGTTTGGGGCTTCTTTGAAGAGAGTAAAGTTAGTGTAAAGAAGTATGTGGTTGTATACTTGGATGTGAGAATTTGGTTTGGATAAACTGATGGAATACTTGGATATTATTGACATATTATATTAGGGCCTCTAAACTTGTTAGTTAATTTATGAATGAGTGGATGTAAACCCCTTAGAATGCCAGTGCCACAAAATTTAAAACTAACGGGTTATCAAGAAGGAAAAGATAAACCTTCTAATTTATTGACAGATTCGGACAGATATAAAAGGTTGGTTGGTAGACTTTTTTACTTGATAATAACATGCCCTGATATATGTTTCTCGGTACAGGTCTTAAGTTAATTCATGCAACAACCAATGAAGGTTCATATGGCAGCAACTCTCAATATGGTAAGATATATCACGAAGAGTCTTGGAATGGGGATCTTGATTAACTCATAAGGAGACACCACTATGAGCTGCTATTGTGATTCTGATTGGGGTGCATATGGTACAACTAGAAGATATGTAACGGGATACTTGCTCAAGTTGGGAGGATTATTGGTTCATTGTAAATCAAAGAGGCAGGCAACAACGTCACGCTCATCTGCAGAAGCTGAATATAGGGCGGCAACTTTTAAGGTTTTGTGGCTAGAAGGATTCCTTAAGGAGCTTGGCCGGCCTCAAATCATGACCTGTAGATGTTTATTGTGATAGTAAATTTGTAATTCACATAGCCAACAACCCTGTTTTTCACAAGCGAACCAAGCGTATTGAGATTGATTGTCATTTCGTTCGTGAAAAGGTTCAGGCAAAATTAATTAAGTTGCAACATGTTAGAACAAATGAATAGTAGGCTGATTTCTTAACCAAGGCTGTTACAAGAGATACACAAGATGGAATCCGACGCAAGTTAGGAGCAGTAGATATTTTCTGCCCTCCACGCTGAAGGGGAGTGATGGAATACCTGGATATTATTGTGACATATTAAATTAGGGCTTGTATGTTAGTACTGTTGGGCTTAGGCCCAATGAACGTAGCTTGGACAGTTAAGTTGTATGAATAGAATTAGTATAAATGGTTGGATCAACTTATGATCCAGAATTGACTGTAAAATATATCTATTTCAATAAAATAAATGGGTAGCCTTCTTAATGCTCTGTTTTTATCTGTGAGAGTATAGCACACTAATAGAAACTGAGGAAATTGAGGGTCTTGCACTCTGGGAGCGAGTTTGGGCTTATTATAATGGTGGTGCTATTGTTGTGATAAGTTTCCATGGAAGGAGGGCTAGGGTTGAGGTAGTCAATGAAGAGAACATCTCAATTAGACTTTGGTTTATTACCCATGGATGATCTTTCTAGAAAGGGATTTTGAGGCTGAAGCTAGCTAGTGCTAAAATGGGAGATATTTTCATGACAATTTGAGAGAGGGAGAGAGAATAAGATAGGTCCAAGACACAAGAAATTAAGAGAGAGGGGGAGGTTTTTTTTTTACAAAATAATCATTTTAAAATTATAACCTAGCCCCACCAAAGAATTATAGGAAGTGACATTTTTTCCTCATTTTGAAAAGTTTATGTGCATTTTTGCACCTAAGTGAAGTTTATAGTGCTGGATGCATTTTTTAAAAAAGTTTATGAGTATTTTTGTCCCTTAACCCTTTCTTAATATACATTTTAAATTTATGGGTGGTTTATATTTGTTTTTAAAATAATTTTTTATGACCTTCAAAATTAAATGTTAAGTAAAATTTAAAGGATTGAGTTGTAATTTACCTCTAGAAGTAACTATTCAAGAATGTGGGGCATCTGAAAGTTTTTTAAAGTATAATTTTACCTTAAAAGTAACAAAACCGTTGCAATTTTGTCTATTTGTTAACCATTAATGTTAATTTTTTTAACCGAACAAATTTACTATCTTTTTAAACATGTAAAATTTCTCTGAATTTCCAAATACCTAATACTCTCAAGTGTTACTCTAGGATAACATTGGCTACTAACCCAAACTTAAAACGATGGGATCATAGGAGGCTATTTGTCGGGTATTAAAAATCAGATCGGATCGACCGGTTCAGCTTATGAACCGACAAATCGGTGGTCCAACCGGTTTGATCTTGTGGGTGAACCATACGGATCAGTTTACCCATTTTTTTATTTTTTATTTTTAAAAATATTCTTAATTAATTTGTATACATAATTATATATAAATAAGTCATGTAAATTCGATTTCGCTCCGGTACTACTAACTAATCCACCGACATCCAATACCCTCAACCGATTCAAACATCAATTCGATTTTCAGTACATTGCTATTTGTTTCTTTTTTATATTGTAGCTAAGGGACCGCGAAGCCGGGGCGGTAAGACAAAACTAGGGTTTATACTCTGGCGAACAAAACCCCGCTCTTTCTTTTCTTTTTCAATTGGAAGTGGTTGCATATTGTGGTTGTTTCGTTACTTTTCTGTAAACCTTGCATATTGGTTGAGTAATTCCTGAGTCGGAGGCTTGAAGCATCAAGGTCTGACCCAAGTTGAACAAATGCGGCCACTTCGGCGATATCGTGCCAATTCGAAGTTTTGAGCTATTGAAGACTTGTTTCCAAGCTTTCAGCTGAGCGGCAGACGCGACGCGACTGACAGATTAGCTTGTCGGAGCTTGACTAAGCTTCTAAGAGACCTTAAAGCCATTTATTGCCTCTTTTCTTCTTTCCTTCATTTCCACGAATCCAGTGTTCGCTTCTTTTGGGTTGAGTCATGTATCTCTACAGTCTTACTCTCCAGCGACCTACTGGCATAGTGTGCGCCATTAATGGGAACTTTTCTGGTGGCAAAGTCCAAGAAATCGTCGTTGCTAGAGGCAAAGTTCTCGATCTTCTCCGCCCTGACGATAATGGTAGGATGCAAACTTTACTGTCCGTTGAAATTTTTGGTGCTATAAGGTCTTTAGCTCAATTTAGGCTTACTGGGGCTCAGAAGGACTATATTGTTGTGGGCTCTGACTCTGGCAGAATTGTAATTCTTGAGTACAACAAGGAGAAAAACGTTTTTGATAAAATCCACCAGGAGACTTTTGGTAAATCTGGTTGCCGTCGCATTGTTCCAGGACAATACTTGGCCATAGATCCCAAGGGTAGGGCGGCTATGATTGGGGCTTGTGAGAAACAAAAGCTTGTTTATGTGTTAAATAGGGATACTGCAGCTAGGTTGACAATATCGTCTCCTTTAGAAGCGCATAAGTCTCATACTTTAGTGTACTCTATTTGTGGAGTTGACTGCGGGTTTGAGAACCCGATATTTGCTGCTATTGAATTGGATTACTCAGAGGCTGATCAGGATTCAACAGGTCAGGCAGCTAGTGAGGCTCAGAAACATTTAACATTTTATGAACTTGATTTGGGGCTGAACCATGTGTCTAGGAAGTGGTCAGAACAGGTTGATAATGGTGCAAATCTACTTGTCACCGTTCCTGGGGGTGGAGACGGGCCTAGCGGTGTGCTGGTTTGTGCAGAAAACTTTGTTATTTATAAGAATCATGGACACCCAGAGGTCCGGGCTGTGATTCCAAGACGAGCAGACTTGCCTGCTGAGCGTGGAGTTCTTATAGTTTCAGCAGCTATGCATAAGTTGAAATCCATGTTCTTCTTCCTTTTGCAGACAGAATATGGAGACATTTTCAAGGTTACTCTAGAACATGATGGTGATCGTGTCTCAGAATTGAAAATCAAATATTTTGACACTATCCCAGTTACTGCTTCAATGTGTGTATTGAAAACAGGATTTTTATTTGCAGCCTCGGAGTTTGGAAATCATGCTTTATATCAGTTTAAGGCGATAGGGGATGATGCTGATGTTGAAGCTTCATCAGCAACACTAATGGAAACTGATGAAGGTTTTCAGCCAGTGTTTTTCCAGCCCAGAAGATTGAAGAACCTTGTTAGGATTGATCAGGTTGAGAGTTTGATGCCAATAATGGATATGAAGGTGACAAATCTCTTCGAAGAAGAAACTCCTCAAATATTTACACTGTGTGGGCGTGGTCCTCGTTCATCTTTGAGGATTTTGAGAACTGGATTAGCAGTCAGTGAGATGGCAGTGTCAAAGCTTCCTGGTATACCTAGTGCTGTCTGGACTGTGAAGAAGAATGTAAATGATGAGTTTGACGCATATATTGTTGTGTCATTCACAAATGCGACACTTGTTCTTTCCATTGGTGAGACAGTTGAAGAAGTTAGTGACAGTGGATTTCTTGATACCACACCCTCTCTTGCTGTTTCCTTGATAGGTGATGATTCTCTCATGCAGGTTCACCCCAATGGTATTAGACATATCAGGGAGGATGGACGTATTAATGAGTGGAGAACTCCTGGAAAGAGGACAATTGCAAAAGTTGGTTCAAATAGGCTTCAAGTAGTCATTGCACTGAGTGGAGGTGAACTGATTTACTTTGAGGTGGATGTCACAGGTCAGTTGATGGAGGTGGAGAAGCACGAAATGTCAGGAGATGTTGCATGTCTGGCTATTGCAACAATACCTGAAGGCAGACAAAAATCTCGTTTTCTTGCTGTTGGTTCATATGATAAAACCATCCGTATCTTATCGTTGAGTCCTGATGACTGTATGCAGATTCTTAGTGTGCAAAGTGTTTCTTCAGCTCCAGAATCTCTTCTGTTTCTTGAAGTTCAGGCATCCACTGGTGGTGAGGATGGTGCAGATCATCCTGCTAGCCTTTTCCTGAATGCTGGTTTACAGAATGGTGTCTTGTTTAGAACTGTTGTGGATATGGTTACTGGTCAGCTTTCTGATTCTCGTTCTCGTTTCTTAGGATTGAGAGCCCCAAAGCTATTTCCCATCATTGTTAGAGGCAAGCAGGCAATGCTTTGCTTGTCAAGTCGACCCTGGCTTGGTTACATCCACCAGGGACATTTCCTTTTAACTCCCCTTTCATATGAAACCCTTGAATATGCTGCATCATTTTCATCTGACCAATGTGTGGAAGGTGTAGTTGCTGTGGCTGGTGAGGCATTGAGAATTTTTACAATTGAAAGGCTTGGGGAAACATTTAATGAGACGGTAATTCCACTACGTTACACACCAAGAAAGTTTGTGCTGCAACCCAAAAAAAAGCTTTTGGTTATGATTGAGAGTGATCAAGGGGCATTCACGGCAGAGGAGCGAGAGGCTGCAAGAAAGGAATGTTTTGAGGCTGCTGGAGCAGGGGAAAATGAAAATGGTAATGTGGACCAAATGGGGAATGGCGGTGAGGACGAAGATAAAGATGATCCGCTTTCTGATGAGCATTATGGTTATCCGAAAGCTGAATCAGAGAAATGGGTTTCCTGCATTAGAGTTCTTGACCCTAGAACAGGAAATACTACTTGTCTTCTGGAGCTTCAGGATAATGAGGCTGCATTCAGTGTATGCACAGTGAATTTCCATGATAAGGAGTATGGAACTCTTTTAGCCGTTGGTACAGCAAAGGGACTGCAGTTTTGGCCCAAAAGGAGTACAAGTGCTGGATTTATTCATATTTATAGATTTGTAGAAGATGGAAGGTCCCTTGAACTTCTGCACAAAACTCAGGTTGAAGGTGTCCCACTTGCTTTATGCCAATTTCAAGGAAGATTGCTTGCAGGAATAGGGCCAGTGCTCAGGCTATATGATTTGGGGAAAAGACGATTGTTAAGGAAATGTGAGAATAAACTATTCCCCAACACAATTGTCTCAATCCATGCATACCGTGATCGCATTTATGTTGGTGACATTCAAGAGGTATGTTTCTGCTCTACATATTTATATTTGGCACACATCTAGATGCTTAGGTATTGCAATCACGTGGCTATGGCCTTTGGCAGGGATGAGTGTGCTCACCAATTTGAGTGTGGTAAATGTTCTTGCTGATGATTTTGTTCGAAACCTTTTTTTTTTGTTTGGGGGGGGGGGGGGTGGCGGGTTTCAAATCAGATAAAAACTTGACTAAATTTATGTATTGAGATATAAATTTCTCTAATGTGCTATTATCTTCTATGTGCCATTTTTATTCTCCAATTTTCTGCTAATTCTGTTCTCTGTTTTCTCTCCAGTCTTTCCATTACTGTAAGTATAGGCGGGATGAAAATCAACTCTATATATTCGCGGATGATTGCGTTCCAAGATGGCTTACTGCATCATACCATGTAGATTTTGACACCATGGCAGGAGCAGACAAATTTGGAAACATTTATTTTGTCCGTTTACCACAAGACGTTTCAGATGAGATAGAAGAAGATCCTACTGGTGGGAGGATTAAGTGGGAGCAGGGAAGGCTGAATGGAGCTCCCAATAAGGTGGAAGAAATTGTACAATTTCATGTTGGTGATGCGGTTACATGTATGCAGAAAGCATCTCTTATACCAGGTGGTGGAGAGAGCATCATATATGGAACAGTTATGGGAAGTGTTGGTGCATTGCATGCTTTTACTTCCCGTGATGATGTTGATTTCTTTTCTCATTTGGAGATGCACATGAGGCAGGATCATCCGCCTTTGTGTGGTAGAGACCACATGGCTTATAGATCTGCCTATTTTCCTGTTAAGGCAAGTTTTGTGACCTCATTTATATTATTCCTGTAACCTTTTTCTGAAGTTACATGACACCATATGTCATCTATGCTGGATTTGGAAAGTTTTCCACTCTGTATCTTCATGGCCCTTCCTGATGAGATTGCTGGATGCTACTGTTAGCGTCTGCTGCTGATATTAAGATTCTTTAGCTTGTTCAATGCAATAACTGTAACATGTTCTGAGAGGTCTACATGATGATGCAGGATGTGATTGATGGGGATCTGTGTGAGCAATTCCCGACATTGCCCCTGGACTTGCAGAGAAAAATTGCTGATGAATTAGACAGAACCCCTGGAGAGATTCTGAAGAAGCTTGAGGAAGTACGGAACAAAATTATTTGAAAGAAGATCAACAAAAAGGTGTGAAATATCCCATTTTGGTGAATTTTTTAGCCTTTCTCTAGCACCATTTTTATTTTTAGTTCTAAGTGTTACCTGAAGATGAATGCTATCTTTTATTCTTTAGACAAGACAATTTAAGGGGAAGGCGCGCCTAGTGTTATTAGCCCCCTTTATTTCCCGTGGTTTGAATGCTATAACTGTGGCAACCATTCATTCAAAACACAAATTTGACTTGTGCTATTTCCAACTAGGTTTCGTGGTTGGCCTTTCCTAGGCTTGACCTAGATAAGTGTTAAGTGTGACAAATTTGACTTGTGCTTTGGGAAATTTCATTAAAATTATTTTTCTGGCATGATTTATTATAGGCTATTTATTATATTGGTGGACTTGCGTTACCAGTTTGAATGCAAATTTGGAAATAGTTTATCATTTGAACCCAATCCTCATCAACCTTTGACGCCAGATTCCTGACCTATTATCAATCTCTGTCCACAGATCCGCTCAATCTGCGCTCTTTTGCTTACACAAAGCCTCCTGCTGGTTGCAAGCAAATATAAGAAACCTTTAAATTGGTTTATTTTCCCTGATCTTGGGATGGTCAGAACTGGGAGTAAAGTTGAGTGATTGACAAAAGTAAAAGCTTGTCTCATCTTTCCCTTGAATTACTGTGCGTGATGATACAAAGCTGGTATTGCAATGCAATGCCAATTGATTCAGCCTACTTCCCCACAAATCCTCTTGGTTCAGAATGGAACAATCGACAATTTGTCTGTGTCGGTTGCAATGTTGATCCAGTGATTCTCTTTTGAACCGTGAAATGATGAGCTTTGATTTTCTTGACAAATGTTCGAAACATTGGACTTGACAAATGTTTAATGTTGGGTACTGTTTGCAGGTCATAGTAAAGCTATCTTTCTTGGGCGTTGCCTGTAGATTGTAGTTTAGCCACTAACAATGTGAAGACGGTTGTGGATTCTCAGTCATAGGTGAGCTGTGATTTGTTTGTTTGTTTTTTTTTATAAGGGGGCTAAGCAGTGATTTCTTGTCCTGTCTAAAGTTACGTTTCTGAACAGAGAGAGCTGAAAGAAGCTTAGCACTGGTTTTTAAGTCCAGTTGGCATTTCTGTTGCGCTAAAAAAATGAATGCTGATGCCAAGTTAATGTGATGATGCTAAACTCAGGAAGACAAAAAAGTTCTTATTCCCATGTTCGTTATAGTGAATGACTAGTTTTTTTTTGCCAGAGAGTAAATGGCTTTTTTAGGACAATATTTACGTCATGCTCCTTATTTCTTTTATGTCATGTTCTCTAAGCATACATGACAATATGTCCTATTTATTTCATGTAGGGCATCATTTGGGAGGTTGGGGCATTAAAAAGGTAGAGGTAACTTCCATATAAATGATTTAAGGGAATATTTTGTTATAACTTACTCATTTTTATAGTTAATCATTAAATGAACAGAAAGTATGGGTCTTTAGGTCTCTATCATGGTTACTGGCTTACTGCCAAACGTGTTATTTCTGAAATATGAACCAATTACACACTCGATGATAGTGTGAAGATTTTTGTTAAATGTCTTAATTTGTAATGAAGCCATACGGTAAAATTCGGTAACATTGCCTAATTTAAAGAAATTTGTGACGACATGTTGTAAAGATTTTTGTTCTTCAATCTTGAAATTATTTCTTTTGATGGTAAGTAAAATGATACTCCCTTCCTCTTTTTTTTTAATATAAGATTTATTTTTCATTCTTTTTCAAATTCTCTCTCCAAATCATAAGAAGGTGCAACCTATGAGGGTCATTTAATATAGTTTTTTCTCCTACAACCTATCCTATGGCGCAACCTAAGATGCATGAAGACTTGTACTTGCATTTCAAACTCCGAAGTCCAACGGTCTCGCCATCCTCACTCTATTCCCTCCCTCCTCCTGTCATAGGTAGCATATTTTTTGTAATGATCTTTTGAACTATTATGTTTATAACATGATATTAAAAACCGGACTGGTTGGTTTGACCTGAAACCAATGACCCTACTAGTTGTTTGGTCTGGTTGATAGTTGGAACTAGGGAAAAACATGTAGTTTGGTTTGAATCGGTGTAAACCGGTAATGAACCGAGTAACCCGCCGAGTTTCTTGGGTTAGGTGGGTTACTATTTCAGACATTTTAAGGAGAGAAAGGGAGATGATCGGATTTGAAGATCAGATAAGGGCTGGTTTACTGAGGAGATTTTGTGAAGATTACATGAAAAAAGATAAAGCCGTTACCTTTGTTGGATGCAAATTTTTGAGTTATAGAATAGGTTGTGGGAAATCAAAATGAAGAGAATTTACTCTGAGCTTTGGCGAAGTTTAGCTTTAGGATACAAGAGAGGGTGCAGACATGGAGGGAGGTGCAGCTGGAACT
This sequence comes from Inga leiocalycina, assembly GCA_963242795.1. Lineage (NCBI taxonomy): Eukaryota > Viridiplantae > Streptophyta > Magnoliopsida > Fabales > Fabaceae > Inga > Inga leiocalycina. The sequence goes on from OY725320.1 coordinate 72,962,222, forward strand.
CCTTTGTGTAAGAGGCAATGCGGCGATGGTAGGGAGATTGATAATAAAATTAGGGAAGTTTGAGTGTGTTGGGCATGGGGCAGTTGCTCATCTACTAAAAGCAATAATATAAATTAAAATAAAAACACAAAGTGCAGTCCTTTTTTGTTTTATATAAAAAAAAAGAGACATTTAGATACCATTTAAATTTCAAAATCTTAAATCAGTGATTTTTCAAAAACTTGAGTTATTAATTGTTATATTTTTTTTGTCAATCATATTACTCTTATTGTCAATAAAACCAATTTGAAATTTTGAAGTTTAAATGGTATTTAAGTGTTTCTTTTCCTTTTTTTTTTTTGGTATAAGATAAACTCAAATATATTATATATGACTCCTAAATGCTCGCATTAGTATACTCATTTTCCAGCCTGATTCTTGTATCTTCATCCTTCACTGAGATGTGACACCACGTCCTCCATGAAAAAGTACACCTCAAGGTTAATTAAAAAATATTTATAGTCAAATACAAATATTTTTAGTTAAATTGTATTATTTTAATTGTAACCAGTTTGACTACGAGTTGATCCCTTGACCCAATGATCATTGACACACGACCTTAGCCTATTTATTGACTGGTCCAGTTTTTAATATTTTGATTTATAGAATACGATATATTTTATTGCAGAAAAGATATTATCAATAAAATGGTGAAAAATGTCTTAGGTTCATTACAAAGTCATAGGTATTTTAGTCAGTATTGATGTAATAATTTCGTTCCTTTCAACATGGTAATAACATGAACATCTAAAAGTTTGGTTCAAAAAGAATTATTGTAATTTGAAGGGTAAAAATGTTAAAATAACCTTCAACTTTTATTAAAAGTGCAAAAGTAACTATAAATTATTTTTTAGAACAAAAGTAATTGTAAACTTTTGAAATTGGGGCAAAAATGTTGAATCCAACTAACTTTCATTTATTACAATGGGAAAATTAATCTTGACTCTTGAAGTTTTGATTCACTTATAACTAGGTTTATAAACTTTTGACTCGACTTGCAATTCAATTCTTGATGCTTATAAGTCATCCTATATGACAAAAAATGCTAAAATATTGTTAAAAATTTCTTAGGTGGATTTTACATAAATTAAAAAATAAAAAACAGCGTCTCCATCCCTTTTAGGGCTGTTCGAGATCGAGACGGGATCGGGAAATGTCATTCCCGATCCCAATCCCAAGAAGGGTTCGGGAATGATTTTCATTCCCGATCCCGAAAATCGGGAAATTTCAGGATTGGGATCGGGAATTTCCCGATCCTGAATTTGCTTCTTTTTTTTAAAAAAAATCTCTATATTGAATTTTTTGTTGTGTTTTCTTTAGTCTAATATAAATATATAATTTGTCTAATATCATATTGTACCAAATAAGTCTAATATAAATATATAATTAGTCTAATACATGCTTAAAGTTGTCGATTCAACTGTAAAAAGAACAAAGACAAGAACAAAAAATTAGAATTATTTAATAAATAATAAATAAAATTAACTAACTAAACTAAAAGAATAGATATTGCCTTAAGGGTGTTAGGGATTTTCACATTTTATTTTACATTTGGTCTTATTTTCTTAAATATTTTTAAAAATATACATGTGTATATATATATTTTCGGGATCGGGAAAAAGTCGGGATCGGGAAGTCCCATTCCCGATCCCGATCCCAACTTTTTCCTGATCCCAAATGCTTAGTTGTGCACTCTGATATTTATCAATGTGATTTAATTTCTCCAGTAATTATATTCGAAGCGTGAATATGAGACCAGACTGAATATATTTTTAATTATTTTCCGAACACCCCATCTTGAAGGTGAGGGATTATAAATGTTGATTTTGTCTTATTAGTCTTTGTTTCACTTAAATTTCATAATTCGGATATAATTACAATGAGGGAGTTACACGATTCGTCTCCTTGTACTGGGTGCAAGCCACTTATGTAACACCCCAAATTCTATATTCACCAAAAGTATTGTAAATATTTGAGAAATTCAATAAAATGGTGAATATTCATGAATTTGGAATTTATGAATTTATAAATATTCAATTTCATGAGAAATTGGGCAAAAATAATTAAGGAATTAACTTGAGTAATTTAAAAAGGCCAATATTAAGGTCCAAAAATGAAGGAATATTAGAGAAAATATTTGGTCCAAAAATAGATGGAAATTGGCCAAAGAAAAATAAGAAAAGAAATTGGATTAGAAAGGTAATGACAAAATCGTAATTTTGCCAAAATAGCACAAAATAAATTATTTTCCAATTAATTAAAGTTAATTTCAATTAATTAAGGAAAATAAAGGTTAAAAATATATTTAGAATATTTTGGTCAATTTAATATGAATTTATGAAAAATTTGAGCAAAAAGTGCAATTTTGATCAAAATTGAGACTTTACGTGTATCGTAACCTGGACAAATTGTAAAGCCAATTGAGACCATAGGGAGGGACCCCTAGGTGTCTCTTACATGTGGCAAAAATAAGGAAATATTAATTGGGCTTAATGAGCATGGTTATATGTACATAAGGATTTATGTACATAAGTTCATTTTTGAAATTTTGGAAAATAAAACAAATAAATAAATATTGCAAAATATATGATAAATAAATATATCATCATCCTTTTCAGCCCATTTTCGTGCTGCAACATACTTGAAATAAGAGAGAGAAAGTTGAGAGTTTAGAAAGAGAAAGAGAAGAAAAAACACAAGGTAAGCCGATTTCTCCGACGATTTAGCTCCAAACGCGTATAACTTCGACTCTAAGCTACTCCTCTTTGTTCTTTAGGGTTTGGGGGCTCAAAAATCTGTTCTCTAAAGGTTAGGGTTTCAGCCACTTTTGGGAAAAGCTTATGGGAGCTTGAAGTAACTTCCAAACCTTCGTATATTAACTATTCTGGTTGCTGTGGGCAATTTAATTGGTGAAATTTCGTCGGATTGCCATTAATTTTAAATTTTGTAAAAGTGTGTGCCTAAGGGTTATGCTGCCCAATTTTAGTTCAAATGGTTGTTATAACTCAATTAAATGGTTAATAAAGTGGTTAAGAGTATAAAGGAACGCGTTTATGGAGCCGAAATCGTAAAACCCCGATTTTTTCCGGAAAATACCATAATTTCGGCCAGGGATGTTTGAGGGCCTTAGAGTTGGATTTTCAATGATTTGATGATTCCATTGGATTCAGTGGGCAAAAATAGGTGAGGTTACAATTGGGCACTTTTTCAGAAAAGGCCGAGAAAGCATAATTACGGAAACATCCCTAAAACCCTAAAAGTAGGTTTGCCAAGGGCAATTTCATAATTTGACATTGAATTTGGTAATTTTGAGTCTGGAAATCGATTCCTTGGACAAAAATATGTTAGGATAGCCCTAGTCAAAAATTTTGGGAAAATGTGCCATTGGGCCAGGTACGGCGGGGCGGGGCTGGGGTCCCAGGGGCATTTTGATAAATTTTCACCATAGGCTAATATAACCACAAGAAACACTATGGAAGTGTCTAAAATGATACTTGGATAGGCTATAACATATTTATTGTACATTTGACATTTTAAGACCGAGTTGGACACCTATAGTTGATACATTTTACGAGGCGGACCCTTTGAGACAGGAAAGAGGTTAAGGTATGGACTACTATCTCTCATATACTATGTGACTATTTGTATGATGCGTGTTACTGTATTTTGTGATCTGAACACGTGCTGGAGGCACATTACCTAGTTGTGATCTAGGACCTAGCTGAGGTACACTAGTCTTACCTAGCTGTAGTCAAAGACTCAGCTGAGGTACATGTAGGAGTTTCAACAAGTTAGTTGGCCCAGAATTTTGTGTACACACACGGATGATATGAGTTTTCATTTTACTTGATACGGTGCATTGCATATTTAATTTTCGCATTTTATGTGTTAATCGTATGTTTCTACTGAGATTCTTTAGAATCTCACCCCTTTTTCTAATCCAAATGTCTCAGCGGGTGCCAATGGCTCGAAAGCCAAGGATGCAGAGAAGGGAAACTGACGGGCACGTTTCCTAAGATGAATACAGTGGTTGTATATAGTCTGTATGTGAAATAGTTTTGGAACATTCTGTACATATTTGTCATTATTATCGATTTCTGCTCTGTTAATGACTGTCTCTAACAAATACTTACTATCAGTATAACTGTACTTTTCTGTTTGCCTATGGAACTTGTTCATTATTGCCCTGCGCATATCAAAATGAAAACGGGGGTTAACTACCTATGTACACAGTGTATGGTTTTTCGGCTTCAGTAAATAGGCCTCCTACGTACTTGCCTCCTTAGTATTTAGCTTAGCTTTAAATACATGTTTCTTCTTTTTACCATAAATTTTATATAAATTACGGCTTAAAATTGGTATGGATTTTTAATGAATTGAAGTCATATACATAGTATCTTCGAGTATAATTCAAAATATTTCATTATTTCCTTTTAAATTTCTATGGCCTTAGAAATAATCTAGAGGTTGTCTACTTAGAAGTTGTTACTCATTACCATGTAATTGTTCTTTTGAACTATTATGTTTATAGAATATGATAGATTATGTTGCTAAGGGATCATGTCAATAAAATGGTAAAAAATGTGTTAGGTTCATTACATAGTACATCGTAGGTGTTTTTTTCAATATGGATCTAATAATTTCATTCCTTTCAAAATGGTAAGGATGACAGGACCGATCTAAAAGTTTGCTTCAAAAAGAATTATTACAATTTTCAGAAAGAATTATTATAATTTGAATGGATTTTTATATAGTACATATAAATGACAAGTAACATCTAAAAGTTATAGACCATACCTAACCATTACAAAATATTATTTTTGAACCACCCTTTAAAGGGTGATGTTCAAAAAGTATGACTAGTGGAATATTTTTAAATAATGAGAAATGTTTAGACCGATTGCTTATATATGAGATCTAAATGATATTTTTAAATAATTTTTGATTTTTTGGGTTAAAATTTTTTAGAGCATCTTTTGGGAGGACATAATCCGAAAACAAATTATAAATGTTTATAAATTTTTAAACTACGGCCAGGAAATAGATTGAAAACCAAGAAACTAATAAAAAAGATGGCGCGGGTTAGTTGAAACTCACATATTTAATTCAATAAGTAAATAGTATAATATCTATTACTTATATAATATGAGTGATACTAGTAGGGCTGGTTGTGTGACAAGTGAGTTATAATAGGAGGGCCACTTGTTCGATAAGAAAAGGGATATTGGTAGTAAGTAGTTGTGTGACAAGTTAAATACCCACTTGATAGCCATTTAGTAGTGTCCCATATTGGATAAATTAAACTCATCATCATCATCATCATCATCATCATCATATGTGGTCACTCTGTTACAGTACTATAAACTTCTTATTCATCTTTTGAACTATTATGTTTATAGAATAAGATAGATTATGTTGGAAAAGAATATTTCCAATAAAATTATAAAAATATATTAGTTTCATTACATAGTCATAGGCTTTTTAGTCAATATTGATGTAATAATTGCATTCCTATAAACATGGTAAGGATGACAGTAACATCTAAAAGTTTACTTCAAAAAGAATTCTATTTTGAATGGAATTTTAGATAGTACACACAAATGATAAATAACATCTAAAAATTCTATGCCAAACATATTTTTATTATTTTTGAAGAGTGTAACTAATAAATTTTGGAAGATAATTATTAGTAGGGGTGGGAAAGTAATTTTGCCATTTCTATTAGTATCTTTGAATAATAGAATGAGAAGTGTGTGATTTATGTTAACGAATCTTTATGTTTGTGTTTAGTAAAATTTTTCGGTTCATGCTTTCAAAAAGATGAAATGGGTTGAAGTTTTATATGCAGGACTAAATCCAATCCAGCTTGCTCTCATTAAAGATTGATAATATTTTTTTAGATTTTACTAAGTGGTATTCTTAACTTGTAACAAGGAATTGTTTAAATTTATTCTTATATAAACTTTTAGAAATTTGAATTTAATGCCAATTGTATTTAATGTGAATCAATAAATATTATTAAAAAAACTTTTTTTTCCTTTTTATATAATTCATTTGGTTTTGTATATGTAAAAAATTTAAAATCGCATGTTTAATGTATTTAGATTGAGTTCAAGGTGCTATTCCTTTGCAATAATATTTGATAAATAAAAAGAATGACTCAATAATGGAACTATCTCTAACAAAAATGACTTAATAATATTGGATAAATAGTTGACAAAAGCTGCAGCCTAGATAAAAAGATAGGAAGGTGATTTCCCACTGTTACCTCATCTCCAAGTCCTATGAAGGCACCAGCTCATTAATGAAGGATATGAGGGTCAATTTACATGGTTTCTTCTCCCACAAGTTATCCTATGGCGCCACCTAAGAAGGATGAAGACCAAGTCAGCCAAGCCTTGCATCCCAATTTGCCCCATATCATAATTAATTCCTACATAAATTCAGGTTAGGCTTGAACTTACATTTCAAACATCAAAGTCCAACATTTCCACCATCCTCACTCTCTTCCCTCCCAACTCCACCGCCCAAACATATTAGAGAGAGATTTTGCTAAGAAGGAGAGAAATCAAAGGTAACATATTTTTTTGTATTGTATTGTTCTTTTTAACTATTATGCTTATAGAATAGGACAGATTATGTTCCAAAAGGATATTGTCAATAAAACCGTGAAAAATGTATTAGTTCATTACATATACGTTATAGGTATTTAGGTCAATATTGATTTAATAATTTCATTCCTTTCAACATGGAAGGATGATAGTAACATCTAAAAGTTTGGTTCAAAAAGAATTACTCCCTCCGGTCCTAAATATAGGACATAGTTTGTAGTGCAAATTGCACTTGCACTACAAACTATGTCCTATATTTAGGACCGGAGGTAGTATTATAATTTGAATGGATTTTATATTGTGCATACAAATGACAAGTAACATCTAAAAGTTCTATACCATACATACTTTTATTATTGGGAAAATCCCATATAAAGATGCTTGAAATAGGAAAATTCTAAATTAGGTTGTTAAATTCAATAAATCCCTAATTAAGTTAGTGACCCAATTTAGGATTTTAGAATAAGAATAAAATAATTTTATTGCATTCTCCTCTCCTTTATCATTTTTTCTCTCTTAAAAGAGTTTTTTCATTCAGTAAAATTGTAACTTAGTTTATATATAAGAATGCAAAAAAAAAAAAACTTAGTTTTTAAATAATTGCATGTGTATATATTAACGTTGATATATAGCAAAATGAAATATGATTTGTCTAAATCAAAGGAATTTTCTGAAAGAATTATCACGAATAATTCAAGCCAAAGACGAAAAAGAAAAACATAACCTCACTAAGAATTAAATGATTTTTATTTAAATATTGTCAATAAAAAAATTTATTTTTGGGAGAGCTACACTTAAATTTGTTTCGTTAATAAAAATTAAACCAAACTTCATTAATCACAGAATTCTAACGTGTGAGATATTTAGTTTGGTTTTTTAGGTCAATGAAATTTGTTTTAAAATTCCATTAATGAAAATATTTGATATATAATATCACACAAGTAAGTTTTTTTTTATTAATATGCTTAATTTTCTTCTCATCCAAAAAAATTCAAGTCAAAAATAAAATTTTCTATTCTCAATATTCAACTAAAAATCATGTAATTGTTTTTGGGTTATGCTTTCCTTTATTTTTGGCTTGAATTATTCTTGATGATCTTTCCAAACTAAAAAAAAATTTCTTTGATTTAAGCGAATCATATACATTAATGTTGTTATACATATACCCTTATTGGAAAAAAAGTTAGAAAGCACTAAAACCCTTTTAAGATGATTGAGGAGACAAGGAGAGGGTAATAAAGTTATTTAACCCATATTTTGACATCTAAAATTTGGGAAGATAATTATTATAGTGGTGTGAAAGAAACCTTGCCATTTCTATTAGCATCTTTGAATCATAGAATGAGAAGTGTGTGATTGATCCCATGAGTTTAATGACTCTTTGAAAATCTTTTTGCTTCATTCATTCATAAAGATGAAATGGATTGAAGTCTTATATGCATGACTAGATGTAACTCCAACTACCTCTTATATTAAAGGCTGGCAATATTTTTTTAGATGTTACTAACTGGTGTTCTTTACTCATAGAAAGCTTAAAGATGAATGGAGATTTCACTACCAATCAGCCATAAACATATCAAAGAGATTTTGAAGAAGAGTTTAGAGATATGAACAGCGGTTCCATTAATTGTCAGCCGCAAATGTATCTAAGAAACTTTGAACAAGAAATTGAAGAGATGATCGGAGAGATGGCAGGCGAACAAGAGTTCAGAGAGATGAACGGTGATTTTGTTACTCAGAGAGATTCTGCACCAGAGTTAGGGGAGATGAACATCGATTTTTTTAACTATTAGTTGCAAATGTTCAGCCTCAGAATAGACAAGAAATCAAGGGGCCGCCTTAGAGGCTCCAAGAACAAGCCTAAGGCAACTCTTTCCCTAGTACTTCGCGACCGCAGTGACGTTATGGCTCCTTACTTTCTCTAAGTCCCTCATGGCAATGACATCGTCCAAGCTATTTCCCAGTTTAACATATGCAATAACACCGGCCTGTGCGTCCTCACGGCTTCTGGCACCGTTACTAATGCCTCCCTTAGTCTCTTGCACGCGGCTCCTGCTCCTCACATCGTTTGTACAGGTTATCATGCCATCCTCTCTATGTCCACTGTATTTAGCCCTAACCAATACCCCACTACCAATTACGCCCCCAAAGGCCTCACCATTAGCCTCACGAGTCTAAACGAAAAAGTCATTAAATGGTTGGTGGTTGACAGTTTGGTCTCAAAGGGCCCAGTCTATGTTATAGAAACTTCATTTAATAGCCCATCTTATCATAGATTGTCATATGAAGAGGAAGAGAGGGTGGGAAAGAGGATGAGAATTGCGGCCGCCAGTGGAGAAAGAGAAACTGGGTACACGCCACCTATGTTCACAATGCATGGTTTTTTAGCTTCAGTGAATAGGCCTCCTGCGTACTCGCCTCCTCAGTATTTACCTTAGTTTTAAATATATATATGTTCCTTTCTTTTGCCAAAAACTTTGTATAACACAAGGCTTAAAACTGGTATGAATTTTTAATGAATTGAAGTCATATATATAATATCTTTGAGTATAATTCAAAATATTTTGTTATTTCCTTTTAATTTTCTATGGCCTAAAAAATAATTTCGAGACTGTGTACTTTGAAGCCGTTACTCATTACCATGTAATTGTTCTTTTGAACTATTATGTTTATAGAATAGGATAGATTATGTTGCAAAAGGGATACTGTCAATAAAAAGAAGAAAAATGTATTAGGTTCATTATATACTACGTCATAGGTATTTTAGTCAATATTGATGTAATAATTTTGTTCCTTTGAATGTGGTAAGGATGAGTGGAACCGATCTAAAAGTTTGCTTCAAAAAGGACTTATTATGATTTGATTTGATGGATTTTTATATATATAGTACATACAAATGACAAGTAACATCTAAAAGTTCTATACCATACCTAACTAGGACAAAATAGTATTTTTTAAACCCTTTTTAGGCCGCTTATAGAGGATATGTTCAAAAAGTATGACCGGTGGCATTTTTGTAAATATTAAGAAACATTTAGATTGACTGCTTATGTGTGTGGTGTGAGCATGTGTGCAAGAGAGAGAAGGAGGGGCCGTGCAATATAGTGAGATATATATTTGGGCAGAGGAATTTGTTAGGGTTTTTAAGTAGACAGTGAGTTTAGTGAGGGAGAGCCTTGGTCTCTTGAATACCTAGTTGGGGGTGAAGTTTATCTTGCTTCATCATTTATCCTTTATGTCACTTAAGCTTAGAGTGTTGTTTTATCATTTCCAGCGGCTTATTTAGGCTATATTTATCCTGTAAATCTCTTTCTTCCATCTATTTAAGATATTTAATATAAGTTCAGCTTTATATTTTTCATCATTTGGCTTGGGCTCTATCACATATATACATGTATATGTATATATCTGTGTCTTAACTACGAGTGTACTCCATCTTTATCATCATATTTTGCTTAGTATCATGAGATTCACACCTTTATGGGGTAATTGATAACTCGTATGGTAGCCATTAATGCACAAAGTCATGCATTTGGAACTGTCACGACAATGGGATTTAGCATGTTTGGCACTATGGCTCAGTATTTACCTTTTTGAAATTCTCACTTTCTATGATCATGCGCACAAGAAGAACTTGAACACCCTAATCATGCAAGCAATTATAATGTCTAATTTGACATCTTAATATTCAAAGAAAATGATTTCAGTTTTTGAAAATTCTTATTACTGATGGCCATCTCCACCTCATTGATTATATAGTAAAAGTAGTTTGACTGTCCTTTTTTCCTGATTAACATGCTTTTCCTTTCGGTGTAGATTAATATTTTCGTGAAAATATTTCCTCAAGTTGCTCATGGCTGGGCTGTGAGGTAGAACACCAAAGATGTACAAGCCATGTCGACAGCAGAAGAGGCTCATCAGGATTTATTGACCTGGTTTGGCAAGCACGTTACATGAGAAACCTTGTTCTACGAAAATCTTCTATGTGGATTATATCTCATATTAGTATCATCAATATATAATTAAATTCCTTCCCTTTTTGTAGAGAGGCTGGAGCACTGTTCATAAGCCAAGAAGCCGATGAACAGTCCCGACTCCATCTTGGGCTTGATGTTTGGTATTTGAAATTTGAATTTCAACTTTCTTACTTTTCAATGACTCGAAAAGGCCATGATGAGCCACGCCTCTCCTCTATTTTTTCATCTTCTTTCCTTTTCTCATTTTCATTGTTAGGGCAGAACATCTGTGTTTTTTCACCGAAATTTGTCCCCTTTCTCGCAGCTGCCGCCGTTGGTGCAGTTTTCCAATCCCTTTTCTTCTCAGCTTCTTAATGCTAAAAAAGGTTTGTACTCTTCTTCCATTCTTTCCTTTGTTTCTATTATCTCCCCTTCTTCCTTTACCTTCTGTGATCTGTTTATTATGGTATTTTAAAGCTTTCAGGTTCCCTTATGGTATATCGTCCCTAGAGCCCTAGGGGTTTTAGAAATTTCTCCCCACCAAATTTCTTCTTGCGACTCAAATTTCTTCTTCTGAAAACTCGCCGGAGTTCCAATGCCACCAATAGATTCCAGTCCCTAGTCAGCGAAGGAGCCTTTACTTCAGTCTTCAAAGGTATTTTAAATGATGGCACGTCAATCACTGTCAAGAGAATCAATGGCCAAGAAGGAGTTCAAATCGGAAGTCGCTGCTATAGCTAGCGTTGAGCACGTCAACCTTGTGCGACTGATCGGGTATTGCAACTCCGACAAGGACCCAAGATACTTGGTTTATAAGTACATCCCAACTGGATCTTTATATTCCTAGATATTCCCCACTAAAATCATCGAAAATCACCGAAGATCTTCCCACGGGTTCTAATCATGGAGCCTGAGATATAGATTCGCCATTGATGTATCCAAAGCCCTACCTTTCTTCTGAATTTTGCTATCAATTTATTGGTCACCGTTAGAAACTTTTTTCATATTGTTGGGTTTTAGTAAATTGATTTTCTGTAAAGGAGTTGGTTACTAGGTCTGTCATCAAATTGTGCTCGACCTTTATCCGAATTTATTTGATCTGCGTGCTTTGAAAGCATTGAATCCTGACCTTCTTGCATTCTGCTCAACATGCATTGATATCTTGAGATCAGAAGGCAGTACAAAAACTGCTGTCATGTTCCGCACCTTGCATGTATGTGCATCATCTTTTAAATGTTTAGCTCTAGGGAGTACAAAAATTGCTGTCATGTTCCGCACCTTGCATAAATTTGTGATAAGCGCGTCATCTCATTCTGATTATGATCCTTCTACAACTACATATATGTTAGATTCCATAATATTTTGTACCTTAAAGGTAATTCTATTTTTGGCTTTGTTTTGCTTGTTGCCCGTGTTACCTTATTCTATTCTCCAAAATTTTATTGCTAGAGATAATTTTCTGCAAGATTTTGATGCTGTTTTGAAATGAAAAGACAATGGAAAACTGTGAAATAATGACAATTCATGATATTTAAGACTTGATAGTATTAGGGCTTATTAGTTTTGGCCAAGTTTAGGGTACTTTAATTTCACGTTATTTGAACAATTTAGCTGGATTTCTCAGTGATCCCACTCTACATATTCGATCTAATGCTTTTCATCCCCTCGCCAGTTGTTGTGTTTTTTTTTCTCTTTTGTGTTTCAGTTTCTACTCAATAAAAGGGGCCCGAAGGTAAACGTCCTAGCAGTAAAGCAAGATTACTAATACAGAAATGCACTAAGTGATGTAAAGGATTAGCATTTGATATACTTAGAAACCATTATAATAATAGCAATATATTATTCATATGGAAGCATGTCTTGCCAAATTATGTTTGCCCATGCATAAACCTTTGACATTGAAGGAAGTAGTGATAGGATTTTATTAAGCAATTTTTTTTAAATGTCTTTATAATCAATATAGGTGGATGATGATCTTTTATATACCTTTATCAAAAAGGGCCTAACAAAAAACTGTGGGATTTTTTTGCATCACTTTTGGTTGACGTTTAAATTCTCACACTAATGAAATGTTTTCACAACCTTTTTTGCCGGTGAAGTTGATGAAGCTTTATAGGTGTTGTATAGGTTTTTTCACTTACTCCAAATCTGTAGATTTATTCATTTATATAGGAATTGCATAGATAAACAGGTTGGAGTATATATTTTTGGATAGGTCCTTTTTAAAAGTGGTTGTTGGAGTAGCTTTGGGAACAGAATTTCAGCTTTGGTTGTCTTTTCTGCTGCACTGGGAGTTGTTGAGCTTGATATGATTGAGAAATATTTTTACCTGTTCCTCAATCTTTTTTACCTGTACGTTATATTAAAAATAGTTTCTGTTACCATTTTTTACTATGCATATCGCCTTTTTACTGTAAGGTTGTTGTAGTATGTATAGTTAATCTTTCTTGCTTTTTTCTATTTTCCACTACTTTGTTGCTCTTTGTAACTTGCCAAGGATTATTTAAGATTACAAAAAAAAACAAAGCGAGATTTATATGGATTTAAAGTTGTGTTGGTGTGGTAAGTGGCAATAATTCAGGTGGTATTCTTTTAAGGAGAGCTTTTATCTTTTGTTTTTTTTAACGAATGAAGGTTTAATCTTTTGATAATTATTAAGATAAAACTAATGTGTACATTTCAAATCCCAAGATGATAATTGCTGTAGTAGGTATAGTTAATCTTTATAGCTTTGTTCTGTTCTCCAGTGCAGTGTTGTTCTTTGTAACTTGCTAAGGATTATTTAAGACGACAAAAAAACAAAGCGAGATTTGTATGGATTTAAAATTGTGTTGGTGTGGTAAGTGGCAATAATTCAAGTGGTATTCTTTTGAGGAGAGCTTTTATCTTCTTTTGTTTTTTTAATGAATGAAGGTTTAATTTTTTGATAATTGTTAGGATAAAACTAATGTGTACATTTCAAATCCTAAGATGATAATTGCTGTAGTAGGTATAGTTAATCTTTGTAGCTTTGTTCTGTTCTCCAGTGCAGTGTTGCTCTTTGTAACTTGCTAAGGATTATTTAAGATGACAAAAAAACAAAGCGGGAGTTGTATGGATTTAAAATTGTGTTTGTGTGGTAAGTGGCAATAATTTAGGTGGTATTCTTTTTAGGAGAGCTTTTATCTTCTTTTGTTTTTCTTAATGAATTAAGGTTTAATCTTTTGATAATTGTTAGGATAAAACTAATGTGTACATTTCAAATCCAGTCATCATTCAAAGTTTGGATTTTTGTTATCTTTTTTCTCAAACTCAACTTGGAAATAAATCATGAGAAATAGTGCAAATATCCTTTTTACCCCTTTTTCATGGCAGCTGCTACGCACGGAAAAAAGAGGAGATAGAACATAAACATTTCTTTTAAGCATTTGCTGCTACCTCATTGTAAGATATGAATCATTACGAAAGACATGCTCCAATTGCTGTTTATCTTTTTTCTTTGTTATAAGACATGAACCAAAGGCTCTTCATTACTAATTACTAAATTATCTTATTAACCCCTGCTGAAGAATGAGAACTGATGACAGGTATTTGGAAATTGAGTGAGATCTATAATTTAGTTTTAGACCCCATATGACTGTTGAAGCCTGAGAACTGATGACAGGTATTAATTACTCTTGCAGTCTTTTTTGACTCATGTCTTATCATGTGGCTAAAGTTTGAGAGATCTAGGATTAATATTATGATAGATTTAGAATTGAAACTTATTTTTTTATCCTTCGTTATTCTGTATGAACATTTTAACATGGAGAGTTTATTACAGTACTTCAAGACTTTTTTGCACCCTGCTGTGTAGTACATTTAATATCCTATTAAATTAATAAAATAAGAAATTTTAAGGTTTTTTTACCTTCTGAAAGCAAGTTAGAGTTTGTTGCTTTAGGTTTGTTGGAGTTATTGCTCATTTTTTAATTGTTGGATTAATTTTGCCATCTAATTTCTGGCCTTTCCTCCTTCGGTTTGATATTTTCTAGGGTCAAGGTTGTAACTAAAATGGCAGAAAAAGTGGCTATTGGTCTTCTCTCTGGGGTCGTCAAAGTCTCTGGGCTATTTGCTAAATAGGTGCGATGCACAAAAGTAAGAACATGAGGGTAATGAGTTTGTAAATGTTTTGGCTTTTAATGAAATGACCTTTCTTTTGCATTATCATGTGCCTTAAAATTTTTACTGTTGACACCTATGATTTCGATCTAGAGCTATAGAGGGTGGGTGTCTAAAGCCTTTGGAGGGTGAGTGAAGATTTAGTGCACAGAATCCTCTTTTTCTTTGAACAATCGTCAGTCTTCTCAACTGCTTCTATTCTTTCCCAAGAAAAGCCTGGGAAAGAGGGCAAAGGGTGATGAGTATTTCTGGGACAAGGGTGAATGAAGATTTAGGAAAGATTTGTTATCATTTTCTGGTGTCATTTCAGCCTGCTACATGTTTTTAAGCTGCTTCTCTTATCTTTTCAAACATGCTTTTTAGCTGCTTCTCTCATCTTTTCCAACAAGTGCAGATCTTACGATTATGTTGTTTTAAATCTTTGTTCAGCTTTGATTTATTCACACCTCTATCAATCACTGTGGAACTGTTGGAATTTGAAATGATAATGGCTATTATTTTTTACTATATGAACAACTATATGATTTTTTACAATGTTTGTAGGATTACAACTTTCATAGGCATCACATAGCTACTTTCATAGGTATAGCAACCATCTATGTTGGCCTACTTTGAGGGAGGAGATGCTAAAAAAGTTCTGCAATGTCTTTTATCTTTCATATAGGTATATAGATTGTTGTACAGGGGAGTAGTTTTTTATAATACATTTTCGCTAACATATGACATCATTAAATTTAATTGTAAATGTTGCTCATTTTTTATCAGTATTTAATTACCAAACATCTAATAGTCATAGTGGGGTTTTTTTCTCTCAATAATACATTTATGCATGTATTCATGAATAATTAGAATTGGCCAATGAGAATAAGAAACTAATGTAATATTTATGGGTATTTGTTTCTATTTGATTTTTTAACAGCAAGTCATGTTTATCAAAGTCATATTAAAGGTCTACTTGACTGACTTATGGATGAGTGAATTGGATGGTGATGGAACATATTTAAGTACTTTTCTCTACGTTACAATGGAACTAACATGTTCTTAACCTTATCCATTTCAAATGGTCAAAAAATCTACAAGAATTCAATAGTTTTAGGCTATAAGTCCTTCATCATTTCATTACCTACTCCACTGTTCAACATTTTTTTTATCAAAGTACTCTTTATTTATTTGCAGCTGTCATTGATTTCCCCCCCCCCCTTTTTCTATGGTATAATAATGATTTTATAATTTTTTTAATGTTTTAGTTATTTATTTTAACAACATTTTGTCCATATGATCGTACGAACCATATTTATCTATCCTTATTTCATGGACTTACACAGTAAGAAGGCCAGTTGAAGTTCCTTGGAAGATCCTTAAATTTTGGTGCTTTAAATATGTAAGGTATAATGCTACACAATAGGAGGCCTTAATGATCTTCACATTTTTGGGGTGAGGAAGTAATTCTAAACTTGAGTAAATAATAGAATTTACATAACATATTTTATAGCTAGGTGATGAAGTGCATAGTATAAATTCTTGAGTAGTGTGTTGATGTGAATCATCTGCAATTTCATTCACACCAAAGCTTTGGCCGAAGCCTTTGTAGTGTATCAAGCCGGAAAGTTCTAGGTGGTGCAACCTATTTATTAAATATCCTAGTTTACATGCAAGTGAGAATTTGATTTTACACGGCCAATTTCATGATGTAGTGAGAACTTTGTGGTATAAACACTTATTTTCCTCCGTTTTAAGTGTTTTAACTATCAGGTTAAGTAAATCTCAAATTTTAATATCAGATGTCATCCAAATCCTTACATAATAGAGTTACATTTCAGTAAGGTTTAATGAAGATTTCTTGCAGATTTCTCTCACTTTTTTGGTGTGAATTTGGCCTTAGACATACTTTCTCATCAATATGCATGCTCATACCCAAGACCCTGCAAATCTTATAGCTTTGTACTCATACGGTTGTTCAACTCTAAGGACTTCCTCATCCTTTTTTTGTCCATATAGTAGAACTGTTAGCTTTTTGAAAATTTCAATACATAGATTTCTAATTCATGAATTACATGTTCTTAAAGTTGTGGTGTCATAGGTGTTATCATGACTAAAGATTTAGTCTAGATCCTCCCCATTGTTGGTGTCAATTTGGCCTTCTATAAAGTATTGGCTGATATTTCTCCTCTCTAATCGAAATTGCTCATGACCTGATTTTACACTGTGATGGAGCTTGTATGAATGTTTAAAAATGAATAATTTGATAACATACTATAAAGTTAATTCATAAAGGGGAGTAAATGATAATGGATTGTTATAATGAACAATATTATTCAATGCTTTGAGTGAAGGCATCCCATGCAACTCAAGGCAGCAGTAACTTGAGGAATGTTATTCGTGGGCAGTTAGATATATCCTTTCATATATTCAATTCTCTTACACCTATTTGATCAAATCTCTTGAGGTATTTTTAGCCAAATCATTTCATATATTCAGTTACTTATTGTGATAGTAATTGAATAAATGTCGAAAATGAATTATTTGATAACATACAATAAACTTAATTTGTTGGAGGGAGTAAATGCTAATATGAGTTGTAGTAATTAATATTATTTAGTACATTTTAGTGAAAGCATAAAATGCACAAACAATAAACATTTCTATGAATTATTTATTTAGGAATTATACCCTTAGAGAAGTTGTTTGGGGTAGCTAGTAAATGAAAGTTTTTGTCAGACCAATTGATGCAAGACCAACAAACACTGCAAAGAATGTTGTGTATAAGGAAGTTTTTAGAAATATAGATGCTTAATTATGATCATACAAGGTGACAAGCGAAATATAGTGCATTTCTGTTCATGAATGCAAGGTTTTTTGTGTTGTGCACAAAAACATAGTGTGAAGTACATTGTTTTTATTGCATATAGAATGTAACTAGTTGATGTGATGAAAAGAAAGACAGATATTTTTACTAAATAAATAGATGTCTATAAATGATTGTTACAGCATAGTCTCACCGTGCAACGCACGGGTAGGACTTACTCGGTTATGTATTCATCATATGCTAAAAATAGGCAACAATAAACATGTAATGTGTATGCAATAGAGCCGGGAATTCGGGCCGAGCCCGTCGAGCCAGCCCGTTTAGGCCCGAGCCCGTCAAGGGCCGGGCCTATGATTTGGAGGCTGAAAATGGAAGCGGGCCTAAAAGGGCCGGCCCTGAAGCCCTGAGGGCCGGCCCTTTTAGGCCCGTTTAACTTTTTTTTTTAAATGAGCACAAGTCAATGGGCAGTAAGCATTGGTCAGAGGTAGAGTTAGCCTAACCTAACCCTCATATAAAAAATGCTCTCACATTGATTCAGACATCATTTGAAGCTTCTCTTCTTTGATTTTCTTTTTTCTTTTTTTGCATGTATACGCCAAAATCCAAATCAGGTGTTATATTATTACTGACATTTGAAGCTTGTAGGCTTGTTTGATTGTGGCTGTGAACTTATTTAATTGGTTATGAACATTAATTATGGTTTGGACTTAAGATTTAGTGTTTGTGTTCTATTAAACTTGGATAATATTTATGTTTTAAATTAGTGTTGATGATATTTATTTTTTAAATTAGGTATTTTAGTCTTTATGAGAATAAGAAACAAAAAAGGAATGGCAAAAAAAAATGTAAACGGGCCAAAAGCCCAGGGGCCTAACTTAAACGGGCCGGGCCGCCCTAAAAGGGTACGGATTTGGACTCGGGCCTAAACGGGCCGACCTGTTTAGGCCCGAGCCCGTCACGAGCCGGCCCGTTTTCCCAGCAGTAGTATGCAACCATAGGAACGTTTTGTCTCTGTTCACATTTCCCATGCAACGCACAATGACAACATGCTACACTTATATAATCGTTGTCATCTTATATGTACTTTAATGGCTTAAATGAACTATTGTAATAAGGAAAATTATTCAAATTTATGTAATTGTTCTTATTCATACATATGAAAAATTAGTGAAACTGATAACGTACAAAATGGGCAGAGAATTTAACAGTATGTAAAAACTCTACGTGCAACGCACGGGTAGCTCCTGCTCGTTTGTATCTGTAGCAATAACATCTAAGTGGGTTTTGTTTAATATGCTCTATGTATCAGTGCATTGTATTAGGAAGCAGTGTATTTAAGGTCCTTTTTTTTTTAATTTTCAGGAGTAAATCTATACTTTATATAGCCAAGGGTGATATGGAAGCATTGAAGGGTCCAGTACACAAGACTCTCACCAAGTGGGGTATGAAGAGCAATAGATGTACGCAATCTTACCCCCATAATTGGACGAAGAACTTGTTTTCAGGATTTGAACCAGTAACCTCTAGATCACATAGTAGTAATCTTACCGCTATGTCAACACTCACCCTCTAGATTTTCAAAACAACACCTTAAAATATGATAGATTGATGTCTTAAATGAAAATGTCACAAACTCCAATAACAGAAAGAAATATTGCTCCATTCAACCAGAGAAATAATACCAGAGAAATGTGAGCGCCTAATTTGTTCTTTTGGAAATTTAAAAAAAAAGAAATGACAGAAATAGGCATCGGCGAGTCTAAAAAACAGGGAAGAAGGCGTGATAAATTTGCTAACTTCCCACATAGTATCATGCTCCCAGTTTCTCTCTGACTTACTCCTATATTACGGCCAAAAAATTTTCATTATGAGGGCTAAGGAAGTACACAGTGAGAGAGGAGAACGGATTGGGTCGGAAGTTGTTATTGTGGAATTAAGGAGGAGTAAAGGCATCAGGCATCATGCACTGGTCAAATGTTGTTATTGTGGAACTGGGGAATGGCCGATTGTTGCAGTTGCTATTGCTCTTCGGTAGGGGTGGAAATAGGCCAGGCCAGGCCAGGCTTGTGCCTTAACAGGCCTGGCCTGTTAAGGCATAAGACAGCCTGAGCCTGGCCTGTGGCCTGTTGGAGGCTTTTTATTAGGCCTAAGCCTAGCCTGTACACAGGCCTGGCCTGGCCTGTGGCCTGTTAAGAAGGCCTGAATTTGTGAAAGATCTTAAACAGGCTAACAGGCTGATATCTTAAACAGGCCGACACAAACAGGTAAAAAACAGGCCCAGTTACATTTTTTTTTGGTTAAAGGATTCCATAGCAATCAAAAAAACAATCCAAATGAGAGGAGTTTTAGTCCAAAAGCTTAAGTGCCTTCCTCCAAATGAAGTGTCCTTAGCAAATCTGAACCGCTCTGAATCTATCAGCACACACACACATGTTCAAGTATATATTCAATTAAACTGTACATTCAGAGACATCAATATTAATTTTGGACTGATCACATATTATTAAATGTAGAGACACTAACCGTTTGTAAACTGATATCTTAAATGGTGCATGAGCAAGATATCACCATAATCAATTATCAATATTGTTATTAACAAGTTGAAATGCATTAACATTAGAATGCTCCACCAAGTTGCTTGGACATATATGTATTAAGCATTAGCGTGTGACCAGTACATGCTCAAACAAGTTTTACTTTGAGAATGCTAAGATTTGCAGACAAAAAGTCTTGGGAGCAACATGAGGTCTGGGATTATGTTGTCCTTATATGGAGTAGAGTGCAACCTCAAGAATCCTACCACTTTGATATTGGATTTCCACAATGCAAAACACAGCACACAAAAAATTTTAAACTGTAATGAAAAATGTTCTAGTCACTGCATAAATTCTCTCTTTTCCTATTCAAAACATTGTTGACTTCGAAAATGATGTCGTACTTCACAGATCACTCTGCTTTAGAAACTTCAATTCTTAAAAAGCTGCAGCACAAAAAAAAAGTAGAAGAAGAAATATTGTAGCAATATTACTTCCATATTTCTAATTGATACTGCAACAAAACAAGTAATAGGCCAGGTACTTGCAATTCATTCTACCTCGTCGATGATCATTTGTCTCTAAATATATTCAACAACCTGAATTTAGCTGCGTATGTCCCTTTTACTTCTAATAACTCTTGCTTAATTGTCTCTAATTTCTAGAACTTGGGAAAGACAAATTCATAAATGAATCCCACGAACTATTCTACTAATTCAACAGAAAACTGAGCGAAATAGGCACAAAAAGATACTATTACTGGAAAGCATTAATCAGATTGATATAGTCTTCACTTCCCATAAATGATTCAATGCTTGCCTTTCATGAAATGTACATGGTTGCGGGTGAGAGACGACAGAGAGAGGAGTGTTAAGGGAAGGGCCGATCCTCGACGGCGTATCAAGATACAGCAGAGAGAGGAGGGTTGCGGGAAGGAGTGATCTTTGACGGTAGACTGACAAACGACGGCGAGAGCAAGTCTACAGGAAGGACTGATGGTTGATGGCGGACTGAGAGCCGACGAAGAGAGGAAGGCCGCAGGAAGCACCGACGGTTGACGGTATAGTGAGAGACGACGGAGAGAGAAGACACGTCACAGGGGAGCTTTGGTGGGAGTCGCCAACGGATCCAGAGCCTGAAGGAACGAGAATGAGATATGATTTTGTTTAGGAATTAGGGATTTAAGGTTCACTTGAAAGAGGGGAGTGGCATTAACGTAATTATGGAGGTGTATGTTTTTCTTTTAAAAAAAACCCTTAACAGGCTCAGGCCGGCCTGTCAGTAGGCCTTGGCCTGGCCTGTTAAGATAAATAGGCTTTCAGATCAGCCTTGGCCTGGCCTTTTAGCCTGATAGGCCAGGCCTGATCAGGCCTTTAACAGGCCAGGCCGTAGGCCCCTGTCAGGCGGCCAGGCCTGTTTTCACCCCTACTCTTCAGCAATTTAATGGGGTAAGTTAGTGGGTTTGAATATTTGTTGGCCGTTGACATGATAGGTTGATTGAGCAGAGGGATTGACAAATTTAGTTTTTCGAAAAAGACAAGAATCCTTAAGACTTTGACTAGAATTAGATATTGTGATTTGGAATATGATTCAAATTGATTAGTGTTGTAGAATAAACTATATGAGTGTAGTTATTGACGAGAAATGATTGGGAAATGAGTAGAAAGGATTATGTAATTACTATATGTAGGAGAAGAAATTTCTGGGGGAGTTGTACAATGAATGAGTTATACTTGAATTTGTTACTTGAAATTTTTTGTGACGGTTTGACCATAGTTTGAGCTTTTACTTTTTTGTAAGAACAAATTCCTCAATTAAGACGTGACCTTATGTGGGGGTTAGTTAATCATGAGCTAAATTCTAGTCTTGGCAATGCTTTGGAGCTAATTCCATGTAAAGAGAACACCACAGAGACCAAAAGAGGTCGTTTGTCTCAATAGTTAGTCGCCCGGGGGGTGTTTAACCATCGTTATTACAATTGGATAATGGTTTTAATATGTAAACACTTGTCATGTTTATGTCCATAAGGTTGTTGCAAATTTAATTTAGAACTCTTGTTGGATTTATGGAAGCATATGGTTTTAATTGCAGAATTCTTAAAGTTCAAAATATTTGTACTACTATAGTGTTCATTTTCTTGGACTTCGATATGATTTTACCAACTTGGAATTTGATTTTACCAAGTTCATATATGAAATTCACAACTCTTTATTTAAAATTGAATACTTGTGAAAATGAGATTACATGCATGCATTAATTCCTAAACTTGATATGATTTTACGATTTGAATTTTAGTTTAGATAAGAAATTTGCAATCTACCATTCAAAATTAAACACTTGTGAAAATGAGAAAACAATAATTGCAGAATTCCTCGATATTACCAATTTCAAATTTCAATTTACCTAGTTGGGATAAGAAATTCACAACTCACCATTCAAAAAACTTGTGAAAATGAGATAACATTAATTGCATAATTCCTAAGCTTGATATGAAATTATCGGATTTGATTTTACACAGTTTGGATAAGAAATTCATAACTCACCATTTTAAATTAAACACTTGAGAAAATGAGAAAACATTCATGAATTAATTATTAGACTTAATATGAGATTACCCACTTCAAATTTGATTTTTCTAAGTTCGGGTTTGAAAATAGCTACTCCCACAAGTGTTATTTGAAAATCAGTAATTCCTAAACCCTGTAAGTTATTGCCCATCTCTCAATTGAGTTTATCAAGTTTGTGTTTGAAATTCATAACTCACCATTGCACATTAAACACTTGTGAAAATGAGAAAAAGACATGTTTTCTGAATATGATTAATTCCTAAACAGTTCATATGCTATAACCACCTTTCTTATCCAATTTACCAATATGGGATATGAAATTACAGAGTTACATCAACCTGACCATGTAACAACTATTCAAAAGCAAATAACAACTTTAGCTTAGGCATTACCCAAAAACCAATAAGACCATGACAATACCTAGTTTTATAATATTCAATGACAAGTGGATAAATGTTACAACTTATAATAATCACCAAACTCCTCCTTCAAATTTCCATACAATGATCGGCTATTCCCCAACTTCAGTCACTCTACCAAGTGCATAATAATATACATGTATAGATAAAGGTTACAGCTTGAGCCCACAACCTTAAGCTCCCTCCAAGATAAAATTATTTCACAATCAGTATTATTCCAATTTCAACCTCCTACCACCTTCATCCCATCAACATTCACCTCCCTAAAGCTAAAAGGCTAGTTGCCCAGAAATGACACCCAACAAAATGAAGAACAAGAACACCATGGTCAACATTACGAGATGAAAAGGAGACGATTACAGTGTCAAAAATTACTTAATGCTTGTTTGGGATAGCTTATTTTTTGACAATAAATGCTTATAAATCGTGATTTATGGTATATGAGATAAATATGTAAGAGAGATTTTATCTCGATTTATGTAATAAGTGCTTATTGACCCCCAATAAGCAATACCAAACACACACTTACCCTTACTTTCTTTTTATGTCTCCAACTTCATCCATGTCTGCTTCCTTCTCTCTCTTCCCACCTCACGCCAACTCTCTCTCTCTCTAATGAAAAGGAGTATTACTATATATCCCTTTAATATAATAAATGTGTATGACAAATGAGCTAAACCAAGCCAAGTTCAATTGTGATTTCTCTCACAATTCACTGTTCATATGAACAGTACCAACTTCTATATGGCTTCGTGTCATTGCTTTCCTTCATGATACAGCTCAGTGGCTTGGGGAATGAGAATCATGTGGATGGAGTAGTCAAAATTATTATGAAGAGGTTCCAATACAAAAAACTCGGGGGATGGGAAGCACGGGGGTGGAGTAGTCGTCATCATCATCAATCAATATCAATATATAATATAAATCTCTTCCACAAAAAAATTGTTCACAAGGGAAAAAGAACTGTTCCTAAACTATTTGGAAGAGACAAAAAGTGAGCCTGGTTCATCGTCTCTTGTGGTAGTTTTGTCTCTCACCAATCTCTGAAACCCAAAATCTCGCTGAAGTTCATCGGCGTGGTGAGAGTGAAGGGATGACGGTGGTCCATGGCGCTAAGTCTCTCTCTACCAAAAACTCACTGGTGATAGTAGACTCATCGGCCACTGGATAGGACTGTGGTGGGGGGACAAGGATACCAGCGGTGGTGAAGAAAGTGGTGCTAATGTTGATGGTGGGAGAGAGACATAGCGCCGAGCCTATCCAATTAGAGACATATTATTTTGGTCAACTAATGTTAATAAATGTTAATAGCTCTCAAGTCGAAAGCCAAGCCATTTACATCATTGTCTCCTAGTGTTATTGTTCATTTGAACAGTAATAGCTCCTATAGCTTCAATGAACTGTGTCAACTCGTGCATCGAGCTTCGTGCTCTCATGTTTCTTTGCAGGATTTGAGGCACAATTATCTCCTCTGCATAATCACTGTAGTCGATGGCGTCCTCTCTCTTGGAGTTTTTCATTTTAATGGTCAGCTTAAGTGTAGGGTCTTATGCAATAGACCTCCTTCCCCCTTCGTCAGCCCTTTTAACATCACCTCCCTAACTCGTCCTCTTGCTCGTCCGTGAGGAAGCCACACATCCTTTTAGGTACTAAAACTGCTCATATTACTTTTCTACTCTCCACCATTATATTACTTCTAATTCTATTCTTTTGGTTAATTCACTTGTCAATTGCACAGTGTGCGGGTTTTACATGTTTTGTGTGAGTTATTTTTAGTGATGTTTTATGTTAGCTTCTGTTTTGCATTTTGGGTCATGATTTTCACACGGGTTGTTCTTTGTGTTCCCCTTTACTGCAAGCTTGGGTTTAGGGGCTCTGTTGAAGGGCGACGACAGGAAAGCACAACTCTACGGTTTTAATCAAGGGTGATTAAGGTTTGTAAATCCCTACAAGCTTCTACACCGGAAGAAACTAATTCACTGAAATTGCATCCCAAAGAAGGAAAAAGAGTGCGAAAAGATACGATAGCGAAAATAAAAATCCTGCCAACTTGTTTTCAGATATTTTTTTATAGACGAACTCGATCATTTGATTAGACAAGATACAGTGGACATTTGGTTTTCATTGTGGTAGTGGCTTTACCCTATTCAAATAAAATTTAAAAAACAAAAAAAAAATTTGTTCGTTTTAAATATTGATTTTCAAATCTGAGCCTAAAACTTGCAAATTCGTTTCAAACCAAATTGAATAATTAATTCAAAATGTTTGTTAGTTCTATAAAATGAATTTCAAATCAAATCAAATCAAATGAAATTATAAACAATTTGATATATATTATATCTTCAAATAAAATTTAAAACACTTCTAAACAATTTGTTAGTTTTAAATATTGAATTTCAAATCTGAACTTAAGAAATAGCAAATCCGTTTCAAACCTAACTAATTCAAAATGTTTGTTAGTTTTAAATATTGATTCCCAGCAATTTTGTGCAAACGAAGATTTTAATTTATAATGTGTTTTTATTTTTAATATAAGCAATCTGCAAACAAGTGAAGGTGTGTTTTTAATTTATAAATTAGTCAAAACTGAAGCTATATGTTTGATTTCCCCCCCTTTTTTCATGTGAACATTGGAAGTAGTTACAGTCTCAAGGATGACCTCCAGTTTTAATTGAATGGGAAAATCAGAGGAACAATAACATATCTAAGAGATGGTGTCAATAAGTCTAGGATTGACGTAGGCATGTATACATGAATTCTGAAGCATGTGAAGATCTCTGCAAAAGGTCAAAAGGATAGCTGTCAATGGAATTGATTGGGGCACAGGAGTTCTGAGAACTCTTTTTCAAGGAGATCTCTAGAATCTTTTGTTATCATAGATGATTTAAGTATAAATAGATCACTTGATTAAGACACGGCTGAAGGGGATATTTGTTTTCCATCGTGGAAGACATGAAACCAATGGGTTTTTGAGTATAATATCATGTAGAAGTTGCTTTTTTTCCTGTCACTTATTATATTAAATAATGCGGAATAAATCATTGTTTCTTACAGATTATGAATGGAAAAGCACGTGAACATTAGAATTCGCTCTTCCACTTTATACGGCCAAAATTTAATGTTCACCACTTTAGCTTTCATTATAAGATAATATTTATGCTTGCAAATTTATAATTGCTTTTTTACTTGCAATTAAGATAAATTTTAATAACAAACTACATATGGAATTTTAGATATCTATTTGGCATAAAACATGTGAACATATTACAAATAGATTTGTGAACTGAATTGAGTTTGGATGATGTAAAATTTAGTTTTTGGAAAAACAATTATTTTATTTTCTGTCATTTCAAAAAGAAAAAGAAAGGACAATTAATAAGTCATGTTGATTTTATATCTATAAAAGCATACTTTTAAATAATTATAATCAATTACTTATATTTAAAAAAATTATACTCGAATAATTAGAACCAATTTACATATATTGTAGATATATTCATTTCTCAAATAGAACCTATGGACATATATCCATTCAATGTTATCTTTGTTGTCATACAAATTGTCTATACTTCAGCAAACTGAAGAAGCTATTGTATCTGTTTTTATTTAAATTTGAGTCGCATTGTTTTATGTTATGAACCAAATAAGCATCATTTGCTATTGAAGCTGTACTAAATTATATGATGAATTAACATGGATTAAAAACAAACGTAACATTGTTTTATTAAAATGCTCCCCGCGCAACTGAGTGGGGGAATAAATACTAGTTATTCTAATATGTACAAATAGTTTACAGAGTAACATTATACAATCGCCTAGCTTTAGGAGCCAAGAGTTTCAAGTAAAGCACAAGCTTTCTCCCCCTCTTATTGATTCTTTTATTATTGTTTCCATAGGCCTATTTCTATTATTTCCTTTTTGATTTTAAAAAGTATAAATCAGTATTCAAACTTCTTTAGTGTTGTGAATATTGAACGTATATTTCTGTCTTTTAGTATTTTCCAAGTTCTTTATAAAGGATTTTTTCTATATGAAAATAATATTCATTTTAGATAAAATCTAGTGATCAATGGGAAAAAAAGAAAATTATTTAGAAGCCTGGGGCATTACAAAGGGCATTGAAGACCCTTGCCCGAACAGATGTAACTTTCCATTATAATGATTAAGGGGAATATTCTTGCCCCAACAGAGGTAACTTCCCATTATAATGATTAAAGGGAATATTTTAGTAAAACTAACAATTTTTTTACGGTTATTAATCATTAAGGAAACACAAGATATGACCATTTAGACCTCTATCATGGCTACTACTAACTGCTTGTTTAGAGTGATGGCGACAGAAGTAGTTTTTTTTTTTTTAATATGACTTTTGAAAACTAAAGTTAGGGTAAAAGTTAGATAATATAATATGATTTATGTTTGGATTAACGGTGGCAGAAATGACTCTTTTTCAAACTGAAACTTGTTTGGATGATAATTTGAGAAGAAAGTTTAGATGAAAAATGACTGAAAATGATATAAATCTTATTAAATAATACATACTATATATATAGTGATAATTTAATAGAAAATTTTAAATTTAAATTATACTTCCCCGTTCCAAATATAAGACGCAGTTGACTTTTTTTTAGAGAAATTAAGGAAGTTGAATAAGTAACTTAATCATAGTATATATTGTATAATATTCATGGCAAAAAAAAAAATTGTATAATATTAGATTATATATTAATTTCTAAGTCAGACAAATTTGTTTGGTATAAAAATGATAAATATAAATATTTTAAAGTAATTTACTCAATTTCCTTAATCTTTCCAAAATAAATCAACTAGATCTTATACTCCTCCGGTCCTTAATATAAGACATAATTGACTTTTTTTTTAGAGATCAAGGAAGCTAAATAAATTACTTTAAAGCATTTATATTTATCTCTTTTATACTAAATTAATTTGTCTGACTTATGAACTGATATATAATCAAATGATACATGACATATGTTATGATTAACTAATTTATTTAGCTTCCTTAATCTCTCAAAAACAAAGTCAACTATGTCTTATATTAAGGATCAGAGGAGTATTAAGGACCGGAGGTACTATAAAATAAAATAGTTATGTTATTAGTTTATTGCTCCTCCAGTCTTTAATATAAGACATGTTTAGGAAGTTAATCTTGGTCCTAAATATAAGATATAGTTTTCACATTTGTCAATTTTTTTTCCTAATTTACTCCTATTGATGCACTTTCAACAATAATTAATGAGGAAAGAGAAGAAGGAATTAATGAAAGTGATTATGGTGTTTTAGAGACTACGTGTGTGTTTGGATGCAATTAAAAAAATTGCTTTTGAGGCCAAACCATGGTTTGTAAAATATTCATCCAAACACTCACAATTTTTGAATAATCCATTTTCCATGTCAAACTATGGTTTGGGAGGCCCAAACCTTGGTTTGGGAACAATCCATTTTTTCTTACTTTTTCAACTTTGTGGGTCCCACCCTCTCATTCTCATTGGTTCTTTTTATGTTTGTGGGCCCCACATCACACTCTCTCTCTCATCTTTTTTATTTTTTTGAATTTCAACGTTTTTTCTCTTTTTTTTTTTAGAATTTTAAAATTTTAATACTCCCTCCCATCCTATTTAAGACTTATTTATCTAATTTAATTATATTAAAAAAATTAGTTAAATTAATTAACATTACATATAGACAAAATTATTTCATTTTTGGTATTAATTATGAAATTTAATGTTAAATAATACATAAAATATAATCTTATTCTTTATATGTAATTATCACAAAAGTTAATGTCCTTTTATGTAATCTATTCTCTTTATAATCTATTCTCCAAAAGCTATTCTCCATTTTTTCTCCAGAAGCTATTAAAAAAAGCTAATCCAAACACACTCTACATGTCATATTAACTAACTTCTTACTTTAATTAAATTAGGTAAATATATCTTCTATGAAGGACTGGAGAAGTACTAAAAAAACTTGAAAACACTAAAATACTTAATTAAATATATTTAATGGATAAAAACGTATATAAATTAGAAATCATATATCCGGTATAATTTGATCTCCAATTGTGTCACAAATACATTTCATTTGTGTTGACAATAATGTCATGTCGTTAAATTTGTTGAGGATGGCTCATCAACAATTTTAACTATATCCATTATGTCAAGAGAGTCAAGTTCTCTAATCACATGTAACAATATATTCTATTTTTGAAATAATAATAATAGGTAGGACAGATGGTTAGATTGAAGAATTTGACATAATTTTATACACAGAAATTGATTTAATTATGGTCCATACATACATGCATACATGCATACATACATGCATATACTTAATGTCAACACCCGTTTCCATTTTGATATGCGTAAGGCAATAATGAACAAGTTCCATAGGAAAACAGAAAAGCACAGTTATACTGATAATAAGTATTTGTTTACAGACAGTCATTAACAGTTATACTAAAGCCTATACATCGTTCCCACACCTATACAAGAACGTAAGATACTGATTGCAGAGAGTGTCATATTCCCGTACCGGTCGGACATATTGGCCCTGCAGATAGTGCCACAACACAAGGTTTGGCTGCAGGTTATACGGCACCTGCACTGGTTCTGCCCGAGACTCACGATCGCTCGACTCGTCCTCGAGCATCTCCTCTAGATCATCATCAGGATCCCACTCTAGATCCTCCTCAAAGTCTTCTTTGGGATACTCATCGGTCTCTCCTACCCGAGACTGCCCTGGAGAAGCCGGCCTGGGTTCTGGTCCAAATACGGGTAGCTGTGGCACACTCTTTCGTGTCGTCCGCCTCATACGAACGCCCCCAGGTCCAAAGTACTCGATGAAAAGCCGCCCGTCTAGTATCCGCTGCTCTGGAGGGCTCTGGTTGATAGACACCTCTGACCCCTCAAATGGTACACTCGAACTGGTCATGGGCTCACTTGAACTGCTCATGATGTCCTGTTGCCATGCAAACAAAACTATATCAGTATACCATTCCGATAATGCCAGAACCGCTTATTAGCTCTGATACCAAAAATGTCAACACCTGTTTCCATTTTGATATGCGCAGGGCAATAATGAACAAGTTCCATAGGTAAACATAAAAGTACAGTTATACTAATAATAAGTATTTATTTACAAACAGTCATTAACAGAGCAGAAATCAATAATAATGACAAATATGTACATAATGTTCCAAGACTATTTCACATACAGACTATATACAACCACTGTATTAATCTTAGGAAACGTTCCCGTCAGTTTCCCTTCTCTGCATCCTTGGCTTTCGAGCCATTGGCACCCGCTGAGACATTTGGATTAGAAAAAGGGGTGAGATTCCAAGGAATCTCAGTAGAAACATACGATCAACACATAAAATGCGAAAATTAAATATGTAATGCACCGTATCAAGTAAAATGAAAACTCATATCATCTGTGTGTGTACACAAAATTCAAGGCCAACTAACCCGTTGAAACCCCTACATGTACCTTAGCTGAGTCATTGACTACAGCTAGGTAAGACTAGTGTACCTCAGCTAGGTCCTATACCCCAGCTAGATAATGTGCCTTCAGCACGTGTTCAAGTCACAAAATACAGTAACATGCATCATACAAATAATCACATAGTATATGAGAGATAGTAGTTCCTACCTTAACCTCTTTCCTGTCTCAAAGGGTCCGCCTCGTAAAACGTGTCAACTATAGGCATCCAACTCGGTCCTAAAACGTCAAATGTACAAGAAATAGGTTATAACCTATCCAAGTATCATTTTAGACACTTCCATAATGTTTCTTGTGGTTATATTAGCCTATGATGAACATTTACCAAAATGCCCCTGGGACCCCGGCCCGGCCCTATGGTACCCGGCCAATGGCACGTTTTCCTAAAATTTTTGACTAGGGCTATCCTAACATATTTTCGTCCAAAAAATCCATTTCCAGACTCAAAATTACCAAATTCAATGTCAAATTACAAAATTGCCCTTGGCAGCCCTACTTTTAGGGTTTTAGGGGTGTTTCCGTAATTATGCTTTCTCGGCCTTTTCTAAAAAAGTGCCCAATTGTAACCCCACCTATTTTTGCCCACTGAATCCAATGGAATCATCAAATCATTGAAAATCCAACTCTAAGGCCCTCAAACATCCCTGGCCAAATTATGGTGTTTTCCGGGAAAAATCGGAGTTTTACGATTTCGGCTCCGTAAACACGTTCCTTTCTACTCCTAACCACTTTATTAACCATCTAATTGAGTTATAACAACCATTTGAACTAAAATTGGGCAGCATAACCCTTAGGCACACACTTTTCCAAAATTTAAAACAAATGGCTATCCGGCGAAATTTCACTGATTAAATTGCCCACAGGAGCCAGAATAGTTAATATACGAAGGTTTGGAAGTTACCTCAGGCTCCCACTAGCTTTTCTTGCTCTTGGCTGAAAACCCTAACTTTTAGAACACCAAATTTGAGCTTTCCAAACCTTGAATAACATAGTAGAGTAGCTTAGAAACGGAATTATACGTATTAGGAACCGATTTACCGAAGAAATCACTTACCTTTGCAAGTTTTTCTTCTTTTTCTCTCTCTAGAATTTCACAATTTCTCTTACTAGTTCAGATCTGGTTGGGCACGAAAATGAGCTGAGGAAGATGATGGTAAAGTTTTTTTATTATATTATATGATTTTTTTAATGATTTATGGAATTTCCAAAAATTCCAAAATCAATTTTATGTACATAAACCCTATATACATGTAACTAAGCTCATTAAGCCTAACCAATATTTCCTTCCTCTTGCAATGTGTAGGAGACACCTAGGGGTCCCTCCCTGTGGTCTCAATTGGCTTCACAACTTGTTCCGGTTATGTATACACGTAAAGTCTCAATTTTGGTCAAAATTGCACTTTTTGCTCAAATTTTCCATAAATTCATATTAAATTGACCAAAATATTCTAAATATATTTGTAACCTTTATTTTCCTTAATTAATTGAAATTAACTTCAATTAATTGAAAAATAATTTATTTTGTGCTTTTTTGGCAAAATTACGATTTTACCATTTCCTTTCTAATCCAATTTCTTTTCTTATTTTTCTTTGGCCAATTTCCATATATTTTTGGACCTTAATATTGGGCTTTTTAAATTACCCAAATTAATTCCTTAATTATTTTTGCCCAATTTCTCATGAAATTGAACATTTATAAATTCATAAATTCCAAATTCATGAATATTCACCATTTTATTGAATTTCTCAAATATTTACAATACTTTTGGTGAATATAAATTTTGGGTGTTATAGTTCTCCCCTATTTAAATAAATTTTGTCCCTGAAATTTGCTACACCTGATCAGCCATAAATTCCGGGTAACGTTTCTTTACACTTTCTTCTTTTTCCCATGTAGCCTCTCTGG
Source organism: Inga leiocalycina (assembly GCA_963242795.1). Classification (NCBI taxonomy): domain Eukaryota; kingdom Viridiplantae; phylum Streptophyta; class Magnoliopsida; order Fabales; family Fabaceae; genus Inga; species Inga leiocalycina. Next base: position 72,994,724 of record OY725320.1, read on the forward strand.
GCGATAACCCTTTCCAGACAATCTTGACGAATGGAATGCTCTTGTTTCTGAGATGCTTTTCTTGCTGATCGATGATTCGGTCAGGTGTGACTTCGTAAGTCAAATCATCACGCATTTCCACATCTTCATACTTTATTACATGTTCTGGATGAGGTTGATACTTTTTAAAACTCCAATCTCTCACTTTCTACACATTAAAACCTTTTTATTAATATTTATTTCATTTAATATTAGTCTTTCTTCCTCACACATGTGATATGTCTCATGTGCCCATTGTGTGCCAACCAATGCACCCTGACGCAGCCTGAAAAGCAAAATAAAATAGCTTCTGCGTTAGTTGAGCTTTTGAGTTGAAGCACAATAACCAATGACGCGAACCGAAACATTACCCATAGACCAAAAGTGGCTTTTTTTTTTCAATGGAAAAGAAGTTAGTTTGATGGTGGGAAACACTTTGGCTAATGTGCCCGGCCTGTGGAGACAATATTTTGATGATTGATGAAAGAGGTTACTAGGAAAATAAAACAAATCAAAGGAACGAGAAATATGAATATAAATGTGTTATTTCTAAAATATGGACTAATTACATATTTGATGTCCTACAGCAATAGCAGAAAGCTTCAATACAACAAAAACAGCATAAGGTGAAGATTGTTGTTCTGATTTCTTTTTACTATCAAACAAAACTACTTTTACATATTCTTATACAGTAAAATCACGTCCAAAAAAATTACTTGTTTGGGAAACTCAGAAACACTTAAGAAAAGTGCTTTTACCCAACTCAAACTCCTCCCACGTCCACCTCCGTCCCTTTATTTGGCCAAATCCAATTGGTTCGTCTCCTTGAAATAAACGAAGAATCGTTTTTTACGTGGCATTTCGTCAGTTCGTTTGGAATATTTTTTTTTGGATAATAAATATTTATAAATTGTGATTCCCAGTACAAAGTAAGTACGTAAAAGGAGTTTTATCTCAATTTACAATAAATACTTATATTTAAAAAATAAGGACTCTAAGAGATAAGATGTACCTCAACGTCACAGCTAACGAAAATGGAACTTCCGTTTGTGGTCCTCTTGCCTCAATCATCAAGAATCAGGCCCTATCTCGTTCCGTTCAGCATAATTAAATACTCCCCAAACCCCGCATTATCGAGCTTGGACCTTCACTGTGCATTGTGTTGGTGATTACTTGAATAAGAAGAAGAAGAAGAAGCAAGAAATGTCAGGCCCACAGTGTTGCTCCAACCCACCAACCCTCAACCCTAATGCTGGCGCTGGTCATGTTGAGAAAGTTGGTGGCATTGATACTTATATCACTGGCTCCGCCGACTCCAAGCTTGCCGTTCTTCTGATCGCCGATATTTATGGTAATTTAATTTTACATCAATGTTGTTATTTATAATTTATAGACTTGGGGACCTATTCGGTGTTTTACAGAAGATTTTGTTCAAAAGATCTAATAAATTTCAATTACTATGTTTCAGCTTTGATTTACCGATGCCATTTATTCCTGTGACATAAGGTTTTACTTCTGGAAGTCTATTCTGAATACTGTTATTGCATGATAAAACAATTGTTTAGAGCGGCCTTTTTGACTGAATGGGGTAGAAGTTTAGGATTTGTCTATTTTTGGTTCCAAATTGGCTTTAGGGTTGACTGTATATTTGTTATTTGCTTTTCTCTGTTCAAATTGCACGTGCATGATATATTTTGGTTTTTTTGAAATAACTACTTTGGTTAAAAGTTAAGACCCGCAAAGTCATGTATTTCTGTATGCAAGCACGATATAATTTTTTATGCTGCTAAATATTACTAAAAGTATCTTTTGGAGGCTGGGGTATTTACATGGATTCGATAGTAATAAGTACAGCTCTAGATATATTATCATGTTTTAACTTCGCATGTTCAACTCGTCCTGCAGGTTATGAAGCACCAAATTTGAGGTGCGACTAATTTATCTGTCAACTTTTCTTTTTTCTTATTTGAGCTGGTATAGTTAGATTCGTAGTAAGTGAATTTGGCCTCCTGTTGGCATTAAGCTGTATTTTAGCTGGGCTTCATTATTTCTTATATTCGGAACATGAAAATTCCGATTAAAGGGATGAAAATAGTGAATAGTCTTTACTCTTAAGTTATTCAAATTTTTTTCTTTTATATACATTTTGGGTGATTGACAACCACTGCTAATAATATAGTCCCTGAGCATTTCTATCTATAAAAATTCAAATGCCTGTTTTCTTGGACCCAATTGCTCATTTCTATTATGGATTCATGAATTTCATGAAGTTACTTTGGAAGATAATCTGCATGGTATGGTAGTTGAACTAACTTGTCCTCTTTATGCCATCAGCTCAGCTTCTGCTTCAGGTGGCAGACAGAATTTAATTTTGATGAAGAAATAATAAAAGGGCTATCTATCATTTACCATGCCAAAATTATTTGGATTGGCTTATTTTAAGCGATTTTACACTGAACGAAATAAATATGTACATAAGTTTTGTCTCATAAAGCATAAAACCGCTTATTTAAAGTGCTCCCAAACCCACACTAAATAGACACACTTAGTATACTTTAGAGATCACCGTTTATGAAAGTAATGCTGTATGATGTCTATGATATATGTAGTTATAAAACTAGTTATCAATTTTCTTAGATGATGATAGGTGATGTGATTATCTGGCTTGACTATATTCTTCAGGTCTTTCTCTGATGTCTTTCTCATTGCTATTTTTTGGATGTTCTTAATAAGATATGTTCCCCTAGAAAGTAAAACCATTTGTTTTTGGTTGTGAAGGAAGCTTGCGGACAAGGTTGCTGCGGCAGGGTATTATGTTGTTGTTCCTGATTTCTTACATGGTGATCCTTTTGTTCGTGAGAAAGCTGACAGACCACTTTCTGTTTGGATAAAAGATCATGCACCGGTTAGTGTTGTTTATTGTTATGATACTTGAACACATTTTGTACGTTGTTTTTGTCTTATTTAAAAAAACAACTTTTTTTAAAAAAATTCATCTTAATCAAATCTTTTGCATCCTTATTAGAAAAATTCCTTCTCAATGTTATGTTCTAGATTAGAGCCGGGAATTCGGGCTGAGCCCGTCAGGCCGTTCTGTTTAGGCCCAAGCCCTTCAAGGGTCAGGCTTATGATTTAGAGGCTAAAATAGGAAGCGGGCTTAAAATCCAGGGCCGGCCCTACAACCCTATAGGGCCCGCCCTTTTAGGCCCGTTTAATATTTTTTAAAAATAAATTAATATATATAATATTATTATATCAAATTATCAATATGAGAGACACCTAAGTACCTAATAAAGTATTAATAACAGGTAAACAATTATTAAATGGTTTGATTTATTTTATTTTCTTCAATGGTTTATTCATTTAAAATTTAAAAAAGAGGCTAATTTGGACTTTAAATGATTGTTTTAACTAAAAATTTATGAGCCTTAAAAATACAAGAAAAGATAAGATTCGTAATGATCATATACGTGAAAGAGTTGGAGTGGCCTCTATTGAAGGAAAAATGGTAGAAAGTCGTTTAAGGTGGTTTGGACATGTTCAACGAAGGTCGTTGAATGCACCGGTAAGGAGGGTTGATCAAGCAGTTTGGAGTCCTATAAAACGAGGTCGCAGAAGGCTGAAGCGAACGCTTAATGAGGTCATAGAGAGAAACCTTTTGATTAATAATATGTCTAAAGATATGGTTTTCGACAGAGCACAATGGTGTCGTGCGATCCATGTAGCCGACCCGACCTAGTAGGATAAAGGCTTTGTTGTTGTTGTTGCTGTAAAAATAATGTATCTCAATTTACGGTAAAATAATAAATAAATTGTAAAATTTGCAAAAAGATTTTTTTTTTTTAATTAAAATGAGTTCAAACCCGTTTAGACTCGAGCCTGTGAAGGGCCAGCCTTGAAGGGCCGTAGGCTTTAAAAATTGGGGATTGTTTAGGAAGCGGGCCCGTTTAGGCCCGAGCCCGTATTCCCGGCTCTATTTTGGATTTTGGAATCCAACATTGTGGATTGAAAATATTAAACGTCTAATAATTATGCTTCATTTGCAAGCTGTAATACATTATTATCTGATTCTGTCATATTGTCCTATCAGGAAAAAGGTATTGAGGTTGCTAAAGCTGTAATTGAAGCCTTAAAAGGTAAAGGTGTTTCAGCAATTGGGGCTGCTGGTTTTTGCTGGGGTGGTGAGTGCCTCTCATCCCACTCTCTCTGTTTTTTCTTCTCATTTTGTGTATATAGCAGTTTCAAATCTTCATAGGTATATGTATTGCATCTATTTATCACAAGTGGACTATATTCAGCTGTCTCGAGTGATGCTGACATTATTTTTCTTTTTTCAGCCAAGGTTGTCGTTGAAGTTGCGAGACACAGACTTATCGATGCTGCTGTGCTATTACACCCATCATTTGTCACTGTGGATGACATCAAGAGTATGCTTTTTAAATGCTTTATTTTCTTGTTAAGTTGCATACTCTTCTTTTTTTTTTCGGTGGAAAATATAGCATCTGCGTATGCTAAGGGAGGAAATTATCAGAATATTGCACACGAGGCTTTTAAATTACATGGAGATCTGTTCATGTGATATATGCTTTGGGAGGGCAGTTATTTCCTGAACAGGAGTTATTTACGTTGGCTTTGTATCCAGATATTTTGAACTTTTTTTTATTAAACCTCTTTTTCTATATGTGATCTATAATTGTTCATGCAATGATTGTCATATTGTTAGGTTTTAGCAACTTCTTATATTCAGATTCATTGTCTTATTTCTGAGATATCAAATGAAAATTGCAAAGGAAGTTCTTGAAGCAGTTACTGATATTTACTTGGCACACCAGTCAATAATTGAAGTCTCTTACAGGTGTTGAAGTTCCAATTGCTATACTTGGAGCTGAGACTGACCAAATGTCTCCTCCAGAACTAGTTAAACAGTTCGAACAAATCCTATCTGCCAAGCCCGCGGTATGATTTTTGCGCTCTCTTTGTGATGAAATACTATTCCTTTGTTTTTTTGGTGATCCTATTCTTTTGTTTTTTTTTTATTCAGAGAATTTATGTAATTGGATTATACTTTGATAATTTGTTAACGTCAATTTCATGTTGATATAAAGAAATATGCTGAAATTGTACAAATTTTTTTCAGCTAGAAAATGTTGTGTACTTTTTCCATTTTAGGTGGGTGGTGACAGGTTGGATTTATTCTGCTTAGTATCATGCTTTTTTTTTTTAATTTGCCCGCACTGCTTAGTATCATGCTTTTTTTTCGGCAACACTGCTTAGTATCATGCTATTCACACCTTTCTGGGGTAATTAATAACATGAACATATTTTAGTCTTATCTTCTCTTCTTGTGCTGTAGCTGTAATCCTAATTTAAAATTTGGCAATATTAAAGTTGTTCATCAAATTCAGTAGAAAACGAGTTTTTTTTTTCTCCTTTTCAAATTACCTTAGCATTGATCTATTATATTTGTATGGTAGAAATCAATGCGCAAAGTCATGCATTTGGTACTGTCATGACAATGGGATTTGGCATGTTTGGCACTTTGGCTCAGTCTTCGCTTCTTGGAAATTCTCACTTTCATGATCATGCACACAAGAAGAGCCTGAACACCCTAATCATACAATCAATTTGAATGTCTAATTTGACATCCTAATATTGGAAGAAAATGATTTCTTTACAGTTTTTGGAAAATCTTGTTACTGATTGCCGCCTCCACTTCATTGATTACATGCACATACATGGGGGATGCTAACCTCCTATATTTATTTTGTCTTTTGGCTGTTTGTTACCACTGTCCTTCTATCCTTCAGTTAATCATATCTTGGGCAGTTGTCTGCTTTATATAATAAAAATAGTTTGACTATCCTTTTCGCCCTTTTTCTTTTTTGTGTGGCTATCTGTATTTGATATGCTGCTGATTAACTTCTTTGTTTCATGCAGGTTCAGAGTTTTGTGAAGATATTTCCTCAAGTTGCACATGGTTGGACTGTGAGGTACAATGCTGAAGATGCTAAAGCCGTGTCAGCAGCAGAAGAGGCACATCAGGACTTGCTGAACTGGTTTGGCAAGCACATTAAGTGAGAAATCTTGTTCTGGGGAAATACTCTGGATTATATCTCATATTAGGGTAGAAGATATCAGTTTTCATTCTGCATGCATGTAACTACATAATATGTCTAGATGTCCTTTGATTTCGCTGCTGATTTGTTCCGAGCAGCAAGTGCTATGCAATGCTTCTTTCTGTGTGATCAGAGTTTGTGACATTTTCATTCGAGATATCAATATATCACATTTTATGGTGGTATTAAAAATCTAATATGCTTCTTCTGTCTATGTAGCTTTTTAATGTTGTGTGGATTTTGTCCTCTTGAAAATTAATTGCCTTGATAAAATAACACGCTTGTTCTTGGATGAAATCTCATAAATCCCTTTAAAAGAACAATTTATCAGCTTACACTTCAACCTTGTGCTTGCATCGATCCACAATAATCACAGGCCTTGAACTTCCTCCATTGATAGCCATAACCAGGCTTGCTTTCTCACTTCCTCCAAATTTTGCAGTGAAGCTGGATGTCTTGAGTTCCAGAAACTGATATCTCAAGCTAACTGGTTCTGTTAAAGGAATAAGTAGAGTCTATTATTTGACTTGATCTATAATAGGATCTTAACAAATGCTTCCAAAATAGATCACCCTTGGCTCTATAAAGCACAGATTCAACACAATGATAAATAGAGCACCATACAAAACCCACTCAGATGCTTTTGCCACAGATACAAATGACACTGATAGAGGAAGGATAGCGATTACAGTTTCAGATGAGGGTAACAGAGCAAAAGAGACAAATCACACACACAGCCCACAAACTCAACATTTACTGGTAGAAAGCAGGATCTACAAAAACATAACAAGAAGGCCCACCAAAGCCTGACTCATATTTTCTTCCTCTGCCTTGCTCCTTCCCCATTCATCTCTTTTGCTTCTCATCATGACTGCTTGTTTGGATTAACATTGGCAGAGTTGACTTTTAATCCGACTGACTTTCATAAAACTGAAGTTCGGATGAAACTCAATTAGTTTAATGTGACTTATTTTTGGATAGACTTCTATAGCGACATAAACTTGTTTTGATGATACATGAAAAGTCAATTTCAGAAGGTTCAAATATAGGTGTCCAAATAGTTCTGGTCTTGGTGGTCCCGTCCCTGTCCCGGTAATGTCGGGACTAGAAATTCCTCTCCCGTCCGAGACCGGGACCAGGAATGTCCCGGGACTGGGATGGGATCCGGTCAGCCCTCGAGATTCCCAGTCCTGGGGTATAAGTGTATTTATATAATTATAATATTTTTTTTAATTTTGTAACCCCAGCTCCAAATTACCCAATTTGTTGACCTAGCTTCCCTCTCTTCTCCTTCGACAACACCACCGAGATCCCGTCCTTTGCTTTCTCTCTTCTTTCTCCATCGCTCTTTGGCATGCAGTGTCTCCGTCGCCAGCTCGTCCTTACCATGAGTCTTTGTATCTGTCTCTCTTTGTTAGATCTTGCAGATTGTAAGTTTAGGACAGCAAAAAGAGAAAATAAATTCTAGAGCCAGAATCTAGAAAAACTCTAGTCAAGACATAAGACTTTCTGATAATTCTTTCATCATGCCTTCATAAAACATAAGTTACATATTTATAGAATCTAAACAACATAACTGCTGATAACAAGACAGAAATAACTGCTATAAAAAACTATCAAACAGATAAGACAATAACAACTGCTCTAAACTTTCTAACCTCCCTCTTCTCCACGTGTCTTTCTCCTAGAATAAACCAGAATAGGACGTGGAATCCTAACATTACCCCCCCTTGAAAATAAGCCTTGTCCTCAAGGCGGAAAGAAGGAAATTGAGCAGCAATGGAGTCATAAAGTTCCCAGCTGCATTCCTCTTGAGGGTGGCCCTTCCATTTTACCAAAAGCTCAACCTCCTTGCGGCCATGAGAGTCTGTAGAAGCAGATAAACAGGAGGATAGAATCAGTTCTGGTTCTAACTGTGCTTCCCAATCATCATTAATTGGAAGTGGCGGCAACGATGAGGAAGTGGAGCCATGAGCAAGCTTGAGTAAAGAAACATGGAAGACTGGATGGATCCTTGCACCACTTGGAAGCTACAATTCGTAAGCTGCTGCTCCTATTTTGCGAAGAACTAGATAAGGCCCGTAAAATCGAGGTGCTAGCTTCTCAAATCGATGCTTGGCCAAAGATCGCTGTTTGTATGGCTGAATCTTGAGAAAGACAATATCCCCTGGTTGAAATTCAACATCCCTTCTATGCGAATCTGCAAACTTTTTCATGCAAGTTTGAGCATGAGACAGATTGTCTCTTATGGTAGATAGCACTGCATCACGTTCCTCAAAGCAGTCCTATAGTTCAATTAGGTTGGGTCCTCAAAGTAGCACTGCATCATTTTGTGGGTTGGTATTTGGATGGGTAGGGTTCTGTTCTGGGTCCCATGGAGGGATCACTCTCATAAGAGGAGTTTCAGGTGTTTACCATGGTATTTTAACAGGTCCAAGAATCCTTGGCTCTGATACCAAAATGTTAGTTCTTGCAGATTGCAAGTTTAGGACAGCAAAAAGAGAATAAATTCTAGAGCCAGAATCTGAAAAAACTCTAGTCAAGACATGAGACTTTCTGATAATTCTTTCATCATGCCTTCATAAAACATAAGTTACATATTTATAGAATCTAAACAACATAACTGCTAATAACAAGACAGAAATAACTGCTATAAAAAACTATTAAACAGATAAGACAATAACAACTGCTCTAAACTTTCTAACCTCCCTCTTCTCCACATTTCTTTCTCCTAGACTAGACCAGAATAGGACGTGGAATCCTAACACTCTTCCTCCTGTAACCTTTATATTCCTCTCCATGGTTCTTCCTTTTTATTTTTCCAATTAAGTAGACCGCACCCAATTTAATACTCTCCAAGTCCTCTGTTCTCTGACCGAAAATGCTAAAGAAATTCTAACAATTCTCCATTAGTTTCTAGTCTGTTTGTAAACTAGGGAGGAAGGTAAAAGACTTCGGAATTTTGTTCTTTTGGCTCGACTGTGTTGAGTGCTTATCTAGAGATCTCATCCTCTGTTTCCTTTAGTAGAATTGTAGGACAGGCTTGTTTTCTTATCCTTTTTTATGACTCTCAACATCTGGATTATGAAGAGTGTCTGTCTCTAAGGCCACAGACTGGCTTGCATTTTTGAGCAAACATGTCTTCACAGTTTATTCTTTTTCATTCCATTTAGAAATTCATGCTTGCATCTCTTTGTGAAGACAATTCTTGCACAGGTCGTAATGACAATGTTTTCCAACTGGATATCATACTTTGTATCAAGACTCAATGGTGTTTTATCCATCGAGGCAAATCAGTCGCTACCCTTTTGGTCCAAATATATTATTCCCTTTGTAGGTTGTCATCTCCTGATGATTAAAAAGAGAGAAATGCCTCATTTCTTTTATTATTCTCCACTCCTGCTATTTTTAAAACTGTTTTATTAGGAAATTACGAACAGGAACCGTACACGTAGCTTGTGGGAGCCTGATGCTGGATTTGTAACTTTGAGAATGATATATTTTTCGAATTTCTGGTTTTTACTCTGACAAACCGGGAATTCCTAGTCCTGGTCCCAGGAATAGTTTTCCACTCCTAACCTCTTTCAGGGAAAGGACCCGGGAATAGGTAATCCTGGTCCCGGCCCGGACTTTGAACACCCATTCAAATACCATGAAAAAGTCATTTTTGGCATGACAAAGGCCATGCCAAGCAGACTATGTAGTTTTGCTCCTCTACTTTTCTGTTTCATCTAGAGCAGTGGTTCCCCATTTTCTGCCCTTTTCCTGTAGGTGACAGGGTCCGATCAATTTATTTATTTTTGTACATGTCAAAATTAGAAACTTGATATAGTATTTTTTTTTTTCCCTGAAAACACTTGGGGAAGTTGAAGTAAGGAAAGTCCGACTATTTACTTATGAAATCTGACACGAAGCAGCCGACAAGGATAATGAATAAGGACATAAATTCTTCCAGGTATCCAAGGAGTAGGTATTAATGATTGCTCCGGATGAAGCAGAGAAAGCCCATCTAGTTGAATTGGCCGGAAGCTAAAATGGATTTTCAATTCTCGTCTTGCTACTCAGGAAGTCAGAATGCAGTGAAATGTATTGGAAGTTTATTTTATTTCCTGAAATTATCCAAGGGAGTGTTCCTTTTACATCTGAAAAGTGAAATCACAGGCGGTGGAACAGAATTCAGTGAGTTGTACGAAAGTTGGATTCCTCTTTTTGGTAAAAAGAAAAAGCAATTTTTTCCATTTTATAATATAATTCTAATTTTATAAGTTGAGTTGAGACTCAATTTTTTCCATTTTATAATATATCCAAGGGAGTGTTCCTCTATTTTGATGATTGAGTTGAGACTCGTGCACTAATGCACTTTCTTATTATGGATGAGAAGAGAAATTATTTTGTTTTTCTTCACTAAAATGAAATTATTACTTCTTTTAATGTGTTTTTTTATTAATCAAATCATTTTTTATCCTTACATTAGATTTTGAACTCTCATAGATTATATGAATTTGTACTAGGAAGCTTATAGATACATTTTATTTTTTTGCCCGACAATTTATAGATGGATAGTGCTCCATCCTTAATTAAAGACCTATTTGAGAGTTGATTTTAATCATAAATATAAAACCTATTTTTTATGTTTGTCAATTTTTTCTTAATTTACCTTTTTTGATGCTTCCTCAATAATGATTAAAGATGAGAGGGAATTAGGAAATTAAAGATGGTTGGGGTGTTTAGAAAATACGTGTCATATTAACTAACATAATTAGCTCCCCAATTTAATCAAATTAGGTCAATAGGATTTATATTAAGAGTGGGAGTTACAAACAAAATGATATAAAAGGAGTGATATAGTACATATATGTTATATATATTGGACAAAACTTAAGAAGAAGTTGTTTATACCCATTAGGTCAAGTCCATAAGTAAATTTACATGTGCACATACATATATTAACAACTAAAAATAGAAAAATAGCGGTTCATATTTCATTAGATGAATTTATGTGTAAATATGCATTTTAATAACTAACGATAGCCAAATAACAAGTATCCCTAAGAAAATTTACAAATTATAATTTACATTATAAGAGCTTAAACAAAAATTTACAAGTTTACATCAGTCATATTTATAAGTGTACATGTGAATTTTAACAATTAATAATAATCAGTGTGATGAAGAACTTGACCTATGTTTTTTTCCATATACACACACTCTCATGTTTGCATTGTCTTTTAAATAAACAAGCAACCCGTGTGTTGCAAGGGAAGCACAAACTACAAATAGTTAAGAAATGAGAATTAAAACACAATAAAAAGGGCATCAAATCTCATGATGAACCACAGACATTCAGGGGAATAGTTCTTCAAGCAAATAACATAGAGAGAGGATAATTTAACAAAGATAACTTCAATTAGTGCATATTAGCTATTATCAGGAAATTGATGAATTAAAGTTAAAAAGGCAATCACTCATAAAAAAGGTAGAAATTCGCATAGGTTAAAGAATCCATGAAAAACAAAGCCTAAAGACTACTTTTAGGCCAAATTACAATATGATCAGGAGCCATGTGTTAACTTCTCAATTATGCTTTTAAATAGGCCATATGATCACCATTGAAGCCCAAATGCATGTCTTCCACAACCCATACAGAGCACAAACGTGGCTACCTACAATTAGAGTTGGGAATGCGGGCCAACCCCGCATCAACCCATGGGCTACGCGATGCGGGCCACAGCTGTAAAAAAGCCAACCCTAACCCGTAATGTACGGGTCGTAGGCCAGCCCGCAGGCTCACATTTTTTTGAAAATTTTTTTCCTACTTTTTAAAGACAGTCGAACGTCTAAGACACACACACACACAAGTCATTAAATTTACTTTCCTAGCATCAATCATTTCACTTATAAAAATTTAAAAACATAATCCATAGTTTAAGAGATAAAGTTATCAAATATGCCAAAGTTTATGAACAAAAAACATCAAATCATCATTAAGCAATCAAGATGTAATAATTTGGTTTAAAGAAGAAGGGATTAGGCTAAAATTTTTTTTCTTTAGGATTAGGAGGTATCAAGGTAGGAGTGGGCAACTTATAGGTTTTGCGAATTTTTTACATGCAAAAAAAAAAAAAATTGTGCGGCCATCAACCTACGGGCCATGCAATACTAGCCTGTACTTTTGCGGGCTGGGAAAATCCCAACCCTAACCATGCCCCAATCCGCGGGCTACCAGGTTGAGCCCATACTACCAGCTCTACCTACAATTAATTAAGGGTAAGAAGGTGATTTCTTAATGTTACCTCCTCTCCAAGTCATAAGAAGGTGTCACCTTATTAATGAAGGGCATGAGAGTCATTTAACATGGTTTCTTCTCCCACAAACTATCCTATGGCGCTACCTAAGGAGGATAAAGACCAAGTCAACCAAGCCTTGCATCCCAAGTTGCCACAAATCATAATTTATTGCTATATAAATTCAAGTCAGACTTGTAGTTACATTTCAAACTTTAAAGTTCAACAGTCTCGCCATCCTCATGCTCTTCCCTCCCTCCTCCGCCAACCAAACGTATAAGAGAAATTTTGCTACAAAGGAGAGATATCAAAGGTAGCATGTTTTTTGTAATGTTCTTTTGAACTATCATGTTTATAGAATAGGATAGATTATGTTGCAAAAGGATATTGTCAACAAAATAGTGAAAAATGTATTAGGTTCATTGCATAGTCATTGGTATTTTAGTCAATATTGATGTAATAATTTCATTCCTTTCAACATGGTAAGGATGACAAGAACATCTACAAGTTTGCTTCAAAAAGAATTATTATAATTTGAAGGGATTTTTATATTGTACATACAAATTAATGACAAGTAACATCTAAAAGTTCTATACCATACATACTTTTATTATTTATGAAGAGTGGAGCTAATAAACTTGGGAAGATAATTATTGTAGTGGTGGGAAAGTAATCTTGCCATTTCTATTACTATCTTTGGATCATAGAATGAGAAGTATCTCATTTATCCCATAAGATTAATGACTCCTTATATTTCTCTTTAGTAAAATTTTACGTTTCATTCTTTCAAAAAGATGAAATGGATTGAAGTCTTTTATGCATGACAAAATCCAACTCCAACTACCTTTTATATTAATGACATGTAATATTTTTTATATGTTACTAAGTGGTATTCTTTACTTAGAGAAAACTTAGAGATGAACGGAGATTTCGCTACCAATCGGCCGCAAACAAACCAGAGTGATTTTGAAGAAGAGTTCAAAGAGATAAATGGCAATTTTGTTACCTATCAGCCACAAATGTGTATGAGAGATTCTGAACAAGAAATCGAAGAGATAATGAGAGGGATGGTAGGAGAACGAGAGTTCAGAGAGATGAACAGTGATTTCGTTACTCAGAGAGATTCTCAACCAGAGTTGAGGGAGATGAGCAATGATTTCCTTAACTATCAGCTGCAAATGTTCATCCCCAGAACCAGCGAGGAGGTAGTCAAGAAACCCAGGGGCTGCCCTAGAGGCTCTAAGAACAAGCCTAAGGCCGCTCTTCCCTTAGTACCTCTTGACCACAGCGACATTATAACTCCTTACTTTCTCAAAGACCCTGATGGCAACGACAACATCTGAGCTATTTCCCAATTTAGCATCCTAGAGAACATCGGCCTCTGCATCCTCATGGCTTCTAGCACTGTCGCTAATGCCTCCCTCAGTCTCTCACGCACAACTTCTAGTCATCACATCGTTTGTACCGGTCATCATGCCATCCTCTCCATGTCCACTGCGTTTGGTCCTACCCAGTACCTTACTACCAGTTACGCACCCAAAGCCCTCACCGTTAGCCTCCCCACCTCAAACAGCAATGTCATTGGAGGATTGGTGGTTTGGAGTTTGGTCTCAGAGGGCTCGGTTTATGTTATAGCAACTTCATTCAACAGGCCATCCTATCATAGATTGTCATATGAAGAGGAAGAGAGGGCGCGAACCACGGTCGCCGACAGAGAAAGAGAAACTGGGTACGTGCCAACTATGTCCTCGATTCATGGTTTTTCGTCTTTAGTGAATAGGCCTCCTGCATACCCGCCTCCTCAGTATTTAGCTTAGTTTTAAATATATGTGTTCCTTTCTTTTCCCAAAAACTTTGTATAAATTACGGCTTAAATTAGTATGAATTTTTAATGAATTGAAATCATATACATAACATCTTGAGTATAATTCAAAATATTTCATTGTTTCCTTTTAATTTTCTGTTGCCTCATAAATAATCTCGAGATTGTCTACTTTGAAGCCATTACTCATTACTATGTAATTGTTCTTTAAACTATTATATTTGTAGAATATGATAGATTATGTTGAAAAAAGGATATTGTCAATAAAATGGTGAAAAAGGTATTAGGTTCTTATATAGTACGTCATAGTTATTTTAGTCAATATTGATGTAATAATTTCATTCCTTCCAACATGGTGAGGATGACTGGAACGGATCTAAAAGTTTGGTTCAAAAAGAATTATTATAATTTGAATGGATTGTTAGATTGTGCATACAAATGAAAAGTAACATCTAAAAGTTATATACCATACCTAACTAGTACAAAATAGTATTTTCTAACCATCCTTTTTAGGTCGCTTATAGTGGATGATGTTTAAAAAGTATGATTGATGGCATTTTTATAAATATGAAGAAGTGTTTAGATTGATTGCTTATATATAAGGTCTAAATGATATTTTTAAATGAGTTTAGATTTTTGGTGTTAAAATTTTTTAGAGTGTCTTTTGGGAAGACATTGTCTGGAAATAAATTATAAATTTTTTAAAAACTTTTGATAGTGTCATTTTGGGAGATATAGTCAGGAAATAGATTGAAAACCAAGAAACTAATTAAAAAGATCATGCGGGTTAGTTGAAACTCATATAGTTAATTCAATAAGTAAATAGTATAGTATCTATTACTTATATAATATGAGTGACAACGGTAGGGCTAGCGGTGTCACAAGTGGGCCATAATAGGAGGGCCACTTGTTCAATAAAAAAAGGGGGACATTGGTAGCAGGTAGCTGTGGAGAAATACTTATATACTCCATGAGAGTCACATCATTTATATTCTGACTAATTACAATACAATAAATCATCTTATTTAATACACATGAGTCATCTGAAAAAATTCAAAATTTATCATTTTAAAAAATATAAACTTTATAAATTAGAAAAACAAGAAACTCAATTCCCTCCAATGATTTGTTGTTTTTAAAAATCATAAAATTTAAATTTTTTCAAATGACTCGTCTGACATGTAAGATTAAAATAAGATGAGTTATTGTATTTCAATTAGTTAGAGTACATATAAGGTGGCGTTCCTGGAGTATGTAAGTATTTCTCGTAGCTATGTAACAAGTTAAATGCCCACTTGAATGCCACTCAGTAGTGTCCCATGTTGGATAAATTAAATTATTCATCATCATCATCATTATATGTGGCCATTATGTTATATTATTATAAATTTCTTATTCATCTTTTGAACTATTATGTTTAAGGAATAAGATAGATTATGTTGGAAAAGAATATTGTCAATAAAATTATGAAAAATGTATTAGGTTCATTACATAATCATAGGCTTTTTACGTTTTAGCCAATATGGATGTAATAATTTCGTTCCTATAAACATGGTAAGGATGATAGGAACATCTAAAAGTTTGCTTCAAAAAGAATTACTCCCTCCGGTCCTAATTATAAGATAAATTTGACTTTTTTGGAGAAATTAAGGAAGCCAAGTAAATTACTTTAAAGTATTTATATTTATATTTTTTTTCTCTAAACTAATTAATTTGACTAATAAATTGATATATAATCTAAGGATACTAAAAATATAAATACTCTAAAGTAATTTAATTGGCTTCCTTAATTTCTTCAAAAAAGTCAACTTTGTTTTATAATTAGGACCGAAGGGAGTATTATATTTTGAATGGAATTTTAGATAGTACACACAAATGACAAGTAACATCTAACAGTTCTATACCATACATACTTTTATTATTTTTGAAGAGTGGAACAAATAAATTTTGGAAGATAATTATTAGTAGGGTGGGAAATTAATTTTGCCATTTCTATTAATATCTTTGAATCATGGAATGAGAAGTGTGTGATGTATGTTAATGACTCTTTATGTTCCTGTTTAGTAAAATTTTTTGGTCCATTCTTTCAAAAAGATGAAACAGATTGAAGTCTTATATACATGACTAAATACAACCCCAGCTTACTCTCATATTAAATATCGATAATATTTTTTAGATTTTACTAAGTGGTATTCTTAACGTTTAACAAGTAATTGTTTAAATTTATTTTTATATAAACTTTTGGAAATTTGAATTTAATACGAATTTGATTTAATGTGAATTAATAAATATTATTAATTTTTTTTTTTTTTTATAATTGTGTTGGTTTTGTATCTGTAAAAAATGTAAAATCGCATGTTTAATGTATTTAAATTGAAGTCAAGGTGCTATTCCTCTACAATAATATTTGATGGATAAAAAGAATGACTCAATAATGGAGCAACTCTAACAAAAATGACTTAATAATACTGGATAAATAATTGAAAAAAACTGCAGGCTAAATAAAAAGATACCAAGGTGATTTTTTAAGGTTATTTTCTTTCCAAGTCATAGGAAGGCGCCACCTCATTAATGAAGGGTATGAAGGTCATTTAACATGATTTTTTCTCCCACAAGCTATCCTATGGCGCCACCTAAGGAGGATGAAAATCAAGTCAACCAAGCCTTGCATCTCAAGTTGCCATGTGTCATAATTAATTCCTATATAAATTTAAGTCAAACTTGTACTTATATTTCGAACTTCAAAATCCAACAGCTTCACCATCCTCACCCTCTTACCTCCTAACTCCACCGCCCAAACATATTAGAGAGATTTTGCTACAAAGGAGAGAAATCAAAGGTAGCATATTTTTTGTATTGTATTGTTCTTTTTGAACTATTATGTTTATAGAATAGGATAGATTATGTTGCTAAAGGATATTGTCAATAAAATGGTGAAAAATGTATTAGGTTCATTACATAGTACGTCATAGGTATTTAGGTCAATATTGATATAATAATTTCGTTCCTTTCAACATGGTAAATTAGACAGGAATATCTAAAAGTTTGGTTCACAAAGAATTATTATAATTTGAATGGATTTTTAGATTGTGCATACAAAGGACAAGTAACATCTAAAAGTTCTATAACATACATACTTTTACTATTTTTGGAAGAGTGGAACTAATAAATTTGGGAAGATAATTATTGTAGGGGCGGGAAAGTAATCTTGCCATTTCTATTAGTAGCATTGAATCATAGAATGAGAAGTGTCTGATTGATCCCATAAGATTAATGACTCTTTATGTTTCTCTTTAGAAAAATTTTTCGGTTCATTCATTCAAAAAGATGAAATGGATTGAAGTCTTGTACATATGACTAGATCCAACACCAACTACCTCTTATATTAAAAGACTAGCAATATTTTTTAGATGTTACTAAGTGGTATTCTTTCCTTAAAGAAAGCTTAGAGATGAACGGAGATTTCGCTACCAAT
This sequence comes from Inga leiocalycina, assembly GCA_963242795.1. Taxonomy (NCBI): domain Eukaryota; kingdom Viridiplantae; phylum Streptophyta; class Magnoliopsida; order Fabales; family Fabaceae; genus Inga; species Inga leiocalycina. The sequence goes on from OY725320.1 coordinate 73,012,439, forward strand.
CAACCGCAAACATATCAGAGATATTTTGAAGAAGAGTTCAGAGAGATGAATGGCAGTTCTGTTAACTATCTTCCGCAAACATATCTGAGAGATTTTGAACTAGAAATTGAAGAGATGTTCAGAGAGATGGAAGGCGAACAAGAGTTCAGAGAGATGAATGACGATTTTGTTACTTGGAGAGATTATGAACCAGAGTTGAGGCAGATGAACAACGATTTTGTTAACTATCAACCACAAAAGTTCAACCCCGGAACCACCATAGAAGTAGACAAGAAACCTAGGGGTCATGTTAGAGGCTCCAAGAACAAGCCTAAGGCCGCTCTTCCCCTAATACCCTGCAACCTAGGCGACATTATGGCTCCTTACATTCTCAAAGTCCCTCATGGCAATGACATCGTATGGGCTATTTCCCAGTTTAGCATCCGCAATAACATCGGCTTGCATTGTGTATCCTCACGGCTTCCGGCACTGTCGCTAATGCCTCCCTCAGTCTCTTGAACAAGGCTTCTGCTCCTCACACTATTTGTACCGACCATCACGCCATCCTCTCCATGTCCGCTGTATTCGGCCCTACCCAATACCCCACTAGCAGTGTCACCCCCAAAGCCCTCACCGTTAGCCTCGCTACCCCGAACGGCAACGTCATTGGAGGGTTGGTGGTTGGTAGTTTGGTCTTGGATGGCCCAGTCTATGTTATAGCAACTTCATTTAACAGCTCATCCTATCATAGATTGTCATATGAGGAGGAAGAGATGGCACAAAAGAAGGCATGAAACATGGCCATTTGCAGAAAAGGAGAAACTGGGTAAACCCCGTCTCCTGCTACTAGGTACGCGCCACCTATGTCCTCAGTACGTGGTTTTTCAGTTTCATTGAATGGGCCTCCTGTGTACCCACCTCCTCAGTATTTAGCTTAGTTTAAATATATGTATTCCTTTCTTTTCCCAAAAACTTTGAATAAATTATGGCTTAAAATTGGTATGATTTTTTAATGAATTGAAATCATATAAATATTATCTTCGAGTATAATTCAAAATATTTCATTGTCTCCTTTTAATTTTCTATGGCCTCAAAAATAATCCCGAGATTTTCTACTTTGAAGCTGTTACTCATTACCATGTAATTGTTCTTTTGAACTATTATGTTTATAGAATAAGGTAGATTATGTTGCAAAAAGGATATTGTCAATAAAATGGTGAAAGATGTATTAGGTTCATTACATTTTACGTCATAGGTATTTTAGTCAATATTGATGTAATAATTTTGTTCCTTTCAACATGGTGAAGATGACTAGAACGGATCTACAAGTTTGCTTCAAAAAGAATTATTATAATTTGAATGGATTTTTATATAGTACCTATAAATGGCAAGTAACATCTAAAAGTTATATACCATACCTAACTAGTACAAAATAGTGTTTTTAAACCACCCTTTTTTGGGCCACCTATAGAGGATGTATTGAAAAAGTATGACTGGTGGTATTTTTGTAAATATTAAGAAGTGTTTAGATTGATTGCTTATATATGAGGTCTAAATGATTTTTCTAAATGATTTTATATTTTTGGTGTTAAAATTTTTTAGAGCATTTTTTGGGAGGTCATAGTCTGAAAAAAAAAATTATAAATGTTTATATTTTTTTTAAAAAAATTTGATAGCGTCATTTTGAGAGATACGATCAGGAAATAGATTGAAAACCAAGAAACTAATTAAAAAGATCACGTGGGCTAAGTTGAAACTCACATATTTAATTCAAAGTAAATAGCATAATATCTATTACTTATATAATATAAGCAACAATGGTAAGGCTGATTGTGTGATAAGTGGGTTATAATAGGAGGGCCACTTGTTCGGTAAAAAAATGGCCATAGACTGTCACTAGTGGAAAAATGATTTTTTAGACCAGTTAAAAAAGAATTTTTAGATCGGTTGTGTATTAGGTCTTGTTACAGTAGGTCTAAAATGTCTGCTATTTTTTAGACCGATTGTGACAATCGGTCTTAAAAGTATAACTTTTAAGACCGGTTGTAAGAATAACAGGTCTTAAAATTTACTTTAAAACCGGTTGTAGGAACAACAGGTCTTAAAGGTCACACCTTTAAGACCGGTTGTGCTACAACTAATCTTAAATTAACTTTTAAGACCGGTTTCATCTAGAATCGGTCTTAAAGGTTAGACCTTTAAGACCTGTTCTATCTTCAATCAGTCTTAAAAGTTCTATTTTTTTAAAAAAATATCCCTTTTATGTATACACTACCCAGCAAACCATTTCTATCCCAGATTCCACAAAACCAACGCAACACAGATTTCACAGAAGCAACGACAACAGCAAGATCAACAACAAGCATAAATGAAGGTGTAAGATAGGTGACTTTAAATCAACTTCCAACAAATGGTAATTAGTATATAACACTTAATTTTAAGCCACACAAATCAAATGATTTAGCTAACAATTTGTGAAATGTTGCAAGATATCAATGTTGAAGATCAAATGTGGCCAATTCAAGCAACAAGCTTAAATCAAATTCCAAGAACTCCAAATGCACTCAACAACTGTCTAAAACTAAAACACAACTTATGAATCAATTTTAATGTGCAATATAAAGGAATGTCCAAACAAACGAATTTGCTCAGAAATGGATGCAAAACTTTGAATGACAATGACAGCAATAAAATTCAAGGATATATACAAGCAACAGCAGAAATTCCTCAGTTTTACAAAATAAAAAGTGAAGAAAAAGTACAAAAGTCAGTTCCTAAAATCCCATGCCTCCTGTGTCACCCATATCCCAGAAATTGTCCTACACAGATACATAAACCCAGTTAGAAATTCATACACCAGGAGCAATACGTATGAGAACAATGTACAATGTAACGTTTTACACAAGGGCAATAAAACATCCCACTATCATCATCGGCATTTCTTTTTGCAAAGTCTAAAAAACCCCTCACCCCAACATCATATTCAACACTCATCAGTTTAGCTTGTATCCAACAACGATTCATATATTCCAACACCTTTTTTTTGTTTTATACTTTTTCCCCTGGAAAAGGCAGGACTATGATGAGAGCATGCAATCACTACACCCAAGAGCATGCAAAGCAAGGAAGATGCCAATAAAACGGCAAGACAATGCCCTAACCAATAATGTTAGTAAAATTAATACAATTTAATTTTTAACTTGACCATAACCCTTGGTCTCACAAACCTAACACACCTAAGTATAAACAATGGTATCTACAAAATTAAAAGGAATGGAATTGAAAAATGAAATGAAATAAAGTAGTTGTAGTGATAAAAATTGCCTTCCCAAGTAATGATTACAGGGGGAAAAAATTAAACATCAGTCAAGGAAGAAGATGAGTGAATCCCTCTCTAGCTCTTCCTTAGTGAACTAAACAGGGCATTAAGATTATATGTCAATGAAAATTTAAAAGTGGACATCTAAAAACGACAATGAACCTGTTGAATAGTCTCAAAATGGTCATTTTACATAGAGGCATGAACATTATATACACCGCCTTCAGCGTGTCCATTCTAAGACCAATCAACATAATCTTATGTATGTTTAATTGTAATGTACAAGTATATTTACATACATCCAAAGAAACATTTCCTAAAAGTTATGAGCGTTATGAGATTCCTACGTTACTAGCGTTTCTAGATTTGCAGGTTATGAGATCTCTAATTTTTCTGCTCTAACAATCATAATATCCAGCAAGATTTTATTTCTTTGAATTCAAACCATTAATATCAATTCTGAACTGGTTATCATTGATATCCTTGAACTCACGGGTTTGAATAATGTTAAGTTCCACAGCAAAAACATAGTTTGTTAGGTTACTGTTGGTGGTTTCATTGAAGAGGCCTAGGGGTATTGACTGGGACGAGCACTTGGATGCTTTTGTTGGAGATATTACAAAAGCCATTCATGATCACTCTGAGTGGAATATAAAGGTTGAATGGCGAAAACAATTAGAGAAAGAACAAGTGTTTGTGAAAACAAGTAGATTAGGGTAAAACACATGACCTATTTGCAAATTTTTCTGTTTCATTAGTGAGTCAAAGGAGGCCACAAGAGGCAACATAAGCAAGACCATCCATGCTTAAATTAGCTAATTGGAGAATCCATGAAAGAAGAACTCCAAAACATTGACAAGTACAGAGGTGTAGGTGCATAATGAATAGGGGAGAAAAAAGGTGCAAAATGAACATGTGAATTATATTGAAGAATGGTTACATCTTGTTTCAGAGTAAGTTTGAGAAACAGAAGGACTTTATAAATTTTAGTTACTAGCTTAGGGAAGCAATAAAGGTGTGAAGGAAAATGACTACGGAGGAGAGGAAAAATCATAGTCATAGGGTGAAGCAAGCAAAGTCGGAGAATCTGGTTTTTTGTTAAACCAGCAACTCTATTTTGGGTATTGACCAGTCAATACAAAAAAAATATTAAATTAGCTAATTGGAATCCATGAAAGATGGAACTTGTTTCTAATTCGCCACTAATCACCAACAAAGCAAAGCAAACTTAACTTACTCATAGTTCACGCCTTCACGGTACAATGCTTCTTATAAACAACCAAAAAGCACAAAAGCACAATTCACTAAACCAAGTTCATCAGAAATTTCACTCATAGTTAGGGTTCAACATTTCTCATTCATCTGTATCTCAAATTTAGATAACAAAACCGAAGAAAAAGAAGGGGGAAAAGGTGAACAATGCCTTGACCAATTTAGCAAAGAAACAAACCCAATGAATATTCTAATTACCTGCAGGACGAAAGCGAAGGAGAAACGGTGAGGAGCTTCAGGAAGACACAAAAGGAGAAACGACCGGCAAGGAGCTTCAGGAAGACATTAAAGGAGAAACGGCGAGGAGCACCGTAATGCAATCTAGATCTGCATTCGTCGGCGGTCTTCGTGTGCAAGAGGAATGGTGAGGAGCATTAAGGACAGAGGAGGGATGTGTGCAAGAGGAACGGCGAGGAGCATTAAGGACGGAGGAGGGATATGTGCAGGAGGAACGGCTAGGTAGAGCAGGAATTTAGAAGAAGAGGGGAAAGTTTCAGATTCAAGAATATGAAAAAAAGTGCGCACAATTGCGGATTTAGGTTTGGAGCACTTTTAAGTCCGGTTCTTGGGAAAAACTGGTCTAAAATTTGAAACTTTTAGACCGGTTGTTCCCAATAACCGGTCTTAAAAACATTTTTAGACCGATTGAAGGAAACAATCGGTCTAAAATATCAAACTTTTTAGACCGGTTGTTCCCAACAACCGGTCTAAAAAGTAGGCCTCATTTTTTTTTTCAATTCTCACCTTTTTAGACCGGTTAAAGGGGACTACCGGTCTAAAAATTAGGCCACATTTTTTTAAATGCTCACCTTTTTAGACCGGTTGAAGGGGCCAACCGGTCTAAAATATCAAACATTTTAGACCGGTTGTTGGGAACAACCGGTCTTAAAAGTGAGCCACATTTTTATTTTTTAATCCTCCACGTTTTAGACCTATTTTAAATGACAACAGGTCTACAAATTTTAACATTTTAAACCTGTTTTGAACGACAACCGGTCCAAACAATCATGAATATTTTTTTTTAATTCAGAACATATGTTATACCTATTATATTACAACCGTCTATAAAATGTATTGCTTATATTTTTTTTTGTTATTTTATTTCTTTTTAGCCCGGTTCTTATTATAACCAGTCTAAATAACATACTTTTAGACCTTATTTTAGGTGAACCGGTCTCACAAGTTTTGCATAATTGCGAAACTGCCACCGCCTATACCTTTTAGACCTTATCCGCTCAAACACGTCTAAATGTGCAGGTCTAAAAGGCCTCTTTTGTACTAGTGTGCGAAGTGAATGATTCATCCCATAAGATTAATAACTCTTTATGTTTCTCTTTAGCAAAATTTTTCAGTTCATCCTTTCTAAAAGATGAAGTGGATTGAAGTCTTGTATACATGTGACTAAATCCAACTGCAACTACTCCCTCCGGTCCTAATTATAAGATCAAGTTGACTTTTTTGGGGAAATTAAGGAAGTTAATTAAATTACCTTAGAGTATTTATATTTTTATTTTTTTCTTCAAATTAATTAGTTTGAATAATAAATTAATATATAATCTAAGGATACATAACATGTGATATGATTAAGTAACTTATTTAGCTTCCTTAATTTTTCCAAAAAAAATTAAGGTTGTTTTATAATTAGGACCGGAGGTAGTACTTCTTATATTAAAGATTGCTAATATTTTTTAGATGTTAACAAATGGTATTCTTAACATAGAGAAAGCTTAGTGATGAACGGAAATTTGCTACCAGCCAGCTGCAAACATATTAGAGAGATTTTGAAGAAGAGTTCAGAGAGATGAAGTGCAATTTCGCTTCCTATTAGACCGTTGATATTTTTAAGATGTTACTATGTGGTATTCTTAACTTTTAACAAGTAATTGTTTAAATCTATTTTTGAATAAACTTATGTAAATTTGAATTTAATAGAGATTTGATTTATTGTGAATTAATCAATATTAATATAAAATATCTTTTTTTTTCTTTTTTATAATTATTTTGGTTGTTTATATGTAAAAAAATTAAAATCATGTCACGCCCTTATCTCAATTTAAACATTTTTCAGAGTATTTGCAGAAAACGATATGCGGTTCGATAGGCAACACAGGAATAGCACAACTATACTGATAATATGTGTATGATTATATAAATTCCACATAAGGGTTTGTACATTATCATTACCATCAATGTGGCCATACAAAGCTACTTGGGTGTCTAAACTCGTCCCAGTGAAACAGAGACATATTCCTGACTTCGTTCCGCCATTGCAATCCTCTCATGTAGTTCTCTTCTTTGTTCTCAACATATCTTTTGTCTTCTCCTGTCTAAATTGTTGGTAGGGGAGGGTGAGATTCGAGAGAATCTCAATAGGAAACAGATATCATAATGCATGCATGATAGATGCTATGTATATGACATGTTAGCTTTATCTAGATGTATGCCCCATAATAACATTTCTGCATACTCAATGTTTCATGTAACAAAACTATGGCCACAGCGAAAACAGAAACAGAGCTTCATTTATTCAAGTATGCTCTACACAATCAAGTAAAGCAATCACATACATCACTACACAAGCAAAGATATCAAATACATGCAAATAAGGTAAGTCCCTACCTCCAGCTTTTCTCCTTGATACGCGTGCCTCGATCTACGTGCAAACAGCTCAGGGTTCCATATTCGATCCTACAATGTCAAATGTACTATTTAGACATTTCCATAGTGTTTCTGGGGGTTATATGAGTCTATCTTGAGAAATTACTAAAATACCCCCAGGACCCGGCCCCATCGTACCTAGTTCGGCTGTACTTTTCTCGAACTTCTAACATGGGTATCTTAACATATTTTCGCCCAAGGAATCCATTTTCAGACTCAGAATTACCAAATTCACTGCCAAAAGATAAAATTTCCCTTGGCAGCCCTTATTTTAGTGTTTTAGGGGCGTTTTCGTAATTATGTTTTTTCAACCTTTTCCGAAAAAGTGCCCAACTGTAATCCTACCTAATTTTCCCTCCTGAACTCAATGGAATCATCATATCATTGAAAATCTAACTCTAAGACCCATTTCTAGAGCTGGCTGAAACTTATAAGAGTTTAGGGAAAATTGGGGTTTTTCGGTTTCGGCTCCATAAACACGTTCCTTTCTACTCTTAACCACGTTATTGATTATTCCATTAGGTTACAATTACCATTTAGTACCAATTTGGGCAGCATAACCTCTAGGCCAACCCATTTCCAAAAATTAAAACCAATGGCAATCCGGTGAAATTTCACCGATTAAATTGCCTACAGCAGCTAGAATAGTCAATATACGAAGGTTTGAAAGTTACTTCAAGCTCCCACTAGCTTTTTCTCAAGGTGGCTGAAAACCCTAGGTGCCAAACATCCAAATTTGAGCCTCCAAACCTTAAATCATATGCAAAGGAAGCTTAGGAATTGAGTTATACGCATTAGGAACCGATTTACCGAAGAAATCACTTACCTTTACAAGCTTTTTCCTCTCCTTCTCTCTCTAAAAATATCAACTCTTCTTTCTCTCTAAAACTGAAAATGGCGTCAATTATGGCTGCTAGAAGGAGATTATCACTTTTTATTTTAATATCTAATATCTTATTTCATTTATTTGATAATTTCCCAATTTTCGGATTTTTACAAAATTATGGTAAATTTCTGCCCAAACTTTGAAAAATCATAACTAATTTTAGAAAAATCAAATTGGAGTGATTCCAAAGCCTATAGAACCCTTATTGAGTTTAGTTTCAAAAAAAAATATATAATTTTACTGAATGGAATTACAAAAATCCCAGAATTTCAATCTTTGCATATTGTTCCAGAAATTTTACTGTTTTTCTGTGCTGACTTCAAAAATTCATATATTTTTGTATATAGCTCTAATTGAGTCATGTGACCTATCAAATTAAAGCTTAGGATGTCTAATTTCATCCTGTAAAATTTCATAATTTTTTCTCATCATTTGATTATTCAAAATCACATGACAAGCTCACTACCTCATAGGCGATTTCACCAAAAACATAATTATATTCTCCAAAATTCACCATTTTACTTTCTTAATACCCCAAAGATATAGAAATCATTAGAGAATAAATTTGGGCTCCTGCTAAATTGGGGCTTAGCAGTTCACTTAATTTAGGCTTATTCCCAAGCCTCAAATCCCAAATTTCGGGGTATTACAAATCACACGTTTAATGTATTTTAATTAAATTCAAGCCCCTATTTGTCTCCAATAATATTGGATAAATAAAAAGAATGACTCAAGAATGGAACTATGTCTGACAAGAATGACTCAATAATATTGGATAAATAGTTGAGAAAAAAAGTATACGATAAATAGAAAGATAAACGAAATCAAGATAATAAAGATTAGTAGTTTATTTCACTTCATTTTTTTTAAATTAGCGAGATTTTTTTGCAACTAAATTTAGCGTTGTTAAATATATGGGCTATTATCTTGTTATTTTATATCCGTCAGACTTCTTTTTTAAATTAGTTTAAAGTGCACTTTAATTCCCTTAGAACAGGACGTTTAAAAATTAGATAGAGATTTATGCAATAGGTATAGAAACGTTTGTGATGATACTAATTTGGACATATCTGACCAAAGAATCCCCTACTCATTAATCACGTTAGATGATGTTAACTCTTACAAAATTGATAATATTCTAGTATATTTTTTTTCTCTTTTTACTTATTTTTTAATTGAATATGTGTATAGAAAGAATTTTATATAAGAAAATGTGCATATCAAAGTATCAAACAAACATAAAAAAAAAAAAATCTTGTTCTATTCTATATAGTTAGTGACTCAATTGGAAATTTATAAATCTTCTCTATTTTATAAGAGGATAAAGACAAGTTTTGAAGCCCAATAAGAACCAAAAAACAAGGAAAAAAAAAAAGAAAGTGAAGCATCATAAAGTTAGAAGAAGGAACCTGTACAACTTGCCAACTTGCCTTAGCAAGTAGAAGAAAAACAAGATGAGCTATTTGTATCTCTAGCCTCGGCTAGTTTAAGTGGCAAACTTGCCAAGACAAGAAGAACTTTGAAGAAGTCTACTCCCTGTGACATGAGCCAAGGCAAGTTGCAAACTGGCTGAGGCAAGTAAAGAATTTGAAGAAAAATTTGTTTTCTATGTCACTGGCCTCAGCAGTGGCAAACTCATCGAGGCAAGAAGAACTTTGAAGAAGTTTACTCTGTGTCACGTGCCTCAGCAAGTGGAAAACTTGCCTAGGCAAGTAAAAAAAAGTACAGCTGCTTTTGAAGTAGCTAAAGGTTATTTAACCTAAGGAAAAAGTGCAAAACATGGACATTTTACACTCTGGAAACTTGAGGCACAAAGGGGAAGAGCTTGTGAAGGAGTTTTTGAAGAGTTTTAAAGCTTTGGGAGTGATTCCAAGAGATATTTTGGAGTTTCAACCTTGGTTTTTCTACTTTTCTTCCCTTCTCTACCTAATTCATGATGTATTTGGTTGTTTGGCTTAGTTTTTCTATACATTTGGATATGAATAGTTAAGTATTTCTCTACTAGGATTGCTTTGAACCTCTATATGGATTGATACCTTGTTATTCTCTTTTCCATCATCTAATGTGTTGATTTTATTCTTTGCTTAATGCTTCTAAGTGCTTGATCACCACTTGGTTGATTTGTTGAATAGAACGATGCTTGAGAGCGATTATCTTGTTTTAAGAACTTCGATAAAATCACATTAGTCTTGAAATTCATGCTTGAATGGATAGCTTATTAATAGAAAAGAGATTTATGTATTAACCTAGTATTGTTATCATAAGATTGGGTGTTAATGACTATTTTCACTAGCTTGTTGTAAGAGATTGAATAAGTCTTTTTTTAAAAAAAAATAGATGTTAGTTTTGACCTGAGAAAGCTTTTCTAGTACTTGTGAATCTTAGACAAACACTTGGTGTTTCATTAGAGCTAATTGAGAGGGAACTAATTGATCTCTTGAAGTATAGAGAGTAAAAATGATCCTAGAGCCCTATTTCTGGAAGTTAAAAACAAATTTTATCTTGCTTAGTCCAATTTATTTGTTTTGAACCAAAAGTGTTTTCACAAATTGAAATATTCAAAATGACTTTGTCCAAGCTAGTTAAGAGAAAAATTACATTAATTAGCCTACTTTTGCTATAGTCCTCGTAGGAACAACAACTTTTTAATACTACTTGCAACCTGTGTACTTATGATAAGCTAAACGGCCAAGAGCTGATAGTAACTAATTTTCATTAGCAATATTACTATCATATATAACACCCCAAATTTTATATTCACTAAATATATTGTAATTATTTGAGAAATTCAATAAAATAGTGAATATTCATGAATTTGAAATTTATGAATTTTATACATGTTCATATTCATGAGAAAATGGGCAAAAGAATTATGGAATTAATTTGGATAATTTAAAAATCCCAATATTAAGGTCAAAAAATGAATAAATAATAGAGAAAATATTTGGTCCAAAAATTGATGGAAATTGGCCAAATAAAAATAAGAAAAGAAATTGGAATAAAAGGGTAATGGCAAAATCGTAATTTTGCCAATTTATCACAAAATTAATTATTTTCTGATTAATTGAAGTTAATTTCAATTAATTAAGGAAAATAAAAGATAAAAATATATTCAGAATATTTTTTTCAATTTAATATGAATTTATGAAAAATTTGAGCAAAAAGTGCAATTTTGACTAAAATTGAGACTTTACGTGTATACGTAACTTGGGACAAGTTGTGAAGCCAATTGAAACCATAGGGAGGGACCCCTAGGTTCCTCCTACATGTTGCAAGAGGAAGAAAATATTGGTTGGGCTTAATGAGCTTGGTTATATGTACATAGGGGTTATGTGCATAAAATTGATTTTGAAATTTTTGGAAATTGGTTAAATAAATGAAATAATATATGATATATTATAATATATCATTACCTCCTTCTTCCTTCAGCCCATTTTGTGCTAAACGGATCTGAAATAAGAGAGAGAAATTTGAGAGAGTTTAGAGAGAGAACGGGAAGAAATCTCATAATGTAAGCCGATTTCTCTGACGATTTAACTCCTCATGCGTATAACTCCTACCCTAAGCTACTCTTCTTTGTTCTTTAAGTTTTGGAGGCTCAAAAATCTGTGGTTGAAGGATTAGGGTTTCAGCCATATTGAGGAAAAGCTAATGGGAGCTTAAGGAAACTTCCAAACCTTCGTATATTAACTATTTTGGCTCTTGTAGGTAATTTAATCAGTGAAATTTCGTCGGATTGCCATTGGTTTTAAATTTTGGAAATGTGTGAGCCTAAGGGTTATTCTACCCAATTTTAGTTCAAATGGTAGTTATAGCTCAATTAGATGGTTAATAAAGTGGTTAGGAGTATAAAGGAACGCGTTTACGAAGCCGAAATCGCAAAACCCCGATTTTCCCTGGAGAATATCATAATTCCAGCTAGGGCTGTTAGAGTGCCTTAGAGTTATATTTTCAATGATTTGATGGTTTCATTGAGTTTAGGAGGGAAAATTAGGTGGGGTTACAGTTGGGCACTTTTTCGGAAGAGGCTGAGAAAGCATAATTACGAAAAAGCCCCTGAAACTCTAAAGCGGGACTGCCAAGGGCAATTTTGTAATTTGATATTGAATTTTGTAATTTCGAATCCGGAAATGGATTCCTTAGGTGGAAATATGTCATAATAGCCATAGTCAAAATTTCGAGAAAAGTGCAGCCAGGCCGGGGTCCCAGGGCATTTTGGTAAATTTTCATTATAGGCTAATATAACCACAATAAACACTAAGGAAGTGTTTAAAATGATATATGGATTGGTTGTAACCTATTTCTTGTACATTTGATGTTTTAGGATCGAGTTGGACGCCTTTAGTCGACACGTTTAACGAAGCGAACCCTTTGAGACAGGAAAGAGGTTAAGGTAGGGACTACTATATCTTATATACTATGTGACTATTTGTATGATGTGTTTTACTGTATTTTGTGATTTGAACACTTGCTAGAGGCACATTACCTAGCTGTGGTCTAGGACCTAGCTAAGGTACACTAGTCTTACCTAACTGTAGTCAGGGACTCAGTTGAGGTACATGTAGGGGTTTCAATGGGTTAGTTGGCCCTGAATTTTGTGTACACATACGGATGATATGAATTTTCATTTTACTTAATACGGTGCATTGCATATTTAATTTTGCATTTTATATGTTGATCGTATGTCTCTACTGAGATTCCTTGGAATCTCACCCCTTTTTCTAAACCAAATGTCTCAATGGGTGCCACCGGCTCAAAAGCCAAGGATGCAGATAAGGGAAACTCACGAGCATGTTTCCCAAGACGAATATAGTGGTTGTATTAGTCTATATTTGGAATAGTTTTGGGACATTCTGTAGATATTTGTAGTTATTATTGATTTTTGCTCTGTTAATGACTGTCTGTAAACAAATACTTATTATCAGTATAACTGTACTTTTCTGTTTGCCTGTGGAACTTATTCATTATTGCCCTGCGCATATTAAAATGGAAACAGGTGTTGACACATCCAAGAATATCCAAATTTAAAATTAAAAAAACATTATATAGAACTTTCCAACAATTTTCATTATTGACAACATCTAAAATTGTATGGTTTAACCAATATTACACGAATATGTTAAAAAATAATACCAATATTGTATGAATAAAGGAAAGAAAACAAAATTGCTGAAAAAACAAGAATTTGGATCCTCTTTTATTTTATTAGATGAAATCTTTTCTACTAAATCTTATTTGAATTACTAGGTTTATTATTGAATCAGTTGATTTGTCCCATTTTTATTATTAGTTTTATATCTATTTATGGGATTTTATCGTTTTTTATTGTGCTTAAATGTAATTATTACTATTGTTTTGGATTGAGAGGTGATGTACAAAATAAATGCTAAAAATGGTGACTTGTCATATTTTTATTTCCCTAAATTAAACTGATTTACATAAAGGTTTTTCTAGTTGTGTTTATTGCAAAGAATTTGAGGAATTAAAGTTAAAAAGACAATCAACCATAAAAGAGTTGAAAATTCACATAGGTAAAAGGTTCCATGAAAATATAAGCCTGGGTTTTGTTTTGATAATGCTGGTTTACAAATTCGTTGGGAAAAGAACCAAGGTGTAGATTTGTTGTTTTCTTTTAATATTCTTTTTTTTCTTCTATACAAGCCACATACTCTACTGGTTTTTAAACTACAGTAGACCAAAACAATATTATTGTGTTAACTCTGTTTTCATAGAGTATAATATATACTCTCTTTGGATGAATTTTTAATGAATTGAAGTCCTATATATAATATCTTCGAGTATGATTTAAAATATTTCATTTTTTTCTTTTAATTTTTTGTGGCCTCAAAAATAATCTCGAAATTGTCTACTTTAAAGTTGTTACACGTTATCATGTAATTGGATCCGAGCCTGACTTTGACATTATTGGTGTTAACTAAATTATTTTTATCCAAATATGATAAACATATTAAACTAATAATGATGTGTCCCTTCTCATTTATGTTAAACAAACATAAAGGAGAAGGGACACATCGTAATTAATCCGTACGATGTCATGTACCATACGAATTATTATCAAGAGAAGGAATCAAAAAGCAAAAGTTAAAGACATTGTTCTTCATCTTAATTACTTCTCGCCCAATGTCCACCCACTAAATAGGAGGGAAATCTGCTCCAGATGTCAATTTAAATAGGTTGAAGAGCTAGGGAGATATCTTGATGCAAATATCTCCCATCCCAAGAGAAGGAGGGACAAGTTTAAAACAATGGTGGAACGTGTCCACAACCGTCTCAAGGGCTGGCAAGCGGTAAGCTTATCACTTGCAGGGCGTATGACTCTAGTTAAATCTGTAACTAGCATTATAGCGCTATACTTGATGCAACATAACAGAATACCTATGGGGAATTTAGAGGAAATTGAGCGGGAGCAGAGAAAATTCATATGGGGGAAACAGAAGGTAATAAGAAGAGACATGCGATGGCGTGGAATAAATTATGTAAACCAAAGTCAAAGGGAGGAGTAGGAATGAAATCACTGGCACCCATGAATGATGCATTCCTACTAAAGCTACTCTGGAGACTAGTGACAGAACTTGGGAATTTGTGGGCACAATTGTTAATGGCGAAGTATGGAAGAAGAGAGGATAGGAACGATTTGCCTATTGCTAAGGAAAGTGACTCGACACTTTGGAAAGAACTAGTTAAACTTTGGGATGCTTTTAACGAGAACTATGTAATATCCCGATTTGTGACTAGGGCTAATGACTATGAGAATTTTTGTAATTAGTGTAATTAAGAACTTTTGGAATTAATGTAATATAAATTTGGTGTACATATATGTGGTATTTAAGATCAAGGGTTGAGATTCCTTGGCTATGGGTCAGAATCCAGTGTATTAAGCTTATGTGAGCTCTTGGTGAGAGTGTGTAGATTTGGACAAGTGGCATGTGGTGAGCCATTGGATGAGGCACATGAGACAAAATATCACTTTTTCTCTCTTCTCTCTCTCCTATTCGGTGGATGGGTGTATGGGAAGGAAGAAGAAGGCTTGTTCATCATCATTGCTTCATCTCATCTCTCTCTTCTCAGCATAGTTCCGATGATTAAGGGGAAAAGGAAGAAGAAAAGGTGAGATTTTGATGCTTTGTTTGATCTCTAATGCCCTAAATCTCTTCTCTAATGTTGTTCATCTCATTGAGAGCTTCAACTTGGTGATTTCAGAATCTTGAAATAGTGTTGATTTGTGAGTTGGTCGAAATTGAAAGTTGGAGAATCAAGATTATCGATTGGGCAAAGTGAAGAGGTAGGCATTTAGTGCATTTTGTTATATTGCTTGTGATTTTTGGACAGGTTTGGTAAAATTTGGAATTTTGCCCTAATTTATGCCTATTTTTGGATATATGAATTTTATTGTGATTGATGTTGGAAATGGTCTATTGTGATGCCATTTGAGTAGTTAATATGGTTTTGAAGTTTGGATTTAAGTTGAATGAAATTTGGATATTGTGTATCATAGAGACCTTAGTGTTTGATTGTGGTCAAAATGGTTTTTGGGAGTATTTTTGGAGTTGTCAATGTGTTCCCTAGTTAGTGCTAAGAGTGTATGAGCTTTGGGAGGAGTTTGGGAACCATTGGGTATGATTTTGACCATCTGGGATTTTATGGTTTTGCTGCGTTTTTGGTCTCTGATGCACAACACTCGAGCAGAGGAAGATCATGCTCGAATGCTGTGTGAGTTTTTCCCTTTATGCTTCGAGTTTTGCCTGGATTCTTTGAATGAGTCTCGAGTGCACTTCTTTGTTCTCAAGTAAGGGAAAAACATGCTTGAGGTTGCTCTCGGGTCCTCACTTGTTGGTTGATGCCAAGAGTGTGCTTTGACACTCGCAAGTACGGCCGTCTCACCCGAGCATTGAGGGTATGCTCGAGTGACCTTTTGCCTCTGGTGTGGTTGGTGCTCTCGGGTTGTCACTCGTGGGGCAGCACTTTCGAGGACTCGAGCATAATTTAGGTCATCACCTGAGTACAGAGCTTGGTGCTCGAGTGATGTGAGCACTTCCTAGCTGAGAAGGTTGCTCTCTATCAAGCACTCGCGGGTGAGAGTTGTCCTCACCCGAGCACAAGTCTCTCATCACTCGAGTGAGATCGTCTTCACTCGAGTGAGATGGTCAGAAATCAGTGTTGTGTCTTCAAAAAAGGGGTCTTTGGGGTAGTGTCTTCCAACCCTTTAGGCATATGTTTAGGCCTCTAGTAGTCGCCTAAAGAGTCATAAATGACAACCAACTAAGTGTATTATGAAATTAACAACTTGGAAAGGAGATTGATCGGTTGTCCCTAATCTGGTATAGGATTTGACATCTGTCGCCCTCATGAGACTGTGGAACCGGAGCCAATCAAGAAAGATACAAGTAGTGACTCTTTCTTTATACCTTATGTGATACATTGTATGTGTGCTATATCATTGTGAAGAGATGGATTTTGTATACTGCAAGTTTTGTGAAAATTGTGTGAACTACCGCTATACCAACAGTCCTTGAGTCACTAACAATGGTTCGAGTTAGGACAGTGTGCCTTCTCGGCGGTAAAAGGGGATAAGGTTAGGGTGTGTTATGTGATGATGTGGGTCGAAAGGCTAATTGTGAGCCGAAAGGCTATTTGTGAAGGCCGACGGGCCATTTGTGAAATCCGAAAGGCTATATGTGAGCCGTAAGGCTATTCGTATGCACTGCCACACCAATAGTCCCTGAGTCGCTAACAACGGTTCGGGTTAGGACGGTGTGCCTTCCTAGCGGTAAAAGGGGATGAGGGTGGAGTGTAATTTGTGTTGCTGCTGTTATGAGATGATTTGTTTACATATTATGTGATTGTGTGTGGTATGAATAAGTTGTTACTACTGGGATTCCTTAGAATCTCACTCTTTCCAAATGACTAACCTTTTCAGACAGGGCGAGTGGTTCGAAAGGGAAGCGGACAACCAGGAGTAGTTAGGATTACTCTGAGACTTAGTGGTAGT
Organism: Inga leiocalycina; assembly: GCA_963242795.1. Classification (NCBI taxonomy): domain Eukaryota; kingdom Viridiplantae; phylum Streptophyta; class Magnoliopsida; order Fabales; family Fabaceae; genus Inga; species Inga leiocalycina. The sequence continues at coordinate 73,029,563 of OY725320.1, forward strand.
TGGTTATCTTCGTTTTGGTTTTGGGATTGCCAAGTGTATATGAGATGTAAATGAATATTTTGGATATGTGATCCCCATTGTTGGGAAACCTTAAACCCATGTTATATATGTATGTAACCCGGGGTTTGCCGAGATTCTAGTTTCCGCACTCTGATATTTACTATGTAATTTGATTTCTCAAGTAATTATATCTGCACATGAATGTGAGACCAAGATTATTTATATTTTGAATTGATTTTTGAAATACCCCATCTTGTGATGAGGGATTAATAGTTGTTAATTTCATCTTATTGGTCTCTATTTCACTTAAATTTCGTAATTTGGATGTAATTATAGTGAGGGGGTTACATTTTTTGTATCAGAGATGCAGTTCCTGGCAAGGGTAGTGTTTGCTAGGATAGCTCCCTTAGTGTGGTCTTAGTGATAGAAAACCATTTGTGAATACTCGTCGTATGCATATATTTGTTCTGGTTATGTGGATATATGTGCTTTGTGGAAATTATGTGAATATCATAATTGTTGGATTAATGGGGTGAGTTCTTTGTAGAATGAAAAGAACGTCAAAAAGTCGCCCTAGAGTACAACAAGTAGATCTTGAGGTGGAGGTGGTCAATGACAATCCACCGGATCCTATACAAGAGTTAATGGGTCTGAGAAGAGATCAGCGGGACATGATTGCGGAGCTTAGAGAAGAGCTCAAAGCTGAGAAAGCAAAGAACAACAAGGGTCGAAGTCAGTCTACTCACGAAGAGACCCGAGAGGAGACTAGACCAGAGGATACTGCTGAAGGGTCGGCGCGACCGCTTGAATCGCCTTCTCATATTGAAGCAAGTCAACAGCCATATGGGAAGTCGGTCAATGAGGAAAGAGATCTTCACTTTTAGGTCTCCAGATTCTGTAAGCACCTGCCTCCGGCATTCAAAGGGAAATTTGATCCTCAGGCGGCTGAAGATTGGTTGAACCGTCTTGAGAAGATATTCGAGGTTCTGGAGTGTCCCTCAGAAGTGAAGGCTAAACTGGCAGTGTACAAGCTTGAGGGTGATGCAGACCGCTGGTGGCAGAACGTAGCTTTGTCGTTGAAGAGCAAGAACATACCATTGACCTGGGAGGTGTTCCAACAACACTTCGATGAGAAATACTTTCCCAAGTCGGTGAGGCTTGAGAAAGAGACTGAGTTTTTGAATATCAAGCAAGGGGATACAGAGTCATTTGATGAGTATTTGTCCCGATTCACCCAGTTGTCCCGATACTCCTCTTATCTTTAGAAGAGGGATGACAAGGAGTTGAGCTCAGACTTGCTTATTCAGGGTTTGAGGCGTGATATGAGAAAGAGAATAGCCACCAATCAGTTTTCTAAGTTCAACAAGGCTGTTGAAGAATGTCAGATCACATAGAGCAATCTGAAAGAGTTGTATCTGGCTAAGACTGCTGGTGGGCATAGTGAGCCCAGTAAGGGCGGTGCTCCTCAGAAGCGGAAGGGTTCAGGGTCATCTTCGTTTAGGGGCAGTGGTAAGAAGCCCTATCAGCCCAGAGATCGTGAACCCCAAAAATCGGGGACTGAGTGGAAATGCCATCATTGTAATCAGTCACATTATGGCAAGAATTGTCAGAGTGAGATGATTTGCTTTAATTGTAAGCAACCCGGACATCTTTCTAGAGATTGCCAATGACCATAAGCGGAGCAGAGACCGAGGGCTCAGGGCCGAGTATTTGCTATGACTCATGAAGAAGCCTGAAAATCCCCAGAGCTGATACAAGGTACAGTTCTTCTCAATGGATTTGTATTGCAAACACTATTTGATTCAGGTGCAAGTCACTCTTTTATTGCTTACGATTGTGTGGAACGTCTGGGTATGAATGTGTATAAGTTACCATTTGATCTGATTGTGTCGACACTGATGGGTGTGAAGGCTGTAACTACAGAAGCCTGTTTGAATTGTGTAATAACTGTAGAGGGTCATGAGTCTGTGGTAGATTTGATTTGTTTACCGCTCTGCCAATTGGAAGTCATTTTGGGTTTTGATTAGCTGAGAGCGAATAACGTGTTGTTAGATTATGGGAACAAAAAGATAGTGTATCCTATTTCTCAAAACATTGAGGATGACAATGTCGGTTTGAATTTCCTTTCGATAGCCAAGGCTGAAAGATATTTGCAGAAGGGTTGTCAAGGGTATATGGTTTTCTTTTCTGTGCAAGGGGAAACCAGTGAAACTTTGAGTAGTATACCCATAGTGAACGAATTCCCTGAGGTGTTTCCAGATGACTTAAGTGGATTACCTCCTGAGAGGGAAGTTTAGTTTCCAATCGACATTGTGCCTGGAGCGGGTTCTATATCCAAAGCCCCATATCGTATGGCCCCAAATGAAATGGCTGAATTGAAGAAGCAAATTGAAGATTTTCTTGAGAAAGGGTTTATTAGACCTAGTGTGTCGCCTTGGGGTGCTCCAGTTTTGTTTGTGAAAAAGAAAGACGGGAGTCTTCGTTTGTGTATCGATTATAGAGAATTGAATAAGATTACCGTCAAGAACAAGTACCCTCTCCCCAGAATTGATGACTTGTTAGATCAACTATCTATGGTTGAAGGGTTAGGGTTTCAGCCATATTGGGGAAAAGCCAGAGGAAGCGAAAGGTAACTTCCAAACCTTCGTATATTAACTATTCTGGCTGCTGTGGGTAATTTAATTGGTGAAATTTCGCCGGATTGCCATTAGTTTTAAATTTTGGAAATATGTTTGCCTAAGGTTTATGCTGCCCAATTTTAGTTCAAATGGTTGTTATAACACAATTAGATGGTTAATAAAGTGGTTAGGAGTAGAAAGGAACGCGTTTACGGAGCCGAAATCGCAAAACCCCGATTTTTCTCGGAAAATATCATAATTTTGTTTAGGCCTAGATCTAAGGGTAGGAGTTGGATTTTCAATGATTTGATCATTCCATTGGGTTCGGGAGGGAAAATTAGGTAGGGTTACAGTTGGACACTTTTTCAGAAAGCTCGAAAAAGCATAATTACGGAAACGCTCTTAAAACCCTAAAAGTAGGGCTGTCAAGGGCAATTTCATAATTTAACATTGAATTTGGTAATTTTGAGCCCGGAAATGGATTCCTTGGACGAAAATACGTCAGGATAGCCCTAGTCAAAAATTTGGGAAAATGTGCCATCTGACCGGGTACGACGGGGCTGGGCCGGGGTCCCAGGGGCATTTTGGTAAATTTTCACTATAGGCTAATATAATCACAAGAAACACTATGGAAGTGTCTAAAATGATACTTGGATAGGTTATAACCTATTTCTTGTACATTAATATTTTAGGATCGAATCGGGAGCCGAAAGTTGACACATTTCACGAGGCACACAAAAAGGGGTGGATAGAACTTCGAGGTAGGGACATTATCCTTCATACATCATGCAATAGTTATATGATTGTGTGGATGCCATTGATGTAAATATACTTTATTAATCAACATGATTTGCCCAAAGAGGGGTCAGTAGTGCTAGAGGGGCTTACACTAGAGTTGGTGAGAACCCAACCAGTGCAGAATAGTGGGGCTGGGCCCTACTCATATATACATGCAAATGATATGTTTATATTGTTCATTAATTCGTGTATACATGACACATATCATATTTACTTTTCACATTTTCTATAAACGATACCATGTTTCTATTGGGATTCTTCGGAATCTCACCCCTTTTTCTAAATAAAACATCTCGACGGGTGCCAGTAGAGCAAAAGGCAAGGATGTAGACCAAGGAAAGTAACTGGCATGTGTCTCGAGGTAAATACAAAGTTTGTGGTTATAGATAGTCTATGTCTAAAATACTTTTGGATATTTTGTAATAGTGATATATATTATCGCATTTCGTATGGTTGACTTTGGACTGTAAACAAATACTTTTATCAGTATATATATACTCTTCTATATGCCTGTGGAACTTTGTCTTTATTACTCTGTGTATATCGAAATGGAAACGGGTGTTGACATTTTTTGTATCAGAGCTTAATAAGCGATTCTGGCATTATCAGAATAGTATACTGATATGGTTTTGTTTGCATGACGACAAGGAAATAGTGAGTTATGGAGATGGTACAACAAGGAGAAGGCAGTAGAGGCCGAGGCCGAGGCCGAGGGCATAGTAGACATGGTACCAACGAGGGAGAACCAAGGCCTGACCCTATCCAGCAGCGAATCCTAGATTTATTAGAACAACAACAAACCATGAATAAGATAAGAGTTGACCTCCAGGGGGTACAGCAGAGGCAGGATCACCTGGAGAATTGCATGGATGAGTTCATGTGGGGGAATTATGAAGAGATCCATGAGGAACCTCCATTAGCAAATCTACCACCAGAGCCTAAGGTGGATATCCAAGCTTCACTAAGTAGATTCAGTAAACAGCAGCCGCCTATATTCAGAGGGAAGTTCGATCCCCAGATGGCTGAAGACTGGTTGGCTCGTCTGGACAAGATCTTTGATATGCTGCAGTGTCCAAATGAAGTAAAGGCCCGACTAGCCATATACAAGCTGGAAGGTGGTGCCGATTACTGGTGGAAAGGCATGGACCTCATCCTGAAGGGGAAGAATATTCCTATCACATGGGAATTATTCCAAGAAAAGTTCAATGAGAAGTACTTTCCCCTGACTGTCAAGAGAGAGAAAAAGAAAGAGTTCCTCAGCATTAAGCAATAAAATCGGGAGAGTTTTGATGACTATCATCCGACTGTACTCATCATATCACCTTGGGGTGCTCCAGTGCTTTTCGTAAAGAAGAAAGATGGGAACCTGCATCTCTGTATCGATTATCGAGAGTTAAACAAGGTAACCGTTAAGAACAAGTATCCACTCCCTAAAATTGATGATTTACTCGATCAGTTGTCTGGTTCCTGTGTATTCTCAAAGATCGATTTATGATTGGGATACCGCCAGTTGAAAGTAAAAGCATAAGATGTATCAAAAACTGCTTTCAGGACCAGATATGGGCATTACAAGTTTCTGGTGATGCCATTCAAGCTGACCAATGCACCTGCTGTATTTATGGACTACATGAATCAAATCTTCTGTCCATATTTGGACCAGTTCATCGTAGTCTTTGTCGATGATATATTGGTATATTCACGGAGTGAGGCTGAACACGAACAGCATCTGAGAACTGTGTTGAATGTACTACGGGATAGGCAACTTTATGCCAATCTGAGCAAGTATGAATTCTGGCTTCCAGAGGTAAATTTTTTGAGCCACATTGTCTCACAGTAAGGAGTCTCTGTTGATCCTAGTAAGTTGGAAGCAGTATTGAATTGGACAGACCAAAAACGGTATTTGAGGTACGTAGTTTTCTGGGTCTAGTTGGTTATTATCAAAGGTTTATACGGAATTTCTCCAGAATTGCAGTACCGTTGACGAAATTGATGTGGAAAGTTCAACACTTTGTATGGGATGAGAATTGTGACAAGAGCTTCCTGGAGTTGAAGTAGAGGTTAACCACATCACTAGTATTAACGATCCCAGATCCGCAGTTTTCGTATGTTGTTTATACAGATGCTAGTGGGCATGGATTGAGATACGTATTGATGCAGCATGGTTGATTAGTGGCATATGCATCCAGGCAGTTGAAACCTCATGAATTGAACTATCCCACCCACGATCTTGAGCTAGCGACAATCGTGTTTGCTTTGAAAATCTGGAGACACTATCTCTATGGTGAGACTATAGAGTTGTACTGCAACTACAAGAGATTGAAGTACTTTTATGATCAGAAAGAGCTCAATATAAGACAGCACAGATGGATGGAGTTGCTAAAAGATTACAACCTCGAAATCAAGTATCATCCCAGTAAGGCTAATGTCGTCAGTGATGCATTAAACCGAAAATCAGTGCAGGTGGTAGCCATGATGATTTATGAGCAAAAAATGATCGAGGATTTCAGAGACCTAAATCTGCCTAGTCAGATTCTGTTAGGTAGTGGGGTCAGTTAGATATATAACGATCTGAGGGCGGTAATTGAGGAAGCCCAACAGAACGATAACAAAGTGCTATCTATCAGAGGTATGATTGATAGGGGTGAGACTCAGGATTTTAACTTGTCACCCAACGGGCTAGTCAGGTACAAGAAGCGGATTTATATTCCACCGCAACCAGAACTAAAATGACAAATCCTGGATAAGGCATATAAGAGTAAGTATACTTTATATCCAAGAGCCACAAAGATGTACCATGACTTGAAGGCTCAATACTTTTGGCCAGGTATGAAAAGAGAGGCAACTATGTTCGTTGCTCGTTGCTTGACATGTCAAAAAGTAAAAGTCGAACATCAACGAACATCGAGGCTTTTGATGAATCCTGAGGTACCTGAGTGGAAGTAGGAAAGCGTTACCATGGATTTCTTGACATGATTGCCTAAGGTCAGAAACCATGACGCTATATGGGTAATAGTTGATAGATTCACGAAGACAACTCACTTTCTACTGATTAGCATTCACTATTCTCCTGATAGACTAACAGAAATTTACATTTAGGAGATTGTGAAATTGCATGGTACTCCGAAGAACATCATCTCCGATCGAGATCCAAGGTTTACTTTCAAGTTTTGGAAGGCGGTACATAAAACTTTGGGTACCAAGCTCCAATTCAGCATGGCATATCATCCTCAAACTGATGGGCAAACAGAACGAATAATTCAAACCCTTGAGGATATGCTAAGGGCGTGTGTGCTTGATTATAAAGGTAGTTGGGACAAATTCCTTCCGTTGGTAGAGTTTGCCTACAACAACAGTTATCATTCGAGCATTTAGATGGCTTTATATGAGGCAGTCTACGGGAGGAAGTGTCAATCACCAGTATGCTAGACTGAGTTGTTCGAGAGGGAATTGCTAGGGCCAGATCTTGTTGATCAGACAACGGAGCAGATAAAGTTGATCGAGCAGAGATTGCTAGCTGCTTAGAGCCAACAGAAAAGTTATGCAGATAAGAGGCGAAAACCTCTAGAATTTGAAGTCGGTGACCACGTATTCATGAAAGTATCACCTGTTACGAGTATTGGCAGGGCATTGAAAACAAAGAAGCTCCAATCAAGATACATTGGTCCGTTCGAGATCTTAGAGAAAATTGGGCCTGTAGCGTACCACATCGCTTTGCTACCAAATTTGAGCAAGCTACACTATGTTTTCCATGTTTCCCAGTTGAAAAAGTATCAACTTGATCCAGAACATGTAATAAAGTATGAAGACGTGGAAATGCGCGATGATTTGACTTACGAAGTCACGCCTGACCGAATCATTAATCGGCAGGAGAAGCAGCTTAAGAACAAGAGCATTCCATTCATCAAAATTGTCTGGAAAGGGTTATAGGCCAAAGAAGTTACATGGGAAATAGAGGAAAGTGTAAAAAAATGTTACCCGGAATTTATAAATTTATAGGTGTAGCAAATTTTGGGGACGAAATTTATTTAAGTAGGGGAGAACTGTAACACCCCAAATTTTATATTCACCAAATATATTGTAATGATTGAACTGGACCTCCATCTAAGGATGAGCATGGATTGAACTGGACCTGATTTGACATCAACTCGAGGTCTGGTCTGGAGAAGACCTCGGGCTGCACAAGGCAGCCTGTGGTCTAATCTAGTCTAGCACCAACCCAAGGCCTGGTTGAACCATACTGAGTCTAGTGGACTTCGTGGATTGGTCCAGATAGTCTAAGAACTAAATTTATTGTTTTTATTTTTGTTTTTTCCTCTTTGAAAGGCAAAATTTGAACCCATAAAATATATTTAGAACCACAAAAATACCTATAATAAAATAAAATGCGTCACATAAAATTAAAACATCATAAATCTATAAGAATATCCAACAACATTCAACAACAATAAAAAAAATATGTTGGAAAATAAGACTTAAACATGATAAATACAATTAAGATAATAAAAATACATATAATCATATACAAATCATCATAAAAAATAAAAATTAATTATAAATACTTAAAAAAATCTCCAACAACATTAAATAAAAAATAAACATTAACATCTAAATTGCAAAAATATTTTTTAAAAAATTGACTTGGACCAAACCAGACCAATCCAAGCCATTTGGTCCCCTAGTTCAAAACCCAGTCCAACTCAACCAGTCAATCTAGTCCAGTCTGGTCCAATTTCATTATGTTGCTTATTTGGACTAAACCAGACCAACTCAGGTTGAACCATACTGGACTAGACTATTGGGTTTTTGCCCACCCCTACCTCCCTTTATGGGTTAACGATTCATAATTTTGAAATTTGAAAAGTGAAAATTAAAACATATATATTATCAGTATAATAGAGATAAGAGGGGAGAGTGGGAAATTAGTTATAAAATATTTCAAAATCTTCAATTCAAAACAAGAAAAATAAAATAAAGATATAACATAAAACAATTTCAAAATAAATATATCCTAAAAAGAGATGTGAGAAGTTAGTTAGAAAATATTTTAAAATCTTAAATTCATAATGTGAAGAAAAAAAATAAAAATGTCATAAATTTAAAACGTGGTTCATCATTAAATCCTAACCATTAAAAGTTGATCTAATAGTTGGGACATAAAATAGATAGTGAATGGAGAGGGAGGTCAATGGAGACACTCCTCTTCCCAGACAAGGCCTTCAACACACCCTACTACTAGCACTTCCTATAGGGGTGTTCAAACCTCGAGACAGGACCAGGATCCCCCAATCCCAGTTCCCGGTCCTAGTTTTTGGCCAGGATGTAATTTGCATCTCGGTCTCGATAGTACCGGGATGGGACTGGGAAATCTTAGTTTATTTTTTTAAAAAAATAATAAACTTAAAAAATATTATTATATTATTTAAATTTTCATATTCTATTGTTTAAAGTGATCATTTAACAACTAATAAAACCATCAAAATTACATACATTGATTTATAGTTGAAGAGTAGCATTTTTATTTTTATTATTATTATTATTATTATTCATTATTATCTTTATATAATATATAGTTAAGATTAATATCACGATATATACGGTTTAACTTCAACTAAAAATGTGATACATGTCATCAAAGGATAACTTAATGTATGGGATAAAAAATACAAAAATAAAATGATAATTTAATTTATGAGATAAAATTTTTAAAAAAATTGGGACCGAGATCTCAAGGGTGATCTCAATTCTTGTCTTGGTCCCTGATCCTGGGTAGTCCCTGGTTCGTGTCTTTCTAACTTATCTTTGAACAACTTTAATGGCATCTCGTTGATTCTTAGCTGCATCAAATTCATAAATCCTGAAACCATTAAAGCCAAAACTTTGTAAGATAGAAATGAAGTATGTTGAGTAGATGGATGGAAAGGTAGGATGAATAAATGAAGAGAAAGATTACCTTAAAGAACAGACACGAATCCGACTCAAACTCCCCACCTTGCTTCAATGCATCCTCATCTCTGCCTCCGGCCATCTTATCATTGCTTCCTCTGCTCAGATTTGCCCACAATCCCCTATATAAGGTGAACTTGCGGCATGAAAGAAAGAGAGGGCGAAGGTATGAACTATGAAGATTGAAGAGAGAGGGAGAGGAGAGAGATGACACGAATTGAAATGAGAAGAAAAAGGACAGAGTAATATAAATGCAAAATGAGATTAGCTTCAAAAAGGTGCAAAAGTTGGACGGATGTTTTTCTTGGTCAGAAGTTGCTGTATGAATATTAATGAGGAGAGAGAAGAAAGAAAAAGATAAATTTTGAAATTTGAATTCAAAGGGTGTCTGCTTGCCCGCAGCCCGATGTAAAATATTTAATTCTGAAAATTCATGGATCAGCTTATGAATAGTAAATTGAGTCTAGAGCCACATATAAGCCGTATAGGAGATTAGCTTCCGGGAACAGATTTTATATATATATATTGATGATATTGATATTGATGATGATGATTTTTTTATCTTTATTATTTTAGTTGTTATGATATCTCTATATTTGAGAATGACAAGAGAGCGGACTACCAACATCCCTCCTTTTATATTTTCTACATTTGAGATGCTGGAGGAGGGGCTCCAGCGTCCCTCCTTTTATATCAATAAATATTAAACTGACCATCTTAAAATGTTTTTTGGAATAAAAATTTCATTAAATTCTTAATGGAATCATAAAATAAAAAATTTCCCAAATATTTAAAAATTTCTGTTTGAAATATTATTACTTTTGATGAAAAGGGCCTAAACAGAATAAAGTCCAAGACGGAATTCGGTAAGGCCTACAAATTGGTCCTTAGGCTCAATTAATGCCGGGCCCAAATTTCAAAACCCTAGTTAGACGGGAAGGCGCTTTATAGGTATTCGTCTATCTTGCGATCACTCTCGGTTACGAAGCTCGCAAGCACCCGCGCCGATTCAGTGAAGATTTTCTGTTCCGGGTTGGTAAGATCTGGCTTTCATAGTTTCGAACTCTCTGACCTCCTTTGAGGAAACTATATGGAATTGTAATTCGTGATCTTGTTAATCCGCTCGCCTGGTGTTACTTGTGTAGTTCGGAGAGTGAGTGTATGGTGGTTGTTTGTATTATTGTTGTATGCCTGTCGATGCTATATTGCATATTCTGTATGTGAATTTGAGGAACTACAACGGAGTAGTTTAACATTTCTTCTTTGATAAGAAGTTTTAGGTGTACTTTCGTATAAGTTTGACCAATGGAATGCAAATGTCTGAACCAAGCGATTTTTTATAAACTATGGGAATGATTTAATAACACGAAGGTTTTGAAGTTCGGCAACAAAACACAATTGGTTATTGAGTCAGCTTAGTATTCTGCTTGTTTTTTCCATTTTTTTGGGTTCATAAGTTAGGCGTCACCTGAGTCTTTTGTTTTCTGTTTTTAAACTTGTTATTCTTGAAATGTGAACAACAATGGATTGGTTTGTAATTTGTTCTCTAACTGGAGGTTTTAGGTGGACTTTCTTCTGTATTTGATTGATGTACGAATGTCTGAAACAAGTGATCTTTTAGAAATTACGTTACTGACTTTATAATACGAAGGATTTGAGGTTCAGCCATACTTAAAACAAAGCTAAGCTGGTTATTGGGTCAGCACTTAGTATTCTGCTTGTTATTTTTATTTGTTTATTTTGTTTTTTGGGGAAGTGGAGCTAATTCATAAGTTAGAGGTTGCCTGAATCTGCACTATTTTTGGATTTTCGGTTTTTAAACATGTTATTCTTGATAATTTTAATTACTACCAAATATCCAATGTGTAGATGTCGATTTTGTTCAAGAGTTAGTGTTACTTATGGCTATTCTTTCAGTCATGGATGGATGGACTTGTAGCTTCCATTTTAAACTTGTGCTATTGATTAATTATATGTCTCCTTCATCAAATGAAATAAGAGAAATGGATTTGGTTTTATAAAAATATCTAGATTGTATCTTGAAAAGCAATTTAAACCTCTAAATATGAATTTCCTTCTACTCATTGTTCACTCTGTCTCGGATTGCTCTGTTACTTTATGTTGGAGATTATTAACCCTTGCCAAACTTGTTAACAGTAACAATGGTGAGAGTTAGTGTCCTAAACGATGCTCTAAAGAGCATGTACAATGCTGAGAAACGGGGGAAACGTCAGGTCATGATTAGGCCATCCTCTAAAGTGATCATTAAATTTCTTTTGGTGATGCAGAAGCATGGTATGTCTCAACTTTATTTCTTATAGAACTTCACTTTTGAAATCTTGATTGTTTTGATTTTTTTGTGATCTGGTTAATTCTGCTGCTTTCTAGGGTACATTGGCGAGTTTGAGTATGTTGATGATCACAGGGCTGGCAAAATTGTTGTTGAATTAAATGGAAGATTGAATAAATGTGGTGTTATTAGTCCCCGTTTTGATGTGGGTGTCAAGGAGATAGAACCTTGGACTGCAAGGCTACTTCCCTCTAGACAGGTTCGCTAAAAAACTTGCTGTACATTTGCTTATAATTTGAAATCTTCTCGTTTGGTAACTCTTAGTCTATAGTTGGTTATTGTCTCCACTTAGCATCATTTTAGTACTTGTCAATTACGTTAGATGGCTTGGTAATATTATTATTTTTCATATGGTTTTCCCTTTTGGCCCTAATCTTTGATTACATTAACGCAGTTTGGCTATATTGTCTTGACTACCTCTGCTGGTATTATGGATCATGAAGAGGCTAGGAGAAAGAATGTTGGTGGTAAAGTGTTGGGTTTCTTTTACTAGGCATGCTTTTTTGTTTAAGGAGAGCGGACCCAATTTTTGAGACTCCTACCGACTGTAATGACAAAGTGGTATCAAGTTGAGCTGAGTTGTTTTCTTGTGAGCTTTAGTTTGTTTTGCAATTACAATTTGGTCCTTATCATTAATCAGAAATATGTACTTTGATTCCTATTTTACCAAAATATGATGACATCCCTTTGGCCTTTTTCTTCAACCCCTTTTTCTTTGGATGGGTGTTTTAGACTAAATATGATATTATGTTGTAGCAATTGTAAGGCACCATGAAGGGTAGCCTCGACTCTGGTGTTATCTTGCTCGTAGTTGCACCTCAATTATTCTTTCCAGTTTTGTGAGAAAGGGATAATTTTATTGTCCCAAGCATATTTGGTGTCTACTATACTATATTTGTTCTAGTTGACCTCTCTAGTACTTTGACTCAAGTTTAATGGATAATTTAGATGACGTGTGCTATAATGTGATGTTGGCACAAGTGTGTCATCCATATAACCCTTTGATAGAATGGAGTTTTCAGTAATTTTGGCCTTCCTGGCTAACATAAGTAGTTCACTAACGTTGGCACAATAATTGGCGGAGGCTAGAAAAATTGTGTGGTCTGTGGAAATGATTTGAAACCACCATGACTTTTTCGAGCAATTTTGTGTTTTTGTGTTTGTGTTTGTAAATATTTAATTCATTGATTGGACTTTAACAAGACTCCTCTCATATCAAAGTCAATATCATCATCAATCATCAATATCCATAGATACACAAAATCTATAGGAAGTTGTATTATTTATTAATCATGAATTATGTGACTTATTTTCAGGGTGCGTAAAACAAGGGCCCATGTCTAGTTTGACTTGAAAGATAATCTGACACACATTTAAAGTTAATGTTTTATTCTAAAGCGAATCAATTTCACACGCATAAAATTAGTGAACTTGTGATTTGAGAAGGATGTACTGGGCCCCGTCAAACTCAACAGAATTATGATATGTACGTGATATACTATATCCACGAGTTTTTCAAAGAAGGATAAGGTTTCTTCACAGGAATTAAAAGAAGTGAAATATTTATAAATAAATACTTGGAAGGCATGGATTGGATTGTCTGTCTGGTTATGGTTGTTTAGATTATGGCTTTGTGGTGACCGTTCACTGGTCAATCACAGCTCAGGTTGCTGGAGAAATGGTTCCTCCTAAATACAAAGACATGTACCAAACATTAATAAAGCTTCTTTTGTTTTCTTTTTTAATTTTGATCTCAATAATGTTATTGTGAGTATGTTTTGTTGTGAGCCAAAATCAACAATGAAACAAACAGATGAGGCTGTGCACTAAAGTCGATACTTATGAATTATGATATCTCCTGCACTTTGGGAAGTAAAAAAGAAAAAATTAAGCAAAGTTTCTTAAGTCTTTCTTTCAATAGTGGAATGGGTGAGATGTTTGGTGCATGTTTGACTTTTGAAGCCCTTTTCTGCAAGCTAAGATAAAATTCTTTTCACATATTTATTTTGTAAATCGTAAAAACTATTCTCAAAAGTTATTCCAAACATGCACTTATTATTGTTTGCCACAAATGACTTGGTAAGCATTGTGGGTGTCGTTACCCCCAAACAGCAAAAATCCATTTGTCCAATTCCACTTTTCATGACTTTATCTTGAAGATTCACTTGTTCTTATATAGGTCCCAATTTTAATTAGTTGGTTATAATTTTGACTATGTTGTAACTTAATCATTCACCTTTAACTACTGACTTAGTAGTGGGTACAACTCAATCCTTGAGTTTTAACCTCATGCAACCCACTTCCAATAATTTTAACCATTTAAAATATGGATTTTTATATTTTTTAAAAAATAAAATTATATTCTCCATGAAACTTAGCTACAAAGTTCTAAAAGATTAAGGGCTCGTTTGGTTCGATCCTATTACACCCTGCAGTGCAGTGCAATGCGATGTAATGGTAATACAATGCAATATTAATTACATGGGTAGTGTTTGGTTTGATTTTTAAGCAAGGTGCAATGAGTTAATATTTTAGCAATTATTTAAAATTAATATATTTTACAAAATCTATTTTACCCTTAATACAATCTTTGTAGAAAAAATAGTTACGAGTCGGCGATGACATATATGGAGGAGGAAGAGGTAGTGGCAACGACAACGATGGGGGTGGTGGCAGAGGAGGAGGGAGTGGTGGTGGGTGAGCAACAGCCGCAGTGGAGGAGCATGTGGCGGAGGCGGTGGGTGTGTGATAGCAGCGACGGCGGAGGAGGATGTGGTGGTGGGCGGGTGGCGGCGGCTGTGGCGAGCATGTGACGGTGGAGGCGGCGTGACGGTGGCGAAGGAGGTAGTGTGTGGTGGGTTGGTGGCAGGGGCAGCGACGGAGGAGGAGGAAGTGGTGGCGGCGGCGGCGGGAGGGCGGTGAGGAGGTGGTGGTGGTAGTAGCGACAGTGCGCGGGTGGCGGTGGCGACGGTAGCGAATGAGGTAGTGTGTGGTGGCAAGTGGCAGCGATGGGCGAAGGAGGAGATAGTGGTTGTGGTGGTAGCGATGAGTGGGTGGCGGTGGCGGAGGAGGTACTGTGTGGTGGTGGGCGGCGGCACCAGCGGCAAAGGAGGTAGTGGCGGCGGCGGTTGTAGCGTGATGTAGCAAGTGAAATGAGATAAGTGAAACAAATACACGAGAGACTCAAGGGTAAATTGGATTTTTTAAATCATGCAATGTGATGGTAATGGGGATTCATATGGGGGAAGGTATGAATGAAGATTACCAATTTTTTAGTAATCATCATTACCATGGTAAACCCTATTACTATGTTAAATAACAATCAAATATTCATATTTTAGTAATGCAATTATTATTATCATTGGAGGCATGCAATGAGATTGGACCAAACGGGCTTTAAAACTATAACAATTGAATTGCATCGAGTCAAAATTTAAGATTAAGTTATAATTAAGTTAAAGTTATTGGACTATAAGTTTGATTATCTTATAGAAAATTATTCTCTTTTTCAACTAATTTGAGCCCAATGAGAAGGGTTATTAATAGACGTGTTCTCTTTTCTTTTCTTTCGTTGTCTTTTTAGAATCTATTTGATAATGCTCTTTCTAATTTTCGCACAACACCTTAATTACATTTTCTTTTGGAAGAAATCTTGAATTTTTCTTTCTAAATTCTTTAAAATTTTTCTTTCAAGAAAGTTACATTTTTCTCTGTTTATGATCTGTTCCTGGGACCGCAGCAAAAGAAAAAAAAGTATTTTCTTCTTTATATCTAGAAAAACAGTATTGTGACCAAGGTATTAAAACCCGGACCGGGTAGTGAACCGGTCGGGGTACTGGGTTAAGGGTCAGTGGGTCAGACCGGGACCAAACCGGAGCTAAACCGGTGAGAAATTGAAAATTTTTGACTTATAGTATGAAATTCTAAAGGAAAAAGTAAAAAAAAAAAAAAAAAAATTTTTTTTTTAAAAAATGGAAACCGGACCGGCCAACCGGCCGGTTCGCCGGTTACAGGGCCGGACCGGCCGGTCCGGTCCGGTTTCCAGAACACTGATTGTGACCAACTTCTTCTTTAATAAAAGAAAAAAAGAGAAAAATTTCCAGCGCAAATAAAGAAAGATTTTCACACCCCAAATTCCGCTAAAGATAACATAAATTATTTTTTAATTAAAAATGATTATTCTGCAATAAAGTGTGTGGCTGAAAAAGATGATACTATATTGAAGATTCCCCTTTATTTAATTAATTGACAAATACCACCGTTTCCCAGCTAGAGAACTCTTGAACCCATGTGACGCACATGCTCTTGTGGAATTAATTAATGCTAATAATTTCTTTTAATGAGTTTTATTCAAATAGATAAACAATCCCATGTGTTTGGAAGAAAAAAAAATTGCCAATTTTTTTAGAAAAACGAATTTTCATTTTCTATGAACTAGTAATGATTGAAACAAAGAATCTTTATTTGATTTAATAATTTCACGGATTGTTTATAACTAATGATACTGCTAAATCGAGAAGTATGAGTTATTAGTGGTCATTATGATAATTAAATTGATGAAAATTACAATAATTAAGAGATTATGTAATTCGATTTACTTGAGTTTTTCCAAGTCGATACTAATCTATCTTCCTCCTTTAATATTTGAATTTTAAATTATAAAATTTTTATTAGCACCGATGTCATGAAGAGTAAAGATCTTAAAGTTGTCTAAAATGAAAAAAAATCATTAAAAAAACTGAAAAGAGTGATAAATACAAAATAGTGAATTCCAAGTTTTTGCCCTAGAAATGTATGAAATTAAATTTCAAATGAACAAATTCAATGTACGAGTATTATTTTTAATAAGGTAATTTTAATAAATGTATTTTTTATATTTCATTTTGAATTCTATATTAGGTTTGCAATAAAAATTACATAAAAAATAATAAATAAAACAGAAACATAATTTGAAAAGCAATAGTTGTCTTATTCTTACGTAAAAACAAAATAAGAATTTAATTAAATAGTTAATTATATGTGTGTGTATTTTTTTTTGGGTGATTGCTTAGCCCATTTTCCCTTCTCTTCCTCCAAACATATAGTGTGCGTTTGGAATGACTTATTTTTGTCCAAAACGTATTTATAATTCGTGATTCACGGTATACGAGGTAAGTATGTGAGAGGAGTTTTTTCTCGGCTTACGTAATAAGTGCGTTTTTACTGTATAAAACGCTTAAACAAACAAGCCCATAATCTCGTTATTTTAAAATCCCAATTTTTTGAATTAGTGATCATTTTTATTCGCACCTTTTTGTTTCTGTGAGTTTCCACACCACAAAGCCTTCAACTTGAAGTACAAGGTCTCTCTGGGCAGCTGATTTTCACTTGGAAAATTTTTCCTTTGAAATCTGCATAGCCTTCTTCTTCTTCGATTCCCATCTTCTTCACACACAACAAAAGAATCTTGTTATGCTCTGAAAGCCGGAGCATTTCCCTTTTTTGCCTGCTTATATTATATTCATTTATTTTTTTGCCGCGTCTGAGATTATCGCCAAAGCAGATCGTCCCAAGATTAGTTTTTTCCGCTTATTCTAGCTCAATAACATACCAGAGCACTTTTTCCTACGTGATCTGTAACCTGGAAGTTTCCAGCTGCATTTTGTGACTTCCGCCAACTTAACTT
This sequence comes from Inga leiocalycina, assembly GCA_963242795.1. Classification (NCBI taxonomy): domain Eukaryota; kingdom Viridiplantae; phylum Streptophyta; class Magnoliopsida; order Fabales; family Fabaceae; genus Inga; species Inga leiocalycina. The sequence goes on from OY725320.1 coordinate 73,046,937, forward strand.
GTCTTGATTATGTTGTGCTTGGTAAAGTCTCCCCCTTTTTTGATTTTAATATAGAAGTATTAGAGGATTTGTTCCTTAATTTGGTCCGCTGTCTTTTCTTTTATGACCCCTTCCTCTCAATCCTAGATGCTACTGTAGCTGCCAAACTGAACCGCGTCTTGTTTCGTTTTGAGCTTTGTTCTTTGTTCTTTTATGTGTTAAGTTTTCTAACTTTTTATTTGTTTTTTACCTTGCACTCCAATCACCGCTTACCTAAGCGTTATATTACCAGTTCATCGTTTTTTTCTTGGAAGTTTTCGCTTTTCTGGGTTTTGAAATTTGTCTTAGGAGTTGGGGGATCTGGATTTGAGTTGAGGGAAGGGGTTGTTGGATGCACATATTGTCCTAAACCATTGACGGGTTTTATGCTAAGTTGCCCAGATGCTGCCTGATCAAAGAAAAAAGGTAAAGCTTCTTTTCTGATATATGGGCTCGATTATGTGGTATAGGTATAGATATTTAACTGTGTTAATTCATTTTGGGGGAGAAATTGGATGCTTATTGAGGACAATGAATGCTTGTTGGTTTGTTGTTTTCTGCATCTCTGGGACTGCTCACAATTTACACCTAATGCTTGTTGTGATCATGTTTATTCTGTGTCATTTGATATGGAGTTGCCCTAATTCTCCTACCTTTTTGTCTTTTGGGTATTGTACATGAATGCATATTTGACCTGTCTTGTTTGGGATGAATGATTTGTCATGCAAATATCTATGCTTCACTTTGGTGCTCACATGTCTAGTTCTGGTTTGTATGAGATCCTGCAGAGCATTCTGCATCATTTAGGATATTTTTTCTGCTCTTGCAGATCCTGTTGTATCCACTGACCATTGCAATCGATTTATATTGGCATTTCTTTTTTTTGGTTCTCCTTTTCATGTCAGTTTTCCATTTTATTGATTGCCAATCATGTTATATGCTTCAACTTTCTGTTATCCTTTTTAAATTTAACAATATTGAAGTAATTTTTGCTATAGGATTTTGTACTCAGGAAAATATAATCTCATTACTGTTGGAGAAGATAAGCTCATGTGTGCTCTTGGTGATTAATTAAACCTTCTCTTAGTCGAAGAGAGAAAAAAATAGGGTAAACTATCCGGTGATGCTCAATGCTCTAAAACATGGGATCATATTTCAGCATTTTTTTTTTTCATGAATGGATGCGGAACTTAGACGAATAACTTGTAATTTTCTGGTTAAATATATTTACACCATCTTTCCCCTCAATGTGGACATGCACACATGTGCACGCATGTTTCAAATAATTTAGGCCCCATGCATGATTTGACTTTAATTATTTTTTGCTGAATCGTTTAATAACTTATGTTTGTGCAGTCCTCTGTAGATGTGAACTTCTTCACAGAATATGGTGAAGGGAGCAGATACCGAATAGAGGAAGTAATTGGGAAAGGAAGCTACGGTGTTGTTTGCTCTGCATTAGATACACACACTGGAGAAAAGGTTGCAATAAAGAAAATTAATGACATATTTGAACATGTCTCCGATGCCACGCGCATTCTTCGTGAGATTAAGCTTCTTAGGCTCTTGCGTCACCCTGATATTGTGGAGATCAAACATATCTTGTTACCACCTTCTAGGAGAGAATTTAAAGATATATACGTCGTGTTTGAACTCATGGAATCTGATCTACATCAGGTCATCAAAGCAAATGATGATCTGACTCCAGAGCACTATCAGTTTTTTCTGTATCAGCTTCTTCGAGGCTTGAAGTACATTCACACAGGTTATAATCTTTATGTAATTAGAAGCTTTTTTCATAGATAGCTTGCTCTAGCATTCTTTAATTCTATCGCCTATTCAGGTTTTGATCATGTCAAAGTTGTTGCTGATTTTAATTTGGGATGATCTTAAACTTCTGAATGGTTTCAGCAAATGTTTTTCACCGAGACCTAAAACCAAAAAACATCTTAGCAAATGCTGACTGCAAACTCAAGATTTGTGACTTTGGTCTTGCCAGAGTAGCATTTAATGATACACCCACTGCCATATTCTGGACGGTAAGAATCTCTTTATCCTGAGACTACAGCCTTGAACATAGAGTGTTGTCTTTTTTCATCATGCTTATTTCTGTTTGACTGCTCACAGGATTATGTCGCAACAAGGTGGTATAGGGCTCCTGAGCTGTGTGGATCCTTTTTCTCTAAGGTGCTCTGATGCAATTTCTGTTACATATTTATTTTAGATCCTTGATTTCTTTGTTAAATCCCCATCCCTGCTTGGACTTTGAAATTACGAGCAGGTCCCTCTCTATTTCCCCTTCCATCCTGTTTCTTTCCTTCAATTACACATGAAGGGAACCTCTTGAACTTTTATATATTTTAAAAAATTTTGTGTGCTTGGGGAAATATACCCTTCTCTATGAATCTTACTTCTATTAAAATTACCAAAGAAATGTTTGTTAATAAGTTGTCTAGCTCTCTTCTCCTTTTGAAATGCTGATAAGAACTTGTGACATTATCTTGACTGTGATTTCTAAGTGTCTATTCTCAATAAATGGACTTACGTGTGAAAGGTTTGCTGGTAACTTTGGTGGTCTATGGTTGGGTAAACTATCATCTATCTTAAATTCTTTGAAGATCTCGCCATGTATTAAGTCCTCTAACAAAGGGTTGTGGAAGACCAAAGTGAACACTCAATGAGGTTATAGAGCGGGATCTTTTAGTTAATAATGTATTCAAAGATATGGTTTTCGATAGTGCACAATTACGTCATGCGATTCATGTAGCCGACTCCACCTAGTAGGATAAGGCTTTGTTGTTGTTGTTGTCGTTGTCGTTGTCTGATCATGTATTAGGGTTAGACAATCTATCTATTTCTGCACTATATGTATATAAATATAATAGTTTTATTCTTTTTCTGTCATTTAATCAAGATAGTATGCACGATATTTTTCTTTCTTTTAATATGATTTTTCCATGATTTTTCAGTACACACCCGCTATAGATATATGGAGCATTGGCTGCATTTTTGCAGAACTCTTAACTGGAAAACCTCTTTTCCCAGGGAAGAATGTTGTCCATCAGTTGGACCTCATGACTGAACTTCTTGGAACACCATCTCTTGAAGCTATTGCTAGGGTCTGTAATTAATGCACCCATCCCTTTAGCATTTTCTTTTAAATTTCTGTTACCAGCAGTACCCTTGTGCTATTGCACTTGGAAGTTTCACCTCTTGAAAAAGAAAAAAGCAGCAGAGGCCCATGAGACCTGTATAACAGGTGAACAGTAATTCTGTTTTATTATAATCTATTGATATTGATTTTGAGCTACACTGTTATTATATACATACAGATACGAAATGAGAAAGCTAGGAGATATTTAAGCAGCATGCGAAAGAAGAAGCCACTTCCTTTCTCCCAAAAGTTTCCTAATGCAGATCCGCTTGCTCTTCGCTTGTTGGAAAGAATGCTGGCATTTGACCCTAAGGATCGACCTAATGCTGAAGAGGTTGAATTTTCATGCATCTCAAGTTCGCTTTTTCTGTTACATCTAGGTCTAACAGGGCATATTTTTTTGAAAATTGCTAGGCTTTGGCAGACCCATATTTTAAAGGTTTGGCCAAGGTTGAAAGAGAACCTTCAGCACAGCCAGTTAGCAAGATGGAATTTGAATTCGAGAGACGTAGGATAACAAAGGAGGACATACGGGAGCTCATATATCGTGAAATTCTGGAGTACCATCCGAAGATGTTAAAGGAGTTCCTAGAGGGAGCAGAGCCCACAAGTTTTATGTATCCAAGGTACTGTTCTTTTCGTTGTCACACATGTTGCATTCCTTAAATTTACAACATAGGGATTTCTTTCATATAATAGTTGTACCTAACAGTTTAAAAATTTGTAGACCTTTGTGTTGCAACTCAATATATTTGGAAGAACTCTTTTGGACTTCGATTATATTATCTCCTCTATTCTTAAATGGCTTTGTTTGTTATTTTGGTTTGTTATTTGATGATTTCCTGTCCTCTGCTTTATCTTTTTCTGGTCCTTAAAATGAAATATCTATCTATTTAAGAAAAGAAATCATGATCTTTGCTAATCAGAAGCCATGTGGTACTTGATTAGCAGTTTTAATTCTCTCAGTGCTCGCCTTGAAGTTGAAGTTTTGCGGTAGACTGTCTAGAATTTATCCATTTCTTTTGAATACTCTGGTTTGACAATTTTCTTTGGACTGTTTGTTGGAATTTAAGTTGAATTTTAATTCTTTCTGTCTGGGCATGTACATTTTTTTTGAATTACTTTGATGAACCTTTAATTCTTAAGCTTTTGTGGATAGATGCTGCTCTATTCTGTCCGGTTTGTAACACTATTTAATGTAGTTTGTCAGCCTTTCATTCTGGGCCCCTCTTTTCTTCTATTCACTGACCCTGCTTTTAAATAGTGCTGTAGACCACTTCAAAAAGCAATTTGCTTATCTTGAGGAGCATTATGGTAAGGGTGGAACTGTTGTGGCGCCTGAGAGGCAGCATGCATCATTACCTAGGTATCCTTTTAATTACTGTTATTGTTTTTTGGTGTAAGGCAGCTTTCTTCTTTGGTCACTAACTTGTGATTGATCATATCGACATGCCCATGTAAACTTTGCTGATTTGAGATCACATGTGCAGGCCATGTGTATTATATTCAGATAACTCAATACAGAGTCCAGCTGAGGTTGCAGAGGATCTCTCTAAATGTCGCATCAAAGAAGTTGAGAAGCCGCCACCCATAGAGAGGACCGGGGGCATCCCTTTGACTCGGCTTCCCCAACAGGTTCCACAAAATGTGCAAGGTGTGATGACCGACTTGAGCATATATTTTTCTCCTCTCTCCATTCCCCCTTCCCTCTCCTATTTACATGACAGTATCCAGCAAGAGTGCTGTATGTTCTTGGAGCGAGCTTAATTTTCTTTTGCCGTTCTTTGAACTATCATCATATGTGGTATGCTTTGCTGTGCATGTTTAATACATCTTTCTTTTGGTATTTGATGTGAACTTAGGGTGTGCTTGGTGTTGCCAAAGTAAAAATATGGAAAATGAAGGAATTGAAAGGAGGGATACATCTACACTTTAATGCATCTAAATATCTCAGTTTTCACTTCTTAGTTATCCACATTCTAATTTGCACTCCTTCAGCATGAAAGTGAAACCTTTGTGTGTGAATAGGTCAAAGCAGCATAATTTGTATGAAAAAAATAGAAGTTTATCTTTCTCTCTGATTCTTTTGATGAGACTTCTAGTTTAACACACAAAGGAGTTATAGTGACAATGCTTGTGGAAGATGGTAAATTACTTCTATTCCCGCTTCTAAATATAGAAACTAGGCAAGGGGCTTACTTGGTTTTAAATATAAGACTTCGATCCACTTGGCCTCGTAAATTTATAATTTTTTTCACAAAGTATCCCTATTGATTACACATATAGAGTAATGAGGTTTTCATCAAGGGTAGTTACAGTGCACATGACTAAAAAAATTATCTTAGGGAAACCAATATACATTTGTTACAAATAACTAACTTAACTAGTTTTCTTAATATCTAAAAATTAGTTATCTAGATTTTATATTAAGGACTGGAGAGAGTAATTTATAACTTAACAGATATGCAAGGCATCACATTATATCCTTTTTGACACTGTTATTCTTCCCCGTCCCTCTCCTTAATATATTGTTAGGACATAAAAATGTGCTTGAATACGGGATGTTAACTTCGTGCTCACTTGCTTTAGGTGCAAGGCCTGGGAAAGTAGTCGGTTCCGTATTACGTTACAACTGCGGGGTAGCGGCAACAGCGGATGCTTTTGAACAGCAGCGGCAGATGGCTAGAAACCCACCTGTTTTGGCCCAATATGCTGCTTCGAGCTGTTCATATCCCAGAAGAAACCCAGGCTGTAAAAACGAGAGGGCAGAAGATGATGGAATGGAAGGTTCTAATGGGTTGCAACCAAAGCCTCAATATATACCCAGAAAAGTTGCTGCTGCTCAAGGTGGAGCTTCTAGCCATTGGTATTGAGCTATTTGTTTTGCATACCAAAACTTGGCTAACAACTGCCACAGCCTTACAGCTCTTGGATCTGGGTATGTTTCTACCTAATCCCAGAAGTATAATCTGAATTTTATAATTGATGGCAAAACCTTCATCTGGATGGAGAACTCAGAAAGGGAGAAAAGTTGAGAATGAAATTGAAGAAAAGCCTTTGGCTGAAGTTTAGTTGCATCTTTGTAATTTTCTGTCACTGATTCATTAATATTATGGAAGAGGAAAGACTAATACCTACAAAATAGTGCTGTCCCCTTTATTCCACAATAGCTGCAGTTTACTTTTGTCCTAATTTTATTCTGGGCTAGCACACTGATATGTGTATTGTATTCTAAATAATCATCTCCTCCTCTTGCAACTGTATTTTGAATCCAGAACTATCTTTGATGGTAGCAATAGGACCAAGAAGACAAGAACTTTGACCTGTAAAAGACTAACTTTTAAGTAGATTCACTTGAATTTTTGCTTCTACTTGTTCATTATTCTGAGAGTTATTCTGATACCTTCTGTCTTTTCTTTTTGCCTCCTTATATTATTAATCCCTAGACCTCAAGCTGCAATCCACCAGGATGCAGGGTTCTAGAACTTTTCAGGGGAGATTAAACGGTAGTTAGGAATTAGTCAAGGGCAGTCAGAGATTCTTTGTTTTTGTTGGCCTTTCTTTATTAGCACATGGAGGGATATATAGGAATGTTAAATGCCTAGTTTGCTTAATATTACTTTCCAGGTTTACAATGTGTGTATTATTCTAATGAATATTTGATTGATGACAAAAATCAAATCTGAGGGATTTGGTTAACACTTGCACAAGGGTAGTTCCTAGGTAGGAATTGGTTATTTAGAGGAAGCTCTCTGTTGTGTTGAATACTTGAATATTACTTTCTACAATTACAAAGTACTCTCTCCTATATTTAATACTCCTCCTAAGGATTTAACTGAGAAGTTGATGTTAATCTTAAATATAAGATTTGTTTAATATGTTTATCAATTTTTTTTTTAAATTAATCCTATTGATATTCTCGCAATAACCACCAAATGGTTAATTTTTTTTTTTAAATTAATCCTATTGATATTCTCACAATAACCACCAAATGGGAAAGGGAGGGAATTTAAAGAGATGATGATTATGGTGTTTTTTTAACAAATATATATTAATTAACTTAACTAATGTTCTTAATTTACTCAAATTATTTAATTATGTCCTACATTAAGGATTAAAGGAGAATAAAGTTAGATAACTAATTTTTGGATATTAAAGAAACTAGTTATATTAGTTATATGAATAAATGTGTGTTGATTTTTCTAAAATAATAATTTTAATAATGTGCCTTATAACCCTTTTATGAAAGCCCCTTATATGCAATTGATAAAGACACTTTAGGAGAAAAATTATGAATTTGGAAGATAAAGTAAGTTGATATAACTACATAGCTGTTAGTTAGTTGATGTGATAAATAGTGTCCCAGGCTCTAAGCCTAGTGAGGGAAATCCTTGATTAAACCAAAAAAAAAAAAAAATTGATGTCATAAGTCATAACTCATATGATCCATTTGTCACATAATAAGTTCAGGTTTTTATAATAATAAATAATATTATTAAGCAAGCAAGAGCAAGTTGTGAGCTTGTGTTACCATTATCGCCAAAAAATTTCGATCCTCTGATTGCTTCCACAGCTTTCATCGGGTGTCTATCTCTACTCCATGTTTCGCAAGCTCTTCTCCGCTTCTGTGGCGCAATCCAATCTTCACCATCGTCACCTTCTTCCGATTCCCCTCACAAACATTCAGAAACCCTTCACTCCCGCCAATTTCATTCCTAATTTGGTCACCGAATCTTGCTTTGTCGCAAGATTTCAGAATATCACCCCCTTCCCACGATTTTCTTCTTCCTATTCCGGAATGGGTGATTCCCGGCGGCCGTTGTCGGTTCCCATTCCGGCCGTCGACAAAGCCGATAAGTCTGAGCTACTTCGTGCTCTCGAAACATCCCTAGGTTCTTCGTTTAGCTCAGAGCCTCCGATCGCAAATCCGAAGCCATTGATAATAGTAATTAGTGGACCAAGTGGTGTAGGAAAGGACGCTGTAATCAAGAAACTCAGGGAAGCTCGGGAGGGTCTTCATTTTGTGGTCACTGCAACGAGTCGAGCGAAACGACCAGGTGAAGTTGATGGAAAGGATTATTTCTTTGTGAGTAAAGAGCAGTTTCAATCTATGGTTGAGAGGGACGAGCTTCTGGAGTACGCGCTTGTGTATGGAGATTATAAAGGAATCCCGAAACAGCAAATTCGGGAATTCATGGGTAAAGGTTATGATATTGTGTTGAGGGTGGATGTTCAAGGGGCTCAAACGTTAAGGAAAATTCTTGGTAATTCTGCAGTTTTCATTTTCGTTGTGGCTGAGAGTGAAATGGCAATGGTGGAAAGATTGGTTGATAGGAAGACCGAAACTGTAGAATCACTGCTTGTGAGGATTGCTACGGCTAGAGAGGAAGTGAAGCATCTTAAGAATTTTGATTATGTAGTTGTGAATGCTAAAGGGAAGCTTGAAAATGCAGTAACATTAGTGAGTTCCATAATTGATGCTGAGAAAGCTAAGGTTTGGCAAAGGAGTGCTGTAGTATAGGTCATCTTAAGAATTTTGATTATGTAGTTGTGAATGCTAAAGGAAAGCTTGAAAATGCAGTAGCATCAGTGAGTTCCATAATTGATGCTGAGAAAGCTAAGGTATGGCAAAGGAGTGCTGTAGTCATTTAGCTGTTACGATTGAGATTTTTTAAGCTACTCCATATTTATTAACTGCTTTTTCAGATACTTAATCAGTTGTCATTGCCATATCATTAAGTAAGAGCTGACTATTTAGTCTCTGAGTTTCTGTGAATCTCTTAATTTGTACTCCTTTGATGAGTTAATGTAGTTACAAATTTTGTGGGTATAAGCAATTTGGATTTTGGAGAATACAAGGCTTTGCACAGAGGTTGTATAGTACTTTGGCAAACACATAAGCCAAAATCATTTGGCAAATCTAGTTCTCATGAGATATGTTTTGAAGAGTGGTATATGGGCTGTGATTTATATAAAAGGATTTGCAGTTTTATCCCCAATTTAAACACTCACAACAATGGCCTATGCCTTCTGACCATTAAAAAAAAAAAAAAAGTAAGCTGAGGCACTTAAAAAATTGGATCCCTTGCAACTTGTTCCATAATCATTTTTCCTTTTATCTCTGCAACTTGTTCCATTTTCTCTGGCTAACCCGCGTGTAATGGGGAAAAAAAGAAGAAAAAGAAAAATGCATTCCTCAAGTTACTGCAGCTGTTTCTTTTTATTTTTTGAACAGAAGTTACTGCAAGCTTTTAGATTTCATTATTTCTGTGAACAATTGAGCTGAAGATGCAATTAAACCCCTATTTGTAATTTGAGCTTACTGTCAATGACAAAAACGTAGTTCCTTTTGGCGCTTTACTACCATTCATTTCACTTCTCTGTAGGTAGATATTATGGTGATTGTTCTCACACTCTTGCTGCTGCAGGTTGAAGTTGTAGTTAATATGTCTTCTTCTATACATTAATTTTTTTCCCAGCCGATATATGGTAAATACATGCATGCTTTGTATTGAATAAAATTGTCAATATTATTTTCTTTTCTTACACTTTGGCCTGAGGATCTAATTTTTGAAAATCACACCCACCACCACCACCCCTTGAGGGGTATGTACTGTGTGATAAAAATGCTAGGAGCTTAAATCCTTTAAAGTTACCTATAAATAGTGATTTTTTTGCTAAACATAGTTTTATCTCTTTTTTGATACAAAAATAGGTTCATCTCTTTCCATGTCTTCTTTTTTAAGAGGGAAAATCAAGCGGGAATTGTGAGTATAACAGAAGCAAATGAAGTGACTGTGAGTTCATTTCAGTCAGTTGTTATGGTGAGTAAGCCTATGACAGAAGCCACTTTTCATTGTTAGGCTGTCCAATTTTTGTGTTATAACTGTTTGTCATGTGTCCATGAACTTTACTTTGATTCCTTTTGCATGCTCATTGCAGTGGCTGCATGGTTGTGTATTATTTCTATTTTTTTTTACCTTGTTCTTTGCAGGTACATACAAGTGTCTGTGTGTGAATACAAATACAAGTGCCCCTCTCTCTGTGTATTTCTTTTGTCTGCCACTTATTTGAAGGGGCGAGTGCAATCTACTCCTATGTCGGCTGAACTCTCTATTTTTAGGGCATTTTCATCTTATTTTAAACTTATTCATGGAATCAGGTTTTTGAGGCAATCATTGTTTAGAGCATATTCTATTGAATCCTAATATTTTCGTTAGACTAAAACTCAAGCGACAGCTAACTTTTAAATATAAAATAAAGGGAGAATTAGAGCCGAGGACCTGGAGGAAAAAAAAATTCTAAAGGATCCAAGAAGTTGTAGTTATTAAGAAGGGCTAAATATCATAATGCAAATTTAAAATTATTAATGCCCTATCTAAATTTAAAATAACTAAATAATTATGACTTCTTTATCATTAGACGCTACTTGTACATTTCATGATTCAATTTGGATACCTCAACTTCGACGAAAGGCTTTTTGAAATCTGCGTTGTAAAAGAAGTTCCAAATTTTTAATAGCAATATAAAATCTTAATGTCTTTTCAAATGAAATGTCCAAGGATATTGTTCTTTTCAAATGTCTGTTACTTGTAATGCCTATTGACAAATTTTGATAAAAAAAAAAAAATTAATGCCTATTGACAATGGTTAAATATTCCGCCATTGAATAATTATTAATCCCCAGTGTCTTCGTAGTTTGTATGATCCAATCACTTTTTCACAAATGTTGTCGTCACAGTCCTTAGGGAAACTTCATTCATAGTGTTTTACAACCCACTTCTATTGAATCTGCATCCCTTTTGATAGGGACGAAGCGCATACCGATAGCTTTAGGATTGCGGCTTTCTTTAGTGAGTGATGATACTTCTGCCGAGAAGTTATATAAAGTAGACGACAGACAACACGTAACCCTAGTTTATGTTCATACATCTCTAACTGTCAAATTCTGTGAGAATATAGGAAGTAGGGCCGAGCAATGGGCTATATGGGTAGTTCGATGATTTGCCTGTCGCCCGTCCATTTAATTTTTAATGCCCATGCCCATGATAAATGGGTTGGGCTAAATCCGTCTCTATGAATTGGAATGGGTATGGGCTGCCATTAGTGCATCTGTTCTAAAAACTGCATTTCTACCTTATTGTTTTGTTATTACTAATTTCTCAATATAAATTACCAAAAACGATAATAATTATTAAAGCACCATAATCATCATCATTCCTCATGATATAATTTATTTAATAATGTAATTAATCCTTAATTAATAGTTGATGAAATATTTAGAGTAAGAGCAATTTATAATATTATATATAGAATTATAGCTTATATATAAAAGCTCTATGTCATGATCATGATTCTAATTTATGAAACATAATCATAATATATAATCATTGATTCATGAGATATATATAATTATATCATTTAACTCCCATGAAAATTTGTCTTTTATAATTACATTATCTCTTTTACTTAAATAAATATTATATATAATATTATAATATATATAATATTATATATTGGCAAAAATGTATATTATATATTTATATTTAAATAAATATTATATATATATACATACACATAAATGGGTGGGCATGGGCAACCCTAGGATGTGCAAGTGGCATGTCCCGTTTAGTGCACACGCCCGCCTGCCCATTTAATCCCGCCCGTTATAGGTCTTTATTGGGTGGGCCAAAATAAACAAATTTTCACTTGGCATGGGTGGACTCATTAGGACGTGGGCGACATGCTCAACCGTAATAAGAAGTATGATAAGGGACAATTTGGTCTTTTTAAATTTATATTATAATATTTAGTCCTTCTAAATAATTTGAATTTTTAGGATCCTTATCTTGGCTTTAATTCTCCCTAAAATAAAAAGGAAAATGAAGGAAAATGCAATATATGAAAAATGGGGGTAAGAAAATGAAATATTTAATTTATGAGTTTGTTTCTTATGAAAAGAATGGTTCCTTTTGGCCCCAAGTCTGCGGTTACTTTTTACAGTTTAGGTTTGATATGGCTGGTTTACAAATTCGTTGGGGAAAAACATGGTTTAGACTTGTTGTTTTCTTTTAGTATTTTTTCTTTTTTTAATATACAAACCACAGCCCACGGCCTCTTCTGGTTTTCAATCTAGGACAGAGCCCAAACAATATATCATGTCGACATTGTTCTTATGGAGTATAATATATATTAAATATGGATAAAATTAGAAATTTTTTTAATTTTATAATAGAGTTAGTGAAGTTAAATATTTTTCTTAATATGATTGTGTGAAACCTGAAGGAAGTAATTATAAATAGGGCGAGAGGAGTATATATAACTCTGCCTGTTTCTTAAAATTCTTTCTATACGGTGACATAATTTTCTAACAACTTGTTCCCAGAATGGGATGTGTGTGGGGATAATGACACTTTTTGTATACACAATTTTATATTTCCCCGATCCTAACTATAAGACAAAGTTGACTTTTTTGGAGAAATTAAGGAAGCCAATTAAATTACTTTAGAGTATTTATATTTATATTTTTTTCTCCAAACTAATTAATTTGACTAATAAACTAATATATAATCTAAGGATACTAAAAATATAAACACTCTAAAGTAATTTAATTAGCTTCCTTAATTTCTCCAAAAAAATCAACTTTATCTTATAATTAGGATCGGAGGAGTATTTTATTTGACCTCATCAAACCAACAAATATTTCTGTAATCCACGCGGAGTTTGTCATTAGGATTTTATGTCTTAATACTTATGTATGATTATGAAGATTTAGGAACCGGATATTAATAAAACATTAAACATCAGAAATTAAATCAGAGGTAAACTTAAAGACCAAAAAGTTTTATCATCTCATATAAGTGTGTGTAGCTGTTTATATATAACAGTACTCATTTTAAATAATAAATACTTAATCAGGCCCCTAAAAAAATTCGATCACCCCCCAAGTTTTTGTCCACCTCCAATAAATGAATAACTGCCATCATTTTTAAAATATAAGAATATTTAAATTAATTAATTCAAAATGTTAGTTAAAATTAGTTAAAGATAATAAATATATAAAAAAAATTCTAACTTACTTTCCTAAAACATCCTTATTCATGGAGAGGGTAAATGTGACGAAAAAATGATGAGAGAGAATGAGTGGGGGAAAAGAGATTAGAGACACCTAATTAATTAATTAGGTGTGAAATTAAAAAAAAAAAGTTAAATAATAAGATAAAACCAAAGGAAAATTGTCCATAAATACCTCATTTTAAATTTATTTACCAAATGGGACCTTATGTTCAAACAATATTCCTCATGTGCAAAATATCTTCCCTTATGTTCAAACAATCTTTTCTATGTTTAATATATCTTCCCTATATGATATTCTCTTTGTTAGAACAGGCTATCACCCAAGAGGGGGGGTGAATTGGGTGTATAATAAAAACTTAAGAACTTTAGAAAACTTTTCGTATCTTAACGAAGGTGGTAAGATGAAGGTTTATAAATCAACAGTTATGTTAAATAATATATGCTGGAAATATAAGAGTTTAGGGAAGAGAATATGCAAACTGTGATTTATCCTGGTTCGGTCCAATCTGTGATGGCCTACGTCCAGTCCCCAGGCTCCTCCTGAGATTTTCAAATCCACTATCTTCTTGTTTAATCCGGGCACAAGAAAAGCCTTTACAATCCACAAGTTTAGCCGGGTACTTGTGAAACCTTTTACAAATCTCTCACTGAAATACTTCCCCTTACGGCAAGTCTTACGAGCAGAGCAATCCCGAAGATCTTCCTCTCCTGCTTACTTATGCAAGTCTTACGAGCAGCAACGTTCTCTTCTGCTTACACCCCTGTAAGTCTTATGAGCAGCAACGTTCTCTACTGCTTGCACCTTGTAAGTCTTACGAGCAGAATGTCTTACGGCAATTCTCTCTACTGCTTCTCCGTAAGAAAATCAACTCTCTCAAGGTCCCTCTACCTTGAGATCAACTCAGAAATATAGATGAAGATGTTTACAGACTCTCTCACAGAGTGGATATAATCTCACTGAAGTATAATACAAATAATCACTCTCTCAATGATATGTAATACAGAAACTGAAAATAGAGAGTGTATGGGTAGAAGAAGAGAATTCACATTTCTATGTAGTTGCTCGCTGTTTCAGTTTTTCTCCGTTTTCCTCTCTGTCTTTTTCCGTTTTTCTCAGTTCACTCTTCTTCCTCTGCTCCTCATCAAGGTTGAATGCTATCTCATTTATAGTTGATGAGGATGATGACCGTTGTGAACATTCGTCCGTTGGAGTCCCACTGCTTCATTTGACCGTTTGAGTTTATTTGAAAAATAAGCTTCTGTCCGTTGTGGAGCAAAGTGGAGCGTCTAGTTGGACAGCAAAGAAATTCATTTTGAGCTGTACTTCACGTTGTGGAGTGTTTTATGATTCAGACAATTTTTCATGGTGGGTCCTTTGCTTGTCGTTGTTGGTAACCTCTGTGTGTAATATTTTATTTGTTTGAATCTGTAATCCAAACGTTTAATATCCTGTTTCACACTTGAAAAATATGTTAGCTAACATTTAGAATCAATAACAAGTGAAAACACACTGATTTAATAACATGTAATCATGTTCGGATTGTTCGCTGTGAGACTTGGCGTTTTGGTTTTCTGCAGAATATCACTCGAGCATGAATGGCTCACTTCGAGTGATCTTCCTATTTTCCTCTATATGCTTCAGTTCACGGTCTGTGCTTGCATAAGATTTTAGGGAGACAGAATTCCCACTCGTGGGTGATGTGGTCTCTCACTCGAGCACACATACCTCTGCTCGAGTGATCTTATATTTTGCACTGGGAAGCTCTTCTCTGGACAGCACTCGCAGTACCTTGCTCGAGCACAGAATGCTCATGCTCGAGCACTGACGTCTCTGCTTCGAGTGAATGAAGGAAGCATGCCTTTACTTGCTCTCGGCCAAACACTCGCATGCCCTCACTCGCATGTGTGCTCGAGTGAGAATGACTTTTCTGCTTCGAGTGCATACCTTGTGCTCGAGTGTTGCAACTATCTTCACATTTCAGCTGCTTCTGGACATCACTCGCACGACATTTTCAGAGAGTCAGTTTTTTTCACTCGCGGGTGATGTGGGGCCCCTTTAGAAAAATTTGATTCATTTGATCCAAATGATGTATCATAAGAATGCTCTTATCATATGCATTCCAATGCAACAAGAATCAGCTCCAAACTCCTTGTATTCTGCAAGTTATGATCGAAGGAGTGTATATTTCGCTAGTCTGCACAAGCATCAAATTCCAGAAGGTATAGCTCCTAGAATATACGTTAAAATGATGCAAATTACCTATCCATGGAAAGCTCTTTGAGTCTACTTTCATTTGGCACTGGTCTCGTCTCAATCCGATCTGTGGTTTGTGAGATATACTCAAAATACCGAACCTGTGTCAGAAAAAGACGGTGATTTCAATTTCATTTTCGACGAGTCATATCTCCTTCATTTGATCTTCTTTCAATGTGATTCTGGTTCCAATTTTACGTGTTGGGAGTCTTCTTTCATATGCCACCAGTTTCGGGTCAATCCGACGTGTGGTTTGAGAGATATGATCAAAATACCAGACCTCGCTCACGCTGAACGTAAAACAGAGTAGAACAGAGTATGCACCCGTGCTCGAGTGAGAAAGCCTGTGCTCGAGCATGTTCTTCCTGTGCTCGAGCATAACACCTTGTGCTCGAGCACAACTCCTCTAGAAGTGCCAAAACTCATATATAAGTCATCTTAGCTTCATATTAACATATTTCAACCATTATTTGATCATAGAAACCTCCGGAATCATTATAGACACCTCCAATATCACATCTAACAACTTGAATCTTGATATTCATGATAGATCTACCAAGTTCTTCATTCTTCAATATCTTTCTTCTTGGTTTTCTTCTTGATAATAATTCTCCATAACCAAAGTAAGCATCTCTTTGATTATCTTCAATTTCTTTCTTCTTCTTCCTCTTGTTCATTTTCATTAATTCAATCTTCTTCAATCTTTGCTTGACTAATCTACAAAATATGTAACATTAATTATAGTAGTTAGTCAAAGAAATACATTATATAAACTTTTTGCTCTTATCACTTAATATCTATATTTGACATCATCAAAACTAATCATATCTAACATTCTCCCCCTTTTTGATGATGACAAATCCTTTAAGAAAAATATGTCTGAATGAAGTGCAACATACATATATAATGCAGAGTGCAACATAATGCAACATACATATTTTTCTTACATTTTTCTCCCCCTATTTGACATCAGCAAAAAGTTTGAGATGTATAAAGAAGTAAAGCTTGTGAAGAAGTAAATAGAGTAGAAATTACTCTAATCAAAATGAATGAACAATTTACACTCCCCCTATGTGAAAATACTTTCATTTGGAACTAAAAAAAAATTTGGAGAGGTTTTCAAGAAAACTTTTATAATCAAGATAAATGGAATATATGAAACGTATTCTTGAAATGTAAAGAGAAAAGGTTTAGAAATGCTCATGTAGATTTTGAAAATTGATGAAGCACTCCATGAAGTCCGTTGATTTATCCTTTGGCAATGCTAGGTCATGATGATGTACACCACACTTCTGTTATGCAACTCAATATATATTCATGTGGTTGCCAGGATTCTCCAATTGAGTTGAGCTTCTGTTTAACATGTTCAATGCTCAGTTGTATTGCTTTGAATGTTATAGCCAATATATATTCCTTGACTGAGCGTTAAAGACATCCTCAAGATTGATAGAGTCTTCTTGTAGAATGTTGAGGAATGCTATTGCACAAAACAAATTCTCCTGTCATAAAATTTAAATCTTTCTTTGCAAAGAGAATTGTTAGTTCAATCAAGTAACAAACTATTCCTTTCCATATGATATATTAAAATTAAGATCATGAAAAGAACAATGTAAGAATAACTCATCATCAAAACTAATCAAGACATGGTGAATACAGATGAGTATATTAAAAGGATTTTCTTTCAAATAGGAGATGAACTTTCAACATATAAAACACATGTAAATGTGAAGCTCCCCCTTAATTGATGCGTGGTTTTAAACATTATTAGAAAAACAGTTAATAACTCTCCTGGATTTGAGAAACCATTGAAAACTTTATAGAGAAAATGATTTTGAAGGTATGAAGATTTAGAGGGAAATTAAATGGCAATGCTAATCAGGGTTTTGAAGAGATATAACCCAATATCACCTGAGTGGTTACTTGAGTGATTCTACTCAATCATTACTCGATTGTATACTCAAGTGATACAACTCAAGGATTTTGAATTAAGCAAGAATACAATACCTCACTCGAGTAATATCGTAATCACTCGAGTTATAATCCTCTGTAGTCCATTGATGCATCATGTCCTAGTCAACTTTGGATGATGTGACTGGTACTGAGGGATTCTGAAGTGTAGTCTTCTGTGAGCACTTTAGGATACCATGATGAGCTTAGAATAAGTCCTTGGGATTCTAGTTGATCAAGTCACAGAGTTGTCTAATCTTGCCATTCACAGAAGTGATGAACTCAGCATGTTTGTAACAAGCTCTGTGTGATTGTTGAAGCTCCTCTCTCAGAAAGCCTTAGATAAATGGACCAACGAATGAAGGATCAGGGAGACCAACTCTAGCAAAGTGTTGTCTCTCATTTATTCTTGAAGTCTCAGCTCTCATCCTCTATGCTGCTTGTGTTAACTTGGAGTGAGTCTTGTAGAAGTATATATAGACCTCTTATTCTCTGACAGACATGATCTTTCCAATATTTCTCTCCTCCTTGCTTATAATATAGGCCATTATGTTGTAATTCTTCTCAATGAAGTAAGTAAAGTTATTGGCCTTGTTTACCATAGCTCTAGTGTAGGTATAGCAGATAATCCAGTGAAGATTAGACATAGAACTAGGATAGTAGTTAAGAATCATCATAGGCTCATCAAGCTTGATGATTCTGTGCATCTCAGCATCTTCCTCTGATCATCTCTGTTGGCTTCATATCATAGTGAAAATGTCTGATCTCCTTGAAATGATAAGGAAGGTGGGTAGGCAACAAAGATTCATATTGGATAAACTTTATTCTTGGCTCTGTGCTGCTTTGAAATAATCTCCGCTGGGTCTACTAAGAGATCTTCCTTCTCTTTCTCTTTCTCTAATTGTATCACTAGCTAGTTATTTGCTAGTGGTGGGATGTCATTTGAGTAATATCACATATTCTGCTTCAACTCACGCTGCAACACTATCAGTCATGCCTTTTCTGTTAGCCTTTGGTCTTTGTATCCAAAAGTAGAGCATTCTGGTCAACTCCTGTAAAAGTATAAACATATGCTCTCTGGTACCCATCTTCTCTTGGGTCCGTACAATATTAGACATAGCAACTCTTATGCTCTTATACAATTAAGCATATGATATTTGAGCAAAGAGTACTATAAACCAACAAAGACCAAGATATAATTTTACCTAGTAAAATCAATCCATTGAGACATGAAGCATGATGAATAAGTGATACCAAGAATGATGATGATCAATGACAATTTGTAAATACACTTTAAAAGATATGTCATTGATAAGATTTTCGTGCAATCCATGTAAGTTGGATCAAAGAGAGTAGAGAATCTATCCATAATGACCAACTTTTATGAAATGATAAATCATGAATGAAACCAAATTTTCAAGAATGATAATGCGATATGCAAATTGTTTCAAAATCTCAAATGTTCTTTCGAATCATAAATATGCATTTGACATTAAGATTTTGAATGCATGAAAACTCATTTATGAAGGTTGTTAAATACCAATGCTTATGCCAAAAACAATGGAAGTTAACAGTTATAAAATATATTTCAGAAAGCTTCACTTTTTAGAGAACAACATGTTAGACATTGGAGTTTAACATGTTTGAGAATTTTCCCAAGAGCAAAAGTCATATTGAAAATGAATTAGCCAAAAAGCTTAGCTTCAAGGATGTATATAAACACAATGACTTTGCTATTGACCAAGAGATAAACTTGACTCTTAGAGATGTGTCTTAAAGAATAGGGATATTCAACTCAAAAATTTGAATAGAAGGCTCAAGTAATTCAAAATGAATGAAGACAAATGGTAACACATTTGAGCAACAATATGAGTATAAGAATTTATGAATGATGAAACACATACTCATTGATCCAAATGACTATAGTTCTAGAATATTATCCCGGTAAGTTATTCCACAATAATGGTTAATGCATTAAGATTCAATGCACTAATGAACATTTATAATGCTTGGAATAACATGGCCAACTAATGATTTATGCATTAGGCACAAGGCTTTCACATATAGAATTCTTTCCTAGGGAATACACTTGAAACTCATAGATAGTTAACTTGTTAGACATAAGATCTAACTTGTTACAAAATAAAAATTGAGGAGTTCAAGTAGTAAAAGGTTTAAGATTAAGAAACAAATATGTGAATGATGAGGAAAACTCTAGGGATGGATTTGAAGCATTTCTGACTTTCAGTATACATAATTATTAACTTCCAATTTTGAAACTGATTTAAATAAAATATGGAAAATTTTCAAATAATGTGTATGCATTTTTAATAACAAGATGAATTTGGAATCTAAGTTCAATTTTTGAAATATGCATTCCGAAACTCAAATACATAGAAAGATTATGCACAATTTCACTTTCAGTCCATTTAGCAATCTAAAAATAATTTAGAAACCCATAAATGATTGATTGCTAATGGTATGCAATAATGAGCAAGTTATTCATTACCCAAATAAATAATTTATATAAGCATAATATCAGGTAAGAATAAAGAAGACAGTACCGTGCTCAAGTAATCTCGTAATTACTTGAGAAATTATCCTTTGGAGTTCATTTGTGCATAATTCCTTGACTTTTACCTTCCAATCTTCCTGTTGGTGTTATCACTTGAACATTTACTCCCAGTTGTCACACAATGATGATGATCACTTGATTGGTTACTTGAGTAAGGCTTCATTGTACACCTTTTCTTCCTTCATTGCTAGCTAGGCACTTGCAGTGTTGCCTCAAGTAGTGCCTTCTTTTGTTTACATATTTAAGATGTAGACTTCAAGAATCTTTTTCTTTGTGAATGAGAGATCCTCCTCTTCTTGTTCTTCTCAAGATAGTTGAATGGCACATTATGATAGCTCTTCGTTGAGGTAGAACATACTCCTTTTATCCATTGCTTCTTTCTCTGTTTATACTCTGTAACTCCAGCAATGGGTGCCTTGAGAGTTCTCCTTTTTGATATAAATGGTATGAACCTCTTTATTGGCGCATGAGAAACTCTTGGCTTCTTTTTCATCTTTTCTTTACCCTTATGTCCATTTCTTTTCGGATCATCCTGCATACATAAAGTACTAGATGGACATTTTGGTACCCACATATACTTGGGTCCTTGATTGTTAATATTAAGCCTTACATGTTTCTTCGGTACCCAAATATACTTATTTCTCACATGGGAATTTCTTCTAATATAGCATGTATGAGAAATATGACCGGATTTACCACAATAATTGCAAATTGTATCAAGATATGCATTATGGGATATCATGCAACTATTATGTCGATCATGAGAGTAAAAATTCAAATGGATTTGATTTGAATATTCTTTCTTCCCAACAAACTTTCCAGCATATTTGAAAACATTTTTGCTTTTCTCAATAGAATCAACAATTGGTTGAGAAACAAACTTTTGTAAATTCTGAAAATCATTTTTATGAAAATCATACAAAGAATTGGAACTTTTTACCTTAAGTTCATCCTGAGCTCCGGAGAGTGATTTTTCATGTTCGTCCATACTGAGCTCTTTTCGGGAATCCTCTTCTTCTTGTTTATCCATGTTGACTGTATGGAAATGTTCTATGATTTTTCCATCTTCATCATCAACTTCCAATTGTTCATGCATAGTAGATGCGTAGCTTGTAGTTTCACATGAAAAGTCAACACTTTCAACTTCAACACAATTGTTAGAAGCATACATACAATCAAGAGTGTCCCAAATATGTTTAGCATTAGAACAAAATCTAATTTTCTCAAAATCATTTTCGGTTAAAGCACTATACAGAATTTTCATTGCCCTAATATTCAACGAAAACATTTTCTTTTCACTTTCTGTCCAATCCTTTCTTGGTTTGAAATCAAAAACATTTGTAAAAACATTCCACATATCAAAATCAAAAGCTTTTATAAAACTAGTCATTCTAGCTTTCCAAAACCAAAAATCAATATCTTTCAAAAGCGGTGGGATTGTATAATCAAAACCTTCTGAAAATTTAAAACACCCAAAATTAGCCATTGTAACTCTTGAGACGGTTAAGTCCTTTAAACAAGAGCCCAGGCTCTGATACCAAATGTTAGAACAGGCTATCACCCAAGAGGGGGGGTGAATTGGGTGTATAATAAAAACTTAAGAACTTTAGAAAACTTTTCGTATCTTAACGAAGGTGGTAAGATGAAGGTTTATAAATCAACAGTTATGTTAAATAATATATGCTGGAAATATAAGAGTTTAGGGAAGAGAATATGCAAACTGTGATTTATCCTGGTTCGGTCCAATCTGTGATGGCCTACGTCCAGTCCCCAGGCTCCTCCTGAGATTTTCAAATCCACTATCTTCTTGTTTAATCCGGGCACAAGAAAAGCCTTTACAATCCACAAGTTTAGCCGGGTACTTGTGAAACCTTTTACAAATCTCTCACTGAAATACTTCCCCTTACGGCAAGTCTTACGAGCAGAGCAATCCCGAAGATCTTCCTCTCCTGCTTACTTATGCAAGTCTTACGAGCAGCAACGTTCTCTTCTGCTTACACCCCTGTAAGTCTTATGAGCAGCAACGTTCTCTACTGCTTGCACCTTGTAAGTCTTACGAGCAGAATGTCTTACGGCAATTCTCTCTACTGCTTCTCCGTAAGAAAATCAACTCTCTCAAGGTCCCTCTACCTTGAGATCAACTCAGAAATATAGATGAAGATGTTTACAGACTCTCTCACAGAGTGGATATAATCTCACTGAAGTATAATACAAATAATCACTCTCTCAATGATATGTAATACAGAAACTGAAAATAGAGAGTGTATGGGTAGAAGAAGAGAATTCACATTTCTATGTAGTTGCTCGCTGTTTCAGTTTTTCTCCGTTTTCCTCTCTGTCTTTTTCCGTTTTTCTCAGTTCACTCTTCTTCCTCTGCTCCTCATCAAGGTTGAATGCTATCTCATTTATAGTTGATGAGGATGATGACCGTTGTGAACATTCGTCCGTTGGAGTCCCACTGCTTCATTTGACCGTTTGAGTTTATTTGAAAAATAAGCTTCTGTCCGTTGTGGAGCAAAGTGGAGCGTCTAGTTGGACAGCAAAGAAATTCATTTTGAGCTGTACTTCACGTTGTGGAGTGTTTTATGATTCAGACAATTTTTCATGGTGGGTCCTTTGCTTGTCGTTGTTGGTAACCTCTGTGTGTAATATTTTATTTGTTTGAATCTGTAATCCAAACGTTTAATATCCTGTTTCACACTTGAAAAATATGTTAGCTAACATTTAGAATCAATAACAAGTGAAAACACACTGATTTAATAACATGTAATCATGTTCGGATTGTTCGCTGTGAGACTTGGCGTTTTGGTTTTCTGCAGAATATCACTCGAGCATGAATGGCTCACTTCGAGTGATCTTCCTATTTTCCTCTATATGCTTCAGTTCACGGTCTGTGCTTGCATAAGATTTTAGGGAGACAGAATTCCCACTCGTGGGTGATGTGGTCTCTCACTCGAGCACACATACCTCTGCTCGAGTGATCTTATATTTTGCACTGGGAAGCTCTTCTCTGGACAGCACTCGCAGTACCTTGCTCGAGCACAGAATGCTCATGCTCGAGCACTGACGTCTCTGCTTCGAGTGAATGAAGGAAGCATGCCTTTACTTGCTCTCGGCCAAACACTCGCATGCCCTCACTCGCATGTGTGCTCGAGTGAGAATGACTTTTCTGCTTCGAGTGCATACCTTGTGCTCGAGTGTTGCAACTATCTTCACATTTCAGCTGCTTCTGGACATCACTCGCACGACATTTTCAGAGAGTCAGTTTTTTTCACTCGCGGGTGATGTGGGGCCCCTTTAGAAAAATTTGATTCATTTGATCCAAATGATGTATCATAAGAATGCTCTTATCATATGCATTCCAATGCAACAAGAATCAGCTCCAAACTCCTTGTATTCTGCAAGTTATGATCGAAGGAGTGTATATTTCGCTAGTCTGCACAAGCATCAAATTCCAGAAGGTATAGCTCCTAGAATATACGTTAAAATGATGCAAATTACCTATCCATGGAAAGCTCTTTGAGTCTACTTTCATTTGGCACTGGTCTCGTCTCAATCCGATCTGTGGTTTGTGAGATATACTCAAAATACCGAACCTGTGTCAGAAAAAGACGGTGATTTCAATTTCATTTTCGACGAGTCATATCTCCTTCATTTGATCTTCTTTCAATGTGATTCTGGTTCCAATTTTACGTGTTGGGAGTCTTCTTTCATATGCCACCAGTTTCGGGTCAATCCGACGTGTGGTTTGAGAGATATGATCAAAATACCAGACCTCGCTCACGCTGAACGTAAAACAGAGTAGAACAGAGTATGCACCCGTGCTCGAGTGAGAAAGCCTGTGCTCGAGCATGTTCTTCCTGTGCTCGAGCATAACACCTTGTGCTCGAGCACAACTCCTCTAGAAGTGCCAAAACTCATATATAAGTCATCTTAGCTTCATATTAACATATTTCAACCATTATTTGATCATAGAAACCTCCGGAATCATTATAGACACCTCCAATATCACATCTAACAACTTGAATCTTGATATTCATGATAGATCTACCAAGTTCTTCATTCTTCAATATCTTTCTTCTTGGTTTTCTTCTTGATAATAATTCTCCATAACCAAAGTAAGCATCTCTTTGATTATCTTCAATTTCTTTCTTCTTCTTCCTCTTGTTCATTTTCATTAATTCAATCTTCTTCAATCTTTGCTTGACTAATCTACAAAATATGTAACATTAATTATAGTAGTTAGTCAAAGAAATACATTATATAAACTTTTTGCTCTTATCACTTAATATCTATATTTGACATCATCAAAACTAATCATATCTAACACTCTTGTGTTCAAACAATATTTCCTATATGCAAAACATAGTGATCTTTTTTTTCGCCAATTAAAAAGACAGTACTGCTTCTGTATGGAGCACATATTTCAGATGTTGATCTCTATTCTAAATAAAAGACATATTTTTTATATTTGCTAATTTTTTTTCTAATTTGCCCGTATTGATACTTCTTTAACAATAAGCAATGAGGAGATGTAAGAAAAGAATTAAGAAAGATGACCTAAGTGTTCTAGAAGATACATGTCATATTAACTAACTTATTTAATTTAATCAAATGAAATTTACTTTGTTTATAAACTTTGGTGGAAACCTGTTGGTGACTGCATCATCTGCGGTCAAAACTGTGACGGTAGAGATCCTTTGCAATCATGCAGTTCATGTATTTCAAAAGAGTGATAGTACTTGTTCCATTTTTCTTTGGCTAACTGGTGTGTTGTAGTGCATTTTCTTATGGGGAAAAAACAAGAAAAATGGATTTTAGCCGATCTCATTTAGTGAGATAAGTCTTTGTTATCGTCCTCATCTTAGATCCTTTGGTAACCCATTCTCTAATATTGTTTGTAATGTCTGAACTTCCCAAATATATATTCTCTTTTCTTTAGACCATTAGATTCTATATAAAATAAGTAACATTTTAATATCTCATGGCCTGTCATGGGTATGAAATGAAGTTTTGAAATTTTTTATGATTTTCCAAAAAAACAACTTCAAAAAATATGTAGTTTTGATTTATTTCTTAAATAATCATAAAAATGAAGATATTGTGCTGGTCTATGGCTGCATCACACAACATTGTGTCTCATTCAACTGTTCCAAAAATGAAGATATTTACCAACGAGAGTTGGCTCAAATGGTAGTGGTTTGAGCCCCCGTAAGGATGAGGACGCAAGTTCGAGTCCCGGGAAGCGCTCTCGTTGGGAGAGGGCGTACCCTGTCCACAATCGAGTGGGCAGCACTCTTGTCTCTCGGACCCGGACTGTAGTCGGTTGCCATTTGGCGCCGGATACCGGGGGGTCCCCAAGGAATCAAAAAAAAAAATGAAGATATTTCTTGGAAGAGGTTCATAAAGATCAGGCAAGACTATAGTTGATTATCAGCCAAGTTTTTTGAGCTAATGAAAGCACTTACTCCCACCCAACTCCTGCAAGTCCATATAGCTACCAGTCAGTTACAAATATCTCCAAATATGAGATTTGTGTAATTCCCTGACACTCTATATGTATGGCTTTTTTTTTTGTTTGGCCAACAAAGCTTTGAGTAAGTTTTTTTTTTTCAAAAAAAAAAAAATAGAAGACATGTTTTATGTAATATTAGAAAAAAATTGAAGTAGCATGTATATGTCATTTCAATGTGAGATATTAACACTTCAGGAATAAGTTTTATGTTATTGTAACAAAGTTAAGAGGATGTTTCGGTTTACTTTCGAAGAATTATGTGTTATCTAATGAGTATGGTGAATTTTAAGATATAAATATGTTGGTTTTTGCTACCTTATGTTTCCATTAAATTTTAAAATAAACTAGACATTCAAAAAACTAAAAACATTACTGTTAGTAACAAGAAAGTATTAATATAACATATTGAAGTGAAGAAAATAACGATACATACTTCATTGTTTCATGTTGCCATGACGTTAAAATGGCTTTTTCCAAGTTTTCCATAAATCACCGACGTCACAAAATAAATAACACATTAATGTAAAAGGAAGTACATAAGAGACTGCGTATACTTCAATAAACGACACAAGATAGACAAAAATAAAATTTAATTAAACTCCAACAAACAACTTACAAAAAATATGAATTTCATCAATGAATAATATTCCAATTGATTATCAATTTATGGTATTAGATTTGATTTTAAAACCCTTGTATTTTTCAATGTATTATCCGGTCAAATCCCTAATTTGGAAGCTAGAAAACTCATTTGTGGATTTCAAGGAAACTAGTTGGGTAAGATTTTTTATAATAAGTATATGTTAATTTCCCTAAAATACATATTTTAATCATGTGCATCAGCCCATGATGGTAACCCTTTTAAGTTTAACAGGCACACCCAATAGATATTTTATTGGGGTAAAATCATAAATTTTGGAGATAAAATAAATTAAGAACTTTTAATTACCACCAAATTTCTTCTTGTAGGCTTGATGTGATCAATCGAGAGCTTAGGAGACATAAAGTGATAAAAGTACAAAACCCCATTTTGTAATCTAAGCTCACTGTCTGTAATATCTTGAATTTTGGAATTGAAGGTTTGAGAATAAACCTAAATTAAGTGGACTACTAAGTTTCAGTTTAGCAGGTGCCTCAAATCTATTCCCTAATGTTTCTTACATCTTTGGGGTATTAAGAAAGTAAAATGGTGAATTTTAAAGAAAGTGATTATGCTTCCAGTGAAATTTCCTTCGAGGTAGTGAGCTTGTCATGGGGTTTTGGAAGAATAAATGATGAGCAAAAATTCTGAAATTTTACAGGGTGAAAGTAGACATCTAGGGCTTTAATATGATGGGTATTATAAGCCATTTTAATCAGTGGATTGAGAATTATGCATTTTTCAAGTTAGCCCAGTGAAACTGGAAAGTTTCTAAAGTAGCAGTCAAAGATTAAAAATCTGGGAATTATATGCCTTCAATTGGTAAGATTCTATATTTTTTTCTTAAAACTATACTCAGTAAGGGTTCTATAAGCTTTGTCATTTCTCCAATTCGATGTCTACAAATTTAGTTATGATTTTTCGAAGTTAGGGCAGAAAATCTGGCAAGAATTGGCACTATTCCGAAAATTGGGAAATAAATGTGATGGCAATTGTGTAATTGTCAGGGTTCTTAGACCCAGACTGGACCGGCCGGTCCGGCCCGGAACCTACCGACCGGTCAGTAGACCGGTCCGGTTCCCGGTCCCAATTTAAAAATTTTTTTTTTAAAACTTTTTCCTTTAGAATTTCATACTATAAACCTAAAATCTTCAATTATTCACCGGTTTGGTCCCGGTTTAGCTCCAGTTTGGCCCTGGTTTGACCCACTGACCCATAACCCAATACCCCGACCGGTTCAATACCTGATCTGGGTTTTAATACCTTGGTAATTGTGGAATAAAGTAAAAGTCCATATTTTCCTTTTATTGGTGGATATTTGGGATTAGGAAATATTTACTTGAAAGATAAATATGCCAAGTGGCATTAGAGTCGGGAATTAGGGCCGGCCCTTGACGGGCCAGGGCCTAACAGGGCCGGCCCTAAAGACTCGGGGTAAGGAAAATTGCAATTTTTCAAGGCCCGACCCAAGAGTATCAGGGCCAGGGCTGGTCCGCAGGACTGGTAAGTCCTTTTCACAATATTTAACTATTTTTCCTGCGTATTTTCCCCAGAGAGATGTAATTAGTAAATAACAACGATTAAAGTTCTAATTTAATACATAAATGTTGTCAATATTAAAGTTTAAATAACACGTTTCTTGCAACAAACAAACACAGTTACTAATGTATAATCAAAGGTAAAATCATGTCCATAAATAACTCACACAAAGGCCAAAGTATAAGAAGGCAATAAGTTAAATACTCTAACCTCTAAACAACATGAGTATTACGACTATCATTTTCACCTTCTTTGCCACTATCATCAATTTCAAGGATATTTGATTGTGTTTCAGTTTGAGCAGTAGGTTCAAGTAGTCAAATAATCACAACCTCCATAAAAAATCATACTCTATCAGGCAGCATAGTATATAATATGATTTTATTCTAAATAGCTAGAACAATATACTCAAAAATCACAATATGATTCAATTAGACAAAACAATATACTCAAAAATCATACTCTATACAATATAAGGACAGAGTGACATATAGATTCAATAAGGCAATTCAAAAATGTAACATGGTTTCTTTTCAAGCAAAAAAAATAAAAAATAAACGGGCTTATAGGGCCAGCCCTTTTAAGCCCGAGGCCTTACAGGGCCGACCCTTTTAGACCCGACTTCCTTTTGAGGCTACAATTTGCAAGCCCGGCCCTTGAAGGGCCAGGGCCTAGAAGGGCCAGGGCCTAAAAGGGCCGGCCCGACGGGCTCGGCCTGTTTTTCCGGCTCTAAGTGGCATCATCTAAAGCCAAGAAATTAAATTATAATTGCTAAAGTTGGAGCACATGTTTAAATTGCAATAAAATATATTATGTTGACTAAAAGAATGAGATAATTGTAGAAAACCCAATTGTTGCATGAAGGACCCATCTAGGTATGAACTTGGGGCAACTAGAAGAGGAAAGATTAGTTCAAGTTTAATGGAGGACAATGACACTAGTTGGTAGTAGATAACCCCAAGTACCAATTATGTCATAAAAGTCCTATTTTTGGAATAAAGAAAATCAAGAGAAAATGCTAAGATATTTTAAAAGCTTCCTTCCTCTTCCCTTCTCATATTTCAGTCCAAACACCCAACAAAGAGAGAGAGAGTGAGCTTGAGAGAAAATCTAGAGACAAGATGGAGAAAATCTCAAAGGTCAGCTTGTAGTTCTTGTGATTTAGCTTCCTTTCTTGTGAAATAGCTCCTCTAACATCTCCCTCTTCATGGAAATCATGGTGTAGCAAGCAAAATCTCAAGGTTGAGAGAGAGAGAGGGAGGTCGGTTTTAGAGAGATAAAGTGAAGAAATCCAAGGTAACCTCAAGAACATCAAATCTCTTGATATATTGTTGTAGTAGTTGTTGTTCTTGGCATGGTTGGTGGTTTATTGTTGATTTTGTAAATTTGGAAAGTAATAAACCTACGGGGAGGTGCTGCCCAAATTTAGTCTAATCAAGTTTAGAATGTGATTAAGTAGTTAAACAAGTGATTAAAGATGATAAGAAGGTGTTTTATGGATTGAAATAATAAAACTCCATTTTCTCCAAATTTTATAGAATTTCTTCCAGATCTGTTTTGGGCTATGTTTGGATTGGATTTTGGTGTTTTTGATGATTTCATTGTGTTTAGAATTGGAAAATTGTGTAGGGTTCATGTTGGGTGAGAAGTAAGAAAAGCCCTAGAAAGTGAAATGACAAAAATAGCCTTAAAACAGTCACATAGGGGCTGTCAGGGGTAAATTCATAATTGGGCTGGAATTTGAGAAAAACGAGGTCAAAAAATAGATTCCTTGGGCGAAAATATGTCAGAATAGCCCGGGTCAAAATTTCGAAAAAAGTACAGTCAGACTGGGTACAGTAAGGCCGAGGTCCTAGGGGCATTTTGATCATTTTTCATATAGACTCGTATAACCCTCAGAAACACTATGAAAGTGTCCAAATTGTATATTTGACATTTTAGGACTGAGTTGAGAGCCAATCGGTGGCACGCATTACGAGACACGTTATTCGAGGATCAGGGAAGGTGATAAAGGTGGTAAGCAAATGTGGGATTTGGCTTTCAGAGGTTAAGTTTCTGGGCCATATAGTCTCACAGTAAGGAGTTTTGGTGGATCCTTGCAAGGTGGAAGCAGTACTGAATTGAAAAAGGCCAAAGACTGTTTCTAAAATGCGCATTTTTCTGGATCTTGCTGGATATTACTGAAGAGTCATGCTGAATTTCTCTAGAATAGTTTTTCCTTTAACAAGGTTAACCCAAAAAACTCAACATTATATGTTGGAGAAGCTTCATTGAGACTGCAATTAATGTTAACATCGATACTGATAAATCTAGATTTATTGTGGACCTTTGTTGTCCTTGTTGATGCCAAGAGGTAGGATTGGGAAGTGTTTTAATACAGCATGGCCATGTTTTGGCATATGCATTTAGAGAATGGAAGCTTCACTGAAATTTTAATTATTATCCCATATATGATCTTGAGTTAGCAGCAATTGTCTTGCATTAAAAATTTGGAGACGTATCATGATGGTGCGACTGTAGTGTTGCACTGCAACTACCAAAATTTGAAGTATTGATATAATTAAAAAGAATTGAATATGAGAAAGCGTTACCCGAAGTTTATGGCTATATAAATAGAGGTGGTAATATGGGTTGGGACCGTAGACCGAGCCCGCCCAACCCGATAAAATGGGCGGTTTGGGTTCTACAAAACTGTGACCATATTGATGCAGTCCTTTTTTGCCCAAACCCATATGATCCCAACCCGTCACAGGTTAGACCACCGGGTTAGTGGGTTGGCCCATATTTTTTTTTAACTAAGAGGTAAAAGGAAGAGCCATAAGCCAACAGGTAAGAGGTAAAAGGAAGAGCCATAAGCCAACAGGTCCAAGTCTCCAAAACTATAACTTTGAAGTCCAAAGTCCAGTGGTCTAGCCTATTTCTCCTCAATCCTTACTCTCCTCAGCGGCTCAACTTGGTGCCCTGGTCAACTTTGTTTTTTTTTGTGCTTGAAATTTGAATTGAAACACTCTCTCAGTCTCTCACTCGGTCACTTTGTCTATCTCACTGCAAAATCAAAATGAAGCCCTAGTTCTCACTTCCCACCCAATTCGGCAGTTCCCATTTTCCGGCACCCTCTAACTCGAGTCTCTGACTAGCCAAGTCCCTAGTCCCCAATCGCCGAGCTCTGCCTCGGTAGTCAACGTTCTCACTCCTACTCTCTTGACTCACACTCAACCGACGGTGAATCTCAGATCTTGGTGCTCAACGCCTCAACCTCTCACTCTCTTGACTCACACTCGGATCTCAGTGCTCAGTCTGGAAGCTCAGTGACATTCTTCACTCATCAAGTTCTGCCTGTGAAGTCGACGTTCTTCACTCAATCTGTTCTTCACTCAGTCTGTTCTATTCGTTCTTCACTCTCAGGTGCTTTTTCTTAATCTGAACTCTGGGAAAAATTAGGAACTCTGTGGATCTTGTTTCTTTCTGAAACTACATAGTATAAAAATTAGACAAATTGAAACATTTTTGTGCCCTATCTTTCTTTTTGTTTTTTTTTGTTGAGTGAACTCTGTGCCCTGTCTTTACTTTTTAATGTTATTTGTTATCTAGTTTTAAACAAAGCAATAATGGATTAGAGTGAAAAGTTAAGAGTTTGTGTAATGTGAAATATGTTGCTCTTACCAATGGCAATTACAATTATCTCAAGTGCTTTTGTATTTGTTTTTGCGAAGTATCAACTATCAAGTCTTGTGTATATGAAATGACAAATTATTTCTTAAAGTTTAAAACAATGTGATTTGATTTTTCTTAGTCAGAGCCGTAGCTTAATGTGATTTACGAAAATGTGATTTGATAGCTATTGTGGTTGATGTCCTGTTCTACTTATTTATTTATAGAAATAATATGTCTGAGACTGAGATGGATAAGAATGTTGCAAATGAGAGTCAAACTAATGTTACAGAAGGAGGAGATGGAATAGGCTATGAACTTGACTCTTCTGCACATGACACTATCGCAAAGAGGGCCAAAAAATGCACATATGATGTTTGGAGGTATTATGCTAAACTTGGCATACAAGATGGGAAAGAAAAGGCTAAATGTAAAGGGTGTGGAAAAGAGTTTGCTGTGGGTAGTAAGAATGGCACTTCAACCATTTGGCGTCATGTGGATTCATGTCATGAAATTCCAAAATATCGTGACATTGGTAAAATGATGTTAGACCAAACTGCCAAGATGAGAAGTAGACATCTAGATCATAAAAGATTCTGGAAATTAGTTGCTAAAGCAATTGTTGTACATGATTTTCCCTATTCTTATGCTGAATATGATGTTGTTAGGGAAATAAATTAGTTTTTGAATCCTGAGTGTAGGTTTATTACTAGGAAAACTTCTGTGGTAGATGTTTGGAATCTGTATCTTAGAGAAAAGGAAAAGCTGAAACAAAAAATGCCCTAGTAGAGTTTGCTTAACTACTGATTTATGGACTGCAATAACTACTAAAGGATATATTTGTTTAACTGCTTATTTTGTTGATGACAAATGGAACCTTAATAGCAAAATACTTGCATTCACACACATGGAACCTCCATACTCTGGAGTAGAATTGGCTAAAAAGGTGTATGGTCTAATGGTTGATTGGGAGATTGAAAAGAAAGTGATTTCTATTACTTTGGATAATGCTTCAGCAAATGATAGTATGCAAAAGATATTGAAAGATAGGTTGAATTTGAGTAAAGTTTTGGTATGTAATGATGAGTTTTTTCATGTGAGATGTTGTGCCCATATCTTGAATCTCATAGTTTAGGAGGGGTTGAAGGTAACAAGTGAAGCTGTGCAAAAGATTCGGGATAGCATTAGATATGTAAGGGCATCAGAGGCAAGGGCTATCAATTTCAAGAAATGTGTGGAACAAGTTGGCATTACAACTTCTATGGGTTTGAAATTCAACACATACAATGTTGAAAAGTGCAATTACATATCGAGATGCTTTTGCTACTTTAGCTTTCCATGACACCGGTTATAATCATTCTCTAACAAATGAAGAGTAGTCTAGAGTAGTGGAGATGTGCAACTTCTTGGCTCCATTTGCAGTGATAACTGAGTTGATTTCTGGGTCATCATATCCAACTGCTAACATGTATTTTGTGCAAATATCAACCATTGAGTTATTGCTAAAGCAACATGTGCATAATGATGACCCAGTGATTCAATAAATGGCTCTGAACATGATTGCAAAGTTTGACAAATATTGGAGTGATTGTAGCATTATCCTTGCAATTGCAATCATTCTTGATCTATGGATGAAGTTTGATATAATAAGGTTTACTTATTCTTAACTTGATCCCATAGAATACAATGAGAAGATTGAACATGTTAAGAGGAAGTTGTATTGTGTTTTCAATGAATACAAAAGTTTGAGTGTGATAGGAGTAGGATCATCATCATCTTCAGCCCTTGATATTGCTACATCAATTGGTTCAAGTTCTACTTCTACTATCAATGAAAATGTTTCAGCAACAATATCTAGCTAACCTCCTCTTCATTTGATTACAAGCAGTGGAAGAAAAGGTCATTTATCCAATATAGCTTTTGGGGTAAGTTTGCAACTCTTGATTTGTTCAATTATTAATGTTATTTTGATTGATAGCTTACTAATACTTTATTACTATATTGTAGACTTATCTTAAATGCAAGAGCAAAGACATTGCATCAGTGGAAAAGTTTGAACTAGACTACTATCTGGAAAAACCAACATTGAATCCTAACTTATATGTAGACATGGAAGTTTTGGATTATTGGAAGACTAACTCTGCTCGTTTTCCTTGTCTTTCAAAGATGGCATATGATATTTTAAGCATTCCAATAACTATAGTGGCTAGTGAATCATCTTTCAGTATTGATTCACGAGTTCTCACAAAGTATAGAAGTTCTCTTCTTCTTGCTAATATTCAATCTCTTATCTGTACGCGTAATTGGATGCTTGGTTTCCCAACGGAAGATGTTATTAATGATGGTAATATAATTATATTTACTCATTGTTATTTATTCGCTCATTTAAAATTAGCATAATATTATCTTTCACTTTGTTTTATTATCTGTGGCAGTGACGGATTTACCTGGGCAAATACAAAGTGATCGAGCTCAAGATATGGCTTCACATTGTGCTTCAAATTGAAACACCTTTAATATTAACTAATTATTGATTATTGTTAAGTTATACTGATGACTTGTGGATTTATATTTATTTTGTTATGTGTGGACCTATGATGAATGTTTAATTTGCAATGTATTTTAATTTTGTTATGTTTAAGTATGTAGAGAAAACAATCTTATTGTATAAAAAAACAATCCTAGTATATTGTTAAAAAAAATTGAAAAAGAAAGGATTGACTCGCCCAACCCGCCATCCCAGCAATTATACATTACTAGGACTTAATAAAAGTAAATTTCCCAAAATTAGGGTTTACAAAACCTTTCCAAAATCTATCAACAATGGTCTTATATTCACATTATAATACACAAATGACCTAAACAATTTGATTCCATTTATAAATATCAGAGTATACAGTAAATTCCTGACACACTCGGGTTCCATTGATTAATAAAGGGTTTATACAAGGCATAATGCCCTATTTTTGGAATAAAGAAAATCAAGGGAAAATGCTAAGATATTTTAAAAGCTTCCTTCCTTGAGAGAAAATCTAGAGAGAAGATAGATAAAATCTCAAGGGTCAGCTTGTAGTTCTTGTGATTTAGCTTCCTTTCTTGTGAAATAGCTCCTCTAACCTCTCCCTCTTCATGGAAATCATGGTGTAGCAAGCAAAATCTCAAGGTTGAGAGAGAGAGAGGGAGGACGGTTTTAGAGAGATAAAGTGAAGAAATCCAAGGTAACCTCAAGAACATCAAATCTCTTGATATATTGTTGTAGTTGTTGTTGTTCTTGGCA
The DNA here is from genome assembly GCA_963242795.1 of Inga leiocalycina. Lineage (NCBI taxonomy): Eukaryota > Viridiplantae > Streptophyta > Magnoliopsida > Fabales > Fabaceae > Inga > Inga leiocalycina. Next base: position 73,081,584 of record OY725320.1, read on the forward strand.
TGGTTGGTGGTTTATTGTTGATTTTGTAAATTTGGAAAGTGATAAACCTATGGGGAGGTGCTACCCAAATTTAGTCTAATCATGTTTAGAATGTGATTAAGTAGTTAAACAAGTGATTAAAGATAATAAGGTGTTTTATGGATTGAAATAATAAAACTCCATTTTCTCCAAATTTTATAGAATTTCTTCCCAATCTGTTTTGTGCTATGTTTGGACAGGATTTTGGTGTTTTTGATGATTTCATTGTGTTTAGAATTGGAAAATTGTGTAGGGTTCATATTGGGTGTGAAGTGAGAAAAGCCCTAGAAAGTGAAATGACAAAAATAGCCTTAAAACCGTCACATAGGGGCTGTCAGGGGTAAATTCGTAATTGGGCTGGAATTTGAGAAAAAAGAGGTCAAAAAATGGATTCCTTGGGCGAAAATATGTCAGAATAGCCCGGGTCAAAATTTTGGGAAAAGTACAGTCGGACCGGGTATGGCAAGGTCGAGGTCCCGGGGGCATTTTGATCATTTTTCATATAGACTCGTATAACCCTCAGAAACACTATGGAAGTGTCCAAATTGTACATTTGACATTTTAGGATTGAGTTGAGAGCCAGTCGGTGGCACGCATTATGGGTTACTTTATTCGAGGATCAGGGAAGGCGATTAAGGTAGGGAACTTACCTCTCCTGCATGTATTTGATATTTGTGCTGGCGTATTGATGTATGTTATTGCTTTGTTTGATTATGTGAAACATATATGAATGATTGAAGTTTTGTTTCTGTTTATTCTATGGCCATAAGTATGTTGTTTGAAATATTGAGCACGTAGATATGTCATTTTGTAAGTATGAGTTATGTAATACAAGCATGTCGTGCATTAATAACTTACCTTGCATGCATATTTGTACTGTTTTCCTACTGAGATTCTCTCGAATTTCACCCTCCTCTACCAACAATTTAGACAGGTGAATATATAAGGTATGCAGAGATCAAAGAAGAGAACTATATAAGAGGATTACAGTGGTAGAACGAAGACGAGAATTGATGTTTCTATTTTACTAGAACGGGCTTCAACGCTCAAGTAGCCCTGTATGGCTACATTAATGGTAATTATCATGTACGAACCCCTATGGGTTATTTATGTAATCATGCATATATTAACAGTATAATTATGCTATTCTTGTGTTGCCTATCGTATTGCGTATCGTTTTCGGCTATGACTCTAAAATAAAGGTGAAGAAAAGATAAGGGTGTGACATTTTGGTATCAGAGCCCAGTGGTATCAGAATGGTACCAATAGTATCAGAGTGGTATCAATGGTATCAGAGAACAGTGGTATTAGTAGGCACAACATTTGAGACAAGGGTAGTCTCAGGGTACCAGTGGTTAGAAGTAGATAAAGCCAGTATCTACGTTTTCGCATGGTTGCATGAAAGTTAAGCATGCTCAACCTAGGGAAATCTTAGGATGGGTGACCCCCCTGGGAAGTTATGTTGGCAGGGTCATGGAGACTTGAGGAACTGTAATTATTTTAAGGTTTTCCCATGACTAATGATCCTTTGATTTAAATGATTTAAAGAATACCTAGATGCATGGAAATAATGATGATGTAAGTATTGATTTTAAATCGGGACATTTCTGTTGCGGTGAATATTGCCCAAAAAGGTCCATTTGATAGGGTTATAGAAATTTGAGGTGTAGTAAATGTTTTGAGGTTTCTCTATGCTAAATGATGATCTGTAGTAACACTGCGGTGTTAAAAGTATGTAGGTATGATGTACAGTGAGGCACAATTAGTAGTGATTATGTCGTATATCGATCTTAAGGAATCCAAACCTGTGATACTGAATGTTGAGAATAGGCGCTATTGATCTTGATTCTTAGTGAACCTATTGGTATAATTGAGGAAAATGATTTCCAATTTATGTAATATTGAGGTTATAGATTTCATGATGAATCTAAAAGTTGGGTTAAAGATTCTAGGTTGTAAAGTCATACATGCTAGATATGTTGTAGTGAACTGAACTGAGTACCTATGGGTACATTGAACTGCATATTGCTACTCTTATTAATATAGATAATAAGTGGTATGTAATAATCAAGGATCATAGTAATGAGCTACGAGAGATGTAACCCCTTGCCTTATAAACAGTTGTTATAATTTGAAAACACGTAATTAAGATGAATTAGAGACCAACAAATGATAAAATTTTGTTTGTAATCAGTCTAACTTAGTCTCCTATTCATATTCCGAATATAACTACCCTGTACAGTTAAATTACTTGTATACATATCAGAGTGCACAACAAAAATCCCGACAACCCCCGGGTTTCATATATAACAACTAAGGGTTCATAAACTCCCATTTAGGGGATTACATAACTGTATCCAAAATAATATTTACAAAATATACAGTGATCCCCAATCAAAATTCGATAACCAATATCCTAAAATCAAATCACCTTACAGAAGTCTTAGCCGCCCTTGGTCGCTTCCTTCCCTTTTGAGGCACTTGCCCTGTCTGAAGGTTAGTCAATAGAAAGAATGAGATTTAAAAGAATCCCAGTAGTAACAAATCCCTCATACCATACATAATCACAAAGCATGCAATGCCATCATTAAGTAGCATAGCAGCACGAAACACAGCATACAAGCTGCCACGTATACACAAAATCACATAATCACATCCCCCGTATCTCCACCGTCCTGAAGGCACGGTCCTCCCATCGGAACCACCGATGGGCCACAGGTGAAGGATTCACAAATAGCCTTACGGCTTCCACATAGTCACATCTAGAGCCGGGAATACGAGCCGGCCCGACCCTACAAGGCCGGCCCTTCACCGGCTTGGGTTTAAATGGGCCGGCACGTTTAGGCCCGCTTCCTAAAAAACCCTTAATTTTTAAAGCCCGCAACCTTACAGGGCTGACCCTTTATGGGCTCGGACCTAAATAGGCTTGAACTCATTTTAATTAAAAAAAAATATTTTTCAAGTTTTACAATTTATTTATTATTTTACCTTAAATTGAGATATATTATTTTCAAAACTCATAAATTTTTAGTTAAAATAATCATCTAAAGTCCAAATTAGCCTCTTTTTTAAAGTTTAAATGAATAAAATATTGAAGAAAATAAAATAAATCAAACCATTTAATAAGTGTTTACCTGTTATTGATACTTTATTACTTCCTTAGGTGTCTCTCATATTGATAATTTGATATAATGATATTATATATTAATTTATTTTTAAAAAATATTAAACGGGCCTAAAAGATTCAGCCCTACAGGGTCGGTCCTTTTAGGCTCGTTTCCTATTTTAGCCTTTAAATCATAAGCCCGGCCCTTCTAAACGGTCCGGCCCGGCCTGAATTCCTGGCTCTAGTCACATCCCCCGTATCTCCACCGCCCCAAAGGTACGGTCCTCCCTTCGAAACCACCGATGGGCCGTAGATGAAGGATTCATAAACAATGATCGATCAAACATACAATGCAATACATATAGTACAAGAGAAAGTATTACTACCTTGTTCTTTCTGAGCATGCTCTTGCATAGTTTGCTCACGAGCAGGGCAAATATCAAATCCTAAAAACCAAAATCAAGGACGACGGATTAATCTATATTCCAAATTCTTAATTCCATAACACTTAAAGTTGATTATTATTTGAACTCTTTAGGTGGCTACTAGAAGCCTAAACACATGCTTAAAGGGTTGGAAGAACTACACCAAAAATCCCTTTTTTAGAAGTGTAAACACTGATTTTAACTGATACACTTAAATGAAGGAGGCCTCACTCAAGTGATAATGAGATTTGCACTCGAGCATGGAAGCTTACTCATGCGAGTGCTTGATAGAGAGTAATGACAGAATAGAAAAATGATCACTGCACTTGAGTCCTGAACTCAACACTCGAGTGGTAGCCTTATACTCACCCTAGTCCTACAAAGTGAGGCATAAGAAGTGACTACCCGAGAACAAAGAAAATCCTGAAGTGAGAAGTACACTCGAGCACTGGCTCTGGCACTCGAGTGATAGCACAACATTTGTGAGTGCTAGGACACACTCTCAAAAAATTGGCTGTGAGTGCTAACTCGATATGCGAGTTCATAGTGCTAAATGCACGAGTACTTGAGTGAAAACCTAGATCACTCGCAAGTGAGAACATGCACTTATGCTTTCTTTGCGAGGGAGTGCAACTGAAAACTGAAGGAAAAGAAAAAATATGATGCTGTACTCAAGTAAGGCTTATCAGAAGCCAGAACGTAACAGATGACAGAATTTTCTAAATTTCCAACCAATGTGTGTCCAATAGCTCCCAAAATCCATAAACAACCTTATCCCCACCAAATTTTCACAAAGAACCCATTGGAATCACTAAAATAACCAAATTCTCATCATATCCCCAGTTATTCAGTTTTGAACCTAAATACATCCAAAACCACCAATTTGTTAAAGTCTCTATCCCAATTCTAAACTAACTCTAATGGCACAAAGACACAATATAACACTAATTCCACCATAATACAATATCCAATTCATCCATTTCAAAATCATACTATGATCAGGGAAAAACTCACAAACTCCAAAACTTAACCAATAATCACAATGGATATATCAAAATGCAATACATACTCACCTCTTCCTCTTTCCAAAAGTAGTTCCTTGATTCCACCACTTTCAAATTTCTTCAAACACTCAAACACCTTCTTTCACAAATCTAAAATCATAGCAATGAAGCTCTCATCACCATGAACAACATTAAAGAAGATGAATTGAGCATTCAAAGACAAATTCTCACCCAAACTTGAGCTTTCTTCTTTCTCTTTCCTCCTTGCTTTGAACGAAAATGGAGAATGAAGAGAGAGAATGAGATGATGATGAAGAAACAGATTTTTCCCCTTCCCTATGCATGTTGGCCGACCTCGAGGGAGAAAGGAGAGAGGGAAAGAGTTAAAAATTTGACTTTGATCCCATGGTCCATACCATGCCACTTGTCATGATCTTGTTCCCTTACCTATGATCACACATGAACTCTAAAGCACATGATTCCACCCTCTTAATCCCTTGACAATGAACCCCAACCATTGATCTTTGAGTTACCAATGAGTTTCCTCTTCAGTAACTAACCAATTGGTCGGTAACAATCTTTTTCCCATTTTACCCCTAATTATGGCATTCTTTATTAAATCACCACCAAACACATTTTATCATTCATTTCTCTCAACCATCCATGTGCCCTCCCCTACACTAGCGTTCATTTTAAGCTTTATCACACAATTAAGCTTAAATGCAGGGTTTGGGCATTGGTCATAACACATTTAAACCACAATTCACATCGTTTTCTTCAAAAGTGTTTATTCAACAATAATTACATTCACTTTTGAAGTCATTAGCCCTTAAACCCATTTTTGCATTATTACAAGAGATGCAGTAGAACATAGACTAGGGGAAGATTAGAAATCCAATATTATCTAGGAAAGGCCAATATAGTAACTTTATCCTTCATGCACTATGTGAATGTTTATATGCTTTGTATATGCCATCTTCTGCAATATGTATAATACACAGTGCCTTCGGGTACATTGATGAATAATGCCTACGGCAGTGCCTTTAGGTACACTTATATGCCTAGTTGAGGACTGAGGTACGGAATGTGTAGGGGTTGCAGCTCTGAACATATTTTCGACTGAACTGAGTTATGTGTTAGTATAATATTGCAGTATATGGTGCAAGGCATATATATTATTACATTCTCTATGAACGATTGCGTGTTACTACGAAGGTCAAGTGGGATCCAACTAAGGTGGTGAGAAAATGTGGGATTTGGCTTTCAGAGGTTAAGTTTCTGGGCCAAATAGTCTCACAGCAAGGAGTTTTGGTGGATCCTTGAAAGGTGGAAGCAGTGCAGAATTGAAAAAGGACAAAGACTATTTCTAAAATGCACAGTTTTTTGGATCTTGCTAGATATTACTGAAGAATCATGCTGAATTTCTCTAGAATAGTTTTTCCTTTAACAAGGTTAACCCGAAAAACTCAACACTATATGTGGGAAAAGCTTCAGAGAGACTGAAATTAATGTTAACATCGATACTAATAATTCTAGATTTACTGTGGACCTTTGTTGTCCTTGTTGATGCCAAGAGGCAGGATTGTGAAGTGTTTTAATACGGCATAACCATGTTTTGGCATATACATTTAGAGAATGGAAGCTTCACTGAAATTTTAATTATTATCCCACATATGATCTTGAGTTAGCAGCAATTGTGTTGCACTAAAAATTTGGAGACGTATCATTATGGTGCAACAGTAGTGCTGTATTGTAACTACCAAAATTTGAAGTATTGATATAACTAAAAAGAACTGAATATGTGAGAGTGTTACCTGAAGTTTATGGCTATATAAGTGTAGCAAATTTTGGGAACGAAATTTATTTAAGTGGGGAGAAATGTAATATCCTGAATTTTGGGATCGGAGGCTTAGGAATAAGCCTGAATTAAGTGGATTGCTAAGCCTCAATTTAGCAGGTCCCCCAAATATATTCCCTAATCTTTCTTACATTTTTGGGGTATTAAGAAAGTAAAATGGTGAATTTGAAGAAAGTGATTATGCTTCCAGTGAAATTTCCTGTGAGGTAGTGAGCTTGTCATGGGGTTTTGGAAGACCAAATGATGAGACAATATTCTGAAATTTTACAGGGTGAAAGTAGACATCTAGGGCTTTAATGTGATGGGTATTATAAGACATTTTAATTAGTGGATTGAGAGTTATGCATTTTTGAATTTAGCACAACAAAACTGGAAAGTTTCTGGAGCAGCAGTTAAAGAATAAAAATATGGGAATTATGTGCCCCCAATTGGAAAAATTCTATATAATTTATTGAAACTAGACTCAGTAAGGGTTTTATAGGCTTTGGAATTGCTCTGATTCTATATCTACAAATTTAGTTATGATTTTTTGAAGTTAGGGTAGAAAATTTACCAAGAATTGGCACTATTCAGAAAACTGGGAAATAAATGTGGTGGCAATACTGTAATTGTGGAATAAAGTAAAAGTCCATATTTTCCTTTTATTGGTGGATATTTGGGAGAAGGGAAATATTTACTTGGAAGATAAATATGCCAAGTGGCATCATCTAAAGCCAAGAGATTAAATTATAATTACTAATATTGGAGCACATGTTTAAATTGCAATAAAATATATTATGTTGACCAAAGGAATGAGATATTTGTAGAAAACGCAATTGTTGCATAAAGGACCCATCTAGATGTGAACTTGGGGCAACTAGAAGAGGAAAGATTAGTTCAGCTATAATGGAGAACAATGACACTAGTTGGTAGTAGATAACCCGAAATACCAATTATGTCATAAAAGTCCTATTTTTGGAATAAAGAAAATCAAGGGAAAATGCTAAGATATTTTAAAAGTTTCCTTACTCTTCCCTTCTCATATTTCCGTCCAAACACCCAACAAAGAGAGAGAGAGTGAGCTTGAGAGAAAATCTAGAGACAAGATGGAGAAAATCTCAAAGGTCAGCTTGTAGTTCTTGTGATTTAGCTTCCTTTCTTGTGAAATAGCTCCTCTAACATCTCCCTCTTCATGGAAATCATGGTGTAGCAAGCAAAATCTCAAGGTTGAGAGAGAGAGGGAGGACGGTTTTAGAGAGATAAAGTAAAGAAATCCAAGGTAACCTCAAGAACATCAAATATCTTGATATATTGTTGTAGTTGTTGTTGTTCTTGGCATGGTTGGTGGTTTATTGTTGATTTTGTAAATTTGTAAAGTGATAAACCTATGGGGAGGTGCTGCCCAAATTTAGTCTAATCATGTTTAGAATGTGATTAAGTAGTTAAACAAGTGATTAAAGATAATAAGAAGGTGTTTTATGGATTGAAATAATAAAACTCCATTTTCTCCAAATTTTATAGAATTTCTTCCCGATCTGTTTTGGGCTATGTTTGGATTGGATTTTGGTGTTTTTGATGATTTCATTGTGTTTAGAATGGAAAATTGTGTAGGGTTCATATTGGGTACAAAGTGAGAAAAGCCCTAGAAAGTGAAATGACAAAAATAGCCTTAAAACCGTCACATAGGGGCTGTCAGGGGTAAATTCGTAATTGGGCTGGAATTTGAGAAAACGAGGTCACAAAATGGATTCCTTGGGCGAAAATATGTCAGAATAGCCCAGGTTAAAATTTTGGGAAAAGTACAGTCGGACCAGGTATGGCAAGGCCAAGGTCCTGAGGGCATTTTGATCATTTTTCATATAGACTCGTATAACCCCCAGAAACACTATGGAAGTGTCCAAATTGTACATTTGAAATTTTAGGACTGAGTTGCGAGCCAGTCGGTGGCACGAATTACGAGGCATGTTATTCAAAGATCAAGGAAGGCGATTAAGGTAGAGAACTTACCTCTCCTGCATGTTTTTGATAATTATATTGGTGTATTAGTGCATGTTATTGGTTTACTTGATTATGTGAAACATATATGAATGATTGAAGCTATGTTTTTGTTTATGCTATGGCCATAAGTATGTTGTTTGAAACATTGAGCACATAGATATGTCATTATGTAAGCATGAGTTATGTAATGTGTAATATCCCAATTTAGGATTAAGGGCTAATGACTCTGATATTGATTGTAATTAGTGTAATTAAAAAATTTTAGAAAAATATGATGTAAATTTGATATATGTGTATTTGGTGATTAGAGATCAAGGGTTGAGATCTATTGACCATGGGTCGGAATCCCATGCTTTGCATATATGTGAGCTTATGTAAGAGTGTGTAGGATGATAACATGTGGCATTGTGTAGTCCCTTGGATGGCACTAAAGGACAAAACATTACTTTTTCTCTCCCTTCTCTCTCCTATGCGGTTTTTGTTTATGGTTAGGGGAGGGAGTGTGCTTCATCATCATCATCTCTTCCATCTCTCATTTTCTCTCTCTTGCCTTCCCCATTTTCGCTGAACTCAAGCAAGAAAAGAGAAAGTGAAAGCTTTGATTTTGGGTGATTAATGATCCTTCTTTGTTAAAATCCTCTTCTCTAATGTTGTGCACCTCATTGAGAGCTTCATTGTGGTGATTTTAGAATCTTGAATAGTGTTGACTTGGGTGTTGGACGAAACTGAAAGTTGGAGAATCAAGATTCTGGATTTGGCAAAGTGAAGAGGTATGCATTTGATGCATTTTGATATATATGTTATGAGTTTTGGATAAGTTTAAGAAATTTTGGAAAATTTGCCCTAATTTATGGTTATTTTGGAATAAATGAAATTCATAGTAATTGATGTTGGAATTAGTCTATTGTGGAGTTATTTAATTGTTGGAGTTGATTTGGAAAGTTTGAATTGAGTTAAGTGAAATTTGGACATTGGGTGTGTCATAGAGACCTAAGTGTTTGATTGTTGTTAGAATGGTATTTGGGTATTTTGAAAGTTGCCAATGTGTTCCTTAGGCATGAGTAAGTGAGTATGAACTGTGTGAGAAGTTTGGAAACCATTGGGATTGGTTTTGACCATCTGGAAAATATTTGTCATGTGCTGCGATCTGGGCATTCTGATAGCAACACTCGAGTGAGGGAAGATCATGCTCGAGTGCTGCGTGTATTTTCCCTTTTTTGCTTCGAGTTTTGCCCGGGTTCTATGAGTAGAGCTCGAGTGCACTTTTGTCATCGCGAGTGAAGTTGGTGGTCACTCGAGTGAGCAAGGGATTGCTCGAGTGATGGTGTGAGTCCAAGGTTAGGGTTACTCTCGGGTTGTCACTCGCTGGCCAATGCTCAAGAGTGTGATCTGACACTCGTGAGTGCAGGCCTCTCACCCGAGCACTGGGGGGTATGCTTGGTGAGCTTGTCCTTCTGATGTTTCTTGTGCTCTCGGGTTCTCACTTCTTGTCTTGCACTTTCGGTGACTCGAGTGAGTTTGGAGTCATCACCCGAGTGCAAAGCTATATGCTCAAGTGCGGTGAGACCTTTCTGGCCATGATGGTTGCTCACTGTCAAACACTCGCGAGTGAGAGCCGTTCTCACTCGGGCATGAGTGTCTCATCACTCAAGTGAGGTCGAGCCAGTTTAAAATCACTGTTTTACCTTTCGAAAAAGTGGTTTTCAGGGTAGTTCTCCCAACCCTTTAGGCATATGTTTAGGCCTCTAATAGTTATCTAAAGAGTCCTAAATAATAACCAACTTAGAGTATTATGAAAATATACACTTGGAAAATAAATTGATTGGTTGTCCCTAATTTTGTATAGGATTTGATATATGTCGCCCTCGTGAGCCTGCGGAGCCAAAGAAAGTCAGGAAGATTCAGGTAGTGACTTTTCCTTTATATCGTATGTGATGCATTGTATGTGTGTTATATAATTGGTTTGTGATGGATTTATATGCTGCAATATTTGTGAAATTGTGTATGCGCCGCTATACCAATAGTCCCTGAGTCGCTAACAATGGTTCGGGTAAGGGCTTTGTGCCTTCCCGGCGGTAAAAGGGGATGAGGTTAGGGTGTAACATTTGTGATTATGTGAGCCGAAAGGCTATTTGTGGGTTGAAAGGCTATATGTGAGCCGTAAGGCTATTTGTATGCACTGCCATACCAATAGTCCCTGAGTCACTAACAACGGTTCGGGTTAGGATGGTGTGCCTTCCCGGCGGTAAAAGGGGATGAGGGTGGAGTGTGATTTGTGTTGTTGCTGTTATGTGATGATTTGATTACATGCTATGTGATTACGTGTGGTATGAATGATTTGTTACTACTGGGATTCTTTAGAATCTCACTCTTTCCAAATGACTAACATTTTCAGACAAGGTGAGTAGTTCCAAGGATAAGCGGCCAACCAGGAGTGGTTAGGGCTAGTAGGGACATACTGGAGTTCGGACCGTTGGTTATCTGTTTTGGATTTTGGATTTTGGGATTACTTTGTATATGAGATGTAAATATGAATTTTTGGTCATGTAATCCCCATTTTGGGAAACCTTTAAACCCATTATATATATATATAAGTAACCCGGGTTTTCCGGGATTTCGGTTACGCACTCTGATATTTATTATGTGATATAACTGCACAAGTAATTGTATTCGAAAGTGAATGTGAGACCAGATGAATTCTGTTTTAAATGTTTTGTTTGTTAACCCTATCTCTTAGAGATGAGTGATTATAAAAATGATTTTTGTCTTATTGGTCTCTATTTCACTTAAATTTCATAGTCCGAATATAATTACCGTGAGGGGGGTTACATAATGCAAGCATGTCATACATTAAGCACTTATCTTGCATGCATATTAGTACTGTTTTTCTACTGAGATTCTCTCGAATCTCTTCCTCCCCTACCAACAATTTAGAAAGGTGAATACGGAAGGTATGCAGAGATTAGAGAAGAGAACTACGTAAGAGGATTACAGTGGTAGAACGAAGACGAGAAAATGTCTCTGTTTCACTAGAACGGGCTTAGACGCCCAAGTAGCTATGTATGGTAATTATCATGTATGAACCCCTATAGGTTATTTCTGTAAGTATACATATATTATCAGTATAATTATGTTATTTCTGTGTTGCTCACAGTATTGCGTATCGTTTTCCGCTATTACTCTAAAATAAAGGTGAAGATAAGATAAGGGCACGACATTGTCAATCACAAGAATTTAGTTCACTTTATAGCCTCATTTTAAAGCTTGAAAGGTCTACTATGAACCCATAAAATATCACAATCACTAGGCAATGTTTGATCAATCCACAAGAGATATTATGGTGATTGTTCTCATACTCTTGCTGCTGCAAGTTGAAGTTTTAGTTAATATGCCTTCTTCCATCCATTAATTTTTTTTTTCAGCTAATCTAGGGGAAATACATGTATGCTTTGTACGGAATGAAAATGGTCAATACTAGACTACTAGTTTCTTTTGTCACACTTTGGCATGAGGATCTAATTTTTTAAAATCATACCCACACATCACCACACCTTGAGGGGTATCTAATGTAATAAAATGCTAGAAGCTTTAAGCCTTAAACTTACCTATAAATGGTGTTTTTGTAAATTAAAAATAGTTTTATCTTTTTCCATGTCTTTGTTTTTTAGGGGGGAAAATTAAGTAGGAGTTGTGAGGATAATAAAAGCAAATGAAGTGACTGTGAGTTCATTTATTTCAACTTGTTGTTATGGTGGGTCAGCATATAATTATACTCTGGTCCATAATACAGATCATTTCAACGAATTTATCAAAACTAAAAAATGATAAATAACTTATTAAATTTATCTTAAATGGAAAGAAATTTCAAACTTTACCCATATTAAATGACAAATAAGGAGAGAGAAAAATACAATGAAACATATTTAAACATTAATTATAGGATAAACTTAACAAATAAATATTAATTACTTTCAAAGTGACTTATATTATAGATTAAGTTATTCTTCTGTAAGTGACTTATGTGCGAGTTGGAGGGAGTAGTCACTTTTCATTGTTGAGCCGTCCAATGTTTGCCCCGTAACTGTTTGTCATGTGTCTACGAAGCATACTTTATATCATGCTTATTAGACCTGGATCGGACCGGACTGGCCGGTCCAGATTGGAAACCGCCAAACCGGGCAGTAGATTGGTCCGATCCGGTGACCCGGTATGGTCTGATTGTTTTTAAAAAAAATCAATTTTTATATTTTTTTCTTTAGAATTTCATATTAATAATCCTAAAATCTTCCATTTCTTACTAGTTTAGCCCTAGGTTAGCTCTGGTTTGACTCCGATCTGACCCACTTACCCTTGATCTAATACCCCGGCCGGTTCAATGACCGATCCAAGTTTGATTACCTTGCTTTATATAAAATATTGTCTAAATAAATATGAAATTAGAATCTATCGTATTTTTATATATAGGTTGACTTAAGGGGAGTTTGGGATAGTTTATTTTTAGACAATAAGTGCTGATTACGTAAGTCGAGATAAAACTCCTCTCACATAGTTACCTCATATACCGTAAATTACGATTTATAAGCACTTATAAGTAAAAAATAAACTATCCCAATCGAGCACTTATACTCATTCTTTATAACTGATGAATAATTAATACAAAATCTTATAAATTTTTTAGTAAAAAGAGAATTTACTTTAATACTCAGATATGTACAAAAGGGTCACAAACAACAAAACAACTAACCGTATATAAGATTACAAATCAATGAAATCAACTCAGATGTATCATTTTCAGAAAGTTTTTACAATGAATGGAAGTTGCACTACTTATGGTTAATCGCAAAATTTTCGTGTTGTTTGCCACCGATAAATTATTTCATTAAAGGTCCCTTTTATTTATGCTAACCAATATTTCAAAAAATTAAATTGGTAATTAAATTAGAACAGTAAAAATATTATTATTTTTTTAATCCATACAAGTGTCTTGGTGGGTGTGTATTATTTTTTTTTTTCCTTTCTTTTTTGCATAAACATACAAGTGTCTGGGCCGCTGTGTGAATTCACATACAAGTGTCTCTCCGGTGAGTTTGTTTTTCCAACTTTTTTTTAAAGGAGTGAGTGTACTAGGGGTGAGTATTCGGGGTTCGGTGTGGTTTTCGGTTAAAACCGAACAACCGAATATAAGCTATTTTGATGACCGAACCGAAACCGAAACATTAAAATAACCGAAACCGAACTAACCGATTTATTTCGGTTCAGTTGTCGGTGGTAACATTCGGTTTTTGGGCCTTTTAGGCCTCTTTCTCTGTAAGCCCATCCAATGCAAAACAAACAGCTAACCAAGGAAAAATTCTAACATTAAAGATAATTAATACAGACCAATTTTTTGCAACAAAGCCAACAAACAAGAATCTGGAGGTCTGGAGCATCAAAATTTCATATCTGCCCACGGACAAAAATTTCATATTTGAAAACATTTCAGCCACAACAAAATTTACAAGCATTCAATGATTTTATCATATTTGCCCACGGCCACAAACATTTAAAATACAAGCACTTGACAGAATCTACAATTAGTTTACTGGAGGTCTGGAGCATCAAATTGCCTGACATCAAAATACAAGCACTTAACATGATCAACAATTAGTTTACTGGATGTCTAAAGCATCACATTGCCTAACTTCAAAAAATACAAGCTGAATCACTTCAATTGTGCTGCGGTTAGTAAAATTTACAGTTGATCTTTTTATCAAAAGAAAGTATATGGAACATCAAAAAGCTTTATATATATATATATATATATATATATATATATATATATATATATATATATATATATATATCAGATTCTGGCTTGCTCCCTGAATGGCCTCCGAATGGCACCTACAACTAATAGAAAGGAAGAAAAATCAAACAAAACAGAAGAAAAATGAAATACTGCAATAATTATATTACAAGTATGACAAGAAAATTTGCTCAAAAAATCTCAAGTTTCCCATATTGCAGCTAGAAAATATCAACATTTGTCTCCAATGCAATTTTTTGCAAATCTAGCAAATCAAAAAAATGATCAGACTTCATATATCACAATAAATATAGTATTAACACTATAAACTATAAAGTTGTATTCCATGAAGTATGAAAAAACATTACCAAGCTCTATCTTCTATATATCATCATCTCCTTCTTCAACAAGATATTCTAATGATTGCCTAAGCCAATCTTGAGCACAAATTAGAGATTGCACAACCTTAGGAGTCAAAGAGCTCCTAAATGAATCTAGGACTCTTCCTCCCGTACCGAATGTGGATTCTCAGGCAACCGTTGAAATTGGCATAGCCAAGACATCTCTTGCTACTTGAGAAAGAACAGGAAATCTGGGACTATTTAATTTCCACCAACCCAAAATATCCAAATAATCTTTTCTAACTTCAATTTCTTCATTCAAATACCTATCAACCTCTATTCTACTTGTCTTTTCACCCAAATTCTCATCAATGAATGATTGTTCTTCCATATGAAGCAATTTTCTTATTTTTGCATCAGGATCTTCATCAAAATGAAGATCTTGTGTGTCATGCAGCAGCAACTCACTTTCAGATTGTGTTGATGGATGAACACTTTGATTATATTCATTAAACAAAGAAATCACAACTTGTTTAATCTGCATCACCAATTGTTCACTAACTATATGCGAATGCATCTTAGACAAAGCAAATTGCACCCATTTTAATTTATACCGGGGATCAAGAACAGTAGCAACATAAAGAAGTTTGTTCATTTTCAAAGGGTCACCCCAATATTTATCATACTTCTATTTCATTTTGTTTGCAATGTTTGTTGTCTCTATGACATCACTCTTCCTCCACTCATCCAAAAACCGATGAAACTTATAAATTTCAGGGAAAAAACAGTTGGATGTCACAAGCAAAGAACCAGAAATGTGCAAAGTAAGATTATAGAAATGACCTAACATTACAGTTAACCTTCTAACATGCTTCCAATCATCACTTTTAGGCGCCCCCACTCCATGTTCAAGATCAAAATAAAAGTAAGGATCTTTAAGATTATACCTATTAAAGGCTGCCTCAAATTTTTGGGCAGACTCCAGCATCAAATAGGTGGAGTTCCACCAGGTAGGTACATCGAAACACAGCATCTTCTTACTCTGAATTTTCTCATCATCACAACTTTCTTTAAACTTTCTCATCCTAATGGGATATTGCCTAATAAAACAAACAACCTCTCTTACTTTTTTCACTGAACTCCCTATTTCTTTTAGCCCTTCAGTCACAATTAAATTTAGAATGTGTGCTACACATCTCATGTGTAAAAACTTGCATTTCAAAACTGAATAGCCCCATTTTATGATTTTTTCCTCCAAATAACCCACAGTCACATCATTAAAACTAACATTATCTACAATAATTGTCAACACTCTTTCAATTCCCCATTCAAGAAGACATTTTTCAATTTCCATTCCAATATCATTCCCCTTATGACTAGAAATGGGAATGAAATTCAATATCCTCTTTTTCAAAGCCCATGAGTCATCTATAAAATGTGCAGTAAGACACATGTAATTCACACTTTGTATGGAAGTCCAAGTGTCAGTAGTGAGGCACACCCTCTGATTTTTACAAGACAAAAAATTTTTAAATTTAACTTTTTCATCCATATAAATCCCAAAACAGTCACGGGCTACAATCCATCTTGAAGGAATTTGAAATTTGGGTTGAGCACAAAACACAAATTTTTTAAATCCAGCCCCCTCAACAAACTTGAATGGTAATTCATCAGTTATTATCATGCAGGACAAGGCTTTCCTAACAGCATCTTGATCAAATTTCCAATTAGCAAGACCCATTTTATCACCCTCTATATTGAAATTCAAATGTGATTGTGTAAATTCTTCAGGAGGGGGCCTCTTTCTACAGACTCTACAGTGATTGTTAAGTGCAGTTGTGCCATTATGTTTGGAATCACATGCAATCTCAGCACCACAGTAATTACATTTACCTTTAACTTCACCAGCCTCATTGACAAATCTACTGAAATGTTCCCAAACTTTAGACCTCGGTTTCATGGCTTTTCTTTTTCCAACTCTAGCTGTCGGTTGTTCATTAATCTCAGCAGCAGCAGGTTGATTTGTCTGAGGAGTACCACCAACAGTTTGAGTATTGCAGCCTCGTTCAGTTGTTTGTTCAGGCATAGTTTCAACTCCTGTTCTTGAAAAAAATAATTTTATTAGCACTTTGATTCTCAATATTATTACCATATTTTCGATTCTATAAAATTCCCTATACTATAAAATAAACCAATACATTGACCAAAGAACAATTTATAATAATCAAGATTCAGAAATGAAAAGTGCTGCCTTTACTTTTGCTTTCCGAGATGGCATTTTAACATCAAAATATCATGACATGGCAAGATGTAATTAACAGTAGTAGCAGTGAAATTGCTAAGGGCCTTACCACCTAGTAGCAGCCATGACAGATCACGAATCCACAAAGCCTATAAATTAATAATTCTATTTTTTTTAATTATACCAATGGCCCTTTTTTATTAGCTCTGAAAAAAAAGTTTAGGAAAAAAAAATTTTATCAATGTTGTTCGGATAAAAAAGTTTAGGAAAAAAAAGAAGGTGAAAATGAAATTATTATTTGGATGAGCTCCGAAAACATTGCTCCTAGGTATCAAGAGTTTTTGGTTGCAAAAAGTTCAATAACTTGGTTTCATATAGATGCAATCATGAATCATCATCACCTAAACCATGAAAGGGCTGGTTCTTGTGATAAGTTCCTTTTCATATTATATGCAATATATAGTGAACAAGTGAACCTTATCCAAATGGGTGAAATAAAATTTAGGCATCATCAAATGTACAAAGCATACTAATAACAAAGAGAATAATGCTCAGAAAGCAATTCTTAAACGGTGACAAACATTTCATATTAATGTCTTATGTCAAAAAAGCCATTGAAGTCAGAGATATTGAACTCTGGTATGGTTTCCCAGTTCCCACTTACCAGAAATTGAAGCTTGACGGTTGAAGATGAGTTGCACGTCGTTCAGGGTTAGGCCACGGCAAAATAAGGCAGTGTCACTTCCAAGGGCCACGGCAGACAGAAAGGTTCTGTCTTTGCTACCATGGTAGACAGAAATGTACCTTTTTTATTCAAAAAAGATAGAGGTTCAAAACTGGGAAGAAGGAAAATTAGTTCAGACACAAAGATCAAGTAGAGGACGAAGAGATTCAAACCGACCTACTAAAAAATAGGGAAGCTACTTACCAGAAATTGAAGCTCGAAGGTTGAAGGTTGATTGGAACGAGACGCTTCCACGAACAACGGTGAAGGACCGAGGGTTAGGCAAAGTGAGGCCCAGTCGAGAGCAGATCGAGGGACAGTCGCCACCGTGAATGGGACGAAGGTCGATCGGAACGAAGGCAAATCTAGGCTTAGACAGCTAAGAGACAGTCGAGCGACTGAGGGTTAGGCAAAGTGTGGCAAAGTGAGGTTGATCGGACAAGGAATGACGTCGCCGCCGTGAATGGAATGGCGCTGCTTCCACAAAGGGTGAGGGTTAGGACAAAGACGCAAAGTGAGGATAAGAGACAGAGCGAGACGACAGAGAGTGTGAGTGGTGAGGTTAGTGCGAGGTACGAGACTGCGAGTGGTGACTGGTGAGTGAAATGTGGGTTAGGGGCTTAGGGCAAAGTTAGGTTAGAGTTACTGAGTTTGGGTTAGACTTCTAGGTGGAAATGGGCCAGAACGAAATACTCAAATGGGCTAAGGGTTTTACCTTTTTCTTTAAATTTGGATCAATGCTTTGGGCCTCCTAATACTTGTCCATATTAGTTACCAAATTTCAGTTATTCGGTTTTAACCGAAATATTTTTTCACTAACCGCACCGAAAACCGAAAAACCGTAATAACTGAAATTCCTAACCGAAAAATCACTAAATAACCGAAAAAGCAGGACCAAAAAACTGAATTAGGTTCGGTTCGGTTCGGTCTTCGGTTTCGGTTTCGGTTTCACTTTGCTTACCCCTAGAGTGCACCATACTCCAATGTTGGCTAAACTCTCCATTTTTAGCGCATTCACCTATTTTCTTTTTTTAAACTTATTTATTAAATGGGTCATGAGGATGTTGTGGTTATTGGTGTTGAGAACATATTCTATTGAATTCTAAAACTTTTTTCAGATTTAAACTCAAGCGTGAGCTGACTTTAAAATAAAAAAGTAAAAAGAAAATAAAAGAAAAACAAATATTTGAAAAAATAATGGGGTAAGAAAATAAAATACCCCTCCGGTCCTAAATATAACACATAGTTAACTTTTTTAGGAATTTAAGGAAGCTAATTAAACTACTTTAAAATATTTATATTTATCGTTTTTTCTTTAAAGTATTTTGCTTAATATATAAATTGATATGTAATCTAATGATATACAACCTATGATATGATTAAGTAATTTACTTAGCTTCCTTAACCTCTCTAAAAAAATCAACTATGTCTTATATTTAGGACCGGAGATATAGTATAAAGTCAACAATGCTCCAAGTCTGTCTTCTTTGGAGTCCTAGGTTTTTTGTTGATACGGCTGGTTTACAAATTCATTGTGAAAGTAACGACAATGTAGATATGTTTTGACACAAGATTATAATTCAGACACGGATATATAAAGGGAAATAGAGAAGAGAAGGGAGAAATAAAACATTGAGATAGAAAACAGAAAGACAGTAGAGAGATAGAGAGAAATAAGTGAGGGAAAGAAGAGGAGGAGAGAAACTAAACCTGCACAACAATATAAAATTTTCTTTTAATATTTCGTTTTCTTTTTGCATATTTTGTGGGAGGTTAATCCTAATAAGCTCATATTTTATAGCTGATGAATAATACAAAATTTTATAAATTTTATTAGTGAAAAAAGAATTTATTAATAATTAAATATGTGTGAAAGGGTCATAAATAACAAAGTAACCAACAGGATAAAAGATTTATGAAAGGGTGCGCTTATTATGTTGCTCCTTCGGCCAAACTTCAAAGAGTCTTCTAAAGAATTGCTCGCAGACGAACCTTACATCTAATATAGTGTCTTTGTACCGTTAGACCAACTTTGTGTTGGTGAGAAGAAATAGTTATTATTAAAATGATCTAAATTTTTTTTTTTTAAATTTTACATTATGAATTCTAAAAGGAAAACTTTTTAAAAATTCTGAAATTGTAAATAACGGTAATTTAGGCAAAAAGCTAATTAATGTTCCACCGTGTTATGCAAAGGTGACTAATATATAGAATTATCAATTTATTTCAGTATGTGACTAATATAGGATCAAAGGGAGTAATTTATACCCATGAGTTAAATAAAGTTTAACATATAATGTTAAAATTAAGAGTTATGCAAATATATAATTTTTTGGGTTAATTTTTATACTCTCTATCCAGTTAATTTTAAAGTCAATTAAATTGGGTTCAAAGTTGTTTCACTGATATTTTTATTCAACACTGCTTTGATTTAACCTTTTAAACGATGGTAAAATAATAAGATTAATAGAGATGTTGTAAGTATGAAACTTGTTGTATGATGACTTGAATTCAAGGTATTAAAACTCGGATCGAGTATTGAACCGGTTGGGGTACTGGGTTAAGAGTCAGTGGGTCAGACCGAAGCCAAACCGGAACTAAACTGGTGAAAAATTGAAAATTTTAGACTTATAATATGAAATTTTAAAGAAAAAATTTAAATTTTTTTTTTTAAATGTGAACCCGGACCGGACCGGTTTATCGGCCGGTTCGCCGGTTTCCGGGCCGGACCGGTCCGGGTTCAATAACTTTGCTTGAATTTGAGGTATATATCAAAACTTGTAGCATTTACATGTAATGCAATATGGTCATAATCATTTTTACTTAAAATGCCCAAACCACTATTCCCTGCTTTATTTTTGTTTGGGGAACTAAAATTTATGTTAGCCGTTTATTTCTGTTTTCAATGAAGTGTATTATTTCCTCTAGTAAATGTATAATATCAACAATTAATTTACATAGATTAAGTTCGTTATTTGTGAAAAATACTTGGCTTAAGCTTGTAAGATACTCGTGTAAGGTAATAACTAACCGAAAAAAATATTAGTGGTGAGATTTCGTATACGCAGGAAATAAGAACAAATTTTCCACAAGAAATAACACATGGCTTAGTCTAATAAGCCTACTTCTCCGTGAACGTACTCACAAAGGAATGACTTGTTCTTTTTCCCGCCTAAGCATAGCTATTTTGGCAATTCTATTCAAAGTATTCTTGATCACTAATGTGAGAATCACTTTCGGTAGGGATTCTAACCTTAATTCATCATAATATGAGAGATTAACCCTTTTAGTTGGACTCAACTCCTATTTCTCCCTCCGGTCCTAAATATAAGATAAATTTGATTTTTTTTGGAGATATTAAAGAAGTTAATTAAATTATTTTAAAATATTTATATTTATTGTTTTTTCCAAACTATTTTGCTTAACATATAAACTAATATATAATCTAATGATACATAACATATGATATGATTAAGTAACTTATTTCGCTTACTTACTCTTTCCAAAAAAAAAGTCAACTATGTCTTATATTTAGGATCGGAGGGAGTATTACTTGTTCTTTTTTTATTATTTCTTCATCCTTCTTCCTTCTTCCTTCCTTTCTTTTCCCCCCTACTTTTTCTCTTTCCCATCCCCAAAAGAAAACACACCGTCCCACTTCATTAGTTGAATTCATTCACACGTTGGCAAAAAAAAAAAAAAAAATTCATTCACACATACTTAAAAGGCTACAATCCACCTTAGCTGCCTTTGTTTTTTTTTTTTTTTAATAACACTCAGTATTTTGACACATATTAACTCAAAAATGAGAATCTCTCATAATATAATTTTGAGTTAATGTGCAATTTCAACAATAAATTTGTTTTTATTAGCATCTAACAGAATTAATTTTTGAAGGAGGTAAAAGCAAACACAATTATTTGAAATCACCAGCAATTTTAACACTCCCATAAAATTGGTCCAAAGGTTCTTTTTTTTTTTTTAAACATGGGACCCACTCCTTTCTAATGGTTAATGTGGACTAATTTAATGAAAGTGTTCAAATTGCTATGTTTTTAAATAGTTGTGTTTATTTTTACATCATTTAAAACTTAATCATGCCAAACACTTATACAAAAAAATTTTATTACTAAAATTGCACCTTAACCCTATAATTTGTTATCTACATAACTTAATTTTATTTAAAGGAATTATATTCCACTCAACAAAAATAACCTTTTTAATCACTTTTACACTTTACCCGTTATAACACATCTCATACATTTATTTTATATACCACAAAATTAATTCTTTAAAACTAATCCAAACATGCGAAGCAGAAGCTAATTCCAATAAAAAAGATGAGTTACAAGATAATAGATCAAACAAAAATAGATGTTAAACTTTCTACCTACTACTTTTACATACCCAAATTTCTTCCCACTAATAGATACATATAACTTCAATTGTTTTCCCCTTACTACTTAACTCAACTATTATTGGTTTTCAAGTGCTTCGTCTCTTAGGGCCTGTTTGGTTTAAAGGGAGGGGATGGAATGGGAGGAGGGAGAATCACCTTGTTTGGTTTGGTTGGAGGGGGAGGAAGGGAAAGGTTTTTTAATGATCCTTTGTTTGGTTTAAGAGGGGAGGGGAGGGAAGATAATATTTAATTTACTATTTTATCCTTAAACATTAGTTTATATGTTTTTCCTTATATAAATTATTTAAATTAGTTTACACCTCAATATGAATTATATAATTTATAAAAAAAAGATGAAGATATAAAATAGAAATATTTTTCAATTTCCCTCAACTTAATTTCTTATTATATGAATATTCCAGTAATTATCATATTAAATTAAATGAAAAATTCCTTCTATCGAAAAACAATGCAGAGGAGTTGCAAAAAAAAAAAAAAATAGATGTCATGCGCTCACACTTGTATCATGGATTTATGGATAACTCTAGTAAAAAAAAACAAAGATTTATAGATAACATTTTACAGTCGAATTCACCTGCGAAAATATCATCACCAAAATTATATTTTAATCGCCATTCATTCCGCTAAGATATTCATACTCATGATTTGGTTGAACTACAAGGTTAGAAAAAAACACACACAAGCGTGAAACACTGGAGATGATAAAAGAAGTTATATTTTTATTGAAGACTCATAGGATATAATTAGGAATATGAAAAGATTATGGGGGTAAAATAGTCTCAAATTTTTGGCTCCCTCCAAAACCCCCCAATTTGGAGGGAGCCAATTTGAGGGAGGGGGAGGGATTTGGAGCCCCTTTTTTGGGGCCCCTCCCCTCTTACTTTTCATACCAAACAAGGGGAGGGGCTCATTTTTCATCCCCTCCCCTCCCCTCCCCTCCAACCAAACAGACCCTTAATATAGAACTCAACTGGCAAATTCTAATTTGTTTAATTTTCTCCCATTTTAAATATAAGATCATCTTAACTAATTCAGGACCAATGAGAATGATCATAGCTTCAGCGTACAAGCTGCCAAGAAGCACTTACGAACAAACAACGTAATTTGCGCCAAACCCTTTTCATTCAAGTTT
This sequence comes from Inga leiocalycina, assembly GCA_963242795.1. Lineage (NCBI taxonomy): Eukaryota > Viridiplantae > Streptophyta > Magnoliopsida > Fabales > Fabaceae > Inga > Inga leiocalycina. The sequence goes on from OY725320.1 coordinate 73,104,616, forward strand.
TCAATTTAAATCAGATGACAAAGCACATACGTTGCTAACGTGCACTCCAAGGCTTATACATAGCAGTGCCTGTGAGTTTGGGACCCATCACATGACACTCTTTTAACTTTAAAGAATAGGAAACTTCCATTAATAAGTTTATCTTACCGAGAATTTCAAAAAAATATTACTTGAATTTTAAAATCCTCTTGATAAGAAGCATAATGAGATTGACAAAAAGAATAATGAAACTAATAACACAAGTTCTTGTCAAATTACTAATTTAGAATTTTGAAGTTTAAGTAGTCATTTTCTAGAATTTTCCCTTTATCTTATTACTCCCTCCCATCCTTAACATAAGATTTATTTACCTAATTTGATTTTATTATAAAAGTTAGTTAATGACATTTTTTTCTTGAAACATCTCAATCATCTTTCTTAATTCCCATAATCTCTCTCTTGATTATCGTTGAAGGATCATCAATAAAAGTAAATTAGAAAAAAAAATTGATAAATATGGGAAATACAACTAAGATCATCTTCCCAACTAAATTCTACATTAAGGATTGGAGGAGTATTAATTAATTTGACATTAGTATTAATTCATGTTGATTTGCCTTTGGTAGGCAATTTGAACCATGCCCTTATTAGTATTAATTAAGAAAGAGACAAACAATAAATCCCAAGTCTTATCAAAGTATGCCACACTATGCTTTTGTTTATCTTTTGTGGCGTTAGGGCAAAAAAAAAATCCTAATTTATGTTTTTGATAAAATAAGAGCGTGTGCCTTAGAAAAATGGTAAAAATTGCTGCCATATGATATACAAATCATGAGTTCAAACTCTAAAATTAATCTTCTCGCTTGTGGGGTAAGGTTGTGTACATATGTTCCTCCCCAAACCTAATCAAATTGAAGCCTTGTGCACTAGGTAGGGAAAAAAAGAAGTTTTTTTGCTAAGATCATTATTGTCTGGTAGACCATAAAGTTACCACCAAAAACACTTTTACCCAAGTTCATGCGTTTTGAATTGAGAGAATTGCATAAACGAACCAGGACTAGTTCCATATCACAACATTCTTCCAGCACAAGTTTTTATCAGAACTGAAGAGATATATAATCATAGAGAATTATCAAAAGTTATTGCTTTCCTTGTTGTTTCTGTGACTTTGAAGGCTCAAGTGGATATATCCCAAGTTTTGGCAAGGACCCACGTAAAAAGATTCAATAATTTCATTTTGGGCAGTGTTTCTTTTCCTTGGCGCCCGTTCTAATGTGTCTCATAAATCATAATTACACAGACAAATATCATAATTTGGCACATGACCTTGTAATTCTATAGAAAACACTTTTTGGAAAGAGAAAGCAACAACCTTTATAAGCAATAAATAGAAAAGTGCCAAAACAACCATAACAAACTTCATGGAAAATCGTCAAAGAAAGAACTTGGCGTTACTCTTTCTCCTACATGCCTCAAAGTAACTTAACTTGCTCCCTAAGTTCAGTTTTTTTTTTTATAAAACCTGCCGCATCACTTATCATTCTCTTCATCTCTTTCCCTCTGTTTTGACAGATACGTAGTGGGAAAAAAAAAACATTTTTTTCAGTACCCATGGATCATAGGATTTCATTGGAAGAAGGAGGAGGAAGCTCTGATCTACAAGATGGTAAACTCACAAGGCTCAGCCAAACTAGCAGTACAGGAACTACTACAATGTTTGAGCCTCATGGAATAAGAAGTATTGAGAAGAGAGAAAGCATTGTTACTGCTGATTCTGGCTCTTCTTCTTCTTCATGTTTAGCAGTTAAAGCACCAGAAAAGAAGCTAACCCTATTTGCTCTTCAACTTGCTGTGTTTGAGAAAGCGGCAACTGGGTTGGGAACACTAGGATTTATCTGGGCTACAGTGGTCCTTCTTGGTGGTTTTGCCATTACCTTGGACTCAACTGATTTCTGGTTCATCACCTTCATACTATTAATTGAAGGGACCAGAATTTTCAGTAGAAGCCATGAGCTAGAATGGCAGCACCAAGCTACTTGGTCCATAACTGATGCTGGAGTGAATAGTTTCAAGGTTTTAAGGTCAGCTTCAAACTATGTCCTTCAAGGTATAAAAAATTGCCTTTGGAGGCCAGTTGTTGCTGTCAAGAAATTTAGCCAACATGGGCAAGAAACAAGAGAGGCTAGTGCAGTAAGTCCTCCATATTCGGATAGTGCATCGACTGGAACATGGACAAGTTCAGATGTTCCGATTCTACCATATGCTAATTGGCTTTTCCTTTCAAGTCATATCAGTAAGCTTCTCTATTGGCTTCAGCTTCTTTCTGCCACAGCTTGTGTAGTTCTGTCATCCATAAAGCTTATCAAGCATAACTATGGGGAAGTTGCAAAGGGAGATACTGACAAGAGGAATAGGCAATTTGCTCTTAATATCTTCTATGCATTGGCTTTGGCCGAAGCTTTATTGTTTCTTATGGAGAAAGCTTACTGGGAATGGAAAATCAGCTACCGGAAAATGTTGGAGGAGGTTAGAGATGAGTGTGAATTGGGGCCATTAGGAATGGTGTCAATCAGAAGGTTCTTTTATGATGCATATTCAAGAAGTATCGAAGGAAGCATATTTGATGGCCTGAATATGGATTTGGTAAGTTTTGCTATGGATCTCTTGGCCTCAAACTCTCATGATGAGCAACTCATCGGGGCGAGGATTCTTCGCAGATTGGCCAATAGTGAACGGTTTTCTGAGGATACTCTTCAAAAGATTGGAATTGCCATGTCTGTGCTAGAGAGACTAGTTGAGATGTTGAATTGGACAGATCACAAAGAGGAAGAAATTAGGCTGTCAGCAGCAGAAATCTTACTGAAACTGGCCGGAAAGAAGCAGAACTCTCTCCGGATAGCCGTGATACCAGGAGCTATGGAATCAATATCTTCTCTTCTTCATATTAACCGGAATTACATTCCTGCAGCCGACGAAATCGGAGAAAAGAAACTAGTATTTGATCATCCATATTATGGGTTTTGGACATTTAACCATTTGGGACTTGTCATCTTGAAAAAGCTTGCTTGTAACCATGATAATTGTGGAAAGATTGGACATACAAGAGGCCTCCTTCCAAAGATCATAGAATTCACACATGCAGAAGAAAGAATATTGAAGACTGAAAATTTTGCTCCATATCAAATCATTACAGTGAAGAAATCCTTGCAACTAATGAAATTGCTGGCTAGCACAACAGGCACCACTGGGAAACATCTAAGAAGAGAGATTTCTGAGATAGTTTTTACAATAAGCAATCTCAGAGACGTATTAAGGTATGGAGATAAACACCCTTTATTACAAAAACTGTGCATGGAAATTTTAACAAATTTGGCATTGGAAGAGGAAGCAAAAGAGAAAATTGGAGGAACAGGTGGAGTACTTAAAGAATTGTTCAACATATTCTTCAAACCGAACATATCAGAGAATCAGAAGGGTGTGACAATTGCCTCTGGTGACACCCTAGCAATGTTGGCACTAGAAAGCAAGAGCAATTGTCATCGCATTTTGAAGTTGAAAGTACTCGAAAGGCTCGTCGAAGCATTGAAAATCCCGTTGCTTCGCATCAATGCTGCTAGAATTGTAAGAAATTTATGCACTTACAGTGGATCAGAATGCTTCAACCAGCTGAAGTTCGTAACCATTGCAGCACCAACAGTAAGAGTTTTTCTTTCCTGTTCTAATTTGGTATAAGCTTTTTTATGGAAGAAGTATACAATAGGTCCTTTAACTTTATACAAGGTTTCACTTTGGTCCCTTAATTTTCAAAAGTATCTTTTTAGTCTTTTAGCCCTAACATATTGGTCGCAAATGATGATTTTTTGTAACAATCATCATTATTTTGAAAATTAAACCTTATCTGTTAGCATTTGATAATGTTTTGTCAGCATTAAAATTTCAATATCAGCATTTTTTTTATTAACAACAATTAAGGATAAAGGAATGGAAAGACCTATTTTTGAAATTAAGGGATCAAACTGACACTTTATATAAAGTTAAATGACCTAAAGTACACTTTTTCCCTTTTTAATATGTTTCTATATCTTGAAGAAAATCTTGATCATGTCTGCCACTTCTCAACCTTGCAGATACTTCAAGCAATCATGTCAGAAGAAAGCAAACTACAGGAAGTGATGGTTGGAGTAGCAGCAAATGTTTTCAAATTCATGAATCCTCATGAATCAAGCACTCTCTTTGAAGAAGCTGGAATTACTGAGGCTGAAATGGCAAACAAGTTAATCCAGATTCTCAAGAAACACAAATATCCACCAACCAAGGTTCCTAGAATAAGGAGGTTTGCTATAGAGATGTCAATTTGGATGATGAATGACAAAGCAGAAAACATAAGTACCTTCAAGGAACTGGGAATGCAGGAAGTTCTGGAAGGTGTCTTAGAGATCACATCAGAGGTTGAGAACTTTAACGTTTTCTCTGGTACATTTGGACTTAACAGGCACAATATTTCAGTTCATTCACTGGTTGAGACAGCATTGAAGTTACTTGGAGACATAAAACATAGCTTGTGAAGTACAATTTTATGTAATATTGTACATAAATAAGGTTTAGCAGTCATAGATAATCCAAGAAAGCAGACATGTTTGCTTGCTCTGGACACTGGCATGCGGCAATTTGTTCATTGTTATTTCAGATTTAATGTCATACTTGATTTAACTTATTGGAAATACTAATATGAGTTCAGCCCAAATTTGACATTTAAGTCTTGACCATAACTGTACAAAAAGTGGGATTTTTCTTCATGGAGATATGGTTTGGAATAATCTTTAGGTTGCTGCTTCATTAATCAACAAAAATTACAATAAAACAAGGCATGCTTCTTTGTATAATGCATAAAGTCTAAAATAAACAGCATTGTTCATAGTTTATGAATGATACAACTTGGTAAAAAATTATTTTGTATATTTATGACTTGGAAATGACTTACCAAAAGTACAGTATGAAGTAGTTAAAGTAGTCTTGTAGAAGATGAGTTTTTGTGACAATTTAAGATCAATATGGGACCATCAATATCCAAACTAACAGGGTAGCTGGTTTAATGCAATTAGCTGAGACTTCACAAGGCTTTGATATCTTGTTTCCTTGTTTTAGCTTACAAAGGAGTACACAAAGAATTTGTGTAGTAAGCATATGCTTTTATTTGTTTTAAACTTTCAACTGTTTATTAGAGTAAGAGTATGTTTGGGATGACGTTCCAGCCATTTCAAATAGGATTTTAAATTGAAAAGAACTTATTTTGATAAACTTTCGACTGGATAGGCTTTCAGTCTAAAAATAAAGTTTTAAAATAAGCCACTCTCATATACTTTTCACAGCACATCAAAGTAGAAATTGTTAAAAAAATGCATCGGTCCCATAGTTCTTATACGATCAATACCTAGCCATGCCTTTCTTTTTTTTTTTGTTACAATAGCCATGCCCTTCCGTCTATCCTTCTTCTAATCAATTCTCTTCTAAAAGAAAATGTTTGCCAGCCGTCTGACCAATTCTCTATTTTTTTGGTTGCAATATATGATCAATTCTCATTTTCAAATATATCTATTAAATGCATTTTCTTCTATTAAAAAATTAACATTCTTATAATTTGTGATTTATATAGATGGTGGTAAAAAAAACTTGCACACAGAGATATATGTCTATTAAATATATCCAGTGAAATATTTTTTAAGTATTTACACACTTCTTTAATAATAAATTAACTATTTTTATTTTTCTATAATTTTAATTTTTCTCTTAAAATTATTAGAATATGTACATATAATATATACGAATTATTTAATGAGATTTATATCCTTTTCAATCATTTTTCATTTAAAATTGCTTTTTAAAATTAATCAAACAAATTTCAGTTCAAAAAAAACCATTTTTGTCACACCAACCTAAATATAAATCACATTATTACACTATTTAACTTATCCTCTAACTTGAATTTCTAAAAGTTAGATTAAAAAAATTCACTTCTACTACCGTCAATCCAAACAAATACTAAGATATCAAGCTATATAATATCAAATCATGTCAGCAAATGATTGTCTGTCAGCTTTTAAATAGGCACATTCATACACGCATCAACCCAAATCCCAAGTAAAAGTTCATCCATTTAACCACAATCCAACACTCCCCTGATAATCCACAATTAAGAGTAAGATGATTTTGTAAATTCTGATACCAATCATACCATGATGAAATATCACAATATTTCAGTCAAAGAATATAACTATAACTGTTTTGTTAGTTATAAATCTATGCATACTAACTTTACACACCAGAAACCTATTTCTTTGGTCAACAATTTTATGACCTTTTGACAGTAATAGAAACAATGCATCACTATCTATCACCCCAAAAAAACAATGCATGACTATTTGGATAAAAGACAATCTCCTGTGTCTTATCGTCCATGACTGTTCCGAAAAAAGTTGAAATCCCAACGACGCATTAAGCCATCCATGACATGGCTTGCTGGATTCTTAACAACAGTCACGGTGGCTTTTGTATTATGTGAAATGTCAGTGTCCGATGAACTTCGCACACTAGCAGAGCTATCACTACGAGCAGAAGCACTTGTTTGGCTCATATCTGTGACTGACGAAGTGTCTGTCAGAGATTCTCTTGATGATGGGCTCAATTCTGGACATGTCTCAGGAACGCAATTTTCTTTCTGGATAACCGAATTGGAACCTGACTCAGCTTTCAAAGGTTTGGGAACTTCGGCTCCACTAGAAATGGGTTCAGCGTTTGAATGCTTATCATAGTCAACTATGGAGGAAGAAGCTTGTTTTGTCTCTGAGGACCTTGAGAGCTCCTCTAAGGTAACTCCATTTTCAGATGGTTTTGCAGACATGGTACTGGCACTGGGTGGTGTTTGTTCTCCTTGAGGATGGCTAATTTCCATGTCCTTCAGTGATTCCATCACGGCTTCCATGAACATCTGAGTAATATGCACAAAAACAAAAGCAAATAAAAACTAATAATGTGGCTGATAATCAAAAGGTATTTCGAATATGAAAAAATCCGATGAAATGACTCACTCTTTCTTCCTCCTCTGCACTGGATGGAAAACCTGTCAGGTCATCAAGTGCATATTCCACATATTGATCATCATCCAATGTCGCCGGAACATGGGCTCCATATGGACTGCCATTCGACAACTCAAAGCTAATCATTTTAGAAGATGAAGAGGAAATATCATCATTGCATTTATCATCCTGCAGTACATAACATCATTAAAATGAGTGACAATCTGAATCATTCCATAAATATTGCAGAACATGTTTTGATATAATATGGAAGATTTTGAACATAGTTGAATATTTATCTCCAATTCAACTAAATGCCAATCAATGCAGATATATTGTGAAGGTTCTTTGGATGTTCTGTCCAACAATTCCTCAGTAGTCATCATGCTACCACACAGCATAAATAAGCAAGTGTTTCAATAATAAATACTACCTCCAGTCCTCAATATAAGAGCTAAATAACTAGTTTGATAGATTAAGGAAATTCATTGTTAGTTATTTGTAACAAATATGGGATATTTTTCCTAAAATACCATCTTTCATTATAACTGCTCTCGGATGGAAACTCCTTAATGTGTGTGCAATCAAAAGGGATACTTTGTCGAAAAATTTTATAAATTTGGGAGACAAAGTGGATTGAGATCTTATATTTAGGACTAAATCCAAGCTCTAACCAACTCTTGTATTAAGTACTGGAGGCAGTAGAGAAATATACGCAGAACAAAGAAAGAAATCAAGGAACAGAAGAAAAGAGATACCTTGTGTTCAGGATGTTCATCTTTTGATGAAATATCAGATGGAACCTGAGAAGTCATATAATATTTCTAATAAAAACAAATGATAGAAACATACAAATCATGCCACTAATTTAGATTCAAGTAATAGCAGCTCAAACAGTCGCATTAGGTGAAGAAATCTTCTGAGGATTTTCTAGCAATTCATTAAAATAAATACAAACCTCCATCCTACTCATAGGCCTTTTTGAACGGACTTGCTTAATGGCATCTACTGTACTGCTTGTTGATGGTTCTGTATCTAATGAAGAAATAATTAAAAGAATCAGATATAAGTTACCAAATGTAAGATCTGAATACTAACCTATGAAGTGGAAATAGTTGAAGAACAATAAAGACTTGAATCTTGCCTTTGTGTATAGATGGTGATTCAACATCGTACGCTAAATCATGCACCGATCTCCAAACATCCTAAATGTGAAATTAGTCAGCTTTTGCAAACTAGAAGAATAGAACTTTAAGTCTGATTGAAACAGAGCCCAATAAGATGCCATGGCAAAAGAATTTACCTTACCGAAGTAATCAGTGACTGTGTCAAAAAATGATCCCCCAACCTCATCCTCCGGAGGTTGCAAAACATTGTGAAAAAATATGTTTATAGAATCAAAGTAAAACTGTGGACGGGGAGAGTTGTGGTCTCCCTCAAATTTAATTATGTTTTTGTCCCCCTGCAAATCACAGGCTCTAATGAAACAATGATAAAACAAAGGGAACATGAAGTGAAATACATACAAATGACTAAGCAACTTTGAATTTATAGATGACAAATTTTTATGAACTTAGAATCAAGTACTTGTCTAGCCCAACAGAGCAGGAAAAAGTTTAGCCATGTAAATCAGATAGTAATGAACAACTATTATTAACAAACTTACCATATAAGCCTCAAATATACGATCTGAATGATGAGGCTGTATAAAATCATCATCAGTGGCATGCCCTAGTAGAGCAGGAACAAAACAACTCTTGGCCACCTGCAATAGTAAAGGGAAAAGTGATAGAAGTTCAACAGTTTTCTATGTCAAACTAATCAAGCATACGTGCTACAAACAAGTAAAAGGAAATTCTTTGACTAGATAACCTTTTTTGTGTTCAAGTTTGTTATGTCAAACTTTGCCTTCTTCTGGATTGCTTTTCGCATGTATTGGATTGCAAACTTTACCTGTATAGAGGCAAAAGAAAGCTAACGTTAATTAGCACCACAAGTTAATCAAGCATGGGGGGGGGGGGGGGGGGGTTATTATATTGGTCACTCCTAGGACAATAAAAATTTATGCTTCTTAAAAAAAAAATGAAACAGGGATGGTGTGAAATCAAGAGCTGGCCAGATATGTAAGGCGACTAACCAAAGACTATCAAATAATGCAAACATCAAATAGTTGCTTCCTCAGAAGCATGGAAAATGTCATGAATAAGGCAACACGACAAGGTCTTAAGTGTGTGTCGATGTGCTATAGGCTGCGTGGCTTCTGTCTAGTTTCTAGTGTGAGCATCTAACAACTGTCATGGAGCCCATGTCTTCCAATCAGACTTAATTTAAAATTATATAATCTCCATGTAAAGAAATATTAAAATATAAGATCATATTTAATTCAAAATTTTGGATAATCATTCATATATAAATCTATATTTTCTGATTTTTATTTATTTATAATAATATTTCTACAATGAATATACCCACAGTGAACTTTGGCAGACGAACTCTGTAGGTATCTACCAATTCCATCATTAAGTCAACCAAATCAGAGAAGGGACTGTCTAAGACCATCCCTGCAATTGAAGGATCCTCAGCTCCATACATAAGGCTGCACAAAAACATTTGTCAGCATAATGAATGCGAAGTCACCAAAGCAAAAAAATAGAAATACGAAGTGCTACACAGTCAGAGTGTAGTAACTGAGTTAAAGAATTTTTTTTTCTTTTAAAATAAAAAGGACATGTCTAACACTGTTAAAAAGCATTTTCTTAAACAGAAAATGTGAAAAATATGTCAATTACAGTAATTTCCAAGAGCCTCCACACATACAGACTACAAACCACTGACATAATATTATTCAAGTATGACACAAGTAGATGCACTTCCATTCACAAGCCATTCCAGACACCATGTGAGGCTATAGTTCCTTCATTGTTGTTTCCAGTGATCATTACCAAAAGATATAGAGATGAAGTCTAATGGAGAATCAGAAGAGACTAGAGAGTATTAGGGGAGACATTAATTATTTGTTAATTAGGGATTAAGGATAAGCAAAAGCAATAGATATTATTTAATGGGTTTTACTCAGAACTTAATTATCCTCTCGTTAGGCTCCTGCCCACACACACACGCGTGAGATAAAGCGCTTAGCAAATAGGGTTATGGTTGCGTTTCAACTGATTATGAATAAAGTTCTCTTAGCTTGTAAGTTGTCTCTCCTCCTCCCTTCTACTTCCCTACCTGTTTCTATTTACACCTCCCTCCTCCTCCTTTTCTTTCCTTGTCTCTACTCTTGCTCCTAGTTCTATGTCAAAATCCCTGCTTTCATGTTCATCTCAAACCACCATAGCTTGCATGCAAGAGATTCACAACATTAAGGAAAATTATGTAGCTCCTTTAACCAATCTGTCAATGTCTAAACTGAAATCAACTACAATGACAAAGTAAAACTTACATCTCTTGCAACAACCCCAAGTATGATTAGTAAATGCTCCTGTAATTTCATTCTTATAGCAACCAAAATACAAGACAGAAAGTGAATCAAGAATACCTAGTCACAGCACCCATGGAACGACCCCATAAGCCAATCAAAGAGACATTTCCATCAGCCCGCAGATAATCAACCGCAGCCCTGAGATCATCCTTCTGAAAACAGTTGAGAAAATGTTAGAGCAAGTGGTGGCTATTCATATGCAAACTCTGAGCAAGATGGTGATCCAAATGCAGTGGCAGAAGATAATAGAATCAAGTATTTATAGTTTAACCGTGATATAAACCAGCTTAAAAAAACAGAATGATACTTTTTAGACTCAGGTATATGGTAAGCTTCATACTTTCTATTGATATATGCAGTGCTAGATTATCCATTTCAACATATTATACTTATAACAGTTGAACGACAAAAATTGAATGCAGTTTCCTTTTTCAGGGTTATTACATTACCTTTTGTATTCTCTCTTCTCATCAATAAATCATTTTCTATTTTTTTTTAAAAATCCTTTATAAAAGCTCTGACATTGTTTCATCTAAAACTAAACAATGAGATAAAATGCCACCTTCTGTTAAATCTCACAGGACTAATGCTACTTATCCCCCTTTCCTAAATCCCTCTCACTCCCTCTTAAACAGGAAAAAAGATTAAACAAGAATGGATAAAATTAAACACAAACAAGACTAAACAAATATGATATTTCTAAAATGGTTATGGAGCAAACACATACTTCATTCCAACCAAGAGTGACATGCTCCCCTCCAGAAAGCCCTGATCCAGAGAAATCCAGAGTAAAAACCGTAATATTTGAAGGAAGCAAAATTATAGCAGCTTCACTTCCATCAGCCCTGCATCCACTGTCATATAACACAGTACCCAGCAGCATAACCCAGTTAAGTTACAAATATTCTATACTAAACAATGAGCAATCAACATATGCATTTAAAGATATTAAAATCTAAGAGTAATTGATTTTCACAGTAAAAGAGAAAGTAGCATGGTATATTGAGTGCCAAGAAAGAGCCTAAAAATATTATAATTGCAACTACCATATGTTACATAGTTGAGTAAATTACAATGACCCCACAAGCTTGAATCAATGAAAACACCCCTCATAGTTATATATTGTAAAAATAGCCCACTCATAGTTGACTTTTCAGTAATTGCATTTTAAGTTTGGCAAAGGAGAACACGTGCGTCAAAAAAAAAAATTAAGCAAAATCTAACAATAGCATGCTAAATGACAAAAGATAAGTCCCATAGTCACCTGTTTCCATGGCAATATATCACACATGGCAGAGGCTTTCCTTCAGGACTGATAATAGGCATGTAATGACTGCATTGAAGAACATCGCCTCGACTGTTTTTGATCTGGAGATATTAAATTTCACATGAAAGACTGATAGATCAGCTCTTCAACTCTAACAGGAAAGATTTTACAGACAAAGTGGATTCTGTTTTTGGAATCCTACCTCCACATCCTTTCTTTGATACCATTTCCCTCTCAGCATGAACTCTTGCTCCAACAAATCACTAGGGTCATATTCAGCCCTGCATCCCAATGATGGATACAGACATCATTTCATAATGATTTAAGTGAGAATTTGAAAAGAAAAAAGAAGTCATATATGAGACGTGTTAAAAATAGCTGCAGAAAGTGCTTGATATCCATAATTCTCCCTTTCACGACTTTTGTGACAGAGCATCTTATACTCCCTCTGGTCCTTAATGTAGGACATATTTGGAGAGTTGGTTTTAACCCTAAATATAAGACATATTTTTAATATTTGTCAATTTTTTCCTAATTTACTCCTATTGATGATCCCTCAACAATAATCAAGGAGGAGAGGGAAGAAGGGAATTAAAGAAAATGACTATGGTATTTTAGAAAAAACAGGTCATATTAACTAAACTAACTTCCTTAATCTAATCAAATTAAATAAATATATCTTGTATTAAAGACCGGAGGGAGTAATATTCTCTTAACTTAGCTTGTGCCTGTTGTAGCTTCCTCTTAATTCAATATAGTCAACAAAAAAGGAAACCCCAATTCTTTTCTGAGAAACAATATTCCTCTCCCTGAATATTCTTCTCAGAAGTAAGAAACTGTGTATTCAATATGCCACCAGAACTCAATTCTACACCTAGATAGAGTTGCCCAAATTAATAATTTTTTAATTAAGGCATATGGATTCTGGTGTGGGCATGATTCAGGAGCTTGTTCCTTCTGAAAAAACATTTGATTTTGATATCTCACTTTTAGACCACAAAAGGAAATAATGAACTACTATATTCAGTTTAAACAACCACTGCTTTTTAGTTTCTTTCTTTGAAAGAAGATACAGTGTAATATTGCTATGCCCATATGCAAGTGCTTCATCTGTGGTAACAGAAGAGGCAAATAGCACATCACATAGGCATCATAATTTCAAGGAAAACCCAAAAGAAAAATAACCCAGTATAAACATGAATAAGAGAATATATTTGCTATGCCTATATGCAAGTGCTTCATCTTCCTTTTAGTTTGGTTTGATCCCCTGAAGAACAAGATCAGAACAAGATAATATAACCGAGAAGTCAAGTGGCGAATATGAACCACGAACAATAACATATCAGAAACCAAGAATTTCCTCATGGTAACTTCAAACTAGATCTTGAATTTCAACTCATGAACAATTAAAACTAAAACATGAAACACGACGTGATGTTTCTTCGTCTACTTTTTTGAGTTCTTGCCCTTCCCGTCCAAAGAAGTTGAGTGATTCACAACTACATCTAGTTAATTATTCGCAAATTGATTACTCTTAGTTGAGTTTGAGTTGGGGCTTTACAGAGACTTTAAAAAAACAAAACTTCGAATTCCATCGGGTTCCAACTGAATACCAAGAACACCAAATCACATATAACGTTTTCAGTATTACCTAGAAAAAAAAAAACAGAAAGTAATAATTGACGAGAGCAAGTGAGAGTAGGAAGAAGATTAGAGACCTTGGTGGGCGAATAATGAAGTTTATAAGCTGCTCCATAGATTCAAAGAATCAAAATCAAATCTTTCAGCAATACGCCTTCAACATATATATCACTTTCTCTATTAGAGAGGAAAAGCAACAACTAAGCGATTAACCAAGAGAGAGGGAGGGAGGGAGGGAGAAATACAGGGATGGGTTTTGATGGGGGTAACGACAGTTTTCTGAGACAAAAGGAAGAAGTAAAGAGAAACTGAAACAGAATGGGCCGGCCGCTTTTGTTTTGTAGGTGTTTTTCTTTTTCATTTGTTTATTATTTTCTAAAAATCAGCAAACAAAATTAATTGGAAAAAAAGTTAAAAAGGAAATGATAGAGAAATTACTGTTGCCAGTTGCCACCATGCTAATGTCTTGTCTGGTCCCGCCTGGCTTCCTCGCAGCCTCCTGAATCCTGACTCCTCATACGAGCCAAACTTTATAGAAAAATGGTAATTTATATTAAAATTTAATTACATATGAACACTGCCAAGGGCTAATAGAATTTTTTTTTGGGAAGAGAAAGAAAGTTAAATAAATTATTTAATTATAATATATATTATATATCATTAAATTATATATTAGTTTATAAGTCAGGTAAATTAGTTAAAGAAAAATGATATAAATAAATATTTTAAAGTAATTTTATTTAACTCTCTTGATCTCTTCAAAAAAGTCAATTGGATCTTATATTAAGAATTAAAGAAGTATTAAAATTTAATTACATTTAAATAAGTTTTATAGGGTAATTAGTTTGGAAAAGATTGAATTTTCATCTGCATATCAAATGTAGGTTTGTTTTACGGATCAATTCTGATGGTCCTGCATTACCTTTCCTATTGTTAAATTATAGCATTTGTTCTCCAATTCTTCATCGCAATAATAGAAAAATCAATAAATAAAGAATCGCTTACCAATAATGTACTTTTGAAATTGAATACTTACCATTTGTTTGGCAAAAGACAAGGAAAAGAATAATGTTATCGACTGAAAAACGAATAAGGAAAATAAAATTACATCTAGCATCTTTTAAAAATTAAAACGGCACACATTAATGATGTAAAGTTACCAGCCGTATCTAATTTACAACTTTCTACTTATATAAGAGTATCCATACCATTATATTACAAAATATAACGACTAATTGAACAGTAAATAGGATGATTATATTGTTAGCAATATAACTATATAGTTTTATATAAAATAAAGTGAATTATAAATTCTTCAATTAATACAGTGTTTTTTCCATTTTATTTTATTTGGGGTTTACTTGTAATTAGCTCTAATTAACTCCATTGGTCTTTGTTGGAATATATTAGTTCACCTTTTGTTAATTAGGGCCTAAGCCAGAAATAAGAGGGGTTGTTATACAAATATAGAGAGATATAGCTTCATAATGAGATATGTTCCTTTTATAGTTGAAAAGTTATATCTATTATCATATAATCATACGTTTAAAAGTTACATTTATTCCTATGTAACTCTAACATTGTATATAGGATGTGGGATTGAGGGAGTAATTAATTAATAATATCACACACAATCCTCCCTCTAAAAAGTTATTTCACAAGAGTTATCTCTTCTCTTCCTCTCTTTAGTGTATATTTGCTATGTAATATGATCAGAGTCCACAATGATGTTTCGGTTTCATATGGTATTTCAGTGAGTTGGGCAAATTCCAGGTATGCCCGAAATTATATATGTAGATTGAGTATTGTCGGAGGTGTTTAGACCTTAACCTCTCAAGTTTGTGTTTGTGTCAAGGTTTTAAGGAAAGATATATATTGATGATTTGTTTATATATACTTTTTAATAATATGTTTTATATAATTTAATTACCACCGATATAACTGGTTTTCCAAGGCTGTCATTACCCATTGAATGCTTGAAATGATCTATTGAACTTGAATTATATATGTGTTTTGGAATGGCATGTTTTGGGTTGAAAAAGAGTTGAAACTACGTGAATTGTCCTTTGGAACTTTTAAGTACGCTTGTAGGTGTTATAACTTTGTATATCAGTTTAGAGCTTTTTTCAAGCATACTTGTATGTATCGACATCAGAAATTATCGGCTATATACTTTGAAGCTTTTCAAGTATAGTTGTGTTTGAAATTATATAACATTGTTTGGTGCTTTGATAAGCTTGCCCACGTAATTCCCATGATATTGTGGTGCACTCGGAGTTGAGGTTAGATCATTGGAGTTGGCACTTAGATTATCATCATTTTACATACATATCTCTTATATTTCACTATTATGTGATACGACATCACTATGCACAATAGATGGCTCATCAAGGGTCATATTTCTTGTTATATTTTCCTTTGATCAGGATTATAATAGAATGCGGGACATTCAGATAATTGCTATGTTTGTTCTTTTAAGGAGGAAAGTTATAATCTAATCCTGAGTTCTACACCTCTGGCCAGATGTATCTCTTGATCTAGGGAACCTTGGGAATGAGTTCATTACTTATTGTTTGATGTATTTGCATATTAGCTTTATATTATTGGCTATATATACACACGTTAGAAAGGAGTTATAAGGGAGGTCGAACCTTTGCATCTCATTTGTATGTCTTTCTTTATATATGCATTGTGGTTTGTGAAATGTTTTTAAAACCAAGTCTTGAAAATGACCTCTTAAATGTTTGCCAAAAGATTGACCGAATTTCATTATGGTTTTAAGTGATGTTTTGAGAAACAATATGAGAAAAAGGATTAGGTTATAAATGATTTGAATGGCTTTTATAATATTTTTGAGTGTGTGATTGACTACAAATTACTATTGAGACTTTATATCTCATATGTTATCTCTTACAATTGCCAAGTGAGTGCTCATCTAGGAAGCAAAGAAGGCAGTAGAGGAATGAGCTCGATGGCTCTGTCTTCTCCCTTGTTGATATTGCACATGTTTGATTATGACACCTGTGTTAGTGTTTTGTTGCCACGGGCCTGGGATGTTATTTGGAACTTTTACAATGAAGAGTGAGTGGGATTTTTATCATATTTATATGTTACATCGTTAAATTTGTCATATGAATATATATAATTTTACCCTTTATTTATTATTATGTAAAAATATATACTTTTGAGATAGAGTGTAGTCAAATGAAGTTATTAAATTTTAAAATAAAGTTAATGAGATTTAAAAATTTCTTTAATTCTAGTGAAACAGGTTGAAAGTGACTTATAAATTAAAAAAAAAATTACAGTAGATTGTTAGATATGAAACTTGATTTATCTTATCATGTCTCTTTTAATGATTCGAAGACTTTTTAAAAGGATGATTTATTAAGTTGATTGACTTTTTTAAGAAGTGGTTGGATTGAACCATTTATTCGTAAACACATGTTGACTTGAATAAAATAAAATCTTGATTTAAGAATGTGAACAGTATTTTGTCTAAGGCTTGTAAACTATTATTATAGTTTGACCCTTAATGTATCCTAAGCCTAATTATAAATAATTTCAAATTCTCAATAATTATCCCACCATAGTTTTGTAAAACGTTTTAATTACATCAGCAGGGTGTTACAAAAAAAGGCTACATGGCTATTTTGCCTCAAAAGTTGTGGGCCCAATGTCGTCCTTGCTGTCACATTGAACCGAATCTAACTCTAATACATTTGTAACATCACAGCGTCTCGCTCTCGATATTATCCGCTTTAGACTCTCATCACCCCTCATGATTTTAAAATGCATCGAGAGAGAAGGTATCTATAGCCTATAAGGAATCTTTCGCTCCACTCTCCAGCCAATGTGAGACATAACCGTTGTCACAAAGGGATAATTTTGCCTTAGAAGTTTCCAAAAGTGTCAAATTTAAAGTAATTTTGTCGTAGTCGTTGTCTCAGTTAAATTTGATCATTAGTTAATTAAATATATATGTTGAGTTGGCAGTTCACGCATCATTCATGTCATTTTTGTTTTGGGTTTATATGCAAATTTGTTTTGAAAGTTTTCACTCATGAGCAATATTATCTTGAAAGTTTCTAAATCTTAGCAATTGCATATGGTTGTTATTCAAATTAAGTTTACCCATTAGTTAACCACATACGTTTATTTGGCAAGTCCATATGTCATTTATTTCATTTTTTTTTCAAAGTTAAATTTAAAAATAAGTAATCACTACAAAAAAATGGCAATTTGTAGCAGTCAAAATAAACGCTACAAATGTGAGTATGTAAAAACCACTACAAATCTACAACAAGCTACCTCACGCCAAGTGGTGCACAGATTAGGGAATGGACTTTGTAGCGGTTTACAAAGTATAACTGCTATAAATTTTGGCTCTAAGTTGGCGCGAAATTTGCCATGGTTCATTTGTAGTGATTCATATATATTAATAGCTACAAATTTGACATCAGCTTGGCACCAAATGGTGTGAAGCTAGTATGACTATTGTAGCTGTTATTTTGCAACAGTTATAATCAAAATAACCGCTATGAAATGCAAAGAGCTACATATTTGTAGTAGTTATGGTCAACCGCTACAAAGTGGGATACAAAGTTGTAGCGGTTATAACTTATAACCGTTATAAAATCCAAAGGGTCTACAAGTTTGTAGGGTTGTATGTAACCGTTACAAATGTTCACGTTAACCGAGGTCTGGTTTGTGCATTTGTAGCGGTTAAGGTGGTGGTTTTTATTAAAACCACTACAAATCTGGGCGCTATAAATTCCTCATGATCGTCGTCCTATGATTAATTGCAAGGAATTTAGAAATCATGTGAAGTGTCAACTCAGGATCCGTGCACAAATATCCTCCGAAGTTGACAAAAAGGTCCACAGAGAATTCCCAAACCGGTTTGCGCGCAGAATACTAAATGACCACAACCCACACTCACCAGATTTCGGAGCTCTCACAATCGTCTCTCTTGACCATGCAAAAAAGTTTACAGCATACAATGTCAATGGTCTTAAGTTTTGTACTGTTTCACGAAATTAAAGATTGCAAACTCAAAATTCAGGTGTTTATGACACCTTTGGAATAAGTAGTTATGCGAGCAACAGTGACGCCAACATGTAATTCGGAGGCGTCCTTAAGGTTCTTGATGTCGTCGAACTAAATTACCAAGGCTGTTTTCACCATGACATTGTTCAAGTGTTTGTGGGCAAATACCACCACTTCTCAGAGACTCACAACTGACGACTTGGGCATCACATCGGTAAATTTCTCACAGCCAATTCACAGCGGTCATTTTGAAGATGATGAGCTGTATATTCTTGCCTTAGAGGTACACCAGATTTATTATGTCAAAGACGAGAGGCACAGGGATTGACACATAGTAGTCATTTAAAGCCTCGAGACCTTTACGACATGGGTGATGTTGATAACATACCTACGAGAGTGGGCCGTTTCAGCCCGCTAAGTTTAAAAACTTCTTCCTTGAAGGCGATAATAATTTATCTATAGTTCGTGTGTTTTGTTAAGTTCACATCTTTTAAATTTAATTTTTGTACAAAATAATACCACACTAACAATTCCTTTATACAATTTTTGTAGGGATGGCGATGAAGAGTGATTAAACAAATTATGCTTTTTTTGTTCTTGTAAACGTTAATGTATATTTTTATTAAAATAATTCAAAACAATATTTGTAGCGGTTATATAATGGCTACAAAATCAAACAAAACTGCTATAAATAACATTACAATAACTGCTATAAAAATAAACCGCTACAAGGCTACAACACCCATCACATTAACCAATACAAGTACTACGTAGATCCCTATAAATACATCTACCACACCTTATTTCAAACATTCCAACATTTCTTTCAACCCTTCCTCTCTTTTGTTTTCTCTCACTTACAAATTTTTTTCTAAGAACTGAGAGGTTGCACAAAGTGATCAAATATGGTAAAAATATTTTTGATTCTTTCATTTCAATATTTTTTCCCTTGCATAATATTTAATCTCACTTTTTTTCTTTTTCGCTGATATTGAAGGACATTTTCTCACCATTTCCTATTTTCCTTACATAATGGTAACCACATTATAGCAAACAACATAATAATTTCTTATACATATCTTCAATAATATTACCAATATAAAATTTATACTTATGTAACTTAATTTAACCATTATTTTTAAATAATAACTACTATCAGCTAAACTATTTAAATAATAAACTATTCAATCCAATATTATCAAAATAGAAACAAACAATTGTATACTTTTTTTAAATTTTACAAAATATTTGTAGCAATTTTAAGAACTACAATCGCTACAAAATCTAAAACAAAATGGGATTAAATTTATGGTGTCACTTTTAAAATTTCATATGATATTAGTAGCAGTTTGTAGGCCGCTACTAACTTTTGCCGCTATTTTTTAAAAAATTATTATTTCAATTTAGTAGTGATTTTGTAACCGCCACAAAAATGGAGTCAAATTTTCATTTTTCATTTCCTGTCATACAAAATTGTGGCGTCTAAATTGACAGATGATATGTAATCGCATTAGAATATTGTAACAGTTGGTAGAAACCACTACAAATGTAGTAGCGGTTATTTATAACCGTTTCAAAAACATTTGCAATAGTAGATTTTTTAGCGGTTTTGTCAACCGCTACTAACGTTGTTTTTAGTAGTTAAAACCGCTACAAATACATCTTTTTAACCACCACTAAATCACATTTTTTTTAATGAATTTTTTTTTTAAAAAAAAAGATGCATCCCATCTGAAGAATTATAAACAATCAAAGAAGTGAAATCATCTTATAAGTTGAAGGCAAAATCAAAAAGATACTTGCCTATCACGACGTCGTTGAGGTACAATGGCAGAAAGTTTTTGATGGCCTTGTTCTCAACAATCTTCCTTAGTGTGTAATACATATAGTGATTGAATCTTTTTCTTCATCACTCTCTAACGAATATGAGCTCCTTCTCCATGCATAATTTCTTCTTCTTCTTCAATATTGTTCACGCTACTAGCTCAATATATTCGATCAACTAATAGTCAAATTTAACCTAGATAACTGTCAGGGCAACATTGCTAGATTCGGAAACTTATGAGGAAGCATTATTCTTAAGTGAAAACTTTAAGAGAAAATTTGCATTTTATCAAGAAAGACATGGACGACACATAGACTGTCAGCTCAGCATATTTGGTCAACTAATGGTCAAACTTAACTAGGATACAGCCAAGGCAAAATTGCTCCAAATTTGACACTTCCAGGGTAAAATTGCCCCTCCGTGACAACTTTTGGGACAAAATAACCCTTTAACCCTTACAAAATACCTATCAAAGTATTAGAAAAAAAATTAAATTAAATTTGGGTTAAGGTGTTAATTTGTCCCGCAAGTTTTTGCTCATGAACAATGTTACCCCAAAAGTGTTAAAACAAAGCAATATTGCCCCTTATTGTTCAAAATTTAATACTCAACGTCAATTTTTAACTATCAATATTAGTTTTTTAATGGTATGGAATAACATTGTTATGTTTTAAAACTTTCGGGGCAACATTGAATCTAAAAAAATTTCTGAGACAATATCGCTTCTCTACAAAAACTTTCAAAGTAAATTTGCACCTTAACCATTTAAATTTTAAGCCAATAAAGGGATATGAGCCAAAAGTTGATGGATGGAATTACATTTTGTTTATTCATTATTAAGGTTTATAGTTGATTTTATCGAAAAGTCATAGAAAGTAAAGTTATATATTTATGATAGCGCATTTAAGTGGGGATGTGGAGGGTAAACATTAGGTGTATTATGAGAATGACGGGACAACTTTCCACCACCACTACAAAATACTAATGAATTTGATGTGAGTGTTACCCACCACACTAACATTGTTGTGTCAACAACACATAATTGAACATATATCCATTCATTGAATCTAAAATAATTTACCGTGGTTAATATAGAAAGTTTGAGACCGAGCATGTTAATTAATACTAGTACTAATAATAATGCTTGAGAGGAGTGACATCTATATCATTATATTTAATAAAGGCATTGAAAGCCATATTGATATTTAGGAAACTGAATTACATCACTTGTCATCCGCATGAATCCCATCTCTAATCAGAAAAAAACTTATGATAACCCACCACTAATTAGGAATATATATATATATATATATATATATATGATAAATATGTTATGGTAATAATCAACGTTAATATTGGGCAAAAAATAAAAATCAACGTTAATGTGTTCTTTTAAAAGAATATATTATCCTTTTTTTTCCTTTTGCCAACTACAGACTATAGATAACAAGGTTTAAATCTCGCTGTTGATGAGAGGATTTTATTGATGAATAATTTGAATTGTTTTTATAAGCATTATCATATTCTTAAGATATGTCCAGGCTTGTTGCATAAATAAGTCTTCAATTGTTAAGATGTCTATTGTACAAAATATGTTTAAGCATTGGCTTGTATGATTTTCTAAACATGGGACCTGCTAATATGACAATTATAATTACAATTAATAATAAAATACACATTCAAAAAAAAAAAAAATGAAACAATCAAGGCACAAAATTCAACATAAGCTATATATATCAAATCTTATCGTTAATCATAAGTCACTGTATCCCTAAAGAAATACTATTATCTTTAGTCTTAAATGTAAGAGTTAATCATAAGTTTATTTTAATTTGATCTTAAGTATAATACTCAATCTTCTTTTCACATATTTATTTATTTCTAAATTACCCCTATATTTAGATTCTTACATGACATGTAGGCTAATTTAAGTTGTTAATACTCAAATGTAAATCGCTAAGAGGAATGGTATTTTATAAAAACATCCATATTTTTTTATAAATAATTAACTATTCCCCCTGGTTTTTAATATAAGACATATTTAGAGAGTTAACCTTAGTCTGTCAATTTTTCCTAATTTACATCTATTGATACTTCTTCAACAATAATCAAGAAGAAAGGGGAATGAGTGAATTAAGAAAGATACTTGAGATGTTCTAAGAAATACATGTCATATTAACTAATTTTCTTAATATAATTAAATTGGGTAAATATATCTTATATTAAATAGAGGAGGGTTTAGTATAGTTTCTATAATCTTATACTAATTAGTCAATCAGCTCGTGTGTTTAGAATTAGATCCATTGATTTATTAAAAAAAAGGGGGGAAAATCAGTAAAGTTGGGTAATGGATGATAACGAGGGTGGAGCAGTAGAGATAATGTGGGAGAATGATTGGACAAGACAAGTAAGGCCTGCTTTGAATTTTGTTCCGTCGCTCATATTCTCCACTCAATTTTATCGGCATAATCTTTTCCCTCCCCACAACTTGTCCGCCTTCCCCCAATGTTCATCAATGTTCCAATTCGAAATTTCAATTATAATTCTTAATTATACTTATTTGTGTTATAAATATGGGAAAATATAAGAGATGTCAAGCAAGAAATGAAGAGAGATGAAGAGAGAACTAGAGAGAAAGATGGAGCAATATCTTATTTATTTGGATGCAAACAAAGTGTAGTACATAGTGCTCTATTTATAGGCCCTCATCCACAACTAATAGTTACACAGAGTAAATGGCAAACTTTAATCCTCATGAGTGCACACATTGTAACCTTTGAGTTATGGGCATGAAAAGTTCTAAAGATCATTCATTGAAGAGGTTATGGGATGTAGAAAATGAAAGGTCAAGAGTTAGGAGCTCATGGACATCCACCTTAATTAGTATTTTACAACACTCTCCCTTGGATGTCCATAAAAAAAAATATTGTGCCTCATTAAAACCTTACTAGGAAAAACCCATTGGGACAAAAACCTAGTGAATGAAAAAGAGTACACAATGTTTACTCCCCCTGACACTACAAAAAAAAAGTGATTTAGTAGCGGTTAAAAATGGGTATTCGTAACGGTTCTAACCGCTACAACATAGGTTAGTAGCGGTTAGAGTAACCGCTACTAAATCGTACGTTACAAGCTGTTTTGTAGCGGTTTTATAAAACCGCTACTCAATCAAAAATAACCGCTACAAACTTTGTAGCGGTTAATAGAAACCGCTACAATTCCCAGAGATATTTGTAGCGGTTATATAACCGCTACAAATATAAAAAATTTTATTGAGAGCTTTTTTAAAAAAGAATTTTTTTGTTGTAGCGGTTTACTAACCGCTACAAATATAAAAAATTGAAAATTTGTTAAAAATGACATTTTTATTTGTAGCGGTTATGAAACCGCTACCAATTTTGAATTTCATGAAATTAGTAGCGGTTATAAAACCGCTACTAATTTCATGAAATTCAAAATTGGCGCAAAAAAATTTAAATTTAGCTCTAAAAAGGCGCGTTATTTAGTAGCGGTTTAATAACCGCTACAAATATTTAAAAAGTTTTTTAAAAATATACGTTGAATTTTTTTTGTTTTTTCAATATTACATTAAATAGTTTAATTTGTTATTACTTTATCTTTTTCAATTAGGTTATTATTCAATAGTTTAACTTATTAATAAATAAAAATAAAAAATGTAATTGAATACGATTAGTATAAAATTTATATTAATAATATTATTAAGGATAGTTAGGTAATAAGGATAGTTAGGTAATAAGGAATTATTATGTTTTATAATATAATGTAATTGTGTATGAAAAATAGATGAAAATGAGACAGAGTTATGATATATCTAGAAAAAAAATGGTTAGAATAAATTTTATAGAAAGGAAAGAAGTATTCTAAAAAAAATTGAAAATCTTGTTACCATATTTGATCGTATTATTCAGCTCCTCTACTCATACGAAAAAAGTTGTAAATGAGAGAAAATGAAAGAAAGGTAAGGTGAAAAGAAAGTGGGGAGTGTTTGAAATGAGTTGTGATAAGGGTATTTATAGGGATTCACGTATTATTTGTAGCGGTTAATATAGCGGTTATTATTTAGTAGCGGTTATTTATATTTTTGTAGCGGTTTAATTTTCATCGTGCTATTTGTAGCCGTTAATGTAGCGGTTATTTTTTAGTAGCGGTTATTTATATTTTTGTAGCGGTTTAACCGCTACAAATATTATTTTAATTTTTTTTTAAAATTTTTTTTAACATTTTATTTTAACACAAATTTTTTGCATTTTTTGTAAAGACAAATTTTTTACACTTGAATTTAATCACTCATCGTCGCCATCCCTACAGAAATTTTGTAGAAAAATTATTGTTATTGATGTATTATTAAATTTAAAAAATTTAATTAAAATGACGTGGACTTAAAAAAACTCACCGCAGTAGAGGTAAATTGTCATCGCCTTCAGGGAAGTAGTTTTCAAAATCAGCTGGCTGAAATGGCTCACTCTCGTAGGCAATGTTATCTCCTTCACCCATGTCGTAAAGGTCTCTTGGCTTTAAATGAACGACCATGTGCCAATCCCCATGCCTCTCGTCCTCGACATAATAAACCTGATGTGCCTCTGAAGCCAGAATATACGGCTCATCATCTTGAGAAATACCAGTATGAATCGGCCGTGAGAAATTGACTGATGTGATCCCTAGGTCGTCAGTTGTCAGTCCCCGAGAAGTAGTGGTATTTGCCCACAAACACTTGAACAACGTCACGGTGAAACGGCCTTGATAATTAAGCTCGACCACATCAAGAAGCTTGCCATAGTAAGGGACGCCTCCGAACTGCATGTTGGCGTCACTGCTGCTCGCATAACTCCTTGTCCCAAATGTGCCATAAACACCCGAATTCTGTGTTTGCAATCCCTGATCCCTTGAAACCGTGCAAAACTTAAAACCATTGACATTGTACGCTGTAAACCGTTTTGCATGATCAAGAGGGCCGATTGCGAGAGCTCTGAAATCTGGTGAGTATGGGTTGTAGTCATTTAGTATTCTGCGCGTAAACCAGCTCTGGAATTCTCTGTGGACCCTCCTATCAACTTCCGAGGATGTCTGTGTACGGATCCTGAGCTGACGCTTGACATGACTTCTGAATTCCCTGCAATTAATAATGGAAAGGCGTTAGTGAAATGAAAGTGAGAAATGTTACGAAAGATATAGATCGAATAACATACATGTGAGTGTACAATTCTTACCGTATGAAAGGCTCAACCTGAGTGCAATTAATCAAGACATGTCTATGTGCTTGGAACTTCTCAGTTGCCGTTAGTTTGAAGTTCTCAGTTGCTCCAACTGGTTTACCAACACGAGGGATAAATTCTCCTGATGTCGGGGCAGGTTCAGGACAATCGTCAACACGAGGCGGGCGGTTGAAAGCCGTCTCAAGATCATCAAAATACCTTGAGCAAAAATATAGCACCTCATCCCCTATATAGCCTTCAGCTATAGAACCTTCTGGCCACGCCTTATTCCTCACGTAAGATTTTAATTTCCCAAGGAACCTACGAAGTACATAAGAGAAAATTGATATAAAATGATGAAAAGGACGACTAGCAAACATTAAATACGAACAATAAATGAAAGCACATATTTAAAATGAGTACCTCTCAATCGGATACATCCAACGATATTGTACTGGTCCAGCGAGCTTTGTTTCATGAACGAGGTGGACTATGAGGTGAACCATCACAGTAAAAAAGGACGGAGGAAAGATCATCTCCAAGTGACAAAGCGTAAGAATGATTTTCGACTGCAGCTGATCGAGCTCCTCAACGATCAAAACCTTAGAACACAACTTCCGAAAGAAAGAACAAAGTTCCACCAAAACGATGGAAACATCGGGAGGAAGTGTATTCTTTATAGCCAGAGGGAGTAACTGCTGCATAAGAACATGTGAGTCGTGACTCTTCAGGCCAGCAACCTTTCGGGCCTACAAGTCGACACATCAAGAAATGTTGCTTGAATACCCATCAGGAACTTTTAATTTCTTCAACGTCGCGAGGAACACATCCTTGTTCGGTTTTGTGAGGGTAAACTTTGCCGGTGTAAATCTATCATGCTCATCTGGCCAAGCGTCTTCATGAACTCCCATGTTGCGTAAATCTTTCCTAGCTTAAAGGTGATCTTTTGTCTTGCCGGGTTCGTTAAGCAGCGTATACAGCACATTGTCGCAAACATTCTTTTCAATGTGCATTACATCAAGACTGTGGCGAAGTAAATTAGATCTCCAATACGGAAGCGTGAAGAACATACTTATCTTCTTCCACTGCTAAGGCGCCGAAGTCCTGCGCGTCTTTCGGTGAGTTTGTGCTGAATCATCGCTTTTTCCAAACTCGAAGTCAACATGCTCAAGCTGCTGTAAGATATCTGTACCGGACAAAGTCTGAGGTGGTCCTCTTTTCTCTGGTTTCCCATTGAAGCGATTCCGTTGCAATCTGAACTTATGCGTTCCATCGAGAAACCTCCGATGCCCCATAAAGCACCACTTTCGGCTGTGGGGAAGGCTCAATGCGTCAGAGTCGAAATTGTAAGCCGGACACGCCGACCCAGTATGCACATTCCAACCAGATAATGTGCCAAGGCCAGGAAAGTCACTGATCGTCCACATCAAGGCTGCACGCATGTTGAACAAAGTCTTGCTGTGAGCGTCGTACGTCTCCAAGCCGACATTCCACAGGTCAAGCAATTCCGCAATAAGCGGTTGGAGATACACATCGATGTCATTGCCCGGTGCCTTTTTGCCTAGAATGATCATAGACATAATGAAAGAGCTTTGTTTCATACACATCCAGGGGGTAAGTTGTAGGGAACTAAGACTACCGGCCAAATGCTGTAACTTGTGCTAAGATTCCCGAAAGGATTGAAACCGTTGGTCGCCAACGCAAGCCGAACATTTCTGGGGTCAGTCGTAAAATCTGGAAAGTCGTTGTCAAACGTTTTTCAAGCAGCTGCATCCCGCGGATGTCTTAATTTACCGTCTTCGTTTTTATCAACGGCATGCCACCTCATGTGCTCAGCAGTTTTAGACGACATAAATAATCTTTGTAGACGAGGTTTCAAAGGGAAGTACCTGAGAATCTTTGCAGGTTTCTTCTTCTGCTTTTTCCCCTTCCGAATTGTCTTGTACCTCGATGTGTGAGATCTCTTACACGTCTCCCTGTTGGAATCGTCTCCCCAATACAGCATACAATCATTTTGGCACGCATCAATCTTTTGATAATTCAACCCCAACCTGTTAATAATCTTCTTGGCCTCATAGAAGGTTGTGGGAATATCGGCGTCGGGGAATGCATCTTGTAATAAGTCGAGCAACATCGACATCCCCTTATCCGTGATCCCACACAAGCACTTGATATGATACAATTTGATCAAGAAAGATAATTTAGAATATTTGCGACAACCTTGATATAAAGGACGATCTGCCTCATCCATCAAGATGAAAAAATCCCGAGCTGCTTCATTCCCCATAAAAGCTGGCTCAGAGCCGTGCACTTCTTCGTTGAAGTTGTAGCCTTGAAATCCAAACGCATCACGCACAGCATCATTCACAGGATCATCTTCATGTACTTGAACGCCTACTTGAGAACTTCAAGGAAGAGCATCGTCATATCTAACGCCGGCCTTCTCACCATGAACTGCCCAGAACGTATAGTCCTCAGGGAAAGGCTTCACAAGCAAATGTTCCTTCACAACATTCCGTGCATGCCACTTCTTGAACTTGCATTTCCGACACGGACAGACGATCTTGCCGTTACAGCTGGTGTGAGTGAATGCGTAATCCAAGAAACTGTTTAATCCGTACAAATATTCAGGAGAATTGCGCGGCAACCTTATCCATGATTTATCCATAGCTACAAGTGAGAGAGAAGAAAGTATAGAGAAGAAGATGAGTGAGAAGATAATGACGAATGCCTAGAACCTTATATTCTGAAAATCCAACGTTTATAATTTTGTAGCGGTTATTAAACCGCTACACCAACAGCTACAGAAATTCCAACGTTTATAATTTTGTAGCGGTTATATATATTAAACCGCTACTAATATTCAAGCCGTTAATGGGAAATTCAAAATGTACTTGTTGAGTATTAGTAGCGGTTATATATATATAACCGCTACTAATGTTCAAGGTATTAGTAGCGGTTATATATATTAAACCGCTACTAATATTAAAGCCGTTGGACATTAAATATAAAAATAATTTTGTAATTTGTAGCAGTTATACATAACATAACCGCTACAAATGTGCAAAAAGGCGGCAAATTTCAAAATTCAAATGATTTGAGTGTTTGTAGCGGTTATTAGTGTATAACCGCTACAAACATATATATTTGTAGCGGTTTTTGAAGGTAAACCGCTACAAATATATATGTTTATTTGTAGCGGTTATACACTAATAACCGCTACAAATATATGTTTGTAGCGGTTATACACTAGTAACCGCTACAAAAATATATATTTGTAGCGGTTTTAAGTTAAAACCGCTACAAATATATATATACTTTTTTTTAAAAAAAACTTTAGATATAAATCATTCATAAATTATTTCAATATATATAACAATATAAATATGATTATATAAAACACAATAAGAAAATTCTGAAATAAAAACTCATAAATATTTACAAATGTTTAAACAAAATAAAATGTCCTAAACTAAGGAGCTGGGGGCTGATCCTCTGGTGCTCCCTCAGGTGGGCCTCTCTCAGATGCCGCTGGATCGGGCCGCTGCGCAGACTGAACCGCACCATCGTCATCAGCAGGAGGAGGAGCTGTAGCAGGAGGAGTAGTACTCGGGACGACGTAGCGAGGGACAGGAGGAACCGCTGGATGCTGCTCGTCCGGGAACAGGCGACTCCATGCTCCCTCGAGCATGGTGTTCGCGATCTCACGCCACTGCGTCTGCTGAGCGTACATCATATCTGCGTGCATCTGCAGCAGCAGCAGCTGCTGCACCTGCATCTGCTGATGCTGCTGCGCCATCTGCTGCTCCAAATCTGACCGCAGCTGGTCAATAGACTCGTCCCTCCGACGTCTGACCCCTCTAGCGCTGCCAGCCTCAGAGGCGGCGCTCCTGCCGTAGACCATGCTGGGTCTGGCGCCTATCCCCATACCCCGCACGCGTCCGGGGTGCTCAGCCTGAGCCAGACCCGCCTTCAAAAGAGCCGTCGAGTCCACTGACCCCTGTGACTCCTCAGGTTGGGTCTGTCGCAGCTCAGCCTGCGACTGCTGCATCCGCTCCTGCCATTTTACGAAAAAATTAATAATTACCATTTTTCATTATTAACTTGGTTTTATAAAAAATATAATAATAAAATTACTTACAATGGCCGCCTCTGCCTGCTGAGAGGTCGCAGTCCCGTCACGGTGTCTGTGTGTGATGGCGTACAGCTCCGCATAATCCTTCTGACGGTTCTCCTGCTGTGCCTTCGTCTCCTGAAACAATTACAAAACAATTAGTATTATGAAATAATCAGCTAAAAGTAAGTGAAGCACTTGAAAA
The DNA here is from genome assembly GCA_963242795.1 of Inga leiocalycina. Lineage (NCBI taxonomy): Eukaryota > Viridiplantae > Streptophyta > Magnoliopsida > Fabales > Fabaceae > Inga > Inga leiocalycina. Next base: position 73,134,463 of record OY725320.1, read on the forward strand.
GTTACCAGCTCGCTGTAGGTCACAGCAAAGGTCTTCGATCCTGCTGTGTGGTGGATCGTCTGCTGCGCCCGGATCCTGGCGTTCCTCTGAGAAAGCTCCTGGAAAAAAAATAATTAAATGTATTATAAAATTTAAAATTAAATACAAATTAAATTGAAATTATAATTTAATATTTAACAATTAGAAAATTATATATAAAAAATATAATAAATACATTACCTGCACCTGAGGGCTCCTCCTGAACTGGACGAAACGCGCCCAGTCTTTCGGCGGCACGCCGTCCGGAACGCTCTCCTGCAGCTGCTCCAGAGGCATCGTCTCGTCCCCATCCACCCTGTGGAAGAGACGGTTCCTCCTGTTCCTCCAGGCGTCGCCCATCTTCACGAGGGCGTACCTCTTCCGGTTGGCCCGGACGGCAATCCGCAGCTGAAAAAAATACATTTAAATATCAATAATTATAAAAATCATAATTTTTAAAAAATAATTAAATAGAATTAATTAAAAAAATTATTAATTAAATAGTTTTAATTACCTGAATCACCTCCTCCCAAGCCTGGTCCTTCGGCCCCTTTGGAATGTGCCTCCACGTCGGGAAGTGAAGGGGGAACCACATCCAATTCGCTCCCAGGTCGCTCAGGAAGCGGTTGAGCAGGTGACCCCCATTGTGGATCGGCTGGTCAGTGCCCTCGTTCCACGGCACTATAACTCGCAGGGACCGGTCCAAGCTGTTCAGACCGGCCACATCCAGCCTCCTCGTCGACACGTTCCCCTGCTCATCTGCACAGTTGACCGCACGTTAGATAAATTATAATTCAAAGTTAACATTTTTAATTTAAATAAATAATTTACTAAATTAAAAATTTAATTTACCTTCGACCTGCACCTCAAACCCAGTGGACCGCGAAGACGACCCTCGTGGGTTGTTCTGCTCCCGAGCCTCCTCCTCATCGAGGAACCGCTCCATCTCCCTGAACCCCATCAGGATCTCGAAGTCCTCAACGCTAATCTCTGGCCTCTCCACCTCAGGCACCTCTGCTGCGGTCGTCGCCTGTGGGATCGTCAGCGGGGGGATGGGCTGAGATGCTGCGGTAGCCCTGCCTGCGCGCTGCCCCCTCCCTCTGCCCCCTCCCCGGCTGCTGCCACCTCGTAAAGTCGGTCTGGGGACCTCAGGGGCCTTCCCCTTATCCTGTCCTGAAGCCATATCAGCTGTACAAATTAAAAAAAAAGTCCATTATTATGCAAAAATATAATAAAAATACAAATATAAATAAAAATACGTGTTATATACGTACCTTAAGTGCGAATACTGCGGAATACTGATCAAAAACTCCTATAGAGACGTCTGAACGCTCAAATCTCGAAGAAATCACTCAGAGAAACCTCAGGAAACAAAATGAGCAAAAGGAGAAATGAAGGAGGTGGGGGTTTAAATAGGCCAGATATTAGTAGCGATTATTAAAATAACCGCTACAAATAATTAAATTTGTAGCGGTTCTACAATAATCACTACAAATATTCACAACGTTTGAAATTCTGTAGCGGTTATTGCCCAAAACCGCTACAAATTTTGAGTATCTTGAAATTCTGTAGCGGTTTTTGCCTAAAACCGCTACAAAATTCTGACCTTTGGGATTTTGTAGCGGTTTATGTGCATTAACCGCTACAAAATAACCGCTACAAGTTTTGGCGGGAAATTCACGCCAAATTTGTAGCGGTTTTTTGTAGGAAACCGCTACAAATAATCTTGCCGCTACAAATTTGTAGCGGTTTAGGTAAAAACCGCTACAAATACTATAATTTGTAGCGGTTTAATATAACCGCTACAAGTGCACCGCTACAAAATAGCTTTTTTTTTGTAGTGTGATGTCAACATCACTTTATGTCTTTAAGCCTACGCATTCCAATACCATGCACTAACTTCTTAAATGTTCTAGTTGGCAGCGTCTTGGTAAACAAATCTGCAAGGTTGTCACATGAGCGAATTTGATGAACATCTATGTCACCATTCTTCATAAGATCATGAGTGAAAAAGAATTTTGGAGATATATGTTTTGTTCTATCTCCCTTAATGTACCTTCCTTTCAATTGAGCTATGCATGCTGTATTATCTTCATATAGTATTGTTGGAATCTTTTGTTCAGGAAACAAACCACACATTGATTGGATATGTTGAGTTGAGTTATTGACCTTAGCCAAACACATTCTCGATTTGCCTCGTGAACTGCAATTATCTCTGCATGATTTGATGAGGTAGCTGCTAAAGTTTGTTTTGTTGATCGCCAAGATATAGGTGTACCTCCACAAGTAAATAAATATCCTGTTTGAGATCTACCATTGTGTGGATCTGATAAAAACCTTGCATCTGCATAACCAATCAATTGTGATCCAGATTCATTAGAATAAAATAATCCCATATCATTTGTTCCTCGAAGATATCGGAATATATGTTTAATTCCGTTCCAATGCCTTCTTGTTAGAGAAGAACTAAATCTTGCCAATAAATTCACAACAAATGCAATATCAAGTCGTGTTGTATTGGCAAGATATATTAGTGCACCTATAGCACTAAGATATGGTACTTATGGACTAAGAAGTTCTTCTATTTTCTCTTAAGGACGAAAAGGATCCTTCTCCTTATCAAGTGATCTTACAATCATTGGAGTAGATAATGGATGTGCTTTATCCATATAGAATCGCTTTAATATTTTTTCAACATAAGTTGATTGATGAAGGAGAATTCCATTTGTTAAGTGTTCAACTTGCAGGCCGAGACAAAACTTTGTTCGTCCAAGATCCTTCATCTCAAATTCTCTCTTTAAACAATCAACAGCTTTTTGAAGCTCTTCAGGAGTTCCAATTATATTCAAATCATCCACATATACAACAATTATCACAAACTCTGATCCATTTCCTTTTATGAAAACACATGTGCAAATAGGATCATCTTTATAACCTTCTTTTAACAAATATTCACTAAGACGGTTATACCACATTCTTCCAGATTGTTTCAATCCATATAAAGATTTATGCAAACGAATTGCACAATTTTCTCGAGAATTCTTACATCCTTCTGGCAATTTGAATCCTTCAGGGATTTTCATATAAATTTCAGTATCTAAAGCACCATATAAGTAGGCTGTAACAACATCCATTAGATGCATATCCAGTTTTCTGCTCACTGCCAGACTAATTAAATACCTTAAAGTGATTGTATCTACCACAGGAGAATATGTCTCTTCATAATCAATACCAGGTCTTTGTGAAAATCCTTGTGCTGCCAATCGTGCTTTATATCTAACGACCTCATTTTGCTCATTTCGTTTTCGCACAAATACCCATCTATACCCAACAGGCTTTACACCATTTGGTATTTGGACTACAGGTCTAAAAACTTCACGTTTTGAGAGTGAATTTAACTATGCTTGAATTGCGTCTTTCCATTTTGGCCAATTATTTCTATTTCTACATTCTTTAATTGACCTAGGTTCAATATCCTCATTTTGATTAATTATTTCAACCGCAACATTATATGAAAATACGTTGTCGACAACTATATTTTCTTGGTTCCATATTTTTCCCGTAGTGACATAACTCATTGAGATCTCTTCATTATTTTCAGGTACCGGGACCTCTTCTGGGGTCTTTTGATTAGTTATGTCTACCTCCTCAACTTGACCATCTTGGTTAATCGCTCCCTTTTTCTTTCTAGGAGTTTTATCTTTGGAACCAATCGGCCTACCACGCTTCAAGCGTGGCTTAGTTTCATTTGCAATTGATGGTTGTCCTACTGGGACATCAACTCTAATTGGAGCATTTTCAGCTGAAATGTGAGATTTGGTAATTCTCTTAAGGTCAATAAATGCATTTGGCAGTTGATTTGCAATATTTTGCAAATGAACTATTTTTTGAACTTCAAACTCACATTGTTGTGTACGAGGATCTATATGTGATGGTGATGTTATTTTCCATGTAATTTCTTTATTCAGCTGCTTATTATCTCCCCCTAATGTTGAAAAAATTGTCTCATCAAAATGACAATCATCAAAATGTGCTGTAAATAAATCTCCAGTTGAAGACTCTAAATACTTGATTATAGAGGGAGATTCATAGCCAACATATATTCCTAACCTCCTTTGAGGTCCCATCTTTGTGCGTTGTGGTGGAGCAATAGGAACAAATACCGCACATCCAAAAATTCTAAGATGGGAAATATTTGGCTCCTGACTAAAAGCCAATTGTAATGGGGAGAATTCATGATAACTTGTTGGCTTGATGCGTATAATTGATGCCGCATGTAAAATTGCAAGCCCCCAAACTGATATGGGAAGCTTTGTTCTTAAAAGCATTGGTCTAGATATCAATTGGAGGCGTTTAATGAACAATTCTGCTAGACCATTTTGAGTGTGGATATGAGCAACAGATTTTTCTACTATTATTCCAGTTGCCATGCAATAATCATTAAAAGCTTGAGATGAAAACTCGCTAGCATTATCAAGATGAATTGTCTTAATTGTATGATATGGAAATTGTGCTCTTAGCCTAATTATTTGAGCGAGTAATCTAGTAAATGCTAAATTACATGTTGACAACAAACACACATGTGACCATCTTGTAGATGCATCTATTAAAACCATAAAATATCTAAATGGTCCACATGGTGGATGAATAGGCCCACATGTGTCCCCTTGGATACACTCTAGAAAAATAGGGGATTCAAGCCCAACTTTTGTCAAAGAAGGTCTTGTAATTAATTTTCCTTGAGAACAAGCAGCACATGGAAAATCCTTAAATTGAAGAATCTTCTGGCTCTTCAATGGATGTCTGTGTGAATTTTCAATAATTCTTCACATCATAGTTGATCTGGGATGGCCTAACCGATCATGCCAAACAATAAATATATTCTTATCAGCAAACTTCTGGTTCACTGTAGCATTTGTTTCAATTGTACTAATATTTGTATAGTACAAACCAGAAGATAATGTTGGTACTTTTTCTAGGACACATTTTTCACCAAATCTAGCAATTTTAATTTGTAAATATTCCATATTCTTCTCATTTATAGTCTCAATATGATACCCATTTTGGCGGATATCCTTAAAACTCAATAAATTTCTGAGAGACTTGGGGGAATATAAAGCATCATTAATAACAAATTTCGTTCCTTTGGGTAATATTATAATTGCTCTTCCGGAGCCTTCAATTAATTTTGTATTACCCGCTATGGTATTGATGCTTGCACTACTTCTTGTTAGATGTGAGAAATATTTTTTATCTCTAAGTATGGTGTGTGTTGTAGCACTATCTATGAGACATATAACTTCATTCTTGTGTCCAATGATCAAAACATCCATAATCTTCACCAAAAGAAAAGAAAAATGCATTAAAACATATTTAAAAATACATGATGAGCAATAATACTCTTATTACATATGAAAAGGGGAAATGAAAGTAAAGCATAAACTAAATTAAAACAAAACCATAAATTAAAACATTTTTTATTGTTCTTCCAACCAAACTCATCTAATCATGATTCTCAAAAAAATCAGCCACCTCCAAGTGAGCCATATCATCGAGGCCATTAATACCATCTAGCTCATTGACACCATCATTCTTGTGTCCCTCAACATTATCATCTTGAAAAATCAAATTTGTTTCCACATTGTTCGCACTCCTTTTCATAGAGGCTTAATAAAGTTTTGCTAGATGCTCAGGCGTACGACAGGTACGTGACCAGTGCCCCTTCATACCACACCGATAACATTGATTCTCAATAACTTTTGAAGAATCACTCTTATCGTTTTTCTGCCCTTCATTATATTTCTTCTTCTGGTGGGTATTAGGATTATAATTATTACTTTCACCTCCATGATAATGGTAATTACCACGTCCACGGCCACGACCACGATCACGACCATGAGCATGGTAATTATTACGTACACTCACATTCGCTTCAGGGAATGGAACAGATCCAGTGGGATGATTTTCATGATTTTTCATCAACAGCTTGTTGTTTTGTTCGGCTACCAAAAGACATGAGATTAATTCAGAATACTTTTTAAAACCTTTCTCTCGATATTGCTGCTGCAGGAGCATATTTGAAGCATGAAAGGTAGAAAAAGTTTTCTCTAATAAGTTCTCATCAGTTATTTTCTCACCACATAATTTCAATTGAGAACTTACTTTGAAAACTGCTGAATTATATTCACTTACAGTCTTAAAATCTTGTAGCCTAAGGTGTATCCATTCATAACGAGCTCGAGGCAAAATCACTGTTTTTTGGTGATCATACCTTTCCTTCAAATTAGTCCACAATTCTAATGGATCTTTTACTGTTAGGTATTCAGCTTTCAGTCCTTCATAGAGATAGTGGCGAAGAAAAATCATGGCCTTGGCCTTATCTTGACTAGTTTCTTCATTTCTTGGTAAAATAGCCTTTCCTAGACCCTTAGCATCTAGATGGATTTCAACGTCTAAGACCCAGGATAGATAATTCTTTCCTGTGATATCAAGAGCTATAAACTCAAGTTTGGCAAGGTTGGCCATGATTCAAACTAAAAATAATGATAACAATTAGAATCACGGTAAAATTGATGAAACATAAAACATCATTTTGAATTAAAACATATCATAATCAACATATTCTTAAACAACATAATTAAAGGGAGCAAAATTTCATGAGTAGCCAACATATATTAGTGCATATAATTCAATAAATAAAATTTCTTGAAAATATTCTCCCTCTCTCTTTCTACTTTTCTCCTTTATATATGTTGTTATATGTTATTTATTGGAATATAAATGGTGTATACAGAGAGGAGGAAATTATAGCAATAAAAATAGTGTAAAGAATAAAAGAGATAACACTATATAGTCATATATAGTACTATAAATAAAATGACAATAATATGGTAATAAATGTAAATAAGAGTAAATGTAAACAGATACAATATATATTTATATATATATATATATATATATATTAACATAAATATAGCAATAACAAGGGTGAAATGGAAAATAAATTAAATAATAAAAAAATGAATTATAAATAAGAAACAAATAGAATAATAAATGTGGTGATGAAATAAAAAAAATGTAAAAGGAATAATTAAAAATATGATACAAATAAATAATAAAATATTAGAAACAATAAACAAACAAAACAAAATGGCTTAATAAAATGAAATAATATAACAACATCAGTAAATGAAAAATAAAATAACAATAAAATGAGATAAATAACGTAAAATAAAGAAATATAAATAATAGAATATAGCATGAAATGTAAATAAAATATAAATAAAATAACTATAAAAAAATGAACTAAAAGAAGCCCAAACAAAACAATAAAATGTATGAGAAGAAGATAATCGAATGAAAATAAATAAATGTAAATATAAATAACAAAGTGAAATGAAATAGAATGAAATACTAGAAAGTTGTGCCAACATAAAATCAAAATGATAAACAAATAAAATTAACTATTATAAAATGTAAATAATAACAGAAGCTAAAATAAAGAAATATAAATAAAAAAATAACAAAAATCTCCAATCTCATCCATGGAACTCGATGTATAAAACAATCGGTAAAAAGATCTCTTTAATTCCATACAATGGCTCAGATCATCTCAGATAGATTAAATAGAGATATGGTAAAAGAAGATAGAGGAAAATTTTGAGACAACGGTAAGGGGAAAAAAATACCTTGGTTAGAGAATCGTGCTGATAACGTGTTATAAAAATGGGAAAATACAAGAGATGTCAAGCAAGAAATGAAGAGAGATGAAGAGAGAACTAGAGAGAAAGATGGAGCAATATCTTATTCATTTGGATGCAAACAAAGTGTAGTACATAGTGCTCTATTTATAGGCCCTCATCCACAACTAAGAGTTACACAAAGTAAATGGCAAACTTTAATCCTCATGAGTGCACACATTGTAACCTTTGAGTTATGGGCATGAAAACTCCTAAAGATCATTCATTGGAGAGGTTATGGGATGTAGAACATGAAAGGTTAAGAGTTGGAAGCTCATGGACATCCACCTTAAGTAGTATTTTACAACAATTTGCAATTTAACGTTAGTTTTATGAAAAAAAAATATTAAAGAAAAATGTTACAAAATTTAGCCATATTTTTCAATTTAAAATATTCAATGAGTTGGTCAATGGCTTTATAATCTAAGGGCCTGAAAGTAAGATAAGTACTTAAACATTTAGGAAAAATATGAAAAAATTGTTTACTAAAAATATAGAATTTTTTCAAAAATTAAAATTATCCCATCAAAATGTTCTTAAGTTATTTTTTCACCCATCATTTTCTATATTTTCAATACAAATATTTCACATTTTCATTATTTGTCTTTTCAACTTTTCACTAGTAATCTTAACTGTTTTTAGCACTCAATATAATTAAAGATCATGGTTGAGGAAATAAAAAATAAGTCTATACAATATTTAAGATAACTATTGACAAATTGAAAAACTAATTATTAAAAAAGTTAAAGATGGTTACTATAAATATGGAGGATGAGTACTAAAAATATGAAAAATAGTTATGAAAAAAATTAACTTAGAAAATACTTTAAGGACAAAATTGTGCCAAAAATTATTTTATGATGCTGAGTGCTACTGAGAAAAATATTTTAGAGTGTTACTTTAACTTAATAGACTTTTTAAGAGTTAACGGTGAAGGAAAAACTGCTCCTCAAAAATATTTTAAGGACATAATTGATACTAAAAAATACTTTTAGGCAAAAATTGCATCACAAAAAAATTAGGATGTTAAATACAGTTAAAAAATAACATCAAGGTGTTAGATTCTAGTTCACTAGTATATAATTTTTCCCTCCACTCTTCCTATTAATGGCTTATGTTAAGGGGATTTTTCATTGGTGGAAATGACTGTCAATGCAAATGATTAAAATATGTATTTTTTTTAAAAAAAAAACTTAAAACGCATTTTTTACGAATAACTAAAAGGCACACTAGCCCATCCCACTCCAAGATGGATTAATCTAATTATGAAGGCACGATGCTATACAATACAATGAAAAGCGGCTTACATGATCTGATTCTATTTCAAAATTCCTGAATGGGAGAAATTTTTGGGGTTTTGACCCGAGCCACGACAACGCTGACCAGACAAAATCCAGATTTTGGGCTTTAATTCAGAGTTTTGCCTTCTAGGCTTTTCCTAATTAAGGAAGAAATAAATAAAAATTGGTTATCTGACTTATACATTTATAGTATCAAAGAGAGTTATAAATAATACTAAATACTCCGTCCCATCAATATAAAAATTAGACAAGAGCTAGGCTTACTTTGGTTTTAAATTTGTCCCAAAATATCCTATTAATTGCATATATTAAAGGATTTCCATCAAGAGGTTTATGTTCAATGCACTTAATTAAAGAGGGTATTTTAAAAAAATCAACATATTCATTTATTACAAATATCTAATTTAACTAATGTTCTTAATATCCATAAATTAGTTATATAACCCTTATATGAAAAATACTAGATGTTATTATGTTGGCGTAAATAGTCAAACATGCAAATAAAAGACAACCTAGAAACCAAAGCAAATAGGCAGTAAACAAACCAATCAATGCAACAACAAAAGAACAAACCAAAGGATATACTAAAGACATTCCAAAGCCATTGTTCCGGATCATTTATGAAGAGATGAATGTCATTGCATGTTTCATTTGAATTTGAAAATATATAATTTTTAGGCACACATATTCACATAGATTTTTTTATTTGTTTAATTTTAATATGTAATTTTAAATGAATGAAATTACATCTAAGGACTCAAATGTTATAACTTTGAAGTTAAAAATACTAAAAAAAATTATGATTAATTTTTAGAATCAAAGGTGTCACTACGAAGTTCGCAGGGCTTTGTTATCCAATTCTAAGAGAGTTTCTGTTACGTTTTGAAAATTCAAATTCATGATTTTATGTAATTTTCCTAAAATTTATTGGTAACTTTAATCATTGGATGTCATTACAAATCTTTAGATTCTCTTGCTTTAAAATTCATAAGGTTTTTTTTTTTTTGGACAAATTTTATTTTTGTTTTTCAAAAGGCTGAAAGGGGGACATGTTTCAAAAGACACTTTAATTTAATTGATTAAAATAGTGAGAACCTCAAATGCCTCAATTTAAATTCTTTTTTATTTTATGTTAGAAGATTGATATCATGACGCATCAGGGTATGGTGATTCGTCATTTAGATTTATTTTTTTTTTCTTACAGTTATTTAATTTTCAACGTTTTCATTAATTCATGTTAAAGTAAGTTTTTTTATTCGTAAAATGTGAATTCATAACCTTATTTATTGATTTAATCAAGAGTATATCTTTGAGATTTATAGCGTAAAAGGATTTTAACTTCTTCCAATTAGTACACTTTTCAAAATTTGAACTTGTATTCTTTTTTTTACGGGGTGTGACCACTTACTACCTCAATCAATAACCTGTTGATAAATTCATAACCTTACTTATTTCTTCACAAAATCAATTATTTTTTGACAATAAATTACAGAAATTTTATCACAAAAGATTAATTGAATTATGAAGCAACTACTGTAACACCCCAAATTTTATTCACAAAAAATATATTGTAATTATTTAAGAAATTCAATAAAATGGATAATATTCATGAATTTGGATCTTGTGAATTTTGAAATATTCATATTCATAAGGAAATGGGCAAATTAATTCAAAAATTGAATTAAATTACAAAGGGGTAGCAAAATTATAATTTTGCCCAAGATTAATTATTTTTCAATTAATTGGAGTTAATTTCAATTAATCAAGGAAAATAAAGAAAAATGCATAATGAGATTATTCTTTATGGAATAAATCAAGAATTGGGAAATTAAGGGGGATTATATATAATTCAATTATGTGAATTGTGGGATTAATGAAATGCAAATTTTCCACCTCTTCCTCTCTTTAATTTTCGTCCAAAGCATGAAGTTAAAGGGGGAAAATATTAAAACACATGATCACATACCACAACAAGAAGGAAATGATGACTATGGTTGAGTGTAAAATTGGGAGGAGAAGCTTGAGTGAAGGAGTGGAATATTTGAGTGCTTGGAAGATGACACACATGATTATATGGGAAGGAGATTGCTTGTCTTTTAAGAGGAGAGGGACGGAAATTGTGGGACAAGCAAAGGAAGACATTTGACTTAATTAAATGGAAGAGTGTAAATGTGAATATAGATAAAGAAGTATGGACTAATTGGAGAAAAAAGGGAAGTAGAGACGGAAATTTTGGAGCAAGAAAAGGAAGATAATGATTCAACTAATGGCCAAGTCAATGAAGAAATTATGAGAAGAGGGTGATAAGTGTTACATTAGAAGCCCTTGATCAAATCAATGGATAGGAAGATGGAAGATTAAGTTAATAAACATTTTTCCCTTCCTCTTTCCATGTCACATTCGGCCAAAGCAAAAGAAGAGAGAGAGTGAATTTGGAGAATTTCAAAGTGTTAGAAAGAAGGAAGAAGACGAGGTCAAGGTAAGATGGTTTCTTTGGTTTTTTTTTCTTATGGCATTTCTTTAGATTCTTCTCTAAACTCTTGTTTCTCATGAATCCATGATGGTGAAGACACACTTTGAGATCAAGAAGAGAGGGAGGAGGAGCCTAGAGTAAGAGGAAACCAAGAAACCAAAGAGGGTAACTTCATGAACTTGCCTTCTTGAGTTGTTGTTGATAATTGTTGGTTGATTTTTATGATTTTTGGGTTGAGTTGTAAAATTAGAAAAGCTATAACCCTAAGGGGTTATGCTGCCCAAAATCCTTTAAATCATGATTATGAAGTGTTTAAATGGGTTAACTAAGGATTAAAAGTGGAAAGTACAAGTTTTGGAAGCTAAAACCCAAAGCTCCATTTTTCTATTTTCTTCATATTTTTGGCCAGACCAGAAATGGTACTAGGAGTTGGATTTTCATGAAATAAATAGTTTCAGTGGACTCAGTAGGAAAAAATAGTTGGGGTTACAGTTGACCACTTTTTCGGTAGAGGCCGAAAAAGTATAATTACGAAAATGCCACTGAAATCACTAAATAGGGGCTGTCAAGGATATTTTCGTAATTTGACAGTGAATTTGATAATTTCGAGCCCAGAAATGGATTCCTTGGGCAAAATAAATCAAAATAGCCTTAGTCAAAATTTTAGAAAAACGTGCCATCGGGCCAGGTACAACAGGGCCTGGTTGTGGTTTCGAGGATATTTTAGTAAATTTTCACCATAGACTAATATAACCACAAGAAACACTATGGAAGAGTCTAAAATGATACTTGGATAGGTTATGACCTATTTCTTGTATATTTAATATTTTAGGACCGAGTCGAGAGCCGGAACGACACGCTTTACGAGACACCGTTAAAAGAGGATTATAAAATGTTGAGGTAAGGACATTATCCTTCATACATCATGCCATAGTTATATGATTATATGGATGCCATTGTTGTAAATGTACTTTATTAATCAACATGATTTACCCAGAGAGGGACCAGAATTGTCAGAGGCACTTACACTGGAGTTGGTGAGAACCCAACCAGTGCATAATAGTGGGGCTGGACCCTACTCATGTATACATGCAGATGATATGTTTATAATGTTCATTAATTGGTGCATACATGGCATATATCATATTTACTTTTCGCATTTTCTATTAACGATAGCATGTTTTTATTGGAGTTCTCCGGAATCTCACTCTATTTTTAATAAACACCTCAGCGGGGACCAATAGGTCTAAGGGAAAAGACGTAGATGCTGGAAAGTGAGCGGCACATGTCTCGAGGTGAGGATATGAACGTGGTTATACCTTTGTCTGTGCCTTACTATTTTGGAAAATTTGTAAATATTAATTTTCCGTTGTATTTTCTGTTTTCTGTTGACAAACAACGTTGGGATTGTAAACAAATATTTTTATCAGTATAATTGTACTTTTCTGTATGCCCATTGAATTCCGTCTTTATTACTCTTCGATTATCGAAATGGAAACGGGTGTTGACAACTTCTATCACAAATAAACTTATTACATGATTAATTAATAAACTAATGCTAGTTTGGATGCATCTAAAATAAATATTTTTGTGCTTTACAGAGACTAAACTGTAATATCTAAAATTTAGTGAAGGTTAAATTATGGAACCTACAAAATTTAAGGAATCTTAAATTAGATAAAGAAGAAAATTAGAGCTTAGTGTGTATAATTAATAGGATAAAAATATACCTATATATATATATATATTAAAAGCTGCCGACACACACACGCTAACATTAATCACTCCATCTTCTTTTGTTTGCACACCTGGAGGCTTCTTTAACGCAAGAGGATTGGACAACACATAAGGATAAACCAATAAACTACACACACTCTCCAGCTAATTATGGACAGCACACACACATACACACCTATTAAATAAATCATATCAGCCTCCTCACACGTCCATTTACGTTCTGCATCCAAAGCCAAAAAAAAAGAAAACAGAATAGAGAAAGAGAGAACAAAGAGAGAGTCAAGCGAGCAAGAGTGGTCAGTGTAATTGAGGAAGGAAGAAGAAGCTCCAAATTCCACAGCCAACATCATAAACATATTTAGGTGAGTCTCCTACAAATTTATCTTTGTTCTCACATTGGATTTGAGTGGTTTCTATGGTGGTTTTGTGGCTGGAATAAAAGAAAATTCGCCGGAAAGTTTCTGTCACCGAAAAGTTGTTAAACCAGTGATTGTGTGACGATTTTGGAGTTCTTTGGTTCTAAAATTTTCCTATTAACCTCAGTATATATGTGTAGGAGAGTATAGAGTGAAAATTCGTGAGGTTTAGAATATAAACTCATGGTTACATATTAGTTTTCTTCACCTTGTTTTGCTGTCCGAAAAACAGAGTACATACTTGAAACTTGTAAAATCTTAAACAGAGGTTATAGATGGAATTTTCGAATGGGTATTTTTGTATAGATATTTTAGGATGTGTAGTTAATGATAGAATCAAGAAATGTACAATTTGGAGTGAAAATGAATGAATTCTTGATTTTTGAAGTGGACTGTCAAAACTGACGTTTTTGGGAGTCAGTCAGATTCATGTTGATTTTTAGAAAGACAAACCTTATTGAAAAATTATGAAATTTTAAAGGAATTTAGTAGACATTCATAGCTTTCCAATGAGTTCAAGAATGCATTATTTTGATATCTGTAGAGAGAGTTATGATTTTTGAAAGTTAAGTCAATAACAGAGACCATTCTGGACTTTCAGGTCTGGCAGTTATGATTCTCGATAATTATGGGAAAAATTAGATAAAATCTAGTAGTTTTGTGTATTTTTCCATGAAACTACACTTAAATATATTTCCATATAATTTTAGAACACTCCATTTCGATTTTTGTAGAATTAGTTATGGATTTTTGAAGTTGAGCTCTCTTTCTGGAATGCAATATGGAATAGTAGTAGTTGGCCGAATTTCTGGGCAAAATGTGTAATCAGAAATTATCTTTGGATATTTTTCCATGAAAGTACATTTAAAGACCTTCATTTAGGCTTTGGAATAAGTCAATTTGAAATTTTCTAGAATTAGTTATGAATTTTTAAAGTTGATTGAAAATCTGTGAGTTTCTGGAAAATTATGAAACTGTCGTTTGGCTGTGACTTTGCAAAAATCGAGGTAAAAAATGGATTCCTTGGGAGAAAATATATTAGAATAGCCAAGGTCAAAATTCCTGAAAAAATATAGTTGATCGGGTACGGTGGGGCCGAGACCAAGCCCCAGGGGCATTTTGGTAAATTTTCAATATAGACTAATATAACCACCGAAAATACTATGGAAGCCTCTAAAGAGGTACACGAATGAGTTTTAACCTAATTCTTGTACATTTAAAATTTTAGGATCGAATCAATCGCTTGAGTTGTTAGCACATAGTTCGAGGAACTATTTTTGATGTAGCAAAAAGGGACATAAGGTAGTAACTCTATCTCTTATACACTATGTGAATATTGATATGTTATATGTTGTTATATTCTGTGATATGAACACGTGCCTTGGGCACATTACCTAGCTGTGGTATGGGACTCAGCCGTGGTACACGGACATGTAGGGGATCCAAACAGTCATTTGGCCCTGAGTATTGTGTACACACACGTTATAGTATGAATTTTCATTTTACATTATATGATGCATTGCATATTTAATTTTTGCATTTTATATGATGGATTATGTGTTACTGCTGAGATTCCTTGGAATCTCACCCTTTTTTCATAAATAATAAATGTTCTAACGGGAACCAATGGCTCTAAAGGCAAAGTAGTTGACACGGACAATTGAGGTGTGCAGGTCCCAAGATCAGAATTATTTGGTTATATTAATTTAACTTTAATACGTTGGATATTTTGGACAAAATTTGTACATATTATCAAACCCTACGGGGAAGACTCCTGTATGTAAATTTGCATTTAATATCAATATATTTATACTATTCCTATATTGCCCACCAAATTGCATATCATTTTCTGTAAATACTCTGAAAAAGGTGAAATAAAGATAAAGGTGTGATAATAAACTCTCCTTATATATTTAACTCATTTAAAATAAATTAATATAAATAAAAAATGGGGTGGGGATGAGTAGGGGTGGAAACAGGCCAGGCTAGGCCAGGCTTGTGCCTTAACAGTCCAAGCCTGTTAAGGCATAAGACGGCCTGAGCCTGGCCTGTGGCCTGTTGGAGGCTTACTTTTAGGCCTGAGCTTGGCCTATACACAGGCTTGAATTTATAAAAGATCCCAAATAGACCAAACATGCCGACATCCTAAACAGGCCAAAACAGGCCCACACAAACAAGCCAAAAACAGGCCTAGTTACAAATTTTTTTTTTGGGATAGAGGACACCTTGTATGAATCAAAACTAACACCTACAAAAGGAAACTACACAGACTCTTGTAAAAAAAACTACTTGAGGAACATGATGCACAACAGGAAACATATACACAATTATACATTTATACATAGTGTCAACAAATAGAAATTCAATGGGTCCGCAAGAACAAGCAGCAACCTCACACTCACTACACATATTTACAATCATATTGCAAGACATGCTCTACAGGAACTAGATAGCTGCATGTTAAGACATTCATCTAAACCAGTAGACTATTTTTTTTCCCTGACAGCAAATATTATCAGGAAAACAACTCTAGCATAGCATATTATAAACGGCTGACCATGGAAAACAATTACTGCTAAGTTTGCTAACCTTAGCATAGCAGCTAGCTGCAGAGAATCAATTGTGTGAATGATACAAGAAAACTAATTGAAGTAGAAACAATATAGGCACGGGTGCGACTGGCGCATGAGAAGAAAAATTCATTGAAACAAATAGTGAGCAGAAATGTTACAAGGAAACAGGAAAAATGTACAATAACATAAGTAGCCGGTGTATGAGAAGTATGTGATCCTAAATGCACTACATAAGGAGCATCCAGTTTTCCTCTACTACGTTCTGATGATTTTGTACAGCTAAAAGATCGAACTCTCTTCGAGGGGCCAAACCTGATATAATATCATTAACAATCCGAGTAAAAATAAATGCTTGACTTGAATCAGTTGGTGCTTGTTGACAAACCTCAATAGCATTAGGAGGAACTAAACTAGATGACATTGTTTCACTCTCAAAGGGAGATGACATTCACTAGAACTAAAACATAAAACAACCAAAATTTCATAATTTAATTAACCAAATAGACATCAGCCAGCAATTATGAATAAAAGATAGCTGTTCAAGAAATTTGACCAAGAGAACAAAAGGGGAGGAAATAATTCAAAGGAAATAAACCATGTGCATTACGGTGTGTAAATCAGCATGATTATGTTAGCCAAAGAGTCAAGAGTTTGGTTAGGTTAGGTTTGGTTTTTGCACAATATTTGGTGAAGAAGAGTACATCAAGTCTTGGGGGGTTTTTATTTTCTGCATAATTTTGATATGATAAGATTGGAGCAAGTCATAAATCAGTTGCTTCAAGATGGGGTACAGTGAGAAAGGAGAGGCCAAATTTAATGTCAAATTTAATGGGGTACAGTGAGAAAGGAGCGTCATAAACCACTTAATTTAGGGGAAACCGTATGTATCTATATACAATAGTATAGCTGTCATGATCCCTGTAAGTTAATGTCAATTTTCTATGCATATTTTTAAACGTAACATATATAAAAGTCAAGTGATAATAACAATTTGTTTTCTCTTAACATATATAAACGTAACATATACTGTGTGCTCTTTTAACTGGTTTGTTTAAAAGCTACTTCGCAAATCTTTCAAGATTATCCAAATTCTCCAATGTAATTAGAAGAGAAGACCAATGCAACAATTCAACAATGCTCAACAGGACATTAATAATCAGAACATAAGAGTTGGGACAAACTGAAGCTAAAGGCTGAACTAAAACAACTCAAGCTTAATGATTTCAAACCTTGAATCAGGCCACATTTCAATACATAACAAACAAAATAAAATAACAAATACTTACCGAATGGCTGAACTGAAACACAACTAATGTTCTTCAGTGGACTGAGTGAATCTTCAACGAAGGAGAGAGTAGTGTTGCGAGAAGGAACCTTCGACGGTGGACTGAGGGTGAGAGATGACGGAGAGAGTCTTCGACGGTGGACCACGGATCTGACGGACTGAGGGTGAGAGACGACGTCAGACTTGAAGAAGATGGAGAGAGGAGGGTCACGACTAGACGGCCGTCGACGGACTGAGAGCCGATGAGGGTTTCCGACTTCTGGTCAGCCGACAGCCGATCACTCACAGTGGAGCTACAAGAATCGGAGGTCGATATTCGGGAGGGTCGGAGGGAGTTACGAGGCCCGAGGTTCAATTTCAACTGAACAAATGTTTTGAAGATTTAGGAATTAGGGTTAAAGAATTAAGGAAGAGAGGAGTGGCAGATTTGTAATTTTGCATTACCTCAATTTTTTTTTTATAAAATCTTAACAGGCTCAGGCCGGCCTGACAGGCCTGTCAATAGGCTTTGGCCTGGCCTGTTAAGATAAACAGGCTTTTAAAGAGGTCTTGGCCTGGCCTTTTAGCTTGACAGGCCAGGCCTGAACAGGCTTCTAACAGGCCAGGCCGCAGGCCCCTGTCAGCCGGCCTGGCCTGTTTCCACCCCTAGGGATAAGGTAGAAGCTCAACAATGGGCTCCACGAGAGAATCGTGGACCACCTACCACCTAGTGGTCTAACAAACGGAAATACAATCAACATGAGCTGAATCTAATTAAAGGGAGTCACTCATAACATTATGGACCAACATTTAAATTCTTGCGGGGAGAAATGTCCCACATTGTGTTCGCCTCTAATAAAATTGTTTTTAATGAAAGAATACATGTACTTGTTATAAATCAATCGAGATATTTAACATTAAAAAAATGGCGTCATATTATAATATGTGTAACAATATTTTTATCAAAAAAAGGAGCAGACCTCATTTAATATGAGAAGTCTCGCATCAAATAAAATTGGGCTTTATATATCTATATATATATCCACGCATATAAACCCTATATATTCAAATCTTAAAATTTTTAGTTAAGGTTGGCACTACTATAGAATCATGCATATATAACACTTAATAAAGGACGGTTAATCATGACACTACTACAGAATCATGCATATATAACACTTAATAAAGGATTGTTATAATAATTCATCGTCATGAATGTCGAACGGAGTTTACACAAGAACATATAATGCTAATATTTAACGGTTAAATATGATTGTCATACTTGACGGTTCTTCATAAAAAATTGTTGTGTATTCTTTAATAATATTTAACGACTAAAAATTATAATTGTCATATATAAGAAGACGGAATTCTGAAAAGTATCAAATATAAGGAGGTAAGATTCTAAAAAATTTTATTTGACAACATTTGACAGTTCTTCACAAAGTATCGTTATGTATTCTTTAATATTAGAGGGCGTGATTCCACAAAATTGTCAAATATAAGAAGGCAGGATTCTGAAAAAAATTTAATTTGACGCAACTCTTTTAACTCCTACTCAGATGTTTTTTGAGCTTTCTTTGGATCTCATACTCCTTCTTTCATGGGTTTTACTTTATCGCTATGGGTCCCATCCTCCACCATTGTCATGGTTTTTCACTCTACAGCTCCTTCCCCTCGTGATTCTTCCTCGTATAAGCTTTCATTTTTTCCAATTAACGTTTTTTGTTTCATTTTATTTTATTTTTTATATAGCGATAGCTCGCTAATTGAGGCTCAAGGTCGCCGGTTAGGATTATCTAAGAAGAGGAATCGCAAACCAAGAACGTATCTAATTTCTAATGATAGCCGTTGGAGAAAAGTAGAAAGCATGGAAAAGATGATGAGGTAAAATTCTGAATTTGTTATTGTGGTTTTATTGCAATGAAATAGTTTTGATTACACTGGATTATATTGACTAAGAATCAATAACAAATTTTTCTCCTAATTTTAGCAGTTAAATCATGATCTATTTGAATGTTGAGTATCTCACATTCCTAAACTTTAGCAACCAAATTAGTTTGTTGAATCGGGTTCAAGATTTGCTCAAGTTTTTATATTTACCAATTTTTATTTTATACATATATATATATATATATATATATATATATATTTATATATTCTAATTTTCATATTTATATTCTGAGACTTGACGTAAGTTTTTATATTTGCTTATTTTTACTATATATATATATATATATATATATATATATATATATATATATATATATATATTCTTATTTTCATATTTATATTATCTTTTTGTAGTTAAAGGATTTGTGACATACCGACAAGAACTCTAGGAGTAGACGTGATTTATGGACAATGTATAATAAAGGCATTGGAGAATATTGTGGAATTTTTATTAATATATCTTCTTTTAGAATTAAAAAAATTATAAAATAATGTTTTATTGTGATAGTGTTTAAGTGATTAATTTCTTTTAAATTGTATGATGTTTATTTATAATGTATTAAGTTTTGAATACAATAAATATAATTTTTTATTTAATGTTATTATCTTGTTATTATAAATGATTATATTGTGCCTTATATAATAAATATTAACAGTAAAACTAAATAAAAAATAATAATAAAAAATAACATTATAAAATAAAAAAATAAATCCAATACATTAATATTATTAACAAAAAAACCGTTATGTATGTCCAAAATACATTATAGTTTGGAACCATTGTGAATGTGAGTCGAGCATATATAGCACCTTCATATATGACAGTTCATAATCATCATTTATGGTTGATAATAACCATCGTATATATGCAATTCTGTAGTAGTGTGAACATTGATTCTGTAACAGCCTAAGACCACACACAACACTCGTGACTGACCAAGACTACACATAGAACCCGGCATGATTTGTCCCTCCCTTCGCCCAACGGCTTAGAGATTTTCCTCTTGGGTGCTCCAATTTCTCCAAGAGTTGCCTCCCCAAGGATCGAACATTGGACCTGAGGGATAAATCCAAAGCCTGAGAGCCACTTGGTAGCCAAGTGTACCATAGAAATGTAATATCTCAAATTTTAGGATTGGAGGCTTGGGAATAAGTCTGAAGTAAGTGAACTATTAAGCCCCAATTTAGTAGGTGTCTCAAATATATTCTCTAATGTTTCTTATATCTTTGAGGCTTTAAAGAAAATAAAATGGTGAATTTTGAAGAAATTGATTATGCTTCCAGTGAAATTTCCTACGAGGCAGTGAGCTTGTCATGAGGTTTTGGAAGAATAAATGATGAGAAAAAATTTTGAAATTTTATAGAGTGAAAGTAGACATCTTAAGCTTTAATTTGCTAATAATATGAATCAATTGAAGCTATATACAAAGAGTTATGAATTTTTTAAGTTAGTCCAGAAAAATTGGAAAGTTTCTGAAGCAGCGATCAAAGAAATTAAATCTGGGAATGATGTGCTTCCAACTGGCTAAAGTCTATATTTTTTTTTCTTAAAACTAGACTCAATAAAGGTTCTATAGCCTTTGGAATCGCTATGAAACAATGTCCACAAATTTAGTTATGATTTTTCAAAGTTAAGACAGAAAATCTACCAAGAAGGCCAACTATTCCGAAAATTGAAAAATAAAATGTGTTGGCAATTGTGTAAATTGTGGAATAAGGAAATAAGAGTGGAAAATAATTATTTGGCTCATAAACATGCCAAGTGGCATTATCTTAAGCCAAACAATTAAATATGAATTTGTGAAAAGATGAGCACATGTGTAAAATGTAATAAAATAGTATATTTAAGCATTTGGTTGGAATAAATGGATGAAGACCAATTGGGTTAATTGAAGGACCCTGAGTGGCGTGAAAATGGGCTAGGAAAAGATGAGGAAGTTGGTCCAAATTCAAATGAAGTTTATGGTATAATTGTGGAGGGATAAGGTCAAAGTACAAAGGTGATGTCATAACTCATTAAACTACCATTTATTAAACAAGGGAAAATGAGAGATAATATTAAGCCTTATCATCTCATTTCTCTTTCTCATTTACATTGGGCAATAAGGAGAGGAGAAAGAGAAAGTGTCATACTTGATGGTAGATAAGATCAAGTACAATTGTGTCATAAAAATCCCAATTTTTGGATAAAGTTAATTAAGAGAAAATGGAAGATATTATTAAACATGTGGCTTCATCTCTTCCCACCCCATTTGGACGCCTAAGAGCAAGAGAAAGACAAGAGCTTTGGAGACTTTGAGAAGGAGAGTTTAAGGAAGCAAAAACTAAGGTAAGAACTTGTGTGTGCAAGTAATTTTGCCTTCCAACTTGTGTAATTATTCTTCTAAACTCTTGATCTCTATGGAAATCATGTGTAGCCAAGCTAATCTTCAAGGGAGAAGAGAGAGAAAGTGATGTTTTAGGGAGAGATAGTGAAGAAACCAAAGTAACTTCAAGAATCCTATTTCCTTTAATGTATGATTGTTGTTGTTGGTGTTCTTGTCTTGATTTGTGGTATGATTATGGATTTTGTAAACTTGGAATGTTGAAACCCTAAGGGGAGGTGCTTCCCAAATTTAGTCTAATCATGTTTAGAATGTGATTAAGTAGTTAACAAGTGATTAAAGGTGATAAGAAGGTGTTTTATGGATTGAAATCATAAAACTTCATTTTCTCCAATTTTTATAGAATTTTGTCTAGATCCGTTTTGGGCTGTGTTTGGATTGGATTTTGGTATTTTTGATGATTCCATTGTGTTTAGAATGGAAAATTGTGTAGGATGCGAAGTGAGAAAAGCCTTAGATTGTGAAATGACAAAAATAGCATTAAAAACCTCACATAGGGGTTGCCAAGGGTAAATTCATAATTGGGGCTGGAATTTGAGAAAACCGAGGTAAAAAATAGATTCCTTGGGCAAAAATATATTAAAATAGCCCATGTCAAAATTTCAGGAAAAGTATGATCAGACCGGGTACGGCCAGGGCAGGCCAGGGTCTTGGGGGCATTTTGGTCATTATTCAATATAGACTCAAATAACCCCCCCAGAAACACTATGAGAGTGTCTAAATTACACATTTGACTTTTTAGGAACGAGTTAAGAGCTAGTCGGTGGCACGCATTATGAGGCACACTATTCAAGGATTAGGGAAGGCGATTAAGGTAGGGAACTTACCTCTCCTGCATGTATTTGATATTTGTGCTAGTGTATTGATACATGTTATTGCTTTGTTTGGTTATGTGAAACTTATATTAATGATTGAAGCTCTGTTTCTATTTCTGCTATGGCCATAAGTATGTTGTTTGAAACATTGAGTACACAGATATATCATTGTGTGAGCATGAGTTATGTAATACAAGCATCTCATGCATTAAGTATTTGTCTTGCATGCATATTTGTATTGTTTTCCTACTGAGATTATCTCAAATCTCACCCTCTTCTAGCAACAATTTAACCAAGAGAAGATAGTAGATATGCTGAGAACAACGAAGAGAATCGTACGAAGGGATTGCTGTGGTGAAATGAAGACGAAAAGATGTCTCTGTTTCACTGGGATGAGTTTAAATACCCAAATAGCGCTGTGTGGCTACATTGATGGTAATTATTATGTACGAACCCCTATGGGGGATTTCTGTAATATGCAGTTATTATTAGTATATTTATGTTATTCTTGTGTTGACCACAGAACTGCATAACATTTTTCCACAATGACTTTGAAAAATGTGAAAGATAAGAGAAGGGTGTGACAGATTCTCTACTTATAGCTAACAACCTTTTGGTTATACCTAGGGTCCTATATCTAAATTCTTATTACCAAAACTAACTTGTAAATGTTGGTACAGAGTTATGAGAGAGAGAGATGAAATATTATTCAACAGAATAAGATGGATACACGTGCAGCTTATAAGTCCTAATTTCTAACCAATTCTGTTTACAGCTGTTTATCACTAATCAGCTACCCACATGACTCAACTAATTTGGTTGCCACGTCCCAATTACCGTTAGAATCGGTAGGTACAGCAGAAGAATTTTAAAAATTTTCACCGATCCTAATCGAGGATCTATTAACGGCGTTTAAACCAAGTTGTTCTTGACCATTACTTTCTCGATTCCTGAGTAGCCTGATAACAGAGACAGAAACTCCTTTCATCATAGTATGGCCATACATTTCTCAGACTCACTCATCGAGGGGCCCAGTAATATCTCTCTACTAATATGAGGGACAAATTCCATCTTGATCATTCATATTCCTCTGCATGAAAAACCACCAAGCCCGATCGTAGCCTTTATCATCACCCGGTCAAAAGTGACTTTTGATTAGTTCAAAGCTTAGCAACTCTCATGTAGGAATCCATGATGACCTCAGGTCTAAGGGCATTGTGACGTGATTATACATGAGAAAAGTTTATGACTTGATCCATGTAGCTTTCTCATAGTAGGTCGGTTCAGCACCTTGTACTCTTACAAGTGCCTAAGACTTTGATTCGTATCTCCATATCTTATCAAAGTCATACTGATCTTGTTTCATCTCTGCTCCCGCATAGATGACCGACCAGGGACATTTTAGGACAATCTTTATGAATTATCCAGGGATACAATTATCACAGTTAACATGCAAATAATATGATAACAGAATGGAGAAATTTCATTAAAATAATAATGTTCAAAGTACAATGATTGGCCCTTAGGGCACAATTTCCAACATCCTCCCACTTGCTCTAGGTGCAATCATTAATTTGCCTAATTCCCATTACCCTAACATGACGCTCATGCTTTGCCTGTGCAAGTGGCTTAGTAAGAGGATCAGCAACATTATCTTCTCCTGTTACTTTGCATATCTTTATATCACCTATATCATTGATTTCTCTAATAAGATGAAATCGCCTGAGTATATGCTTGATCCTTTGATGTGACCTAGGCTCCTTAGCCTGTGCAATAGCACTCCTATTGTCACAGAAAAATCTATTGGATTTGAGATGGTAGGCACCACCCCTAGTTCAGTAATGAACTTTCTGATCCAAACGGCTTCTTTAGCTGTATCTGATGCTGCTATATACTTAGCTTCTATTGCAGAATCTGCTATAGTACTCTGCTTGGAGCTCTTCTAGCTTACTGCTCCACAATTTAGGAGGAATACATATCCAGATTGTGATTTAAGGTCGTCTTGGTCAGTTTGGAAACTTGCATCTGTGTAACCGGTTACGCAGAGCTAATCATCCAATCCACCATAGACCAAAAATAAGTGCTTAGTCCTTCTTAAGTACTTTAGGATATTCTTGACGGCAGTCCAATTACCCTTACTAGGATCTTGTTGGTATCTGCTGGTCATACTTAAGGCAAACGAGACATTCGGTTGAGTACATAACATGGCATACATGATGGATCCAATGGCCAAGGCATATGGAACCTTACTCATGCGATCTCGCTGATCAGGTGTATTAGGATAGAGATCCTTGCTAAGATGGATGCCATGAGACATGGGCATGTAACCCCTTTTTGAATCATGCATATTGAACCTATGCAGTATCTTGTCTATGTATGTGCTCTGACTTAGGCCCATTAGTCTTTTGGATCTATCCCTATAGATCCTAATCCCTAGGATATAGGTGGCTTCACCTAAGTCTTTCATTGGAAAGGACTTTCCTAACCAAGACTTGACACTCTGCAAGGTAGGAATATCATTCCCAATGAGTAGGATGTCATCTACATAAAGCACTAGAAATACAACTATGCTCTCACTAACCTTCTTGTAAACACAAGGTTCATCAATGTTTTGAATGAATCCAAACTTTTTGACTACTTCATCAAAACGATAATTCCAGCTCTGAGATGCTTGCTTTAATCCATAAATGGATCTTTGAAGCTTGCAAATTTTACCAGAGTTCTCTGGACGCACAAAACCTTCAGGTTGTGTCATGTACACATCCTCAAGCAGCTTTCCATTAAGGAAGGCTATTTTGACATCCATCTACCATATTTCATAGTCATAATATGTTGTAATGGCAAGAAGGATTCTGATTGCTTTGGCCATTACAACTAGGGAAAAGGTTTCATCATAGTCTACACCATGAGTTTGAGTGAATCCTTTTGCAACCAGTCGTGCCTTGAAGACATTTACATTGCCATCCATGTCAGTTTTCTCCTTGAAAACCCATTTGCACCGAATGATTTTTACACCTTCAGGTGGATCGACTAAGGTCCATACTTGATTGTCGTATATGGATTGCATTTCAGACTTCATGGAATTTAGCCATTTCACAGAGTTTGGTCCCACTGTGGCTTCTCGATAGGTGGTGGGCTCATTTTGCTCAATGAGCAACACATTATGGCTTTCAGTAATCAGAAATCCATATTTCTGAGGCTGATACCATGTCCTATCATATCTTCGTGGACCTTGTGTTACTTGAGGAGGCTTATCAACTTGTTGTGAGTCTTCTCTAATTTCCATCTGTGGTTTTGTACCATCTTGTGGCTCTTGAATTTCTTCGAGATGTACGTCACTCCCACTGGTTGTTTTAGAGACAAACTCTCTTTCTAGAAACTTGCCATTTTGAATAACAAACACTTTGTTATCGATGGGATTGTAGACATAGTATCCTTTCGTTTCTTTAGGATAACCCACGAAAAGGCACTTTGTGGATCTGGGCGCTAATTTATCAGAGGCTTGTTACTTAACATATACCTCACATCCCCAGATCTTGAGAAAAGATAAACTTGGTTTCGTTCCAATCCATATCTCATATGGTGTCTTTTCAATTTCCTTAGATGGAACACGATTTAGTGTGAACGCAGCTGTTTTTAGGGCATATCCCCAAAAGGATGGTGGAAGATCTGTTTGACTAATCATAGATTGAACCATATCTAATAGTGTTCGATTCCTCCGTTCAGAAAAGCCATTCCATTGTGGTGTTCCTGGAGGAGTCAATTGTGAGATTATCCCACAACTCCTAAGATGGTCAATGAATTCTTGGCTCAAATATTCACCACCTCGATTAGATCGAAGTGCTTTAATTGTTTTACCAAGTTGGTTTTGTACTTCATTTTGGAATATTTTGAACATTTCAAAAGATTCATATTTATGTTTCATTAGATAGATGTAGCCATATCTACTAAAGTCATCTATAAATGTAATGAAGTAGACATAACCTCCTCTGGCAGCTATATTTAATGGTCCACATACATCTGTATGTATGAGGCCCAATAATTTAGTGGCCCTCTCACTGTGCCCAGTAAAAGGTGCCTTAGTCATCTTTCCTAATAAGCAAGATTTGCATGTATCATATGATTCAAAATCAAATGAGTTTAGAAATCCATCTTGATGGAGTTTAGAAATGCGTTTCTCATTTATGTGGCCTAGACGACAATGCCATAGGTAGGTCAGATTCAAATTGTTTGATTTTATCCTTTTAGTAGTTACATTATAGATATTCCCATTATTAGGATGTTCCAAATTTAATATATAATGACTAACATGCAAATCACCATCAGTATAGAAAATGTTATTACGATAAATAGAATATTTACCATTCCTAGTAATGGAAGTATAACCTTCCTTATCCAAATAAGAAAGAGAAGCAATGTTACTACTCAAAGCAGGAACATACTAGCAATTGTTCAAAACTGACAAAAGCCCACTGGGCAGAACTAATTCATAAGTGCCTACGGCTAAAGCAGCAACTCTTATTCTGTTTCCAACTCGTAGGTCCACCTCGCCCTTCTTCAGCTTTCTACTGTCCTTTAGACCCTGCACATTTGTACAAATGTGAGAACCACATGCAATATCTAATACCCATGTAGAGGAAGTAGAAAAATAAATGTCTATAACATAAATACCTGAAGCGATAGCGTCGCTATCCTTCTAGTTCTTTTTCAGATCTTCCAGGTAGAGTTTGCAATTCCTCTTCCAATGACCGAGTTCATTGTAGAAGCAGCAGACTCCTTCCTTTAGAGGCTTTGCCTTCTTGGGTGTAGGCTTGGTTTCGGGCTTGTTTGACTCTTTGGTTTTACCACCTGAGCCATTACCCTTCCATTTGCCCTTCTCTTTCTTTTTCATACCCTTTCATTTCTGAACCATCAAAACTGTGCTAGGCTTTTTCTTAATGCTTTGCTCAGCAGTTTTGAGCATCCCATGCAGCTCAAAAATTGATTTCTCCATGTTGTTCATGTTGTAGTTCATAACAAACTGGTCATAACTCTCCGGGAGTGAGTTGAGGATTAAATCCGTAGCTAACTCCTGGCTCATGGGAAATCCAAGCCTCTCAAGGTGATTAATGTAACCTTTCATCTTTAACACATGAGTACTAACTGATGCACCTTCAGCCATTTTACAGGAATGTAAGGCCTTTGTGGTCTCATACCTTTCTTGCCTTGCCTGTTGTTGGAACATTTCCTTGAGATGTATAATCATCTCATGAACCTCCATGAGTTCCAGATCTCTTTGGAGCTCTGGAACCATAGTGGCAAGCATCAGGCAACCTACATCCATAGAGTCATCCTTATGCTTTGTGTAAGCATCTCTTTGAGCTCTTGGAGCATTGGCTGCAGGCTCCTCAGGAATGGGTTGATCTAGGACATAAGCTTTTCTTTCCTGCTTAAGAACAATTCGCAAGTTCCTGAACCAGTCAAGAAAGTTTGTCCCATTGAGTTTGTCCTTCTCAAGGATCGATCGCAACGATAGTGTAACAGTATTACTAGTCGACATGATTCTACAATTAAAATATGCAAAGTTAGTTAGTAATATCCCACTAAATAAACAACCCTCAATATAATAATTAGTGGGCTAAGATCCATATTTGACTTAAACTTAAGTCCGCTTTTGCAAGACACTTAAATTCAAGTTATTTAGGTAGGTAACCTATTTACCAATTACATCACATGTAACTCTTAGATCTTTATGGGATTTAATCATCATATGATCCGGCATGTCTAACCCCATCTAATGCCTTGAGATTCAAAACCGTTTTGTTAATCTCAATTAAGTCAAAATAATAATGAATATTATGAGCAGTACCATTACTCAAGCTTGTCTTATCAAGATAACTTAAGTGCATCCACTTTGGTGGTTTCCATAATTGAGTGATCTAGGTTTTGACAAGTATTCATTAATTGATGGCATTATGACTTAAGATTTGATTCAGAGGGCTTAATTAATTAGTTTTGTTTATATGGATGCAATCGTGGTCGTATCTCATACAAATAAATGCATATAAATGCAAAAGTATTCATACAATGATCTAATCAAAAGCATAATTTAAATGTGACACAACATGGCTTACCTAACCTAAAATCCTCCCAAGCCAATGAGAGGACTTCTCTAAATAAGAAAAGAAATACATTGAGAGAAACCTCGTTTAAACATTCGAGGGGAGTGAGATAGAAGAGAATGTACATCAAGAGTATTTAGAGAAAGGCACGGCACGTAGGCCGTATTTAAATATTACAACCCTTTGTAAAATTCTAAAGCCATGTTGTTCACCATACCCAAACAAGTATAAATAATAAACCACAACAAGAATTCATACAATATGAAAAGCAATAAATGTCGTGATCATATTATATTGCGTTACGTAGAGGTGGTCACGGCGGTCCCGCTAGCCGGTTAGCGGGCGGGGTCAAGGGGGCCGCCCTTGCAGGGTTGCAAGGGGCAGCGCCCCTGGAGCTTTTGAAAATGGAACATTCCTTTTAAAAGAAATGTTTGAAACTTTTAAATTTTTAAATTTCGGACTCAATTTTTCAAAACAAAAACAACAATGGCCCAGAACGCTTCTGATCCAAAGTGTCTTCCCCATAGTTTGGATCCCTATTACCCGAATAGATATCTGAACCTAGACCTGATTTGATTGCCGCCAACTACAATCTCAGGTACCCTACCTAATTTCATGCTTGTTTAAAAAGAAAATCATATACATGTTTCAAGATATACATGTTCGGAATCGATTTCATGCTTGTTCCAAAACGAGAATCACATACATGTTTCAAAACCGAAAACGAAACAATTTCAAGATTCAATTTAAACGAAAATAAAAATCAACAGAATTACAAGATCACATCTTTCTAAATAATTTCATTTCGTATTAACCAAATCACATGCATATTCGAGTGTTTCTTATAAACATACGTACACATCCCATATATATCACATGTATAAGAATCATAAACTCAATTTAAACGCACAATTGATTTGGCTCTGATACCACTGTTAGAATCGGTAGGTACAGTGGAAGAATTTTAAAAATTTTCACCGATCCTAATCGAGGATCTATCAATGGAGTTTAAACCAAGTTGGAAGGATTCATACCTTTTGATGATTCAGAGTTTTCACGATCTCTAGGAGCCAACACGTCAGGTCCGCTCCCTCTACTGGTATCCACACAAATGCTCTCCAACTGAGATTGCATGCTAGCGCCTCTAATGTCTCATAGGGTTTCACTTGCGGCTCTCAATTCTCATGTGCATATGAATATATCTGCTCTATCAAGTTTATAACCTATGAGGGCTATTTTCAAATTTCAAAATTAATCATCATTAATTTCGAAATTAATTAACAATTAATTATCTTAATGAGCTAATTAAATAAATTCAGTTTAAATTAAATCTGTCCAATAGTTTTAATTTAACCTATTTATTTAATCCAAATAAAGAGTCATTAGATTTAATTTATCTTCATAAATTAAATCTGAGATACTATATCTCTATCATGTTAGTTATTAAATTTAATATATCTTAATAAATTAAATTTAAAACTAACACAATATAATAATATCATATAATATATATATATATATATATATACATATTTATATATATAAGATATATATTTTGAAAACATATATATCTATATAATATTATTAATGAATTTTATATTATATATATATATAAATATAAAATTCGTCCACCCTAAATTAAACATTATCTCGTGTTGGGTCATTCTTGTGTGCGACCCTGTAGGCCCATATGAAGTTGGCAGTGGGCCAATAACTATACTAACCCAAAAGTCGCAAGCAGCATCTAGCAAGACATTACAACTACCCAATTCATATGAGGATCGTTATCACGATGCAACCTGTCATACAACCATGTCACATCCCTTTTGTCACACGATATATCGATCAAATGTAAGGCATGGATAATGTCATCCTCTTGTTCCTGACCATTACTTTCTCGATTCCTGAGTAGCCTGATAACAGAGACAGAAACTCCTTTCATCATAGTATGGTCATACATTTCTCAGACTCACTCATTGAGGGGCCCAGTAATATCTCTCTACTGATGTGAGGGACAAATTCCATCTTGATCATTCATATTCCTCTGCATGAAAAACCACCAATCCTGATCGTAGCCTTTATCATCACCCGGTCAAAAGTGACTTTTGACTAGTTCAAAGCTTAGCAACTCTCATGTAGGAATCCATGATGACCTCAGGTCTAAGGGCATTGTGATGTGGTTATACATGAGAAAAGCTTATGACTTAATCTATGTAGCTTTCTCATAGTGTGTCGGTCCAGCACCTTGTACTCTTACAAGTGCCTAAGACTTTGATTCGTATCTCCATATCTTATCAAAGTCATATTGATCCATTTTCATCTCTACTCCCGTATAGATGACCGACCAGGGACATTTTAGGACAATCTTTATGAATTATCCAAGGATACAAATATCACAGTTAACATGCAAATAATATGATAACAGAATGGAGAAATTTCATTAAAATAATAATGTTCAAAGTATAATGATTGGCCCTTAGGGCATAATTTCCAACAATTACCCCCCCAAAAACAAAAATATCCTTGTCCATAAGGATGGTTTTGGAAGGAGGTGTCGCAATAGAGAATTCAGGGAACTATTACTGTAAACATGCAAATCTTCCCTACTTGCATCCTTTGGTTTGTATGCTTCCACTGCATAACGACCCGAGTGACAAGCAAATCACCATGCTTGACAATTTTTCTGCCCAGGAAGAGTGGACTGCAAGGGAACTCCCTTACCAACATATTTTTTCAACAATGTTGTATAAAAAATAGGGTGCATTCAAGTATACTCCATCAACTGCAGTCTGTAAGCGACCTAACCTATTTTTTGAAGGACCTTAAAAGGGCCAAAGTAATGAGTTTCTAATTTATGCAAGGTTGTTATTCAACAGAATCCTCTTAAAGGGATGTAGCTTGAGATAGACCATGTCACCTTCTTAGAACACCCCTTTCAAACCTGTGCTTGTTTGCCTACTGCAACATTCTATGCTGTGCTTTTTGACGGTGGCTTTATAACAACTATAAGTTAGCTCCCTAGAGAGGCACATCTTATATACATAATGTGACCTAGCTTCTTAAGCTATTGCACCCCAAGAATCACACCGAATACAGACACGTCCATAATGAGAAAATCATCTGTAAACTCATGCTTAACTATAAACCAATGTAATTGCTTACAATAAAGATGAATTGTTACTTGCTGATCACTAGCAACCACCACTCACATATCCCTCCCTTCTTGTGTTGGTAGATGCAATTTCTTGGCCAAATGAGCATCAATAACATTGTAAGTACTATTAGTATCAATTAAAATCAACACCCCATGGTTTTCAATGAGGCCTTTAATTTTGAGAGTAGAACAACCCTCTCACCCTGCAACCACATTGATAGACACATCCACAGTCTTATTGGAAGACATTATTAAATCCAACCTATCAGAAGCATCAAGAAATTCCTTTGGAATTACTAACATCATCACTTGTGATTCTTTGCATCGATAACTACTAGTTTACTTAGTTACACAGTAGCACAACCCTTTATGATGCCTCTCTTCCATATCCTTCCAGCTCAAGGTGGTGGATGGCTTTTTATTGGTTGAAATAGGAGAAGTTGACGATGAGACACTAACAGCAGAAAGAGTAATTGATTTACTAGGTACGAACGAAGCCAAAAAACTAGAGGGCTTAGAAATCGTAGATGTTGGAGGTGACAAAGATGAAGGAGTGAATCGCCTGTTAGAAGTAGAAGGAGCATGCTCATATATGACTTCAATCATCCTTGCATGGATTCGAGCCATCAGGATCATGCTTGCCAAAGTTGTTGCCTTAAAAGCATTCACTGATGATTGGATATCAAAATGCAAGCCCCCAAGGAAACAATCCATAGCCACAATATCTGAAATATCTACCTCAGCCAACAGCTCATTGAACTCTTCAATATAGGCATCCATGATACCAGTCATACAGAGCTTATTCTGTTCAACCATACCACTCACACACCAAACTTCCAAAAATTGAGCTTTTATCTCACAAAAATACTCATCTCACGTCAACTCAGTTTTGGACCAATTCTTCTTGAAATTCAAATGCCATTTAAGGGCCTTCTTCTCCAAATGGATACTCAGTAGCCTAATTCAATGAGCCATTAGTGTGTCGTCAACAGCAAAAAATTAACGACAATGGTAAGCCCAACCATGAAAATTTGTACAATCAATTTACAAGAATCAATTCTGCTATTCTTAGTAGGAGGAATATACAAGCCAAAAGAGGTACCAAAAGAACCAAATTGAATGGGTTGTTGAAGTCGAGTAGGTGTACTAAAAAAACCTCACCCTGATGGTGACCTACTGTCAAAGGAGCAGTGGTAGTCTTAGCAGTAAGATCAATGAGGCAAGCTTCAATTTGGGCGATAGAATTTTGCATGTCTCCAATATCATCGGACTTTTTCTCAATTCGTTTCTCAATATCATGGATTTGATTGGTGGATCGCGTCTTCAGTGCCATAGAAGCCAGATATCAAGTCTAAGTATTGATACGTAATAAACTGAATTCATCATATTATTGACCCATAAGAATGTTCTGATCTATCTAAAAACATTACAAGCATCACCTATTTATAGCAATAGTCTTAATGTCCTAAGATACAAGTTGGCCCATACACTATAGATTGGGCTACTCTCTACTACACAAATTGGGCCTTTATGACCATTCCTATTTTAACCTATTTATTTCAACACCCCCTTCAAGTTGGGGGCTAAGCAAATCAACAGCTCCTAACTTGCTGAGCATGCGATCTAGAATTTCTTTTCCAACGGCTTTGGTTAATACATCTACCTCCTGGTTATAAGAACGAACATGTTGCAAAACAATTAGTTTTTCCAACACCTTTTCCCTTACAAAGTGAAGATCAATCTCAATATGTTTGGTTCTCTCATGGAAAACCGGATTGGTTGCTATGTGCAAAGCTGCTTTGTTGTCACAAAACACATTGACCGGAGTTAAATCACTAAATCCTAACTCCTTGAGCAAACCAACAGCCCACATAACTTCTGAAACAGCAGATCCCAAAGCTCAATATTATGCTTCAGTTGAAGACTTTGACACAATCTACTGTTTCTTAGTTTTCCAAACAACAAGTGAACCACCAAGCTTCAAAAGGTAGCCAGTAACAGATCGACGAGTAGTTTCACATGCTCCCTAATCCGTATCACAGAAGCAATCCAGAGTAGTAGTCCTCTTGTCACTAATGAGCACTCCAACTCCAGGGCTCTATTTTAGGTAACGTAACACATTCAGAGCCGCTATCATGTAACCCTTCATGGGTAGATTCATAAACTGACTGAGTACCTGCACAGAGAAGCAGATATCAGGCCTTGTTGCTGTTAAGTATATCAACTTACCAACCAATCGATGATATCGCTCAGGATCCTGAAATAAATCCTATTTCTTGTGTTTAGCTTCATCATAAGCTGACAATTTCAAGTTTGTTGCCATTGGTATAGACAGTGGCTTACATCCACTCATCCCTGTATCTGCAAGCAAGTCCAATGTATATTTTCGTTGAGAAAAAATTATGCCCTTTGTTGACCTAGCAATTTCAATACCAAGAAAATACTTCAAAGTTCCTAAATCCTTGATCTTAAAATTGCTATGCAACAAATGCTTTACCTCTTGAACTCATGCCTCTGAACTACCTGTGATAATAATATCATCCACATATACTAATACTATCACAATTCCATCAGCAAAAGTTCTAAAGAAAAGAGAATAATCATGCTTGCTATGAGTAAAACCTCCACGAATCAATGCTTCACATAATTTGTCATTCCTTTGTCTAGAGGCTTGTTTTAAGCCATATAGAGACTTATTAAGCTTACACACCATCCCCCCTTGACCATAGAATCCTTGTGGAATGGTCATATAAACTTCTTCATATAAGTCTCCCTGTAAAAAAGCATTGTCAACATCCATTTGATATAGATTCCAATGATACATAACGGCCAATTTAAGAATAATTCGAATAGTGATCATCTTGACAACTGGTGAGAAGGTCTCATGATAGTCTATTCCCTCTCGTTGTGTATAGCCTTTAGCAATAAGGCATGCCTTATACCTATCAATACTACCATCAGACTTAACCTTGTAGACCCATTTACAACCAATAGGCTGTCATCCTTTAGGTAAGGGCACAATGCTCCAGGTGTGGTTTCGCTCCAAAGCTGCAATTTCCAACTTCATGGCATAGACCCAATTCGGATCCTTCACAGCCTCATAATAGGAATCTGGTTCAACTACCGAATCAATATTACATAAGAAGCACATATGTGAACTAGAAACATTAGCATAAGATAGATATGATTCAATGGGATACAAACATCTACGCCTATTGAGAGGAATCCCTGTTTCAGAATGAACAAGACCACAAACATAATCAGTTGCCCAAATAGGTGGTCGACGATCCCTAGTAGTTCTAGTTGGAATAGTTGGGGAAGATGAATCCACAGAAGTGGGTTAACTCTCATAAATAGGTTGATAGGTCTACTGCACAGTTTCTGCCTCAGAACCGTGTGGCATAATAGGCAAGGTAGATGTACTATGCAATGAAGGATTATCATCAAACAGAAATATTTGTTTTCATTCTAGATGTTCAGCAGGCGGAGTGGTGGATGCGCCATTATGAAATGGAAATGCATCTTCTACAAATACTACATGTCTACTAACAAAAATAGTGTTAGTTTTCAAATTAAGAAGCAAAAATCCCTTTTAATGACTAGGATATCCAAGGAAAACACTAGGAATTGCTTTAGACTGGAATTTATCCAAATTATTTAAATCCTTGGCATATGCCAAACAACCAAAAGTTTTCAAAATGGAATAATCAGGTTGTTTCTTATACACCTTTTCATACGGAGTTTGGAAACCAAGAACTCTAGTAGGTACCCGATTAACTAAGAAAGTGGCAGTTTTAACACACTCCCCCCATAACCGAATAGGAATGTTGGATTGAAGCATAAGACTCC
Organism: Inga leiocalycina; assembly: GCA_963242795.1. Taxonomy (NCBI): domain Eukaryota; kingdom Viridiplantae; phylum Streptophyta; class Magnoliopsida; order Fabales; family Fabaceae; genus Inga; species Inga leiocalycina. The sequence continues at coordinate 73,170,240 of OY725320.1, forward strand.
TAGATATTTGCATAATAGTTCTATGCTTCCTTTCAGCAATCCCATTTTGTTATGGGGTATATGGGCAAGATGTTTCATAGATAATACCCTTTTCAAGAAAGTAGTTTTGAAGAGGGTGGTTAACAAATTCAGTTCCATTATCACTACGTACCCTTTTTACACGTACAGAAAATTAGTTAGACACATGCAAGAAAATTCTGTATGTGATTAGCTGTCTCAGACTTATGCTTCATCAAAAAAATCCATGTTCCCCTAGAATAGTCATCAACAATGGTAAGAAAGTAGTGATGACCTTGATGAGTAGGCATCTTATATGGACCCCACACATCCATATGTAGTAATTCAAAACAATAGAGAGATTTGATACAACTAGAGTTAAAAGGCAGCTTGGTCTATTTGGATTGAATATAGACTGCACATTTCTTATTCATGTCAATGTCTTTATCCTTTACAAAATTCAAATGCTTTAATATTGAAGGAGGGGCATGACCTAATCTAGCATGTAATGTCCAAAAATCAATGGAAACATTGTCATCCATATGACTATTAGCATCATTATCAGCAAAATTTATAACATTCAAATAAGACGTGTGTGCATGTTGCAGAATATAAAGACCTTGAATTAGTCTACCAGTCACCCTCAATTTCCCAGCTTGAAGCCCCTGCACAACACAATGGTTAGGGAAGAAAGTAATTGTGCATTGTGCATCATTTGTGAGCCTAGAAACATATATGAGATTAAATTTCAATTTGGGGGCATACAAAACATCATGTAGCTCAAAAGTATCTGAGAATTTAACATGTCCTATATGAGTTACCGGTACTCTGTCACCATTAGGTATTGTAATTGTTTTAATTGGTCCTACATAATTTCTATATGAATGCAATAATGATAAATCACAAACTAAATGTGTAGTTGCACCATAATCAATAACCCAATTAGTGTGTGAGAAATTGTGATGGGAAAAATTAATCAAACCTGTACCGGTAAGTGCATGAATGCCTGAATTTGCCTCTGTGTCTTTCTTAAGGAGATCCATAAGCTTGTTATACTGTTCTCTAGTGAGCTTAGGTGAAATGGTGTCTTCTGCAGCACTTAAGGATGATTTTTTAGATGGGATCAGATCTGCTGTTTGGTTGGGCTTTGATCGGTTTCCCTTGAAATCAGCAGGAAAACCAACCAGATGCCATCAATTGTCATTAACGTGTCCCTTCTTATTACAATGGGAACATTCAGGTAGGGATGTACCTCTTCCCCTACCTCTGCCGTGTCCTCTTCCTCGTATGGCCATGGCAACACCCTCAAGAGGTTCTAACTTACTGTTGCTACCCAAATTATGGTGTGCCTTATTTTCCATGATCATAGCAAAGGTTTGATTTACTGATGGTAATTGACTCATCATAAGGATTTGTCCTCTAGCAGTGTTATGTGAATCATTAAGTCCTAACAAAAATTGCAGTAGCTTCTGTTGTTGTATACGTTGAGAATAGAGTTGTGAAGTGGCACACTTACATAAGGGAATTGGCAGAAGCATTGACTCCTCCTCCCAAAGTTCCTTAATCTTTGAGTGATATTGTTAGACAGTCAGAGTGCCTTGCCGTAAGGAAGAGATTTCTCGATGAATAGAGAAGATTCTGGAGCCAGTAACCTTGTCAAACCGCTCCTGAAGGCTAGTGTTGGTACAAAGTTAGGAGAGAGAGAGAATAATAGGATTGAAAAAATACTATTCAACAGAATAAGACAGGTATACTTGTAGCTTATATCAGTCATAATTAACCACTTTTGTTTACAACTGTTTATTACTAATCAGCTACCTACGTGACTCAACTAATTTGGTTTCCATGTAACAAAAATTCACAACAAAGTCTTAGGGTCTGTTTTAGAATGCGACTGGGTGGTAAAAAAGCCCAGTTGCCTTGCTTAGCGTCCATTTAGGTTCACGGTTGATCCCACTGGACCTAACAAAAAAAAGTCACTTCTTATAGAAGCTGATGGAAGGTGCTTCTTGGTTGGATAAAGCTGCTTCTGTGACCGTTAGAGCATTTATTACCGGCATTCAAAACTCCTCTCTCCTCTCATCTCTTCCCGTCCTCCTGAAACCATAACTGCCAGCTACCTAACAGAGCCGGAGAGCATTCTTCTTTCATTATCCTTGGATCTTCAACACAGGTTGGCGGCGTTGAGTGAAAGGGGTCGTCAGGCTCGGCTTCGTCAAAGCTTAGAGTCCTCCTCGAGTCATCATAAGCTCTCTGTTTGCCAGTGAGATGGAGATGTCGGAGGAGTACACTTGGGTCACTTTTCATGGCCCGAACCCGATAATCATTCATATATACAGTAACTGCATTTTCACAACAGCTTGTTTGAATCTGAATCCTCGGGATCGTCATCGTAGGAAGATGATCAACCTTTGTATCCTTTTACAAGGTTTCTGAGGTTCTGTTCTTTCTGTTCTATCTGATTCATATTTGATTTATGAATTGAAAGTGACAACATGTGTATTAATGGTTCAAAACAGGTTTCCGATTGTATATTCTAATGGCAAGAGAGCCTTCTGCAGTGAATAATGCAGGTACGACGAAATACTAATGGTGAAAGAACAAAAGTTTGTAAAAGAAAGTCAAAAGCCACCACTTCAACCAAAAAAAGTTTTTGATTACCCCGTGCATCGTTGAATCAGCTCTGTTTTCTCTCTTTTGGGGAAAAAAGGCAGGGATAGGTTTTTTTCCCAGTAAGCTTAGACCAACTTGTTAGTGAATCATGTTTTTTTTATTACCCCCACTGCTTAAACATAAATGAATCATGTTCGTGATATAATTAAAGACCAACTTGTTAGGGGTAGATGATCCAATAATGATCCATTTCATGTATGCATTCTAATTTAAATATAAATTTATCCATTTTTAATTAAGTAATTTAGTGTTTTTTTATTTTTATTTTTCAATAATAATTGAAATTTTTTTATTTTATCAAATTTTATTTATTTTTTTTCACTTCAATTTTCACAATATATACAAATAATATATATATATATATATATATGTGTGTGTGTGTGTGTGTGTAGTATACAATAAGATTCATACCCTTTTCAGTCATTTTCCATCAAAACAGGCTTTTCAAACACTTATCCAAACAGATTTAAAGTTAGAAAAAAAATTTATTTCTGCCACCGCCAATCCAAACACAAATTATATTTACAATCTGACTTTTTCAAAAGTTAAATTGTAAAAAAAGCTACTTCTCCACCGCTAATCTAAACATACACTTAAACTTGGTTGCCAATTCAAAAAAATCTTGGCTTCTTACTTAGTCATTATATGCATCATGGGGATTGGGATCCATTCACCATTAATATCGGATTTAGAGCCTATTTGGGATGGCGATTTGCCATCCCAAACGTGGCTTTTTTTTTATAAAATAGAAAAAAAAGATCTAGTGGTGTTTAACTGAGTGTTTGGGTTGGCGTTTTGGCAACTGATTTTTTTCCCCCCAAAAGTAGCTTATGAGAAGAAACTCAAAAGTTTGACTTTTTGAAAAAAAATCACTTCTGCCACCACCAATTTAAAAATAAATTACATTTATAATATGACTTTTTTCCTATTTTAAGTTTGTCAAAGTCATATTGAAAAAAAGTCACTTATGTTACTGCTAAACCAAATAGGCCCTTAATTTGTGGGTATTTTAAATTGGAATTTCAACATTAAAAAAATTGAATTTTAATTAGTGATAAGTTTATTTATTATGAATACTGAAATAAATATTATTGGTGAAAAAGAAGCTGCAGAAGAAGGGGGCATTTCAGTACAAATCGAAACTGATGTGTGGCAAAGTTGTTGGCTGTTTCAGCTTTTGACCATATATCATTAAAGTTTTGAACAATAGATTACTTAATTTTAGAGAATAAGTCCTTATTATGTAAGCCGAGATAAAACTCCTCTCACATATTTATTTCGTATACCGTGAATCATGATTTATAAGCATTTATTATTCAAAAATAAGCTATTCCAAACGAGCACTATAAGTATATATGAAAACGCATGATGACTTATTTGTATTTCAAAATTTAATTTCTAATTTGACTATCGAATAGAAGAACAGTTGTTGGCAACTTGTCATGGAAGTCACACGCGCGCGCTCGTGTGTGCATGGAAAATATATTGTTGATAATTGATGAGTGTCAAAATTAAATAAATGAAAAAGTGATATATATGCTGATGAGGGGGTTTCTTCATGAAGGTAGTCAGTTATAGTTGTCTAATGGACTACCCAGTTTTGGAGTTAGTAGCTACTCCTCCAAGCAGGCATATCTCTTTTAAGACTCAAATTTAAGATTCAAAAGGATCTAGCAAAATTTTATACCATTAGATCAATTCATAATGAGTAAATTTTTAATATTAGTGCCAGGTCAAAAAAGATTTATTTTTAATATTAGTGCTTTATCTATCTGGTGTTAGTACAAGTTGGACCTAATAATAATATGATTTGGCCCAATCAATCATTAGGTCATTCCTCAAGCGGGTTAGCACCAATGTTCATGAATCCGGACCCGCTGATCCAGCTTAGAAACTAGCGAACCGGTTGGTAAATCAGTCCAGCTGGTATCGGGTCCAGTTCACTTTTTTTTTCCTTTAAGATTTCATATTAATAAGCTTGATATATTCAATTTTTCACCGGTTTGGTCCCGGATTAGTTCCGGTTTGACCCCAATCTAACCCTTAACCCAATACCCCGTCCGAGTTCATGAATCTTGGTTAGCACACGATTTTTCGTGACCCAAAACTTTTATTTATTTAAGGCATACGGATTCCAGTGAAAAAGATTTAGGAGATCGTGCCTGTTGTAATTGGACCAATTGATACTTGACAAATAGACGGTCAAACTCTAATTGCCCCATCTCACAAGGATGAATCAACAGACCTGAGCATAACTAAACGAATATTATTACCATTTCTCGCATCGCTAAGCAACTACAGAAGAAATTAAGAAAAATAAGTGGGATAAATGGTTATCCATCACCACTAACTCACATGCTCCTAGGTTCTGCTGTTTTAATTTATTGACATAAAGGTATTCCTGTCAATATTCTAAAGTTTAATAAAAACGACCACAGACAAGTGCAAGCTTGAGCACCATGTCTCCAAAAATTTCCTCCATCTTTCCCCTTCTTCCAACAAATGAAGCGCAAGAGCTCGATAATATATTTCAATATGCTTGATCAGTATGGACCTACAATTTTTGCTTTGTTCGATCATCTGTTTTCAAGACCCATGCAGAACCACTTGAGACACATAACTCGGTCATTACCTGGGGCAAACGAATGAAATAAAACAAGACTTGTTAAGATAGTTATTACCAAAACTAATTTGTAATTGAGAAGTGTTGGTACAGTGTTATGAGAGAGAGAGAGAGAGAGAACAGGACTGACGAAATATTATTCAACATTATGTGCTATGCTTTTTGAAGGTGGCTTTTCAGCAACTATGTGCTCGTGTGTTTTGACGTTTGAGGGTAAAATAGGACTTAAATAGTGGTGCAAACAGATTTAAACAGTAAAAAAGTTAAAAATGGGTGTTTGGTTCAACGATTAGATTTAATGTAAAAAAATTCATAAGTATGAAAAAGTCATAAGCCTCAAAATGGAGTTTATTGGAGCTTATGTGCGTGTGTGTATAAAATAATATTGATATGAGTATTTTCATATTTTTGGGGATCAATGAGGTACTCAAAATCACTTTTAGTTACAAAAATTCTTTTATGAAAAATGTTCTAAATAATTTTCTCTTTCTTTAAATAATAATCTTCTGCTAATTAGAAAATACTTTGGGATAAGAGTTTAGACAAGTTTTGAATTTTGTTAATATATGACTGTAGAAATGTAAAGAATAATTAATAATTAATAATTAATTTTAATCAGTTTAGATTTATTATTTAGTTGTTTTATGATTTTATAATCAATTTTTTTTATAAATATGTCATAAATTAATTTCTATATAGTGTTTTTACCCATTAAATTTAGTTTAAATAATTTATTTGGATTATTTGAAGTATTATTGAGGTTTTAATCTGTTTATTTTGTTAGATTTTGAGCTATGTGAAAATATGAGTTAGAATTTAATATTTAAATTCAAGTTTGATATAATTTATAAAATTTAAGGTTGAGGTGCATAATAGAAAAGACTTTTGGAGTGTACCAATTTAAATTAGAGTTTGATATAATTTTATTAAAATTGTACCATTACCAAATTTTCAAAGTTAATTTTTGAAAAAATTGTGAAAAAATCCCTCTGTGCGTAGATATCTTCCCAGGTCCCATTTGGCAATTAAGTTGCCAATGAGGACTTTTTTCACAATTATCCCTTCATTTTTTCATTTTTCATAATTTTTACAATTTTTTCTCTTAAATAATACAAAAGCCACTTATGCAAAAGCCAAACTAAACATTATTCACTTTTACATAAGTTATTTATCCAATCGCCAATCCAAACACTCATCATTTTACTCAATCTAACTTTTTTTCAATTTTAGGATTCCATAAGTCTAACTATCAGGTCCGGCTCACTTTTTTTTTTTTTTTTAAATTTTCTTTAAGATTTCATATTAATAAGCCTGATATATTCAATTTTTCACCGGTTTGGTCCCGGATTAGTTCCGGTTTGACCCCAATCTAACCCTTAACCCAATACCCCAACCAATTCAGTGCCCCATCAGAGTTCATGAACCTCGGTTAGCACACGATTTTTCATGACCCAAAACTTATATTTATTTAAGGCATACGGATTCCAGTGATAAAGATTTAGGAGATCGTGCCTGCTGTAACTGGACCAATTGATATTTGACAAATAGACGGTCAAACTCTACTTGCCCCATCTCACAAGGATGAATCAACAGACCTGAGCATAACTAAACGAATATTATTACCATTTCTCGCATCACTAAGCAACTACAGAAGAAATTAAGAAAAATAGGTGGGATAAATGGTTATCCATCACCACTAACTCACATGCTCCTTGGTTATGCTGTTTTAATTTATTGACATAAAGGTATTCCTGTCAATATTCTAAAGTTTAATAAAACGACCAGACAAGTGCAAGCTTGAGCACCATGTCTCCAAAAATTTCCTCCATCTTTCCCCTTCTTCCAACAAATGAAGCGCAAGAGCTCGATAATATATTTCAATATGCTTGATCAGTATGGACCTACAATTTTTGCTTTGTTCGATCATCTGTTTTCAAGACCCATGCAGAACCAATTGAGACACATAACTCGGTCATTACCTGGGGCAAACGAATGAAATAAAACAAGACTTGTTAAGATAGTTATTGTTGAAATTAAATGAGATAATGTAATTTGAAATCCCAAGGAAACCAAATCAAATGTACAAAGTTCACACTGATTCTAGCCAAAACCCATTCCCCAATACATCCAAATCAGCAATGGTCAAACACCAAAAAAAAAAAAAAACCACAGAAAGACAACACATGCGAACTCTCACCGCACCTGGAATCCAAAATGCATCTTACTTTCCCCATATAGACAAGAAACACTAATACAAGCCAAAATGTGGCTCTCAACTACTCCAGACACAGCTCAATGCCCATGCGCCTAGAGTCCCACTGGTTCATCACTTCATTTCCCTTGCAGTCAGGACCCTCAAAATAATCTTCTTGACCAGCAATATCATTCCCTTCCACTCCTTGTGTCTTCTATGGTTTCCTCTTGTATGTCTTAGTAAGACCAGTAGCTCTATTAAGGGACTTTACATCATCTTCTAGCGAGCATTCAGAACATTTTGAGATTTGCCGATATTTCACTGGATATGGCTATGCGGCTACATACGCATATAATCAAATTAATTATCTTGTCCAAAGCCATCAGTTTTATCCAAGAGCAAGGAGCGATCTTAGTCATTAACACTCCTGAAAACCAGTTTAATCCTTTTAAACGGTGCAAGATGTTTAATTTCCTCGCAACTTCCTTACATCCTTTCCAGTGGCTCCTGCTCCCCATGCCATTATGAATTATATGCCACAATGGATGCATAGTTCACACTGATACCAAAGGATCCATATATTTTTGGCGCAAAACTTCCTAGTTTAAAACGTCAAAGACTATGGTAATCATTTACCCCCAAAAAAAGGAAACTAAAGCTCAATCAAAAGCCAATAACTTGGCAATCAAATTAGCATAATATTATAGCCATCGTTTATATTTAATCAGGAAAAAATGGAGTCATGAAAATAATATTAATACCTTGCTATACTCACTGTTAGCGACCTCCCTATTGATGAGTTGTCTTCTGGCAGCTTCAAGTACCTCAGCTTTCTTCAGCTTGGCATTGGGTCCACTTCCACGCAGCATATCAATTATAACATCCCTGCAAGAACCAACTTAAATGAAATTCGCAGTAAAAACTTCTATGACATACAGCAGATCATCAACAACATTGATTCTCTCTATTTCCTGTGGGGTGGTGTTAGGAAAAGGAGCAACCAAAAATGATCATCTTGTGATGGCTTCAGCACATAATAACCATGGATATTGCGTGCAGTTTCACTCATGATAGCCTGCAATTCTTCTGGTGGAGCATCAAGTCCATCTGCTGCATCTCTAACAATATTAGCACCTGACTTCGAACGCATAGATTTATATAGTGCCATTCCACGCAATTCATTGCATATTGTTTGAAAGCTAGCAAGAAAAATGAGAATGAGATAATTCAATTGTCATCCAAAGCAACAAGATGAAAATAGAAAACTTTTAGTAAGAGAAATTTACATCCCTAAAGAAATCAGGATCCCAAGGGCTGACATCCAAAATGAAGTCAAGATTGAAATTCTACTCTACAAAAAATGCAAGAATAATAATATGCAGTTAAAAGGACCATTGCTGTGATTACACTACACCCATAAGCAAAATAGCACCAGTGATGCGAGCACACTGCCAAAGGCCTTGCCCTCCTTCCTCCATTCAAAACTACTAAAACGAGCGGATAGAAATTGTTGCAAAACATCATATTAGTTTTTACCACTTCAACAGTATTTGCTATTGATAGAGCACAATGACGTTGTGCGATCCATATAACCAATTCCACTTAATGGGATAAAGCTTTGTTGTTGTTGTTGAACAATACTTGCTATAAATATATCATAGTTATAGCAAGTACTATACATCATAGTTTCCTAAATATAAATGCAGGGAAAAGCCAAGAAGGTGATGCATTTCAGTTTAGAAGGGAAAGCAAAGAATGTGATGCATTTCAGCTTCAAAGGGAAAGCTAAGAAGGTGATGCATTTCGGCTTTGAACCATTTCAGCTTTAAAATTGTGTTTGGAAATTATTTCATAAAATTATTTTCTAAAATAATAAAACCAAAACAGAACTGCTGTACACCAGGCAGACATCTAAAGATAGAAGATTCTACAAGGCTATAACCATACCTGCAAACTGAGTGAGTTTGGAAGAGTTTTTTAAGGGCAATTCGCAGAGCTTGTCGGGTGTCACTTGACATGGTCATCGTCCCAGGAGCTCCTCCACCCACATTTGTTGCAGGTTTATCAGAAGTCACTACCCGTCTAGGCTTACTGATTCGGCCAAGCTTGGGTACATCATTTTTACCAGGTTCACCTTTTCCAACTTTATAAACAGCACCATATACCCACTCCTCCATGCTTTCAAAAATGCTTTTATACTTTGCAACAATACTGGGATAGAGTTTTATGAATGATTAATTAGGATGCTCTCTGAATTTATAATAGACAACAGGTTGCACACTAGATTTCCAATTTTCAATTCTTTCCTCACCAAATACATTCAGAAAGTTTTTTATATGTTTACTAAGTTCAGGTCAAAGATTCAATCGGGAAAGCTGAACTTTCAAATTCTTACTAAACAGGAGCAGTGCATAATCTCTGGCCAAATTTTCCACACCACCCTGAAGAGATAGCAATGCAGCTTTTGGGGCCCAAAGTCCTTGCACTAATAATGCATGTTGCTGCAGGAATTCCAGCAGTTGCCCCTCAGAGTATTCAGGAGCAAAGTGCTTAATAGCACTAAAACGGTGTAGTGAAGAGCTCTGTCAGTAAAAACGCATGCAAATGGATGGAATATTACACATCTCTGCGGAGAACACTACAAATATACACACTTCAATTTTTCTTTCTTCCTTCTCTTTCATACTGCCACAAGCAGCATTCTTTGAAAGGAATATAAAAAATAGCAGCCACATAGTAATTTGACTTGAGAATTATTGTTGGGGGGGGGGGGGGGAGCAGAAGCTTTGGACTTTGGCATGTTATAAATGAGGAACTACATGCATATGTCGATTTATTCACCAATAGATATGGTTACTCAATCATGATGTTCCACAACTGCCAAATGAGGACAAACAAACTTTCAAAGCCAATTGCTGAGACCTGGTTACAGTACAAAAGATGTTGACTTCATCCTTTCAGAGGATGGTGAATGGCTCGTTGGTAAAACTGGATATTGAATATTTAAGCTGATGGAGATGCTGATGACATTGATTTTGGCAATGAGACATAGACGAATATGGCAATGATAGTACTTGTGAGAGAAGTAAAGAGCAAGGTCAACTAAAAGCCCAAATTCACATAATAACATTAAAGATAATAGAGGCAGATTCAAATGGTGCTCAAGATGTTAAAGATATTCAGTGGAGGAGATGGAAAGAGATGACATCCACAGAACTAAATCCACTGATTAATTGATGGTCCCAAGTGTTGTATAGTGTTAGAACCTGGAAAATAGGAATAGAAATAGGGGAAAGGGAACGAGAGAGAAAAGGAAGAATAGAGAAGAAGAGGAAATACGGAATCAGAATCTGTAATTCTAGATGAATAGGGAGTTAGAAGAGAAAAGAAGAGGGGAGAGGGAAGAAAAGAAAGGCTAGAACCAAAATATAGTTCTAGGGCAAAAGAGGAGAAAAGGCTAGAGCCAGAATCTAAAACTCTAGTCAGAGAGGAGAGGGAACAATTTTACTGAACAATACTTTATTTATTCATCCATATCTTTGATAGAGTACAAGTCTGATATTTATAGCGTAATACACTAACTACAAATAACTACTCTTTCTTAAACATACAATAACTGACATTATCTTAAAATTGCTGACATAGGACATTTATGATGGCTAATACAGAGTCCCATAATAGACATAAAAACATAATACTAATAGAGGGCGTTGGTTCCTATCATATAGTGTTTACTGTTCTTTGAGAAAAACAAGGTCATTGCTAGATATCGAATGGGGAAGGAAGAATAATAAAGGAATGGAAACAGTAATTTAAAATACTCTGTGTTAGAGGGAAGAGTAAGTATCTCACTAGTCTCTCTAAAACAGCCCAGGAAAATCTCTAAGTGTTTAATAAACTCTTTGAATATTCGATACTTTATTGAGTAGGCAAAATGGCTAATTTATAGAAGTACAGAGAGATGAAATTCTAATTCAAAATTCAAACTAGGGAATCTAAATAATATCCAAAATACTAAAATAATATCTAAATCTAAAATACTAAAGAATATCTAAAATTCTACTTGTGGATATTCCACTTATTTAGAAATATCTAGAATAATATCCAAAATAATATTGTTGAATTTATTAAAAATAATAAATATTGCTAATTACTTCCTAATTAATCCTAAGACGCTTATTTTTTCTCGAATAAATCAACCCATAGCGATTTAGATTGCTATCCCTCTTGGAAAGTGGACTTGTCCTCAAGGCGAAATTGAGGAAATTGTTCCGCAACGAGATCATATTCCTCCCAAGTAGCTTCCTCTAAGGGGCGGTTCTCCCATGCCATAAGTATGTCCAATTTGTGATCCGGTGTCCAGCGATGCTACAATACTTTGGAGGGGTGCAGAATGAGCTCCATATCAGTTGAGAGAGGAAGAGGAGGCGGAGGGGTAGGAGCTTGCTGGCCATATGCAGGACGGAGAAGGGAAACATGAAAGACAGGATGGATTTTGGCAGTTGATGGGAGGTCTAGTTCATAGGCCACCTTACCAATACATTTGGTTACCGTAAAGGGGCCGAAGAAATGTGGAGATAGTTTCTGGAACTTTGATCGAGCCAACGATCGTTGTCGATACGGTTGAATGCGTAACCAAACAGCGTCCCCGGGGTTAAACTCAAGGTCCCGGCGATGTTGATCGGCGTGTAACTTCATCCGGTGTTGAGCTTTAAGGAGGTTCCCTTTTAAAACCCGTAACATGGTGTCACGTGTTTCTAGTTGTTCTTCTAAGTCAGCAACCCGTGTTTCACCTTTGACATAAGGGAAAAGAGGCGGTGGATCACGACCATAAACCAATTTAAATGGGGAAGTATTAGCAGCCACATGGAACCCAGTGTTGAAAGAAAATTCTGCCCAGCAAAGAAATTTACTCCATTGTTTAGGTTGGTCATGTGCAAAGCAACGTAAGTAAGTCTCGAGGCATCGATTGACTACCTCTGTTTGCCCATCGGATTGTGGGTGGTATGAGGTGCTCATGTTTAAGCGGGTTTGGCTTAAACGAAATAACTCCTGCCAGAAGTGACTGAGGAAAAGAGGGTCTCTATCAGAGACGATAGACCGTGGTACGCCGTGTAAGCGAACAATTTCTTGGCAAAAGGTGGCAGCGACAGATTTAGCAGTATAAGGGTGAGTAAGGGCAATGAAGTGGCTGTATTTACTGAGACGATCCACCACCACGAAAATCACATCAAAACCTTTGGACTTAGGGAGCCCCGTAATAAAATCAAGAGAAATGTCCTCCCAAATGCGCTCTGGAATATGAAGTGGCTGCAAGAGTCATGCCGGGGCTACTGTTTGATATTTGTTCTACTGACAAGTGTAACATCGTTGGATATAGTGCTTGATGTCGTTTCTCATCCCATGCCAGTATAACTGGTCATTCAATCATCGCAGGGTCTTGAGGTACCCACCATGCCCCCCAGTTGGCGTTTCATGAGCCTCTGCCAATAATTTTTCTCTAAGTGGGACGATATTGGGTATAACTAAACGTGTCTTGTAGAATAACCGACCATTTATAAAGTGAAAATGAGAGTGACGATCAGGGTGTGTCTGCAATTCCTCTATCTTTGCTCTTGTGGCAGCGTCTTCTAGTAGCGCTTGCGGAAGTTGATCTAGGTCGTGGGCCATAGGAATGACCATGTGTAAAAACTCCTCCTGTTGGGGCCATCGAGACAAAGAGTCAGCGGCTGCATTCTCTCGCCCTGGTTTATAACGAATGGTGAAATCAAAAGGAAGGAGTTTGACTAGGAGTCATTGTTGGGAAGTAGTCACAATCTTTTGGTCTAACAAGTGCTTCAAGTTGTGATGGTCGGTTTGTACGTAAAAGTGCTTACCCAATAAGTAGTGACGCCATTTTAGTAGCGAAAGGACCAAGGCAAGCAACTCCCTGTCATAAGCCGATTTGTAGCGATTTAAGAAGGAGAATACCTTGCTAAAATACGCTACAGGATGGTTATTTTGCATTAGTACAGCTCCAATACCATTCCCAGAGGCGTCACATTCAACCGTAAAAGGTTGTCGAAAGTCTGGTAAGTGAAGAACCGGAGTGGTGGTGAGAGCGATTTTAAGTTCCTCAAAAGCTGTTTAGGCTGCAACCGACCACTGAAATGCACCCTTTTTTGGTTAAGTCGGTTAGAGGTCGCGCAATGACGCCATAGTTTTTTACAAACCTCCGATAATAGCCGGTGAGTCCTAAAAAACCGTGTAAGTCTGTCACTGATTGTGGAGTAGGCCAATGAGCGATGGCCTTAATTTTCTCAGGGACAACTTCCACGCCATTACTAGTAACAATGTGTCCCAAGTAGTCAACCCTCGTTTGTCCCAGAAAACACTTTTTAGCATTGGCAAAGAAAAAGTGTTGTTGTAGGATCTGAAAAATAATCCCGAGATGCCGGAAATGATCATGTGCAGAAGAACTATAAATCAAAATGTCGTCAAAGAAGACGAGCACAAATTTCCTCAAGTATGGGTGAAACAAGTCATTCATGATAGCTTGGAATGTTGCGGGGGCGTTAGTGAGACCAAACGGCATGACCACAAATTCATAATGACCGGAGTGGGTTCTAAATGCCGTTTTATGAATATCGGAAGGTAATATTCATATTTGATGATACCCAGATCGTAAATCAATCTTTGAAAAGTATTTAGCACCGTGCAGTTCGTCTAATAATTCATCAATGTTAGGGATAGGGTACTTATCTGGAATCGTAATTTTGTTGAGACAACGATAATCCACACACAACCGCCAAGTGCCATCTTTCTTGCTCACCAATAAGGCGGGACTGGCAAATGGACTAGAACTAGGGCGGATGAATCCTTGGTCTAGTAAGGTGCGAACTTGAGATTCAATCTCGTCTTTTTGGTAATGAGGATAGTGATAGGGCCTCAAATTGGGTGGGGATGCTCCTGGCATCACAGAGATCATGTGATAGTGGCCACGGGAAGGTGGTAGTGTAGTAGGCTCTTCAAAAATAGCAGAAAAGTTGTGAAGGATATCTGATACATCTAAGGCTGCACGTTTTGCTGATTTTGTCTGGTGAAAGTCCAAGCTCTTGAGACAAAATTGAGGACCAGCTGTTGGCAGTTCTCCTTGCAACTTGTATTTCTTTCCCTCAACCCAGAAAATCATGAACATGTCGTTCCAGTTTGCCTGTACTGTGTTAAGTGATGCTAACCATTTAATCCCCAACACTAAATCGACCCCGGCCAAGGAGAAGGGGAAGAAGTCTTGCTTAATTGTTAGCCCTGAGAGTTGGACCTCAAGGTCCTGGCAAACCTGATTGCAGCGAATAACCCGGCCATTCCCAATTTGAACACCAAAGGAAGATACAGTACTAGTGGGAATACCAAGGTTTTGCAGCAAGGTAGTGGAAATAAAATTGTGGGTGGATCCATTGTCTACCAATAATAGTACCTGTTGAGAATGAAGGAACCCTTTTATCTTCATAGTGGAGGCCGAATGTGTGCCCAAGATGGCATTAAAAGCAACCTCAGTTTCCTCTGATTCTTCTAGTTCAGATTCAACGATTGGGTCAAGAGACTCAGGAAGGGGGTTGCTGTTATCGTCCACCTCCATTAATGAGAATGAGGTGCTGCATCTATGTCCTGGTCGGAAAGGCTTTGCACACCGGAAACACAAGCCTTTGTTACGTCGCCTCTGGCGTTCAGGATCTACAGCTGACATACGTCCGGAGGGAGAGAATGATGAAGAGGGATAATTCAGCGCAGGAGGTTTTCTTATGGTTGATGATGATGCAGTGAAGTTGCGGTATGAAGAGCCAAACTTATTACCTTGAGCAATCGATAATTGTTTCTCAAATTCTAAGGCGAGGCTCGCAACTCTATAGACACTACGTGGTTTCTGAATTCGTACGTGTGAACGCAGTTCCTCCTTGAGGCCGTTCATAAAGACGCCGAGGAGGCAATGTTCTGGCCAATTTGCAACCAGCGCCACCCTCTTTGTCCAATCCTTCCGATAGGCTTAAACAGAACCAGTTTGCTTGATGCTACATAGGTTTTCATCGGGGTTAAGATATTCTGGTGGCCCAAAATGCTCTTGGAATGCCTTAACCAAATCATCCCAGTATAGTATTGCTCGCTGCGAATTTAACCATGAAAATAAATCTAGAGCATCACCTTCTAAATAAATGGCTGCTACATCAACCTTATCGTCTTCTGTGGTGTCATAATATCAAAAGAACTTCTCAGCCTTCAGAAACCAGCCACGCGGGTCGCCCCCCTCAAACTTGGGAAATTTAATTTTGGTATATGGGGCGCGGGAATGGCGTCGTGACGTCTCAGAATCATCATCACTGTCATCGGTGGAGTGGCGCGACCGTCCCCTGTTTCGGTTGGGTCTAGCAGATGAGATTTCGAGTGCCCGAACCTGTGCCTTCAACTCATCTATGGCTGCGAGTTGAGCAGCGATAGTGGCGAGATGATCGGCGGAGGTTTCGAACGGGTGGTTCTTGGGTGGCTGTGTCGGGTCGGACGATGGGTCCGCGTCGGACAGTTGCGTCATTTGTGAAGATCGAGTCTTTCCCATGGCGGACCGTGCGGCTCTGATGCCAATTGCTAGATATTGAATGGGGAAGGAAGAATAATAAAGGAATGGAAACAGTAATTTAAAATACTCTGTGTTAGAGGGAAGAGTAAGTATCTCACTAGTCTCTCTAAAACAGCCCAGGAGAATCTCCAAGTGTTTAATAAACTCTCTGAATATTCGATGCTTTATTGAGTAGGCAAAAGGGCCAATTTATAGAAGTACAGAGAGATGAAATTCTAATTCAAAATTCAAACTAGGGAATCTAAATAATATCCAAAATACTAAAATAATATCTAAATCTAAAATACTAAAGAATATCTAAAATTCTACTTGTGGATATTCCACTTATTTAGAAATATCTAGAATAATATCCAAAATAATATTGCTGAATTTATTAAAAATAATAAATATTGCTAATTACTTCCTAATTAGTCCTAAGACGCTTATTTTTTCAGGAATAAATCAACCCATAGCGATTTGGATTGCTATCAGTCATATTAAATATGAATGCTAGAATTGTAAATAAGATCTGATCGGTCAAGTCTTTATACTAAAGACCGAAAAATCAAGAAAGTGTGATGATACAGGACTGAAGACATTTCTTTCATTAATTTAATTATGCAACATTTAGGTAACTTCAGACTTAATTACATATTCAAATATTCAATTGAGGATTTGAAAAAAAGCATTTAGGCTTTGGATTATGTCTGCATATTAGGCCTAAGGTCAGGTTAGACCATATATTTCTTTTATGCGTGTTTAGTCAAATGTAGAGGTAAACTCTTCATATTATTGAATATTGAATAAAAATTTGAAGTTTGTTCCTTCTTGTTTCTTCTCCCTTTACCTTCATATTTAGAACAAAATTGGAACCCTGTTTGTTCAACCCTAAGGCGTAAAATAGTTTCCACAGAGGTTATTAAATATAATTCCCCCTTGAGAATATCTGCAAAGTTAAAATAAATGCAATCAAAAAAATCAAGAATTACTCTTAAAAACTAGCATAGACAGTATGATACCCAATCAATTTGGTTTTTAATGCTACATTACAGCAGAAAGATGGAGTTCATACTAAAACTAAATTGGAACAAACCTCAACAAGTAATTTCTTAAGACGTTCTTCTGGAGGTAATGATAGCAGCAACCAGAAATTGCATCCATTCTGTTAGATCCCATATGTTTTGATGATAACAAAGATTTGATTAATGATACAAAAGATTTTGATGATAAACAAAAAGTTTTGAACAAAGTATCTAAGTTCTTGGTGAAAGGCAAAAGCATTACTCGAGTAACTACTCAAGTAATGAAGAAGAAATGCATGACAAAGTACAGGAGAAAAAAACTGTGAGAATTTTTGAAGGATTACTCGAGGGAGCCCTCGGGTAATGACCTTCATTACTCGAGGGATCACTCGAGTAATTTTTGAAATATTGTTCCAGAAACTCTCTATCAAAAATTGCATGGGACTACTCGAAGGGATCACTTGAGTAATCTATAAAGTTATTTGAACGCTTACTTGAGGGATTACTAGAGTAACCAGAGCAAAAATCATCCAGTAGCTCTCGGACAAGAAATGACAGACATTACTCGAGTAATTACTCGACTAACCACATTAGAAAAAGCAACATTACTCGAGGGATTACTCGAGTAATCAGGTAAGTCTACTAGAATTTGCTCTTGGTTAAGATTTTAATGCCATTATTCGAGGGATTACTCGAATAATCTCCAAAGTTATTTGAAGCATTACTCAAGGGACCACTCGAGTAATCAGAATAAAAGGAACACTTACTCAAGGGATTACTCGAGTAAGCAAGGCCGCCAAGTTGTAATCTGGTCAGACAACGTTAACTAACTCTCTAGCTTATTTTTAATGAAGTTACTCGAGGGACTACTTAAGTAATTAAGCATGATCACTCGAGTAGCTACTCAAGTAACGTAATACATAAAGCATGATTTTAATCCAACGTTCATTGTTTTGTTATCTATATGATTAACCTTTCATTGTATTAATTTTCTAAGTATATTTGCAGAAGAACAATGAAGAGATCATGGATTGAGAGAGAAGTCAAACATATCGTTCGCAACGTCTGAAATGCCTACCTACCACAAACGGCTAGTTTTCAAATTTGAAGAACGGTCAAACAAAGCTGCACGACTCTAACAGACATGTTTTGAAATGCTTCCAACGGACATCACAAATCATAATTATATATGGAGCATTCAAAGAACAGAACACAAACTCACATCGATCAATACATTCTTTATGCTCTGTTTTCTTATATTCATTATTTGTACTTCAGTAATTATACATTTGCTCTGTAAGAGATTTTTTTATTACAAACTCAACTAGCATTATCTCCCCGTACTTTGCGTGAGAAGCAGTGGCTTCAAAAGTAATCAAACAACAAAGTTGAAAAAAACAATTAGAGACATGAAAGAAATGCAAAAGAAAAAATTTAACCAAATACACATCCCCTTGCATGCACATGCAACGCACCACAAACAAACGCTTAATTGACAAAAAAAAGGATCTTACGAATCCATCCGCAAAGGGGATCCAAAATGTAGCTACAGTACAAAGGGGTTGTTCAATGCATCCCAAAAAAGCAACTAACTTATTCATTGGTGTTGAATACCTAGGAATTAGTTGGGACTTGTCAGATTCCTAAACACCTCCTTGTAAACAACATTAATGGTCTCATTTGTAGATGTCCTACCATCCCCACGTAATAGAATCTTTAATCCACCCATACTCCTAACCCTTGACAGTGCCACATAGAATTGTCCATGTGTAAACACAAGCTTCGGTAAATAAATACCCACACATCGTAATGATTGCCCTTGGCTTTTGTTGATGGTCATGGCAAAAGAAATCGATATAGTAAACTGCCTCCTTCTCATTTGAACAAGCAATCGACTATCTAAAGGATTCTTATTCATCCTATGAATTAGAATCTTCTGATTAGGTTTCGACCTATTCAACGTCACTGCCTAAAGAGGTCACTGCCTAGTGACAAACTTAGAACAGAAGGGAGGTGCACAAAATGATGAACTTCATGAAAAAGAGGTCAGTATTCTCCTCACACTCTATAGTATTAACCATTCTCAGTATATACCTCCATTGAAAAATGATAGCTGTGAATGGAATTAAACTAACTAACAGTAGTAAATCTAAAGAATTGTATGTTTAACAATTTGAGATGATAAGCACACCTATCAACCATCCAAGCATAGAAAAACTACTCATCACCACCAACATGCCAAGTGTAGCTGTTATTTGTTTTTATTCTAACACATTAATTACCTAGTAAGTGTTATTGTTGTCCTTTATATAAAACATGCTACCCTCCTTCAGAATGAATCCTCTCACCCCCTTCAATTTGAGTTGAACATGACACCTATCAACTTTCCCAGCATAGAAAAACTACACATCACCACCTATATGGCAAGCGTAGCTGCCATCTTTAATTGCTTGTTATTTGTGGCAATGACTCATTTACCCGTCTGTTATTTGTTTTTGTTCTAACATCTTAGTAGCCTGTGAGCTTTTTTATTATCCGTTATGTACTGATAACATCCAGCAACAGTAACTTTAAACAAATGTCATAGCATGACATGTTTGCCACACCATTGAGGATGTAACTTGTAATAGGAAAAGATTGCTACAAAACCCCAAAGATTTACCTGTCAAATTCAGTTATTGCTTAAACCTGCTACACTCAAAGGATTGGTTGTTTCATCCAAATCTCCTCAGCCAACTTAGCATCACCTAAATATAGGATCTAAACTGATAGTTCAAATCTTTAGGATTTGGTTCAAAAGATACCTTGAACGTGTTTCACCTGTGATGATATTGTTTACATGTAAGTTAATAGATATAACCTAATGTCATACAATTGAACCAATGGGAAGCCAGATCCTAAAACACTCCAATCCCATATCATGACACACATCTCCATTATTGTTTAGCATCACCCTACAAGATCCACATCTAGGCACTTTTGTCCAAAGGCATGTCAAAGAAGTCCATCGGGTAATTCTATAACACACAGGTTTCATAAGACTATTGAACTAAGCTGTACTCTTTTCTAAGGACTCATTCAGAAGCAATAATAGATTCCAAACATTTAAAATCGTACTTGAATTAAAACCACTATGTGTTTAGTCCACCAGGTCTTGTTTTTAAGTCTAACTACATGACATTTTAAATTAAAACCAACATCTTCCCACGTTATCACCCAAATAGGGTTATTCTACCTGGTATTGAACTTGAATTGTGTTGATCTTCACATGGTAAATCAGAACAGCTTGCTTCCTTCATATGTTTGCATGTAAAACTTTAATCAAAGTTACCTAATATGATAACTTTTTTTCCTCCTATTGTAACCGTCAATGACTCATATTTTTTATTATAGGTACTAATTTACATTCAAAGGTACCTATTATGACCACTTTTGTTTTCCATACATGTGAATGCAGTGCTTTGGGGTGCTTTTGTTTGGGTGGATCGCCAAATATGAGGTATATAAACTCAAATATATCAAGTTTTTAGAAATTTATTGCTTTAGTTTCAGATTTTATCTCATGAGTCTTGATATTTGTTATGGCATTTTTCTAAACAAAAAGTGATTATGTGCAAGTCTTTATATAGTGTTAAGTAGTACTTAAACCCACATGCCTTTGATGGTAAACTATGGGTAGGGTTAAGAAGTTCATAAGATCAAACTTACAACAGATTTCCAGGAAACATACAGAAACTCCTAACACACATCCTAAGTTACCAAATGACAGATGACATAACCATCATAAACACCATCCCTACCAACATAGAAAAAACTAAAACATATGTCCATACACAATGGACGCTCATAAAATCCTTGGAAATTATGTAAACTTTGTCCCAACAAAAAAGATCAACAATGCCTTTGGTAACTGGCAATCCACCCTAGACTTCAAACCCTCCTGACGGTTGCAATTACCTCCCTCTTGGCTGTCAGCATCTCATTGAATGTGGGGTTCCAAAAAATCCTCGTTGCAGAGGAAAAGTTCACCATAGACACCTCTAAACAAAATGAAGAAGGTCATACATTTAAACGGGAAAAACAAAAAAGAAACTGATATATGGAAGAATAAGAAACATACCACTCATACCTCCAGCAATGTTCCACGCACATTAAATCGAAACAAACAGTTTATAGAGAAAAGAATGTCTGCTAGTCGAAGGCGATGAGATCAATAGCCAACACACTCTTCGGGTACCCACAATCTAAACCAAAAATATAAAGGTCCATATGAGGATATGAATAGTCTACCTTCACCAGAACTATCCATGAGTTCGACTCGGGAGAGATAATGTCCAACCAACTGTGAGCACTAGCCATTGTTGAATGATGAATAAAAAGACTAAGAATATAGAAGATGAAAAGAAACACGGCTGTTATGATGACTAAAAGAGGTGAGAATGGTGCAACAACATCTAGGTATTTAAAGAAACTCAAAAGGCTCATTAATGACAGATTATAGGCACCCAACTACTACATTAAATGAGGCAAGTAATATAACCAATGTGAATGCAAATCAAACTTCTCGTAAAAAGACTCTAACCAATAAACATAGAACTTTTGTAATATCCTGAATTTTGGGATTGGAAGCTTGGGAATAAGCCTAAATTAAGTGGACTACTAAGCCCCAATTTAGCATGAGCCCAAATTTATCCCATAATGATTCTTATGTCTTTGGGGTATTAAGAAAGTAAAATGGTGAACTTTGGAGAATATAATTATGTTTTCGGTGAAATCGTCTATGACGTAGTGAGCTTGTCATGTGATTTTTAATGACCAAATGATGAGAAAAAATTATGAAATTTTATAGGATGAAATTAGATATCTTAAGCTTTAATTTGATAGGTCATATGAATCAATTAGAGCTATACACAAAAAGATATGAATTTTTGAAGTTAGCCCAGAAAAACTGGAAAGTTTCTGGAGCAACATGCAAAGATTGAAATTTTGGGAATTTTGTGATTCCATTCAGCAAACTCATATATTTTCCCTTGAAACTAGACTCAATAAGGGTTCTATAGGCTTTGGAGTCACTCCAATTCAATTTTTCTAGAATTAGTTATGATTTTTCAAAGTTTGGGCAAAAATCTGCCAGAATTTTGTAAAAATCCGAAAATTGGGAAAATGAATTAGTTAAATTTCTGATATATTATTAAAACATTTCATCTCCTTCCTTAAGCATAAACTGAAGTGAAGTTCAACATTTAGAGAGAGGAGATGCAGAATTTTTAGAGAGAGAGAAGGGGAGGAAAAAGCTTACAAAGGTAAGTGATTTCTTCGGTAAATCGGTTCCTAATGCGTATAACTTCGCTCCTAAGCAATTCTTCTATGTGGATTAAGGTTTTGAAGCTCAAATTTCAGTCTTGGGAGCTTAGAGTTTTCAGCCAAGAAGAGGAAAAGCTAGTGGGAGCTTGAGGTAACTTCCAAACCATTGTATATTGACTATTTTGGCTGTTGTGGGTAATTTAATCAGTGAAATTTGGCCGGATTGTCCTTGGTTGTAAAAATGGAAAATGGGCTTCCCTAGGGGTTATGCTGCCCAAATTGGTACTAAATGGTAGTTGTAACCTAATGAATAGTCAATAAAGTGGTTAGGAGTAGAAAGGAATATGTTTATGGATCCGAAACCGAAAAACCCCGATTTTCCTCGGAAAACCCATATATTTCGGTCAGGGCTGTATATGGGCCTTAGAGTTGGATTTTCAATGATTTAATGGTTCCATTGGATTCAGGAGGGAAAATTAGGTGGGGTTACTGTTGGGCACTTTTTCGGAAAAGGCCGAAAAAGCATAATTACAAAAATGCCCCTAAAACCCTAAAAGTATGGCTGCCAAGGGCAATTTCATAATTTGACATTGAATTTGATAATTCTGAGTCCAGAAATGGATTCCTTGGGCGAAAATATGTCAGGATAGCCCAGGTTAGAATTTCAAGAAAAGTACAGCCAGACCGGGTACAGCGGGGCCTGGCCAGGTCCCCGTGGGTATTTTAGTAATTTTTCAATATAAACTCATATAACCCCCAGAAACACTATGGAAGTGTCTAAATGATATATTTGGAATTGTAGGACCGAGCTGAGAGCTCGAGTTGCAGGCATGCGTTTCGAGGCAGAAAAAGGTTAAGGTAGGGGACTTACCTTACTTGCATGTATTTGATATCTTTGCTTGTGTAATGATGTATGTGATTGCTTTACTTAATTGTGTAGAGCATATTTGAATAAATGAAGCTCTGTTTCTGTTTTCGCTGTGGCCATAGTCTTGTTGTATGAAACATTGAGCATGCAGAAATGTCATTATGGGGCATACATCTAGATAAAGCAACATGTCATACACATAGCATCAATCATGCATGCATTACGGTATCTGTTTCCTACTGAGATTCTCTCGAATCTCACCCTCCCTTACCAATAATTTAGACAGGATACGACAGAAGATATGCAAACAACAATACAGAGTACCGTACGAGGGGATTACAGTAGTGGAACGAAGACGGGAAGAAGTTTCCATTTCACTGGGATGAGTTTAGACACCCTAGTAGCCTTGTGCAGCTACCTTAATCGTAAGTATCATATACAAACCCCAATGGGGAATTTATGTAATCACGTACATATTATCAGTATAGTTATACTATTCCTGTGTTGCCTACCGAACCGTATGTCATTTTCCGCGAATACTCTGGTAAAGGTGAAATTCAATTAAGGGAATGACAACTTTCCAACCCTATAAATGGATGGTAGAATAGGAGTAGAGATAAACACAATAAATGTCAAGAAGAGTGGGAATTGAGAGAATAATTGGAAAAGCACCTGAACGGACGAGCACCTCTTCTAGGGAAACAATTTGGGAACTAATTGATCAGAGCTAGACATCCTTAAACCCTCTTTATTTATGAGGACTTTTGAGTTCCTTGTGATTTCCTAAAACTAAACTACAATATGAACTTCCTTGGCAAGGAAACCCATGTGGATGACAATCACAAATAAATACTAGGCTGGCAAGGCAATGCACCAGTAGGAAGGAAGCCGAACAAAGCCCAATGCAATATTCTGATTAGGTTTACCTTTTGTTTTGCAATATTATATTCAATATATTTTTATATATTATAATATGTAATAATTAATGCCCACACAGTTGAAAAACGCCATCTGATATCTGATACGGTTATAATGTTGCAAGGCTTCCCATTACACTGCCAAGTTGGCTCAATTGTTACATTTATAATGTTGCTCTTCTTTAAAAGGAAGGTTGCTTTTTCTTTTGAACCAGAAACTGACTAATTATAGCAACTCGTGACCTTGAACCTTCTGTTTAGTTAGGCTTTGCTGAAGTGTTGAACCACAAATACTATATATGTCTCAAAGCTTCCCCCACGTGCTGACCACAGATACTAAATATGTCTCAACAGGTGTTTGCAATTAGACCCCGTCTTGTTGGTGATCTGTATGGTGAGAATGTTGCATTGACATAAAGCCCAAGGCAAGCTGGCATTGTTCATATGAACAGTGAAATAAGTGAGAAGCTAGAACAGAACATGGCTTGGCTCAGCTAATTTGTCATATAGGTTTATTATTTTAAAGGGATATTTGTTATTGAGACAACTTAAGGTTGTGGAACCTTGAGTTGGGGTTTTGATTACAAGGGGGAGCGAGTGTCCAGTGAAGGACTTGCTGTGTACTGAGGTGCCAAGAACCCACTGAATCTTGGATGATATAGTAAAACTCTCATAGAAGCTCTAAGGACTGGACGTAGGTCAAAGTGGTTGTGGCCATATTGCTACAAGCTGGAAGGACAGCTCATTCGAGGTTTGCAATACCGATTGAAGTGAATGAAGATTCTATGTGCAATATAAAGCAAAATTCAATCCTAGCTGAGTTAATTAAGGCCACTAAATTGATTATATGGGATGAAGCACCCATGGGTCAACGTTTTTGTTTTGAAGCATTTGACAGGACTTTAAAGGATATTATGAGTTGCAATCAACTATTTGGTGGAAAGGCTGTCTTGATGGGTGGTGACTTTCGACAGCTGTTACCTGTTATTCCAAGGGGATCTAGAGCAACTATAGTCGATGCTTGCATCAAGTCATCATATTTTTGGGATTCAAGTACAATTTTCCATCTCACAAAAAATATGACACTATCATCTACACTAAATCAAGATAACCACAAATTACGAGTGTTTTCGCAATGGCTCCTAGCTATAGGTGATGGTAAGTTGGGGTTGCCACATGATGGTATTATGGATATTGAGATTCTTGAGGAATTCCTTATTCAGAGTTATGATGATCCTATGCATGCTATTGTGTCGGTCACATACCTAGGTTTGCTAGAAAATTTATGTAATTCATACTATTTCAATAGTCGAGCCATTTTATGCCCTACTATCGAGAGTGTTAACCATGTCAATGAGTACATGTGCTCTTTATTGCCAGGTGAACTGATAGAGTATCATAGTTGTGATACTATTTGTAAGTCATCACAAGAGGTTGATGGGTTTGAAAATCTATACACAACGAAGTTTTTGAATACAATTAATTGTTCATGTTTGCCTAGGCACAGTCTTAACCTCAAGGTTTGAGTACCTGTAATGCTGTTACGGAATATCGATCAAGCTAATGGGTTATGCAACGGTACTAGGTTACGTATCACACTTATTGGAAAAAATGTTATTCAGGCTATTACATTAAATGGGTCAAACCCATATCAAAAGGTTTTAATACACAGAATGGATATGAATCCTTCTGACATTAGACTTCCTTTTCGGATGAAGAGAAGACAGTTTCCTATTGCTTTGTTTTTTGCAATGACAATTAACAAGAGTCAGGGCCAATCTCTGCAAAATGTAGGCTTATATCTGCCTACCCCAGTGTTCACACATGGGCAATTATATGTTGCCTTATCAAGGGTTAAGAATATTGATGGTTTGAAAATTCTTATCGATCATGGCAGTAATCCTCCTAAAAAAACAACCATCAATGTGGTTTACAGAGAGATATTCATAAATATTGGGTAGCATTCATTTGAACATGTGCACACATATTTTGTGTCGGATTGTGTTTTGTGTTTCTGTTTTGACTATTGGTTGTAGAATGTTTATCTCAAGTTGACGAATTAGTTGTGAAGCGCATAATTTGGCTAAGTTTTTTTGCAACCTGGGGGGGTCCAAGATTATGCTGTGCTAAGGTAATGCAATTTGTGCATAATGTTTACCCTTTTTTTTCTACGTAAGTTTTGCAAGAATAGTTTGGCTACGTGTATTAAGTGGACAATGTGTTGTTAATTGATGTTATGTGTACGTAATGAAAGGTTATTCAAATTCGTGTTTGACTGTGTGCCTAATGCATCGGATGAGTCGGATGCAACTTTATGCTTGGATGTCATGTGGTTGATGCACCCGCGCAAAGCGCGGGGGGATTTTTCGCTTGTTATTTTAAAGGGATATTTGTTATTGAGACAACTTAAGGTTGTGGAACCTTGAGTTGGGGTTTTGATTACAAGGGAGAGCGAGTATCCAGTGAAGGACTTGCTGTGTATTGAGGTGCCAAGAACCCACTGAATCTTGATGATATAGTAAAACTTTCAAAGAAGCTCTGAGGATTGGAGTAGGTCAAAGTGGTTGTGGCCGAACCAGTCTAACTCCCGATATACACTTCGGTGATATTTCTCCTAGCTTTTAATTTCTTTAAATTTCCAGTCAATTTTTATATACACAATAGAATTTCTGGTATCACCCAATTCACCCCCCTCTCGGGTGAAACGCTTCACTAACACATTCATAATAGTAAAATAGTAAACCCACTCATTGCTGTTGCAACATCAGCAACAAAGGGAGTCAAAGCAATAAGGACGGTCTAAGGCAAATCAACTAGTTACATAGGAAAACAAAGCACCTTAAGAAAAAAGTAACACATAGCTCCACGGAAGAAGGATGGGCACGATCAAGATGAAAGCAAATATACTTATGTTGAATAGGTCAATAAGATTTCCAGGATCCTTTCTCTTGGTGATCTTAGGTGGATATGAAAACAATAAAACCGATCAATTCCCAAGAATTTGGGGAAAGTAACCATCCATCTACATGAGGACAATTTTAAAATATCAACTATTTAATTATAGCCAATCGAATGAACAACAAAGTGAGATTATTACTCAATGTATAAAAGAAATATATAATTTTGTGATTAATCTTGACTCCCAGGCAATTTGCCCTGGTGCAACGGCCTCTTATCTTTATTGAGGTTTGAATTGACTGACACAATTCTGCCAGATCTGCTGGCTAGCTGAGGTCTCAAGATAGGCGCAACAAGGAAAGTGAGGTGGGCAGAAAATATAAAAGAAAAATATGACAAACGAAACAGCAAGGGAAGCATGTGTGTAAGCTATATGGGAACTGAGCAACCATATGCAATCCATAACAGATTACTGAGTCAGTATCACATACCAAGAAACTAAACACGCTGAATGTTAAAGGAAGATCATACCTTCTAGAAGGACCCTTGGATAACATGTTGTTGCTCACTCCAGGACATAGTGAAGTAACATAATCATACCTTTAAATCATTAACAGAATTTTACAAACCAAATAAAGTTCAAAGAGAGGACTAAGTCCATAGGATACAAATTCTTACGGGCTCATTGTAAAGTTTATGGGAGAACTTTCTTGAGCCACCATTTGCTGCAAATATCTAGAGGAGATATCACTTTTGGAGCCATGGAACTTGAGAGGAACCCACTGGACAACAAAAGGAGAAAATGACTGATAACAAACTGGATAATAAGAAAGATTAGAAAAACAAATCATAAACAAAATCAGACACAACCCATGCCACTGAGTGCTGACATATAGTAAATGAAGAAACAGTGAGCTTCTTCAGGCGCACAATTTTCCAGGTCAGCAATTCAATGAGAGCAAAAATAGGCCCTACATCTGCAGATGGAAAACATAAATACAAATAGTTCCAACTCCTAAAAGTGAGTGTCAATGCGGATTAACAAAAACTAAACATCCAATAACAAAACTGCTTCACAACCTACTTTATGATTAATTAAAATGCATAATTGACATAATAATTTATAAGATAAGCAGAACAAGACCTCAGAATCTAAATGACATTACGGTTCCCATAGTTGTTGTACCCCATCACCATCACTTTTTTGCCCAACTGAAGATTCCTCCTCCTTATTCTGCAACAAATAAAATAACACAATTCTATGAGCAAATTGGAAATCACCAAATATGTTGCAACAGAGAAGCAGCAAATACATCGACAATAAAACTTTGAAGAAGAAATACAGCAACCTTGTAATAAGTGTGTAAGAAAACTGAAGGATGAGACTTTTAACGAGATGCCACAATATATAATCTAATTTCAGACATATTTAGCACAAAAGCCAACTCATGAAGACACCCAGGTTGAAGTACTTTATAAATAATACCCAAGGAACCAAATAAGTAAGTATATTACACCAACCAAACTAAATAGGAGAAAGGGAAGCGGCAGAAACACCAAGATAACTTTAGGAATTTATCACACCTATTCCTTTATATTACCGCAAAGTAGGCCAACTTTACAGTACTTATATTTGTTTCTTCTGTTTTTTTTGGGGGGGCGGGGGGGGGGGGGGTGCGGGGGCATATTGTGCATAGGTTTCAGCTTACATTTTGTCAAGACAATTGTGCATTCGTATGAAAATCATAATTGATGGATCCTTAGGTTTAGGATCAATAGATAATGAACCAAGTAATTCAAGAACCAGTATCTGGAATTCTTGACCAAAGGTGAGACAATAACTTCTGAATATATGCATATCTTTCTTCTGTCTTACAAAGAAAATATAAATAGAGAAAACATGTAACTGACAAACATAAGTTACAAAAGCGCACAACCAACTAGCAGTAACTTACTAAATAACTAACTACCTTTCCTAAAGGATAAAAACTGTTATGAGTGAAAATGATCTATTATTAAAGAGTGCAAGTGTACATTGTCGTAATTAAGTAATACAGAAGTGAGTAGAGTATCGTTCCCACAAGGATTGATTACTAAATATCAAAATGGGTAATTTTAACTCTATTTAGTTGATTAATTAGTTGGTGATTGAGAGTACGAAATAAAATATGATTAAATATGAATGCAAATGATATGAAAACAATTATGAGAAAAAGCCCTAAAGGTCAGATCTCACTTAACAAATTTTGGATTGAATCATTTATCTATTCTAGCCCAATTTATTCCACATAGTTGATACTTGAGTTTCCCTCATTTAATTACTAGACTCTTCCAAGGTCAAGCAATTCTATAATTAATTGTTAATCCAATATATTCCTATATGAATTTAAGCAATTAATCATACAGTAAAATTTATGGAACTCATTAAGGCTACACAACTCATATAAATATATTCCTATTTCATATGCAAGTTATAGTTTTAATTATACGATCTACACGCATGCATCTCCTTCCGGTCTCGACATGCATATTGAAATCATTCAAAAGATGGCAAATCAATCGAAAGCATTAAGAATAATAATTAAAACTCTATCATGAAGGAAAAATTAAAATTAGATTTAAGACGTTAAGATTCAATCCGTCAATAGTAAGCTACGTTATCACTTTAGGAAAATGGAAATTTAGCTCATAATGAAATTAAAAACAAAATAAAAATAAATTAATATTATATAAAACTAGAATGAAAACCTTATAAATATTGCATAAAACTTGAATATTAAATTCTAAAACATAAATATACAACCAAAAGATGCATGAAAAATAGAGAAATCTAGCCGTTCATTTAAGAGGTAAAACCTTCCATATAGGTGGCATGCCAAAAGTAATACAATGCATGAAATTAACTCTAAAAAATAACATAATTTTTTAAAGAACTGTCAGAGAATGACCTCTAATTGTCAGAAAATTAAGCCTCTACATCTCTTCTCTCTCTCCTCTTGCTTGGCCAAGGATCTCTATTTATAGGCATGAAAAGCGTTTGCTATAGTGATCTGAATAGTAAACCACATCTGGTACAGTGAACCGCTATAGTGAAACGCTTTTTTCTCCATGTGGTGAACAGTGAATTGCTACAGTGCATGTCATCATTAGCTACAGTGAATTTGGTGAATAGTTATAGCCGTGAATAGTGCCCCCGACATGCTACAGTGTCTGCTGCATGCTACAATTAACATCCCCTTTTTAAAAATCTCATTGGTCCAATTTTGTGTCTCCTTTCTTCACTTATTGTGTGGCTATCAAAAGAAAAATAAGGAAGTATTTATCAATTACATCTAAATTCCTTATATCAAGCTCAAATATCGTCCACAAAAGTATCATATCAGGGAAAATAAATATGCAAATATTTTACTTATAAAAAACACATAACTTACTCTTATAATCCTAACTTCCCCTTATGATTATTCTACCTTATCTAAACGTCTCTTTCTTGTATAAACAAGAAGAGGACGTTGTAACCTATCATTACCCTCCCCTTGGAAATGAGCCTTGTCCTCAAGGCAAAAATGAGGGAACTGTAAAGCAATAAGGTCATAGGCTTCCCAACTAGATTCTTCAAGAGGTCGATTTTTCCATTGAATGAGCAATTGAACATCCTTAGTGCCATTAGGATCAAGAACTCGATGATCAATGACCTTCTTAGGTTCAAGAAGAAGTTCCTAATCATCAGAAATAGGTAAAGGAGGCAAAGGAGCAGAAACATCATAACTGTGAGCAGCCCTTAAGAAAGAAACATGGAAAATAGGATGCACCCGAGACCCAGATGGTAGCTGGAGCTCATAAGCCATTGTCCCAATTTTACGCAGAACTGGATAAGGGCCAAAGTATCAAGGTAGTAACTTGGTAAATCTCTACTATGAAAGATATTTCTATTGGTATGGTTGCACCTTTAAGAATTCCATATCACCAATATCAAAAGTAACAAACTGGCGATGAGAATCTATATGAGATTTCATCTAAATCTGTGCAGATTCCATATTTGCCTTAATTATATGTAGAACAGCATCCCGTTCTTCAAAGAAATCCTCCAATGCACTGATTCGAGTATCACCACGAACAAAAGGAAACAAAGATGGTGGTTCCTTGCCATAAACCACTTTGTAAGTATTATAGACGGAGGAGGAATGAAAACCAGTGTTGTAAGAACAATATGCCTAATGTAAGAACTAACCCCAATGCTTAGGAAAATCTTGACAAAAACAGCGTAAATAAGTCTCCAAACACCTGTTGACAACCTCAGTCTGCCCATCCGTTTGAGGATGATAAGAAGTGCTCATCTTTAAAGTAGTACCACTTAAACGGAATAGTTCCCACCAAAAAGCACTTAGGAAAACAGGATCCCGATAAGAAACAATAGATTTAGGAAAACCATGCAGACGAACCACTTACTTACAAAAAAGAGAAGCATCAAATTTGGCTGAAAAGGATCGTTGCATACCCATAAAATGTGCAACCTTACTAAACCTATCCACAACTACCAATACATACTCCAAACCTTGGGAGGGAGGCAAACCAGTAATGAAGTCCATAAAGATATCCTCCCATATGTGATCTAGGATAGGAAGAGGTTGTATAAGGCCCCCTAGAGCTTAAGGAATGTATTTCCCAAGCTGAAAAGTTGAACAATTCTGAACAAAGGTTGCTACTTCATATTTCATATGCTGCCAAAAGCAATACTGCTGCAAGCGTTGCAGCTTTTTTGAGACTCCCCCATGACTACCAATAGGTGTAGAGTGTACTTCGATGATTAGTGCAGTAGTAAGAGGATAGGCAACAGGTAAAACCAGTCTGTCCTTGTAATACAAGCATCCATAATTGAGTGAACAGTGAAGGGCTGACTGAGGGTCAGATTGTAAAGACGTTTTGATGGAGGATGTATAAGAATCTTGATCCAATAAAGAAGGTAGATCATCAAATAAAGAAGCATGAGGGATGACCAATGAAAAGAACACACCAAAATGAGGAATCCTGGATAACGCATCAGCAGCTTGATTAGTTGATCCAGTCTTGTAGACAATATGAAAATCAAATAGAAGAAGCTTCAAAATCAAGCGTTGCTGTTCAGGGGTTGTTATACGCTGTTCTAACATATATTTGAGGCTAAAATGATCCATATGAACTTCAAATTTACGCCTTAAAAGATAATGTTGCCATTTTTGCAAAGAAGAGACTAAGGCCAATAACTCCCTGTTATAAACTGAAGTATTCTTCTTTGATAGAGACAATCCTTTGCTATAGAATGCTATAGGATGTCCATCTTGATGTAAAACAACACCAATACCAATAGATGAGGCATCACATTCAATAATAAAGGGTCTTGAAAAATCTGGTAATTGTAAAACCGGTGCATTAATTAGTGCTTTTTGAAGATCCTGAAAAGCAGCTAAAGATGAAACACCCCATTTGAAGCTATTTTTCTTAGTCATATCAGTCAAAGGTTTAGCAATCTAGCCATAATGCTTGATAAACCTATGGTAATAGCCAAAGAGGCCCAAAAAAAGTTCAAAAATATTCTTTGGGAGAGGCTATTTGTTAATGGCTGTAATTTTATCAGGGTCCACTGCCACTCCTTTGGCTGAAATAATGTGCCCCAAAAAGGAAATATCAAGTTGTAGAAAGTCATATTTATCAGGATTGGCATAAAACTCATTCAAACACAAAAGTTCAAATAGAATACTTAAATGAGTAATATGATCCTGAAAAGACTTATTGTAGACCAGTATGTCATCAAAGAACACCAGGATAAATTTTCTGAGACATGGCCTAAATAAGTCATTCATGATGGGTTGAAATGTTGAAGGGGCATTAGTGAGGCCGAATGGCATGATAGTAAACTCATAGTGTCCTGAGTGAGTGTGAAAAGCTATCTTGTGAATATCTTTAGGATAAACACATATTTGATGGTACCCAGAACATAGGTCAATCTTAGAGAAGTAGGTAGTACCATGATGTTCATCAATCAGTTCATCAGCAGTAGGAATAGGGTACTTATCTGGCATAGTAATCTTGTTTAATTATCTATAATCAATGCATAAATGCCAAGAAGAATTTTTCTTTGGAACTAATAAAACAGGAGTGGAAAAGGGACTTACACTGGGGCAAATAAATCCTTTTTGAAGCAAGGCAGACACTTAGTTTTCAATTTCATCCTTCTGAGAATGAGGATAGCGATATGGCCGAATGTTAGGAGGAATGGCTCCAGGGGAAAGATGAATGGTATGGCTTCGGTTTCATATAGGAGGAAGAGATTGAGGTTCAATGAAGATATCTACAAATTGCTGAAACAAGTCTTGAAGAATTTCAAATCGACGCACAATTTCCATACCATCATAACTTCGTAAAGAAACCTTGGCAGAAGAATGAGGAATGCCTTAAAGCTTATAACACTGGCCATTAACTTGAAAGATCATGAACATCTTTTGCCAATTAGCCTCTGCTGTATTAAGTGAGGCGAACCATTTAATTCTCAAAACCACATCAATGCTGCCTAATTTGAAAGGGAAAAAAATCATCTTTGATAGTCAAACTTTGAACTATGATCTCCAAATTCTTCCAAATAGAATTGCAAGTAATCATTGAACCATCACCAATTTGAACACTGAAAGGAGGAAGAATTTGAGGCGAAATGTTGAGTGCTGTAATAAGTTTAGTGGACACAAAATTATGGGTTGAGCCAATGTCAATAAGAATTAAGACAGATTTGTTTTTCAGAATTCCCTTTACTTTCATGGTAGAGGCAGTAGTGCGACCTAGAATGGCATGAAGAGAGATTTTGGCCATATAAGAATCACTATTAAATTCTTCTTCTGAAATTGGACTGTTCTCTTCTTCTCCATCAATAACGCATTCCATTAGACAAAGGGTAGATGACTTGTACCAATGCCCTAGAGAGAACTTGTCACCGCAACAATAGCATAATCCCTTCTCTCTTCTTTGTTGCCGATCAGCGTCAGTTACGAAAGAGGAGTACAGAAAAGTTGGGATATTGGAAGATCTTGTTGTGATCGGCGATTTAGCATAATATGCAACTACTTGATTAGTTGCGGGATTGAAATTCCAGTGCTGACATAGCGCTGGAGATTTAGTATCTTTAAAATTATTGCCCCAATTGTTGTCATGAGAGAATGAAAAACACTGTGGGGGTTGCTGCATAGGTTAACTTTGAATTTTAGGTTCAAATTCTAGGGCTAAACTTGCGACTTTATACACAATCCATGGCTTTTGAATCTTAACGTCGGCCTTCAACTCTTCTTTAAGCCCATGAATGAATATGGCTAAGAGGTAATGTTCTGGCCAACCATGAACTCTTGAAGACTGTCGAATAAAGTCTTTTTTGTATTCTTCCACTGTTCCTGTTTGTTTGATGTCACACAAGAAGATGTTAGGGTTTTGAAATTCAATTGGACCAAAGTTATCTTGAAACACTTGTATCAACTCATCCCAGAAACGAATTGATCGACTAGAGGTGACCCAAGTGAATACATCAAGAGCATCTCCCTTCAAGTTCATCGCTGCAACTTCAACCTTGAGGTCTTTAAGAGTTTGGTAGTAACGGAAATATTTTTCATCCTTCATAATCTACCCTTTTGGGTCTCCTCCTTCAAACCTGGGAAATTCTACCTTTGTATGAAGCCTGTTATTCGGTAATTTACTCTACTAGGGATTTCATATTCATATTCCTCATAATCTTCTTGATGTCGACTTGCTTCTTTTTCCGCATTTTCAACGAATATAGCTGGTTTCTTTTGATGCTTCATTTCCTTCATATCAGTTTCAATACCTTGAATTTTACTGACAAGGAATGCCAATTGCTAAGCCAAATAATTGGTTGGTGTAACCCCTACCTTAAAAACTGTAATTATAATTTAAAATTCGTAATTAAGATGAAATAGAGACCAATAATCATCAAAAGTTATTTACAATCCATTCCTTACTGGAGGATTTTCACAATCTTTCAAAATTCCTTCCCCATCCTGGTCTCAAGTTCAAATATTGAATATAATTACCTGTACAGTTATATCACATTTATACATATCAGAGTGTATAATTAAGTCCCAGCAACTCCCGGGATTTATTCACTAAGGGTTAAAAGTTTCCCATATAGGGGATTATAATACCGTTTCACAATATTATGTACATCCCCAAAAATAATATACAGTAATCTCATATCCAAATGGATAACCAACAATCCAAAAGTAATATCCCTATAAGATCCTAGCTGCTCCTGGTCGTCTGTTTCTCCTTGGAGCCACTTGTCCTATCTAAAGGTTAGTCAATGGAAAGAATGAGATTCAAGAGAATCCCAGTAGTAACAAATCACTAATACAATATATAAACACATAGCATGTAAGATCACGTTTAGCAGCAACATAATGATACATGGCGCCCACCACATACGACAGCACTCACGATTGTATACATAATTCGACAGCTTATGCTGTAATCACTATGCTCAATGCGACAGCTTACGCTATAATGGCAGCAATATCTCAAAGCATCACAAAGCATGACAACATACATACAATGTTCTATACACAGTAAGGAGAAAGAGTCACTACCTTATTCTTTCTTGACGTTCCTCGGCACAGTGGGCTTACAAGTACGGCAGATGTCAAACCCTATAACTAAGATTAGGGACAACAGGTTAATCTCTTTTCCAAATTCTTAATTCCATAACACTTAAAGTTGGTTATCATTTGACTCTTTAGGTGACTGTTAAAAGCCTAGACATATGTCTAAAGGGTTGGGGAAAACTACCTTGAAGATCCCTTTTTGGAAGCTAAAGCACCGATTTTTGGCTGGGTCACTTGAGTGAAGGAAGCCTCACTCGAGTGATGCCCCCACTTGCACTCGAGTCCCAGCAAGTGAGACGCAGAAAGTGTGTACCCGGGAGCATCAACACACCTTGGAGTGGCCAGTGCACTCAAGCACTATCCTTGGGACTCGAGTGATGACACATATTCACCCGAGTCCCATCGAGTGAAGTGCAGGAATTGAAAACCTGAGAGCAACTAAAACCCCAAAGTGACAAGTACACTCGAGCACTAGCCCTAGCATTTGAGTGACCTCCCAATACTAGCGAGTGCCCACACGCACTCTTGACAATTTGCTTGCGAGTGTTAACCTAAGTCACACGCCCATAGTACTACATGCACATGTACTCGAGTGATACCCCATGTACTCGAGTGATAACGCATGCCACCTGCAGATAAGGAAGAGCACTCTTGGCTCTCACCGGAAAACCTCACTGAAACACTGGAAATATAATACTGCACTCGAGTGAGACCCTACCTCACTCAAGTGAGGCTTATCAGAAGCCAAACCGCAGCAACTGATATAATTTTCCAGACTTGCCCAAACTGATCCCAATGGTTCAAAAACTCATACCAAAGCTCATTCCCACATAAAATTTCACAAGGAACCTCGAAACAACCAAAATCACATCCTATCCATATGCATTTAGTTTTGGCTCAAATTGCTTCACAACTACCAAGATCACCAAATTACCTAATTCAATTCCTATCCAACTCTAATGGCACAAGGGCACAATCTTAGACCATTTCCCACCTAACACAACACCTAATTCATTCAGTCCAAAATCTTATGAAATCAGGGCAAAATTCCAGAAATTCCCAAAACTCATTCAATGGTTACACAATTTAGATCAAAATGCTACTAACTCGCACCTCTTCCTTCTCCCTAGGTTGGTTCTTGGATTTCTCATTATACTTGGATATTTTTTTTCTCAAAACTAAGTATGATGCTCTTCTTCAACTTCAAAATTTCATTGCCTTAATTGAAAATCAATTTTATACTTCTCTTAAGGTTTTACGCATTGATAATGGCCCAGAATTCTCTATGCCTGATTTTTTTTTGTTTCTAAGGATATCATTCATAAAATATCTTGTGTTGCAACTTCTCAACAAAATGGTTTGGTTGAAAGGAAACATCAACATCTTCTTAATGTTGCTCGAGCTTTACTTTTTCAATCACATATTCCTATTGTTTATTAGTCTTTTACCATTATGCACGCTGCTTGTATCATTAATCATCTTCCTACTCCACTACTTCACAATTTCACTCCCTTTGAAAAATTGCATACTTTTCCACCTTCGTATTCCAATCTCAAAGTTTTTGGTTCATTATGTTTTACATCTACTTTGACTCATAATCATTCCAAGTTTGATTCTTGAGCACGAAAATGTGTTTTCATAGGGATACCTTCTGGTTCCAAAGCTTATACTTTATTTGACTTAGCTTCTCATCAATTTTTTTTGTCTGGAGATGTTGCTTTTCATGAATTGGTTTTTCCTTTTACTAATGGCATTATCATTTCACCTTCTTCCCCACCTTCTCTTCCTTCTATTCAATCTTTTCCCTCTTTTCTAGATAATGAAGTCAGCTTGTCTTCTTCTAATCCTTCTACTAGTTTGTCTCCTTCTCCACCTCTTCTTTCTTCACCTTCTCATCCTTCTTCCTCTTCTTTACCACTTGATTCTTCTTCTTCTTCTTCTGTTCTACCTCCTTCCTCTTCTCTTCTCCGCTCAACTCGCTCCCACCATCCCCCTTTATATTTGCAAGACTATCATTGCACCCTCTCTTCAGCTTGTGTCCAATTTGTTAGTGCAAGCGTTTCACCCAAGATGGGTAGTGAATTGGGTGATACCAAAAATTTTGTTGCGTATATAAAAATTGACTGGAAATTTAAAGCAATTAAAAGCTAGGAGAAATATCACCGAAGTGTACACCGGGAGTTATACTAGTTCGGCCACAACTACTTTGACCTACGTCTAGTCCTCAGAGCTTCTCTGAGAGTTTCACTATATCTTCCAAGATTCAGGGGGTTCTTGGCACCTCAGTACACAACAAGTTCCTTCACAGGACACTCGCTCCCCCTTACACGTTGTAATCAAATCCCCAACTTAAGGTTCCACAACTTTAAGATGTCTCAATAACAAATATTGAGTTTGTAATGAAAATCTCTCTCACAGAGCAAATATATAATCACTAAAGTACAAAAAGTGAGTATAAGAAAAACATAGCACTAAGAATATATTGATCGATGTGAGTTTGCTTGTTCTCAGTTATTGTGTTCTGTTCTTGGTTGAATGCTCCATATATATAGATGAATTCTGATGTCTGTTAGAAGCATTTCAAATATGTCCGTTAGCGTCGTGCAGCTTCATTTGACCGTTCTTCGAATTTGAAAACTAGTCGTTTGCGGTAGGTAGGCATTTTAAACGTTACGGATGATATGTTTGACTTCTCTCTTAATGCATGATCTTTTCGTTGTTTCTCTGCAAATATAATTAGGAAAATAATACAATGAAAGGTTAACTATATAGATAATAAATTAATGAAAGTTGAATTAAAATCATGCTTTCTAAGTGGCTACTCAAGTGATCATGCTTCATTACTCGAGTAGTCCATCGAGTAACTTCATTAAAAATAGGCCAGAGAGTAAGTCAACGTTGTCTGACCAGATTACTCGGGTAAACTATCAAGTAAGTCGTTTTATAAAACTTGACAAACTTGCTTACTCAAGTACTCCCTAGAGTAAGTGTTCCTTTTCTTCTGATTACTCGAGTGATCCCTCGAGTAATGCTTCAAATAACTTTAGAGATTACTCGAGTGATCCCTCGGGTAATGACATTAAAATCTTGGCCGAGAGCAACTTCTATTTTGCTTACTTGATTACTCGAGTAATTCAATCTTTTCATTTCATGTCACTCAAGTAATTACTCAAGTAATGTTGCTTTTCAAATGCGGTTACTTGAGTAACTACTCGAGTAAT
This sequence comes from Inga leiocalycina, assembly GCA_963242795.1. NCBI lineage: Eukaryota > Viridiplantae > Streptophyta > Magnoliopsida > Fabales > Fabaceae > Inga > Inga leiocalycina. Next base: position 73,209,174 of record OY725320.1, read on the forward strand.
GTATGTCATTTCTTGGCCGAGAGCTACTGGATGATTTTTGCTTTGGTTACTCGAGTAATCTCTTAATTAAGCTTTCCAAATAACTTTGTAGATTACTTGAGTAAACCCTTCAAGTAATCCTATGCAATTTTTGACAAAGAGCAATTCTTCTCATATTACTCGAGTGATTCCTAGAGTAATGAAGACGGTTACCCGAGGGTTTACTCGAGTAATGCCTTCAGAATTCAACTGGTGATGTTTTCTCCTGATCTTTGTCTTGTATTTCGTCTTCCTTACTTGAGTAACTACTTCGAATAATGCTTTTCCCTGTCACCAAGAACTTAGTTACTTTGTTCAAATCATTTTGTTTATTACCAAAACCTTTTGTATGATTAATCCAATCTTTGTTATCATCAAAATATATAAGATCTAACATTCTCCCCCTTTTTGATGATGACAAAACTTGGTGATTTTGAACAAAGCTTTTGAAATTGAGTTTTCAATCATATGCTTTTTCATATGTAATCTTTTGTTCAATTCAAGTTTGAAACCTCTTTGAAAATGACTTTGGGAAGATCATTTTGAATCCAAATTTAATGATTTTGAGAAGTTTATTATTTGAAACCCTTTTTGAATCCAATTTTGATGATGTTAAAATCAAATCCAATTTTGATGTTGTTAAAATCAAAAGCTCATAATTTTTGTGTATGTTCTAATTTGTTCACCTTGCATACAACCAAAAAACTCATTAGTCCACAATGTAATATAGCTTCAATTGAAATTGCAGAAAGAGTTCATTACATAATCAAAAACTAATAAAGATTCCCTTAAACCCTATACACCCATATCCATATGCATTTTTACAAAATCACATCATCATTAATCACAAAATACACACATCACGTCATTAATCACAAAATCACCCCCAAGTTCTTCTCCCCCTTTTTGTCTTCATCACAAGGGATAGGATGAATCAAGAGAAGGAGAAGGACTGGATGGCTTGGCTGCAGAGATGGGTTTAATAGGAAAAGGTGTGAAGCTAGAGCCATGTGAGTCATCTGAACTTGAAGAATTAGAAGAGGAGCTAGAAGGTTCAGGGTCAAGAAGTACCAAAGGAGGAGCCACAATGAGATCCTTTAAAGGACTTTGTAGGGCTCAGACCTGAGAAGAAATCTCTACTTCTACTATTCTTCTAAGTGATTGATGATCACTAGAAGAGACAACTACCTCCTCAGTGCCTATGGGGGATGCAATAGGTATGGATACTGGCTTAGGCTGAACTGGCTAGGCTGGAGGAACTAAGTCATCAATAGTGATGTGAATGGGTTTGGATGTGAGTGGGTCCGGATCAGGAATAGAGAATAAGATGTTTTTGGGAGGTATGATAGGAGGAAGGACAAAAGAAGGTCCAGGCTCAGAAGCTGGTGTAGGCATAGATGGACCAGATGAATTAGATGCCATAGCATCAAGTCTAGCATGGAGTGATCTTAAAAGCTCACCCTGAGCCCGTTGTTCTACCAACATCTCTTCATGCCTCTTATCCATTCTCTCCACGAGCTCTCCCATCTTTACATTCATATGGGTTACCAACTCAGCATTTGTATTGGCAATGTCGATATGGAAACCCTTGAGAATATTCTCCATAAAAGTTTGCAATGTGGCACCAAAGAGGGAAGGAGAAGATGTGGATGCTAGAGCAAAGACTGTGTCCTATCTAAACGGCTTGTTGCAGTCTCAGTCTTCTTCTTTTTCTTAGGACTTGACTTAAGTGGGTTCTTCAGGGGTAGTGCAATATGTAACTTTCCAATTTGTGCTATTCCCACTGGAACCAGACTCTCAATTAGGCCACCCTTCTCCAAATACCAAATCTTGTTCTTTTTGAGAAATAGGGATATAAGCTGAGGATAAGGCATTAGAATAGTGGATTTCCCTTCAAATCTATATCTTTTTATTTCAGCAAAGATATATTCTCTCAAGTCTTTTTTCTCTTTAAGAAGTAATAAGGCAAAATTTTTTTAGTCCCTCTCTATGAAATATGTGTAATTATGCTCTTTATTCACTATGGCTTTAGAATAGATATACCATAGGACTCTGTGAAAATCACACATATCACTTGGGTTGAAATCGATGGGTCCTACTATCTCACTAGGCCTTAGGATAGCAAATATCTGGTTTGAATCAAGAATAGGATAATTATCCTCAGGTGGGTCTTCTATTCCTAACCAGGTGTTGATTTTGGAGGGTGAGATTAGGATTTCTTGCCCTCTAACCTTCGAAAATATTTCTTCTTCCAGAGATTCTCTACATGGATTATTGACAGGTTCTAAATTACAATAGAAATGTCTCACAATCTTAAAGCAAAATGGAAGTTTAACGGAATGCCAAGGCATATAAGACTCAAGATACGAATTGAGGTTGAATTTCAATACCTCTTGAAGAACATTAAGGTCAATGAAGTGCATCTTGCACACTTTTCTCCTTAAAAAGTGATCTTTGTATTTTTGTGATTCCTCAATTTTCTTCACGTTGAATATGGTTGGAGGGAATGTAATTTCTTCTTCCCTAACATCGGGTTCCTTTATAGATTGACCTTGCTTCCCTTCTCTAGACTTGTGAACCTCATCCAATATATTTGCCATGGCCTGAGCAAGTTTTCTATCAAACTTAGCCTTTTTCGATGGCTTCTTAGAGAAAGTTGGTGTGTCAAAGGAATCAGAAGGAGGTGGAGATGGTGCCTTAGCCTCTTTGCCTCTATTAGGAGGAATATCTTTCTTAGATTGAGCTCTTGAGACAGTGAATTCCTCAATTTTTGTGATTCCTCAATTTTCTTCACGTTGAATATGGTTGGAGGGAATGTAATTTCTTCTTCCCTGACATCGAGTTCCTTTATAGATTGACCTTGCTTCCCTTCTCTAGACTTGTGAACCTCATCCAATATATCTACTATGGCCTGAGCAAGTTTGCTGTCAGACTTAGTCTTTTTCGATGGCTTCTTAGAGAAAGTTGGTGTGTCAGAGGAATCAGAAGGAGGTGGAGATAGTGCCTTAGCCTCTTTGCCTCTACCAGGAGAATATCTTTCTTAGATTGAGCTCTTGAGACAGTGGGTTCCTTGATCACAACCCCCTTCACTTTGGGTTTGGCTTGCAGCTTGGTTTTAGCTTTTAATCGGCGAGTGAGTTTTTTGTCTTTTGGCTGGAGGAGATGGAATAGATTCATGCGAGTGCTGAGGATTGGAAGATTTAGGAGTATCAGGAAGGATGGTTTTTGTTCTAACCATTTTGACAAGACTTTCTTAAATTTTCTCTCGCGTAAGTCGTTAGTTAGGGTAGAGGATTTTCATCAATTTGAGGAATTTTTTCACAAGAAATTTTAATGGGTTTTGATGAAAATGGAGTGAGGAAGAGTTTGTGGAAAGATTTTCTGAGTGGTTACTCAGAGAATTACTTGAAGTAATTTTGTGACGCATAGTGATATAAGCCAGATGCCCGACATTACTCGAGGGCTCCCTCAAGTAATCATGGGCATTACTTGAGGTTCCCTTGAGTAAAGCTTTCCAAAAATTTAAATCAATGCAATTTAAATGTGTACTTGTCATAAGTAATATTGTAATTACTTATGTATATTCCCTCGATCATTTGATGGCATTTTAACACTGATATGAATGGAGATTGAATTGAATTTTGATTTCCACTCATGATTACTCGAGGCCGTACTCAAGTAGCTTTAATGGTTTACTCGAGGCCTCCCTCGAGTAATCTGTCTCTTCATTTTCTGTCTATTTATTTCCAACCGTTGTCATTTCCTTTTGAATTCCTGTTGAATTAATGCTTTACAGCTACATTTTTCAGGTCATTACTTGAGTGGTTACTCGAGTAATCTTTATAATTTCTTCAAGGTATTACAGGGATAATGAAGTTTACTTAAAGTTGTCCCTCCAGTAATATTGTCCTCTGTTAGCCTCTCATACTTCAAAACAGAATATCAATATCCTATAAAGAAAATTGCTAGAAACTCCAATGTTTAAGATAGCAATCATTAAAACATCAATAAATAACATCATCTAACATTTTGTAAACACTAAATAACTTAACTATTCCCAATTCTCTTCTAATATATAAGAATTGATCTTTTGCAAGAGGTTTTATGAAGATATCAGCTAGTTGAAGATGAGTTGGAATGAATATCACTTTGACATATTTCTTTTGGACATGATCTGTGATGAAGTAATGTCTAACATCAATATGCTTGGTTCTGGAATGTTGAACTGGATTCTTTGCCAAGCTTATCGTGCTAGTGTTTTCACAGTATATTGGTGTCTCCTTTAGATAAATACCAAGATCTTGGAGTTGTTGCTTAAGCCATAACACTTGTGCATAACAACTTGATGCTACAACATCCTTGGCTTCTTTGACGAAAGAGACACTATATTTTGTTTCTTGCTAAACCATGATACAAGTGAACCTCCAAGAGATTGGCTTTGTCCACTGGTTCTCTTCTTGTCTGTCTTGTATCCTCCATGATCAGAGTCTAAGTATGCAACTAGATATTCACTTCTTCCTTTAGGATACTAGAGACCTAATTCTGCCATGTCAGAAAGATATCAGAAGATATATTTGATCGTTTCAGCATGTGACTCCTTTGGTGCTGATTGATATCTTGCACATATACCAATACTGAATTAAATGTAAGGTTTGCTTGCAGTAAGATAGAGTAATGATCCAATCATTCCTCTATATCTTGTGATGTTGTAATCTTTTCCTTTGACATGTGTATCAAGCAATGTAGTTGAGCTCATAGGCGTATCTCTTCTATTTGCTTCATCCATTCCATACTTCTTCAATAGCTCTTTCAAATACTTCATTTGAGATATGAAAATTTCATTCTTTCTTTGTTTGATTTGCAAATCGAGAAAGAAATTCAATTCTCCCATCATTAACATCTCAAACTTCCCTTGCATTATCTCAGAAAATTCCTTACACAAGGTTTTGTTAGTAGCACCAAAAGCTATATCATCAACATATATTTGCACAATTAAAATATCATCTTGTTTTTGTTTTGTACAAAGTGTTGTATCAACTTTTCCACGTACAAAACCTTGATCAATGAGAAATTTATGGAGCCTTTCATACCATAATCTAGAAGCTTATTTTAAACTGTATAAAGCTTTTCTTAGTTTGAAAACATGGTTAGGTTTCGTTACATCTTCGAAACCTAGAGGTTGATCTACATATACTTCTTCCATGATGTAGTCGTTTAGAAATGCACTTTTTACATCCATTTGATAGAGTTTGAATCCTTTAATGCATATAAAGGCTAAAAGTACTCGTATAGCTTCCAATCTAGCCACTAGAGCATATGTTTCCTCATAATCAATTCCTTCTTCCTAGTTATAGCCTTTGGCCACCAATCTTGCCTTGTTTCTGACAATGATTGAGGATTCATCAAGTTTGTTCTTGAATACCCATTTAGTACGAATGATCGGATGATCCTGAGGTCGGAGTACCAAATCCCAAACTTGATTTCTTTCAAATTGGTTTAGTTCTTCTTGCATTGCTATTACCCAATCATTGTCTGATAGGGCTTCATCAATGTTAGAAGGTTCAATCTCAGAAATAAAAGCATAGAAACTTCATTGAAAATTCTATTTCTAGTTTTGACTTCCTCATTCACATCTCCTATGACTTGTTCTAGGGGATGACTTTTATTGTATTTCCATGCTCTAGGTTGTCCTAATGACTGATCTTCTTCCTTGGCTTGATCAACTTTTGGGATGAAAGATTCAGGATTAGGTTGACCATTCTCTTGATTTAAAGCAACTTCCTGCTCAATGACAATAGTTTTGTCAGAAGATTCAAATTCATCGAATACAACATGAATTGATTCTTTAACAACACACGTTCATTTATTGAAAACTTTGTATGCTTTGCTCCAGTTAGAATAGCCTAAGAATATTCCTTCACCAGTATTGAAATCAAATTTTCCTAAGTTATCTTTACCATTATTATAAATGAAACACTTACAACCGAAGATGTGCAGATGAGCAAGGTTTGACTTCCTTCCTTTATATAGTTCGTATGGTGTCTTTCTAAGTTTTGTTCCGATATAGGCTCTGTTTGAAATATAGCATGTTGTGCTCATTGTATAAGCCTAGAAAACTTGAAACACGTTCTTTTCATTCAGCATTGCTCTAGCCATTTCAGTTAGTACTCTATTCTTTCATTCCATAACTCCATTTTGTTGAGGTATCCTTGGAGTGGAGAAATTATGATCAATTCTATTAGTATCACAATATTCTTCAAAGGCTTGATTTTCAAATTCTCCACCATGATCTGTCCTGATACCTACAATGGACATACCTTTCTCATTTTGCACTTTCTTGGCAAAAACAATAAATTCTGTGAAGGTTTCATCCTTTGTTAATAGAAAAATAGTTCATGTAAATCCAGAGAAATCATCAACAATAACCAATGAATATAAGTTGCCACCAAGACTTTTAACTCTTGCTAGTCCAACTAAATCCATGTGTAATAATTGAAGTAGTCTATTTTTTTTATCTCATTTTTCAAATTAAAAGATGATTTAGTTTGTTTACCCTTCTGACATGCGTCACAAATCAAATCATTTTCTAAATTTACTTTGGGTAATCCAATTACTAATTCCTTTTTAAGTAACTTGCCTAGTTGGTGCATATTGACATGAGCTAGTCTCTTATGTCATAGCCAACTTTTATCGGTGTTACTTAGAAAACAGTTTTCAGAAATATTTCTACTTATATCAAGAGTATAGCAATTACCTTCCTTTTTTGCTCTGAGCTTTGCTTTGAGATTCTTCTTATCTAATTGTAAATCTTTCTTGTTTACAATTAGACATTCCTCTGAGTCAAATATTACCCAGTTGTCTTTATTTGCACTTTGACTCACGCTCAGCAAGTTGTGACACAATCCTTCAATGTAATATACGTCTTGGACTTGTATGCCTCTATCATTTTTCATTTCGCCAATTCCTGCTATCTTTCTGGATTGATTTCCTCCAAACTTTACCTTTCCACCTTCTTTAGGTTGTATCGTGGTAAAATTTTCAAAATCACCGGTCATATGTCTTAAGCATCCACTGTCTATGTACCACTTATTGTTTTTAAATGCTTTAAGACATATCTGCAATCAAATACGATTAAATCTTAGGTACCCACATCTTTTTGAGTCCTTTTGGGTTAGTACAGAATATTTTCTGAACATATGAACCTTTAGGTACCCATTTGTAGGTTCCTATTTTTCCTTTCTTTTTATGAATGCATGATGAAGTATAATAACCTTTTCTATTATAGTAATTGCAGTACGCAAAAGGATTTGATGTATGTATAGAATTCTAAAAATAACTCAAGTATGTCTTACCTCTTGTTTTCTTTCTTCCTTCCCTTTTATCTGATTTTGGATCATATCCAATACCAGATCGGTCACTTACAAATTGTTGGGCTTTTAAAATCACATTTAACATCTCACTTCCTTTGGTGAATTTTTCAAGAGTTTTCGTGAGATCGGTGTTTTTCTTTTTCAAAGAAGAACATTTTTCACAATCCTTTTCTAAATTCTCTTTAAGTTCTTCTTCAAGAACTTTGTTTTTCTTTTTAAAACAAACTAGTTCTTTAACTACTTTGATGAATTCAGAATATAAATCATTATATTCAGAAAGTAATTCATCATAGGTAGGATTAGAATCAATTACCTCTTCTTCTTTTTCTTCTTGAGCAACTAGACAGATATTGGCTACCTCCTCATTATCACCATCTTCGTTAGATGAACTTTCTCCCTAAATGGCAAATACAAAGGCTTTCTTGTTGTTGTAGAACTTATCTTTTCTCTTTTCTTTACTCTTCTGAACCAGTTCTTGACGTTCTGGTTTGATATGTCCTGACTTTCCACATTCATAGCAGATGATGTGTTCTTTACTGCTTGTTCCTCCTTTCTGAAAATTTTTGAATTCTTGGTCTTTCTTGTAAAACGTTTTGAATCGTTTTATCATTAAGCCCATTTCATCATCGTCAAACTCTTCATCTTGATCTTGATCTTTTTTCTTTTGCTTTCAGTGCTAGATCTCACTTCTTCTTGTCACCAAATCATCTAGCTCTTGTTTGAACTTTAATTTCCTTTAATATTAGAATGACTTTCGAATAGAGAAGCAACCGATCGCATTGATTCACCTTTTGCTTCCTCAATAGTAGTGACTTTAGCCTCCCAGTCTTTAGAAAGAATATTCAAAATCTTTCGTACTTGGGTATGTTGATCATAAACTTTCCCAAGTGCTGCAAGTTGATTAACAAGATGAGTATATCTAAGTTCGAATTCAGCTATGGACTTACCTGATTTCATTCAAAGTAAATCAAATTTAGTAACCAAAGTATTGATCAAATTTTCTTTTATTCCTAAAGTTCCTTCGTGAGCTATTTCCAGAGCTTCCCATATTTCTTTAGCTGTTGAAAGTGTGCAGATCCTGAAATAGTCATTTTGACTCAAGGCACTTTGAATCATTAAAATTGCCTTACTGTTGAGTGTGATCAGTTTCTTGTCATTCTCATCATATTCTGCTGCTATCTTAGGAACCCTCTTGAATCTACAATTTTTTTAGGCTTATAGTTTCCTCTGTCAATCATGTCCCATAGTCTGTATTCTGTAGCCATTACGAATACTTGAAACTTGGCTTTCCAGAAAGAGAAGTGTTCGCCACTGAAACCTGGTGGTCTAGTGATAGAAGCTCCGTCTGGAAGAATTCCTTCACCCATGTTTGTCATTGAATCCTTCTTAGGTTATTATACCTGAACAAGAAGATCTATGCTCTGATACCAAATGTTAGTGCAAGCGTTTCACCTAAGAGAGGGAGTGAATTGGGTGATATCAAAAATTTTGTTGCGTATATAAAAATTGACTGGAAATTTAAAGCAATTAAGAGTTAGGAGAAATATCACTGAAGTGTACACCAAGAGTTATACTGGTTCGGCTACAACCACTTTGACCTACGTCTAGTCCTCAGATCTTCTCTGAGAGTTTCACTATATCTTCCAAGATTCAGTAGGTTCTTGGCATCTCAATACACAACATGTTCCTTCACTGGACACTCGCTCTCCTTTACACGTTGTGATCAAATCCCCAATTCAAGGTTCCACAACTTTAAGTTGTCTCAATAACAAATATTGAATTTGTAATGAAAATCTCTCTCATAAAGCAAATATATAATCACTGAAGTACAAAGATCGAGTATAAGAAAAACAGAGCACTAAGAATATATTGATTGATGTGAGTTTGCTTGTTCTCAGTTGTTGTGTTTTGTTCTTCTTTAAATGCTCCATATATATATATATAGATGAATTGTGATGTCTGTTAGAAGCATTTCAAACATGTCCATTAGAGTCGTGCAGCTTTGTTTGACTGTTCTTCAAATTTGAAAACTATCCATTTGTGGTAGGTAGGCGTTTCGAACATTACGAACAATATGTTTGACTTCTCTCTTAATGCATGATATTTTCATTGTTTCTCTGTAAATATACTTAAAAAACTAATACAATAAAAGGTTAATCATATAGATAACAACTTATTGAATGTTGGATTAAAATCATATGTTCTAAGTGGCTACTCGAGTGATCGTGCTTCATTACTCGAGTAGTTCCTCAAGTAACTTCATTAAAAATAAGCCCGAGAGTAAGTCAACGTTGTCTGACCAGATTACTTGGGTAAACCATCAAGTAACTCGTTTTATAAAACTTGATAAACTTGCTTACTCGAGTACTCCCTAGAGTAAGTGTTCCTTTTCTTCTGATTACTCGAGTGGTCCCTTGAGTAATGCTTCAAATAACTTTGGAGATTACTCGAGTGATCCCTCAAGTAATGACATTAAAATCTTGGCCAAGAACAACTTCTATTTTTCTTACCTGATTACTCGAGTAATTCAATCTTTTCATTTCATGTTACTCCAGTAATTACTCGAGTAATATTGCTTTTCAAATGTGGCTACTCGAGTAACTAATCGAGTAATGTATGTTATTTCTTCGCCGAGAGCTACTGGATGATTTTTGCTATGGTTACTCGAGTAATCCCTTGAATAAGCTTTCCAAATAACTTTGTAGATTACTTGAGTAAACCCTTCAAGTAATCCTATGCAATTTTTGACAGAGAGCAATTCTTCTCATATTACTCAAGTGATACCTCGAGTAATGAAGATCATTACCTAAGGGCTTACTCAAATAATGCCTTCAGAATTCAGCTGGTGATGTTTTCTCCTAATCTCTGTCTTGCATTTCTTCTTCATTACTTGAGTAACTACTTCGAGTAATGCTTTTCCCTGTCACCAAGAACTTAGTTACTTTGTTCAAATCATTTTGTTTATTACCAAAACCTTTTTTATGATTAATTCGAAGGGTTATACTCAAACTGAGGGTGTGGACTACTTTGATACTTTTTCCCATGTAGCAAAAATGACCACTCTTTGTTTACTTCTTTCTATTGCTGCTGCGAAGGGTTGGTTCCTACATCAACTAGATGTTAATAATGCCTTTTTGCATGGCGATTTAAATGAAGAAGTCTATATGGATCTTCCTCCTGGTTTTACCCCACATACACCAAATATGGTTTGCAAATTACAGAAGTCCATGTATGGTTTGAAACAAGCTAGTAGGCGGTGGTATTCTAAGCTTTCTGCAACTTTACTCTCTTATGGCTATTCTCAATCTGCCCCTGATCATTCTTTGTTTTTCAAAGCTTCTTCTACTTCATTTACTGTCATCTTGGTTTATGTTGATGATGTTGTACTAGCTGGGAATGATATTTCTGAGATTAACTTTGTCAAGCAGCAACTAGACCAAGCTCTTACAATCAAAGATCTTGGTGAATTGCATTATTTTCTTGGTTTTAAGCTTGCAAGATCTCAAGATGGTATTTTCCTTTCTCAAAGAAAGTTTGCTCTTGAACTTCTTGAAGATTTAGGTTACTTAGGCATATAGGCATATAGGCATATTTTGTATTTACTAGGCATATAGGCATATTTTTTCATACACATATTTAATTAAGAACTAGGTAAATTGAGTTTTTGAAAAGTAAATTATTTTTAAATAATACAAAAATAATCTCTATTGAATTAATTTGTTTTATTGGCCCATGAATCAAATTTAAGTAATAAAATCTTAAAAGAACTATGGCATAAAATATGTTTTTGAAATACCAAACTATATATTTTTTCTACATTATTATTATTTAATACTTCAATATTTTTCAATTTTTGAGAGATTTTTAAGCACACAAGCCAGCCCCGCCCAGCCCAGCCCGAAATTACTCGGGCTTTCATTAGGCAGCACTAGGCAACGGGCCACAAAATGCCGCCCATTCGTTTTCCAGGCTGGGCATCGGGCATGGTCCATACCCTGCCCAACCCTGCCCATGTACACCCCTACCATCCACTACTCCTATGGACCCCATTTAAAACTTTCTCAACATAAAGGCACCCTTTTAAGTTATCCTCAAGTTTATCGCCATCTCGTTGGTCGTCTACAATACTTAACCACTACTAGACCAGATTTGAGTTTTGCTACCCAACAACTCAGCCAATTCATGTCTGCTCCTCATGATATACATCTTCATGCTGCTCTTCGGGTTTACGTTATCTTAAATCATCCCCTGGTGCTGGTTTATTTTTGTCTTCTTCTTTTGATTTACAGTTGCGATGTTTCAGTGATTTTGATTGCGCTGGCTATGTTGATTCTAGGCAATCTGTTACTGGTTTTGCAATCTTTTTAGGCTCTTCTCTTGTTTCCTAGAAAGCAAAGAAGCAAGCCACTATGTCTAAGTCTTCCTCTGAGGCTGAATATCGTGCTCTAAGTGCTACTACATGTGAAGTTCAATCGCTTATTTACCTCTTAACTGATTTTCATATCTCTCATATTGATCCGCTCTTATCTACTTTGACAATAGATCTGCTATTCAAATTGCAACTAATCCAACCTTTCATGAAATGACTAAACACATTGAATTGGATTGTCACCTTGTTCGCAAGAAGCTTCAAGCCAAAATTATTCATTTTCTCCTTGTTCGGTCTTCATATCAGCTTGCTGATGTTTTTACAAAGCCTTTACATCCAGTACGGTTTCATGATCTTCTTTCCAGACTGGGCATGAATAACATACATGCTCCAATTTGCCCCCGGGGTCAAGGGAATAACAATATTATTATTGTAACTAATTTCTATTGTATTTGTTATACTTTCGATTATAAGATTAATATTAGTTGTACAGTTGGATTACACTATTATGAGTCAATTCATTTTTGTATATATAGACTCACTTATCAATGATAAAGTGACAATTCATTTTCTCCGGTTTACTTTTGTATCACAGTGAGGTTTTTGGAGTTGTGTGAATATTATGTGACATCAAGTTTATATCCATTTTGTTAAGTTTTCCAAATCATGTGTTTCATTCTTTTTATATGAATTTATAATTAAATGATAAGAATTCAAAAAGGGATACGATAAATATGATCAGACAACTTGATAAAAATAGATATAAGAAATATGATATAAATATTTTTCATATTTTGTTGTGACTAAATTGCCCATGTCACTTTTTAATATTACAGTTTTACGCTTCCCGTTAAAAGCCCATTTTTTCTCCAGTGTTTTCCCTTTCCAACTGAGTGCATTATTTATTCTGTGTTAATTTTTTGTTTATTTTTTATAATTTCAATAGCCAAGCATCAAAACTTTGATTAAGCAATCATTAAACCAAACACACCTTTAATTAACCACTACCAAATGTCTATTAAGAATTACGTCAATTTTCTGATTGATCATGCTCACCCTCCCTCCATCAGCTATTTGAGGAGGGGTGTCAAAGTCCTATAATTTAAAATTTGATAGACCAAACATTATATCAACCATTTTTTTAATGTAGCTCGTAAAAGCTAAAAATATAATTCTTTTAATGTAAAACTTTTATTCGTAAAATTTAAATTCACGACCTTAACGTTTTGTTATGAATTCATAGCCTTATTTAAAGGGTATTGGGTTACTTCTAGTTAAATCGACCGCCATTTCATTATTAATTTATTATCATCATTTACTCAAAATTTAAACTGCTAAAATTATTTTTGTCAAAGGATTACAGAAATTTTATCACAAAATCAATTAAATTATGAAACAACTAGTACTACAAATAAAATTATTAATTAAATATTTATTTAATAGACTAATGCTTGTTTGGTAACACTTAAAATAAGTATTTTTGCACTTTCTGGCACAAAGCTCATCGACATATTTACCTTATGTAACACAGCAGGCTTCATGTGAAAGTTTTCTGCTTGTGTGATTGGGGGAGGATTCTCTCTATGTTTTTTTTTCCTTCCCATCCTCTTGGTTTTCTAATTACAAAACCAGTATTTGAATGATTGGGATTTGGTTTTATATTAAATATTTTTATTTTATTTTTTGCAGTATTAAACTATTCATATCAAAATTTAATAATTTGAATTAATTTACTATTTTTTTATAATTGAATATTTTGATAATAATTTTATAAGAGAGAAAATATCAACCATTCAAATGGTGATTTAATACTGACAAAAAGTGATGAGGAGGAAAAAGGAAAAAGAGAAAATTTTTTATGCAATAAATCTACCCAACCGGAGTACACTGATCAAATACATACAAGTAAGATAAATCCCCTACCTTAACACTTTTCCACCTCAAAACTGTGCCTCGTAAAGCGTGCTGACAGCTCAGGCTCCATATTTGATCCTCAAGCTCTCAATAGCTTTTTCTTAATGTGGTTGAACCCTAAGTGTTCAACATCCAAATTTGAGCCTCCAAATCTTTGTAAGTTTTTTCCTCCCTTTCTGTCTCTCTAAAAATTCTGCACCTCCTCTCTCTTAGGGCTGAAGCACGTCAGGTTTGAGCTAGAGGAAGGGGATGAAATGTTTTAATAACATTTCCCAATTTAATTAATTCATTTTCCCAATTTCGGATTGTTACAGAATTTTGGTAGATTTCTACCCAAATTTTGAAAACTCAACTAATTCTAGAAAAATTGAATTTGAGTGATTCCAAAGGCTATAGAATCCTTATTGATTATAGTTTCACTGAAAAATATAGCCTTTTGTTAGTTGAAAGCACAAAATTCCCAGAATTTTAATATTTACTTGCTGTTCTAGAAAATTCACAGTTTTTCTAGTCTAAATTCAAAAATTCATAACTTTTTGTATATAATTCTAATTGAGTCATATAACCTATCAAATTAAAGGTTAGGATGTCTAATTTCATCATGTAAAATATCATAATTTTTGCTCATCATTTGGTCATAAAAAATTACATGACAAGCTTACTGCCTCACAGGCGATTTCACTGGAAGCATAATTACTTTCTCCAAAATTCATCATTTTATTTTCTTAATACCCCAAAGATATAAGAAATATTAGGGAATAGATTTCGGACACCTGATAAACCGAGGCTTAGCAGTCCGCTGAATTTAGTCTTATTTATAAGCCTCCAATCCCAAAATTTGAGGTATTACATTAAGGACATTGTTTTGTAAGAGAAATATGGATTTGAAAATGAGAAACCATTTTTAAAGATAACAATGGCTAAGCACTCGAGTGATGTGTCCAGACTTTGTCATTTTTAGCCCACTGTCAGTGAGTGAGCTAGTTATGAAAAATCTCATATATCACTTGAGTGATGTACTCTGAAAATTTGCTTTTCACCCTGTCAAACACTGGAAGTGATTCATTATTTTTCAATAAGATCACTCAAGTGAGCATTTGAGTGATGAATCAATTAGTCATCACTTCTACACCACTACAATAATCTTGAAAGTGATCTGAAGTTTGTCAAAATGTTTTCAAGATTATCACTCGAATGAACATTTAAGTGATCCAACAAAGTTGCACCAACTCTCAATGAACTTACTGATTTATTCTTTGCCAAGTCTTGTGCTTGGCTTTTCTGAGAGAATCATTGTACTTCAGTACTTATTTAATTTACTCTTTGTGAGAGATTGTTATATATCATTTACTACACTTGGTTAGTTACTCAATGCGGTGGGACATTGAGTATGGGCATTTAATCATTTATTGTAAAGTATAAGGTGGATTGAGTGTTCTTCTAAGAGAAGCTTGCTTGTACCAAGATATCAAGAGTCCGGCTAATCTTGAAAGAATAGTGAAACACTCCGAAAGATTTTTGGGAATTGGACGTAGGTCAAGTGGTTAGACCAAACCAATATAAATCTCTTGTGTCTATCAATTCCTCTCTTCAGTGATATCTTTCTAACTCCTATCTTATCATTAAGTTTTTAAATTTTTAAATATCACCTAATTCACCCATCTTGGGTGAAAGGGTTGAATTAACCGGAAAAAAATGGCATCATATTCTAACCCCACAAGGTTCCGAGACGGAGCTTAACCTGACATAATATGTATAACAAAATTTTTAATATTAGAATATCATGGGTGAGTAGCGCGGATTTCCCAGTCAAAGAAAAAGTAGACCTGATTTGATGTGATAAATCTCGTACCAGGTAAAATTGGAATTCATACACACACACATGCGTAACAACCTATAAATTCAAATCTTAAAATTTTGAGTTAAGGTAGAACATTGATTCAACTTGTATGTACGGTTTCGTAGCTAAAAACCTTCTGGTTATAAGTTTATAAGCCAAGGTCTTATCCAAATTCCTATTATTACCAAACTAACTTACATATAAGAAGTCACGAAGTCCTAAAGTCGGTTTTGCCAATTCAAAAAATTTCTTGGCTTCTTTCTCATGGCCATTATATAGGTATTATGAACGGGGATTTTAAAGTCGAATTTTAGTGATGAGTTTATTTATTATTTAATATAAAATTTATTTACGTAATTTAATTAGATTAATGGAATTAATTAATATGACATTTTTAAAAAAATACATTCATAATCTTCCTTAATTCCCTCCATCTGATCTCTCTTACTTAGTGGTTGTTGAGGGAGTAGCAATAAGAGCAACAAAATAAGAGCAATAAATATGAAAAATATGTATTATATTTATAAGTAAGACCAACTCCCCAGCCATATATAAAATATCAGTAGGGACACTTTTAGAGTTCGAAGAAAGAATTATAAATTTAGAAGATAAAGTTGATTGAGGTTTTATATTTAAGAATAAATCCAATATTATAACTAACTTTTATATTAAGGACATAATGTAGGGTGTATACATATATATATATATATTTTGAAAAGATATGGTTGATAATTAATGAGTGTCAAAGTTAAATTAATGAAAAAGGGATAGATAAGCCGATAAGGTCGCTGCCCCCCCCCCCCCCCTTTTTGTTTGAAATTCGCGGACGCAAAGATAAGGGTTATTTATAAAGGTAGCTTTCAAATAATAAGGGTTCATCCTAATATACTCCTCTGATCTTATTTATAGAGTAAAGAGAGAAACTTTTTTTGTCCTATAATTTATAAGTGTTGGAATATTAAGTTATGGTTAAGATATTATCTTGTTAGTTAAAATCATAATTAGTGATTGAACCCTATAAATAGGTGTCCCAGTTAATGTGTTAAGAGTATGAGATGTGGAGTCCCCACCACAAAGAGAGAGATGATAACTTGGGTCTCCCTCCAACATCTCTAGAATTAGGGAGTAATAGTCTCCTCATATAACGTATATTTAACCATCTCAGAATAGAAAGACTACCGTAGTTATAAGAATTAAACCTAGTTCAAAATAATAAGATAACTATGACAAAAAAAGATTGAATATGAATTCACAAAACCCATCATGAGTATTAAAAAACAACATCGTTTTAACAACAATGCTATGATATAAAAAGAAAGATGTTAGTTTATCATGGTTAAGATAGAAAAGTATTAAACACAACACAACATGATAATTGGATTTAGGCACTTTTGAAGCCCAATTATATAATTTCCCATTTGGCCCATTATCATTTTCCACAACTATAATCTTTTTTTGGCCAACTCCACAACTATAATCTCATTCATCACAATTCATAACTTTCTTGAATAATTTCATTTTCATATATGACCTCAACTTTCTCAAAAGATTCACAAAAGTGGATCCACGATCAAAAGTGATAATTTAGAACCTATGGCCTCAAGCCTCCTCTATCTACACACCACCAGAGTACATGAAAATAAACCTGTCATGCAAATCTCAAAAACAATTTCATAAGTTATATCAGAGTATAAATGAGCCTTAAGTGGCAATATACAAAGTTAACACATAATTATCAAAAGAGGATGATTTACAATGATACAATGCAAACCTAAACCTCCAAAGCTTTCCCTAAACATATCACATAATGAACTTTGCCTGAAAGATGTTAAAAACAACAAGGTGAATCACACAGACCCAATAACCACAATTCTAATTTAACAAGTATGCTTGGTGGAACCCCCACTGTAATTATATCTAAAATACACGATTAAAATGAAATAGAGACCACTAATAATTAAAACTCATTTTCAATCCCATCCTTGAGATAGGGTTTTCTCAAATATTTTCCAAATCTATTTCACAAGGTCTTATATTCATATTTTGAATACAATTACTTCACGAAGATAAATCACATTCATATTAATATCAGAGTGCACAACATAAATCCCAGCAATCCCGGGTTCATATCTTCACTAATGGGTTTCAAAGGGCACATATGCCCATATACAAGTTCTCATACGGGGATTACACAATATCATCTCCAAATCTACATATACATTCTAAATACACATTCCCAAATCCAAATATGAATACAAATTAAACAATATTCCCATCTATGATAACTAACTACCAACATCAAACTCCAACGGGAGCCCTAGCCGCCCTTGGTTGATTGCCCCTTCCTCAAGCCTCCTGCCATGTCTAAAATGTTGGTAGGGGAGGGTGAGATTCGAGAGAATCTCAGTAGGAAACAGATAACCATATGCATGCAAGATAAGTGTTTAATGCATGGCATGATTGCATCACAATAACACATGCTCACATAATGACATATCTGCATGCTCAATGTTTCAACAACATACTCATGGCTATAGCATAAATAGAAACAGAGCTACAATCATTCATATATGTTTCACATATTCAAGCAAAGCAATACATACATCAATACACCAACACAAATATCAAGTACATGCAGAAGAGGTAAGTTCCCTACTCTTGTTCTTTCCACGTATGCTCTAGCATCGGCTACTCACGATCAGGGCGAATATCAAACCCTATAACCAAAGCAAGGATATAAGGTTATTCTCTATTCCAAATATTTACTTTCATATCACATAAGGTTGGTTATCATTCACACCCTTTAGGTAACTATAATAAGCTCAATGAAAGCCTAAAGGATTGGAAAGTACTAGATTGGAAATCACCTTTCAAAATCACAAAATACTAAAAATAGGGGTTAGCTGCAGCCAAAACGTGCACAGAAGGTTTTTGGCTGTAGCCAAGAATTTCTGGCTGCGGCCAAAACGCACACAAAAACTTTTGCGCTGCAGCCAAGATTTTCTGCTGCAGCCAAGGCAACTTCAAAAATTCATAATTAATTCTAGAAAAATCGAAACGAGGTAATCCAAAAGCCTATTGAAATCTATTTAAGTCCTTTTCATAGAAAAAATATGAGCCATTACCAGAAATCACCACAAAATTCCAGATTTACACAAAATCTAACACTGCTCCAGGATTAAGTCCAGTTTCGACATCAAACTTTAGACAGTCATAACTCCCAACTCAGAAAACAAAATGACACAAATTATATGTCCAATTTGAAGCGTGGAATGTGGAATTTAAGACTGGAAAGTTTCATATTTTTCTGACATCAGTTGCCCATTCAAAACGTCAACACAAATGGGCTGCCTAGAACATACTTTCAATGGATAGCATTTCCAGTTTTACAACCGATGTATCCAATTCAATCCGAACCAATTCCAATGACTAAATACCATAACATGACACCATTTTCAACATAAAACATAACCCAATTCATCCAATCCAAAATCACAAGAAAATCAGGGCAAAATTCAAAATTCACAAAGCTCATCCATAAATCACAAAACTTAGATCAAAAGGCTTCAAATACTCACCTCTTCCTCTTTCCCAAACCAATTCCTTGATTCTTCATCTTTCCACTTTTCCTCAAGCTATCAAACACCACCAATCAAGAATCTAAAATCATAGAGATGAAGCTCTCCTCATTATGAACAACATTATAGAAGGGTATTTGAGCATTAGAGGACAAGAACAAGGCTAAAACATCACCTTTCTCTTTCTCTTTCCTTCCCCAAGCTTGGCGAAAATAGAGGTTTTAGAGAGAAAGGGATGAGATGAAGAAGAGATCAGATTTTTGGAGGCATAAAGGCCTCTTGGACGACCAAATAGAGAGGAGAGGAGAGAGGGAAAGCTTTAACAAATTGACCAAGATCCAAGGGTCCAAAAAGTGTCATGTGTCACACCCTTATCACATCTCTCATGAGTTCACATAGGCACACACCCATGATGCCACCCCTTGATCTATTGCACAAATCAATCTCAACCATTGATCTTGAAGTTATCAATGAGTTTCCTCTTCGGTAATTGACCAATTGGTCCGTAATTTTACCGTTTCGCCCTTGATTACGGCAATTCACACTGAATCACCACCACACACATTATGTCATTCTATATCACCACCTTATGTGCCCTCCCTATATTTTAAGTTAATTTAGATGTTAATCCATAATTGAGCTTAAATACAAGATTTCAGCACTGCTCACTGTAATACCCTGAAATTTGGGATTGGAGGCTTGGGAATAAGCCTAAATTAAGTGGACTGCTAAGTCCCAATTTATCAGGAGCCCAAATTTATCTCTTAATGATTCCTATATCTTTGGGGTATTAAGAAAGTAAAATGGCAAAATTTGGAGAATATAATTATGTTTATGGTGAAATTGCTTATGAGGTAGTGAGCTTGTCATGTGATTTTGAATTATCAAATGATGAGCAACAATTATGACATTTTACAGGATGAAATTAGACATCCTAAACTTTAATTTGATAGGTCATACAACTCAATTAGAGCTATATACAAAAAGATATGAATTTTTGAATTCAGCACAGAAAAACTGTGAAATTTCTGGAACAGTATGTAAATATTGAAATTCTGGGAATGTTTTGATTCCATTAAGCAAAAGTCTATATTTTTCCTTAAAACTAGACTCAATAAGGGTTCTATAGGATTTGGAATCACTCCAATTCGATTTTTCTAGAATTATTTATAATTTTTCAAAGTTTGGGCAGAAATCTACCAGAATTTTGTAAAAATCCGAAAATTGGGAAATTATCAAATAAATGAAATATGATATTAGATATTAAAATAAAAGGTCATCATCTCCTTCCTTCCTTCAAAACTGACGTGAAGTTCAGTTTTAGAGAGAGAAGAGTTGAGATTTTTAGAGAGAGAAGGAGAAGAAAAAGCTTGTAAAGGTAAGTGATTTCTTTAGTAAATTAGTTCCTAATGTGTATAACTCCGTTCCTAAGATTCCTATTCATGTGATTTAAGGTTGTGAAGCTCAATTTGGTGTTAGGGAAGCTAGGGTTTTAGCCACCTTGAGAAAAAGCTAGTGGGAGCTTGAGGTAACTTCCAAACTCTTGTATATTGACTATTTTGGCTGCTGTGGGCAATTTAATTGGTGAAATTTCGCCATTGGTTTTAATTCTTTGAAATGGGTTGGCCTAGGGGTTATGCTGCCCAAATTGGTACTAAATGGTAGTTTGTAACCTAATGGAATAGTCAATAAAGTGGTTAGGAGTAGAAAGGAACGCGTTTGCGGAGCCGAAACCGAAAAACCCTGATTTTCCCTGGAAAACCCATGTAATTTGGTCAGGGATGTAAATGGGCCTTAGATTTGGATTTTTAATGATTTGATGATTCCATTGAGTTCAGGAAGGAAAATTAGGTGGGGTTACAGTTGGGCACTTTTTTGGAAAAGGCCGAGAAAGCATAATTACGAAAATGCCCCCTAAAACACTGAAATAAGGGTTGCCAAGGGCAATTTCATCTTTTTGCCTTGAATTTCACAATTCTAATTCCGGAAATGGATTCTTTGGGCAAAACTATGTGAGGATAGCCCATGTTAGAATTTCGAGAAAAGTACAGCCGAACCGGGTACGATGGGGTCGGGTCCCCGGGGGTATTTTAGTAATTTTTCAAGATAGACTCATATAACCCCCAGAAACACTATGGAAGTGTCTAAATAATATATTTGACATTGTAGGATTGAATATGGATCCCTGAGCTGTTGGCACGCAAATCGAGGAGGAAGATTGAAGGTATGAGACTTACCTTACTTGCATGTATTTGATATCTTTGCTTGTGTAATGATGTATGTGATTCCTTAACTTTATTTTGTAGAGCATATTTGAATAAATGAAGCTCTGTTTCTATTTTCGCTGTGGCCATAGTCTTATTATATGAAACATTGAGTATGCAGAAATGTCATTATGGGGCATACATCTAGAATTATGGGGCTAACATGTCATACACATAGCATCAATCATGTGTGCATTATGGTATCTGTTTCCTACTGAGATTCTCTCGAATCTCACCCTCCTCTACCAACAATTTAGACAGGAGACGACAGAAGATATATCAACAACAATATAGAATACCGTACGAGGGGATTATAGTAGTGAAACGAAGACGGGAAGAAGTCTCCATTTTACTGGGATAAGTTTAGACACCCTAGTAGCCTTGTGCAGCTACCTTAATTATAAGTATCATGTACAAACCCCTATAGGAAATTTATGTAATCATGCACATATTATCAGTATAGTTATGCTATTCTTGTGTTGCCTATCGAACCGCATATCGTTTTTCACAAATACTCTGAAAAAGGTTGAAATTGAGATAAAGGCATGATACTCACAACATATACGAATAACATTCGAGTGCCAAATCACATCACATTCTTTAACAGGGTTTATCTATCAATAATCACCTCCACTTTTGGAGTCATTAACCCTTAATCACAATTTATGATCTTGTTAAACCGGGGCTTAGTAATCCACTTATTTCAGGCTTATTCTCTAACCTAGAGTCTCAAATAAGGGATATTACACTTGGAATAATTACAAGATAGTTAGCGGGAAAAATATACATTCATATAATATAAAGTATAAAAAGTTTTCCAGAAATAATACTAGTTCAAGAAATAATTCATCATGCATAGAACTCCCTCAACCATCTTTATAATCGTTGATTGAACCCATGGGCTACAACACATAATAGAATTTGCCTCTATGACATAAGTTGTAGCCAAAGTTGATGAAAATGAGCACAGTAATTATCATTATAATTAATTCAATTTACTTCACTCCACCCTATGTTTTGTGTTGCAAGTTGACACTTTTATAAGTCTAAGATGTGTCAACTTGAGGAGGTGTATTGGACTATTGAATCATAGTTAAGATCTTATCTTGTTAGTTAAGATCATAATTAGTTATTAGACCCTATAAATAGAGGTTCAAGTCAATGTGTTAAGAGTGTGGGATGAGGAGTCCTCACCAAAGACGGGGAGTATAATTTGTATCTCCCTCTATGATCTCCAGAGTTATGGTTAGTAGTTAAGCACGCTCAAGTGAGGGATGATCACTGTTAAGCCCAAGTATATTGATTTGTATCTTGTAAACAATCATTTGTTATGTATGAAGATTCTTCCTAATTTTCTTTACAATAAGTCACCTCATTAAAGTTTTTATATGAATATACAATTTAACCCTTCACTTATTATTGTATTGACTTTATTTTTATTTGGTATTATGTATATTAACTAGAGGAAGAGTTGGAAAGTTGTTGACTTTTATGGCAGAATTAATGAGGTTTAAGGTTATTCTTTGTTTGTGTGAAAAATGTAAAAAGTGCCCTATAAATAGGATCAGAGGAGTATGTAGTATTTTTATATCTTGATCCTAATATAAGGGGTTGTATCTAAGTACGAGACTTTCTATCTCAATCTATAAATGCATAAACTTTTGGAAAAATTACATTGAGATCCCAACATAGATAAAATATGACCCAAATGTCTCTTGAAATCTCCAATTTGCAAGCAAGTCCCATGAGACACTTGGGTAATATAATCCAATTGTAAAAATATCAAAATACCCTTAGGGCTTGTTTGGTAGGAGAGGAGGGGGATGGGAGGGGAGGAAAAATGAACCCCTCCCCTTGTTTGGTTTGAAATGTTAGAGGGGAGGGGAGAAAAAATATACCCTTTTCTCCTCTCCCCTCCCCTTATTTTGGTCCCCTCCAAATTAGAGTTTTTTGAAGGGAGCTAAATTTTATAATCGTTTTACCCTCATATTTTTATGATATGTCCAGTCTTATCGGTGAGGTTGCCTATTCTCTTTCTTCTCTTTGCAACAGCATTGCCGATGAAAACCATAATAAGGTGAATCTTTTCATTAGATTGGTCCTCAATATTAGAAGGCGGTGGTGTTGGAGGATCTGATTGTGAGAAGTTGGATGTTGGGTACACCGACAATGACCCTAATATTTGTTCGGGCCAAGGCTTTGAGGATATTCAGGTCGGCATCGTAGAGACGAGCATGGATTATCTTCTGAAGTTGCAGAACGACAACAAGGTCTAACGACGAAAGCAGATTCAAAACGTCGATTCCAATGTTAACACCCACAAATGGTTTGTTCTCTGCTTATGAAATGGCAAGAAGAAAGAGGAGGAGGAGGAAAAAGAAGGAAAGCTTAGATTTTGCATCAAACAGGAGATTCAAGTTGCATTCCTCATCCTTTATTGGTTTAGCTACAGATGTAAGCATTGGACTAATGTGCAGCTGCCATTGAGATATTAGAGATGTTTTGATTGAATCCAATTCCATAATTAATAAATATTTTCCAGTGCGAGGCAGTAGCTAGTTTCTAACCTATTCCTCAGAAATTTCCAATTAACTTCCCTATAAATTTGAATCTGAGAGCACATAATTAATAATTAATAAATTATATAATTTATATTGAGGTGTAAATTAATTTAAATAATTTATATAAGTAAAAATATATAAGGGTAAAATGGTAAATTAGATATTATCTCCCCTCTCATCCCCTCTTAAACCAAACAAATGATCATTAAAAAACCTTCCTCTTCCTTCCCTTCCAACCAAACCAAACAAAGTAACCTCATATCCTCCCCTTCCATCCATTCCCCTCCATCCCCTCCCCTTCCATCCTCCCCCGTCGAACCAAACAGGCCCTTTGTAAAAGTGATTGAAGGAATAGGGAGTATATTACCCTTGACAAGGGTATTTTGGTATTTTCACAATTAGATTATATTACTCAAATGTCCCACGACTTGCCTGCAAATTGGAGAGTTTAAGAAACTTTTGAATTGTATTTTACCTAATTTGAAACCTCAATGCGATTTTCCCTAAATTGTTTTGAGAGTTATAGACTCAATATTTGAATATGACTTATTAATACTTATCCATTTAATCTAGGTGTCATTAGAGTTGGGAATCAAGGTTGGCTCGGCCCTACAGGGCTGACCCTTGACGAGCCAGGGCCTAAAAGGGCCGACTCTTTTAGGCCCGGGATAAGAAAAATTGTTATTTTTCAAAGCCCGGCCCGAAAGCATAAGGGCCAAGGCTGGCTGGCAGGTAGAGCCGGGAATTTGGACCGATCCCGTCGAGCCGACCCGTTTAGGCCCGAGCCCGTCAAAGGGCCAGGCCTATGATTTAGAGGCTGAAAATGGAAGCGGGCCTAAAAGGGCCGGCCCTGTAGCCTTGTAGGGCCGGCCTTTTTAGGCCTATTTAACTTTGTTTTTTTAAATAGGCACAAGGCAATGGGCAACAAGCATTGGTCAGTGGGAAGAATTAACCTAACCTAACCCTCATATCAGAAATACTCTCACACTGACTCAGACCTCATTTGAAGCTTCTCTTCTTTGATTTTCTTTTTTCTTTTTTTGCATGTATACACCAAAATCCAAATCAAGTGTTATATTATTACTGACATTTGAAGCTTGTAGGCTTGTTTGATTGTGGCTGTGAACTTATTTTATTGGTTATGAACATTAATTGTGGTTTGGACTTAAGTTTTAATATTTGTGTTCTATTAAATTTAGATAATATTTATGTTTTAAATTAGTGTTGATGATATTTATATTTTAAATTAGGTATTTTAGTCTTTTTTGTATTTATATTAGTGTTCTATTTATATTTTTGTGTTCCCAGCACTACCCGCAGGGCCTAAAGATATTTTCACAAAATTGAATATATTTTATTTTTTTTTCAGTTTTTTTTAATAAAGTTACAACAATGGAATTCCTAATTTAACACATAAATATTGTCAAAATTAGAGTGTAAATGATATTCATCATGCAATAAACAAACACAGTCATTAAATCATAATCAAAGGTAAATTATTGTCTATATACCATAATTGCAAATAATTAATGAGAAAACTTAACAAAGTTAAAAATACTTCTTCTAAATATGTCTTGAAAAGTGTAAGTAGTCAAAAAAATAAACAACACAAGATATAAATAAAACAATTACAAGAAAATAAGTCAAAAAGTACAAAATTGGTAAGAATACTTATGAAATAAGAAATATTTTTTATAAGTTTTAAATTTTTAGAATTATTAATACAAGATATTCTTATGAAACTTAATTCTAAAAAATTTAATATCAACTAAATATTTGTAACATCATTAATAAAATATAAAAAATTAATAATATTATTATCATATAAATAATTTTTTAAAAAAACATACACGGCCAAAAGGGCTAACCCGTGGCCCTATAGGGCTGGCTCTTTTAGGCCCTCGGCCCTACAAGGCTGGCCTTTTAGGCCCGCTTTTATTTTTGAGGCAAAAACCTGAGGCCCGGCTCTTATAAATTCAGGGCCTAAAAGGGCCGGCCCGTTTTCCCGGCTTTAGGTGTCATGGACTCGCTTTTTAAAAAAAAAAACACCCATGAATATCAATTGTTTTGGGTTAAGAAGCATTTAGCACCCTGAAATATTTTTTTCATGTGTATCTAATGTCCTAAAATATTTTATGGTGCTTCTAGTACTCTAAAGTATTTTTTCTAGAACACCTAGCCCCTTGGAGTATTTTTTCATATGCGTCTAATACCATAATTTTTTTTGCATTCAACGCCCTAAAATAATTTTTAAGATGTATCCAATACCCTAAATTATATAAATTATTAAATAAAAAATTGCACAAAAAAATATTTTAAGGTGATGAGTGCCATTGAAAAAATAGTTTAGGGTACTGGATACTCTACATAATACTTTTTTAGAGCATTGGATACATCTGAAAAATTCATTCAGGAGACATCTTAACCCTTCATTTTATTAAATTATTTCTTGTCAAATAATGGATGTAATAAATTAATTTTATAATTATAATGAATACATTTTCTCAGTACAAATACTGAATAAATTTTGGGACAATTACAATGAAGTCCCACACAAGAGAAAAAATGAAAAAAATGGTCCCTGAAGTTGTTAATGACAAGTCGAGGAGTGTCCATTAACAAGTCGAAGAGCTTACACTGACAACTTCATAGACCATTTCTTCATTTTTTCTCTTGTATGAGATTTCATTGTAATTGCTCCATAAATTTTTAATGTTAGTATAAGTTGGACCTAATAATAGTATGACCGGGCCCAATCAATCATGAGGTCCTTCCTAAAGTGGGCTAGGATACGATTGTTCATGACCCAAAATTTCCATCAACCTAATTAGTGCCAGTTTGTAGTATATGCGCTAATAAATATATAAGAAATTTTTTTTTTTTGAAAATGCTTTTATTTTTGAATAGGTATAAAAGAGAAAGAGAGAGTAATAATGATAGAAAATGTATGAGAAAAAGATGATAAGAAAGAATAAAGGAAAGAAGTTACATTTTAATTAATATAATATATAAAATTAATTAAGGGCAAAATGGGTTAAAATGTATTTATTACTCGAATCAATTCAATTGAGACATTGTAAAGAGAGACAAACTCATTCAAAAAATGGGACCTTTTGTATAAGGAGGGAAAGGGTATATTGTAAGCAATAATAAAACTGTAGCACCACAAAATCTACCATTAATTATATGAGTAATTGCATAAAAAATAGACATCCTTACTAAAAAGAATTTGAAATAATAAAGCATTAGATTTGATGCATCTATATGCAGATTAATAAACATAAAAGTTGATCTATAAAAAAAGTAAACATAAAAGTTGAAATTAAATTTGACCAAATTCCATTTTGAGATGATCTAGTGAGTGTTTGGAAAACCACAAAACCATGGTTTCAGAATCTCTTTTCTGCAAGCCGAGACAAAACTTATAATATCCCAAATTTTGGGATTAGAGGCTTGGGAATAAGCCTAAATTAAGTGGACTGCTAAGTCCCAGTTTAACAGGTGTGTCAAACTTATTCTCTAATGTTTCTTATATCTTTGGGGTATTAAGAAAGTAAAATGGTGAATTTTGGAGAATATGATTATGTTTCTAGTGAAATTTCCTATGAGGCAGTGAGCTTATCATCTGATTTTGTATGACCAAATGATGAGTAAAAATTATGCAATTTTAAGGGTGAAAGTAGACATCCTAAGCTTTAAATTGATAGATAATATGACTCATTTGAAGTTATATACAAAAAGTTATGAATTTTTGAATTTTGCCCAGCAAAATTGATTATTTTCTGGAGTAGCGGTCAAAGAAATTAAATCTGGTAATGATGTGCTTCCAACTGGCTAAATTTCATATTTTTTCTTAAAACTAGACTCAATAAAGGTTCCATACCCTTTAGAATCACTCTGATACGATATCTACAAAATTAGTTATAATTTTTCAAAAATCAGACAAAAAATCTACAAAAAAAAATTTGAAAATGGAATTATGACATAAGCATGCACTTATAAAATAATTCTCCATCTCCTTCCTCTAGCCAAAAAAGACATGAACCAGCTAAAATAAGAGAGGAAGTGTAGCCATTTTCTAGAGGGAGAGAGAAGAAGAGAACTTGTGCGGTAGGTCGATTTCTTTGGTAAATTAGTTCCTAAGGCGTATAATTCTGATCCTAAGCTACTCTTCTATGTCAATTCAGGTTTGGAAAGCTTAAATTCTCTTGTTCAAGGACATAGGGTTTCAGCCAAGAAGAGGAAAAGTTAGTAGGAGCTAGAGATAACTTCCAAACCTTCATATATAGACTATTCTAGCTGCTGTAGACAATTTAATCGGTGAAATTTCACCGGATTGTCTTTGTTTCTGAAAATTGGAAAATGTGTGTTGGAAATGTTATGCTACCAAAAATGGGTTTAAATGGTAGTTATAATTCAATTAAATAGTTAATAAAGTAGTTAGGAGTATAAAGGAACACATCTATGGAGTCGGATTTCAAAAACCCCAATTTTCCCCCAGAGTTCCTATAAGTTTCAGTTAGCTTTAGAAATGGGCCTTATAGTTGGATTTTCAATAATTTGATGATTTTATTGAGTTCAAGAGGAAAAATTAGATGGGGTTACAGTTGGTCACTTTTTCGGAAAAGCCCAAAAAATCATAATTACGAAAATGCCTATGAAACCCTTAAAGCGGGGCTGTCAAAGATATTTTTGTAATTTGATAATGAATTTGGTAATTCTAAGTTTGAAAATAGATTCCTTGGACGAAAATATATCAGAATAGACCTAGTTAGAATTTCAGAAAAAGTACAGTCGGACCAAGTACGGTGAGGTCAGGCCAAGGTCCCGAGGACATTTTGGTAAATTTTCACAATAGACTCATATAACCCCCAGAAACACTATGGAAGTGTCTAAATGGTATATTTGGAATTGTAGGACCGAGTGGAGAGCCAAGCTGCAACACGCAAATCGAAGTACACGATTCAAGGTGGAAAAGGTCCAAGGTAGGGAACTTCACTCTCGTGCATGTATGTATTTGATATTTGTGCTGGTGTATTGATGCATGTTATTGCTTTGCTTGATTATGTGAAACATATATGAATGATTGAAGCTCTATTTCTGTTTATACTGTGGTAATAGCTTTGTTGCAAGAAACATTAAGACGTGGCATTTTGGTATTAGAGCTTTAAACGATTCTGGAAGAGCTGAAAGCGGTTTTGGAGGAGCCTAAAGTGGTTTTGGCAGAGTAGTAGTTCTGGCACCAGGATAGTATACTGATATGGTCTTGATTACACAGTGATAGAAAATATGCATGGACAAGGGTACCAAAAGAGTGTATCCTCCCAATCTGTGAGCTAGCCCCAAGAGATCAGCGAATATTTGAAGGGTAGCAAGTGGTGTGATACCGGACTGAGGATGGACTAAGGATGTGGCGAAATCCAAGGAAGCGGGTACGGCGAGGCCGGGCGAGGTCCTCGGGGGTATTTTACTAATTTTTCATTATAGACTCATAACCCCAAGAAACACTATGGAAGTATCTAAATGATACATTTGGCATTGTAGGATCGAATATGGAGCCCGAGCTATTTGCACGTAGATCAAGGAACTGTTTCTGTTTAGCAAAAGGGACACAAAGTATGGGACTTACCTTATTTGCATGTATTTGATATCTCTGCTTGTGTAGTGATGTGTATGATTGTTTTACTTGATTATGTAGAGCATATTTGAATACATGAAGCTCTGTTTCTGTTTTCGCTATGGCCATAGTTTTATTACATGAAATATTGAGCAAGCAGAAATGTCATTATGGGACATACATCTAGTTAAAGCTAACATGTCATACACATATCATCTATCATGTATGCATTATGGTATCTGTTTCCTACTAAGATTCTTTTGAATCTCACCCTCCCCTACCAACAATTTAGTCAAGAGAAGACAATAGAAATGCTGAGAACAACGAAGAGAATCGTATGAGGGGATTGCAGTAGGGGAATGAAGACGAAAAGGTGTCTCTGTTTCATTAGGGATGAGTTTAGACACCCTAATAGCCTTGTACAACTACATTGATGGTAATTATCATGTACAAACCCCTATGGGGAATTTCTGTAATTATGCGCATATGATCAGTATAACTATACTATTCTTGTATTGCTTACCGAATCATGCATTAATATTCCATTGCAAGTCAAAATAAAATAAGGGCGTGATAAAACTCCTCTCACATACTTACCTCCTAAATCGTAAAAGTTATTTTCTAAAAACTAATCCAAGCTTTCAACTAACCTAAAAAAAGGCCACATAGCCCGTTTAATTTGATTCCATGGGAGAGAATTACATGTAATCATGATGCAAAAGACTAATTATCACGTTTGGTTGGTCATATGTAATGTAAAGAGGATTACATTTCGTAATATGGATTAAATCATTTGATGTAATCATGATTAAACTGCTAGGATTGATGAATGAGGATGCATAAATCCTATAATCAAGCGAAAATTACACTATTACCATCATAATTTTTAAATTGATCAAAGTGTCTACCCATAAACGTTGCTAAATATTAAATAATTACAACCATTAAATATTACCAAATAATTAATAATATAAAAATTTTAAAAATATTCTCCCATTAAAAAAATAAAAAAATTATATTCCACCATTAAAAAATGTTAAAATATCCTATTAAATAATATTCCCACAGTAAAATATTAAAAAATTATCATGAACCTGCTGCATAATATTTTCACCATTAAATATTAAAAAATTACTATGAATCCAACTTGTACACTGCATAATATTTTTATTATTAAATATTAAAAGATTACTATAAACCCAATCTGTACATTGCACAAATTGAAAAAATAACCATGAATCAAGTGTATACATTAAACATATATGTGTAGAAGGGGTATTTTTGTTTCTTGCTATATTATTCCCATATATTTTCATATTTAATGTAATCTAACCAAATATTTTTATACATATGTATAATCTTCTTTTAATTATAAATTAAATAATTTCATGTAATCATTATATCATTATATTGCATTATATTCTTTTACATTATGTCCGATTATGTGAATCAAACGTTTACTAAAGGTTCAAGCACATGGGGTTGATATTCGTTTCCTCGCTGCTCTTATCCAATGGCCCCACACACTCCAGCCACCAACCACAATTTCCACCAATGCCAAGACCCTTTGTTCATGTCCAACAAATTTGACCTCTATTTCTTCACCAACCTTCGTTGCCGTTCAAGTTAACGAGAAAACCGGTCAATGAATTCGTCCAGATAGTAGTCTAATAGTTAGTAGTAGTTCAAATCAGGGTTATTTTGAATTAGATAGGTTATTATTAAAATATCATATGAATAAAAAGCATTAATCTATAAATAAATAGAATATTTATATATAAATCACAAATAAAAAAAAGAGTAACTAAAGTACAAAATGATGGATTACTTTTTTATTAAAAACTTAAAAATGATACTCCCTTCTGTCCTAATTATAAGATAAAGTTAACTTTTTTGGAGAAATTAAGAAAGCAAATTAAATTACTTTAGAGTATTTATATTTTTATTTTTTTCTCCAAACTAATTAATTTGACTAATAAACTAATATATAATCTAAGGATACTAAAAATATAAACACTCTAAAATAATTTAATTGGTTTCCTTAATTTCTCTAAAAAAATCAATTTTGTCTTATAATTAGGACCAGAGGGAGTATCATTTTAGAGTCAATAAGGAAAGAAAAAGATATAAAATCTAACCTAATTGATTCATCCAAAATTATTGACCAAATTTGTGAAGGGACAGATTCACTAGTTCATTGGTCTAGCTGATGGCCTATGTTGAGTTTTAATACCATGCTAATATTTACATCATCCCGGCAAGAATATCATATCACTAATTGAATTAAAGTATATATGCAAATGCTAATCTAAAATCAACCGCCTAACCATTCATAGACTAATCACCTAAACTTTACAATTGAACACCATTGACTAATTCCTCATACAAGATAGATAAAGTTCAAACATTATTTAATTTTACGTTGAAAGACATTAAAATTTAAAATTATAGTCATATTGCAAACTTTTAAAGCAATCACAGTACATAACAAAATTAAGATTAGTCAGACTCAACACCATCGTGCATCTCTTTCTCATACCTGCCTCTTTTTGAACACCAAATATATACTGAGATAGAAAACACCATTTGAGTTATCTTCTCATTATTTTCTGCTTTCCAATACCAAAATTTTATCATCAAATCGATTTATAAAAGAATTACGTACATCGCTCTTTGGTGATTATTCTAAGAGAAAACTACTTCATATATCCATTGACAAGTCTAAAAGAAATGACATAAATATAATCTAAAATACTCTCTCAGGTCTTAAATATATGATTTAGACAAGAGACTTACTTTGATCTTAATTATAATACATCAACTCATTCTATCTCCTAAATTTATATTTTTATCTCAAAATATTCCTATTGATTGCATAAATTATGAAGGTTTCCATCAACGAGTCATTCTAATATGCTTGATTAATTAAAAGAGAGTTCTTAGGCTAGCCAA
Source organism: Inga leiocalycina (assembly GCA_963242795.1). Classification (NCBI taxonomy): domain Eukaryota; kingdom Viridiplantae; phylum Streptophyta; class Magnoliopsida; order Fabales; family Fabaceae; genus Inga; species Inga leiocalycina. The sequence continues at coordinate 73,241,657 of OY725320.1, forward strand.
CACCCATTTATTATAAATAACTGACTTGACTAAATTTTGTAATATCCATCAATTAATTATCTATCTCTTATATAAAGGACATGAGGTAATACATAATTTTAGTTTTAACAAGTGGCATTATTTATAAATCACAATTAGTATGCTTTGTCTTCTTAAACTTCTTGCAAAACTCTAAATCCATGCTCAGCTTGTTTGTCGTTATTTTGTTGGCTTGTTAATTATTATATAATCCCATTGACTTTAAACAATTTAATATCCTCAAATAGGACAAGTATGATAATTTAATACAAGTAAGAAGAGAAAGGCAGAAAGGATATACAGTTAGGAAAATGAAAAGTTCAAGGAAGTTGGTTTGTTCCTTTTTGAGTTCAACACTAAGAAAGGGCTAATTATAATTCTTGGTGAACTAAACGTCGTCAACATCAAAGCAAAAGTTTTGAAAACACCATGAATTCATTTTTTAATCACTAAGAACATAGATTATACCACTAATTCCAAAGTCTTTGCAAACGAAATATTTAGAACCTTATCTGTATAATGTTATGATATGAGCCCATGCTTCTTTTGGGGTCCCTCAAGGGACCAAAAGCAAATTTCATCCACTCATGTGGCATCCCTATCTATTTTGGAAAAGCCACTAGCTTTGGTCGTCAGCCTCTATTTCACACGAGCCTCTCTCTCTTATTTACTGCTCACTGCACTAAAAAGGACCCAATCTGCGATTCGGGTTGAACCCATTTCCAGCGTCTCAGCTTTAGCCATTTTGCAACTGTGTTCTGGTGAGTGTTTGTTTTTGCTTTTGTCTATTACCTACCATTGTTCTTTCTATTGAAAGAAGGCAAAGCTAAAATGGAAATGTATGATCTATATGACGGTTCGCGAGTGATCTTTCTGGCAGATAAACTGTTTGCAACACGATTATAACTGATTTCAGCAAATCCCTCATTTTTTACTTGGTTGGTTGATGATGTTTTTAAAAGGCAAAATGTTGTGTTGGTTACATTTGTTATTTTAAATGACGAGGTGCTTTGTGATGTTGCTGGTTGCTTTAGCAGAACTTAGTTCACGAGAGGCATGCTTGAAATGAGTCCTATGCACGGCGATAGTCCAGATATGGTTATTGCCCAGCAAAAAAAAAAAAAGTCAACTCTTTTAAGGCCTAACGTTTTTTTTTTGTTAAGTCTGTAAACCGTGGGAAACAACACAATCTTTTGTCCTTATATATGATTTCTAATAATAGACGAAAGGTGCTGATACTGTTTGGTCTAGTATTTTGATTTTTGATATTCTATAGAAACAAACATGAAAAAAGCTTTATGATTCCATAGCTTCATTAGATACTAGCGAATAAAGTGGCATAATCATGTCTTCTTTGGATATCTCTTAAAATTTACCCAGGTGGTTAGTAGTGTAAACAAGGAAGAATTGAAAAATTTAGCAGTTATTTTGGCCAGGGACAAGGTTCTATCATGCTATATCTATAGTTGCTGGCGAAAAATAGAAAGATTATGCTATATCTATATATCTATATATTAAAAAATGTTGAATTAAGCCTCTCAATTTTTTTTAAAAAAAAAAAATATAAATGAACTCTTGATCAAGTTGTTTATATAAAGAGGTTTGACCTGGCTAGTTAATCATTATTTTAGCTCATTTTCTCAAAGAATTATTTGTGTTAGTTTTATGCATCTAGTCTGATGTTTTGCAATATGGCATATTAAAAGGCCAATTGTGAAGTTGTCTTTAAAGTCAAATCTGATTCATTACTTTTGGAGGGAGAGGGTGGAGGGTTCTGATGGCTATACGATGTTAAGTGGCAGAAAATGGCAGACTTAGCCACCTTCTGCATATCAATAATATCTTAGCAGGATTTGGTGATTGCTTTGAGAATGATCTTGTTTGGTATTCATTTGAAGAACAACTAATAAACATAATGCTTTCAAACTAAATGCTATATATCTTGTGCTCAATCTCAATTATAAAATCATAATTATATATCTCATGGCTTCATTATGTTCAGTAAGGAGCAGAACATGGCACAGATTTTGGCTCCCTCCACACAATGGCAGATGAGAATCACAAAAACTTCTGCCAATGCAAGCCCCATTTCATCAAAAACATGGCGTTCTTTGCTGTTTAGACAAAATAAGAAAGGCGCATCTACCAGTTCTTCTAAATTCAGAGTGTTGGCAATCAAGTCTGAAAATGGTACTATCGACAGGCTAGAGAATCTGCTTAATTTGGACCTCACTCCATTCACTGATAAGATTATTGCGGAGTACATTTGGTATTTCATACCACTTTCTTCCTCTCCCTCTCTCTTATACATGCTTTTCTTTGTCTTTATATTCACCTTTGAATTAAACGTTATGGGTAGTTTTATTAATAACAAAACTATCCACTTATGAATAACCATTTCCAGTTTTATGCTTCTGTATGAATTACTGGTGTTTGCCAATGTCATATTATTTTGTGGAACAGGATTGGGGGGACGGGAATTGACGTGCGCAGCAAATCAAGAGTATGTTATTTCTAATGCTGTGAACATACTACATTTCATCTTAGTTGACATTTTCCCAATCTCATGCTTTTATGGATTTTATATCAATTTCAGACTATACCAAAGCCCGTTGAACATCCCTCTGAGCTTCCTAAGTGGAATTATGATGGATCGAGCACTGGACAAGCACCTGGCGAAGACAGTGAAGTAATCCTATAGTACGACTCTTTGAACTTGGACTCCTTTTGACATTATTCTATAATCTATGCTATGACAGTTTCATTTACATTTCTGACTTTATTCAGTCCTCAAGCAATTTTCAGAGATCCTTTCCGTGGTGGTAACAATATTTTGGTAAGAGCTTGGACATCTCAAAGGGTCCAATGTTGATTTATTGAAATATAATTCAAATATCATTAAGGTAATTTGTATTATTCTGTTTTGCATAGGTAATTTGTGATACATACACCCCAGCAGGCAAGCCTATCCCCACAAACAAGCGGCACCGAGCTGCTCAAGTCTTTAGTGACCCAAAGGTCATAGCTGAAGTTCCATGGTATTTATTCTTCTTGTTTTCATTGTAATACTTCATTACATGCAGAGAGGAAAGGAAAAGCATACCATTGTGGTAACGAAATGTATGCTTAAATGGGGCAATTTTTAAAAAAATATCAACCAACTGTTATTTTAATTTGAGAGTCCTGCTGCTTAGCATGGAGCTCTTCCATGCATTAAACTAAAGGCATGTTCTTAGATATTACCTATTTAATTATTTATAGTCCAATGCATACGGCATACCCCTTCTGGCAATGTCTACTTGTGTATGCATGGGATTTTCCCTTTACTTGGTTAATTGTATGAACCTTAGATAACTGAACCTTTGTAGTTAACTGTTGAATCATGATCTTGAATAAGAAAACATGCTAATGATTTTTGTTGATTGTTCTAAGGTTTGGAATAGAACAAGAGTACACTTTACTTCAAACAAATGTAAACTGGCCTTTAGGCTGGCCTGTCGGAGGTTATCCTGGTCCTCAGGTAATGCATTTCCTGCATCTACTGTCAACTTTCATAGTGATTTATGGAATTTTGATAATTTTTAACATGAGTAGGATCTAATTGCTCCTTAATCTATTAGGGTCCCTATTATTGTTCTGCTGGGGCAGACAAATCATTCGGTCGTGATATATCAGATGCTCATTATAAGGCTTGCTTATATGCTGGAATTAACATCAGTGGTACCAATGGGGAGGTTATGCCCGGGCAGGTCTTTCTCCCACCATTCTCTTTCTTTTATGGCTTAAGAAATTTTTGAGCTTATTCTTTGCCTTACGTTTTCTTTCATGAATATTCCAGTGGGAGTTCCAAGTTGGTCCTAGTGTAGGTATTGATGCTGGTGATCATATTTGGTGCGCAAGGTACATCCTTGAGGTAATTCAGTTTACCTACTTTTAATTATACATACACCTTTGGACCATCTGAAACTGGAAAGTTAAGTTTTTAATGAATTGGCTGAAGATGTCATGATGTAATAATTCTTTAGAGTCAAGGAAGCTTGATGTCTTGTTTTTTGCGTGCTAGTTTGTCTGAGAAATGATATGCAATGTGATTTTTGTTTACTCAAGTCTTTACTCTTCTTTCCCGGTTGGATAGATCTCTGATGGACTAAGAATACTCCCTTTGCTTGTAGCTGGACATTGTTGTGATCTTTTGTGAACAGAGTTATTTGTGTCTGTTCTAGTCACCATTTACTCTGTATCATCTGATAAGTTGTGTTGTTTTTTCCTCTGTTCTGACAGAGGATCACTGAACAAGCTCGAGTTGTTCTCTCGCTTGATCCAAAACCAATACAGGTACTTAGTACTATAATGCTATAACTCATAGCAACTCTTTTTCACTGGTAATCATCATCTTAATGTTTTTGCATTTTACGTCAGGGTGACTGGAATGGTGCAGGATGCCACACCAATTACAGGTTTTTGGCCGCGTCCCTATCATGAATTGTGACATCGAGCCCTAGTAACTTGCTAGGTTGCTAAAATGCTGAACTTTCATTGGTTTTTCAGTACAAAGACTATGAGGGAAGATGGAGGCTTTGAGGTGATAAAGAAGGCAATTTTGAACCTATCACTCCGTCACAACGATCACATTAGTGCATATGGAGAAGGAAACGAGAGGAGGTTGACAGGAAAGCATGAGACAGCCGACATTAACACATTTTCCTGGGTATGACTTAAATTGTTACTCCTCTGATCATACATGTATGACCTAGTTTTTTGTACAATTTACTCTACAAACTAGGTCTTATATTTAGGACCGGAGGTAGTAATATATTTTGAATTAACAGTGTAAAAACAACGCAAATTTGATGTTCTTTGAAGCTGTCTCATAAAATCTAACTTGTAGGGAGTTGCTAATCGGGGTTGCTCAATCCGTGTGGGAAGAGACACTGAGGCGAAAGGCAAAGGTAAAGTTGCCGGTGATATTTTTGCAACTTGTAGTTGGTCTTGCTTACCATTAGGCCACTAGGAACAATTAGGCTCCTTAATCTGTCAGCAGTTATGAGATGTACTAATATGCATCATCTAACTTTTAATAGCTTAAGGATTCTGAATGATTGCTAATTCCACAGCTTTTTTGTCCAACTTAAGTGATTTATTTCAAAGTAGTTCTCTTTTAACTAAGCATACCATAAGGATTTCTGGGTTACTCCTGTATGGAGAGGCACTTAGTTCTCGCCCTTTTCTGTAAACAGTTTACCATCTATGCTTTGCAAAATCACATGCCTTGGTTTCTACCAAATATTTTGATTTTTCCAAAAAAAAAAATGTCAGCATAATACAAGCCGTATTCTGTTTACTAATTGTCACGAGCTTCCTATTCGTTTGCTTTAAACTTATATAACGTCCAGAAATCGTCATACTGAGGCTGTTTAACTTCTGAAATGTACCAGTGTTCTAGATTTTTATTTCTTTGCTTTGCCAATCCTCTTGACTTGTAGGTTACTTGGAGGACCGGCGTCCGGCTTCAAACATGGACCCATATGTTGTGACATCATTACTGGCAGAAACTACACTATTGTGGGAACCAACCCTGGAGGCTGAAGCTCTTGCAGCTCAGAAGTTAGCATTAAAGGTCTAAGTAAGCCCATTGCTTGATGATTGATTACATTGGGTGGACTCAAATTAGCTGATATTGGTTTGTAAAGTGCTGGAATTGGTGTAGAAGGCGATTTTGTCTGGACGTATAAAGTTTGTCGTCTTTGTTATGTGTTGTCTGATGAAATCCTCGTTGGACTGGGATTCTGATTGATTTATATTTAAATAATAAGTTCCCACTAATGTTCGCATTCTCATATTGAATTCTTAGATATTATGAATTCAGATCTTGTATTTCTTAGCCTTACTTTTGTTTATGTCATCCTGGGGTTGTCCCTAAAAAAATTAGAATTAAATAAATAAAAATAATTATTTCCTAAAAAAATTGATAGGTTGTCCCTTGAGCAAGGGGCTGAGAATCTTGAAACCATGATTATGGAATGCAAGCAATTATTCTATGACAAAAGAGAAGAAACATAAAAATGCCACGATAGAGGCAATAAATCTCATTTTATATAAAGAGGCATCAAATGTCAAAAGGAAAGAAATAATGTCTGAAATACATAACTGAAAACCATAAAAAAAATAAAAAATAATTAATGCAATAAGATATTCAACCATAAAATTTGAGAGAACAAGCGATTGCAACTTGTTATAACAAGGAATCTTTTTGAAGCATAATACTTTTACCAACACTATCTATCGATAAAATCCTTGAAGAGCTGTAATTCACTTGATAGTTACGTTGATAATTAAGGTAGGGAGAGTAAAGATTCAGTGTATGCAGTAAAAGTGTATGTAACTAAATCATTCCAACGCCAAGAGCATGGATGATAATGTTCTAGCAATTCTCCTTTTTTACCCCATCTTGATAATTCTACTATACCATTTTCTGCAATAAGTTGACCATCTTTGTTGAAGCATAATGGCACCAAGTAATCTTTCCAGCTTATCCTATACCAACACAACGAGAAAAGTTTGGTCCAACATGACTTATCCACTCCATACTCTTTCAGCACCCATATGTTAACTTTATCACGCTTGGTTTTAGTGAGACTGAGGCATCCTTCAAGTACTCCCAATTCACAGTGATATGAGTCAACACCACAAGGAGTAGGTATAAACTCTCGAAGATTTCTTGTTCTGATATCAAATGCAATAATTTCTGCAGGCCGAGCTAACCAATGAATTGCGCCGTTTGATACAGAACCAAACCTCGAAAGCGTTCCTTCGATGGCCAGTCGGCGAGTGAGAGCAACTTTTACCCATGAATTGGTTCTCACAGAGAAGAGATCAAAGCCAAGATATGATGATACGATCACTATTAAGTAGTCATCAGTGGACTCATCGTAACAAAAGCCAAATGCTAATATACACCAATGTGAACGAGGCAGAGGGATTTTTTTGACATGTTTTGTTGTGGGATTCCATAGATAAAGTTTCTCTTCATTTTGAGGCCCCAGAAGCAGAAATCCTCGGCAAGAAGCTGTTAGGATCCTAACATTAACGCGTGGTTTGAAGAAGGGACAATGAAGATTGAGAATAGCAGAATGGTCATGAGGGGTTTTGTTGATATCTATAGATCGCAGAGATCCGCGGACTGAGAAAAGTACTCGATGGTTGCGTTGTTGAGAAGATCGGTAATAATGCAGATTTGTGAAGGAGGGGTCGGAGATGAGAGAGAGCCATGACTTGGAGACACACTTAAAACGTACGAGAGATTTCACCGGCAAGTGCTGAAGAATCTCCATTATCACATCGCTAGGAAGATTATTATTCTCCATGGCTTCACACACTTTGCTGAGAACAGAAAGCTAATCAAATTTGGACTGTTTAGATTTAATATAATGGTCAAGATTTTTTTTTAAATATTATATTTTTATAAGAAATTATTTTAATAGGCACAAAATCTAAAATAAAGATAATCTAATGTTTTAAAAGCTGGATCAGAGTATGGCGGATCACAGTTCAAACGGTCAGATCTGTCAAACTGTTTGGTCAAACCAATGACATAATATTATTAAAGAAAAATAATATTAGATACAATATAATGATATGAATGTAACAAATACATTCTGAACAATGAGGAAGGAGCATTAATAATGTAGAATAATCATCACAAAAACTTATATATATTGATTAGGTAAATATATTAAAAATTCACATTATCAGATTACATCCCAATATCTATAATAAAATATTATAATACATTAAATTTAAATATCTTAAATAATATGTGATAAATAATTTAAATGAGAATATGATAAAATAAAGTTGATTAAAAAAATTGCTATTATTTTTTTTGTTTAAGCTAAATATAAAACTATGAATTATATTTTATTATATATCAATTATTTATTTAATATATTATTATAAGAATTATAAAAAATTAAAGGTATAACATGGGCGATATTTTTATTAAATAATACGAGTGATACGAATATAGTATATATAAAAAAAACCAATGCATTGTTTTGTTTTTTTAACGGGAACACAATGTATTGTTAAAATATTAAGTAATATATTTTTTTTCTAAAATATTAAATACATTTTTTTTGTCAACAAAATATTAACTACTAAACTGAGAGTAATATTGATAATTGATAATTAAATTTAATGGGCGATCGAAAAATGTGCTTATGGATATTTTCAATGCCCAGGAAACATGAATAAGAGAAAACGTGTAAATTTAAAGAGTCAAAATATATAGGGAAAATCTCTCAAAAAGAACTTTAAAAGTAGTAAAAGACAGCAAGGTGCTCCGAAATTGCATATTCCATATCAATGCGAGTGCCTGAACTGGAATATTAGATTTGGAGGTAAAATGACAGATTTGGCCCTCTGATGAAAGAAAAGAAGTTGGTGACAAAAGAAGAAGATGATGCGATACAGGGTGAGCGTCAGAGCGGGAACGTAAGTGGGAGGTGAGACAAACAGGAGTGAGGTATGTATTTTATTGAGTCGACAATGTTCTTCCCCCGTGTGGTCGAGCTGAAGCAAAACCATTCTCGTCAATTGGTGAAGTTGTGACACGGTGTTGAGATGTAGGAAATTGTGATTTTATTGTTGTGAGAATGTTATACATACAATTGCGAATGACTTCAGTGAAGTTGTGAAACAAAACCTATGAAAACCCAAAGATAACCTGCGAAAATCGAATGTTATCCTATGAAAACATTATCGGAGTTTATGAAAACCTAATGAAAAGTTGGTAAATATGTGTAGAGGTCAATTTAGATGAGGAAATTGTGAAATTCATAGAAGAACTTGTGAATCCTTATGCAGAACTTGTGAATGATTCTCCATAAGTTGTGAAACCTTATTTAATTATGGGGAGATAGATTTTTCCAATTGTTGTGGTTGTGATGGGAAGGTTGTAAAATGGTATGAGAATGCAACCCACTTGACTCTGCTATCATGACCTTCTAAAACATACTTGACCACAGCAGCTATACTATCAAAAAGATCTGTGTTCATGTAACCCAATGTAAGTACACATTAAACTCGAGATTAATGAGGTGGTTATATTTGATTTTCAGTAGTGGATAGTTCTTGGTGATATTCAGATACCCTTTGTGAAGTATGTTGTTTGATCTAATGATATGGAACGTGTTGCCTTGCTTAGTAAACATGACATTGTCATCGCTAGCAACAAGCTTGTGCATCAATGTACCCTGCATGAGACAATCCGTGTAAAAAGTAGAGGCTGTGATGACAATGGTGTTTTTATTTACACAACTTTAAATTACATCAAATATTGTCTTCCAAACGGAGATAATGGCTAATAAAAACACTTGATGTCCCAGTTTATATTTCAAAGATTTTTGGAAATACAATCTTCTGTTTGGATCGTGATGGGAAACGTAAGGCCATAGTTGTTGATGCTACCGAATATTTATTCGAACTTTCTCTGCTGAGGAAAAGGTATGATCTTGTTATGAATATGATAACAATATAATCTAATGAGGTAGAAACAAGATCCTGTTAAAACACACATTAAACTCAAGTTTGATGAAATTTATACTCGAGTTTTGCTCAGCACTGGAGGGTACCCGAAGAGTGATAGTGTGAAGCCGAATCAAACTCGAGGTGTTCAGAAGCTAACTCCAGTGCGTACTTGTATTACTTCCGCATGACGACTCGAGTTGGCCCATATATCACTCGAGTTATAAATATCACTGGAGGGTAACCAGATAGTGCGTGTTTCAAGCAACATTGAACTCGAGTTGTAAAGAACAGACGACAGTGAGGTAGTGTTATGAATCCACGGATGGACTCGAGTTTCTAATCTAAAAACTCGAGTTATCCTGATCATTGTAGGGTAACCGAAGAGTAATGGTGTCTAGTAGAACCAAACTCGAGTTGTACAAAACTCACTCCAGTGCGTTCTTGTGTTCAATCTGCATGTGGACTCAAGTTCGCCCATTAGAAACTCGAGGTTTCCCCATCACTGGAGGGTAACCAGAGAGTTATCTTGTCAATATACACAAAACTGGAGTTGTAAATAACACACTCCAGTTAGGTGGTGCTGTCAATCCATGGTTAGACTCGAGTTTACCAATTAAAACTCGAGTGAAGATCATTATTAGAGGATAACTGGAAAGTCAGGAACAAAAAGGGGAAGAAGGACTCGAGTGGATTTATTATAACTCGAGTTAAGCAGCCCTCCACGCTTTAAATCCCTCAATCCCCAAACATTTCTGTTGACTCCACTCGACCTCCGACTTCTATAGCCCTCGAGTTAACTGAAGAGAAACTTACTATTAGTCCATTGTTGTCTGTTCTGTCTCATAAGTTATCACCGTCATCCTCTGTTTATCCCTGTTTTTTAGCGCATATATAAAGGATCCTACAAAATAAGTAAAGGTTATCATAATAAAGCTGAACCAACTTTCTTTGTTATTCTTTGTTAGCAAAGGTTATCATTTCTTTTCTATCAGGATTAGATTGTTCGACTGGTAGCTGTTATTTCTTGTTGGACATTAATTGTTATGAGTTGACTGGTTGGCTAGAAGAGAATGCGCAAGCGCACTCACACGGCTGAGTGATTGGATCATTTTGTTTTAGTTTCTTTAAAAGTGCATGCAAGATATATTGAACTGGTTTTTAAGATTTTCACTTTTGGTTAGTCTGTTAATCAATTTAGAGGAAAACGATGCAATCGGTTCGTAAAACCTTTTGCGCCAATGCTGTACGCTCATGCCTGTACATGCATCTGTTTGCAATAACTCTAGATGATTAGATTAAGATAATTGCATGTCAAACTCCTAAAGTTTTGAACCTACTTTGGGAGCCTACATATCAATATATCCTCTAATATGATGTCTAACAATGGCAGAGTAAAAGCAAACATCTTGCAGAAGTTGAGTTTAGCTTATTGTGTTTGTATAAGAGTGTTTTTTCCAGAGTAGTTACATGATATTCTTCTCATGAAACCAGTCAGCTACTTTTCATGTATAAACTGAAAATTTTGACTTTAGTAAAAATACTTGATTATCCACGTTTGAAAATGAAGGAGTAAATTACTAATTTGGATATCAACCTTTTATATGAGGTGTTATCATTAATTTTTTATTCTATTTGATCAAGGTTGAGGAAGTGAAACCTTTCTTTAACTGTTTGACAGGATCCTCTTAGAAGTGCTGTTGTAGATTCTTGCATACGAGTCACAGACAATGGGAGGGAAAGCATTAATAGAAAAGTATAAGCACAATTTCTTTGTGGTTTAATGTTAATATTTGTCTCAACTTTCTGTTCCAATCAATATGCACCAATGAAATATGCTTAATAGGAATTCCTTGCACAAATTGCAGGTATTCTTTATATTTACTCTTTACAATACTTCAAATCACTGTGATCAATTAAAGGTGAGATCACTATTAGGCTAAATTTTTTTTTTTGAAATTTTAATGCTAAATCAGGTAATGTGAATGTTATAGTTAGGAGCAAGCCACCCTAACTATATTAATGCTAAATCAGGTATTCTTTATATTTACTCTTTAGAAACTTTTGCTATGAATCTGTGCAGCATGTTCCTGATCTTGGTGATATTCCTGTAGCTTGCTCTAAGAGGAGATGGCAGTCATTTAGGAGGTAACTGAATTTTTCATGCAATATGAAAAACACTTGTACTGCAATGAATTTTCAAGATGTCTGAATCGAAAAACTTTGAATTATTATTCACTTGTGATGTTATCTTGATATTTTTATTGCATAACCCTTAATACTATTGGTGTTTCTATGCTTACAGATTAAGTGGTTTTAGCAGGAAAAGCCACTCAAATTCTTTAGACTGAACTCTTTTTTCTTCTACAAATTTGGATCCTATGACATCTGATGTTGTTGCTCCTTCACCCTGGATAATCTTTGGTTGCCAAAATGGTAAACGTTATAATTCAGATTTTGCTGATTGTGATAGTTAAAATTATGCATACAAATTCACATGGGAAGGTTGGTAAATTTTCTTTTTAGTAATTGTTTTATGAAGAAAATTGAATTATTGAATATGGTCTTATCTCCAGAAGTGGGATGATCACCTTGCAATGTTGTGAAAATGGCAAACTCGAGTTGTGAAAGTCTAATAGAATGTTGTGAAAATGTAAGACTGTGTTGGTAAACTCGAGTTATCAATGGACAACTCGAGTTCTGCATCCTATAAGCTTAATCACTCACCGGTTACCCTTTAGTGACGATATGAACTCAAGTTATGAATGGCAAACTCGAGTTGTGAAAGTCTAACGGGATGTCGTGAAAATGTATGACTGTGTTGGTAAACTCGAGTTATCAATTCATAACTCGAGTTATGTATCCTATAAGCCTAATCACTCGCCGGTTACCCTCCAGTGACGATATGAACTCGAGTTGTGAATGGCAAACTCGAGTTGTGAAAGTCTAACGGGATGTTGTGAAAATGTAAGACTGTGTTGGTAAACTCGAGTTATCAATTCATAACTCAAGTTCTGCATCCTATAAGCTAATCACTCGCTGGTTACCCTCTAGTGATGATATGAACTCGATTTGTGAAAGTCTAATGGGATGTTATAAAAATGCAAGACTGTGTTGGTAAACTTGAGTTATCAATTCATAACTCGAGTTCTGCATCCTATAAGCTAATCACTCGCCGGTTACCCTCCAGTGATGATATTAACTCGAGTTGTGAATGGAAAATTCGAGTTCTGCATCCTATAACATTCAATTTTCGCAGGTTATCTTTGGGTTTTCATAGGTTTTGTTTCACAACTTCACTGAAGCCATTCGCAACTGTATGTATAACATTCTCACAACAATAAAATCACAATTTCCTACATCTCAACACCGTCTCACAACTTCACCAATTGACACGTTCATATGCTATTTTAACGGTTTAGAAATTTCAAAAGTTGCAATTCAAATTCCTCACTTAACAACATAGTTTCACAACTTATTTTACAATCTTCCTCATTACGTTTTATCCACATTTCCCAAACTTATCTTAACCCATGCACATTCTCACAATAGAGTTCATAGGTTTTGTCACTGTTACATTTTATCCACATTTCCCAAACTTATTTTAACTCATGCACATTGAACCGCCATTCTAATCAGCTGGAGAGGTTAAAATGAAATACATTTTTAAACACAACCACTTACCAAACTTCAGCACCAAAGCTCAAATTTGCATCCGAACACCGGTACCTCTGCAACTATCCAATGCCTTTCACCACAACCTCTCTTAGCCTTCGCTCCTCCTAAAATCCATGCCAAATTCGCCCCACAGTGTCGCTGCCACTATCCTCTCTCAACGCCACGGAACCAAGGTCGACCAACGGCACCGACGATGCCAGAAGAAGATGAAGAGTCTCGACCGCGTTTTCTCACAATTTCGCCCTTCTTATCACGGCTCCCTTAACGTTTTTCAATTTAAAAACTTCCAGGGTTACGCATGTCATTTTGTCTCAAATTCAATATCCCAGTTTAGGCACTCACACTTTTTTGGAAATATGCAATTTCGGATCACCTTTTTGTCTTTTACTAATTTTAAAGTTCTTTTTTAGGGATTTTCCCAAATATATATTAAATTGACCAGCGTCTAGTGGCGTAGTGGTCACTAGAATGGCCTTAGGTCACTTATCCCCCTCAAGGTTCGACCAATACCAAATGTAATAAAATATATATATATATATATATATCAAATTCTTTAGTGGAGCAGGCTGAAAGGCGAAAGCAAATGTTACATCAGACACAACTTTTTTGCTTTCTCCTTCTATTTATTCTTATTTATCTCTCTCCTCCCTCTAAAGAAGCTCCTCCTGGTTCCTGCGTCGTGATTTTTGCTGCATTTTCTCTGGAATGGAGCTTCAATCGTTCATCTCTCAATGGCCTAGAAAACAATTGTATTTTTCCTATAAGTTTTTCTTTTTTCCACTTCATATCCCATCCTTTGACATTTTCTTCTGCTCCATTTCCCCCCTCTCTTTCTTGATCACCTTTTTCTCTAACCCATCGGGCTTTTGTCAAACCACGCTGGTTCCCAGATAAATTCTGACTCCCGGCTCAGAAGTTGGCTTCAAACAGCTCAAAACAGCCCAACTCTTCAAACGGCCTAAAATTGCAAAGCAAGACAAAAAAGTGTCCGGCTGATTGCTGGTATGGCTTTCAAATAATTGAGATAATCTCTTAACTATTATTTTTTATAAAATAATTTTTATATAAAAATTCATTATTTTAAAAAACTTAAATCTAGACCCTTCAAGATTAGGCGTGGATGGTCCATACATACCTGATTAGCTTTCATTGCTCAGCAAAACAATATGAAATTGATTTCACGGGTCCGTAGAAAGCTTCTACCGCCGAAGTAGTTTAGATTAGAATTCTAAGCGAAAATATGCCTAAAAAACAAAATGTTTTATGAGTTTTCTCTAAAAATAATTTCTCAATAGGAAAATAAGTGACATTGATTATTACTTTTCTAGTTCTATTTATAGGGACAACAGAAGTTTTTTTTTTGCCCTAATAAGTGAAGTCATTGATTTGTTCATACCAACTTACAATTTTACCATTCTTATATTATTGCATAGACATTTTTTTTCTTGGGTAAATAGGCATAAAATTAGAAAATTTTCAAATTTTAATGGAATTAATAAAATATAATGTTTTTCTTGGTTAGGATGAAATATGTTAAAAGTTACTTATAAATAGAATAAGAAGAGAATCAATAACAACAACAATAACAAAGTCTTTATCCCAGTAGGTGGGGTTGGCTACATGAATCGCATAACTTCATTATAATCTGTCGAAAACCATATCTTGTGATATATTATTAACAAAAAAGTTCCCTCTCTATGACCTTATTGAGCATTCGCTTTGGTCTTCCTTAACCTCATTTTACAGAACTCCATACTGCTTGATCAACCCTCCTCACCAGAGCACTTAATAGCCTTCATTGAATATGTCTAAACCATCTCAAACTGTTAGAAATTGGGCCCAAAAGGCCAATCATTGTACTTTAAACATTATTAATTTAATGAAATTTCTCCATTCTGTTATTATATTATTTGCATGTTGACTATAATAATTGTATCCTTGGATAAATCATAAAGATTATCCTAAAATATCCTCGATCAATCATCTATGCGAAAGCAAAGATGAAGTAAGACCAGTATGACTTTAATAAGGTATGGAGATACGAATCAAAGTCTTAGGAACTTATAAGAGTATAAGGTGCTGGACTGACCCACTATGAGAAAGCTACATGGATCAAGTCATAAGCTTTTCTCATGTATAACCACGTCACAATACCCTTAGACCTGAGGTCATCATGGATTCCTACATGAGAGTTGTTAAGCTTTGAACTAGTCAAAAGTCACTTTTGACCGGGTGATGATAAAGGCTATGATCGGGCTTGGTGGTTTTTCATGCAGAGGAATATGAATGATCAAGATGGAATTTGTCCCTCACATTAGTAAAGAGATATTACTGGGCCCCTCGATGAGTGAGTCTGAGAAATGTATGGCCATACTACAATGGAAAGGAATTTCCATTTCTATTGTTAAACTACTCAGGAATCGAGAAAGTAATGGTCAGGATAAGAAGATGACATTATCCATGCCTTATCCTTGACTGATATATCTTGTGACAAAAGGGACGTGACATGGTTGTATGATAGGTTGCATCGTGTTAACAATCCTCATATGAATTGGGTAGTCGTAATGTTTTGCTAGAGGCCGCTTATGACTTTTGGGTTAGTACAGTTATTGGCCCACTGCCAACTTCATATGGGCCTATAGGGTCGCACACAATAATGGCCCAACGCAAGATAATGTTTAATTTAGGGTGGATGAATTTTATATTTATATATATATATATAATATAATTCGTTAATAATATTATATAGATATATATTTTTGAAATACATATCTTATGTGTGTGTGTGTGTGTGTGTGTGTGTGTGTATTATATGATATTGTTATATTGTGTTAGTTTTAAATTTAATTTATTAAGATATATTAAATTTAATAACTAACATGATAGAGATATAGTATCTCAAATTTAATTTATGAAGATAAATTAAATTTAATGGCTCTTTATTTGGATTAAATAAATAGGTTAAATTAAAACTGTTAGACAGATTTAATTTTAACTGAATTTATTTAATTAGCTCATCAAGATAATTAATTATTGATTAATTTCAAAATTAATGATGATTAATTTTGAAATTTGAATATAGCCCTCATAGGTTATAAACTTGATAGAGCAGATATAATCATACACGCATGAGAATTCAAAGCCGCAAGGGAAACCCTAAAAAAACATTGGAGGCGCTAGCACGCAGTCTCGATTGGAGAGCATTCGTGTGGATACCGGTAGAGGGAGCAGACCTAACGTGTTGGCTTCTAGAGATCGTGAAAACCCTAAGTTAAAAAAGGTACGAGTTCTTTCTAACCCGATTTAAACGCCGTTGATAGATCCTCGATTAGGATTAGTAAAATTTTAAAATTCTTCCGTTGTGCTTGCCGATTCTAACACAAACAACTTTCTACAATTTTTTCTTTAATAAAGGCCAGTCCAACTAGTTCGTGTATATGGGTATTACAAATATTGTCTTTTCTTGTATAATCATACATCCATCTCAACATCCTCATCTCGGGTACCCTAATTTCATGTTTATATTGTTCCTTTAAAGCCTAATACTCACTACCATATAGTATTGTTGGTCTTATAGCAATGGAGTAAAACCTCCCTTTTGCCGTATTAGATACTTTACAATCACAAATAACTCTAGTAGCTTTTCTTCATTTATTTAGGAATCCCTTCTTTAAACATGTTAAAAACTAAAAAGTGTCCAATCTAATGCTATGATATTGTTTCGGGCAAAAAAATTATGGTATCGTTAGGTAAATAAAGAGGGGAAGGATGCGTACTGGGTCGGGTTGAGTCCAGGTAGGCGGAGTTCATGGAAAAATTAGATTAGAAGAGCGTAATTTGGTTTGCACAACAGTGCACCATAACAGAGAAAGATGGAAGATAGGGAGAGAAAGCACAAAAAGATTCAATTGCTCTAGGTGAGGTGTAATATTCTTATTTTTATTTCTAGAATTTAATTATAATTAAAAAATTAGAGGGATGAAAATGTAAAAATAATAATACTTTATATTAGTGTAAATGTTATAAGATTTTTTTTAAAGGGAACAATTGAGGAAGAAGGAAAGGGGATATATAAAAAAAGGGAACGGTTGAGGAAGAAGGAAGGGGGATACTAAAAAAACAAACTATATATAATTGTTAAGGGGCACGTGGGCCCTCAACGAATTGTGAGGCGCCATTAATATTAAGGGGCAAGTGGCCCCTTAAGATCGGTGATTTCTGGTGCCTTGCTCCTCAAATTAAAGATGAATTTGGAATTAAGGTAATTAGGGTTAATTTATTCTATATGCATGTTTTGGATTGTAAGTTGATTTTTAAACACTATTTTCATCTATACTACTTGTATGTGATTTGAAAACTTATGTATATGTTCGAATATGAACTTAGTTAAGTGAAGCAATATATTTTCTAATTGGTGTATATGAGTGGGACTATTATTAAGTTTATTATTGTTATGATAGTTGTGATGTTTATGGTGGGATGTTGTATATGGAATAATAAAACTGTAAATGTTTTTGAATACTATAGTGATATATTGTTTTTCTGTTATGGGATAGGTTAGGTTGTGTGGAAGAGATACGGTAAAATTGTGCCCATCGGCTCTCTCATTCCTAGCCCGGATTTGGAGTTGATTGTTTTGGGTGGACACCTCCATGTTATGGTATATCAATGGTGGCATGGGAGGGGGCAATATTCTTGAAGTGACTAGCTAACATTTGATAATGTATACTAGCACTAATAGGTTGTACCATATCCAGAAGATATAAGGAGGAGCAAGATGGATGAGTGGAGATGGTTCTAAATGTTGAAAGTTATTATGTAACATTTAATTATTGAAAATATTGTTGCAGTTAAACCTGCTTCTATCTCTAACTTGCAATACTTTCCTACATAATTTGTAAATTGATTTTGGTTATTGGAACTTTATGTCTCACCTTATCGTTACACATAATTTTTCAGGTGAGACCTCTAAGTTAGCTAGAGGCCAAGGGAAACAACCACAGGCATAGGCGCTGAGAGCCTTGTAAGTCTTATTTGGTATTGGTGTTGTATTGATTTTTATATTGCCATTATAGGGTCTCATGTTTTTGAAAGACTATATTTACTGTTTGAATAACTGTTTTGGGATGATTGTTTAACCTTTGGCCCGAGGCCTTATTTTGCATATTCTGATATTTTGGTGGATCCACAATCATATCTGTGTTGGAAATTGTTTTGTATAAACTTTTGTTGTGGGATTCAGTGTTGTAAAACTTGTAAGCTATGATTTCTCTTGTTTGTTATTTGTGCCTAGGGTAATGAATTCTTTGTGGTGGGTTTTGTGCCCTGAACCCTGATGTGTTTTGATGGAAGAAATAGTTTTCAATTATCACTGGTTAATCAGGTTTTGTAAAACTATTATGAATAATTGTTGGTTGTGAGAAAGGGTCTTTTTATGAGGAATAATGCTGGTGGATGCTTCTATTTATAGACTCTCGAAGAGCTCCTCCTTCTTGCCCACCAGGAAGTATTAACTCCAGTAATAACTCCTTGATTGAATTCCCTAATTAGGAGGCTCCTCTTATCAGAGTTAGGCTTGGGTCAATGTGACAACTAGGACGCGGGGCTCAAAGGTGGGTGGAGTGTTATTTTTCACATCAGCTGGAGAGGGGGATGAAAGACCTTTTATAAGGGTCTAAATACCTTCCCTCTCAATGCGTTTTAAAATTGTGAGGGGTAATATGACCCAAAGTGGATAATATCAAGAGCAAAGGTTAGAATGTTACACATAAATGTGATTCCATTGGTAATAATTAGGGGTGGAAACAGGCCAGGTGCCCTGGCCTGTTTCAGGCTTACACAACACAGGCCTAGCCTGTCAGAAAAAGAGGTCAGACCTAGGCCTATTTTTCTAAATAGGCCAGGCCTAGGCCTATTAGTAGGCCTTTTAGACCTATTAGGCCGGCCTATTACTATTTATAAAAAAAATTTAGGCTAGCCCAAATTCGCTTACTCTTAATCACTCAGTCTGAATTAAAATTGGGCCGTTCCAAACCCTCTCAACTCTCAAGACCCAACTCTCAATCGCCCATTCTAATTTCTAAATTCTAACTCACTCTCTTAGAACTCTCAAGTCTCACGGAGTCACGACTCACGATCTCATACTCTCAACTCAACTCTCAAACTCTCAAGTCTCAATCACTCACTCTCACTCCAGGTAAAAAAAAATCACTAACTCTCACTGTCACTCACTCCAACTCTCTCGACTCCCACTCTTAGATTCTTAGCCGATCACTGTCGACATACACCCACTCTCGCTCTCTCAGTCGATCATTGTCACTCCGTTTGACCATCTCTCTCGACTCTCAATCTCAGATCTCAGCCGACACTGGACAAGTGGACTCTCAGTCTCAAATCTCAGCGTTCTTCCTTTCTTCATCTTCTCCTTGATCCCAAGACCTAACCAATCGATCACTGTTACTCCATCCTCCTTCGACTTAAAGTCTCTCTTCGTCAGTGGCCAGTCGTTGGGACTTGGGAGCAACCGTAGATCTGAAAAATCTAACTTGAAGGTGGCTCTTTTATTTGCTCTGCATGCCTTTTTCATTACATGAGTATGCAAAATCTTACTTGAAATATTTTGATTTACTCCATTATCTTAATTTTGTTATTCAATTTGATTGGACAATTTGTATTCTCTGCTTCCGTTCTTCCCTCTTGTTTTATAGATATAAATCACCCTCTTATGATTCAGCTCTTCTAAGGGGAATGAAAAATGTGTGGTTTACTTCTAATTGGAAGATATAAATGCAATTAGAAAGCTAAGCAGATCTATTATTGTGACAATCTTGAATAAATTGAATTATTATTTATGAATCTTGTTATATAGATATTTACTCGGCTTTTCACCATTGCTGGGTGAGATTTGGACATTGTGGAGTGGCTAGCATTTTGTTCTTGTTTGGTGTTATTATGTATGAATCTCCTTACTGGGCATTTTTTCTCTTATTTTTGAGTTATCTATCTTGTGAAATTTGGAAAATGGTCTTGTGATATTCAGGACACGTTAGGTTAATTTCTGGAATTAATTGATTCATTGAATGATCTGGAATTTATTGATTCAGGACACATTAGTTTAATTTCAGCCTATTTTAATTTAGCCTGTTTTCGGCTTGTTTGACTTAGGCCTGTTGTGAGGCCTGTAGCCTGTTTTCACCACTATTCCAGTTTCGGGCCTTCTTAATAGGCCATAGGCCAGGCCAGGCTTAGGCTCAAAATAAGGCCTTTAATAGGCCACAGGCCAAGCCAGGCTTAGGCTCAAAATAAGGCCTTTAACAGGCCACAGGCCAGGCCTGTTATGGCGGAAGCCTGGCCTGGCTTGTTTCCACCCCTAATTGCTGATATAATCTCTTCTTCATTTGATTCAGGTACTTTTTGAACAAATAGTCATGCCCATCAATGGCAGACTCAAACCCAAAGTCTAACAGATGTCTTGAAATAGGAAATTTACTACTCTTTCCAAAAGTAAAGATTATCAAAGCCTTGGGTCATAACGGAAAAATTAGCAACCGAAAAGAATCAGTTGGTAAACTCTTTTCCACGCAAATTCTGTTGGTAAAAAGCTATCTTAGTGAATGCTGAATTACATTTCATTTGATTTAAATAAATTAACATTTTTATAATTACAAGAATCATATATTTAAAAATGAGGAAAATATGATGTTGCTTATAAAGTTTTTCCATCCTCTTTATAGCTATTTTTTCATTTTTGGTATATTATAAAAATTATTTTATGATCACAATATCTAGATTTCCGTTTTCTGTAAATTACTCATTATTATATTCTTGGCCTTCTCATCAATCAGGCTGAGAGAGTCGATCATATTAAATTTAAAGAAAGATAAGGGATATATATAGAATAGATAATTAGGATAATCTATCTTATCTAAATAAGTGAGATTTAGTTGAATGATGGATTGATGTTAATTCCTCATATTATGAATTTCTTAGTCTTTTAGAGGTAACTAGTGTTAACCCCCGTGCGTTGCACGAGAATGTGAATTCTGATTAATAGCATATTGCAGGATTAATTTGTTATGACTATAATACATTTATTTGTACATTTATAAAAATAAATTTTCAATTCAAAAATGCATAAAGGGTGATTATAATCATGCTTATATATCACATTTTGAGGGAATATTTTTTTGGAGAATTTATTATGCTTGGTGTATCAACAGAGTAGCAATAAATTAATAAATGGAAGGCTATGTGGGGGACAAAATTTGATAAAGCAAAAGTAAAATGCCTACAATTTCGGTTTTTTACTAAATATATCACCAAAAGAATCTTTCAACAAAAAAATGAATCTTACATGATATTTTGAAAAACTTCTCTATAAACCACATTGGTTGTCTTGTTGGGCACTCTGAAGGGGTGTGACAATAAAATTGTGAGTCCGGTAACCCACAGGCATCCATCGGACGGGTGTGATGTGGGAGCCAGCCACGCAGCGGAAGCGTGGGCACCCATTAAGGGGGGTGTGACAATAAAAGGTACCTGGATAGAAGAGACTGAGACTCTAGGTGGGCCATTACGGTTGGGTACTTTGGATAGAAGAAATTGAGATTCCGGAGTGACCAGATGATGTGATATTGTGTTGATACCCAAAAGTCCCGGCTACCACTAGCGGAGTCACTGGTGGGTGTACGAGTGAGGGCGACACCATGAAAGTTAATACAGAAGTAGTATTGTGTTGATACCCAAAAGTCCTGGTTACCACTAGTGGAGTTACTGGTGGCTGTACGGGTGAGGGTAAGGTTGTGGATGTGAATACAGTGAAAGAGTTTGTGTATACAGCTAAGGCTGCCGTTTGATGTATTGAGGTTGTGGTGTTTTGGGGTTACTTCCGGAAGGAGTAACTAGTTTGAGTTAAGCAGAGTGGTGGCCTATGCCGCCCAACTGCCAAGATCTTATGATATGTCTCATTAGTTAGAGCCTCCAGATATCGAGATGCACTAGCCACTCATGAATTAGGGGGCTTGTGATGATTGTGGTTATGTGATGATGGTGTTGTGGCAATCGTATATGGAAGCAATTGTATCTGTTTGGCAAAATGTATGGTGATTGGGTTTGTGTGGCAATCGTGATATGGGCCGATTGCAGTTTGGGGCAATTGAGTTGCATTCATTGTTTGAGATTCTTGCGAGAATCGGATTTGTGGAGTATCATTTGTGTGTGGGTGGTCTAGAGGAGACCGTCCCAATATGAAATGAATTGTGAAACGGAAGCTGTCGTGAAGAAGCATCCGTAGTTTCTGGATTAAGTGGTATGACAAATTTCGAGGATGAAATTTATTGAACGGGGAGAGAAATGTAATACCCCGAATTTTGAGACTCGAGGATAGAGAATAAGCCTGAGATTAGTGGATTGCTAAGCCCCAGTTTAGCAAGATCCCAAATTGTGATTAGGGGTTAATGACTACAAAAGTGGACGTGGTTAGTGATTAATGAACCCTTTTAGAGAATATAAAGAGGATTGTAGTCGCTTGTGTTATGAGCAACGCCAAAACCTTGTATTTGAGTTCAATTGTGGATTAACATCCAAATTGACTTAGAATAGAGGGAAGAATTGAATGGTGTATTGTGATGGAAATGGTGTCATGTTGTGGTATTTAATCATTGGAATTGTTTTAAATTGGATTGGACACATTGGTTGCAAAACTGGAAATGCTGTCCAGTGAAACTCTATTCTGGGCTGTCAGTTTGTGTGAACATTTTGAATGACCAAATGGTGTTTAAAAATTATGAAACTTTCCAGTCTTATAGTTCATATCTCAAGCTTCAAAATGGATATCTAATTTGTGCCATTTCGTTTTGGGAACTGAGAGATATGACTGTCCAAAGTTTGGGATAGAAACTGAACTCTGTTTTGGGGCAGTGATGAGTTTTATGTAATTCTGGAATTGTGTTGTGATTTTTAGTAATGGCCAATATTTTTCCTATGAAGAGGACTTAAATATATTTCATTTGGCTTTGGAATCACCTCATTTTGACTTTTCTAGAATTAGTTATGATTTTTCAAAGTTTGGGCAGAAAATCCGCCAGAAAATCCGAAAATGGGAATTATGACATCTCAATAAAAGATGACATCAGCATAGGATATGTTATTAAACGGTTTTTACCTTCTTCCTCCTCATTTCTGACGCTGAGAACAGCTGAAATAGAGAGAGAGCATATGGGATCTTTAGAGAGAGAAAGAGGAAGAAATCTCGTAAGGTAAGCCGATTTCTCCGACGATCTAGCTCCTAACGCGTATAACTCCGATCCTAAGCTACTCCTTTATGTTCTTTAAGGTTTGGAAGCTCTTCCTTTGGTGTTAAAACAGCTAGGGTTTCAGCCAAGACAAGGAAAAGCTAGTGGGAGCTTGAGGTAACTTCCAAACTCTTGTGTATTGACTATTCTGGCTGCTGTGGACAATTTAATCGATGAAATTTCGCTGGATTGTCATTGGTTTCAAAAATGGAAAATGGGTGTGTGGGGCTGTTATGCTGCCCAAATTGGTACTAAATGGTAGTTGTAACCTAAGGGAATAGTAAATAAAGTGGTTAGGAGTAGAAAGGAACGCGTTTACGGAGCCGAAACCGAAAAACCCCAATTTTTCCCGGAGTACATGTATATTTCGGCCAAGGCTATAAATGGGTCTTAGAGTTGGATTTTCAATGATTTGATGATTCCATTGAGTTCAGGAGCAAAAATTAGGTGGGGTTACAGTTGGGCACATTTTCAGAAAAGGCTGAAAAAGCATAATTACGAAAATGCCCCTGAAACCCTTAAAGTGGGGCTGTCAAGGGTAATTTTGTAATTGACATTGAATTTGATAATTCCGAGTCCGGAAATGGATTCCTTGGGCGAAAATATGTCAGAATAGCCCATGTCAAAATTTTAAGAAAAGTACAGCCGGACCGGGTACGGCGGGGCCGGGCCGGGTCCCGGGGGTATTTTAGTAATTTTTCAATATAGCCTCATATAACCCCCAGAAACACTATGGAAGTGTCTAAATAGTACATTTGACATTGTAGGATCGAATGTGAAGCCCCGAACTGCTGGCATGCAAATCGAGGAGAAAAGACTGGAGGTAGGGGACTTGCCTTACTTGCATGTATTTGATATCTTTGCTTGTGTAGTGATGTATGTGATTACTTTACTTAATTGTGTAGAGCATATTTGAATAAATGAAGCTCTGTTTCTGTTTTACTGTGGCCATAGTTTTGTTACATGAAATATTGAGCATGCAGAAATGTCATTATGGGGCATGCATCTAGATAAAGCTAACATGTCATACACATAGCATCTATCATGCATGCATTATGGTATCTGTTTCCTAATGAGATTCTCTCGAATCTCACTCTCCCCTACCAACAATTTAGACAGGGCAAGTGGCTCGTGGAGGGTGCGGCTAGGATCCTCCGAGATGAGATTGTGTAATCCCTATTTGAAGAATTGTAATGGGCAATTGTACCCTATGTATCTTTAGTGAAGGTATGTACCAGAGATTGTCGGGATAATTAAGTTGTGCACTTTGATATTTATATGAATGTGATTTATCTTCGCGTAGTAATTGTATTCGAAATGTGAATATGATACCAAGTTTATAAATGATTTTAAAAAGTATTCGTGAAAACCCCATCATGTGATGGGTTAGTAAATGTTATTTGATTATTATTGGTCTCTATTTCATTTTAATCACGTATTTCGGATATAATTACCGAGGGGGTTACATAATTCGTCACATAAATTATAATTATTGTCAAGGTTTCCTTGCTATCATCAATGTCCATGAGTAAAGCATGAGCAATGTTTGCCATTGATTGAGTTGATGTAACTGATTCTTCAAGAATGGTCATCTTAAGCTGGATATGAGGATGGGAGGCTTATACTAAGATATATAATTATACGTGCATGTGAAGAAATTTTCAAGAAAAACTACTTTCAATGACATGCATGGACTAAATGGTAGTAATTTAATTAGGATTGGAATGTCAGCCATTATTCCCAACAATCTAGAAAGATTAAGGTTATTATTTAAATTGTACGGTAATTATAACATGTGTATTGCTATGTACATGCGTGGACTCAATTGCTCACATTGTATGCCGCATTTTTAGGAAAAAGCCAAGATTAAGGTACTAATTGATAAATTGGAATTGTATGGCCTGGAGAGAATGAGCGCTAAAGTCGTGATCCCGACACCAAAAATGCTTTGAATTTCCCAATTGATTCATGTTATTAATTGATCTATTATTAATTCAATTATTAATTTAATTAGGATTGGAATATTAAAGTTATTATTTCCTACAGTTATGAAAGATTTTGAAATTTGAAAGGATACATTCAATTATTCTTTGTCAATCATTATAAATGCGTTTTAATGTAATTAGATTATTTGATTTTTGAAGGGCTACACCCAATTATTATTTAGAAATTATCATAAATGAGTTTTAATGTAATTAGGGTTGTGATTATTTATAAGTACAAATTACAAACGTGTCTCAAAACAAAATAATATGTATATATATCAAAATAAAACTTCAATTGTAGTTTTAAAAAAAAGGTGTTCAGCTTTTTCAAACTAACTTTAAAAAAAATAACATATTACTCGAAAAAATGCAAATTTTTCAAATAGAATCTAAAATAATAAGATAATGATTTTCAAACATTGAAAGGCTACACCCAATTATTATTTAGCAATTAATTCAATTATTGAATTAATTAGGATTGAAATGTTAAAGTTATTATTTCCTACAGTTATGCAAGATTTTGAAATTTGAAAGGATATACCCAATTATTCTTTTCCAATTATTATAAAAGCGTTTCAATGTAATTAGATTATTTGAATTTTAAAAGGCTACACCCAATTATTATTTGGCAATTATCATAAATGAGTTTTAATGTAATTAGGGTTGTGATTATTCGACCCGGGTCAAGTATAAATGGGTTATGGAGCGGGTCACACGAGATTTAGAGTGTAAAGTTGATGGAATGGAATGGTAGAGTGATCAAATTAATTCGATAATGATAATCAGTAATAACGTTATTATTTATGATCTCAAACTTAATCTTCTAATAATAGTCCCCCGGTATTTATTTTAGGAGCTATTTAACTAATTTGGTAGATTAGATATTACTTGATTCTAACAAATGAGATGATTTGATCTCTTTGAAATACTACCGCGTAACAGTTTTTTGCCAAGCTGTAACATTATATTATGTATTATATATAATTTAATAAGTTATATAAATTAATTTGGAGATAAATAATAAACAGGAAAGATGAAAAATGGACTAAGGTGGGATCAAAACTAACTCCCAAACTAGTTCTTAGATTTAGTACGCAAGAATATTGGTCTTTAAGAGCAGTAGCCTTGTATAACTAACACAAAATTTGAAAGAAATGGTCATTAAACATATTTAAATATATATTTATGTTTTTTTATTGGCAAATGTGCGTGTGTGTATATTTATTTATTTATATTTTACCTACATCGAAAACTCATGTTTTAGTGGTCAAAGTCCCTGGATGAACAACTACAGGGTAGGGCATTTTCTGCATCATATTACTAAGTATGCAAACAACTGCCTTTCTCAACATTGGTGTTTCATATGAGAGGCAAATTCTGGATTCAAAGAAATCTAGCGCGCATTACACCTCAATTTGATGATTTTAAGGGACTTGAATGTGATTACTTTTGTTACTTGGGACCTTGTTGCAATTTTCCCTTAAATAATATATACTTCCTCTAGTTCTTCATGAAGGAGTTAATTGGGCAGTTAATCTTGATCCTAAATGTAAGATTTATTTTTTAATATTTATCAACTTTTTTCTAATTTATTTCTATTAATACTTCTTTAACAATAATTAAGTAAGAGATCAAATAAAGGGAATTAAAGAAAATGGACAAAATTTACATCCATTCATTATATCTGATCCAGTTCTCCAATCAACATGTTCTCCGATCAACATGTGCCACCTAGATCCACTAGATACCTCATCAATTAACACCTTTTCTATGCTTCATCTCCGTTAAGCAGTCCCTGGTGCTAAGGAGCTCTCCTTCCGCTCTCTGTTCATGAGTAGCGATATGAAGAGAGGACGGCGGCCAAGGAGAAGGAGTTGCAGCGGCCATCATGAAAAGAGGAAGGTGCCAGTGCGATCGGCGGCCAAAGAAAGTTACACAAACAGAGGACGGAGGCAATCTGCACTTGGGAATCACAATCAAAGAGGAGTAGTGGCGATCTAAGAGAGGAGAGGATGCACTATTCGTTTGCCCTGGTATGTGCTTATTAATGATGCTTTATTGACCCTTAAAACTGTGGAGTCATTCTATTTTTTAGGTTCACTCAAGAAATTCTGCCTGTGATGTGTAGAACAATTGTTTAGTTGCTTCGGAATTTACTTTTGATCATATTGTGTTTGTTCGGTTGGTAGTGCTGATTATGCTATGGATACGCACCAGAAAGAAAAACTTCACGACAATTTCCATGTTGATGGTGCAATCTCAGCATTTTTCTGAGTCAAATACTCATAGGTTATAATGGACCAAAAAATTAGAAAAAAAGGAATGAAGCAAGTAAATGGGAATCAATTGATTGCCGCTTAAGCTCCTTAGCGGCAAATATAGGGTTATAGATAGTGGGTGATTCGCGCTTGTGACTCGTCAACAAGGATGAAGCAGAGAAACGGTGTTAATTGACGAGGTGTTTAGTGAATCTTGGGGGCACATGTTAATTGGAGAATGGGAGATATAATGAATTGGATGTAAGTTTTGTTTAAGAGTAAAATATCCTGACCACCCTCCAGTTTTGCCTTAATTACACAGACCTCCCCTCTATTTTGAAAACATACACTTAAGTCCAAACAGTTAACTCCGTTAAGAATATTCTAAAAAGATTCCAAAAATATATTTTTTTAATTAAATTTATTTTTTCTTGCACATTTTGACTAAAGTTGTTTTAAAGAATTTAAGAGTTTTTTTTTATCTATTCCTTAATTTCTATTTTTATCTTTACAATAGTTACCTGTTCAATGATTTTAGCATTGGTTAATGCAAATATCACAAACGTTGAATATTCAAGCAAGATTTTAAATAAAAATATGCTTGATCAAATGTAATTATAAATATTTGTGGAACAAATATTAAATTATAAATTTAAATGACACATACAATCTCATACTTATATAGTTTATTATATTTGATAAAAATATGTTTTTAATATATATTTTAAGTCAAAATTAATTTATAATATCAAAATTAAAATTTTTTAAAAAAAATTAGAAATTTAGAGAATCTAATAGAATAAATTTATGGTTATATAAATTTTTATTAGACCCTATATATATATAATTCTAATACTGAATAAGGGCATTTTGTTTAAAAAAAGTTTAAAAGTCAAACTTAACGGTCAACTAACGGTTTGGGTGGATGGAAATAGAATCTCAAACTATAAGGGAGGTTTGTGTAACATACATTTTAGTTTTAAGGGAGATTTATATGGGTTTCCAAAATAGAGGGGATATCTGTGTAATTAAGGCAAAACAGAGGGGAGGTTAGAGTATTTTACTCTTTGTTTAAAGAAAATACTTTATTATGGTGTCTTAGAAAAAAATATGTCATATTAAGTAATTTAATTAATTCCCTTAATCTAATCAATTAGGCAAATAGATCTTTATGTAAGTAATTTAATTAAATCCCTTAATTTAATCAATTAGGCAAATAGGTTTTTATGTTAAGAACTAATATAATTTGGAAACAGAAAAGCTTGTTCATTCGAGTGATGGTAGGCTATACATATAGGTTAGTGCCTAGGTTATTTAGGAACCCTAGAATCACCGAGATTACAACCACTAAAATAAAGTAAATAAATAACCTAAAACTTTAAAATTCAAATTTGACGAGATCTTAGGGTCTGTTAGCATCCAATTAAAGCGTAATTAATAATTTACTTATAGCAAGGTTTGGCCCAAGGCCGCAGCAGCTGCCCCCAATCCCCCCATCCCAATCATCAATATGATCCTTGCCTACATTTAGTAGCCACTCAACCATGATTGCTTCCAACAAGAGACATCTGTGCCTGGCAAAAATAAATAGAACATAAACGTTGGATGAAATATCTGTTTTTTGGTCAATTAAATAGTGAAATATCTAGTTTTGGTTTTTAAACACCATCACTCGCCTTCCTTAATATCCCAGCCACCTTCGCAAGCCTCCCTCTCCCCAAAAAAGGCCAAACCATGGAGAAGCTTCCAGAAGATTTGATGGTAGAAATCCTTCTTCACTTGCCTGTCAAATCTCTCCTTCGTTTCAAGTGTGTGTACAAGTCATGGTTCTCACTGATATCAAACCCTAATTTCACCAAAACTTCATTTTCAGAGATCTTCTTCCCAATGCACCCATCGATTCCTTTGGGCAAGTCCTTCACTACAAATATTTTCCAGAGATATCAACGCCTCCTTCCGTGATGGTTCGTCTGTTATCAGGCTTGATTTTCCCCTCGTCCTCAAATCAAACACTCATGTTGATATCATTACTTCTTGCAGAGGCTTTGTTCTTTTCAAGCTCGTCCAAGAACAACTTTTTCTATGGAATCCCTCCACAGGTCACCACAAACAGATCCCAATACCTCCACTTCCATGTATATATACAAATTCGTATGGCTTTTGTTATGATGAATCCACAGATGACTACTTAGTGTTAGTGGTTGCATTTAGATGCTATGATGATCCATATGGTTTGTCGGAGATCTTCTCTCTAAGAAACAATTCATGGCAAAATCTTTCTCTCAATTTCCAACTTCCCGATATAGCTGCCATGTCTTTCCCACTTGGAAACGGTTCTTTGTTAAACGGGGCAATTCATTAGTTGATTATGCCTGGTGATATGTCAATTGCAGCAAGGATCATTGCATTCGATATAACAACAAAGAATGTACGAGAAATAGCTAAACCACGTGATGATGATAGTTACATAAACTTTGATTTGGGAGTAGTTGGAGGATGCCTTACTCTAACTTCTCATCGCAAGGACAACATTAACGCGCGGTGGAGTTGAGATATGGAGGATGAGAGAATATGGAGTGAAGTCATCTTGGACCAAGTTTGTCTCTTTGTCTTGTCAAAGGAGCTTTGGGATCAGGGGTGGGTGATGCGCCCCCCGATGCGCTCCTTGCTGCATCCCCATTTTGGGGAATAGGCCTTTCTAAATGTATTTTTTATGGTTCTTTAAACTATTAGATTCTATATGAAATGAGTGACATTTTGATATTTTATGGATAAAAAATGGAGTTGTTTTCAATTTTTTATAATTTTCTAAAGATTCAGTGCTTAAACTGAAAAAACAATTGTACCATTTTTCTGAAATATCTTTAAAAAATTATAAAAAATTGAAAATAGCTCCATTTTTTACCCATAAAACATCAAAATGTCACCCATTTCATATAGAATCTAATTGTTGGAAAATAGACTAGTCCACCCTTGGTGGATTGGGCCCAAGCTCAATAAGATTCGGGGTTAAAGTATAAATAATATAAATGCTTGGGTAGATATATGTAATATTTCCCAAACCATTATGAGTCATTGTTTAACCAATAGAATATAACTCTACAAGTGGTATTATTTCACCGAAAAAATATGTCTCTCAATCGAAAAGATATTTTGTCTCTCCGATGAAAGGATACATCAATAGAGAGGAAGGGGTGCGTAGAGCACTATAAATAGACATAGGGGATTCAATTGTTAGACACTAGAAAATAACATACATAAACTCTGATACTTTGATTCCCTATTCCCTCTATTATATTTCTCTCTTCTTCTTTCTATCAGTGGTGTATTTCTTGTGCGTCATAATCGCTTCCACAACTATGATCCGATTAGCGTGGGTACAAAGGATTAACGGTCACACTTCAGGTACGCCCAATAATTCTTACATGGTATCAGAGCCAGGTTAGCCTGTATGAGATTATAATCCCCATATTACGATAATATGATGTGCATGTTATTATTTTCAAAGATCTATATGATATTATCTGTAGTCACATATATATGCGTGTAGGGACTTATTGATATTTGTTCTTGAGATTAACATAATAATATATTTATAATGCTTCCGCTGTGTTTCTGAGTTTGAAAGTATGTTCTTCATATAGGCATATATAGAGATATAGTATATGTAAATTTAGAACCATAGAAGAGATCAACTTGTTGGTTCATGATATTGTTTTTGAATAAACTGATTTTGAGGCTTGTCAAATTCAACTTGTTATCGCATTTTAGTTTTGGATTCAAAGTCAAGGATTTTTTATTTGTCTTTTGCCACACTTTTTCACAAAAATCAGTGCCTATATATACTGTTCATCTTGTTTTTCCTTTCGAACATTCCGCCATTGAGATCAATAAAAACTGCCTGTCGTTGTTAAAACCACCGGGAATAAAAAAAAAAGCTAGAAACACTAGAAATTATCGAACAAAGGCCCTAAGAGCGGCGGCTCTGCGTTAGTTCAAACTAGTTTGTGCCATATCTAAACGACATGCCTTTTGATTTCAGTCAGAACGGCATGTAGTTGATCTGTTTGCTAGAAAGGCCTTCCCTGTTGAGTGAAAAGACGTCATCTATTTTTTAGGGAAACAGTTGGTTCATGCACTCTTGGACAAGTGGGCTGGACTGCGTTTTGTTTTGGATTTGAGTTTTCTTTTTAGCCTAAGGATCTTGTTTTTCTGGCTTTGTTTTTTTCCCCTTCTGTTTTAAGGCACCAAATTTTTTTTTATTGATGACTTAATTTTGTTAGTTACTGAAGATTCGACTTGTGACTTTGGGTCTGTGTATTTGTTTCGGTATTTATTTTGTTGTTCTTTCGGTCTGTTTTAAAACGCCCAGGGCCTATGCATTTTGAGTTTAAAGTTGGGATTTAATGCATGGTTTCATGGTGTCCCTGCTCTCTTTATTTCAATTGATTTTTAACTCATTAATTGATTCATGGGCTATGCTATTTGTTGTGGGGGTGCGTGGCAAGGAAAATCATGTTTATATATGCCATTATATACGCACAGAATGTACCTTGTTTTGTTATTAAAAAAATGCATATCAATTTTTTTTTGTGAATATAACAATAATTTATTCAATTATAAAGTTTGGATAAAGTTTCAATTTATGTTATAATGAAACATGATTTAGTTGATTATTCATTATATTATTATATGTTTTTGACAAGTGGGAGTTTTTTAGGAGTTGTTAGTCCTAAAAGTTAGAGTTGTAAAAGTACTATATTTAATTCTTGATAGAATTTTAGTGATGTTGCTAATATTTATGTAATGGGAGATACAAACGTATACTCCTAATCATTAATTTAGTAGTATTACTATTTTTTCTGGTTAAAAATAATATAAGTACATGACATTATATACTGTATTGTGCTATATATATATATATATATATATATATATATATATATATATATATATATATATATATATATATATTGTCGATGATATGTTCAATAGTTTGATTCCCTTAAAGAGACATATTGAATGTGAAATAGATTTGTCACAGAATTGAAAATGGCAACTAAGAACATCATCACTGAGCCAAATAAAGGGGACAAATTAAATGGTGACAATTAAGATATCTGGCACCAAAAAGTGCAATATATTTTGGAGGAACAAGAGGCAATGGAACATCTAACAACAGTTGTAGCACAACCTGCAGCTAGGAATAGGGCCCAACACAGTTGGGACCAAGAGGTCTATGAGGCTTGGAAAAAGAAAAATAGCATTGCAAGAATTACATTACTGAGTACAATGGCAGATGACCTCATGTGTGAATATGAGAAAAATGAAACAGCGCAAGCCATATGGGCAGCATTGAAAGACAAGTTTGGCGGTACATCCACCTCTAAGCTTAAACGATTAACTATTAAGTTTGATACGTATAAACTTAGGCCAAATACTTCCATGAAACAACATCTGAGAGAGATGGCAAATATGATTAGAGAATTGAAGGAAGCTGGGCATACTGTGTTTGATGAACAACAAGTTCAGGCAGAGATAAGATCATTGCCATCTAGTTGAGAGCACATGAAGGTTAATCTAACCCATAATGAAAGCATAAAAAATTTTAATGATGTCGCTAAACACTTGGAACTAGAGGACGAGCTCTTGGAGGCATACAAGTCCTTTGGCCATGCCTACTACACAGAGGGTGTAGGTCCTTCTAATACAAAACCTGATTTCAAGAAGGGGAATAAATTCCAAAAGAATGTAAAGAAGGACAAGACAAAATTTGTAAAAGGCAAAAAGGAATTCAAGAAGAAAGGAAAAAAGGGCGGGAAGAAGAAGAAAAATGACTTAAAGAAAGTCAAATGTTTTGCTGCCAAAAGATGGGTCATTTCGCACGGGATTGCACTGAGCGAAACAAGAGTGAAAAGGTACAAGTGGATTATGTAAATTCACATGTTTCCTATATTTCTAGCACTATTTTTCTAACAGAGAATATCTATTCTTCTTGGATTTTGGACTCAGGTTCAACAGACCACGTGACAAGGGATCGAGGATCCTATGTAGAATACCGTCGGTTGCCTAATAGATGTAAGTGATTTTATGTAGGCAACAATGCAAAGATTGAAGTTAAAGGCATTGGAACTTGCAAATTGAATTTGCGTAGTAGAAAGACTTTAATCCTTCATGAAGTGCTTCATGCTCCTGACATCCGATGGAATTTAGTTTCTATAAAATGTCTTGAAAATTATAGGTTTAATGTAAACTTTCATGATAAAGTTGCAGACATATTTTATAATTTTGTATTTTATGGTTTAGCTTTCCTTTCAAAGAAGTTCTTTGTAATGGATACTATTGATGATTATACTATACATGATTGCTTTGCTACTTCTTCTGATTCAACTATTGATATGGCTATTTGGCATTCTAGACTATGGCATATTAATCAAAATAAAATGATTAAACTAGCAAAAGAAGGTTTGCTAGGATCCATATCCAATATGGAAATGTCCTTATGTGAAAGTTGTCTAGCAGGTAAGGCAACTAGAAAAACTTTTGGTAAGGGAACACTACTACAAAAAAATAAAACTGTGGCGCTTATATTTGAATTAGCTGTGGCGCTTAGTAAGTGCTACATATCAAGACGCCACTAAAAAAAGCTGTGGCGCTTGGAAGCGCCACAGCATAATTTTTTTTTTTTTTTAAAAATACCTAGGGTGGCGCTTGCTTGAACAAGCGCCACAGGAAGTCACTTCCTGTGGCGCTTGTTCAAGCAAGCGCCACCCTAGGTATTTTCTTTTTTATTTTTTTAAAAACTACCTAGGGTGGCGCTTGCTTGAACAAGCGCCACAGGAAGTGACTTCCTGTGGCGCTTGTTCAAGCAAGCGCCACCCTAGGTATTTTTTTTAAAAAAAATTATTTTCGTATTTTTCTTTTAAAACCCTATAATTATTTTTTTATCAAAAGAACCTCATAATTATAGTTGATAATACACTTTAAATGCATTTTCATATCCACAACAAAATTACTAAATAAATAATTAACAAAATCACTACTAAGTAAAATATAAGTGTTAAAATAAATAATTATTTTATATTATATATATATATATATAATTTTCATATTTAAAATTCAAGTTCCCCAATAATAATATTCTTACATTAATACTCTCCAAAGCTAACATAAAAAATATCACAATACAAGAACTTGATATGTGAACACAGTATATCAACAACTAATTAAGTAAATTAAAAGATTACTAAAAAACGGAATCTTGTTGGCAAAAAAATTTAAACAAAGCAAAAAGGCAAAGGAAACAAGCTAGGTTTTCATTCTTTCCTATTAAATTAGGAACAAAAAGGCAAACGTTATATTACGGTTTATCTTGACTAAAAAAAAATTTAAACAAAGCAAGCTAGAATGAAATAGTCTTCTTCTTATAAATCTATTAATTGACCAGCGCAGGGAGTGGGAGACCACGTTGGTGATGCTAGCTTGAGTGACGAGTGAGCGTGTGGGTGTGTTTTTTAGTGTGAAGATGATAGGAAATGGAGGGAGGGGGCCGACGGATCCACTAAGAAGATGAGAAAGGGAAAGTAGTTTAATGGAGGAGAGAGTAGTTAAATAATTAAAGTGGAGTAGTAGTCAAAAAGAGAAGGAATGGGAGGCGGACACAGGACCACTACGCGGGAAATGAAATAATTAAGAGATATACTATCAATTTGAAATTTTTTTTTTAAAAAAAAAGTGGGCAAGTGTGGCGCCTAAATAAATAGGCGCCACACATTGCCTCAAATCAGCTGTGGCGCCTAATGCATTAGGCGCCACAGCTGATCAATTCATTATCATGTGTGGCGCCTATTTATTTAGGCGCCACACATGCTCACTTTTTTTTTTAAAAAAAACAATGCTGCAGCTGTGGCGCTTGGTGGGTTAGGCGCCACAGCTGCTTTCACGGCCCCAAGTGTGGCGCCTGCGTAGGCAAGCGCCGCACTAAGCCTCCTCAATTGTGGAACTTAATCTATTAGGTGCCACAGCTGGCACCCAAAATTAAAAAAAAATTATAGAGGTAAAAAAAAACAGAGAGAAGCTGTGGCACTTGTTTAAAGAAGTGCCACAAAATGTGCGCCACCTTTTATCCTTTTTGTAGTAGTGGAACCAGATCAGAACAACCATTGCAATTAATTTATTCTGATATTTGCAGTCTTATGAGTGTGAGGGCAAGGCATAGAGCTTGGTATTTTATCACTTTTATTGATGATTATTCACGATACGATCATGTCTATTTGATCTCATACAAGTCTGAGGCTCTTGAGTGCTTTAGACGATACGTAAATGAAGTTGAAAATCAAATGGACAATAGAGTTCAAGTATTACGTACTGATTGAGGATGTGAATATTTGTCTGATCAATTTAAAGAGCTTTGTGAAGAAAAATTGATAATTAGGCAGCTAACTATCTCTGGCACTCCACAACATAATGGAGTTGCTGAAAGAAGAAATAGAACGATCTAGACATGGTTAGGTCAATAATGGCACAGGCAAATCTACCAATTTCATATTGGGGTGATGCTTTAATGACTGCTACCTTCATACTTAATCATGTGCTCTCAAAATCAATTACTTCAATACCTTATGAGTTATGGAGAAAATGCAAGCCGAATCATAGTAATACCCCAAAATTTGGGATTGGAGGCTCGAGAATAAGCCTAAATTAAGTGGACTACTAAGCCCCAATTTAGCAGGAGCCCAATTTTATCCCCTAATGATTTTTATATCTTTGGGGAATTAAGAAAGTAAAATGGTGAATTTTGGAGAATATAATTATGTTTTTGGTGAAATTGCCTATGAGGTAGTGAGTTTGTCATGTGATTTTGAATGACCAAATGATGAGCAACAGTTATGAAATTTTACAAAATGAAAGTAGACATCACAAGCTTTAATTTGATAGGTCATATGACTCAATTAGAGTTATATACAAGAAGATATGAATTTTTGAAGTCAACACAGAAAAAATGTGAAATTTTTGGAACAACATGTAAAGATTAAAATTCTGGGAATTTTTTGATTCCATAAAGCAAAATTCTATATTTTTCCTTGAAACTAGTCTCAATTAGGGTTCTATAGGTTTTGGAATCACCTCATTTCAATATTTCTAGAATTAGTTATGATTTTTCAAAGTTTTTGCAGAAATCTACCAAAATTTTGTAAGAATCCGAAAATTTGGAAAATTAAAGTAAAATATGATATAATAATATATCATCATCCTCTTCCTCTTGAGCTCATTTCTGGTGTGAAACAGCAGCTGAAGAGAGAGAGAACGTTCAGATTTTTAGAGAGAGAAGGACAGGAGAAAACTCACAAGATAGGTCAATTTCTTCGGTGAATTCGTACCTAACGTGTATACTCCTTCTCCTAAGCTTATCTTCTATGTTGTTTGAGGTGTTTAAAGCATGATTTTTGGAGTTGGGGAGGTTAGGGTTTCACCCAAGAAAAGGAAAAGCCAGAGGGAGCTTGAGGTAACTTCCAAACTCTTGTATATTTACTATTCTGGCTGCTGTGGATAATTTAATCGGTGAAATTTCGCCTGATTGTCCTTTGTTTCAATTTATGGAAATGGGTTGGCCTAGGTGTTATGATGCCCAAATTGATACTAAATGGTAGTTGTAACCTAATGGAATAGTCAATAAAGTGGTTAGGAGTAGAAAGGACTGCGTTTACAGAGTCGAAATTGCAAAACCCCGATTTTTCCCAGAGAACACCATAATTTCGGCTAGGGATGTTTGAGGGCCTTAGAGTTGGATTTTCAATGATTTGATGGTTCCATTGGATTCAGGATGGAAAATTAGGTGGGATTACAGTTGGGCACTTTTTCGGAAAAGGCCGAGAAAGCATAATTACGAAAATGCCCCTAAAACACTGAAATAAGGGCTGCCAAGGGCAATTTCATCTTTTGGCAGTGAATTTGGTAATTATGAGTCCAGAAATGGATTTCTTGGGTGAAAATATGTCAGGATAGTCCAGGTTAGAATTTCAAGAAAAGTACAGTCATACCGGGTACGGTGGGGCCGGGTCCCAGAGGGTATTTTAGTAATTTTTCAAGATAGATTCATATAACCCCCAGAAATACTATGGAAGTGTCTAAATAGTATATTTGACATTGTAGGATAGAATATGGAGCCCCGAGCTGTTGGCACGCAAATCGAGGAGAAAGATTGGAGGTAGGGGACTTACCTTACTTGCATGTATTTGATATCTTTTCTTGTGTAGTGATGTATATGATTGCTTTACTTGATTATGTAGAGCATACTTGAATAAATGAAGCTCTGTTTATGTTTTCGTTGTGGCCATAATCTTGTTGCATGAAACATTGAGCATGCAAAAATGTCATTATGGGGCATATATCTAGATAAAGCTAACATGTCACACACATAGCATCTATCATGCATGCACTATGGTATCTGTTTCCTACTGAGATTCTCTCGAATCTTACCCTCCCCTACCAACAATTTAGACAAGAAGAGATAAAAGATACGCTATAACAAAGAAAAGAACCGTACAAGGGGATTGCGGTGGTGGAACGAAGACGAGAAGATGTCTCTGTTTCACTCGGATAGGTTTAGACACCTTGGTATCCCTGTGCGGCTACATTGATGGTAATTATTATTACGAACCCTATGGGGAATTTCTATAATTGAGCACTTTTTATCAGTATATTTATGTTATTCTTGTGTTGCCTACCGAACCGCATATCATTTTCCGTGAATTCTCTGAAAAAGGTTAAAACAAGGTAAGGGCGTGACAAGAACTAAATAAACCTTTGATTGAATTAGTTCCACACATGGGAGCTTTCATAGATATCAATGAGAAGGTTCAAGAGTTTGTGAATCCATGGGGTGACTGGGATATTAGAAAATTAAGCATGTGGTTCCAGTGGCCGGTGATCGAGCGAATTGTTAACACTCATCCACCTTTCGTGGAAAAAGGTGACGATAAATATTTTTGGAAACTGGCTGCTAATGGTTGTTTTTCTGTTAATTCTGTATATCATTTTTGTTTTGCAGGGTCCCAGAACTAGAATCATTCAGGCTGGAGAATGCTGTGGAGATGGCGGGTACCAGAGAAGATTAAATCCTTTATGTGGCTTGTAGCACATGGAAGGATCCATATGGCAAAGATGAGGGTTCAAAGAGGATTGCTGGAGCATGCGGAATGTTCGTTTGGATGCAATGCTGAGGAGGACATCATGCACTTACTAAGGGAATGTGTCAATGCAAAGGAAAAATGGATATCCTTAGTTAATCCATTTCTGTGGGATAAATTTTCTACCTTACAAGGAGTGGAGTGTAAATGGAATCTCAGGAATGAGGTGGGTAGAAACTTCACTAGAAAATTCAGCTAGTCGATCTTGTTTGGATATGTGTATAGGGACATATAGGTTGCTCGATGTTCGAAGTTGTTCGGAGACTATCAGCAGGTTGGAGTTCAGAACGGTCATTCGAGTTTCTTCAGAGCTAATTGGGATATGGACTTAAAAAACACATGCCGCTTCTACAAAAATGCGATGGCTGAAGAATAGATCGGCTTGAGGGGTCAACCTGTGTTTGCTTCGTTGGAGACAGATGCCTCGGTGCTGGAATTAGGCACAACAGGATGCGTAGTAGCTATCAAGGATGAAGACGGTAACTGGATTAGTGGGTATATTAGCATACTTGTTCAGGTGCCCCTAGTGGTTGCTGAGATCATTGCAATTATTCAGGGCCTTCATATATGCTGGAACATGAATTTAAAGCATATTAGTATTTCCACTGACTATTTGGAAGTCATTAACTTAATCATGAGGGGTGCTGATAGAGATCATCCATTCAGGGATGTAATAGAAGACGCACGTCTTTGGATGGCAAAAGAATGGCAAGTCCTCCTTATGTTTGTTCTTAAGGAGGATAATATTCTTGCTGATTACTTAGCCAGATTAGTGCATAGTATGTCTGAGAATTTTGTTATTCTTGATCAACCCCCACCTTCTTTTACGGAGGCGGCGGTTGATCAAGATTGATTGTTGTTTTTTGGTTTTGTATCACGCTGAGAGCGCGATTCTTTGTAGCCTTTTTATTGGGCAATGAATTCCAGTTTACATTCAAAAAATAAAAATAATAAAAATAATAAAAAGAAGAAGGAAGAGTTAATGATGGCGTGTGGGATAGTAGAATATTATGAAAAGGCACGTGTCACTTATGGTTGTAAAGACTATGGCGCGTGCATTACACACTCCATGATCGAGAGTAGGCTTTTTCTTTTTTATTTTTCCCTAGAATTTCTCATCCCTCCTCCTACTAAGGCCTTGTAAAGGGGTATCTAGCTCCTATTGAGACATTGTTTCTAAAAAATCCTAAATTCATGATCTAAATTTTGACACATAATTTTATTATTCATAAAATATGTTTGGATCTAGTGTTGGTAATTCAGGCTGGCTCGTAGGTTGCAAGCCAAGCCTACCTCTTCGTCCCGAGCCCACCTAGGCGAGTTGGCGGTCTTTTTTTTTATTTCACTCTTTTTTTTTAATTCTCACTCTCTTTCTCTTTCATCTACTTATATCACACTTTTTTCTTTTTTACATTTGTTTTAGGAAGCCAACTTTATTCTTACTTTCCTTTTTTTTTTCATCTACTCACATCACAAAAATATATAAACACATCTCTTTTAAATTTAATAATAGTAGAATAAATAAATATAATATAAAAATAAAAGTATCAAATAAAAACTATGAGGAATTAGTTGAACACGACATCAAAGGAAAGACGATAAAGGTATTTAGATTTATTTTATAATAAAAATAAAATAAATAAATAAGCAGGCCAGTAGGCCAGCTCACTTAGCCTATGTGTTAAACGAGGTGGGCTAGCATTTAGCTAACTCGAGCCCACCAAAATTGGCGAGCTGGTGGGTTGAGTTTGTTACCAGCTCTATTTGGATCTATTTTATACGTTTTCAGTGTTATTATATACAACTGGAAAAATGGCCCAGCCCGGCCCTACAAGGCTTGCCCATCACTGGCTTGAGCCTAAACGGGCTGGCCCATTTAGGCCCGAGCCCAAAAAAAGGCCTCATTGTCGAGGACCGGCCAGTTTAACAAAGCCCGTAGGTTGGCCCACTGGCTTCAAGCCAATTTAAATTTTTTTTACTTCTTATGCGCCTAAAGACTAAATATAAATATCATCAAAACTACATTAAAATATCAAATATTATCTATATTTAATAAAACACAAATATTAAGACCTAAGTCCAATCCAAGCAGACTTCATGAAACAAAAAAATCATGTACCGAAGCACAAATCTAACAAATGTTCAAGGACAAATTTAAACTTAGAGTCTACCAACTAAAGATAAGATATAGAAAAAGAAAATAAAGAAGAGAAGCTTGAAAAAATACAGAATTGTTGGGCCCGGCTCGTTTAGTTGAAGCTTGCAGGCTAGGCCCGTTTAACACCTTTTATATTTCTATATATATGCTCGAAGAATAAAATACCTAATTTTAAACATAATAAATATTATCAAAACTAAGTTAAAACATCAAACATTATCGATATTTAATAAAGCACAAATATTAAGACTTAAGTTCAAACCAAAACAAAACACAAACATTATCGATGTGTGAGGTCTGAGTGGACTGTGAGAGCGTCTGACTGTCTAAGGGTAGGTTATTAAGTTTGCCCACTGCCCTGTCCAGTTACCCTTATGGCCTTATTTAGTTATTAAAAAAAATTAAACAGGCCTAAAAGGGGTCGGGCTGGCCTATTTAGGCTGAAGGAGGCTCTAAATTATAAGTCCAGCTAGTCTAAACGGGCTGGCCCGCCGGGCTAGGCCCAGTTTCCCGGCTCTACTATTATAGTTATTTTTATATGTTTAAAAATTATAAAATATTTGCAATGATCTATATTATTTTTCTTAATATATATATATATATATATAAAAGTTATGAGAGTTTTAAAAGCACTTAAACAATTTTTTTTTCTTTTGAACAAAGTTTTTTATTGAAAAATTTAAGCCTAAGTATGAGCCTATTAGTAATGGTTTAGAAGAGGAACAAGTTTTTTGTTAAAACTTTTAAATGTTGATCCAAATAAAAAATTACTTTCAAGAATATGACTCTCTAAGTAATGAATGAGAACGGGATTTGCCCATTTGAATATGAAGGTCTAAGTGACAACCTAAAAGGAGAATATCCCATAGAAAACCAAGATGGAAACTAATATATAAATTTATCTGCTACTGATTGAGCTTTAATTGAGAAAAATGACAGAAAAATACTGTCAAAATATATAAAAGACAAATAACGATAGTGAATTTTAATAATTTCAAATTGATTGATTTGAAATTTTGAAATATTGACAAATATGTGAAATTACATAAGTGCCCTTAATTTTCATTTTTTAAAAAAATCCCTAAAAACCGTTACTGGTTGCTGGGGCTCTGACGACGATCGGTCCCAAAAGCTCCGGTGTCCTTACCGGAGACCAGCCACTAGAGCTCTGGCACCAACGACCAGTGACCAGAGCTCCGACAGCCTAATATATATATATATATATTTGAATTTCTAAGACAAAAGTTGTCAATATGGATACTTGATTTGTTAATAGTGATATTTTGAATATTTCCTCATAACTTTCATCGAAGCTCCGGTGGCATAATATTTTAATTGAATTTCTCAAGCAAAAGTCGTCAATATGGATACGTAAGTTGTTAATAGCGACAACTTTAGCATTGCTATTAACAATTCAAGTATATATCATTTTCCCTTTTAATTATCTGGAGTTTTGACTTATAGTCATCTAAAGTTAAATTTTAATTGGATACTAATTAAAGTTCATTCTCTAACTACATTTTCATACATGATTAATTCTGTATGTGGTAATGCATCAGGTAAAATTCATGGGTTTGAGTATTCAGAAGAGGAACAGAATTTCATTAAAAAATGGAAAGGGAAATGCATTGATAATCAAGTTTAAACATAGAGGGAAAAACCTAATGTTTTGTGCTATATATAGAGAGAGGGGGTATTTTTCCCCTTCAGGAAGCTGACTGAAAAATGGGAGAATGGGATCCAAGTCCATTCTTTATTTTGATGGAAATTGAGAGGAATTTACATATATAATTAAGTTAAGATACAATTTTGCCTCATAAATTATCACATAGGAGCAATGTTGCCCCCAAAATTTTTTTAGAAGTAATGTTATCTTAGAAATGTTCAAATCAAAATAGTGTTGCCCAATTGTTAACTTTGATCATTAGGTTGACTAGTATAGCACACTTAGCACGACCCCTCATCATACACATCACTCCCTCCCTCTCTTTTTCTTGCCATTGGCTCCCCTCCTCGTCCTCCTTCTTTTTTAGAGGTGACCTCCTCTGCTTCCTCTTCTACTCCTTCACCTCCCTCATCCTCTCTTCTTCCTCTTCCTTACAATTAGTCATATCTGTAACTCATCACTCTTTATCCTCCATTCATCAGAGATCGAAGTAGGAGATAGGTCAACATTTGGGTTTCTCTAAATCAATAAGCTCTACATTTGTGTTTCTCTAAATCATATGTTTCAAGCCTCAATTTCTCCAGATCTTGTGTCAAATCTCTAGATCTTCAAATTCTTCTCCCGCTCAAGATCTTTGACCTCGTGGTTCTTGTTTGATAAATCTTCCATCTTCAACTTTGGTATTCATATTTTTTTATTGTTTTTTTATTATAATCCTTCTAATTAAACTTTTGTGTTTGATTATATTGGTTCTGGTTTTCAAGAATTTTTTCCCTGCAAATGATTGTGGACAATTGAAAGCTCTGTCATATGCTTCTTCACCCTACTTTAGAGGTGTTCTTGAGATGGGACAGGATCGAGAAATCCCGTTCTTGGTCCCGTCTTGAAGAAGGGCTCGAAAGGGAAATCAGTCCCGATCCCCATCTCAAAAATTTCCCGTCTCGATTGGGATTGTGATTTTTTAGGATGGGATCAGGATTTCCCAAAAATTCTAGAATAGGATTATTGAAAAAAATAAAATTCTAATGGGTGTCAATCTCTTCTTCAATACATTAGTTTTCCTAGAAGAAAGAACATTTATAGGTCAAATGACATATTTAGCAGTTCCCCAACACA
This sequence comes from Inga leiocalycina, assembly GCA_963242795.1. Taxonomy (NCBI): domain Eukaryota; kingdom Viridiplantae; phylum Streptophyta; class Magnoliopsida; order Fabales; family Fabaceae; genus Inga; species Inga leiocalycina. Next base: position 73,285,542 of record OY725320.1, read on the forward strand.
CAAAAGGAAAAGGGGAAAAATACTAAAAGCATAGATGCAAGAAATAATCCATACGTACTGCAATATAAAGCAAGATCAACAAAGACTTGATGTGGAGAAACTATAATATTGAATAGTCAAAATTGACAAACAAATCAACTTTACACTTTCATCTTTCCAATGAGTTTTTTTTTTAAAATTTTGGTGCAACACCCTCACTGGAAAGCTCTGAATTTTGTTTCTTGGTTCAGTCGACAGCCATTCCCCTTTAGGATTTTAGGTAATTATATATATATATATATATTTGAGAAGGGACGGGGTTGGGGATTGGAAGTTCCATTCCTGATCCTGAATATAATTTCCCCCCGATTTTTACAATCCTGAAACCTGAGATTTTTCCATCCCAATTGCTAGCGATCGGGACAAGAAGATTGGGATGTGAATGAAAACTTTGAACACCCCTACCCTGCTTTTTGTTATATATGATGTGTTAACCCTGGTCCCCATTAAATCCTATCTTTGCAATTAGTCCTTCACCAAGAAGATAGAACATATTCAATTGGCAGGAAAGCTCTGTCATGAAAATAAATGTAAAAGTTGTTGATAATTTATTTAAGGATATGAGTAGTAAACTTGCTAATGCGAATGAAAATTGATAATTTATTTTCATGAACCAAGTTCATATAAGTTTTTGTTGCAATATTTAGCCATATGCTTTAATCTTAGAGTTTAGATGCAATTTTGCCCTAAAAGCAACCACTTAGAAGTGTTGGACATATATCAAAAAAATTTTTGAGGAGCAATTTTGTCATGAAAGGTTTGTTCTTCTTAAGTTAGTCCAAGAACAACAACTCTTTCTATGGAATCCCTATACAGGTCACCACAAACAGATCCCAAAAACCTCCACTCATGGTTATCCTCACAATCTATTAAAAACTCTAAGAGCAAATTCATGGGAAAAAAAACTCTATCAACATCCAAATTCCCAAGATAACAAACCCTTCCCCGATTAGAGCCAGCCTGTTCTTTCTTAAACGGTACAATTCATTGGTTAAGCTCAGGTTTTGATCCAACACAACCTTTGTTTACAACAAAAATCATTATGTTCGATATAACAATAAAGTATGTATGAGAAATACCTACAACATATTATGATAATTACATGACCTATGATTTAGGAGTACTTGGAGGATTTCTTACTCTTACTTGTTTTCACAAGTACAACAGTAATGGTGAAGTTGACATATAAAGGATGAGAGAATATGGAGTGGAGTCATCTTGGACCAAGTTTATCTCTTTGCCTAGTCATCAGAGTCATACCAGTTATTTTTTTTCATTATCACTACAAAAAAAAATGGGTATTAGAGACAGAATTCCGTCGCTAATAATATCAGCGACAGAGTTTCCTTGGCAAATCTATTAGTGACGGATTAGCGACGGAAAAAATTGCGTCTCTAAAAAGGGCGTTACTAATTCTGTTAGTGGCGGAATTTTAAATTCTGTCACTAATTTAGAGACGGATTAGCAACGAAAATTTGTCTCTAATATGAGACAGAAATTCCGTCGCTAATGTCAAACTCCGTCGCTATTTTTTTTAGGCGGATTAGAGATGGAATTTTCGTCACTAATATTTGACACGGATTAGAGATGGAATTTCCGTCACTAATGTGTGACAGTTAGTGACAAAATTGTCAAGATTAGCGATGGAAATTCCGTCGCTAATCCGTCGCAAAGTGAACTTTTTTAAAAGGTAAATTTAATTTTTTTGAATAAATTTCTAGATTTATTTTTTAATTTTTTTTGTTATTTTGAATTTAATCGTTGACTTATAATGGTTAAAGAACTAAAAGTGGAATTAAATTGATTGCAAATAAAATCAAGTTCAAACCCAATTCTAAAATGATTGCAAGTTAGCAAACTACAAAGCAACAAAAGTGTGAAAATGTATATAATGTGTCAAACACACCACACAAATATTTAATGTAGTCAAACAACCTAGTAACAACTATCTTATGGTGGGATATCATCAGCATTATGAGCTTCAAAGTTTGAATTGTTGACAGCTCCAAAAAGTTTTTGCTCAAGTGCTTTCAACCTAGTTAAGAAATTTCATTCTATTGCTTAAGATTGTGATTCTCCTGTCTAAGCTTTGTGACAACATTTTCAATATCAGGTTGGAGCATTGTGTTGATGGAAGGAGGAGAAGACCCATAAGAATAAGATGAGGAATCAACATTTTTGGCCTCAGATCCTAAGAAAGCCAAATATGCGACCCTTCCTGTTCTTACCACCAATAGCCTCTAAATATAGGTTTATTTCTTCTTCATTTAGCTGATTTGATTTCATATCACTTGGAGAATCTATGGTAGAGTAAGGAGAGAGATTTAACTCAAATCCAGTAGACAACACTATAACAAACATATACTTACAAATACTTCAGCAAACCTCTGATCCACAAATTTGCCAGTTTTCTCATCATAATGTGTCTTTATGAACAATTCAAATGGAGTAGGGTTTCTTCCCAACTGCTCCGCCTATAGTAATTTATAAAGAAGTATTAAATCATGTATATAAACAATGAACACATTTAAAAATAAATTCTTACTAGCCTTCTCTTATGCTCTGTATTTGGAATGCTACCTCCTTTGTATTGAGTGCCTCTTGTGGAAGAGGCCCAATTATGTTTAGCTATGCCACACTTAGCCACATAACCTTCTGATGTCCAAACTTTCTCCAAATCTTCCATCACATTAGGAGGAATCTAATTAGGCCTAATTCCTTCATAAAAGAGGTCATATTTAACCTTATGCATTGCATGCCTATAGATATCCGAACCCTTTGAATTCTACTTTTTCTTAATAGCAACTTTATCTTGTGGAAGCCATTTAAATTGTTTCTACATAAACAAGAAAAAAAGAATAAAAACTAAAGTAAAGTAAGAGAAAAAAAATCAAGACATAACACAAATATAATAAAGATATACCGCCCATTCCTTAAACCATAATTCCTTCAACCGAATAGGTGTTGCCTTCCAAGTACTACATGCTTGTTCAAATTTTCCTTGAATGATAGGACGAATAGTGCGTACAGTAGCAACAGGAGGATGAAACCTAATAACAATCACATAAATCATTACAATTTTAAAATATGACTTTAAGGTACTAAATGAAAAAATTATATAAAGTAACGTTGTTTACTTACATGTTTTTCTCAGGATATATCCATATTCGACCATCTAAGGGATCACGGCCCCATGGTCTGCAAACATTGGGCTGACCTTGTAGAGTAGGTGGATTCGAGAATTCTGTTCTAATAGATAGGATTGAAGGAGATGATGCAGATGATATTGAGGGTCTCCTAATTGATTCAGTCATGGTTGGAGATGATGGAGGTATAGATGATAGTGCCAATGGAGGTCTAGTAGATGGTTCCCGCACATGAGGAGCAGATGGGGGTGCAAACCGTGCATCCCTCGGAGGTATAATGGATGGTTCTCCCATATTAGGAGTAGATGTACCTTCAATATGGTGCGCATTCATGTGCTATAAGGCTCAGTAAGACTTTACGCTTGACAGGACGATTTGACATCTACATATTCAAATTTGAACATATGGTTAGAAATAAATAGTGTTGAAATTATCACAAAATTGAATCTAAATTAAAAAAATGCATACAAAGTCAAATTCAATGTTAAATAGAATTAGAGTATAATAAGAAAATCATCATTTATGTATCGTCGTCGTCATCATAGTCATCACCATCACCATCACCATCATCTTCCATATAAGAATCTTCTGTATCTTCATCATCTTCAACTTCTTCATCATCCTCTTCTTCTTCTTCATCTTCTTGACCAACCATGGCATTAGTTGGTATATGTACTTCTTCGTACTGAATTTCAAAGTCTCTTTGGTTATTCAATTTATCATCATGGACAATTGCAAGTAGTATTACTTCCAAGTCATCTACTTGGAATGCCCATATGTTTGTTTCAGATGTAAGAGCATCAATTATGCTATGTGCCTTGACCTTAATAACAGATAACCAATTTGCCTTCTGACGACAACAAGGATAAGGCGCGTAGTACACTTGCGTAGCTTGTTGAGCAAAAATAAATGGATCCTACTTGTTGTACCTTCATTGCCCATGAACTTCAACAATCCCATATTGTTCATGAATCCTTGTACCATGATTTAGAGTTGGATCAAAACACTTACAATTGAATAACACTAATCTCTTCAGAGGAAGACCCATATATTCAATCTCCACAATCTCATTTAGAATACCATAAAAGTCATGTTCTGATTGTGCATAATCAGCTCCCTCAATGCACATACCACTATTTATCGTTGATTTTCGAACAACCCATTAATGTTTGTGAAACTTATACCCATTAATGAAGTACATAGGTCATGTTCTAAATTTTCTCTTTGGCCCCCAAGCAATATCTTGCAAAAATGGATCCACAATATTGTTGTTAGGGTTGTGCACCTACACAACGTTAATAATTATTAATGAGTATTTGTAAAATAAGGGTTGTTATGTAATACGAAATTAAAACCATAAGCAAATTACATAATTTTTAAACCATAAGGGAAATCCTTCATTAATTTGAGATTCTATATCATTCCCCATAATTTGAGAGTTCTCGTCCTTTAATGTTTGTACAAATAAACTGCATATCAAATAATGTATTAATTATAAACATATATTTGACATAATGTTCAAGTTTATCATTTTTCTAATTAACTTACATCATGTAAGGTTGCACCTCATCACAATTCATTAGAACATATCTTGCAGCAGCTTCTACTTGCTCATCCGTCAAGTAACGACATGTACATTTCCCAAAAGATCTTCCTGGATAGTTAAATACAGAAATTGCTGGCAAATCAAATTCTCCCCTGTAGTCATTTCGTAAAGGTCTTGCTACTCTTGGTGGAGCACCTAAGTCAAAGTAGTGTGAGCAAAACATTGAGGTCTCCTTAATTATATAAGCTTTACATATAGATGCTTCAACCCGAGTTTTGTTTTTGACTTTTTGTTTCAAGGTATATAGGAACCTACATAAAGGGTTGTAAATGGTAAGATTAATTATTGTATTTATCATATATTCATTATCAAATCATATGCATAGCTTTAATTACCTTTCAAATGGATATATCCATCGATATTGAACCGGTCCTCCAAATTTAGCTTCATAAGGAAGGTAGATAGGTAAATGATCCATTGAGTTAAAGAACCCCAGTGGAAAGACCTTCTCCAGCTTACACAAGGTCACAACAATATTTTGCTCTAGCAACTCTAATTGATCTATCATCAAGGAAGTGGAATAAAGCTGTCTAAAGAATTGACTAAGCTTCGCTATAGGATTGAATATATCTTTAGGCAAACTAGCAAAGGTAATAGGAAGAAAGCATTCCATGAACACATGACAATCATGACTCTTCATTCCATACAACTTTCCTTCCTTCATGTCAACACACCCAGCTAGATTAGATGTATATCCATCAGGGACCTTCAAGTTCTTTACCCATTCACAAATTGCTCGTTTCTTTTCTATGTTGAAAGCATATTTTGCAATTGGTTTCATTATTTTTCCTCCTCTTTCAACAAGTTCATCTGATTTTTATTGACAATATTCCTTCAAGTCCATTCGAGCTTGTATATTATCTTTTGTTTTTCCCTTTGTGTCCATGACAATGTGAAACAAATTGTCAAAAACATTCTTCTCAATATGCATAACATCAAGATTATGCCGAATAAGGTTACTTTTCCAATATGGCAATTCCCAAAATATGCTTTGTTTTGTCCAATGATGAGTGTTGTTATAGCCTTCAATTGGTATAGTTTTTCCATACTCAGTGACCTTTGCCAAACTTCCTCTCCGCTTAACCGGGGTGGAGGCATTGATTTCTCAACTCTGTTATTGTAAAATGAGCCTATATTTCTCCTGAAGTGGTGATCAATGGGAAGGAATTGATTATGACAATCAAGAAAGATGTTTTCCTCCCATGCTTCAATTGGAATGCATTTGAGTTCTCCATACATATAGGACATGATAATCTTCCCATTGTTGTCCAACTAGACAACATACTATATGTAGGAAAATCATTGATTGTCCATAATAATGCAGCACATATGTAAAAGTTTTGTCTCAAAAAGGCATCATAAGTCAACACACTCTTATCCCACAACAACTTTAATTCATCTATTAATGGTTGTAAATACATATCTATTTTTCCTTTGGAATTATTAGGATCAGGGATGATCAATGTCAAGAACATATATTCCCATGTCATGCACACTTCAGGTGAAATTATATGGAGTAATAATCACAGGCTAACAAGAATATTGTTTCCCAGATTGCCCAAATAGCGTGAATCCATCAGCACATAAACCAAGCCTCACATTACATGGATTATAGGCAAAATAAGGATATGTACTATCAAAAACCTTCCACACTTCACTATCAGAGGGGTGAGAGAGTACATTGGCACCTTGACGATTCTCATAATGCCATCTCATAGCCTTTGTGATTTTTTCAGAAGCATACAATCGTTGCAACCTTGGAATCAAAGGTAGAAACCACAACTGTTTCCTTGCAACCTTTTTTTCCTTCCATGATACTTTTTGATATAATATCTTTCCTCACCACAAAACTTCCATTGGATTGCACTATCATCAACTTTATAGTACAACATAAACCCATTAACACAATAGTCAATCTTGTTATAATTAAGACCTAACTTTGCCACCAACTTCTTTGTTTGGTACAAGTCTGTAGGCATACAAGTGTCTTGAGGTTGTGTCCTCCTCATGAGTTGAGAAACTAAATTGTAGCCTTATTGTGACATGTTAGTTGCTGCCTTAATACTGAATAATTTTAAAGCTGTTGAAAGTTTAGATTCCTCTTTGCAACCTTCCCATAGAGGTTGTTGTGCAGCATGTAACAAGTCATAAACACTACAAAAAAAAGGTATTTTGTAACGGTGCAATTGTAGCGGTTATATTAAACTGCTACAAATTATAGTATTTGTAGCGGCAAGGTTTTTTTGTAGCGGTTGGGTACACAAAACCACTAGAAATTTGGCGCGAAATTCCCACCAAAACTTGTAGCGGTGATTTTGTAGTGGTTAATGCACAGAAACCGCTATAATATTCCCGCCAGTTGGCATGCCAACAGTGTAGCGGTTACAGCAACAGAACCACTACAAAATACCAAAAGTCAGAAGTTTGTAGCGGTTATACCCCTATAACCGCTACAGAATTTCAAGAGTCTCAACATTTGTAGCGGTTCTGGGCAATAACCGCTACAGAATTTCAAACGTTGTTATCTTTTTAGCGGTTATTGTAGAACCGCTACAAATTTAATTATTTGTAGCGGTTACAGTAGCAGTTATTTGAATAACCACTACTAATATCTGGCCTATTTAAGCCACCGCCTCCCTCATTTCTCCTTTTGCTCATTTTGTTTCCTGAGGTTCCTCTGAGTGATTTCTTCAAGATTTGAGCGTTCAGACGTCTATATAGGAGTTTTTGCTTAGTATTTCTCAGTATTTGCACTTGAGGTACGTATATAACACGTATTTTATTTATATTTTTACTTTTATTATATTTTTCCATAATAATGTGACTATTTTTTTTTTTAATTTTTATAATTGATATGGCTTCAGGACAGGATAAGGGGAAGGCCCCTGAGGTCCCCAGACCGATTTTATGGGGTGGCAGCAGCCGGGCAAGGGGCAGAGGGAGGGGCAGCGTGGAGGCAGGGCTACTGCGGCATCTCAGCCCATCCCCCCACAGGAGTCGGCCCTACCACAGGCACCGCAGACGATCCTACAGGCGACGACCGCACCAGAGGTGCCTGAGGTTGGGGGGCCAGATATTAGCGTTGAGGACTTCCTCAACGAGGAGGAGTTCGAGATCCCGATTGGGTTCAGGGAGATGGAGCAGTTCCTCGATAAGGAGGACGCTTGGGAGCAGAACAACCCACGAGGGTCGTCTTCACGGTCCACTGGGTTTGAGGTGCAGGTCGAAGGTAAACTAATTTTTTAATTTAGTAAATTATTTATTTAAATTAGAAATGTTAACTTTGAATTACAATTTATCTAACGTGCGGTAAACTGTGCAGATGAGCAGGGGAACGTTTCGACGAGGAGGCTAGACGTGGCCAGTGTGAATAGATTGGACCGGAGCCTCCGAGTTATAGTGCCATGGAATGAGAGCACTGACCAGCCGATCCACAATGGGGGTCACCTGCTTAACCGCTTCCTGAACGACCTGGGCATGAATTGGATGCGATTCCCCCTTCACTTCAAGACGTGGAGGCACGTTCCGAGGGGGCCGAAGGACCAGGCTTGGGAGGAGGTGGTTCAGGTAATTAAAATTATTTAATTAATATTTTTTGTAATTATATCTATTTAATTAATTTTTTTTAAATTATGGTTTTTGTATTTATTGATATTTAAATAATTTTTTTTCAGCTGCGGTTTGCCGTCCAAGCCAACTGGAAGAGGTATGCCCTCGTGAAGATGGGTGACGCCTGGAGGAACAGGAGGAACCGTCTCTTCCACAGGGTGGATAAGGATGGGACGATGCCTCTGGAGCAGCTGATCGAGAGCGTCCCGGACGGCATGTCGCCGAACAACTGGGCGAGTTTCGTCCAGTTCAGGAGGAGCCCTGAGGCGCAGGTAATGTATTTATTAGATTTTTTATATATAATTTTGTAATTGTTAAATATTAAATTATAATTTCAATTTAATTTGTATTTAATTTTAAAATATAATACATTTAATATATTTTTTTCCAGGAGCTTTCTCAGAGGAACACCGAGATCCAGGCGCAACAAACGATCCACCACACAGCAGGATCGAAGACCTTTGCTGTGACCTATAGCGAGCTGGTAAATTTTCAAAATATCACTTACTTTTAGCTGATTATTTCATAATACTAATTGAATTTTGTAATTGTTTCAGGAGACGAAGGCACAGCAGGAGAACCGTCAGACGGATTATGGGGGGTTGTACGCCATCACACACAGACATCGTGACGGGACTACGAACTCTCAGCAGGCAGAGGCGGCCATTGTAAGTAATTTTATTATTATATTTTTTATAAAACCAAGTTAATAATGAAAAATGCTAATTAGTAATTGTTTCATAAAATGGCAAGAGCGGATGCAGCAGTCGCAGGCTGAGCTGCGAAAAACCCAGCCTGAGGGGTCAATGGACCCGACAGCTCCTTTGAAGGCGGGTCTGGCTCAGGCTGAGCACCCCGGACACGTGCGGGGGATGGGGATAGGTGCCAAACCTAGCATGGTCTACGGCAGGAGCGCCGCCTCTGAGGCTGGGAGCTCTAGAGGGGTCAGACGTCGAAGGGACGAGTCTATTGACCAGCTGCGGTAAGATTTGAAGCAATAAATGGTGCAGCAGCAGCAGCAGGTGCAGCAAATGCAGCTGCACGCTGATATGATATACACTTAGCAGACGTAGTGGCGTGAGATCGCGAACAACATGCTTGAGGGAGCATGGAGTCGCCTGTTACCGAACGAGCAGCATCCAGCAGTTCCCCCTGTCCCTCGCTACGTCGTCCCGAGTACTACTCCTCCTCCTCCTCCTCCTGTTCCTGCTCTTGCTGATGACGATGGTGCGGTTCACTCTGCGCAGCGGCCCGATCCAGCGGCACCTGAGGGAGCCCCACCTGAGGGGGCACCAGATGATCAGCCCCCAGCTACTTAGTTTAGGGCATTTTTTTTTGTTGAAACATTTGTAAATATATATATATATATGAGTTTTTATTTCAGAACTTTCTTATTATGTTTAATATAATTATATTTATATTATTAGATCGCGTTGTTTAATTTATGAATTATTTATATCTAAATTTAAAAAAAATAAAGCATATATATTTGTAGCGGTTTTAAGTTAAAACCGCTACAAATATATATATTTGTAGCGGTTCTACACCAATAACCACTACAAATTATATATATAATTGTAGCGGTTTCTCTTGAGAAACCGCTACAACTATATATATGTTAGTAGCGGTTTTACACTAATAACCGCTACAAATGTATATATATAGTTGTAGCGGTTTTTCTTGTGAAACCGCTACAACTATATATATGTTAGTAGCGGTTTTAAAATAATAACCGCTACAAATACTTATCATTTGAATTTTGAAATTTGCCGCCTTTGTGCATATTTGTAGCGGTTATGTTATGTATAACCGCTACAAATTAAAAATTATTTTTAAATTTGCTGTCCAACGGCTTTAATAGTAGTAGTGGTTTTATATATATAACCGCTACAAATACTGAACAAGTAAATTTTGAATTTCCCACCAATGTGTAACGGCTTGAATATTAGTAGCGGTTTTATATATATAACTGCTACTAATATTTTATAACTGTAGCGGTTGGTGTAGCGGTTTAAGAACCGCTACAAAATTATAAACGTTGGAATTTCAGAATATAAGGTTCTAGGCATTCGTCATTATCTTCTCACTCATCTTCTTCTCTATACTTTTTTTTCTCTCACTTGTAGCTATGGATAAATCATGGATCAGGTTGCCGCGCAATTCTCCTGAATATTTGTACGGATTAAACAGTTTCTTGGATTTCACATTCACTCACGCCAGCTATAACGGCAAGATCGCCTGTCCGTGTCGCAAATGCAAGTTCAAGAAGTGGCATGCACAAAATGTTGTGAAGGAACATTTGCTTGTGAAGCCTTTCCCTGAGAACTATACGTTCTGGGTAGTTCATGGTGAGAAGTTCGGAATTAGATATGAGGATACTCTTCCTAGAAGTTCTCAAGTAGGCGTTCAAGTAGATGAAGATGATCCTGTGAATGATTTTGTGCGTGATGCTTTTAGATTTCAAGGCTACAACTTCAACGAAGAAGTGCACGGCTCTGAGCTGACTTTTATAGGGAATGAAGCAGCTCGGGATTTTTTCAGCTTGATGGATGAAGAATATCATCCTTTATATCAAGGTTGTCGCAAATATTCTAAATTATCTTTCTTAATCAAATTGTATTATATCAAGTGCTTGTGTGGGATCACAGATAAGGGAATGTCGATGTTGCTCGACTTATTACAAGATGCATTCCCCGACGCCTAGATTCCCATAACGTTCTATGAGGCCAAGAAGATTATCAACAGGTTGGGGTTGAATTATCAAAAGATTGATGCATGCCCAAATGATTATATGCTGTATTGGGGAGACGATTCTAGTAGGGAGACGTGTAAGAGATGTCACACATCGAGGTACAAGACAATTCGGAAGGGGAAAAAGCAGAAGAAGAAACCTGCAAAGATTCTCAGGTACTTCCCTTTGAAACCTCGTCTACAAAGATTATTTATGTCATCTAAAACTGCTGAGCACATGAGGTGGCATGCCGTTGATAAAAATGAAGATGGTAAATTAAGACATCCGCGGGATGCAGCTGCTTGGAAAACATTTGACAACGACTTTCCAGATTTTGCGAATGACCCCAGAAATGTTTGGCTTGCGTTGGCGACCGACGATTTCAATCCTTTCGGGGAATCTTAGCACAAGTTACAGTATTTGGCCGGTAGTCTTAATTCCCTACAACTTACCCCCTGGATGTGTATGAAACAAAGCTCTTTCATTATGTCTATGATCATTCCAGGCAAAAAAGCATCGGGCAATGACATCGATGTGTATCTCCAACCGCTTATTGCAGAATTGCTTGACCTGTAGAATGTCAGCTTGGAGACGTACGACGCTTACAGCAAGACTTTGTTCAACATGCGTGTAGCCTTGATGTGGACGATTAGTGACTTTCCTGGCCTTGGCACATTATCTGGTTGGAATGTGCATACTGGGTCGGCTTGTCTAGCTTGCAATTTTGACTCTGACGCATTGCGCCTTCCCCACAGCCGTAAGTGGTGCTTTATGGGGCATCGGAGGTTTCTCGATGGAAAGCATAAGTTCAGATTGCAACGGAATTGCTTCAATGGGAAACCAGAGAAAAGAGGACCACCTCAGACTTTGTCCAGTACAGATATCTTACAGCAGCTTGAGCATGTTGACTTCAAGTTTGGAAAAAGCGACGATTCAGCACAAACTTGCCAAAGGACGCGCAGGACTTCGGCGCCTCAGCAGTGGAAGAAGATAAGTATTTTCTTCACGCTTCCATATTGGAGATCTAATTTACTTCGCCACAGTCTTGATGTAATGCACATTGAAAAGAATGTTTGTGACAATGTATTGTATACGCTGCTTAACGAACCCGGTAAGACAAAAGATCACCTTCAAGCGAGGAAAGATTTATGCGACATGGGAGTTCGTAAAGACGCTTGGCCAGATGAGCATGAAAGATTTCCACCGGTAAAGTTTACCCTCACAAAATCGAACAATGAAGTGTTCCTCGCGACGTTGAAGAAATTAAAAGTTCCTGATGGGTATTCAAGCAACATTTCTCGATGTGTCGACTTGTAGGCTCAAAAGGTTGCTGGCCTGAAGAGTCATAACTCACATGTTCTTATGCAACAGTTACTCCCTCTGGCTATAAAGAATACACTTCCTCCTGATGTTTCCATCGTTTTGGTGGAACTTTATTCTTTCTTTTGGAAGTTGTGTTCTAAGGTTTTGATCGTTGAGGAGCTCGATCAGCTACAGTGGAAAATCATTCTTATGCTTTGTCATTTGGAGATGATCTTTCCTCTGTCCTTTTTTACTGTGATGGTTCACCTCACAGTCCACCTTGTTCATGAAATAAAGCTCGCTGGACCAGTGCAATATCGTTGGATGTATCCGATTGAGAGGTACTCATTTTAAATATGTGCTTTAATTTATTGTCCATATTTAATGTTTGCTAGTCATCCTTTTCATCATTTTATATCAATTTTCTCTTCTGTACTTCGTAGGTTCATTGGGAAATTAAAATCTTACATGAGGAATAAAGCGTGGCCAAAAGGTTCTATAGCTGAAGGCTATATAGGGGATGAGGTGCTATATTTTTGCTCAAGGTACTTTGATGATCTTGAGACGGCTTTCAACCGCCCGCCTCGTGTTGACGATTGTCCTGAACCTGCGCCGACATCAGGAGAATTTATCCCTCGTGTTGGTAAACCAGTTGGAGTAACTGAGAACTTAAAACTAACGGCAACTGAGAAGTTCCAAGCACATAGACATGTCTTGATTAATTGCACTCAAGTTGAACCTTTCATACGATAAGAATTGTACACTCACATGTTATTCGATCTATATCTTTCGTAACATTTCTCACTTTCATTTCACTAACGCCTTTCCATTATTAGTTGCAGGAAATTCAGAAGTCATGTTAAGCGTCAACTCAGGATCCGTACACAGACATCCTCGGAAGTTGATAGGAGGGTCCACAAAGAATTCCCGAGCTGGTTTGCGCTCAGAATACTAAATGACCACAACCCACACTCACCAGATTTCAGAGCTCTCACAATCGGCCCTCTTGATCATGCAAAACGGTTTACATCATACAATGTCAATGGTTTTAAGTTTTGCACGGTTTCACAGGATCAAGGATTGCAAACACAGAATTCGGGTGTTTATGGCACATTTAGGACAAGGAGTTATGCGAGCAGCAGTGACGCCAACATGCAGTTCGGAGGCGTCCCTTACTATGGCAAGCTTCTTGATGTGGTCGAGCTTAATTATCAAGGCCGTTTCACCGTGACGCTGTTCAAATGTTTGTGGGCAAATCCACTACTTCTCGGGGACTGACAACTGACGACCTAGGGATCACATCAGTCAATTTCTCACGGCCGATTCATACTGGTATTTCTCAAGATGATGAGCCGTATATTATAGCTTCAGAGGCACATCAGGTTTATTATGTCGAGGACGAGAGGCATAGGGATTGGCACATGGTCGTTCATTTAAAGCCAAGAGACCTTTACGACATGGGTGAAGGAGATAACATCGCCTATGAGAGTGAGCCATTTCAGCCAGCTGATTTTGAAAACTACTTCCCTGAAGGAGATGACAATTTACCTCTACTGCGGTGAGTTTTTTTAAGTCCACGTCATTTGAATTAAATTTTTTAAATTTAATAATACATCAATAACAATAATTTTTCAACAAAATTTCTGTAGGGATGGCGACGATGAGTAATCAAATTCAAATTATGCTTTTGTCTTTACAAAAAATGCAAAAAAATTTTTAAAATAAAATGTAAAAAAAATTTAAAAAAAAAATTAAAATAATATTTGTAGCGGTTATTAAACCGCTACAAATAAAAAATTAACCGCTACTAAATGAATAACCGCTACAAAATGGATACATTAACCGCTACAAATAGCACCATGAATATTAAACCGCTACAAAAATATAAATAACCGCTACTAACTAATAACCGCTACATTAACCACTAAAAATAGTACGTGGATCCCTATAAATACCCTTACCACAACTCATTTCAAACACTCCCCAATTTCTTTTCATCTTACCTTTCTTTCATTTTCTCTCATTTACAACTTCTTTTGTATGAGTAGAGGAGCTGAATAATACGATCAAATATGGTAATAAGATTTTTAATTTTTTTTAGAATACTTCTTTCCTTTCTATAAAATTTATTCTAACCATTTTTTTTTCTAGATATATCATAACTGTATCTCATTTTCATCTGTTTTTCATACACAATTACATTATATTAGATAACATAATAATTCCTTATTACCTACCTATCCTTAATAATATTATTAATATAAATTTTATACTAATCCAATTCAATTACATTTTTCCTTTTTATTTATTAATAAGTTAAACTATTGAATAATAAGCTAATTGAAATAGATAAAATAATAACAAAATAAACTATTTAATTTAATATTGAAAAAACAGAAAAAAATAATTGTATATTTTTAAAAAAAATTTTAAATATTTGTAGCGGTTATTAAACCGCTACTAAATAACGCGCCTTTTTACAACTCAATTTAAATTTTTTGGTGCCAATTTTGAATTTCATGAAATTCAAAATTAGTAGCGGTTTGTTAATTGCTACAAAATAAAAAATGTCATTTTTTTCGCCAACAAATTTTCAATTTTTTATATTTGTAGCGGTTTGTTAACCGCTACAAAATAAAAAAATTCTTTTTTTTTAGCTCTCAAAATTTCAATTTTTTATATTTGTAGCGGTTATATAACCGCTACAAATATCTCTGAAAAAAATTATGTCCATGTGGGTGTTGTAGCGGTTAAGTTGAACCGCTACAAAGGATGTAGCGGTTATTTTTGATTGAGTAGCGGTTTTGTTTAACCGCTACAAAACTGCTTGCAACGTACGATTTAGTAGCGGTTTGAGTAACCGCTACTAATCTTGTTTGTAGCGGTTAGAACCGCTACTAATACCCATTTTTAACCGCTACTAAATCACGTTTTTTTTATAGTGAAAATGCTCTAGCATTTGAGTTAGGCATCTCTTCAACATCTTTATTATAGTTATCCCTAAAACTTGGCCCCGCAGTATCCATCACCATGGTCTCATATTGACTTTGTTCACTACCTAGTAGCCCATGTGAGGAGTGCAAGACACTTGGTAATGGAAACATGGATGGATGAAATTCAGTTTCTATTTCCCCATGACTATTCCATATATAGTAGTTCGGCATGAATCTAACTTTATAGGTGTGTGTCTTCACCTCGTCGACCTTTAGATATGGCCTACATTTACATTTTACACATGGACACCTATATTCTTTGAGGTTTGAGAATAAGATGACGCTCTCAATGCATAAACAAGAAGCTCCTCGACACCTTCTATAAAGTCTTTTGTATACCATTTTGTTGTTCGATCTACTCTATTATACATTCATGCTCGATTTTTTGGAACTTCCATTCTACATTGCGTGACATGATTTAAGCATTGTAGAATAGAAGATACGTATATACATGAAAGCATATAAGGCAAACAAAAAAATTACACATAACATAAATGATATTAGCATCTAAAATTATGGGCTTTTTTGTCACAATTGCTTGAACTTGCAAAATTATTAACACATAACATAAATGAAATTAGCATCTAAATCCTATATTAACCCATTTTTTGTTAGTACAATCAAACTGATGTATTAGTTCCAAATTCCTTTAATTATATTACATGTATCAAACCTTCTTATAGTTAACTCTACTCTTCTATTTATTATCAAAAAATTAATTAAAAATTTGCATAAGACAAAACACAACAACATATACACATGTACCTTTTTTTGTTAATTCACAACCTATATTGATACCACTCTGCTTCAAACTTGACAATTGGTAATGATGGTCTCACAAAAAGCGCAACAAGTAGGCCTGCTACCAAAGAATCATTGAAACATTTCACATTTTAATGTTGAATTGAACTAAAGAATAAGTTCATGTGTACAATATTGCAAAGGTAGGAATTACAACTAGCCACTAGGTCTAAAAAATAAAGTTGTTTATATTTTACTACTTTGCAAAATTAAAGTCCGGATTTTTTTTATTCAAGATAGTAGTAATGCACACTTGAATATCATTCAGTCTCTAGAAAACATATAATCCTCTTTTACGTAGAAAGGAGTCAATGGATTAGATCTCATTGGAAATCTTTAACATAATTTCCCCTTGTTCCAAGACCTTGAAAAGAATAAAAAAAATACATATTATTATATCATAACACAATTTATATATATATGGCCAACTGAACATGATTGAACTTAATTAATTAATAAGAGCATGAAATTGCTTATCGAATATGCAAACAAAAACTCGAGTTCCTAGCAGAGCCACAAAACATCAATTACTATATTCAATAATCTACTCATATGTCCATCGCCATCATTTAATCATGATTCTGAAATTATAAATATAGTTTATTTAGCTATCATGCATAATGCAGATATGTTTACATTAAAGTGCAAAACAATAATATATAATCGTTGAACTAGTAGCAGAAAATTTTTCCACCAAAGGCAACTAGTAGCAGCAGATGTAATTGCAAAAATTTATCTTTTTTTTAAAGTTCAAGTTGAAGTTCTCAGTTAAGCAACACGTGCAGAAGCATGAGACCAGAAATCTGATTTTATCCGATAGAAAATTCTATAAAATAATCTCACTTTGAAAGGGGTATAGAGGCATTAGCTTATTTTCTTTGTATTAAAGAGTTACAGTCATTGGAACCTCAATTTTCTCATAATTTATTTCCATATGTAACACATGTTAGTGTGGTAAAATATCTCATTATTTAAAGGTTAGATGACATTTACCCAAACCAAAAAAAAGATCGAAACTATCCAAAAACTGAATAAAAAGGGAGGTGGAGGAGAGAAAGAACAAGGAAGTGGAGTTTTGAGTCTCCAAACAATGAACAGTAATAATTAATAAACCTTTTTCAATTATTAATGTCTTTAATCGATGACCATACTCTATGCTCTAAAAATATTCATGAGACTTTTTCATTTAAAAAATAATTTTTGTAATAAAATGTCATATTGCTTCTTTGTTACAATCCTGGCCAAATTTCAAAGATAATAAAATTGTGTAATAAAATATAATCCTTGCCAAATAATAACATTGAAATTGACCAGAATGGCAGACTTCTTATATAAGTCCATCTGATTTGTGCTTGTGCAGTGTAACAATCAAGGCATGAACTTGAAGACTTAATGGATGAGTTGGAAAGTAGAGTTCTGCGATGGCAAAAAAAAGGAAAGTAGAGTTCTGGTTTCTTCTTTTTACTGATATGAAGGATGAGGGTTTCTTGGTTTTAATATCAGTGCCTATGCTTTTGACTGCCATTATGTGGTTATCATTGACTGTTTTGAGCTATACTTCTTAGATTATGGTTGGACTCATTTGCCTTGTTCTTGATGTTTCCCAGATGAAATTTTGATTTCTAAATGCTGGTGATGCTCAATTCACTAATTCTAATTTCCTATGGTTTAGTTATACAATTAGATATATTTTTCTAGGCAGTACACAAGTTGTGATATGAGATGCATTGTTCATTTCTTGTAAATAGTGGGAGTTGCTCTATGTTGATCTTTTGGCTTCGAAAAATCTTTACATTTGGCACATTTTGAATTGTAACAATCCTCCTTTTTCCTGCCTCATCCCTATCCAATTATAGTACTCACACACACTTAGGATTATTTCACTTTCTTTTTCACTTGTTTCTGTTAGAGCTACTGTGGCTCGCAGATAAAACAAGAGTAATTAACTAAGAAGGAAAATGAAAGCAGTGGAAAATGGAGTGACATAACAAAATTTTGACTTTGAAAACTTGCACTACAGAGACTACCACTGCACACAATAGACCACAATAATCCTCATACCGATCCATTGTTACATCCTTGATTCACATAAAAGATTCTACCTTTATCAACTCTTACCATAATCTCAACTCTACTTTAACCAAAACCCATAATAAATAGCAAAGACAAACAAGAAAGGAACAAAAATTAACTCAAAGCTGAAATAGGAACACAACATCACATACACGACAGCACCAGGTTTCGTTGACTGAAATGGTAGAGATGACCGAGAATCAACGTAGAACCACCAAGAATTGAAGCTTGACAGATCGTGAATAAAGAGGGCTGGTAAAGGCTGAGAGAGAGAATGACGAAGGAGGATGGAGGATGGAGTTTCGACGATAATGTTACATAAGTGTGGCTCCGACGAGGACAAGAAACAGAGACGAATGGTGGTGGCTAGGGTTACATCAAAGAGGAATAGGGAAAAGGGTGAAAGATGATGGGTGATGCGGTGATGTAGAAGGTGGAGATAATGAATCTAGGGTTTTAGAAGCAGAGAGTTGAGTAAAGAAGGGAAATTACAAATTGGTTTTTGGAATTTGATATTGGGATTGAATGTGGCCTCAAAAATAGGCTAAGTTCAGCCGGGTAAAATAGGAATAGAGTAAAATAATGAAGGGCAAAATGGGAAGACAAATTTTTATTTATTTATTTATTTTCTTTTTTTTAAACACAAAATAATATTTATTAATTTTTTTTAGTCAGACGGAAGGAAAACAAGCAAATACATATTAGCGACGGAAATTAGAGATGGAATAATTCCGTCTCTATTTCCATTTCTAAATTTAGCAATGGAATTTAGTGATGGATTTGAAATGGAAATTAGAGACGGAAAAAATTCCATCGCTAATCCATCCCTACATGAAATTAGCGACGAAAATTAGAGACGAAATAATTCTGTCTCTAATTTCCGTCACTAATCCGTCTCTAAAATTAGCGACAAAATTATTCACGGTTTAGAGACAGAATAGGGACGGAATTCATTCCGTCGCTAATTTCGGTTTCTAATTCCTTTTTTTTTTTTTTTGTAGTGTATGCTTCACCAAAGATGGTGAAATTCTTGCAATAGAGTGAAAAGAATGGAAAAGCACAACTACATTATCTCAAATTTTTGAGTCGCCAAGCAAATCTTGGACAAAATATATAGTATCCACTCTCTAATTCATTTTCTTTGTTAAAGTGGATCTTTGTTTTTGATATATCTCAAATTAAAGTTTCATGTGTTTTGTCACTATACTTCTGAACTCTCTGATCTTCAAACTTTATTATGAAAATTATGCAGGATAGCTTAAGAAATTTATTTTTTTTTTGCCAACCCAGCATAGCTTAATTAACGGCTAGCCTTCATCCTCTTTATCTATCATTGTATGTGGTATTAGTCTCTTCGGGAATTTTATTTTCCTAATTTCTCTGATTATATAATTAAACTTTATTCTTTTTAATTTGCTGCCACGTTCTTGGTGCTGATTTGTGTTGCGGAATGCCCATGTATACATCTACGTACGGATATTAATCGAGTTCAATTAGCTGAGTTTTGACTTATAATCATTTAAAATTAAATTTGAATTGAACAGTAAAGTTCATTTTCGTCCAAAAAAAGAATAGTAAAGTTCATTCTGATCTAAGGACATTTTCATATACAGTTCAATACATAGTAATGAATCATGTAAAATTCGTCGGTTTGTTTCATTTAAAAGCGGAATATTATTTTATCATTCTATCTATTGGAGTATCTATCTAAGTAGAAAACAAGAGCTTGGGTGCTGAATCCTATATTATTTGCAAACTATTATATATATATATATATATATAATATTTCAATTGATCAGAAAAGCAAATATAATATTTATATTATACAAAAACGCCCACATATATATAATTTGATATATTATTAAATATTTATTTTTAATTTTCTTATTTCATGAAAATATTTATTATATTATCTATTTAAAATTCACGAAAAAATATTTAAATTATAATTTATATTTGTGTTAAAATACAAAAATATCCATGCACTTTTACTCAATATACACCTAACACCCTATGCTTTTAAAAAAATATAAAAACACCCATAAACTTTTAAAATGAAGACAAAATTACCATTGCCATTAAATCTTTGTTACGCTGACTATCAGTCCACTGAAAATACTTACATGGAGTTGATATAGCCTCGTAATTTCTTAGCTGGCGCACAGTGGAGGGAAAAAGTTTGTATTATTAAAAAGATCCACCCCCATCATTATCGTGATCTATTAGCCACGCTCACATAGCGAGTTAGTACAGGTTTTGGTCCTTTGTCTTAAAAGAAAAAAATGTTATTTTTTTTAATAGGTAGTTGGATCAAGATCTCAACAGTCCAGATTTAATATATTATAAAAATATTATTATTATTATATTTTTATAATATATTAAATCTAAACCGTTGATATCTTGATTCAACGATCCATAGAAAATAAAAAAAGACCTTCTTTTATTTTGAGGTAAAGAAGAGAAACGGGGTCCGCAGCTATCCCTCCTCCTTTCCGACAGTCTCACCGTCGTGTCCATCGCCGCACCTGGTCTCTTTCCTCTCTTCTAGTTGCTGCCTCCCATACCCCTTTTCTCCTCCTCCATCCCTCTTCATCACTCCTCGGCTCCCTCCCTCCCATCTTCTTCACTCAAAAATTACACCCCGCACCCCCGCACCTTCTTGACTTTATAAACAAAAAAATATAGAAAAAGACTAAAGCAGAAATGCAAGAGCCAGAAAAAGAAATTTAGGAACAAAATATTTATATAGATTTTGAAATCTTCAACTTATAGTCTCCCTTATAGATCTGCAATTTTCAAAACTCTGACAAAAACGCTGTTTGTCGACAGAAATGGCGACCCTTGAAGAAGACAAGAAGATGACGATGTCTTGCGAGTAAGTCATCTTATGCCCACGACTTCAACTTACCATTGCGGTGGAGCATCTTCATCCAAGAAGAAGCACCGATCGGTGCGAGAAACTGAGCATGAAAGAAATTGATTTGGAGGAAAGAGGTTTTGATAAATAAATTTGTTGAAACAATTTATAACAATAATAGTCTACATCCTTTCCAGTCTACAACTCCAAATTAGCCAGCTTCTTTAAGAAATCTCTGGCAACGTTGGAGGGCACCAAAATGCGAGTTCGACGTATGAGAGAATTTTCCGGCCATCCTCCCCTATGTAATCGCCGGCAAAACAAAACACATAAAGGCTGGGCTTGAGAACTTGAGTTCAAGGAAGAAAGGGGAAGAGAGTATCTTCACACTCATGCCACGTGTTCACTTGTCAACTAAGAATCAATTACATATGCCACATGGAAACCAGCAGGAAAACTTGCAGGGAGAGATGCATCACCGTTGATTTCTCTTTCTATTTATTTTTTATTGAATATATATATTATTAGATTAATTTTTAATGATTAAGATTTATAATGATAGATTTTTATTTTAATGTTGCTCCCTTCCGCACTATTTATAAGCTATTTTCTCTCTCATGATGATGGTCCTCCTTATAAGCAACTTTCACCTTATGTCTGAAAATATAAACTTATTTTTCCTATTTTATCCTTATTATATGCATAATATATAATTAATTATCATACACACCAAAAGTTATATTCAGGAGAGAGAAATAAAGAGATTAGATGAATGAAGTTAATAAAGCTTTGGGAAAATGTATATGTTACTATCTTTCATACTTTTTATACATTTTCTCTGTTATACTCTTTTCATAAATAGAGGTATATATGAAAAAAAAAAGACATTTTGATACATTTATTGCTTTTAACTACCGGTTCATTTTAATCAAGGGGACAGTTGCGTATAAATAGGACCGGAGGGAGTATTATTTACATATTATTAAATCTCAACAATTGAAAGTTGATCTAATGATAGATACACTCATTGGAAAGTAAATATAGAGGGAAATTAATGGAGACACCTCTCTCCAAAAATTTTAACGGTGTTTATCTAATATTAATGGAAATGGTAATTTTGCCCTCATTTTAAAATTTTATGGGTATTTTTGTACCTCCAAAAAACATATGGTGTTAGACGCATTTTTAGTAAAAGTTCATGAGTTTTTTTACACTTTAATCCTTTTTATTTATAGTATTTGTATTTTTTATATATAATATTGGAAAATTCACATTTTATATTATAATTTCAATAAAAATAAAATATTTTTTATATATTTATGTTATTATTCTATTTATCTAACAATTTGTTATTTTTATAGAGATATTTTTTAAATATTAAATTAACGTCATTATATGTTATTTTTTTTATTTTAATCAATTATTATATTATATAAATTATTATAATATAAATAATTAAAATTTATATAAAATTTTATTGACTGAAAAATTACATTGATAAA
Source organism: Inga leiocalycina (assembly GCA_963242795.1). Classification (NCBI taxonomy): domain Eukaryota; kingdom Viridiplantae; phylum Streptophyta; class Magnoliopsida; order Fabales; family Fabaceae; genus Inga; species Inga leiocalycina. The sequence goes on from OY725320.1 coordinate 73,308,201, forward strand.
TTCTATCGTTAAATTTCATCACTAACTCCGAGACTAATTCAGTCTGGAAGTTGTACTTGCCGAGGAAATTTTTCCGTCAATAAATTTCATCACTAATTTGTTGACAAAATTATGGACCCAAAAAAAAATTAGTGACATCCGTCAAAAATTACCTATGAAAAAAAATTCCATCAGAATTTTTTTATTTTATGTGACGTAGCTTAAATATAATATTAAACATTCAGCTATACCTAATAATATCCAGAGATACGTGACAGTCATAAATTTCTTATTCATTTTGAAAAGGTTGATGGTACAACCAACACAACACAGTGGAGCATTTTTGTATGGGATCAGGAGAAAATTTAGCATTTAAGTTCTGTTCGAACGAGTGGCGCATAGTATAAATAAGTTTTAGAAATGATAAAAATAATAATAAATAATTAAAAAGGGTACAAATTCAATAAAGTCGTTAAATTTGACTTAAGACTATCAGGAGTTTTCTATTCTTATAATTTAACGCTGTTAGGTCAAATTTAACGGTTTTGTTAAATTTACACCCTTTTTAATTATTCATTGTTATTTTTGTCTTTCAAAAATTTATTTATGCTAGACGCTCATCGGATAAAACTTCGTTATTAAAATTGCACCTTAACCATTTTTTATTTGCATTTAGTGCCTTAAAGTAATTTGTAGTGCACTCAAGCACTCAGCAGTCAACACCCATAAGCACTTTATTTATGTGCGTCCATTATCTTAAAATACTTTTTTGTGTAATTTTGCATTTAACAATTTAGAATGCTAAATACTCTGAAAAAATGCTTCAAGGTATTAGATGTACAAAAAAATAGTTTATGTGCTAGACGCATTTGCAAAATTGCTTCAAGGTGCACCACAAAATACTTTTGGTACTAGATATACTTAGAAAAATACTTTAGGATGTTGGATGCAACTTAACCCTTCTTAAAATCTAAAGCTAAAAATCTATTATCAAAAGTTAAATACTAAATGCTCCTACTCACTGGATAACTTAAAACATTAAATTAAATTTGTATCTGAACTCCTTAAAAAGGAAGGGAACGCCTGGATAAATCTTTAATGCGAAGGAAGATTCTTTTCTCTTTCAGGCGGCTACCTAAAGAATGAAGGAAAGGACTTAAGTCTTTTCTTCCTATTGAAGAAAATAATATCAATGGTAACCGCAAGGAATCTGACATATCATGGCTGTCAAAATAAAGGGGTCCATAAAATGTCAGTCTATTATATACTTGTCGATTGAACTCCATAAAAAAACATAAACAAATTCAGATTTTGTGGGGCTTTTAGCTTCAAGCTTTTATACATAGAGGATCATGGCTCCCGGAGGACAAAGATCAGTAGCCTCCATCCTCTTGGTCCTAAACCTAGTTCTGTACTTCATTGTCACAGCAATTGCTTCCTGGGCAGTCAACCATGGCATTCAAAGGTCTCGTGAAACAGGTAATCATAAGTTCTTCATCTACATCACCCAATGAAATCTTACTGTTATATATATACACACACCTACACACATCTCTGCTGGTATATTTCACAAAAATGTGATAAATTAATGAGCTGCACAAGTTATTGTTGTGACTCTAGATTTTATTATTTTTATTAATTGATATTGAGTTGAGTTTAATCAATAGTGGTTGGGTTGGGTCGAGTAGAAGAGACTTATTTTCCTTTAAATAAAGTTCAAGAGTTATTGTCCCAACTGAACTTGATAATGCTTGAATATAACCTATTGAGCAAAAAAAGATATGGTATAAACAATTACATTGAGAGTTATCCTAATAAGACCTCACAATACTTGAATCTAATAACCTATTGTTTGTTGTGGAAATGCAGCGTCAAATCTGTCGCCTCCAGTACAGTTATTTCCGATATATTTCCCAATAGGGAATGCAGCAACTGGGATGTTCATAATCTTCTCTCTGATTGCTGGTGTGGTGGGATTCACCACTTCCCTCATGGGATTGCAAAATGTTTCCATTTGGGATATCTCTAACTTATCTGCAGCAGCCACTTCTTCATTCACATCTTGGGCTCTCACTTTACTTGCCATGGGGTCAGTCTTGTCACCATTATTTATTGTATCCACACACACACATATATATATATATATATTCATTCACTTGAGGTCATTTTCACATGATGCTTCAATCAATTACTCTCATCATTTGGCAGATTCGCTTGTAAAGAGATTCAACTTGGCTGGACTGACTCTAATCTGGTAAGCTCCTTAAAATAGCCTCCTCGATCAACTTTCAAAAGCATGAAATTTTTTCCTTATAATATATAAATGGATAGTTACACTTATATATATATATATATATGGGACGAAGCACAAAGCTCCCATTAAGTCAGGCGCGGGAAGTTTGAAAAAACTGTCATATTATTTATGACTCATAAATAATATTTGTTTGGATTTCAAGTTTTACATTGAATATAATATTTAAAATTAAGAGATGGCCAATTTTTCACTTTAGTTATTCTTCATATAACAATAAGAATTCAAACTGTTTGATAAATGCGTTAAAGGTTCATCATTTTTATATAACAATATATTCAAGACTTATTTGTAAAGAAAAAAGAATCTCTCAAGGTCATTCATCTGCAATGAGCTCTCTAGAACTTATAGTAAGCATTTACTTTATGAATCTTGACAACAAATTAAGAGTTGGGTAGAGAGATAACAAAGATGTGCATTAATTTTTTGCAGCGATCTTTGGAGATTATCACAATAGTTGTGAGTGGAACACAAATGTTGTGCACTTGTGTTATCCATGCTGGGGTTTCTGGCTAATTCTAATGAGGTATACAGATTGATGGCATATAGCGAGTCGTGGGAAAATATTCTACAAATCAATCACCATACAGAATTAACTTGCTTTACTTTTACCCCTTTTTTTATTCTTTTATTTTATGTCTGACTGACAGTATATATGGATTTGATATATTGTAATTCGGTTGTGAACATTTTCACCACCAGTCACTGCCTTATTTCAGTTATGTATGTTGTGTTTGTGTGTGTGTGGGGTGAAGCAGTCAAAAAGATGACTGTGAGACAGAAGACCTATCAGAAAAGCATTGCACATGACAGTGATTCGATGAATGATACTGGAAAAAAAAAAAAAAAGATTCGATGGATGAGAAAGTAAATCATTGTGGACAGTAGGATCACGTGAAAAAAGGGGCATTCCGAGAATCGAACTCGGGACCTCTCGCACCCAAAGCGAGAATCATACCACTAGACCAAATGCCCACTGTTGGGGGTTAATGCTAGTTAAAATATATAGATAGGTTTTTAAATCCTTATTTAATTATTTTATATTTTGTAAAAATTAGAAAAATAAAAAAAATAATAGAAAAAGAATTTTGAAACTGTAAAATTTTAAATAAGATATTTTTTTAAAATTAAGTTATAAATTATTTATTAAGTTTTGTCATTTCCTGATCAATTCTTAATAACAAACATGATTTAAGATTTTATAATTTTAAAATTATTTTCCTATCATTTTTTCAAAAACAAATACCATTTTATATGGATAACCATCAAAACTTTAATCCCATTTATAAAGCAAAATAATTGAAATAGTCATTATGATTCATTAAGTTACTAGGTTTTTTTCTTGCCATCAGAAAAAGATAATTTCATAAACACAAAAGCAGCAACACAGTGCGAAGTAGAAGTTTGAGAGAAAGGATGAAGAAAACATAAAGCAAATTTTTAATTAAACCAAGATTAAACAAACTAGTGGTTAGCTGTTGTACTTGTGACAGAAGTCTTTCACATCAAATGAGAAAAACATGACGCATGTAATTTCATTAGATTACTAGGTTATTGCCTAATGTTATGATTAGCATGAATATAATTTTTGAATAATGTAGTCCCAGATCCATAATACTGTACAACAAAACAAGAAGAGCAAGTTGATGTTGATGGTTCCAGAGATAGCAGAGGGTGTGCAGCATGTGGCGGGGTTATTAGGGATCATCAGGGCATCTGGTTGTGTTGATTTCAGCAAAAGCTGGGGCATAACAACTCGGTTGCTGCGGAAATTCACACAATCCACAGCGGACTACATTTATGCAAACAGTTGGGGTTCACAAGGATCAGGCTTTTCTCAGATTCCTTATAGGCTATTCAATTACTATTCATAAACGGTGGAACGGATTACCCATTGTTCGACGTTATCTCAGCTACTAGGTCCCTAATTTACAGGGATTGGGACTTGGTAATTGCTCATACTAATAGAGAGAATATCCGGTGCGCTGACTACCTGGTGAGGAATGCTCAGTTGAGTAATCAGGAGTTTTTGGCGATGGACACTGCACCTGTGGAATGCAATGACCTTTTCGTGATGGAATGTGGTGGCATACCAAAGGACTACTTTGTGATGCTAGATCCCTAGCACTCTATTTACTTTCAATCCTTGCTTGCCTTTGTACTCAAAAAAAAAAAAAAGAGAGAGAGCAAGTTAAACAAGGTTATTGGGAAGAATGGATACTATTCATAATCTTGTTAAAACAATTTACATAATCCATAATGGTAAAAAACAGCTGCAGAACCAGGTCAAAAAAAAAAAAAAACAGCTGCAGAGAATGCTTCTTGGGCAATAATTTCTATATTTTTCGTTTTTAGTTGTTCACTTGTTCTCTGAGCGTGACTATATTTTTGAGTATTTTCAAATAGAATATCATTATCCGCCGTTTGAAGTTGCCCAGTATATCTGGGAGCTCTCCACCCTCAGCGGCGGACATAGAAACGCTAACAAGGAAGCATGAAACATTGAAGCTATGCATCGAAGCGTTCCCTGGGAAACAATCAATTGCACTACAAATCGTAGAAATTTTCAGATTGGATTATCTCGACACACTTTATCTTCGTTTCATTTCCCTCTTCTTTACAGTTTCACACTCACCCATGAACTGTAAGCATGGCGCTTTTCTTTGGGTCGCTTCCCCACCGTCTCTACCTCTAAATTCTGGTCCTAAGTGTGTAATTTGCCCAAAATTTCGCCCAACCCCTTGTGCGTTCCTTCAGGCGAAAACGACCCTTTGGCTGGTGAAGAAGGCGAGGCTTCAAATTAGAGCTTCAGCCGGTGAAAATGGTGACACAGCGAATTGGTCTAAGTGGGTGCCCACCAGCGCTCTAGCTGCTGATAAAGTTCTCAGATTGATTGCTGGTGCCACAGCTAGCCCAATTGGTCAGTACATAGCTTCACCCACCACGTTTCTCCATTCTGTTGACCCCCGAATCAAATTGGTGAGTGACTTTGAAATCAATTCTTCGATTTTGGCAATGAATTGAGGCGAGCTTGTTTATGAAAACGTTTTGATTTTGAGTTGCAGATGAATGGATAATAGCAAGTGTAAAATAATAGTTTAATTTCCTGTCATATGCCTTTATATGCTTAGCAATGACGACTAAGTATTTTTATCTTTTAGGTTTATTGAGAAAAGTATAGCTTTGGTTTGCTACTGCCCAGTATAATTTGTGATATCCTCCTAGAAGCCGTTGATAGAGGACAATGTAATTACCAAAATTGAAACATAAGAATAAGTCAATGAGTACACCGATTTCCATCCGTTTCATAAAATATGAAATGACGATGCATCAATTAACTTTTTGATTAGCTGAGGTCTTGAATAAAGCTATTTGAACATGGTAATGAAGTTTTCTTTGATACATTCTGGATTGCTTTTGATATATTCTATAAATAAATGTTGAAGATTTCTCATTATCCATAAAATATGGTGGAATGATCAGCAATTGTTTAACATTTCAGAATCTTTGTCTTACTGAATTTCTTTGAATGTCTCAGTTTTTTTTTTGTTTGGTTCTGTGTGTGGGGTTTTTTTTTTTTTAAAAAAATATAATTAAATCTGGCTAGTTTTACAGGTATGGCTTTTGGCTTTGGTTGTTCTGCCAGCAAGGTCGCATGTAGTCATGCGATTTGGATTAGTTATATATTTGACTCTGCTATCAGTTTGGACTCTGCCAAAAGATGTTTGGATGGTAAGTAATTTGAAACTATTAACTCATCTTGCTTAGGGAAGTTCACTGTGCTAGCTGAGATATAACCCACAATGCCATATGCTTATGTAGATGGTTTGTTTACTGCTTTATAAAATGTATATTTGGTGAGTTGATCATTAATTTGAGGTTCATGGGGTTGTCTGATGCTCTACATGATGTTCACTGTTTTCCCCACTTTGCCTTAATTAATGGTATTTATCCTGTGTTCCCTATTCCAGTATGCTCTCATGGTTGATTGCTTATTTCATGAAATAATTTAACCCATTTGAAATATTACTTCTCTTAGTCCCTGAAGATGGATGCCCTTGAGATTTTACTTCAATTAGTATATTGTAAATGAAGGACCTTTTGCATCAACCACAACATTCCCCTTCCCCTCTTTTATCTTGTCATTGATACTTGTCGACATATTTACAGTTGTTTCCATATTGGGATGATGTGCTAAGTTAAGGAATTTCTTAATTCCACAATTGTGCAGGATCAATTGGGAAGAGTGTATTTACTCTCAGGATTGTTATTCATAATGTTAGGGCTTGGTGCAGATGGTGTGCCCCCACTTGTCCAGTCAAGAACCCCGCCTCCTGCCATGATGGGGCTTCCTGATCTTCCTCTATCTTTAAGAGGTTATTCTTATGTAATTATGAAGTTAGGTCCACTAACCTTTACAAGGAAAGGGTTATCTGTTGCAAGCACCACGGCGTGTTTAACTTTCATTGTAAGTGACTTTCCTCACTTCTGTCTATCCTTTCTTTCACTTTTAACATCTTTGGCACTTAAATTATTCTTGCTTATTGAATTTGGATTGGAAAAGATTATGAACTTTTAGAATTCAGTTACTGCAAAACAATGAAAGCTAGTACACGTTTGTTTTGCTCTTTATACGGAAGTCATGACTTGTGTATGAGAACGGGCTCTTTATTTATTTGCAAGGTATTTCAAAGTGCGAGCCTCTGCCTTGCTACCACAACCCCAGAACAATTAGCGTCCGCTCTCCGATGGTGTTTGCTCCCTTTAAGGCACATAGGTGTCTCTGTGTCAGAAATTGTGCTTACCCTTCTGCTCTCATTGAGGTTTGTCAGTCTTGTTTTTGATGAGGTAAGAGAATAGTGAAGATTTCTGCATCAATATTATTTGATAATGTAAGGTTTAGTCTTAACTTTTAGCTTTCAATATCATGAATGATTCAGTTGGTGCAAAGGAACAGCGTTTTGAGTTTTGATGTTTCGACTTTCTAAAGGATAAAATATTTAATAATCAACACTAATTTTATCACATTGCAAGAGAAGGAAGCTGAAAATAGGATTTGGCCAAACTCATGAAATAGGATTTCCCTTCTTTCCCTATTTTGCTGCAGGTCCGAAATGTTGCTTTGGGGATTATATCTCGAAGGATAAATTGGAAACAGCTAACTGTTTTGGAGACAATTGATCGTAAGTAAATACTTATTGCTCTTGGTTCAATGCATCAGCAGACAGTGGAAGGCGTGGTCCTTCTTTTTGATGTTTTACTTTTCACCTTACCAATTGATGGGTATCATCTAAAATTGTCCTGTCATTAATCTTACTTAGTGTGTGTTTGGCAATCTATTCAAAACTAGGTTTTGAATGAAAACGTAGGTTTGGTTGACGAACACTCAAAATTTTTCCAAACCCAGGTTTTGAGAAAAGCTATTTTTTCTGCCTTTTCTCTTGTGTGGGCCTCATCCTCTCTCTCTCATTGGTCCGTTTTCCTTATGTGGGCCCCACCCTCTTTCTCTCATTGGTTCTTTCTCATTATGTGGGCCCCACACCATGAGAAAAAGCTATTTTGACCACAATACCCAAACACTCATATTTTATCAAAATCACTTTTTTTCCATAATCTATTCTCCTCAAAATCTATTCTCCACTTTTTCTCCGAAAGCTATTCTCCAAAGGCTAATCCGAACACATCCTTAGATTCTCTAGGCTCAACCTTGATTTTTATAGAATGTCTAAGCATTAGCACCAGCCCCACATAGTGGGATAAGTCTTGTTGTCATCGTCGTCATTGTCATGTATGCATTAGCAACTGATAAGTAGGTAACTGGATCATGATTTGATATCCTGAACTGAATAGCTGGAATTGTACACTCTGGTTTGTAATCCTGGCCTACTATAGCTAAAGCTGAATAAAATAGCTAAAATTGAAGTCTGTGTTCCTTTCTGTCAGAAAAGCTAGGTTAATGTTTAATGCAGTTTCAATTCACAACTTTTAAATGATCTAACGAAGATATTTCTTCATTGTAATGATTTTTTTTCTTTCCCCTTTTCTTCTTGGGTTCATGATTGCAGTTTTTTTTAACTACTTCCGGCGCATATTCAAAAATATCTTCAGCCATGCAGAGCAAATTTCTCAGGTTTGTTAAATTTACATCTCATTGGCCTCTGCTAATCTTTGTTTGAACATCTTTAGCTTATCATATTTTTAATTCACTCGCCATTAATCTGTTTCAATCATCAACATCGTCATTTAGCCATTTTATCTTTCTGTAATAATTATTTTAACTTGTCTCTAGTTTGTACAGATTCATATCTTAAAACTGTAAGCTGCAAAAACAGTTTAAACATTTTCCCTAGTTGGTTGATTTCAACTAATTAAGGAACATGTAGAAAAACTCATGTCTCAGTCTCGCTCATGTGTTCTTTAGGCAAATCAGTGGTGAAAGATTCTTGAGTTGTCTTTCTGATAGCTGAACAAATAAATTACTGCAGGCTATGATAGTCAGAGGTTTTAAAGGGGACAGTGGCTCTCATAAGATCTACTTCTTGTCGGAACCATCTTTCGGCACGGCTGATATCTTATCGCTCTTGTGCTTGACAGTTCTCATAGGAGCAGCCCTCCTGTCTGAGCGCTACCTTGTCTAGTATAGGTATATATAACGTTAATCTTTTGAGTTTTGCAAGAGCATTATATATATGCATATGCATTATATATATGCATATATATAATGTTATATGTATACGCATGTATAAATGCATAAGTCACTCTTATTCCTCATTTTCTGGATTAGCAGGTGGAAAATGATAATGGAGTTTTCCTGTTTGATCGGAGACAGAGCCACCCCAGTTAATTATTTGGTTGCCTTATGAAGATATTAAGTAAAGGGGCAGACTGATACAGAGGGGTAAATAAATTTATAGATGATGAGAGAAATTTGGATTAGCACTTTGGTAGTTTTGTTTTTGTTAGGTGAATTTATTCAATGATTTACTCGGCATTTATGATGGTGTTTTTTAGCGTCTGCTTACTCAGCTTATGTATTCAATAATTTTAGGATGGATTTGGGGAAAGTCACCCACCAAAAATTTTATTATTGAGAAGGGCTTGTATCAGAAGATCGATATTTTGTATGAAAAAAATTTATAGCACTAATATTTTGTGTATAAAAACTCATCAGTTTCTTCTCACTGATAAAATTCCAGAATTTTCAATGAGGGACCTGAAGAGAAATATGAAGACTGAATTGATTTTCATTCAGGCAGATTACGTATATATATACATAGATGAGTCCCGACACACTACTGTATAATCAAGGAAAAAATTAAAAAACTAATTATCTAATCTCGCCTATGATTGTGGATCTAACTTTTCTTTCAAGTTCGGTGGTCAACATTCGGTGGTCAATCATTCGGTGATTCTACACTCCCCCTCAAGTTGGAATGTAGATATCAATTAAGTTCAACTTGCCAATCAGATACTCAAACCTGTCCTTAGGTAGTCCTTTTGTGAGGATGTCTGTGGTTTGTTCTTTAGAGGGTATATACCTTAGATCAATAATACCCTCATCAACTTTTTCTCTTATAAAATGTCTGTCTATTTCGATATGTTTAGTTCTATCATATTGAATTGGATTATGAGAAATATTGATTGCAGCCATGTTATCTCAATAGACATTGATTGGTAGATTTATAGACTTCTTCAAATCTTCAAGAACACGCTTTATCCATATGCTCTTACAAATTCCTAGTGCTATAGCCCTGTATTCTGTTTCAGCACTGCTTCTTGCAACAACACTTTACTTTTTGCTTCTCCATGTGACTAGGTTACCCCACACATATGTACAATATCTAGATATGGATTTCTTGTCTTCTCGATCACCTGCCCAATTAGCATCTGAAAATAACTCTACAATCCTTTTGTCAGTTTTCTTAAACAGCAAGCCACGTCCTGGAGATCCCTTTAAGTAACGAAGGATCCTGTAGACTTCATTCAAATGTTTTTGTTTAGGATCATGAGAATGCTGGCTGACCACACTTACTGCAAATGCAATGTCTGGTCTAGTATGAGACAGGTATATTAGTTTGCCTACCATCCATTGATAGTTCCTTAAGTCCACTGCGTTATTGAGATCTGCATCTTCATATATTTTATCTACCCATATAGGTGTGTCACTGGGTTTGCAACCTATCATCCTTGTTTCCTTTAAAAGATCGAGTGCATACTTCCTTTGAGAGATATAAATGCCTTTCTTGGATCGGGCAACTTCCATTCCAAGAAAATACTTCATTTCTCCAAGATTTTTAATCTGGAATTCTCGTGCCTGGGCTATCTTAATTTGATTGATTTCCACCTCGTCATCTCCTGTAAGGATTATATCATCAACATATACAGCCATAATAGTCATCTTACCTTTATAATGTTTGACAAACAAAGTATGGTCACTCTACCCTTGAGTATATATCTATGTCTCTTCAGAACCTGGGTGAATCTGTCAAACCAAGCACGCGGAAATTGCTTTAACCCATATAACGACTTCTTTAACTTGCAGACTTGGTCACCTTTTTTTCTTGCAAACCCTGGAGGTAACTTCATGTACACCTCTTTCGTGAGTTCTCCGTTGATGAAGGTGTAATGCCCCAATTTTTAATTAAGGGCTAATGAGCATTAGTGTGGATATTTATGAATTTAAATGGGAATTACTAAGTTTTTTATGGCTATTTTAATTAATACGTCATCATTATTGAGAAATTGGAAGAATGAAATTATTAGGCAAGTAGTTGGTGATTAATGAGAAAATTAATTACTAACTATGAGAGGAATGAGAAATGTAATTAAAATGACTAATGGAGGGATTAAAGTGATTAATTGGTTATCATGTAAATTATTTGGATGTTTTTGGGAAACAATTGTATATATTGGGATTAGTGGTATATTTTTGTGTAATCCCTAAGTTAAGGGTAATGAATTGTGGGCTTTGTGCCTTTGTAAAACCCTTATTAATGAATAGAACCCGAGTGTGTCAGGAATTTGCATTATACTCTAATATTTGTGAATGGAATCAACCTGTGCAAGCCATTTATGTATTTGTATTGTGAATACGAGACCATTGATGAACAAGTTTAGAAAAGTTTTTTCAAATTCAGTTTTGGGCAAAAGATTATTTCAATAAGCCCCAAATAATTTATGGTCTCTAATTTCTCATTTAATTACGTATTTATGAACTTAATCTCGGCCTTTGGTTGGAAGGGGGTTACAGAAGGCATTTTTTACATCGAGTTGATGCAGATTCCAATCTAAATTCACTACAATAGATAATAGAATTCAGATGGTATTAAGCTTGGCTATTGGAGCAAATGTTTTTGTGTAATCCTCCCCATATTTTTGTGTAAAACCTTGTGCAACCAATCTAGCTTTATATTTTTCGAGTGTTCCATCTACTCTATACTTAGGAGTGAACACCCATTTGCATCCAACGACCTTTTTCCCTTGTGGTAGATTTATTACATCCTATATCTTATTTTGCTTGAGAGCCTCCATCTCTTCTAAGATAGCATGTCTCCACTCAGGTATAGCCATAGCCTTATCAATCGTGTCTGGTATCCTTATTCTATCAAGATGAGAGACAAATGCATTGTACTTAGATGAAAGTGCCTTATAAGAGACAAATTTCTTTATAGGATATCTAGTGCTTGATCTGGGTTGTCTAGGTTGTTTCCACATTGCAATAGGAAGATTAAGATCAAAACCTTCTATTTCTCTTGGATCTACTTCTGGGACCGACTGCTGGTGAGTGCTAATAAGCTGTGGTATATTACCTCTTTTGTGTCGTCGCATGTAGGTATTACCCCACATATTTGTGTCTCCCCCTGGAATTGGCACATTATCAGAGGTATCAAGGTTATAAGGATTATCAAGAATCTTAAAGTTGTTATCAGGAGTATCAGAGGTATCAAGAGCAGGTTCTATGTGGGTAGGTATATAAATTGTGATTGTTTGGTCATCCTTTGGTGTTTCACTTGTCTGAAATTCACCAATTCTCTCCCCCTGAATTGCAGACAAGGCATAAAAAGGTGCATTTTCAAGGAAGGCGACATCACAAGTAACAAATAAATGTTTGGAGACCGGATCATAATACTTGTATCTTTTTTCAGAATGAGAGTAGCCAAGGAAGACACACCGAAGGGCTCTAGGGTCTAGTTTGTTGGTGTGATGGAGATAAACATATGATGTGTAACCAAACACTCAAAGTGGCATAGTGTTTTCTTGGTATGGGAGGTTATAGTATTGGTGAAGAAGTTGAAGTGGCGTTTTGTAAGATAGTGGTCGGCTTAGCATTCGGTTAATGAGAAATGTTGCAGTTAGGACATCATCATCTCAATGATATTTAGGAACAATACTACTAAACATGATGGCTCTAGCAGTCTCAAGAATATGGCGATTCTTTTGTTCAGCAATACCATTCTGTTGAGGTGTATTGGGACAAGTACTTTTGTAAACAATGCCATTTTCAGCCAGGAAGGTAGATAAGGCTTGATTGAAATATTCAGTCCTGTTTTTTGTGTGCAGAATCTGGATTTGGGTTTGGAATTGAGTTCAGATCATGGAGTGGAAGTTAAGGAACATTTGATACACCTCTGTTTATCTTTCAACAAGTAGACCCAATTGACACGTATATGGTCATCAATGAATGTTATGAACTATTTTGTTTTTGATTAGTTTGGTGTACGGGATGGTCCCCATAAGTCACTGTGAATTGTAGAAAAGGGTTTTGAGGCTTGGTATGAGATTTTTTGGAATGAAGTACGATGATGCTTAGCCTTTTTACATGAATCACATGAAAATCAAAGGTACTTTTATTAGAAACGAGGGATGGAAACATTTGAGACATGTAATTTAAATTAGAATGACCTAAACGTTTGTGCCATAACTCCAAGTCATTAGTTACTATATTTACTCTGAGGACGATCACTTTCATCAAGGTAATAAAGACCATCAAGTTCTTTTGCACTCCCAATCGTCGTCCCCGTCAGCAAATCCTGAAAAATACAGTAGGTAGCAAAGAAGTTAGCTTGACAATGTTCATCATTAGCCAATTTGCTTACGGATAGTAAATTACACTTTAACTTTGGAACATGTAATATGGAGTGAAAAGTAAGTGCAGCGGAGATTTTGATGGAACCAGTTCTAGTAACAACAGGTTCAGAATCATCAGAAATTCATACAGTTACACCTTTGGTGATAGGAGTATAGGATGAGAAGAGAGCCTTATTGTCAATCATATGATTTGAGGCACCTGAGTCAACAATCCAACAATTCCCTGTACATTGTTCTTTTATCACAGCCAAAGCTTAAAAGAAATTACCTCTCTTGACCTCTGTGGCAGTAGGCTTTGTCGTAGTCTGTAGTGTGGCTAGCATTTTCATGATTTGGTGTAGAGGATCACTTTAGGATGATTCCTTGGAAGTTTCAGACACGTAACCTCTTCATTTCTTCGGCTTCCAGTAAGCAGTTTTACCTTAGCAGTTCTAGCAAGTATCCTTAGTGTGCCCTTGTTTCTTACAATGATCACAAAATGGGCAACCTTTAGAACCTTTTGGTTTCGTGGATTGAACAGCAAGTGCTGAGGCATGAGAGGTAGCAGCGGAATTATTCAGATTTTGAAGTATTGATTTACATTTATCCTCTTCATTTCGCAAGAAAGTATAGACTTCATACACAGACGGTAAGGGTTCTTGACTAAGAATTCTAGCCCGAACATCATCATAAACCACATTAAGACCAGCAAGCAACTCATATACTCTCCCTGCTTCTTTTGCTTTGCGATCTTCTTGAGCATCGGCCCCACAATGATAAGTTTGATTTTGTAGGGCATCAAGCTCTTGCTAAAGTGAGGATTTTTCTAGATAATAATAATCAAGTGGCATGTGGTCCTGTTTTAGTTGCCATATCCTTTTCTTGACATCAAATATGCATGACCTATTTCCCACAAGACTATATGTTTCACGAAGAGCTTCCTAAATTTCTTGAGATGAGGGAAGATACATAAAACTTTTATTAATTGAGGATGACATTGCATTGATTAACCAAGAGGATACTAATGCATTCTCAGACTTCCATTTGCGGAACTCCTTGGTTTCCAATGTTGGTGGCCTTTTTGCTTCACCAGTTATATACTTGAGTTTGTCATGTCCATCGAGGGCAAGAGTCATGGATTGAGATCACTCTCGATAATTATCGCTAGTAAGTTTCTTAGAGATAAGGAGGATCGTAGAGAGGTCATTAGAATTAGATCGAGGCACAGAGGAAGAGGCATCAAAACTATAGACATAATGACCGGAAAAGATGACAAAGTGGTTTTTCAAATTTCAGAAATACCAGTTTAGTTCTTCGATTTTGCAAAATGACAGTTTGATCTTCCTGATTGTAAAATGACAATTTGATCCTCTAAATTGTGCAAATGACAAATTAGTCCCAACCCATTTAAATAATAGAGTGGTTTTTGAACAAGAATTGTGAACAATGTACTTGTCGCGTGTAGAATTTGAGATAATGACGACGATGAAGGTCCGCCACCGGCTGTGTCATGTGGACTGCGTCGGATGTCTGGAGTGCTTCAACGGAGTCGCTGAAGGTGGGAGAGGTTAGAGGAGGCGACGCCGAACACTAACCTTGAAATTGAGAGCACTGGAGACGAGTGATCTGAGTGGGTGATGGAGGTAAGCGAGTGGGCAGAGAAGGCTCTGGAGGACAACGGTTATCTGCTGATCGCTTGAGTCGAGACGATGGTGAGATCACAGTCACAAGGTTCTGACTCCGATGAAGGTCGATGCGGTTGCCTTCTTCCTGTCGAATGGGCTGTCAATGGTGGACTGAAAAATGGTGAGTCTGTGGCTGGCCTAGATTATGACTGATGATATTGACAGAGATTGGAAATCACAGTGGGTCGGTGTTGGAACACGCCGAGACAACACTGGACGGAGTTGAGAACACTGATGTCGATGCTGGTTCTAAGAGATATGGAGAACACAGAGGGCATAGTGAAGAAGACAGGTATGTATTCTCTCCAATTGCTCTGATACCATGAAGAGAAATATGAAGACTGAATTGATTTTCATTCAGGCAGATTACGTATATATATACACAGATGAGTCCCGACACACTACTGTATAATCAAGGAAAAAATTAAAAAACTAATTATCTAATCTTGCTTATGATTATGGATCTGGCTTCTCTTTCAATTTCGGTGGTCAATCATTCGGTGATTCTACAAGACCTTTCACTAATTTTTCCATATTTTTTAAGCTCATATTGCACTAATGAGCATAGTCAACTTGTCTTTGTAAAAAAAAAAATTGGTCTTTCTAAATTTTCAAATGTTAAGTTTTAATTTATAATTTTAATGATAATTTTTTCCCAAAAAATGGAAACTTATAAAATATCTTGGTATTTTAAATTTTGTATCTTTTAAATATTTTGAAATAAAAAATAAATTAAATCTAGATTATCCAAAGGAACATCATGAATGGGATTTTTAGGTTCCTATTTGTTTTAGATTTTTAGAAGTGTTTTTTAAGTTTTGGAAGTAAGACATGAAAGGAGTTTTATCTTAGTTAGTAGAAAATTTTTTGAAAAAGCACTTTTTGTGCTTCCCAAACAGCCAGTGCAGACGTGTGTGCGTGCAGGGATGTATTCCACATTTGATTATCATATGATACAATTCATAAGTAGTCATTTCTATTCAACTATAGTTGCATAGAAATATGGTATTCCTTTCTATCCTTAATATAAGACATATTTAACTAATCTAATTAGATTAAAAAATTTAGTTAAGTTAGTTAATATTATTTGTTTTTTCAAAAACACCCTAATTGTCTTCTAATCCAGGTTATCTAACCCGGACCAGACCGGCTAAACTGGACCGGAAACCGGCGACCCGGTCACTAAATTGTTCTGGTCCGGTGACTCAATCCGGGTCAAGATTTTTTTATTTTTTTTATTTTTTATATTTTTCCTTTAGAATTTCATACTATAAGCCTAAAATATTCCATTTCTTATTGGTTTGGTCCCGGTTTAGCTTCGATTTGACTCCGGTCTAACCCACTAATCCTTGACCCAGTATCCCGACTTGTTCACTGACTAGTTCAGGTTTAATTACCTTGCTTTTAATTCCATTATTCCCCCTCTTCCTTAATTATTATTAAGTGAGCATCAATAGGAGTAAATTAGAAAAAAAAAATTATAAATTTGAAAAATAGATCTTATATTTAGGACCAAGAATAACTCTCCAAATAAGTTCTATATTAAAGATAGGAGGGAGTATATAGTATATATCTCATCTTTGAACTTCAAATTAGAAGATCAAAAAGTGGAGTGAGCACAATTTTTTGGGTTTGGAATACATATTAAGTAAGCCGAAAATCTCAGCCTGAGGGATACATAGTATACATATTCATGTTTTTGACCAATTTGAATAATTCAAATAAATTACTCCTCCGATCTTTAATATAAGATATATTTAGGGAGTTGTTTTTTATCCTAGATATAAGAAATAATTTTCTTATTTCTCATTTTTTTTTAATTTACCTTTGTTGATGTTCCTTCAATAATAATCAATGAGGAGAGAGAATGAAGGAATTAAGGAAGATGAATAGGATATTTTAGAAAATATATGTAAGGTTAACTAGCCTACCTAACTTCCTTAATCTAATTAAATTAGATAAATATGTCTTACATTAACAATTAGAAGGAGTGCCTATAGTAATGATTCACTTTATCGTAGCAAACAAGTGGTTGAAAAATCCCTTTTTGACCCCTACGTATTGACCAGTTGCTGCCCTTGCATTTGACAAATCATCTCCTAAGAAAATTCTTCATAGGATTCATTCTATACCTTCCAAATAAATACATGGTATCAAAACTTGTTCCAAATTATCTTAACTGATTTTGTCGTGTTTAGGATAAGTTGATCAGGTTGAAGTTATATTTTTTCCTCCCCTCACTAAACCTAAAACAATTGTATTTTGAGTTAAAAGATAGAAAAAATTGTAATTTAATAACCATGTTTTGTTAAATTATCGATGATTATTTATCGAAGAATTTTCTATTTGTAGTTGTAGATTAATATGGTTTTATTTAAATATTAGTCTTTACATGATTACATATAAATATTTGGGTTAACACAATCATCCCTCAAGTTCGCCCCTTATGTTAGTTTTGGTCCCTCAATTTTCAAAACATAGGTTTTGGTCTCTCAAGTTATTGTATTTAAAACATTAGTTCCTGTAATTTAATGAAAACCTGGACAATTTTGCTTTTAGATGGACCAAGACTCGTGAATTATGGTTTCAAACTTGATATATCAAAAACCAAAATGAGGTTAAACATAAGGGACCAAAGATTATATTAAGGAAAAATCCCACATAAAAACCATTACTGATAGAGAGGTGATTTCAATATTCATATTGTATAAAAGGTGTGAGTACATCAGTTGTCCTTTTTGAAATTAGCAGGGAATTAAGGGAATGACCTTCTGCAAAATAAAAGAAAAGATTGAATTAGAGAAATAAGAAGTTGCGCAAGTTTGAGAGCAAGAGAAAAGGGAATTAGCGGTGGAGAAGTGGAACGGAAGGGAGGTAATTAAATTTTGATGGCACAATCTTCTGCTCTTTATCACGCGATCATGACAATGGCATTCTTGGTCTTAAATTTGATGGGTGTGTTTGGTGGGGAGCTGGGTTTTTAGCTTGGAGGATGGTGAACGTTGTAGGTGAAGGAGGTAGGAGATTGAAGTTGGAATGCCAATTGTGAAGTTGAATGTTATAACCTCAAGGTGTTAACTTTTATTGATATCGGTATGTTGTTGTGTGATTAGGAGGGTGATCGAAGTTAATAAAGTGCTGAGTGTTGTAGGGGAAATCGAAGAAGGTGTTGATTGGTGTCGAGAGGAAATGCAGAAATCCTAACCTTTGTACTGTCATTGCCTTGCTGTTGTCTATCTATTTCCTAAAGTGAACTTGTCAATTTTAAATATGAACTTGGTAAACTCATGTCTAGTGTGAGAATTTTTCCAAACCTACATTCTCATTTTCTTAAATGGCCATTTCTTTAAGTAAATTTGTCATTTTCATATCAAAACTTGTCATTTTTAAATATGAACTAGGTAAACCTAAGTCAGGTGTGGGAATTCTTCCAAGCTTGCATTCTCATTTTCTCAAGTAGTTATTTCATTAAGTAAACTTGTCATTGTCATATCGGAACTTGTCATTTTTAAATATGAACTAGGTAAACCCATGTCTAGTATGAGAATTCTTCCAAGTCTGAATTCTCATTTTTTCAAGTGATCATTTGCTTAATTGAACTTGTTATTTTCATATTGGAACTTGTCATTTTTAAATGTGAACTTGGAAAACCACTACTAGAAGGACCTTTGTAGGCAGGGATGGTTTAAAAAATATGACCGGTCATATTTTTGTAAATACTGATACAACTTAACACCGGTCCTGCTTCCATGGAGTATAAATAATATTTTATAAACTGGTTGTAATGTAATGCAATGTCAATAAGTTCAAACTGAGTTGGTTTTTAGAATGAAAATTTTCCTTGGCTTTTCTAAAAGGCTCAAACATAGGTTCAAAGTGAAAGTGATGTAATTTAGGTCAGTTTAAAAGGCTCAAATGCTTTTTAAAGAACTGCCTTAATCATTTTTGAAATTGATATAGGGTGAACCTCAAGCTTTGAAGAACTCTAAAGAAGATTTTGAAAGCTATCTAATTGAAGATAGGGACATAAACTAATTTTACTACATATTCCCTTAATAAAAGCCTTCAAAATACATTTGAGTCTAATAGTGCATTATAATGTTCAATAGAATTCTTTAAAAGCTTACCCTAATACCACAATTCACTCAACAAAACATATTAGTCATAATTTCCTCTTAAGCATAATTCCAAGCAAATATCCAATCATTGGACCATTTAAGCAATTTTAATAATCAATTCATCAACTCATTCTCAAAACATCATTCAAGCAAAAGACTATGTAGGTGAAAAGTCACACATTTCAACCTTTTCACATCATCTGTACAACCCACTTCAAAATTGTGTATAATCACAATATACTTAGCTTCACCAAAATTTGAAATTTTCAAAATTTCAACTACTACCCCTAACTTAAAACTAATAGTGTCCTCACTGTCAACTTAAGTAAAGGAAAGAGGCTATTTCTGTTCACATCTGCACAATAAGTCAAGAACAGAATCCAAACAAGATGAATAATGTATAGATAGATATTAGATAGAATTATTAGAAAGCATTAAAAATCAGGAGCCATCAGTAGCTCATGATGAGTTAAAAGAGAAAGCTATCAGTAGTTCCATCAACACATGTTTAGGCCATCAGTAGCTAAAGAAGATATTGGGAAATGATAGTAAGAGAAGGAAAAGCTAGGGTTCGAAAGTGATGGGAAGGAGACTGGGTTAAAGTCGAAGGGAAAGGTGTAGATGGAGAGTATGTGATCGGTTATGGGGCATGGTGATATGGGAGGACTGGAGATGGAATAGTATGGTGGGTCGTATGTGACATTGGCGGTGAATTGTGGAAGGAAGAGTGAGATGGAATTACGGTGGTTTGTAGGGAGTTTACCAAAGAGGAATAAACTTTGAAATTCACAAAATAAATTGGGACATATGAGATAGATTCATGAGGGTATAATAGGTATTGGATAAAGAAGAATGGGTAAAACGAGCAATGGACTTTATTATCTATATTTATTAAATATTTGTTTTTGAAAATGTAGCAAAAACACATCAAAATTAGACAGAGACGACTCAAAATTTTGCTGGGTATTTACTGCCGCAAAATGACAACTAAAGCAAAACAAAATTAGGTAGAAGAGACTCAACAATTTGCTAGGATTGTGATGGATTTTACCATCGCAAAAATGATAGCAAAAACAGAGCTAAACTGGACAAAAATGACCCAAAAATTCATTAAGGTTTTGTCATGGTAAAATGACAACAAAAATTACAGACAACAACATTAAGCATAACATCCATATCACCCAAAATCCAATCTCAACACCCAATTTCTCAAGAATCACCAATTATTCACATCATATCAAGTAGAATTCATTCAAACACAGCTCAATTGCAACATGATGTCAAAGAGTAGCGTCAGCACTATTGAATAATAACATGTAAAGTCCACAACTACTTTTACTTGAAGTTAAATGGATACTTCCCTTTGTAGTTCCTTTCCTAGCACACTTAATGTTCTTCTATCTTCATCTCGCCAAGTCCACTATATAGTTTATGAGGGACACCTTTCTCACCTATACAAGAGGTAAAACAAGCATAAAACCACTAAAACACACTGAAGTAAAGCAAAAATGAAACGAAAGAGTTTAGAAATTGGGTTGTCTCCCAAGAAGTATTTGGTTTATATTCCTCAGCCCGACTTTTCACTGCTTTAAGTCACATAAGCTATAGGTAAGGTGAATAATTGATGGTTCACCTCTCCACCACAGTTCTGCTTTAATCCAAGGGCACAAGTTTGAAATCCCTTACCTTTATCATTTCTTGGCCCAACTATACTGGAGGTATATACTTGTACCTTTACAACCTCAATAGCCCATTCAGTAACTCTTTTACATGCCTTTAGGATTTCTAAAAGTTGTTCTTCTTGTTGAATGGCTAATTGTGAAGTTGTAATATCCCGATTTGTGATTAGGGCTAATGACTCCGATAATTATTGTAATTATCTTGATTGAATATATTTGGGATTAATGTAATGATAATTTTGAGAATAAATACAAGTGGTACTTAAGATCAAGGGTTGAGATGTATTTCATATGGGTCGGAATCCTATGTGAGGTGACTTGGTGAGCTCATGGAGAGAGTTGTGTAGATGTTGACAAGTGGCTTGATGGTGGCCATTGGATAGGGCACTAGAAGACAAAAATCACTTTTTCCTCTCTTCTCTCTCTCCTATTCGATTGGAGGCATGGGCAAGGGGGGATGATGTGCTTCTTCATCATCATTCTACCTTCTCATCTCTCTCTCTTCCATTGATTCCGGCGACCTTGAGGCAAGAAGAGGAAGAAGGAAAAGCTTGATCTTAGGTAAGGAAATGATTCTCCTTTGCTCCAATCCTCTTCTCTGATATTGTTCATATCAATGAGAGCTACGTTGTGATGATTGTAGAATCTTGAGAAGTGGTGATTTGTGATTTGGGGCGAAATTGAAAGTTGAGGGATCAGGATTCTGGATTGAGCAAAGTGAAGAGGTAGGCATTTAGAGCATTTTGAAGTATAATGTGTGATATTTTGCTAAGTATGGTAAAATCTGGGATTTTGCCCTATATATGCCTATTTTTTTGGGAAATGTCAAGTTTGTTATGATTGATGATTGGAAATGATTTAGTTGGAGATATATGATCATTTGATGTAATTTGGAATGTTAAAAAGGTGTTAAGGGAATTTGGATATGATGTGTCATTGAGACCTTAGTGTTTGATTGTGGTCAAGTTGGGTTTTGGAGTGTTTTTGGAGTTGCCATTGTGTTCCCTTGTTAGTGCTTAGGGTGTATGAGCATTGGGAAGAGTTTGGGAACCTTTGGGGGAGAATTTGACCATCTGGTGTTTCTGGTTTTTGGCTGCGTTTCTGGTCTCTGATGCACATCACTCGAGCAGAGGAAAAACGTGCTTGAGTGATGCGCAAGTTTTTCCCTTTGTGCTTCGAGTCACCTGGGTTTTCTGCGAGTGCTGCTCGAGCACATCGCTTTGTGCTCGAGTGAGCATGGTCTGCTCGAGTGATAGTGGGAGTTCAGAGTGAAGGGTTTCTTTCGGGTCTTCACTTGCTGGTGGATGCCACCAGTGTGCTCTGACACTCACGAGCATAGCCTTCTCACTCGAGCACTGGGGGTCATGCTCGAGTGAGGTTGTGCTTCAGGTGGGAGTTGTGCTTGCTGGTGGTCACTCGCGAGTAAGGTGCTCGAGTGTGCCTTCTCACTCACGGGTGTGAGGTGTGTTCTCGCGGGTGTGAGGTTGTGCTCGAGTGATCCTGGTGTTGGGAGAGCGTGGTGTGCTCTCGGGTCCTCACTTCCTAGACTTCTCTCGCAGGTGCTCGAGTGAGGCATTTGGCCTTGTGCTAGAGTGAGGATCAGCGTGCTCGAGTGAGCCAGTGCTCGAGGGTTTCCTTGTGCTCTCGGGTGCTCACTCGCAGTCTCACTCGCTATTGTGCTCGAGTGATGTCCGTACTTGTGCTCGAGTGAGAGCATCTGTGCTCGAGTGAGATGACCAAAAATCTGTGTTTTGCCTTCGAGTAAGGGGTCTTTTGGGTAGTGTCTTCCAACCCTTTAGGCATACGTTTAGGCCTCTAATAGTCACCTAAAGAGTCCTAAATGATAACCAACTTAGAGTATTATCGAAATATACATATGGATAAGAGATTGATTGGTTGTCCCTAATTGATATAGGATTTGACATCTGTCGTCCTCATGAGGCTAAGGTGCCAGAGCCAGTCAGGAAGGATACAGGTAGTGACTCTCTCTTTATACCTTGTGTGATACATTGTATGTATATTATGTCATTGTTTTGAAATGGATATCGTATGCTGCAAGTTTTGTAAAAATTGTGGAAGCACCGCTATACCAATAGTCCCTGAGTCGCTAACAACGGTTCGGGTGAAGGTCGTATGCCTTCCCGGCGGTAAAAGGGGATGAGGTTAGGGTGTGATATGTGTATATGTGGGCCGAAAGGCTAAATGTGAGCCGAAAGGCTATTTGTGAAGGCCGACGGGCCATTTGTGAAAGCCGAAAGGCTATATTTGAGCCGTGTGGCTATTTGTATGCACTGCCACGCCAACAGTCCCTGAGTCGCTAACAACGGTTCGGGTAAAGGTCGTATGCCTTCCCGGCGGTAAAAGGGGATAAGGGTGGAGTGACTTATGTTGCTGTATGAGATGATTGGTGTGCATATTCTGTGATTGCATGTGGTATGAAATTGTTGTTACTACTGGGATTCTTTAGAATCTCACCCCTTCCATATGACTAACCTTTTCAGACAGGGCGAGTGGCTCGAAAGGGAAGCGGACAACCAGGAGTAGTTAGGCTTACTCTGAGATCATAGTGGTAGTTGGTTATCTTAGTTTTGGATTTGGGATTGCTAAGTGTATATTGATGTAAATGATATTTTGGATATGTGATCCCCATTGTTGGGAAACTTGTAAACCCAAGTGATATATATATATGAAGTAACCCGGGGTTTTGCCGGGATTTAGTTTCCGCACTTTGATATTTAATATGTACTCTGATTTCTCAAGTAATTATATCCTCCCGTGAATATGAGACCAGGATTAAGTATGCTTTAGAACTGATTTTTAAAATACCCCATCTCTTGGATGTGGGACTGTAATGGTTATTTCATCTTATTGGTCTCTATTTTACTTAAATTTCGTAATCCGGATGTAATTACGGTGAGGGGGTTACAGAAGTTATACCCAATGATAAATTATTGGCTCTCGAATAGTCATATTGAAAGTTAGAAAGTAGTGTCTTCAAATCAAAAGAGTATGACTCTTTGCAAATGACTTCATTAATGGTCTATCAAGGGAAGCCAAATATATTGATTCCAATGGTACCTAACTCTTAAGATCAGTTGGTGTTGCCCTTAAAATACTCATGCCTTCTTCAATCTTTGTACCCTTTATTTGAACTTCTAATGACAAGGTGTCAACAAGCCCATTATGAATTTGCTTCTTGAATTCCTCTTGCTCCACTTACTCAACCATGTCAACTAGGAAGCATTGCCTAGCCTTATTGGAAGTCTTCATTGCTTGTGCGTATTGAACGAAACTTGCTC
Source organism: Inga leiocalycina (assembly GCA_963242795.1). NCBI lineage: Eukaryota > Viridiplantae > Streptophyta > Magnoliopsida > Fabales > Fabaceae > Inga > Inga leiocalycina. The sequence continues at coordinate 73,332,339 of OY725320.1, forward strand.
ATCTTCAACTTATATGGTAATTTTACTCTTTTCAACATCGATCAGGGTTTTAACGGTTGCTAAGAAAGGTCTTCTAAAGAGAATAGGAGTATCTTGGGTCCTCCTCACAATCAATAACATTGAAGTCCGCCAAAAAAAATGAACTTGTCTACTTTAACAAGCACATCCACAATGATCCCTCTAAGGTAAGAAATACTCCTATCAGCAAGTTGTAACGTAATGGTAGTTGACTGAGCTTCACCTTATCCCAACTTGTTAAAAACAGATAGAGGCATGAGGTTTATACTTGCCCCAAGGTCACACAATCCTCTTCCTAAGAATTTATCCCTAATGTGTCACAGGGATAGAGAAACTTCTAAGATCCTTCAACTTTGGTGGAATCTTCTTGATAACATTAGTAAAGCTTTTGGGCATAGCTACCATCTCAAATTCACTAAACCTTCTTTCCTTAGAAAGGACTTCCTTAATAAATTTGGCATATTTAGGCATCTTCTCCAAAGGTTCAACGAAAGGTATATTAAGGTGAAGTTGATTGAACATTTCAATGAATTTCTTGAATTGTACATTGTCTTGATACTTCTTAAGCATTTGAAGGAAAGGAGGCGGTGGAACATATTTTGGAGGAGAAGTATGGTTCTTCTTCTTCTTTTCATCCATAATTTTTCATGGAACATGTTTTCCTCCCACTACATTATCAAGGTTTTCCTTAGCTTGTTTTATCTTTTTGTTCTTGTCTTCTTCAACTTCAATTTCTTCATCTAAAACTTCATTGTTATCAATCTTAGTAACAGTATAGTCCTTCAACTCTTTACTGATCTTACTTGAAGTTGGTACGTTCAACAACTTTTCCCCACTTCTCAAAGTAAGTGCCTTGCACTTTGCTATAACATGTCTTCAGATTTGGAACAATATCACTTGGAAGACTATTTCTTTATTGTGTATTCAAATACGAAGCAATTTGTCCCATTTGGATCTCAAGATTCTTGATTGCCATATCATGAAGAGCAACTGTGCGACTTAAGCCTTCTTGACTTTTAGGAAGTTGCCTCAAGAGTTGACTTGTCTCAGGATCACTCTCTTGTAGTTTTTATAAGTGCTCAAAGCCCGGTGGACTTATTGTCTTGCTAGTAGAAGCATAGTGAGTAAGTGGGTTCTCACTAGGACCAGTCTTCCAAGAGAAGTTGAGGTGGTCCCTCATACCCTTATTATAAGTGGTAGAGTAGAGGTTGCCATGTGGATACATTTGATTATTGTTCAAATAATTCACCGACTCCATAGTATGATAACATTCCTTATAGGAGTAGGCCTTTCCACTTAGTTCACAAGAAGGACTTGGAGCTTGGATAGCATTTATGTGCTTGGAAGTATTTCTCTCTATCTTTAACGAGAGTTGATCGAATATTTTGGCCATTGCTTCAAGTTGATCGGTAATTTCCTTAGAAACGTCTGAACTACTTGAAGGACTTGGTTCCTTATATGTTCGATAGCTAGAACATCATTTTTCATATTGTTGCAAGGAACTAGAGGCGATGTCCTCACACAACTGTGATATATCACAAACTATCATCTTGCCAATTCCTCTATTAGAGGTATTGTTGAGCATATTTGAGGTGGCTACATCCAATCCTGCCTCAAAGGCTTCGAGCAATGATAAGTAAAATATTTGCATATTAATTTTCCCTTATATGTTGATTTTGTGGATGATATTTGAGTTCAATTGAATAAATTTGGGTATAATTAATAAATAAATAATTATTTTGGCATAAAATAGAATTTCTTGAAAAATACTAAATTAGACCACTTTTCAATTTTCAGGCAATATCTGGAGCTCTATATGTCGGATTGGGACGTTCTATATATGGTTAAAAGCTAAGAAAGAGCTCTACAACTTTTATGTCGAGACCAAAACCCAGTTCTATCTCCAACGGTTTTGAATTTTTCTTGGAATTTGAAAGCGGGAATCATCTACCATTCCATCTACCACATTTGATCTACCACTTCATCTTCCTTTTCATCTACTACTTCATCTACCATATTTTATCTACCACCTTATCTTCTTTTTCACCTACTACTTCATCTACCATACTCTATTCCTCCCTATATATAGCCATCATCTCCTTCACATTTTACACACCAATTCATATCCATTACTCTCCTCTCTTTTTCACTTACAACCATTTCATATCCATTACTTTCCTCTCCTCTCCACATACACCATCGTAGAGTTAATTTTATGCATTGTATTTAATTCCTGCATGCCTTCTACATGGAAGGCTTAGGTAGTCCTCCTTTATGGATGGTATAGGTTGCCACCTACATAAAAGGTTTTACCTCCTAAAGGGACGGCTAGATTTTCTCTATCTTCATGCATCTTTTAGTTGTATGTTTATGTTTTAGAATTTAATATTCAAGTTTTATGCAATGTTTATAAAGTTTGCAATTTATTTTATTTTATTTTTAATTTCATCATGAGCTAAATTTCCATTTTCCTAGGGTGATGACGTAGCTTACTAATAATGGATTGAATCTTAACTTATTAAATCTAGTTTGAATTTCTCCTTCATGATTGAGTTTTAATTATTATTCTTAATGCTTTTGATTGACTGACCATCTTTTGAATGATTTTAATATGCATGTTGAGATCGGAAGGAGATGCATGTGTATAGATCTTATAATTAAAACCATGACTTGCATACGAAATAGGAATATATTTATATGAGTTGTGTAGTCTTACTAAGTTCCATAAATCTTAATACATAATTGATTGCTTAAATTCATATAGGAATATATTGGATTAATAATTAATTATAGAATTTCTTGACATTGGAAGAGGCTACTAATTAAATTAGGAAAACTCGACTGTCAATCATCTAGAATAAATTTGGCTAGAATAGATAAGTGATTCAATCTAGAATTTGTTAAGTAAAATTTGACCCCTAGGGCTTTTTCTTATAGTTGTTTTCATATCATTTGCACTCATATTTAATCATCTTTTATTTTGTACTCTAAATCACCAATTAATCAATCAACTAAATAGAATTAAAATTACTCATTTTGGTACTTAGTGATCAATCCTCATGGGAAAGATACTCTACTCACTTCTGTATTATTTGATTATGACAGTGTATACTTGCACTAATTAATAGACTATTTACACTTATAACAAGTAAAACATAGGTCTTCTGTTCAGGGTTGGGATACCTACGCCACATCTCCTTGAATATCTCCCATGCTTCATGGAAGAGTTTTCCTAGCTCTTTTTGGAAACCTAAGAGTTCAGCTCTCTGAACCGCTCGTTTACCCCTAGAATGAACCTTGCCTTGAATTTGGATGCCATTTCTCCTTGAAATTTGAAGTTCTCACATACTTGTACAAATTGTGTCAAATGGTCAATAGGATCTTTACTCTGAGTTCCTGAAAATAAGCCAATCATCTAGAGCATTTGAAGCATGATTAGTTTCAACTCAAAATTTCAAGCCTGAAAAGCAGGGAACTAGATGCTAAATTGATAGGTGGAGCTTTTTTGCTCCATGTACTGATCCAAAATGCGCTCCAAATCATCATCATTAGGATAAGTCATATTGTAATATAGATAAGGATGAGGAGTTGTTTCAGTTGCTCTAGTGCCAGTAATGTAATACCTCAAATTTTGATATTTGAGGCTAGAGAATAAGCCTGAAATAAGTGGACTGCTAAGCCCCAGTTTAGCAGAAGCCCAAATTTATTCCCTAATGATTCTTATATCTTTAGGGTATTAAAGAAAGTAAAATGGTGAATTTTGGAGAATACGATATAAATTGTGATTCGAATGTGTTACAATTAGTGCCCAAACCTTGTATTTAAACTTAATTGTATGTTAAAGCTTAAAATGCATTGAGGGAATAGAGGGAGGGCACATTATTAGTGAAAGGAAATGAGAAAATGTGTTTGGTGGTGATTTAGTAAGAATTACCATAATCAGGGGTAAAATGGTAAAGTTACTGGCCAATTGGTCAGTTACCGAAGGACAAACTCATTGGTAACTTTAAGATCAATGGTTAGGATTGATTTGTGCAAGAGATCAAAGGGTGGAATCGTGTGTGTGTGTGCCTATGTGAACTCATGAGAGATGTGATAAGGGTATGACACATGACATTTGTTGGACCTTTGGATCTTAGTCAATTTGTCAAAGCTTTCCCTCTCTCTCCTCTCCCTTTAGGTCGACCAAGAGGGGCTTGGGAGCTCAAAAAATTGATCTTATTCTCTCTCTCCAAAGCTCCCATGGTTGTCCAAATTCAAGGAAGAAAGAGAAAGCTTGAGGTGAGTTTTTGAGCTTGCTTGGTGACCTCTTTAGGTCAAACACTCTTCTATAATGTTGTTCATAGTGATGAGAGCTTTATCTCTATGGTTTTAGATTTGTGAAAAAAGGTGTTTAAGAGGTTGAAGAATTTAGAAAGTTGTGGAATCAAGAAATAAGCTTGAGGAAGAGGAAGAGGTGAGTAATAGCTCTCTATTGACCTAAGTATTGTGGTTATTGAATGAGTTTTGTTTATTCGACGGTCTCTAATTTATTTTAATCACGTATTTTGAATAATAATTATGGAGGGGGTTACATGTAAAGGTTTAGGTCCTTGGATAGGTTGCACTGGAGGTAGAGTCTCCGGTTCAACTTCAAAATCTTCCAAAAAATACTCTTCAACAACTCTGTCAAGGATGACTTCCAAATTAGTTTGCATATAAAGCATGTGTACCTGCAATTCAACTATCCCACAATAAGTATCAACTTATCAACAAATAGGACTAAACTAATAAAAGCAAGAAAAAGAACTATAGCTATAACTATACTTAAAAATAAAGCAAATTATGAAAGTGAAACAAGAAGAGGAGAAGGATTCAAGCATAATCAACCACACAATTACACTAATTAACTCAAAAATAATTTAGTCAATAGTCCCCGACAACTACGCCATTTACTTGTTCGCACCGTAAGCACACGGGTTGCAAGTAATAGTATAGTGTTTAAATAGTATCGTTTCACAAGGACTATGACGAAAGAAAGCTAACTAATGTAACCATATTCTTAATTAGGTTGAATGGAATCATTTGAATTTGATCAAGTTGAATAAAGATTTTTTATAAAAACAATAAAGCAAAACAGTAGAAATTGGGAAATTGGGTCTAACTTCAAGAGGTATAAGTTTAGGATTGCTTCTTCTCTATTATATTTTATGAAACTATGCAAATATCTACTTATGTTAGTTAAATATGTCTATATGCTAGTTAAAGGTTCTAAAATCATCAACCAAGCTCTCTTAAGTCAATTGACTTTTATTCTTCATTAAAAATAGTCAATTTCTTGTTTATAATTACTAAACATTATCTTTCCAATTCAATCCTTCAATAGTCTATGCTAGGTTGTTAGATATCTCTCTATTCTAATAACAAACCATCCATTTAATCCCTAAAATTCAAGTCTAACATGACTTTTCTTAAGTTCTGCAATCAAAATAGCTCTCTCAAGTATCTTCCAATTGAACTATTCTAATCATGTGGTGATCAAGCACAAGATAGCATTATCCTCATAGAAAAATCAACATATATACTCATTAACCAACAAAAGTAAGATAATCTAGTAGTTTAAACCCAAACAAAGGGTAGACATAATCCTAAACATGGTCTGTACATGCCAAAATTTCAACACAAACATAATCCATATCAACAAACATGATAAAAAGGGAGAAAAATAAGAAAAACCCAAGATTGTTGGCTCATATCTCTTTAAAACTCCAACCCAAGGCTCCAAATCTTCAAGCCTCTCCTTTCCCAAGCTTTGATTAGCTCAATTTCGGCCTCTCCAAGTCAGATTCACTGATTTTGGCCCCCTTTATTAGCATTTATCTAGGTTTTTCGCATCAGCAATTCAAAAAGCACAGCTTCATTTTCCAGCAGTTTGTTGTCACTTCGCCATGGCGAATTGGTGGCAAAAATTGCACTGGATTTTGGCCATGGTTTTGTTGTGACGAATGGGTGGTGAACTAACACTAAATTTGCACAGAACAATCATTGATTTTTGTTGTGCCTTTGCTGTGGAGAACCTGTGGCAAGTGCATGCATCATCTTTTTCCTTTTTCATCTGATTCTTGCATTCTTTTCCCTCTTTACTCATCTTCCCATGATCATTTCAAGCTTTCACATCTGGTCACCATCCTCCTACAAAAAGGAGGATTTGATAAGCTACTTAAAAATCTTTAAATACTAAAAAATATTCACATTTAGCTCAATATTTTCTAAAGTTTGAACATTGTTTCAACAAATCACATTTTCCTTTATGTATGTATATTTTATGCATAAATTGATTCCAAAAAAGACCTATATAAGTATGGGAAAATGTGTTGAAATGTATGAATTTCTAGAGATTATCAATCATATTTATTTGTTTATAGTGGATTTGTATTTAATTTTCTTATTAGAAATTTATTCTTTTTAATTACAGAAAGGGGTATGAAGAGTGCCGAAAAGACATGTGAAGAGTGCCAAGTTGAGTGGTTTTTGTAGCTATCACTTATATTTTTGTACACATGTGAAGAGCATTAAATAGTCTAATCTAATATGTAACTTATTATAATTGAAAATAGGGGATCATAATTGAAAATAGGGGATCAGATGAACACAGTTTGAGGTTGCAGATACATGGAAGCCCTTCCACTAGGACTTGGAAGAGGAAAAAAAGTCTCTCTTCTGAAAAGACATGTATACACATGCTTCTTGTATGTTTCTTTGTGTGATACATGATGTAACTCCCTCACCGTAATTATATTCGGTTTATGAAATTTAAGTGAAATAGAGACCAATAAAAAAAATCAACATTTATAATCCCTCACCTTAAAGATGCGGTGTTCAAAAAACAATTCAAAATATCACTAATCTGGTCTCATATTCACATTTGAATATAATTACTTGAGAAATCAAATCACATTGATACATATCAGAGTGCACAACTAAAATCCCAGCAAATCCCGGGACACATGTATATATATATTGGGTGTATAGTTTCCCAAAATAGGGATTACATATCTAAAAATCATGTTTACATCCCATATAGATACAATAATCCTAAATCAAAATAGATAACCAATGGTCCAAATTAAAATGTCTCTAAGAGATCCTAACTACTCCAGGTTGCCCGCTTCCTTTTTGAGCCACCAGCCCTGTCTGAAATGTTAGTCATTAGAAAGAATGAGATTCAAGAGAATCCCAGTAGTAACAAATCACTCATACAGTGCATAAACACATAGCATATATGATTATGTTAAGTAGCATCACAATGTATCATGGCTCACGTCACAAACGACAGCACTCATGGCTGTAAACACTATGCGTCAGCTTTTGCTGCGAACTCTATGCGTTAGCTTTCGCTGTGACATCAAAGTATCTCAATGCATGACAAACATACATACAATGCTTCATACACAGTATAAGAGAAAGAGTCACTACCTTATTCTTTCCTGACATTCTTCAGCACCGTGGGCTCTTGAGGGCGGTAAATGTCAAATCCTATAAACCAAGTTAGGGATAACCAGTCAATCTCTTTTCTAAGTTCTTAATTTCATATTACTTTAAATTGGTTATCATTTAAATTCTTTAGGTGGCTATTAGAGACCTAGACATATACCTAAAGGGTTAGGAGAAACTACCCCGAAGATCCCTTTTTTTCCTAAAAGAAGAACACTAATTTTGGGCTGACTCACTCTAGTGAAGAAGGCCTCACTAGAATGTTGCCCTCAATCGCACTGGAGTTCCATCGAGTGAGACACAGAAAGTGTGTACCCGAGAGCACCAACACCTCCAAGAGTGGTCAGTACACTCGAGCACTCACTTGGGCACTCAAGTGATGACACCTAATCACTCGAGTCCCAATGAGTGGGGCGCAGGAAGTGACGACCCGAGAGTAACAAAGGCTCCAAGGCAACAAGTGCACTTGAGCACTAGCCCTAGCACTCGAGTACTCTCCAATGCTTGAGAGTGCCCACGCGTACTCTTGATAATTTGCCTGTAAGTGTTAACTCGAGACGCACACCCATAGTGCTACATGCACTTGCAATCGAATGATACCATACGCACTCGAGTGATAACGTATACCACTCACAATTAAACAAGTTTACTCATGATTTCTTCCTGAGGACTCAACCCAGAACAAGGAAAATATCATATTGCACTCGAGTGAGACCCTACCTCACTCGAGTGATGCTTATCAGAAGCCAGATAACAGCAATTGATATAGTTTTCCAGATTTACCAAAACTAATCCCAATGGTTCCAAAACTTATACTAAGGTTCATTCCTACACAAAATGTCATAAGCAACCTGTTGGTAAACTCAAAACACATAAATTCCTTCCTAATCAACACATGCCCTATTTTTACCAAAAATGCAACCCAAAACATCAATAACCAATCTTACTCCCATAATTTCCCAATAACTTCTAATGACCTAAGGTCATAGTTTGGTACCATTTCCACCACCAAACACTAACCAATTCATATCTCCCAAAATAACAAGAAATCAGGGAAAAAATCTAAGCTTCTCAAAACTCATTCAATAACCAAAACAATTACACCAAAATACATTAAAAATTCACCTCCTCCTCTTCTCAAAGTTGGTTTCTTAATTCTTCAACTTCCAAGTTTTCTCAAGTTTCCACACACCACAAATAAAAAATCTCAAACCATAGGAATGAAGCTCTTGACACTATAAACAATATTAATAAAGAGCACTTGAGCATATGAGGACATTTGTTTACCAAAACTCAAGCTTTTGCCTTTATCTTTCTTCCTTGGTTTCACCGGAAAGGCAGAATGGTGAGAGAATGAGATGAGGATAATGATGATCCAATTTTTTTCCTTTCCCCTATGCTTTAACCGACTTTGAGGGAGGGAGGGAAGAGAAAATGAGCTTTGAATGTTTGACTTGATCTAAAGGTCCAGGTTTTGCCACATGTCATGATCCCATTCTCCCCTACCATGAGTTCATATAACTCATCCACACTAGATTCCACCCCATTGGTCATTCAAGAATCAATCCTAGCCATTGATCTTGAGTTACCTATGAGTTTCCTCGTCGGTAATTGACCAATCGGTCGATAAATTTATCATTTTGCCCCTGATTATCACAATGTTCATTAAACCATCTTCAAACATATTTATAGCACAATGCACATTATATACTTCAAAAGTGTTTAACTAACATTAATTACATCACTTTTGAAGTTATTAGCCCTTAATTATAATTTAGGATATTACACATGAAAGTTTACATTTTTTTGCCGACTGTATATTCTTTGTGGTTGTTATAGTTAGTGTATGCAAACTTTTGTCAATGGAATTCATTATGGTTGGGATTGTGAAACTTATGATTATGAAAATAATGCAATTTCATTGTATCATTCTCATAATAGCAAGTTTCACAAGTCCTAACATTGTGAATTTCGTGGACAAAAATATGCATACACGAATGTGAATTATATTGAATCCTGTTTGACATGCCTTTTTTTTCAAGATTTTTTTTTGTTTAGATGGCCCCTCCTTAAAAGGGCTTTGATCATTATCGAGTGTTAGATAGGAATGTCGATTGTAATATTAACCCACTGACATGTAGGTGTTGTTGATGCTTGGTTTAGATCGCGGGACATCCTTATAGTCGATTATTGCAACCCTTGGATTGATAGCTAAGTTTACTAACCTTAGGCATTTTGGCTCTTTTAAGAGTTTAGATAGAATATAGCTCTGGCCTACCTTAGTTCTCATACTTGTATAATTAACTCTGTTATACTCAGCTTTATTAAATAAGAATTTTCTTCTTTGTCAAATGATACTGGGGTAGCACAGATGTAACCCCCTACCTTGAAAACTGTAATTATGATTCAAAATACGTGATTAAAATGAAATAGAGACCAATAAGAATCAAACTTATTTAGTATCCCTTCCTTACAGTAGGGTTTTTTTTATAAATTCTTTCAAAATTTTCTGCCTTATCCTGGTATCAAAGTTTCACAATTCGAATATAATTACCATATGCAGTTAAATCACATTAATATATTAGAGTGTACAACAAAAATCTCTGCAACCCCCATGTTTCATGCATTAACTTAAAGGTTTATAAATTCACATTAAGGAATTACACAACTGTCTCCAAAACAATATTTAAAAGGCATACAGTAACCCCCCAACAAAATATGATAACCAATACCAAAATATAAATCTCCCTAAGGAGTCCTATTTGCCCATGGTCGTCTCTTTTTCCTTGGAGACACTTACCCTGTTTGAAGGTTAGTCAAAGGAAAGAATGAGATTCAAAAGAATCCTAGTAGTAACAAATCACTCATACTATACATAATCACAAAGCATGTAAGTAAATCATCAAGCAGCAACACAGCATGCAGGCTGCCACATATACACGTAATCACATAATCTCATCCCCCATATTCCACCGCCTCAAAGGCATGGTCTTCCCACCGTCAACACTGATGGGCCGCGGGTGAAGGTTTCATAAATAGCCTTTTGGCTTTCACGTATAGCCCTACGGCTTTCACATAGTCTCATCCCCCGGATTCCACTACCTCGAAGGCATGATCCTCCCACCGTCAATGCCGGTAGGCCATAGGTGATAGACCCACAAATAATGATCAATCAAACATACCATGTATCACATATAGTATAAGGGAAAGAGTCACTACCTTTTTTTTTCCTGGTGTGCAATAGCACCGGTTGCTCGCGATCAAGGCAAATGTCAAAGCCTATAAATAAAAATCAAGGACGATAGGTTATTCTCTATTCCAAATTCTTATCTTCATTTCACTTAAAGTTGGTTATCATTTGAACACTTTAGGTGGCTACTGAAAGCCTAGACATATGCTTAAAGGGTTGGGAGAAACTACCTCGAAGCTCCCTTTTCAGAAGTGAACATAAGGATTTTTTACTCAGACACTTGAGTAAAGAAAACCTCACTCGAGTGATGGAGCTACTTGCACTTGAGCACTGAAGATCACTCATGTGAGTGTTTGGCCTATAGCACACACTGAGACAAAAAGTTGTCACAACACTCAAGTCCTGACCTCAACACTCAAGTGATAGCCTTGTACTCACCCGAGTCCTACTAAGTGAGGCACAATAAGTGATTACCTGAGAGCAACAGAAACCCTAGAATGAAAAGTGCACTCGAGCACTAGCTCTGGTACTCGAATGATTACCCAATACTTGCAAGTGCTAGAACACACTCTTGACAATTTGACCGTGAGTGTTTCCCTGAGACGCAGCCTGAAGGTGCAAAATACATACTCACTCAAGTAAGACTCAACGTTCTCGAGTGATAACCCATATCACTCGCAGGTGAGAAAGTGAACTTCTGCTTTCTTGGGGAGGAAGTGCGACCAACACTAAAGGAAAAAGGGAAAACAGGATGCTACACTAGCGTGACACCCTAGTGCACTCGAGTGAGGCTTATCAGAATCCAAAACCGCAGTAACTAATAGAATTTGCCAAACTTTCTACCAAAGTATCCAGTGGTTCCTAAAATCCGCAAACACTATCAAAGTATCCAGTGGTTCCCAAAATCCACAAACAATTCTATCCGTACCAAATTTTCATAAGGAACACATTAAGAGCACCAAAACAATCAAATTCTCATTCTAGCAACAATTTTTAGTTTTGGTCTTCACATCCTCACACATTAACCAATGACACCAATTTTCCTTCTAAAGTTCCAAATAACTTTTATGGTACCAATGACAAAACATAACACTAATTTCACCATCACAGACTACCAATTCATCCATTTCAAAATGACACCAAAATCAGGGCAAAAATCTAAAATTTACAAAACTTATTCAATGCTCACAATGAATATGTCAAAAGAGAGCTCTTTCTTACGTCTTCCTCTTCCCAAGATTAAATCCTTGATTCCTCAACTTTTAAATTTCTTCAAGTATTCAAACACCACTTTTCAAAAATCTAAAACCATAGCCATGAAGCCCTTAACACCATGAACAACATTAAAGAAGATGAGAGTAGCATTGAAGGCCACATGAGACACCTACCTCAAGATTTCTTCTTTCTCTTTCCTCTTAAGCTCACACGAAAATAGAGGCAAGTGAGAGAAGGTGAGATGATGATGATGAACCAGATTTTTCCCTTATTCCCATGCTAATAGCCGACTTGGAGGGAGAGAGGAGAGAGGAACAGAGTTTGAAAAGTTGACCTTAATCCCATGGTCCACATAATGCCACTTGTCAAGATCTTAGATCTTATTATATAGAAACACATGAACTCAAAGCACATGATTCCACCCTATTAACGACTCAATCCTAGCCATTGATCCTTACATTACCAAGGAGTTTCCTTTTCGGTAACTGACCAATCGGTCGGTAACTTTCCTTTTTACCCATTTTGCCCCTAATTATGGCAATTATTACAAAATCACCACTAAACATATTTTATCATTCAATTTCATTATTCATATACCCTCCCCTACCCATAGGGTTCATTTTAAGCTTAATCTCATAATTAAGCTTAAATGTAGGGGTTAGGTACTGATCAGAACACATTTAGATCATAATCCACATCATATACTTCAAAAGTGTTTATTCAACAATAATTATATCTACTTTTAAAGTCATTAGCCCTTAATCACTTTTTGGGATATTACAGCAGAAGCATGTTTCATATTGGAGGTCCAGAAGAGTCAAAATACATAAGTATGATAACCTAGCAGCCAATCTATGGTAACAACATTCAACTTTAGGGATGCTCACAATATGAATCATGCATCAACAACATGCAGATGTCGGGCCTAAAATTTCATCCACTAAATCAACACTAAAAAGTCATCTAAGTCCTTTGAAGGTGAGGAAAATGTTGGCAAAAAGAAGTCAACCTTGAAAAAAAAATGTCAAAATAAGATTCAGTAATTATCATGTAATATCCCAATTTTTGATTAAGGGCAAATCATGATTATTGTGGATAATTATGAATTTAATTTGAATTATTATGTGTTTTATGGCAATATTAATTAATATGTCATAATTAGTGAAAAATTGGAAGAATGGAATTATGGGCCATAAATTAGTAATTAATGGAGAAATTAATTACTAACTATGGGAAAAATGAGAAGTGTGATTAAATGGCTAATGGAGGGATTAAAGTGATTAATTGGAGGATTACTTTATGAGAACAAACCAAATTCTGACATGTGTCAAGTGGAGATGAGGAGAGAGGTAATGGGAAGTCAATTAACCATAAAATATTCAGTTTTCTCTCTCTTTCTTCCCTCCATTTTGCTGACAAGAGAGTATGGGAGGGTGTGGGCCATCATCATTTCATCTTCAACCTCCTTCTCTCTCTCATTTTCCTCTCTCATGCTTCCTCCATTCCTGCAGAAGAAGAAGAAGAAGCTTGTGAAAAAGGTGAGTATTTGACCCTCTTAATGGCCTCTAATGGAAAAATGTTCTTCTATAAAGTTGTTCCTTGTGTTGATAGCTTCATTTTCATGGTTTTAGTTTGTCCATTTGATGTTGATTGAGCTCTCACGAAATTTTGGACTTGGGTGAATCAAGGAACTCCTTTGGAAAAGTTATAGAGGTGAGTAAGACAAACCTTTCTATATAGGTTTTGTAGCCATTGGTTAAGTTTGAATTTTTTGGAATTTTGGGCCCATTTTCGAAAATGAGGGCCATTGGGAGTTTGGTATGGAATTGGTATGTTTGAAATGCATTTTGGATAGATAGAATTGATTGGGTTTGAAATTGTTAAGTTTGAAGATTTTGAGAGTCTAGTGTTTAATGTTACCCAAAACCAAAGCATGATAATGGAATAGGATTTTGGTGATTTTGACATTCCCATTGGATTCCTTGAGTTATTTGGTGTGGGAATAAGCTTGGTTATTGATTTTGGAGTCATTGAACACTTTGATAGAAAATTGGAAAATCTGTCTTGTGTAAACTCTGTCTGGGCAGTCCGTTTGCACGAGCGTTTTGAATGACGAAATGGTATTGGAAAATTATGAAACTTTCCAGTATTAAAGTTCACATCCCAAGCTTCAAAATGAATATATATTTTGTGTCATTTCGTTTAGTATTCTAGGAGATATGATTGTCCAAAGTTTGGGATGGAAACAGAACTCTGTTTTGGAGTAGTGTTTAGTTTTTGGTGATTCTGTATTTTTGTGATGATTTGAAGTAATGAGCCATATTTTTCCTAGAAAGAGGACTTAAATACCTTTCATTTGGCTTTGGAATTACCTCGTTTTGATTTTTTTAGGATTAGTTATGAATTTTGGAAGTTCAGCCAAGAATCAGGGAATTTCTTGGCCGCGGCCCAAACCTTTCTGGCCTGATTCTGGCCACGACCCATGAGTGGCTGGCCGCGGCCAGTGGCCTTTTGACCATATTTTGGCCGCGGCCCAAGGAAGGGCTGGCCGTGGCCAACCCCTATGTTCCAGCACTTTGAGTTTTCGAAAGGAGACCTCTAAACTATTGTTTCCCAACCTTTTAGGGCTTTTATTGGAGGCATTTGTGGCCTCTTAAGGGTCAATTATGATAACCAAATTTAAGTATTTCAAGTTAAATAAGTCTTGGAATAGAATATAACTCTTCGTCCCTAATCATGATTCTAGGATACGACATTTGCCCTAGGCGGGAGAGACCGGTGCTAGAGTACGCCCGGAAGGATCAAGGTAGTGACTTTTCTTTCATGTTGTGTATGATTTTTGGTATGCATAACTTATCATTGAATTGTGAACTGCATGTACCATGGTCCATTACAGCGCGAGCAGGTCAGCGTGAGCCGTGTAGGGATTGATGCTGGTCATCTCTAGGTCGGCCATTGAACTGCCGTTGTAATCGACATGGAACTTTGTGAATCCGACCCGTGGGGCGGCGTTTGTTAATCCAGCCGCGGGCTGTGAGTTTGAATCTTGCCTGTATGGCTTGTGTGATGAAATGCTTTATATGAATTCCAGCTGTGGTGAAATATATTGTGTGGATTGTTGTAATGCAATGCAGTGGAGCAATCGTAAGGGATGACATGTGTCATACTAACCATTGCCATTGTAACTGCCGTTGTAGTTGCTTGTGTAGATAATGATTTGATTTCATACCTTCTTGTTGTACATACTATGATTGATTTGACACTACGGGGATTCCTTAGAATCTCACTCTCCCAAAAATCATGTTTTAGACAGGGCAGAAGGATCAAAGGGAAAGCGAGCGACGAAGAGCGGATAGAGCTCCGATTTAGAAGTATATTTTGGGTTATTGGTTATCATGTATATCAATTGGATGTTTTTGGGAAATAATTGTGTATAATGGGATTGGTAGTATAGTTTTGTATAATCCCCAAGTTAGGGTAATGAATTACGGGCTTTGTGCCTTTGTAAAACCCTTATTAATGAATGGAACCCGAGTGTGTCAGGAATTTGCTTTATACTATGATATTTGTGAATGAAATCAACTTATACAGGCCATTTAGTATTGAAATGTGAATATGAGACCGTCATGAACAGGTTTTGTAAAAGTTTTTAGAAGCCATGATTTTGGGAAGTTTGATGTTGTTTAAGTCCCAAAATCATTTAAGGTCTCTAATTCTTCATCAATTACGTGTTTATGAACTAAATCTCGGCCTTAATCGTGAAGGGGGTTACATATCACATAGTATAGGGCTTAGATGCAGGATTATTAGTTGCAATTATTTTATATCCATTACATTTGTATTTTTAGGGTTGTTTGTATAATTTATATTGCATAATCTAGCTTTTAGATATAATAATATCCAATAGGGCTTCAGTGAAACAAAATAAATCATACATTAAAAATAAATGCCTACTTTTTAGACCAGGTATGAAATTACTTGATATAAAGAGTGGGTGTTTTTTAATTATAAATGGAAACTTTTTAACATTGGTTATCTAACCAACCGGTATAGACAAGTAACTTTTAAGACTGTTGTAGGTATGATCTTAATAAGGACAAACTTTTTAAACCGGTTGATATATGACCGGGCCTAAACTCGGTCTAAAAAGCCAATTTCAACTGATTTTAAAAGCCTTTTTTTAGTAGTAAACCCATATCTAGTGTTGGAATTCTTTGAAGCCTGCATTCTTATTTTCTTAAGTGGTCATTTCTTTAAGTGAACTTGTCATTTTCATAACTGAACTTGTCATTTTCTAAAGTGATCATTTTCTTAAGTGAACTTGTCATTTTCCTTAACAACAAGCATGCCAGGGCAAGTCGCGAACCTAATCCTTTCACCAATCCTTTCCATCCTCCTTAGTTACACAACAACAAGTTCTAAACCAATTTTCTTTCTCACTGCAAGCTTCCTCACCCTTCATGACGAAATTTTCAGCCACAATAACCAGAGAAAGTCACTAAGAAAATGGAAGGCAATGTGTGTGAAGTGAGTCAAAAATCGCAACTTCTTCTCTCTAATTTTGAAACTCATTGAGGGATATTTTTTTAATTATCTTTTAATTTGAAAAGGACAACTGAGGTACTCATATCGCTTTGACAATATGAATATTGAAATCACTTCTATATTATTTAGTATTTATAATGGTCTTTATGTGAGGTATTCCCTTATATTAATCCTAAATATTTTTGAATATTTTAATAATATTATATTATTTTAATTATGGATTTGATTGGGTTGACCAAGATTCAACTATATTTAGACCTCACCCTTGAACAACTATCTGAACCACTAATGACAACTTCGATAAATGGAAAAAAGAGGGGGGGAGAGCGAGACACACACACACCCATTAGCCTTTTTGGTACCATATAGCTCTTGCCCAGAACAAAGCTAACTGAAAATAAAAAACAAGCACGGAGAGCCTTCCCGAAGAAGTTATATGGGAGATCCTTCTGCGATTGCCCATCAAATCTCTCCTCCGTTTCAGGTGCGTCTCCAAGTCGTGGCTCTCTCTGATCTCTAATCCTCATTTCGCTGATTTGCATTTTCAACGCTCTTCCGTATACAACCTTCGGATCTTTTACTTTTATTCTCCAGAAACACTCTCTTCCAAATTTCAATCCCTGGATCTCAATGCATCGCTTCATGACGATACTGCTTTTGTAAGCCTTCGTTTTCCTCGTAGCTTACCTCCCTATGGATTGCATATTATGGGTTGTTGCAGAGGATTTTTGTTTCTAGAGCTCGATTATGATTCCCAACTCGTCATATGGAATCCTTCAACCCGCGTCTGCAAAAATATCCCACGGATTTGTTCGAAGCTCTATGCGTTTCTGTATGGCTTTGGTTATGATTCATCCACGGATGATTACTTAATAGTGTTGGCATCATACAACCCCAATGCATCTGTTTCTAATATTGAGATTCATATCTTCTCTGTGAGAACCGATTCATGGAAAAAACTTGACGGATGTTTCACACATATCAGTCCAATGGTTCGGCCCAATCGTCGAACCAGTTCAATGGCAGGTTCGACCTTAAACGGCGCAATTCATTGGTTGGCTTCGTGTGTACAAGAAGCAGGGCAAGATTCTTCAGAACCAGCAATAATTGCATTGGATTTAACAGAAAAGAGATTACGTGAACCTGTGGCTTTGCCTGGTGATTTTGAGCATGAAGCATGTGAGTTGAAAGTACTTGGTGGATTTCTTAGTGTGATTGGTACGAATAATAATAATAATGAGAACCAGATTGAGATTTGGATGATGAGGGAATATGGGGTGAAATCATCTTGGAGTAAGCAAATGTGTATGTGCCTTGCTGATGAATTTCTGGATTACTACATTTCACCGATAAGCTTCACCAAAGATGGTGAGGTAGTTGCATTGGGTGGAACAAGATTGATGAAGTTGGATGAGAAAGGAGAAGTAAAAGAATGGTGTGGTGTGGATTTGGATGAGTTTGATGCAGACGCTGTAGTGTATTCTGAGAGTCTTTTTTGCCTCCCCTGTGATCAACAGCAAGAAAACTTGCAACACTAGATCTGCTCTGGTTTTATCAACGAGGAGGGTTGGATATAACTCCATTTCTATTTAGTGCTTGTTTGGAATAGCTTATTTTTAGATAATAAGTGTTTATAAATCGTGATTCACAGTATATGAGGTAAGTATGTGAGAGGAATTTTATCTCGGCTTGCGTAATAAGGACTTATTTTTTAAGAAATCGTGATCCCAAAAATATAAGATTGAATAAGAAAATGTTATTTCTATAATGTTAATGAATATTGCTGAATTGCTGGTTAGTTGGAATTATATTGATCTTATTTATTTGTTGGCCACTAAAACAGCATCTGAAAGCTTGATCCTGTTTTTAATTTCATGTGCAATTGAGAGTTTGAATTTTTTTATTAATTTTAAAATATGGGAAAACTAGGATGAGTTATCTTCACCCTAATCTTATAAATAGTTTAGAGTGTTAGATGCACCTTAAATAAAATTAGGATGTTGGAAGTAGCAAAAAGAATTAATATTAGGATAACCAGTAAATTGTTGGAGGCTACTTTACCCTTAAAAAAAATCAATAAATACAAAATGTATGAAGGTTTTTATTCAAATAAATCTTTATATTTATATAAGATTTATCACTTAAATAAGTTATAAATGGATTTATCTTTCTTTAAAATTTATAATATATAAAAAGTAAATTAAATTAAATTAAATTTTATTTAGAATGAGATTATAATAAAATAATAATATGAGTTTCAAGCACCAATGTAAAGACTCAAGCCAATTCTTATTACAATTTACTACTACTTCTTCCACTTCTAAATATAAAATATAATTGATTTATTTTAAAGATTTTAAAAAAATTAATTAAATTATTTTAAAATATTTATATTTATTATTTTTTTCAAACAATTTTATCTAATTTATAAACTAATATATAATTTAATAATATATAATATATAATATGATTAAATAATTTATATAGTTTCTTTAATATCTAAAAAAATTAAACTCTATTTTATATTAAGGATTAGAGGAAGTATTAAATAGTATAAAAAAAATTTATATAACTTTTTTTTTTTTACACTCTCCGCCCAATTTTTTCCATTTGCCGCCTCTAATTTTTCACCGACGTTTCGCGCGCCATGTGTTAATTACTAGTACTGTGTAAGTTTAAATCCAAATAATTCCTTTTTGAGCCATTGATTGAAAATTTGAAACCCATTTCTAAGGTTACATTCATCTTCCTCGCAACACAGAACCATTTTCTCCAGAGCAAGCCAACGATCGAGCGAGCGAACTATTTCCCGTCATGGTTTTGTTTCCAAGCCCTAAATCTTTTCTCTTCCGAATTTCTTTAAGTAAGAACCGAATGAAACGACCGAGCGCTTTTTTTTGGCCAGCTTCACTTCATTCCAGAGCAAGAAAAGCCGCTCCCTCTCTCTCCGGTGCTCACTCACACAAAATGCCGCGGCAAGAAAGCAGTATTCACCTTCCCGAAGAAGTGATAGTGGAGATCCTTCTTCACCTGCCAGTCAAATCTCTCCTCCGTTTCAGGTGTGTTTCTAAGTCATGGCTCTCCCTCATTTCCAGTCCCCGTTTTGCTGAATTGCATTTTCAAGGACCTTCCAAACACTCTCATCGAGTGTTTGTGTCTGCTGAGCAGCAATTTCAATCCATAGATTTCAACGCTCCCTTTCATGATGATTCTGCTATTGTGAAGCTCAATCTCCCCTGTCCTGCGACCCCTCCTGATCTCGAGATCATGGGCTCTTGCCGTGGGTTTCTCTTTCAAGTTGCTGATAAAAAACGAAAACATTTTCTGTGGAATCCCTCGAACGGTGTCTGCAGAAAGATACCACCATTGGATCCGGACATATTTGTTTACATGTATGGCTTTGCTTACGACGAGTCCACTGATGACTACATAATAGTTATCGTATCAGAATTCCTTGATTTCTTCTCTCTCAAAACCAATTCATGGGAAATTCTTGATGAGGAATGCGAATATACCTATCAAAGTGATGAGCCGACCCCTGGTTCGATCTTAAATGGTGCTATTCATTGGTTTGCCTTGCGTTGTCGAGAACCGGAACCAGAGTGTTTTACAATCATTGCATTTGATATAAAATCAAAGACTTTAAGGGAGATACCTGTGCCTGATGATTTCGAATATGGTTTGGGTATTTTGGGATCAGTTGCAGGATACTTAACTCTAACTGAAAACTGTGATATACTTAAGATGTGGGTGAAGAACAAGCATAAAGTGGAGTCATCTTGGAGAAATCTTGGCACTCTCTCTCCTGATGAGGTGCACAAGGAAGGCATTTCACCATTATGCTTTACCAAAGACGGTCATCTTGTTGCAATAAATAGTATTTTAGGATTGGCAAAATTGAATCTCAGAGGAGAACTGCTAGAATATCGGAAGTTCCTTCCTGAGCCACATTCGTTTTATTGTGCAAGCGTATACACTGAAACTTTGCTTTCCCTCCCATCACTATCATGCGATCATCTAGAGGAGGCTCAAGAGTAATGGTGACTGTAACGAAGTGAATCAAAATCTCATTCATATAATGTTACATATGGGTTTATATACAAGTAATTACATTTGAAAATACAATGAGAACTCGACATGCGTTTCCTAACTCTTTCTAACATTCTGACTTTGGGTGACAGTGGAAGATATGCCTGACGGTAAGGGATATGTTGTTGACTTCTAACTCTTGACACTCTCCCTCAAGTTTGAACATATATATTTATCATGCCCAACTTGTTACAAAGATATTCAACACGTGTCCCATTTAATGTTTTTGTTAGAAGATCTGCCAGTTGGTCGTCTGACCGTATGTGCCCTGTAGATACAATATTTTCTCTGATCTTGTCACGAATAAAATGACAATCAATTTCAATATGTTTGGTACGTTCATAGAACACTGAGTTCGAAGCTATATGAAATGCTGCTTTATTGTCACACCATAATCTTGTAGGTAATGTTGTGATGATGCCAATCTCCTTCAAAAGTTGAAGTACCCGCACATTTTCTTATACTGACTGTGACATGGCTCTGTATTCCGTTTTTGCACTTGACTTTGACAAAACCCCTTGCTTCTTACTTCTCCAAGATATCAAATTTCCACCAACAAACACACAGTAACCCGTAGTAGATCGTCTTATAGCCTTTGATCCTGCATGATCCGCATCACAAAAGCACTCGACTTTAGTGTGCCCATAATCTGTATAAAGAATACCAAGACCTAGAGAGCCTTTCAAATAATGCAAGATATGTTCTAAAGCTTCCCATTGTGCCACTATTGGTGATGCCATGAATTGGTTGAGCCTACTGACTGAGAAGGTTATATCAGGATGAGTTACTGTTAGATAATTTAGTTTACCAATAAGTCTTCTATATCTCTCAGGAAATGGAAAAGGTTTTAATTTCTCTAGATCAATCCTCTTTTTCAAATCGTCTGGAAGCTCATCAAACATACTAGCATCAAGATCTAGAAAGGGATTTGGAATCATGGGGATGCTGCTTGGTGCAGCTCTAAGTTTTCCAGTCTCCTTTAAGAGATCGAGAACATACTTTCTTTGAGTCAAAAGAATACCTTTATTGCTTCTCAAAACCTCAATACCAAGAAAGTACTTTAATGATCCCAAATCTTTTGTCTGGAAGTGAGAGTTCTAGAAGATTTTAAGTTTTGAGATTCCAGAATAATTACTTCCTGTAATCATAATATCATCAACATAGACTATTAGAAGAATCATGCCTGCATCAGATTGTTGGTAGAACACAGAGTGATCACACTTGCTTTGACGTAACCCAAACTTCTTGACCGCATTAAAGAAGTTATCAAACCAGGCTCGAGGACTTTGCTTTAGGCCATATAGTGACTTCTTGAGGTAACACACTTTCCTACTCTCCCCCTAAGCAATGAACCCAGGTGGTTTCTCAATATAAACTTCTTCGAGTAGATCGCCATTAAAAAAGGCATGCTTAACATCTAATTGATGCAAAGCCCAATGATATGTGGCCGCTAAAGAAACAAGTAGACGAACTGAAGTAAGTTTGGCCACAGGAGAGAAAGTCTCGGAATAATCAAGTCCATAAGTTTGGGCATATCCTTTGGCAACAAGGCGAGCTTTTAGTCGTTTTAAGAAACCATCAGCATTAGTCTTAACAACAAATACCCATTTACATCCAATGGCTTTCTTGCCAGGAGGGAGATCAACAAGAGTCTAGGTACCAGCGGTTTCTAAAGCCAAAAGTTCTTCTTCCATTGCGGCACGTCAACCAGGGTGAGCTAGGGCTTGGTGAAGGGAAGTAGGTGTGGTAATGGAATCAAGGGTGGCCATAAGGGAAGATGAAACAGGAAACAAAGATCGATAAGAGACAAAAGATGAGATAGGATAGATAGAGTCAGCATATTGTTTGGGAGGATAATGAGAATGGGTACCTTTACAAAGTGCAATAGGTAGGTCATCAGAAGTATCACCAAGAGAAATAGGAACAAGTGGTTCAGTAACAGCAAGAGGAGGATCGGCAGAAACAGAGGCAGGAACTACGGAGGCATCAATAGATTCAATCGACGAAGCAGGAGCTGGCGAAGGTGAATCATTATCAACATTAGCATCATTGATGATATCAGGTTCTGGAATAGCAGCTTGTATTGGTGAGAGAGGAATAGGGTAAATCAGGATATCATCAAAATTATCCATAACAGAGGGAGACTCAAAGATGGGTAAAGTCTTGAAGAAAGAAGATGACTCATGAAACATGATATCGGTGGATACAAGGTAATGACGGAGATCAGGAGAGTAACACCGATAACCTTTCTGAACTCTAGAATAGCCAAGAAAAACACATTTTAGGGACTTAGGATCAAGTTTGCTAACATTAGGATGGACATCCCGAACAAAACAGACATAACCAAAGATTTTAGGTTCAACAAGAAATAGCTTAGTGGTGGGAATCAAAACAGAATACGGAATATCCCCACCAAGAACAATAGAAGGCATGTGATTGATGAGGAAACAAGCAATAGAGACAGCATCAGCCCAAAAACTTTTAGGGACTGATGAATGAAACATGAGAGCTCAGGCTAAAAGATGTTGGTTCTTTCTTTCAGCAACACCGTTTTCAGCAGGGTTATTATCACAAGAGGATTGGTGAAGAATAACATGAATTTGCATTTAATAGGTGAATGGGGCGGAAATATATTCTTTTGCATTATCATTTCGTAAGATTTTCACAGGAGTGTTAAACTGTGTTTGAATTTCAGCACAAAAATTATGAAAATAAGTAAACAATTCAGAACGTTGTTTCATTAAATAAAGCCAGGTGGTTCGGGAAAAATCATCAACAAACATGATAAAATGATAACCAGTCTGAGACGTGACTGAATAAGGACCCCAAATATCAGAATGTACTAACTCAAAGGGGGACGCATTCTGTTTATTTATGCGAGGTGCCAAATGAATACGCTGATGTTTGGTAAATTGACATGACTCACAATCTAAAGTAGACACAAAAGAAAATTGAGGATACAATTTTCGAAGAGATGAAAGCAACATATGACCTGGATGACAATGAACTTCAAAGAGAGACGACCCACCAGAACAAGCAACAGAATGTGGCACCTGATCATCAAGGATGTAATGTCTACCAGATTCATAGCCTTTACCAATAATCTGCTTCGTCGATAGATCCTGAATTAAACAATAGTCAGGGAAGAGTGAGATAAAACAGTTTAACTTACGAGTAAGTTTACTTGGAGACAGAAGGTTAAAGGTAAGATCTGGAACATTAAGAACACAGGATAATGAGAGAGATGCAGTTGGTTGAACAATGCCAGAGCCAATAACACGGACGGGAGAATCGTTGGCAATAAATATGGATGACAGGTTGGCATAAGGGGCATATGAAGAGAATAAGTGATGATTACCTATCATGTGGTCGGTAGCACCAGAATCAATGATCCACTTAGTTGAAGCAGTAGTTAGACCAGAGGATAGAGTACCTATGGCTAGAGCTCCTGCAAAAGAAGATCCAGATCTAGAATAAGGGGGACCAGCTGTCTGGGCAATATGAGCAAGGCCGCGTTGTTGATCACGCTGCTGTTTATTTTGCAATTTTCGACAATTTTTCTTCATGTGTCTAGGTTCCTTGCAATAATTACAAATAATATTGCCAGAATTGTTATTTTGTTTGTACCCATAATTCTTGTTCTCAAAGGGACCGCACCCAGCTAGAGCACTTGCAGTTGGATCAACAGAAGAGTGAATCAAGCTATCAGCACAAAGAACCTGGGAGAAAACATCTTCAAGAGAAGGAAACTCTTGACTAGACAGAATCTGAGAACAAATAGTCTCATAAGATGGGTTGAGAGTTTCAAGAAAGCTCATGATAGCCTGAAGTTCCAAGTTCTTGATTCGAGTTGAGAGATCTGCTTACGCAGACATAAGTACTTTCATTTCCTCATACATCCTCTTGAAGTCCAAAAAGAAATCTTTCAATGGACGATTTTGCTGTTAAGAACGATAAAAACCTTTACATATTTCATGAACTCGAGTAATATTTCCTTTTCCAGAAAACATAAATTAGATATAACTCATAATTTCTTTGACAGTGTTACAATGGCTAACTGAAGATAGAATCCTTGGTTCAATAGAATTTTGAATTTGAAACAGAAGTCGAGCATATGCTCTTTGCCAAGTCAAAAGTTTTGTTTCATCACCAGAAGGAGGATCCTCGGCTAATTGAGTTTCCATCTCTATGCCCAAAATATACACTCTAATAGTTTTGTTCCAATCACTATAGTTAGTCTAGCTCAACTGTGAAGCAGTAATCTTAGCAGATATAGGTAATATATCGGAATTCTTTGAGTCTGCCATTGATAATGCTTAAAGAACAAGCAATCAATATACAAATGGAGCAGTAAAAGATAGTCACACGGACAATGCTCACAAAATAGCAAAGTGGTATAGACTGTCGAATCAATTAGGATTGGCAAAATATCATGAACCAATTAGCAAAGGACAAATTCTCATAGAAAAAATTATCACAGATTACCGAATAATCAAGATTGTCACGAACCAATAGGCAAAAATATGTGGTATCACAAAAGAAACAAGGGACCCACAGAGATAGGAATACTAACTCAAAAAAGGAACCACATAAGCAGAGGCAAATTTCAACTTGGAGAGCGTTGAAGCAGAGGCAAAGAACAAGACTTAAAATTCAAACTTGATCGGATGACCACACCACTTCAGAGGGAGATAGAGCATGAAGAGTTGATTAGGGCGCACAAATCGCCATCGCAAACGGAGACCAAAGCCGCCGTCACGTGCCGCGCATAGATCTAGGTGGCGGAGCTAGCGGTGGCGTGTGTGACATCACCGGTGGTCCGAATGGGACCGGATTTTGGTGACAGACCGATTTTGAGCTTCTCAGAACAATAGGATGGCGCGTGTCAGCTGGTAGTGGCCGGAGATGAGAGATCTGAGTTGTGGTTCAACGTAGATGCAAAGGTGCTTAAGAAAACTCAGAACTGAAGAAACAGATAGTTTAACGAAAAGCAAAAGAAATTAGAATCGGATTGAAGCAAAGGTATTTAGCTCTGATACCATGTAACGAAGTGAATCAAAATCTCATTCATATAATGTTACATATGGGTTTATATACAAGTAATTACATTTGAAAATACAATGAGAACTCGACATGTGTTTTCTAACTCTTCCTAACATTCTGACTTTGGGTGATGGTGGAAGATATGCCGATGGTAGGGGATATGTTGTTGACTTCTAACTCTTTACAGTGACTAATAAGAAGGTTAAGGTACGTAATGTTCTACCTGTGTTCTTACCATTTTTTAATGATACTATTATGGTTGTGTTCTTATATTTCATATTAAGAATTACATCGCAAAAAACCAATATTGAGATCTGGCAATGGCAAGAATTAATTTTCAAATCCAAAATTTTTTTAGACCATCGAATAACATGGTTATGCAGTTTTGAAATTATCAAATGAAGAGTTACAAAGACCTTGCAAGCTTATAGACGTCTAGAAGTGATTTTCTAGTGTACAAGGTAAGTATGTTAAGAGGAGTTTTGTAAGTGCTTTTGAAACCATGGTTCCCTCTATGAAATTAAAATCTATATCAACCTTGGAGTTAACTTTTTCATGTTGGTAGCCATTAAGATGTCCTATATCCTTATGTTTTCTTTGAAAGGCTTCACTTCTTTGTCCTAATACTTTTGAATTTGCACTTCAATGTTCAGAATGAGAATAAATTATAGGAACATTCTAGGGCTCCTTAGCTTTAGCTGATAGGTCTATATATCTTTATAGCAGTAATGTGCAACTCAAATTACATGCTGCCATATACCGTTTATATAACAGACTTTCATCTCGTACAGTTCAAATAGAAATTCTCAAACTCTGTTATTATATATGCGTGTAATATTGTATTTTTATTTTGGGTAAAAATGTGTGTAATATTGTTTCCACCTTTGAATTCTAATTCCAATCTTTGAAGGTTCGAAATTTAGTAATCTTGAAGCTAATACAGAGACATCAATTTCTTACCGAACTGCCACCTCTCAGTATCTGAAAATTCCAAACGAAGGAAATATAAAATCTAATAATACATGATGTGTTGGAACTTTCAAGGACTCGAGGAAATTTAATTGCCGCTAATACTGTGCATGTGGATGCTGATGCAATATGATTTGTTGGGATTACTTGCATCCATCACTGCTAGATAATGAAACTAAAGCACTTGATTTTTTACATGTATTGCTATTGAAAAGCACTTGATTATAGTTTGATTATGCTATTTTTTTTTTTTTGTTAATTCTTGTAGTAGCAGCACAGTACAGATACATAGCAGCTTATGAAGGTTTTTTTGGTGATGCTGTAGTAGCTCTATTCAAGGTTTTTGAATGTTTTGGATTGGTCCTTGTAATAGGCTGGTAGAATATCACAACATCGCTCCTTCTTTATGAAGAAATAATATTAGTAGTTTGTTATGCTTCTGTTGCAGAGGAGCTGATCTGATCAAATATAATGATGACTTTTTCTACTGATGATCATTTAAGATAAGTAAAATTCATACTACAATATCCATAATATAGTGTGAATAATTTGGCTACAAACACGTCAAAATCAAACCATTGTGTTATAAGCTCCTAGAAAAGTTGTCTTAATATGTCAATGAAGTCATGTTGAATCATGAACGTATCGGGGTTTTGTGGGAGTGATAATGCAGAAGCAGAAAGCGCTACTCTGGGCCTTTGTTTTAAGGCTAAAGACGATCCGTTAAACTAACTTTGTTTCTAATAATGCATCTGATATGGTTTATCAAAGTTATGGTTAATATATCGGATATAGTACTAATATATAATGCGACACTAATTTATATATGGATGCTGTTCTCTAATATATTTTTGGATATTTTTGAATTTTTGACAAAATTTATACATACATACATACATGCGTATATGAGGCTCAGACCGCCAGATTTTTTTTTGTTTGCCAAGGCCTAGACTGAGTTATACTTGTTTGTTTTTAATAATGCATCGGGTATAGTTTGTCAAGGTTATAGTTAATATAATGAATTTAGTACTAATATAATGTGACTCTAGTACATATATGGTTGCTCAGTGCTCTAATATATATTTGGATATTTTTATTTTTTTTGAAAAAGTTAAATGCAAAATATATTATTTTTATCATTCATCTAAATCCTACAAATTAATGGGAAAATCCCACAACAAGAGTTTAGAAATTAGTATAGGAGTATAGCATAAAGAAGTGGGCTTTATATTTGTAATGCTGCAGAAGTGTGAGGACTCCACTTGTCTTCTATGAATTCATGTGGAAATGATGAAAATAGCCTTCACTTTATCTACTCTGATTCTCCTCTTGTTATCCCATGGCCAAATCTTTCACCCCCTCCTCTTCCCTGACTGTCACCTCCAGCGTTTTCCACCATCTCTGCCTTTAATTGTGCCGTCCTCGTCGCCGTTAATGTATGCGTTGTTGGCTCCAACACCATGCTCCCCTGCGTCTTCCAGCGTTGTCATTGAACGGCTCCATTGATCACCTCTTGTTGAATCAATTCCATAATGTATTGTGCGAGTTATTTTGGGTTTAGACGTGGGTGACTCAATTCTTTTTTCTTCTTGATATAAATTTGAAGAATATTGGAGGGAGACTTTACATTTATGTGCGGATGGCAAGAAGGCAAGATCAATTACAGATCAAGTTTCTTGCTCACTTGTCAGTAAATATATGAAAATTAGTTACCGTCATGGCCTTGCTAGTTTAGGTAATGACTAGATAAAAAGGGCGGCTTGCATAAGGCTTCTATCATATGGGGTTTGAAGAGTGTCAAATGTATGTGGTTTTACCTTGAAGAGAATGTTTCTAGAATTTGAACTTATGACCTTTTGATCACATAACAGCAACCTTTAGCATTATTAAATCAGCATCAAACAGAAAAGAAAAAAATACATTGACCAAGATGAAGTTGTCGTTTGCTATGGAACATTGTTAATAACGTATCTAGTCTAGGAAGTAATCATTTACAGAAATATGAGTGTGTGAAGTTTAAGAATGACATATTTCCCACAACCTGCATATTTCTCACCTTCCCCAAGTGTTGAAGCTGAAATCGCTAGTTTTGAATTTCAAGTCTGAAATTGGTAAATTGGATTTAGATGTGGTTAATCTCTACTCAATATAATTTTAGGAATCAAGCATTTCCCACAACATGCCTTTTTCTTATTTTTTCCATGCGTTGAAGTTGAAATCGCAATTTGTGAATTTCAAATCCGAATTTGGTAAAATGGGTTTAGTTGTTAATCTCTTCTCAATTTTAGGAATAAAGCATTTCTCACAAGAAGACTTTTTCTCATTTTCCCCAGATGTTGAAGTTGAAATCACGAATTGTGAATTTCAAATTCGAATTTAGTAAAATGGATTTAGAGGTTGTTAATCTCTTCTCACTTTTAAGAATCAAGCGTTTCCCACAACATGCCTTTTTCTAGTTTCGGATTACCAATTAGACATATTATCGCAATTGTAAAGTTTCTAAACTTGAGATGTCATAAACCATTTTCAATCGATTTCACTCATTTTGTATTGCCACTTAGACCTGTTATTGCAATAGCAAAGTGTTAGAACTTGACAAGTTATTAATCACGCTGCAATCGAATTTACCCATTTAGGAATAGCAATTTACAACTCATTTTTGGACATATTTCATTATCAAATCAGAGACTGGAGAAATTTAAATATGAAGAAGCACGAACCAGAATAAAAACAACCTTCACAAACAAGTTTCACACACTGTATACCCTCGTAACACCACAATTACGCAGGCTGCAACTGAATTTTTGTGACACCCAATGTCAGCATAAACAGATGCATATAAATTTTTTAGCAAATCATATTTGAAGCAATTCTATAGCATATGAGAAATGAGAAAATCTCTTAAAAAAAACTTTAAAAATGTCAAAAGACAAAAAGGTGTTATGAATATTTATAATGTTAAAGAGGTGTTAGGACTTGATTTACCTTTTTTAAGATTATAAAGAAATAACAGAATTGTTCCTCTAAGTTTAGAATTAAGAATAGAGTTGGCAAAAAGAAAAAAAGAATTAAGAATAGAGAGGAAGGTGCAATTTCACAAGTTTTGATAAAAGTTTTCATAAGTTAGATAAGGTTTTCATAATTTCTCATAAAAATTTTATAAGTTGCAAATCAAAATTCACAAAATCTGATAAGAGTTTTACAAATTCGGATAAAGTTTTTACAAGTTCTCAGAAGAATTTCACAACTTCCTTAAAGAGTTTCACAGATTGCAAATTTTGATTAACAATATTTGATAAGGGTTTCACATACAAGTTCTAATAAAAATTTCACAAATTCTCGAAAGAATCTCACAACTTCTTTAAAGACTTTCACAAGTTGCAAATTTTGATTCACAAGATCTGATAAAGATTTCATAAGTTCTGATAAAGGTTTCACAAGTTTTCAAAAGATTTCCACAACTTCCTTAAAAAATTTCATAAGTTGCAAATTAAAATTCACAAGATCTTATAAGAGTTTCACAAGTTTGGATAAGATTTTTACAAAGAATTATGTCAAAGTGAAAATTAAACTCCGAGGGATAATTCTGTCATTTTCTTTTAATTTTGAAATGGATGAATCAGACCCTAACATTTCTTTAATATTATGAATATACGAAACACCTTTTTGTCTTTTGATATTTTTAAAGTTCTTTTTAAGAGATTTTCCCATGAGAAATTCCTGAATCATTGAAAATGAAGAAGCACCTTGAGGTCGAAACTCATTAACGGATCCAGGACTCACTTCATATTCTCAACATGAATCTGTGGGTCAGATGAAGAAGTAGTCTTGGATGCTGATGGAAGACGCTCTAGATTACTTGGATTTCGTAAAGAAAATTAAGCAAGCTCCCATGGCAAATGGAAAGGAAGAACGATAAGGCTTAGCACAGTTGGAACTTACTTAGCTGGGTTTTTTAAGCATTTAGTTAGGGGTTCAATCTTTAGTGTTGTGTATAGAGAGGGTCTCGTGTCAACTTGCTCTTAAACTTGTGTTAGCTTTTTCGATTTGATTATGCTCAGTGGCTTTATATATGAATTTTATAAAAAAAAAAAATTCTTTATTGAGTATGATAAAGTATGAATTTTGATAGATTTAATTTCAATTATTTAGATTTAAAATATATTCAAATCAAAATATTGTCATTTTTTTATATTTTTATTATTTAATTATACATTATTAATACATATTTATTCATAAAAATAAACACTTACAGATTTATGATTTGAGTCTACAATAAAATTTTAAGTCACTATCATGAATTTGCTTCATCCTGTGAGTTTAACAACCTTAGACGTAAGTATGGTCCAGCACTAATTATTAATAAATGATTTTTGTTAAAAAATCAGCGTTTATATATATATATATATAAATTTATCAGGTTACTTTCACAAACAAAATTCTGAACACAGGACTTTTCGTTAATTTCACAAATTTGAAAAAGGAAATATCAGTAATAAATATTTTTTTGTCATGATTTTCAGTTCAAATCCTAAATCTTTATCTTATCCCCTCCCCAAATCTGTTTTGGTCTGATTCTCCCAAAATCCAAACTGATACCCTCATAATCCCTATTTCCATGTGTGTGTGTATATATAATAACGCCTGTGTCCTGTTCTCTTCCCCGGATCCAACCATGGAAAAGCTTCCTGAAGATTTGAAGACCGAGATACTTGTTCGCTTGCCCGTCAAATCTCTGCTCCGATTAAAGTGTTCGTCCAAGTCATGGTTCTCTCGCATCTCTAACCCTAATTTCGCACAACTCCATTTTCAGAGAACATCTCAACAAAAACAACTCACCCATCGATTCCTTTTTCACACAATTTCTTCTTCAGAATTTAGATCCATAGATATCTTCAATCACACATCCTTCCACGACGATTCTGCTTCTATAAAGCTCCATTTTCCCCTTCATCTTCAACCTATCACTCATTTTGCAATCCTGGGTTCTTGCCGAGGCCTTCTTCTTCTTCTTCTCTCTCTCACCACCAAAGAACTAATCTTTTTCTTGTGGAATCCCTCCACTGGTTTCTGCAAACAGATTCCAGATCCTCGTCGTTCTTCGTCAAAATCTATAGTTCGTCATAGCTTTTGTTATGATGAATCCAATGGTGATTACTTACTTCTGCTTTCTTTATATAATTACTATCATTCCCTTACAGGCTTTGAGGTTTTCTCTCTGAGAACCAATTCATCTGCAAAAGTTGTTAAACTGCCTCCCAATCACGATCTCATGACTAGTTTATCTCTCTCAAGTTGTTCATTCTTAAACGGAGTTTTTTATTTGTTAATTTCGAATAGAAAGCCTCCAAGTGAAGCGAATATTCTTGCATTAAATACAAGAACAAAGAATTTTCAACAACTACCAATGCCGTCCGATGATATTTACTTACTACGATCTTGCAATTTGGGAGTACTTGAAGGTTGTCTTACTCTCATTGATTCTAAGGACTTCAATGAAGTTAAGGTATGGGTGATGAGACAACAACATGGAGAGGAATCATCGTGGTCGTCTTGGACCAAGTTAATGTCTGTGTCTAAGCCAATTTATGTGTCCCGTCGTAGTAATTGGGAATTTATTGATTACTTTTTTTCGCCATTATGCTTCAACAAAGATGGTGAACTTGTTGCCGAAGATGGTGATTTAGGGTTATCAAAATGGAATCATAAAGGAGATCAACTGCTTGAATATCGTCGATATTTTGATCCGTATGATCGTAGCATATCTACAATTCTATATAGTGAAACTTTACTCTCTTTTACTTGAGACTAGTTTGATCAGGTAATTCGTTTCATTTTGCCTGCAATTTTATGCTTAAATATATACAAGGCTTGTTTTCATATATTTCATACTCCCTCCGGTCCTAAATATAGGACAAAGTTTGTAGTACAAATTGTACTACAAACTTTACCCTATATTTAGGACCGGAGGTAGTATCATTTATTTCAATGATATGTGTGTTTTAATTGTTAGTTTTGCAGGTCTATCGCTGATATGTTGTGCATAGGCAGGAAATAGGCTTGTCTTGCAACAATGCAAGTTAGCCTGGAGTTTGGCCTGTACAAAAGTCTGACAGTTAAAAAAGTCTGCATTTTTAATTTTCAATCTTTTTTTATTATATTTCTTTTTTCAATTTTCACTTTTTTCCGATTTCTTCTCTTTTTATTTTTCGACCCATTTTTTTAAATTTTGAATCTTTGTTCACTATATTATTTTTATTTCTAAGCTTTTTTAAATATTTCTTTTACTCTAACAAATCATATTTTGGGTAAATTCTTGTTACTCAACTAATTACATGGTAAAATCCGTTTATCATGAAATAATTATTTCTTAATGATGACTAAATCATAAAAATAAAAATAAGGATATGTTACATTAACATATACTTTCTACACAATTTTACATAATATTATAAATCCATAACAGGCCTTTGAGCTTAAACCTGAACTGTTAAGGCAAATAGGCCTTCTAAAAGGTCAGAGCTTGCTCATTAGGTTAGATCATAAGCCCTTGAGAGGTTGCTTATCTTATTTCCACCCCTAGTTATACAGAATTTCAGTTTTCATATGGATCATGCTTTAGGAATTATTAGTCCAAGATATCTTTTTTTTGCCAAAATTAGTCTAAGATATCTCCATCTTATATACGTCACATTCAATTTTATATCAAACTTTTGATAAGCAATATTCCTGTTAGTTGCTATATGAAATTTGAATACTGAATCTTTACCTTAATTATAACAAGTTCCAGAGAGGCAGAAATAAGCATGCTCTACTGTTTCTGGCATATTCATTTCGCTGAAAAGAAAAATGGCAGGCATCTTTTGAAATTTGAAGTTATAAAAACATACATACATACATATATATATATATATATATTTATATAGTATATGTACACATTATAGGGAGCAACATATAACCCCTAATATATATAGTTAAATACACATTATAGGGAAGTGTGTATCGGTAATAATACCATCATAGTATGTATCTTTAATTGGTATATATTTTATCTTTGAATGAAGGAACTATTGGATCGATGGGTTTGATTTTTCAAAGAAGGACTTTTAGTGATGACTCTAAAAGGTCATAGCTGCAAGTCTGCCTTAGTGGCGACTTTAACCATTGCCACTATGAGGATGCCTTTCAGCTGTGACTTTTTAGAGTCACAGCTGAAAGTCTCACGGTGATCTTCTAGAGGTGCAGCTTAAATTCTCATTCAAAGTCAACTTTTAACGGCTTACTTTTAGTGGCAACTTTCTATAGTTCCGCTGAAAATCTCACTTTTTTTAGTGACATGTGGCAGGTAAAGTGGTTAGTGATGTGCTATGTTATAAGGTGATTGATGTGGCAAAACTGTTCAGCCGCAATGATAAAGGTTAATATAATTTGGTTACAAACACTTGGGTGTGTGTTACAAGCTCCTAGCTAGAAAGTTTGTAAACATTAGGGTGCTAAATGCACCATAAATGAAGTGCTGAAATAAACCGGGGAATAACATGAGAGTATTATTCTGACTAAAATGCCAACGTTAATTTTTTATTATCCCAAGTTTACCCATATAATTATAAAATCAATCTGATTGTTACCAGGATCAGCCGAATAAATAAAAAAATATATCTAATAAAATCTGTCTAATCAAATTCTATTCTACTAAAATACTACAAATTAAATCTATCTAATCAAATCTTATCTGACTTTAAATTCAATATCAAAACAAGAAAGAAAATTGCGATGACGGCTCTCCTTATTAGTTCTAACATCAAGTTGTCTCTCAATTTCTAGAGTAAGGTATGTTTTATTATTCTTAACTCTTCGGTCAGATGTTAAATTCCATTTAAACTAGTATGTTGTTATCTAGCTCCTTAAGTAAATGAATTATGCTATTTAACTCTTCTTTCATATTCTTGTTGTGCTTACAATTTCCTTTTATTTTCCCTTTGAGTGTTTGCTATTTCTTGACCATTATTGTTCATAGATGTTTGTGTGTTTTGAACTTAATCATAAGTATCTCAATAACAAAGGATATCTAGATTTCATAATTATCTTTGTTATCTGAGGATTATAGTTTGATTTAGGATTTAGATTTAAATTTAAATTTTTAAAAACATGTTAAATTTGATGGGTTAACATATTAAAATTAATAAAATCATCATTTCAAATATATATAAGGTTGTTTATCATATATAAGTGAGGTACATGGTGTTTTTTTTTTTGGATCTATAATTTAGAAAATAATAACTTTGATATCTAAATAATGTACTAATGACATATTTGTCAACATTTAATTAGCTCATCTCTCTTTTCCTTCTAAACCAAACAAGAAACTTCTTTTCTCCTTCCCTCATATCCAACCAAACAGAGCTTATAACCTCCCCTTACCTCCTCCCACCTTGCCTCATTTAACCTCCTCTCTCCTCCTCTCCATTGAACCAAACAAGGCCTAAATGCAATCGAAACTTATTTTGATTAAACAATTATGAGACCATCAACCAAACACCTATACTTTGATTAAAATCAACTATGAGATCATCAACCATATTTTTTTTATAAACAGCCTCACATGTTTTCAATGCACTTTCATTAAAATCAAATATGGTTTTTGGAAAAATTTTTGGGAAAATATAATTAAAAAGCAGGAAAAAATAGTTTATTACATAACCATAACTTTTTTTTTTGTTTCATAATTGATTTTAGCACTATGAATGTATGGTAATAATAAGATGACTATGATTTTGATTTCATAATTGATTTTGTCACGATAAGGGTATGCGTGTTGCATATATTAAGGTCATACAAGATATGTATGAGGGGGTAACAACTAGTATGAGAACGTCTAGAGGTGAGACAAATGATTTTCCTGCAAGGATTGATCTTCATCAGGGATCTTGAAGAAATCCTCAGGCATGCTGATGATATTGTTCTTGTGGTTGAGTCAAGAGAAGAAATTAATTTTAAACTTGAGTTATGGAGAAGAACCTTAGAGTAGAAGGGTTAGTGATTGAGTAGGAGTAAGGCAAAATATATGCATTTCACTTTTGATAAGATCAAGAAGAGTAAGAAGTGATTTAGAGATCAAAATGAGAGATTAGGTTATTCCACAAGTGATAAAGTTTAGATATTTGGTATCAATTTTGCTAGAAGATGGTGAAATTGATAGAGATGTTAATCATAGAATTCAAGCAGGGTGGTTTAAATGGAGAAAACTTACCAGAGTTATTTGTGATAAAAAAGTACCTGAAAAGATAAAAGGAAAATTTTATTGTACTATTGTTCATTCGGCCATCAATGCTTTATGGTAGTGATTGGCCTTTGAAGGTGTTACATACGCACACATTGGGGGTAGTTGAGATAAAGATGTTGAGATGAATTTGTGGTCATACAAGAAAAAATATGATTCGTAATGAACTTATACGAGGAAGGGTGAAAGTGACAACTATTGAAGAAAAAATAATTGAAAATCGTCTTAGGTGGTTTGGACATGTACAAAGAAGGTTATTAGATGCCCCAGTAAGGATGATAAATCAAGTTGTTTGGAGCCCAGTTAAATGATGTTATTAAGCGAAATCTCTTAGTTAACAATTTATCCCGATATTTAGTTTTAGCAGAGTTGAATGGCGTGTTTGATTGCCTAGTAGGATTAAGGCTCTGTTGTTGTTTGTAAGCCCCCATGGCCCAATAATACATAAATAATACTTAATCTTGCCCCTTAAGAGATAATATGCAATCAAATAACCAGATTATTTAGAAAATTTAATCAAAAGATCATATTTTGTAGATAATCTAATAAAAATATTAAGGTTAAGATGCTAAAATAACTTTCAACTTTTATTAAAAATGAAAAAGTAACTATAAACTATTTTTTGGAGCAAAAGTAACCATAAACTTTTAAAATTGGGGCAAAACAGTTAAATCCAACTAACTTCCATCTATTACATTGGGAAAAATTAATCTTTTGGCCCTTGAAGTTTTGACTAATTTATAATTCAGTCAATGAACTTTTGACTCGCCTACAACTTAGTTCCTAATGTTTCTAAGTCATCCTACGTGGCAATAAATGTTAAAATATGGTTAAAAATTATTTAGGTGGATTTTACATAAATTAAAAAGCAAAAAACAGCATTCCCATCACCACCAACTTACGTTCCCCTCCACCTTTATTTTCCAGAAATATCATTAGGCATCTATGGCATACATGACAGATCCTTCAGAAGCTCCTTTCATGCATAAAGTGTGATTGATTTTTTTTTTTTTATATTAAAAGGCCTTCAAAATTATGAGCATCATATAAATGATTTATAATCCCATTTGTTACTAAAAGAGAAAAAGCCTTCTTTGTCGAAGTAGTTGTTTTCTCCCAGCAACCTTCTTTCTTTCATAACATTGATAATTTTTCTTTTTGTTCTTTTTCACTTGTAATGGTTTGATCACGGTTTAATATATCATTTTGTCTTTTTATCTCTGCGTCTCACCATTTCATCCTATAAAGTTATACATTAGGTAGGTCCACCAAATCTTATTTAGTACTCATAAATCTCAATAAATTTGATATTTAAAAATTTGACATATAAATAATACAATTCAACTTATAAATATAAAATTTTAAATTTGATTTGTAAATTAGTATTTATAACTTCACTTGTAAAGATGAATGATTTTTAAAGGTAATAATTAATTATCCTTAGAACCTAGCAATATGATATGAAATTTTGGGGAACTTACTTATATATAATTTTTTTATTTGAGACCTTATGTAATTTTTCTTCTTTTTTTTTTTCGATACAGCTTATGTAATTTTTCTAATAAGCCCAAAAACGCTCATATGAATATGATCTATAAGCAGTGTTTAGATATTAAATAGCAATACAAATTTTTTTTAATTTTTTTATAAAAATAATTTTTAATAATTAAATAATATCTATTTATAATAATTGCAATATCAAAAATAAATTTTCCCCGTTAATATTAGATAGATAAATATAAGGGGAAAAAAAGAATTTTGAATTTACAAAATCCTAAATCAGGTTTGTTACCAAGAATTGATAAGGAAATGATAAAACTTGATAAGCAATAAACAACTCATTTTTTAAAAAATATCTTATTTAAAATTTTACAAATTCAAAATTATTTTTATGTCTTTTTCCTAAATAGAAGTTGATAAACAACTAGGGAGAATTGCTGATAAATACCTTTTTGGCAAATTAATTGCTGAATGCTACCATTGCACCTAACGGAAGATTGCTTGCACATTTATACGGAAGACTTTTGCACACACGGAAGATGATTTGCACAAAACGGAAGTCGCTTGCACACACGGAAGATCCCTTGCACGCTTGGTAGCAATCAGCAATTAATTTGCTTCCAAAGTATTTTTCAGCAATTCTCCCAAACAACTATAGTGATATCAATGTAGATATAGATATCTTTTTTATCCCAATAATAATTTGGGAAAATCCCTATAAAATACCCTTGAAATAGGAAAATCCCTAATCAGTACATTGAAATCAAAAAATCCGGATTAGTCATGTGTTAGTACATATGAACAGTACGGCCGGTGCCAAAAGACGATTTTGCCTTTCAACCCTCATTCTCGCCACTTCAAAAATAACAACACGCGGTTCTTAATTAACAACTCCGGATTCTTGATTAACAACTTTGTATTCTTGTTTTACAACTTCCTCATTTAAGTTTCAAGGCCAATAACAACACCTCTTTTTTTATTAACAACACGCCCTCTTAATTAACAACTCCGGATTCTTGATTAACAACTTCGTATTCTTTATTAACAACTCCGTATTCTTGATTAATAACTCCATTTCATCTTTTTACTTTCACAATAACAACACCGGTGTTGTTATTAACAATACCATATTCTACATTAACAACTCCCATTTCTTGTTTCACAACTTCGTAATTTAAGTTTCAGGGCCAATAATAACACCTCTTTCTTTATTTACAATACCGTATTTTACATTAACAACATTACATTTTTGAGATGCGAATATGTGGAAGAATAAAGCAGAGTTGTTAATCAAGAATTTGGAGTTGCTAATAACAAAACCAATGTTGTTATTGTGAAAGTAAAAAGATGAAACTGGAGTTGTTAATCAAGAATACAGAGTTGTTAATTAAGAACCACGTGTTGTTATTTTTGAAGTGGCGAGAATGAGGGCTGAAGGGCAAAATTATCTTTTGGTGCCAACCACACTGTTCATCCGTACTGACGCGTGATTGATTCGGATTTTTTTATTTCAATGTATTGATTAGGGATTTTCCTATTTCAAGGGTATTTTATAAAGATTTTCCCTAATAATGTTTTTGAGAGAAATCCATTAATTACCTTGACGGCTACATCTATTATTTCTATAAATGAAACCTTCACCAGTAATCGTCACACACATGCACATATTCTCTGATCGCTCAATTTCTTCTTCCTTCTTTTTCCGGCCACCATGGAGAAGCTTCCCGATGACCTGAGAATCGAAATTCTTCTTTACTTGCCGATCAAATCTCTAGCTTGTTTAAAGTGTGTGTCCATGTCTTGGCTCTCTCTCATCTCCGACCCCAACTTCTCAAAACTGCATTTTCAATGATCTCCCCAACATTACACCTATCGATTCCTTACCATGTTCGTGCTAAACATGGCCGTAATAGTCATCTGCAAATGCGAGCCATAGATCTCAACGCATCTCTTTGTGATGATTCTGCTTCTTTAAGCTTCAATTTTTCGGAACGAGAAGACAGAGAAAATAGCAGAGGGACATATTGTTGAGTAAAGTGATTACTTGGGCCTGTGTAAGTGATATGGTAATAGGCCCATATCTAGTGTATGTAACAGGGCCCAATGTTAGTTGTGCTACTTGCATTTTTCTGATATACTTATATATATGCGAACAGGGACACTCTTTGTATTGTGTGGTTCAGAATGTTATAATCAATAAAATTATAATAGTTCAGTTGGCCTGTGGTTTATTAGGTGTTTAATATGGTACTAGAGCCCATGGTGTATGGTTTAGCGGTTCGGGTCAAGTTATTTCGACCCAATTTTTCTTCAATCCACGCTCCAGTTCTTTTTTTTTCAGTCGTCAATCTTGCCACGTTTCTGGGCATCAGTTTCTCAATTCTTCTTGTTAAAAGTGTTTGTTCTTCCACAGTGCCTCCGTTCCTCTGCCACGATCTGTGATTTTGGTGGCTGTCAAGTCTGATTTCATCTCTGTTTCTCGATTATTCCAGTGTGATTCACAGCCTTCCAAGTTTTTTTTTCTCATTAGCCCGTTTTCTGTCAAGATTCTGTATCTTGACTCCTATGGCTACCAGTGACGAATCCTTGAAGTCTGCTATCGATTTTCAAAATCCCTTGTATCTCCATCCTTCCGACACGCAGTAGGCGTCTTTGCTCCCTCACTTGCTTAGCGGTACTGCCAATTATCCAAGTTGGAGTTGCGGAATGAGATTGGCTCTCCTTGGCAAGAAAAAGCTTGGTTTCATAGATGGCATATGTAAATGAGAGGCATAGGCACCAA
Source organism: Inga leiocalycina (assembly GCA_963242795.1). Classification (NCBI taxonomy): domain Eukaryota; kingdom Viridiplantae; phylum Streptophyta; class Magnoliopsida; order Fabales; family Fabaceae; genus Inga; species Inga leiocalycina. The sequence goes on from OY725320.1 coordinate 73,372,443, forward strand.
ACCTCTGACCTTAATGGGATAGATGTGATGCCGTCGTCTTATCTTGGATCATTAGCTCTGTTGCTAAAGATCTTTCTAATGGACTGACCTTTTCTGACTCATCCTATTCAATTTGGGAAGATCTTTATGAGCGTTTTGATAAACGAGATGGAGCAAAGATTTTTGGCCTACACAAGACAATTAGTTACCTTAGCCAAGGTTCCATGTCTGTCTCCCAATATTATACCAAATTGAAGGATCTCTGGGACAAATACTCTGCCATAGTAGTACTTTCGACCTGTACATGCCCAACCTCAAAAGAATATTCCAAAGTGGTTCAAGAACAGAGATTGTTCCAATTATTGATGGGTTTTAATGAGATCTATCATCAGGTACGCAGTCACATCCTTATGTTAGCACCTCTTCCTATTGTTAATCAAGCTTATGCACTTGTATCCCAAGATGAAGACCAGTGTGCAATTAGTTCTATGCCTACTTTTTCCTCTGGTGAAAACACAATCATGCTAGCCAGAGGAGGCTAACTAATAAGGGAGGACGTTTTAGGGGATGTGGAAGGAACTTTAACTCAGAAGAATGCTCTCACTATGGTAGACGAGGGCATGTTCGTGATAATGGCTTTCAGCTTATTAGTTTTCCTCCAAACTTTCGCAATAATCGTGGAAACAAACTTCCTGAGGATAGCATAAATCAAGTAAATGCTGACCCTCTGGTGCAAAATTCTCCTCTAACTGGTATCACCACTGCTGTGACACCAAGTTTGACTCATGAACAGTATGAACAGATTATTCAACTCTTGAAGGAGGACAAGATTCCTAACGAGGGAACTGTAGGAGTGGTTGGCAACACTACAGGTTTGCCACATTCTAACATATAGTGGTGATATTAAGAAGATAAGAATTCCTAATGGGCAGTTACTTCCAGTTACATATATAGGGGACCTAAGATTATGCGATTATATAACTCTTAAGAACATACTATATGCTCTTGGTTTGTGTTTTGATTTGATTTCTATCTCCCAGTTGACCTGTGATAATAATTGTACTGTATCATTCTATCCTAAGTTTTGTACTGTGCAGGACAACTTGAATGGGAAGTCTATAGAGATTGGTAGAATATATAATGGGTTGTACATGTTGACAGGAAATAAGCCTGTGAAATTTGCTACTTGTCTTGTATCTCACAAAAGTAAAAATTTAGACAACATTTGGACTATGTATTACCGATTAGGACATCCATCGTTTTAAATCCTTAGACATTTACATATGTTTGAAAATAATGTTGATGATACTGTCTGTGACGTCTGTTTGCAATCCAAGCAGCCAAGGCTGCCTTTCCCCAATAGCAATAAAAGAAGTTCAGTTTGTTTTCAACTTTGCACTTAGATGTGTGGGGACCCTATAGGGAACCAACACATCAGGGATTTCATTATTTCTTGACTACTGTCGATGATTTCTCTCGAGGTACATGGGTTATTTTGATGAAAAATAAGTCAGAAGTGGCTGGATATTTGAAAATATTTTTGGCTTATGTAGAAAACCAATTTCAACTTTCGGTTAAAGGAGTAAGAAGTGATAATGGATCTGAATTTCTAAACAATGAAAATAAAATATTATTTGAAGGAAAAGGGATTATTCATCAAACCTCTTGCCCTCATACACCTAAACAAAATGGTTTGGTTGAGCGTAAGCATAGACATTTACTTGAGGTAGCTCGATGTTTAATGTTCTAAGTTAGAATTCCTGTCATGTTTTAGGGAGAATGTATCAAAACAGCTGCCTACTTAATCAACATAACACCTAGTAAAGTTTTGAATTTTAAAACTCCTTATGAGCTTATTCATGGGGAAAGCCCCAATTTAGGTCACTTGAGAATATTTGGATGTCTTGCTTTTACCTTTAATCTATCTAATACTGATAAATTCAAACCCAAGATTGATCCTTGTGTTTTTCTAGGTTACTCAACTACAAGCAAAGGGTACATTTTATATAATATGAGAAGTAAAGACATAATTGTTAGAGACATATAACATTTTTTGAAAACAAACCGCCTTTTAAAGATCACCAGGATACGAATCAAGGGGGAGCACAATCACAAAGTAAGGATTTTTTCTGTATAATAATGACTGTGCTTAGACTTAAGTAAGCAGATATCCAGTGGCGAAGACATGCATACACAACTTGTTCATGAATCCCCAAATAGGGGGACTCCACTTGCTGCTTTAAGTCATGATGTGCCTCCACTTATAGAGAAGTGGAATGGTGCACAACATAGCATGGGGAGAACTAAATAGAGACCTACACGGATAAGGAAACCACCATAATGGCTAACAGATTATAACTGTATAGGTTTGCAAAATTCTAATCCTCTTATAATTGATGAGATCAATGCTGTACAGAATAAGGGACAACATTATAGAAAGAATATTCCTTATCCAATCTGTCATTACTTGTGTTATTCTCATATTTCTCCATCCTATTAGCATTATCTTTCATGTACTGATATTGTAATTGAGCCAGCTATATACAATGAGGCTGTGGAGGATACTAGGTGGGTAAAGGCAATGAACAAAGAAATTCGAGCGTTGGAAACAAACTATACATGGGAAATAATAGACTTACCCCCTGGGAAAAGACTAATAGGGTGTAAATGGGATTATAAAGTGAAATATATGGCTGATGGGAGCATAGATAAATTTAAGGTACGCCTAGTAGCAAAAGGATACAACCAGAAGGAAGGAATAAACTATTATGACACCTTTTCTCCTGTAGTAAAATGGTAATAGTTAAGGTAGTTCTTAAGTTGGCTATAATGAATAAATGGGCTTGCTTTCAAATGGTTGTGCATAATGCATTTCTTCAAGGGGACCTAAATGAGGATGTCTATATGCAAGTTCCCCAAGGTTTCACAAATGTTGGTCCCAATAAGGTTTGCAAGTTGATAAAGTCCCTCTATAGGCTAAAACAAGCCTCCTGACAATGGAATATCAAGTTGACCCAAGCTTTACTTGATAGAGGTTTTCAACAGAGTAAGTATTATTATTCCCTTTTCTTAAGAAGGAAAGGAATAGAATTTATAATTGTCCTGGTTTATGTGGATGACCTTCTAATCATAGGAAATAGTTTAGAAGGAATAAATACAATCAAAGGACATTTGCATAAGACTTTCAAGATCAAATACCTAGGTTCCTTAAAGTATTTCCTAGGTCTAGAAGTGGTGAAATATGAGAAGGGCATTATTCTCAATCAAAGGAAGTATGTCTTAGATTTGTTGGCAGACACAGGGTTAAGAGCAGCCAAACCTGAATGTACTCCAATGCAAGAAAATTCAAAACTATGCTAGCATCCAAACACAAAGAAAGGGGGAAGAAGGATGGACAAAGGAAGAAGAAAGAAGACCCATTTTTAAATGAAGGTAGGTAGACTCCTCTATCTCACTATAACTAGGCCTGATTTATGTTTTCTTGTGCAAGTATTATCTAGTTTATACAACAGCCTAGGAAATCTCATATGGAAGCAGCCATAAGGGTGGTGCGGTACCTAAAAGGCGTCCCCGGTTTAGGAGTTCTTTTGTTTTCATCGAGTGACATGGAGCTACAATGCTTTTATGGCTCTGATTGGGCTGCATGTGGTGACTTTAGAAGATCGACTACCGACTATATTATTAAGCTTGCAGGATCTCTTGTGTCATGGAAGTCCAATAAGTAATCCATAGTCTCTACATCATCTATGGAAGCCGAATATTAGGCTCTTGCTAAGACAACTTTAGAGATTACTGGATTACTATTAGATTTATGAGTTAAAAGAATAGGGCCTGCTACTGTCTTATGTGACAACAAGGCTACGATAAATATTGCAACTAATCTAGTATTTCTCGAAAGGATGAAACACATGAAGTGGATTGTCACTTTTTTAGAGAAAAACTTCAAGCTAAGTTAATTAGTTTACACCATGTGAGATCACATCAACAGTTGGCTGATATATTAACCAAAGCACTTGGGAATGATATTTTTCATGCTATGTTATGCAAGTTGGGAGTCTACAATCTATATACTTCCAACTTGAGGGGAGTATTTAGTAAAGTGATTACTTGGGCCTGCGTAAGTGATATAGTAATAGGCCTAATACCTAGTATATGTAATAGGGCCTAATGTTAGTTGTGCTATTTGCATTTTTATGATATACTTGTATATATGTGAATAGGGACACTCTTTGTATTGTGTGGTTTAGAATGTTATAATCAATAAAATTATAGTTCAGCTGGCCTATGGTTTTAGGCGTTTAACACATATTGGTAAAATTTACAAATTTAGAAATCCCTAATAAGGCCTCTTGGCTTGATTAGGGATTTGATGAAAGTGTAGGCCTGAATATGAATTTAGTCATTTCAAATGGATTTAAATAGGATTTTCCCATAATTAAATGATATATTGATCATATGTAATGTTAGTGGAAAATAAAAGTAAAAAAAAGGTTATTGGTTGATATAGTAAACGGCTTCACCTTATATGGAGAACACGATTATCACTACTCTCAAGTTGATCATTCTTTATTCATGAAGAATACTGAGCATCCATTGCTGTCATACTTGTCTATATTGATAACATTATCCTTAGTGGTACTAATTTGAATGAAATTAATAGTATGAAGGCCTTTCTTGATGCTTTCTTTAAAATTAAGGATCTTGGTGATCTCAAATACTATATGGGATTGGAAATTGCTAAGAGCTCTAAAGGCATAGCTTTGTATCAAAGGAAATTTACTTTAGATATACTTTCTAATAATGGTTTTTTGGATTGTAAACCTGTTTCAACTCTAATAGCTAGGGATATCAAATTGTCTAAAGAATCTGGTACTTTGCTGAATGATTGTTCTATGTATAGGACTTTGGTTGGTAGGCTCTTATATCTTACTAATACTTGGCCAGATTTGTCATTTGCTGTTCAACAGCTTAGCCAATTTGTCAAGCATCCTACCATTACACATTTACAAGTAGCTTATAAGGTCTTACGGTACATTAAGGGGGCTCTTGGCTGAGGCTTGTCTTTTCTTGCTCATTTTACTATGGAACTCAGTGCATTTAGTGATTCTGATTGGGTAAGTTGCATTGACACTAGGAAGTCTATTACAGGGTTTTGTGGTTACTTAGATCAAGCTCTCATTGCTTGGTATTCTAAGAAGCAACAAATGGTATCATGCCCTTATTTTAATTTCACCTTTACCAGAGTATTTACGGAAAATGATATGCGGTTTGATGGACAACAATAGGGGTTTGTACTAATAAAAAGTGCTCAATTACAGAAATTTCCCATAGGGGTTCGTACATAATAATTACCATCAATGTAGATGCATAATGCTACCAGGGTGTCTAAACTCGTCTGAGTGAAACGGAGACATCTTCCCGTCTTCATTTCACTACCGTAATCCCCTCGTACGATTCTTTTCTTTATTCTCAGCGTATCTTGTATCTCCTCCTGTCTAAATTATTAGTAAGTGATTGTGAGTGTAACCCCCTCCATAATTATTATCCAAAATACGTGATTAAAATGAAATAGAGATTAATAATAATTAAACTCATTTACATTCCCATCCATAAGATAGGGTTTTCACAAAGTTCAAAAAATCACTTTAACCTGGTCTCACATTCATATTTCAAATACAATTACCTCATGAAGATAAATCACATTTATATAAATATCAGAGTGTACAATAATAATCCTGGCAATCCCAGATTGATAACTTCACTAAAGATTCATAGGGCACATACACCCTTTACAATAATTTCTTAAATGGGGATTACACAATACTCATTATAAATATATATTCTAACCTATCATTCGAACTTATACGTCCAAACATATACAATTATCCCAGCATATAACAATAACCAACTACCAAATCCAAATGCCCATATGGGATTCTCGCCGCCCTTAGTCGCTTGCTCCTTCCTCGAGCTACCTGTCCTATCTAAAATGTTGGTAGGGGAGGATGAGATTCTAGAGAATCCCAGTAGGAAACAGATACCAATATGCATGCAAGATAAATGTTTAATACATGACATGCTTACATCATAATAACTTGTGCTCACATAATGATATATCCACATGCTCAATGTTTCAACAACATACTCAAGGCCATAGCATTGAAGGAGACAAGCTTCACCCAAGAGGGGGGTGAATTGGGTGATGTGATAAAATTTTTTGTTTGATGTGGTGATATGACAATAGTTGTAGATAGAATAGAGTTAAGAGGATTTGTACACAGAGAGTTATACTGGTTCGGCCTAAAAACCAGGCCTACGTCCAGTCCTCAGAGATCAAGACCTACTGAGATTTTCACTATGCTTCCAAGATTCAATGGGCTCTCAGAATGCCACAAAACAACAAACGTCCTCGAATGGACTACGAGCAGAAATATTCTAACACTAAGAAATTTCTCTCCCACTTATGACAAGTCTTACGCGCAGAAAAACAACCTATGACCTTTCGCACTTGCTTACGTATACAAGTCTTATGAGTAGCAATGTTCTCTCCTGCTTACACCACTGTAAGTCTTATGACTAGCAACGTTCTCTATTGCTTGTATCTTGTAAGTCTTATGAGTAGAAAGTTTTACTAGGAATTCTCTCAACTGATTCTCTCGTAAGGATATCTACCCTCTCAAGGTTCCAATACCTTGAGATCAAATGAAAATAGAATTTGAAGTGTATACAAACTCTCTTACAGAGAAAATATGATAAACACTGAAGAACGATATGAATACAGAGAAAATATGAATAACAGAGACTCATGAATTTACTTATGTGAATTCTTGCACTTTGTTGTTGTTGATGATCTCTGGAACTCTGTATTTATAGACGTTCGATTTTCCCCGTTTGAATAATGATCATTGTGGAGCGGGGCATATTACTGTGGAATGGCATGCGTACGTTTGAAATCTTTGAACGTGGTAGATACTTGCTTGGATGGTCATAATGATGCTGTCTGCCGTTGTTTGACTTCCTTAGTGTGTTTCTAATTCAAATGTTCAAACTCTTGTATCACACTTATAATACATGTTAAATGATGTTATATAATCATAATAAGTGAAAATATAATGAATAAATATCATTAAACTATATTCGGATTGAACGCTATAAGACTGATGCGTTTTGGCTTCTGGCAGAGTCTCACTCAACCACTGAGGGGGCTCACTTGAGTGAACTACTATATTTTCTTCTTTTGATTCAGTTTTACACTTGCACTTCTACATGATTTGAGCGAGTGCATTTTCACACTTGCGAGTGATGTGGGTCGTCACTCGAGCACAACTCCTCCTGCTTGAGTGTCCTTGTATTTTACACTTAGAGTCGCGTCTCTGGACAACACTTGCATACCATTTTAGCAAGAGTGTGATTTTTCACTCGCAGGTGATGTGGGGCCTCACTCAAGCATACATACTCCTACTTGAGTGAGAAGAATATTCTTCTGTAATATACTCTTGTCTTCAGCACTTGTATCAAAATTGAGAGAGTTAGATTTCTCACTCGCGAGTACTGATGTATCACTCGGGCATATGAACTCTCACTCGGGCATGCTTGTACTTCTCTGTTCTTCATGACTCTCGGCCAAACACTCGCAGTCCCTTACTCGCTAGTGCTCGAGTGCAAAACAGCTTCATGCTCGAGTGTTGGTTATAGTGCTCGAGTGCATCAGTAAGATTGACAGTAATTGCTCTCAGCTAAACACTTCTTGTCCAACACTTGCATGTGCTTGAGTGTAATAGAGCCTGATACTCGAGTGCTAGCTCTAGTGCTCGAGTGCATCAGTAGATCTGATAGCAATTTGCTCTCAGGCAAACACTTTCTATCCAAACTCGCATATACTCGAGTGCAACATAGCTTCATGCTCGAGTTCTTGCTTTGTTGCTTGAGTGCATCTGCAAAAGCTGACAGCAGAGGAACTTTACCATATGCATTTGGTAACTTTGTAATCATTCTTTAGACTTGTAAAAAACATACTTTGCATACAATTACCTTTTGTTATCATCAAAACTTGGAATCTAACATTCTCCCCCTTTTTGATGATGACAAAACCTTTGTGATGATTTTTAAGAAAAATCTTGATTGGAGTGAAAATTTTTAAAAACATCATCAACGTTTCCAAATGCATATCTTCACCAAAGTTTAGATTTAATTTCAAATTTTTGCACTTATCTACATATGTTTCCTGCAATACTTTCACTGGACACTTAACAACCAAGATAAGTTATAGTATCACACAAACAATTAAAACTAAACAGAAAACTTAATAAACTTGAAAATAACATAAACCATTAGTGAACTTTAAAAGTACAATATTAAGTTTAAATCATCACCTACCTATAAAACCCCATATATAACCACGTCAGCAGAAATAAATTCCAAAATAACAATAATAACAATAATCCTACCCCAATACACAAAACTACCCAATATGCCCCATATAAGCTCAGAAACCATTACAAATCCTTTTCCCCCGTTTTGTCAACATCAGAAGGAGGCTGAGGAAAAGTGAGATCGGATGGTGGGATAAAGGGAACCATGGCAATGGAAGGGTCTACTGGCATCGGCTCAAAGGGTGGTGATGATGGCTAAGGAACAGAGGTTGAGGGTGGTGGTGAAGGCGACCAATCATAAGTGACATCAACATTAGAATCCAGATCGGTGAAGAGAACATGTGTCTGTAGATGAAGAGGTAAAGTCGAGGTAGGAGTGGTCTTAGGTAGCACCTCAGAAGACGTAGCCGGAAAGTGAGAGCGTAAGAGGATCTCCATATCAGTAATTCTTCTAGATATCTCATCTTGAGTCTTGAACATCAAGTCAAAGTTGGTATTAGCCTTGTCTACCAACTTTAAGCCTTGTAACTCCATTTTGTCCACCAACTTCTCATACTCAGTCATCAATTCCTTTTTCAAACTAGACACAGCTTGATTGATCACTTCAGTCAGATGAGTGGAAAGTGACGCATTCAAGAAAGATGGAGGGGGAACCTGACCTTGAGCAGATGACTGAGCCTCATCACCTCTTGATGGAGTGGCTTCTCTCTGAGATGTAGCCCTGGTTCGACTCACTGGAAGATTGATACTCATATGAGTCAGTTGAGTCTTGCCAAACCTCGGAATGATTACCCTCTCAGTTCCTTCCAAGTACCATATTTTGTTTTTCATGAGAATGAGGGATACAAGTTGAGGGTATGGTATAGTCACAGATTTTGATTAAGAAAATAGAAATCTTCTCATCTCACTAAAAATAATCTCCCCCACATTTCTTTGTTGTCCGGCTAGGAAGGAGGTCAGCAAATAGTAATCTCTCTGAGCAAAATGGGTATAATTCTTGGACTTGTTAACCATGCTACGAGAGTATATGTAGTGAAGGACTCGATGAGAATCAGGCATGTCAATAGGTTTAAAGTTAAGAGGACCTATTGGGTCATTTGGTCTTAAAAGCCAGAAGGCTTCATTGGCTGAAAGAGTGGGTGGATCTGGAGGTGGTGCAACATACCCAAGTAAATCATTAATGATACTAGCATATATCATAATGATTGATCTCTAACAGTGGTAGATACTGCTTCCTCAATCAATTCTCTAGTCCTAGAATGTATGTTGTGGGTTTTCATGTTGCAATAAAAAGTTTTCACAATAGAGGGTGAATAAGGAATGTGAATATTCAACCAGGGTGCATAAAATCCAAGATAAGGGTATAAATCCAAATGACAATTCTTCTTCAGATAATCTAAGTCCACATAAACTATAGGGCAAAAATGTCTATGTGCAAACTCAGTATCATATACCTTCTGTTCTAGTGGCTTCAGTTCCTTAACATTGAAACCTTCAGGAGGACTTGTGACTTGTTCTTCTTCTAGGGCCTGTGATGTAGAAGGTACCCCTGAAGCAGCTGCACTAGACTGACCAACATGGTGTGAACTTGAGGCACCGGCTTGAGAGGCAATTTTTCCAACCATTATGTCAAGTTTTAACCTCTCCATTACTTCCCGGAGTTGCATATTGAAAGTGTCATCGGAGGAAGAAGAAGAATGTTGTGGTTGCTCAGTGTCCTTCTTCTTTCCTCTTCCTTTGACTTCTTTGGATTGAGACCGAGTAATCATTAGTTCTTTGAAAACCACACCCTTTGGTTTCTTTTGCAGAAGTTGATCCTTCTTAGCTATTTGAGGCTTAGGATGAGGTTTCTTGGCCGGAGTTCTCTTTTAGGTTTTGGGTTTAGGAGGAGGTGTTGGTGTAGAAGACATTATAGGAGATGAAGGTGTTGCTACCGGAGTTCCTGAAGAACTAGCAGTAGAATAAGTGGGAGAGGGTGAATGAGATATTTGGGAGACAATAGGAATCTTAGTTCTAGCCATATAAAAGCGAAGTGAGAACAACAAGAATCACAGATTTGCTGAAGATTGAATGAGAAAGTTTCAGAGAGTTAGGGCACGAAATGAGAAACTTTGAGGATAAATCTCACCTTATAAAGAAGATTGAAGAGTTGTAACGGTGATTTTGAAGCAAAAGGAGATGTTTAATCGATGGGTAACGGTTGGAGGTGAAGAGAGACGACCTTCGAGTGACACAACGCTTCGAGTGAGAAGAGGAAGTGCAATGGTCTGAGCTATCGCGTAACTGATATAAGTTCCAACACTCGAGCAATAACCCTAGTGCTCGAGTGTTATTCATACTGTGCTCGAGTGTGATCATACTGAGCTCGAGTGACATTCAGACAAATTTGATAAAACATGTAAAATCATACCTGGTTTAAATATTTCTTGCTATATTTTTCATCTTTGTACTCAAATCCTCCAAAATCATTTGAGTAACCATGCTTTGAATAAGCACTTGTAAAAATTCCTTCCTTCTGCTCGAGTTCTCTTGCTTCACTCCAGGTATGTTCATACCATGCTCGAGTGAGGATCTCTCCCACCCGAGTAAGAACAATTATAACTATTGCAATTCAGATAATCTCTTGGTATTTTTATCTCCTCTGTTAATCCCTGTTTTACAAGCTTAGAAACAGAGTATAAACAATAGTTCTGTACTCGAGCAGAGTTGACTGACTTGAGTGAGTATGAGCTTGTCACTCGAGTGACACTTCCTATGCTTGAGTGACAGACTTGCAAAAATAATTTCTAATACTCCGATGCCAAAGTCAGTATGGTTATCATCAAAAACTCATTTAAACATAATAATTAACGAGAAAACTTACAACTCATTGGGATTAACCATTCCCAATTCTCTTCGAATATATAGGAATTGATCTTTAGCTATTGGCTTTGTGAATATATGAGCAAGTTAAAGGTGTATTGGTATGAATTCTACTTTGACATCCTTCTTTTGCACTTGATCTCGAATGAAATGATGTCGGATGTCTATGTGTTTGGTCTTTGAATGTTGCACAGGATTCTTGGCCAAGCTTATGGTGCTAGTGTTGTCACAATAAATTGGAATCTCATTTAAGTATATCCCTAAATCTTGAAGTTGTTGCTTCAACCATAGTACTTGAGAACAACAACTTGCTACAGCTATATATTCAGCTTCAGTTGAGGATAATGACACTGTGTTCTGCTTCTTGCTGAACCATGATACCAGAGAGCCTCCAAGGAATTGACATTGACCACTAGTACTTTTCCTGTCAGTTTTATATCCTCCATGATCTGAATCTGAATATGCCATTAAATATTCATTTCCTCTTTTTGGATACCATAAGCCAAGTTCTGTAGTGTCTCCTAGGTATTTGAAGATTATTTTCACTGTCTCTGCATGTGATACCTTAGGAGCATATTGATACCTCGCACACATTCCAACGCTGAACTGAATATCCGGCCTGCTTGCTGTAAGATAGAGTAATGAACCAATCATTCCTCTATATTTAGTGATGTTGTAACTATAACCTTTTTACATCAGCATCCAACAACGTTGTAGAACTCATCAGAGTATCAGCTCTATTAGCATTATCCAATCCATACTTTTTCAACAACTCTTTCAAATACTTTGTTTGAGATACAAATATCCCATTCTTCTTTTGATTGATTTGAAGTCCAAGAAAGAAGTTTAATTCTCCCATCATGGACATCTCAAACTCTCCCTGCATAATCTTAGAAAATTCTTGACTCATAGATTCGTTAGTAGCACCGAAAATAATATCATCAACATAAATTTGAACAATTAGAATATCAGCTTTGTTATGGTTGATGAAAAGATTTGTATCCACTTTTCCTCTGACAAAGTTTTCATCAAGAAGAAACTTGCTTAGTCTTTCATACCAAGCTCTAGGTGCTTGTTTCAAACCATATAAGGCTTTCTTAAGTTTGAAAACATGATCAGGCTTTGTTTCATCTTCAAAACCAAGAGGTTGTTCTACATATACTTCCTCCATAATATAACCATTTAGAAAAGTACTTTTCACATCCATTTGATAAAGTTTATAACCTTTAATGCAAGTAAAGGCTAAGAGTACTCGTATTAATTCCAATCTTGCCACTGGAGCATATGTTTCCACATAATCAATACCTTCTTCTTGATTATAGCCTTTGACCACCAATCTTGCTTTGTTTCTCACAATGATTGCTGATTCATCAAGTTTGTTTTTGAAAACCCATTTGGTCCCTATAACCGTATGATCTTTAGGTCGAGGAACCAAATCCCAAACTTGATTTCTTTGGAATTGATTTAATTCTTCTTGCATAGCAATCACCCAATCATTATCAGATAAAGCTTCTTCCATATTAGAAGGTTTAATTTTAGAAATAAAAGCAGAAAAAGTTACCTCATTGAGAATTCTATTTCTGGTTTTGACACCTTCGCGAATATCTCCAATTACTTGATCAATTGGATGATATTTAATATGTCTCCATGCTTTTGGTTAAGCATGATCATCGACATCTTCTATATTTTGAAAATCATTTGTTTCAAAATCATTCTGTTTTGAAATAGTTTTGTTTTTCTTTATCAAATCCATTTCTTCTTCATCAATATGTTTTGTCTGAGAATCAAGTTCATCAAACACAAAATGAATAGATTCTTCAACAGTACATGTTCTTTTATTAAAAACTCTATATGCTTTACTTCTATTAGAATATCCTAGAAATAAACCTTCGTCAGACTTTGAATCAAATTTACCTAAGTTTTCTTTACCATTGTTGTGATTGAAGCACTTGCATTCGAAGATGTGTAGATGAGCAAGATTTAGCTTTCTTCCTTTCTAGAGTTCATATGGCGTCTTTCCAAGTGACTTGCGAATATATGCTCGATTTGAAATGTAGCATGCAGTACTCATTGCATCTGCCCAGAACACTTGTGACATTTCTTTTTCATTAAGTATTGCTCTTACCATTTCTGTAAGGACTCTGTTCTTCCTTTCTACTACTCCATTTTACTGGGGTGTTCTAGGTGTAGAGAAGTTGTGATCTATTCCTTCGTTGTTGTAGTAGTCTTGAAAGAGTTGATTATCAAATTCTCCTCCATGGTCTGTCCTAATAGAAACAATAGAAATACCTTTCTTATTTTGGACCTTCTTAGCAAACGTAATAAATTCGACAAATGTTTCATCTTTTGAAGCAATAAATATAGTCCATGTAAATCTTGTAAAATCATCGACAATTACTAAAGTATATAGATTTCCTCCAAAATGTTTTACTCTTGCTGGACCTACCAAATCCATATGAAGTAATTGTAAAGGTTTGGAAGTAGAAATCTCATACTTTGTTTTGAATGAGGATTTAGTTTGTTTGCCTTTTTGACATGCTTCACAAATCATTTTATCTTTGAATTTTAGTTTAGGAAGACCAACAACTAAATCTTTTCTAATCAGTTTGTCAAGTTGGTTCATATTAACATGAGCCAGATGCTTATGCCAAACCAACTTTCCTCTGATTTGCTAAGAAAACAATTCTTAGAAGAATTTGAATTTAAATCAATAGTACAACAGTTATTGTCCTTTTGAGCTCGAATCTTTGCCTTGATAGATTCTTTGTTAAGTGGCAGATCTTTCTTGTTTACTATCAAGCAATCTTTTGAATCAAAGATCACCCAGTTATCTTTGTTAGTGCTTTGACTTACACTCAAGAGGTTGTGGCATAATCCTTCAACGTAATATACCTTGTTGATTTGAACACCATCGGATTTTCCCACTTTACCAATTCCAGCAATACATCTAGATTGATTACCTCCAAACGTTACCTTTCCTCCTTCTCTGGTTTCCAGCATGGTGAACTTATTTTTGTCACCAGTCATGTGTCTCGAGCATCCACTGTCAATATACCACTTGTTTGCTCGTGATGCTTTGAGACATACCTAGAGTAAGGTGATCAAGTTTTAGGTACCCACACTTTCTTGGGTCCTTTGTGGTTAGTATGCAATACATGTGTCCCTTTCAGAACCCATTTATACATGCCAATAACTTGTCCTTTTCTAAAATAACATAATGAAGTATAATGTCCTTTCCTATTACAATAGCTACATGATGTGAATGGATTTGATGTATGCACAGAATTCTTGAAATATTTAAGATAAGTTCTACTATTATTCTTCTTATTTCCTCTATTTTTATCATAATCGAACCTATATCCAATTCCAGATTTATCAAAGGAAACTTTCTGAGAATTTAGAATAACTTTAATAGTTTCACTTCCTTTAGTAAATTTTTCCACAGTTTTTGTTAAATCTCTTATTTTCTTATCTTTCTCTTCACATACTTCACATGATGATATGATAGTATTTTCTAATTCCTTTACTTTCTTCTTGTAACTAACCATTTCTTTAGCTACCTTGATGAATTCCGTATGCAATGCTTTATATTCAGATAATAACTCATCATAAGTAGGTTCAAAATCACTTACCTCAGAATCCGATTCTTCTTCTTTGGCTACCAAGCATAGATTTGCCACTTCGTCATCGTTGCTTTTTTCATCCGACGAACTATCACCCCAGATAGATTATATGTATGCTTTCTTTTTCTGCTTCTTTTTGTCTTTGTTTCTGAAGTATTTGAATTTGATGTGTCCAGGCTTTCCACATTCATAGCATACTATTTGGTGCTCTTTGTTTTCTTTCTTGCTTGGTCCACCTTGATAATTTTTAAAGTTCTTTTGACCTCTTCTATAGAACTTCTTGAATTTTCTCACGATCATTCCCATATCATCATCATTAGGAACATCTTCGTTTTCGAAAGATTCTTCTTCCTTGATAGCTTTAAGTGCAACTCCCTTTTTCTTTTTATCATCGAACTCTTCTAGTTCCTTCTTGAATCTCAACTTTCCTTCATACTCAGAAAGGCTACCAAAGAGAGCAGCTACGGATCTCATTGATTCTCCTTTAGCTTCTCCAATAGCTGTCACCTTCGCTTCCCATTCTTTCATAAGAATATTAAGAATCTTTCTTACCTAGGAATTTTGGTCAAAGGATTTTCCAAGTGCAGATAGTTGATTAACAAGATGAGTGTACCTAAGTTCGAATTCTGATATTCCTTCTCCAGGTTTCATTTGAAATAGATCATACTCTGTAATTAGAGTATTGACTCTATTTTCTTTGATTCCGGATGTACCTTTGTGAGCAATTTCAAGAGCATCCCACATATCTTTGGCTGTTGGTACAGTACAGATTCGAAAATATTCCTTTTGACTAAGAGCACTCTGTATCATTAAAATAGCTTTCCTATTTAACGTTACTAACCTTTTGTCATCTTCGTCAAACTCTTCTGGGCTCTTCTTAATGACTCTATCTTTGATTTTTTTTATTGGAACATGGTCACCATCTTGTATTACATTCCATACACCGTACTCATTAGCCATCACGAACACTCTTAACTTAGCTTTCCAGAACGAAAAATGTTCTCCAGCAAAACCAGGAGGTCTAGTGATTGAAGCTTCATCTGGAAGAATGTTTTCACCCATTGTTGCCATTTATCGGATCCTTCTCAAGCTGTTAGGCTCTTCTAAGAAAACCTTACTTTGATACCAAATGAAAGAGACAAGCTTCACTCAAGAGGGGGTGAATTGGGTGATGTGATAAAATTTTTCGTTTGATGCGGTGATATGACAATAGTTATAGATAGAATAGAGCTAAGAGGATTTGTACACAGAGAGTTATACTGGTTCGGCCTAAAAACCAGGCCTACGTCCAGTCCTCAGAGATCAAGACCTACTGAGATTTTCACTATGCTTCCAAGATTCAATGGGCTCTCAGAATGCCACAAAACAACAAACGTCCTCGAATGGACTATGAGCAGAAATATTCTAACACTAAGAAATTTCTCTCCCACTTATGACAAGTCTTACGCGCAGAAAAACAACCTATGACCTTTCGCACTTGCTTACGTATACAAGTCTTATGAGCAGCAACGTTCTCTCCTGCTTACACCACTGTAAGTCTTATGAGCAGCAACGTTCTCTACTGCTTGTATCTTGTAAGTCTTATAAATAGAAAGTTTTACTAGGAATTCTCTCAACTGATTCTCTCGTAAGGATATCTACCCTCTCAAGGTCCCAATACCTTGAGATCAAATGAAAATAGAATTTGAAGTGTATATAAACTCTCTTTCAGAGCAAATATGATAAACACTGAAGAATGATATGAATACAGAGAAAATGTGAATAACAGAGACACATGAATTTGCTTATGTGAATTCTTGCACTTCGTTGTTGTTGATGATCTCTGGAACTCTGTATTTATAGACGTTCGATTTTGCCCGTTTGAATAATGATCATTGTGGAGCGGGGCATGTTATGTGGAATGGCATGCGTACGTTTGAAATCTTTGAACGTGGTAGATACGTGCTTGGATGGTCGTAATGATGCTGTCTGCCATTGTTTGACTTCCTTAGTGTGTTTCTAAGTCAAACGTTCAAACTCCTGTATCACACTTATAATACATGTTAAATGATGTTATATAATAATAATAAGTGAAAATATAATGAATAAATATCATTAAACCATATTCGGATTGAACGCTATAAGACTGATGCGTTTTGGCTTCTGGCAGAGTCTCACTTGAGTACTGTGGGGGCTCACTCGAGTGAACTACCATATTTTCTTCTTTTGCTTCAGTTTTACACTTGCACTTCCATATGATTTGAGAGAGTGCATTTTCACATTTGCGAGTGATGTGGGTCCTCACTCGAGCACAACTCCTCCTGCTCGAGTGTCCTTGTATTTTACACTTAAAGTCGCGTATCTAGACAACACTCGCATACTATTTTAGCAAGAGTGTGATTTTGCACTTGCAGGTGATGTGGGCCCTCACTTGAGCATACATACTCCTACTCGAGTGAGAAGAATATTCTTCTGTAATATACTCTTGTCTTCAGTACTTGCATCAAAATTCAGAGAGTTAGATTTCTCACTCGCGAGTGCTGATGTATCACTCAGGCATATGAACTCTCACTCGGGCATGCTTGTACTTCTTTGTTCTTCATGACTCTCGGCCAAACACTCGCAGTCCCTCACTCGCTAGTGCTCGAGTGAAAAACAGCTTCATGCTCGAGTGTTGGTTATAGTGCTCAAGTGCATCAGTAAGATTGACAGTAATTGCTCTCGGCCAAACACTTCTTGTCCAACACTTGCATGTGCTCGAGTGTAAAAGAACCTGATGCTCGAGTGCTAGCTCTAGTGCTCGAGTGCATCAGTAAATCTGATAGTAATTTGCTCTCGGGCAAACACTTTCTATCCAATACTAGCATCTGCTCGAGTGTCCTTGTATTTTACAACTCCTCCTGCTCGAGTGTCCTTGTATTTTACACTTAAAGTCGCGTCTCTAGACAACACTTGCATACCATTTTAGCAAGAGTGTGATTTTGCACTTGCAGGTGATGTGGGCCCTCACTTGAGCATACATACTCCTACTCGAGTGAGAAGAATATTCTTCTATAATATACTCTTGTCTTCAGTACTTGCATCAAAATTCAGAGAGTTAGATTTCTCACTCGCGAGTGCTGATGTATCACTCAGGCATATGAACTCTCACTCGGGCATGCTTGTGCTTCTTTGTTCTTCATGACTCTCGGCCAAACACTCGCAGTCCCTCACTCGCTAGTGCTCGAGTGAAAAACAGCTTCATGCTCGAGTGTTGGTTATAGTGCTCAAGTGCATCAGTAAGATTGACAGTAATTGCTCTCGGCCAAACACTTCTTGTCCAACACTTGCATGTGCTCGAGTGTAAAATAACCTGATGCTCGAGTGCTAGCTCTAGTGCTCGAGTGCATCAGTAGATCTGATAGTAATTTGCTCTCGGGCAAACACTTTCTGTCCAATACTAGCATCTGCTCGAGTGCAACATAGCTTCATGCTCGAGTTCTAGCTCTGTTGCTCGATTGCATCAGCAAAAGCAGCAAAAGCTGACAGCAGACATTACAAAACTTTGCCATATGCATTTGGTAACTTTCTAATCATTCATTAGACTTGTAAAAAACATACTTTGCATACAACTACCTTTTGTTATCATCAAAACTTGGAATCTAACAAGCATAAATAGAAACAGAGCTTCAATCATTCATATATGTTTCACATAATCAAGTAAAGCAATAACATGCATCAATATACAAAAACAAATTTCAATACATGCAGGAGAGTTAAGTTCCCTACACTCATTCTTTCCATGTATGCTCCAGCATCGGCTACTCACGATCCGAGTGGATATCAAACCATGATCAGGGCAAATACCTAACCCTATAACCAAAGCAAGGACATAGGATCATTTTCTTTTCCAAATTCTCATTTTGATAACACTTAACATTGGTTACCATTCATGACCTTTAGGTGGCTAATCAAAGCCTAAACACATGCCTAAAGGCTTGGGAAAACACATGACCAAAAACCATCTTCGAAAGTCCAAAATGTCATTTTTGATGGTTGGCCGCGGCCCACCAATCTATTGGCCGCGGCCAACAATAGGCCAGAAACATTTGGGCTGCGGCCAAGAAAATCTGGTTTCTTGGCTGAACTTCCAAAAATTATAACTAATTCTAGAAAAATCGAAATGAGGTGATTCTAAAGCCAAATAAAAGGTATTTAAGTCCTCTTTACCGAAAAAATATGGACCATTACTAGAAATCACCACAAAATTCTAGAATTACACAAAACTCAACACTACCCCAAAACAGAATCCGGTTTCCATCCCAAACTTTGACAAAGCATAACTCCCAGTACACAAAATGAAATAACACACTTTATTTGTCCATTTTAAAGCTTGGGATGTGAAATTTAAGACTGGAAAGTTTCATAATTTTCCAACGCCATTAGTCATTCAAAACATTCATGCAAACTGACTGCCCAGAACAGAGTTTACACTCGACAAATTTCCAATTTTCTACTAAAGTGTCCAATGACTCCAAAATCAATAACCAAACCTATGCCCATACAATTTTCTACAAGGAACACAATGGTAACCTCAAAATGACCAAAATCACAACCCATTGACATGCCCTTTTTTCCCAATGCACAAAAACCAACACAAAGTGGCCAAACTTCACATTTAAGCTTCAATGCAATTCTATCAATTCCAAACACTAAACAAGGCAACATTTCCATGACAACAACATACCATACTCCTCCATGACCCTAAATCACGAAAATTAGGGCAAAAACTCCATAAATTCAAGGCTCAACCAATGGCCACAAAACTTATATGAAAATGAAGCTTTCACTTACCTCAATAACTTTCCCAAAGAAGTTCTTTGGTTTAAACAAGTCCACAATTTCATGAGAGCTCAAACACCACCAAATGACAAATCTAAAACCATGAAAGTGAAGCTCTCAATTCAAGGAACATCTTTAAAGAAGAGAGTTTTTCCATTAGAAGCCATTTAGAGGGTCAAAAGCTTACCTTTT
The DNA here is from genome assembly GCA_963242795.1 of Inga leiocalycina. NCBI lineage: Eukaryota > Viridiplantae > Streptophyta > Magnoliopsida > Fabales > Fabaceae > Inga > Inga leiocalycina. The sequence goes on from OY725320.1 coordinate 73,392,271, forward strand.
CTCAAGAACTTCTTCCTTCTTTGGCCAACAATGGAGGATGCATGAGAGAGGAGGAGAAGAGATGAAGATGGAGGATGAAGTGCAGAATTTCTGCCCCCTTTTCCCATGCCTAAACGCACAAAGAGAGAGGGAGAGAGAGAAAAGCAATAAACAATTGCCATTTGACTCTTCCAACCACTCTCCGATCATCACATCTCAACACTTGTCCCACTCCCTTTGGTTCTCATAAAGTAAGTAACCACTTGGTTACTCTACCCATTCCATTAGCCATTTAGTTGCATATCTCATTTCTCCTTAGTTAGTAATTAATTTCTCCATTAATCACTAACTTATGGCCATTCTTTCAATTTCTCGCTGATTATGGCAAATTAATTAATATTGCCACCAAAACACATAATCAAATTCTTTTCCTTCTTTCATGCGCCATTTACCCCTATATTTACCCCAATAATTATTTCATCACATAATTATGCTAAAATACAAGGTGTTAAGCATTCCCAATACTTAATCTGGATCTTAAATACATATTAATCCACATAATCATCCACAATAATTGTAATTAGCCCTTAATCAAAATTTGGGGCATTATAGTGAGATTCGAGAAACTCTTAGTAGAAAAATAATACCCATATGCATGAAAGATAAGTGCTTAATGCATGACATGCTTGCATTACATACACTCATGCTAACACAATGACATATCTACATGCTCAATATTTCGTGCAACAAAACTAAGGCCACAGTGTAAATAGAAACAGAGCTTCAATTATTTTTATATGTTTCACATAATCAAGCAAAGCAATAACATACATCAATACACCAGAACAAATATCAAATACATGCAGGAGAGGTAAGTTCCCTACCTTATACTTTTCTACCTTGAACCGTGTGCTTTGATTCTCGTGCCAATTCCTTGGGCTTTCAACTTGGTCTTAAAACATCAAATGTACCAGCTTAGACATTTTCATAGTGTTTCTGGTGGTTATAGGAGTCTATCGTAAAAATTTACAAAAATGCCCCTAGGATCCAGTCCGGCCTCGTCATACCTGGTCCAACTGTACTTTTCTCAAAATTTTGACATGGCTATTCTTACATATTTTCACCCAAGGAATACACTTACGGACTCAGAATTATCAAATTCATTGTCAAATTATGAAAATACCCTTGACAATCCTTATTTCAGGGTTTCAGGGGCGTTTCCGTAATTCTGCTTTTTTAGGCTTTTCCAAAATAGTGACCAACTGTAAGACTACTTAATTTTCCCTCGTAAACACAATAGAACCATTAATTTTATGAAAATCCAACTCTAACCCCTCCAAACTAGCCTTGGACAAAATTCTCAGTTCTCCAGAAAAAATTGGGGTTTTTCGATTTCGGCTCTGCAGACGTGTTTCTTTCTACTCTTAACCATTTTATTAACTATTATATTAGGTTATAACTACCATTTGGACCCAATTTTGACAGCATAACCCTTAGGCCATTACAATTTCTAAATTTTAAATCAAAGACAATATGGCAAAATTTCACTGATTAAATTGTCCATAGCAGTCAAAACAATCAAAGATTGAAGTTTCAGAAGTTACCTTAACCTCCCTCTGGCTTTTCCTTAAAATGGCTGAACCCTAACTCACTTTTAAACAGCAAAATTCTTGCTTCAACACCTTAAATTACATGGAGTAGAAGCTTAGGAGAAGTATTGCATCAGTTAGGAGCTAAATCATCGGAGAAATCGACTTACCTTGCAATTTCTTGCTCCCCTCTCTCTAGAAATCAAACCAGCTCTCTCTCTCTCTCTCTCTCTCTCATGCTACATGAAAAATGATGAAAAATGGTTGAAGAAGATGAGGCAATATGTCTTAAGACAATATGCTTATGTCATCTTTTAATTGCTTAGGTTATAATTTCCTAATTTCCTAAATTTTTGACTTTTCATGTACATGTAACTTAATGTTATAGGTCTAAATAACTTGTGCACAATATTTCTTCTTCTCTTGGCCCATGCAAAAGGAGTCTTAGGGTGTCTTCAATTAGCCCAACATAGTTTTTATCATTTATCACATAATTTCAAAACTTCCATCACCTTTTTTTCTTATTTTCGGATTTATACCAATTCTGGCAGATTTTCTTCCCAAACTTTGAAAAATCATAACTAAATTTGTATACTTTGTTTTGGAGCAATTCCAAAAGTTATGAAACCCTTATTGAGTCTAGTTTCAAGAAAAAATATGTGCTTTAGACAATTGGAAGCAAATCATTCCCATATTTAATTTCTTTAACCGCTGCTCTAGAAACTTTCCAGTTTTTCTTGGCTGACTAAAAAAATTCATATATTTTTATATATAGCTTCAAATGATCAAATGATCAAATGACCAATAAAATTAAAGCTTTAGATGTCTACTTTCACCCTGTAAAGTTTCATAATTTTTGAATATCATTTGATCAATGAAATACATTGCACAACAACATTGTCTCACTTGAAGCAATGCAACGGAATGCACTTGCAACTCCAACAAATTCCATTTTTTATATTCAAACTTCCCATACTTTTTAATTCACTATTTTATTCCCCTTAATACTTCAAAGATATAAGAAATGTTAGGTAATAGATTCGGGACACCTGCTAAACCAGGGCTTAGCATTCACTTAATTCAAACTTATTCTTTAGCCTCTAATCCCAAAATTTGGGGTATTATATTTATCCCCCCATTCAATAAATTTCATCCTCAAAATTTGAACGTTTACAATTTAGGGATTAATCCTATCTCACTGTGTAACTTATCACTAGGTTGTGCATACTTACAAAGCGTGCACCACAATTTACTTGATATGTGTGGTTGAACTACCTATCAACTCTTACATATTCAGCACGTTCTGTACTCATGGGGCACCATGCCCATTATTATACTGATTGTCCATCAGAACACTCAATATATTATCCTAGGCCTCATTGCCTTGTTAGAACACTGCCCCAATATACTTAGCCTTTTAACATATCTTATTCTATTATCATGTGCAAGCTAACACCATACTCATATTCTCATCACTAATCTCATACAGTATTCAGCATTCATCATCCATTCTGTACGCAGTATGTAGCGTGCAATCAAACACGGGACCCACTGGTCATTTCACACAGCGATTGGTTCCGTAGGACTCACAGCCTATTCAGGATTTCACCCGGATTTACACAATCACCTTTTTATTATCACACCCCAGTCCAGCCCATTAGGTAATCAGGCATGTGACTCGTGGCACTCCCAGTCTGGCCTACTCCGGGGTAGTCAGTAGCCCAAAGGATATCTGCCTTTTTTTTCCTTTGTAACAGCCCAATCCTCACCCCACCTAAGAGGTCTGTTGGATTTCCCTCACCCCACCTAATGATAGCTTCCGCTTTATTCACATATACCTCATCTTTCGTTGTTTCTACAAGTACATCAGTTTCCGTTGTTTGCAAAAATACCTCAGCTTTCGCCGTTTGCAATAATGCCTAAGCTTTCGTTGTATCCACTTTTACAGTATTACCCTCACTCATACACCCACCAGTGACCCCACCAGTGGTAACTTGGACTTTTGGGCATTAACAACATTCATAGCAGCTTCCACATAAATGCATGTCTCACAAGTCATAAAACGATAGCTTTTTGCCGTATCCACTTTACAGCATTACCCTCACCCATACACCCACCAGTGACTTCGCTAGTGGTAACTGGGACTTTTGGGCATCAACAACAAAATCACTTTACCATATCAACTTCCAAGGCATTAACCTCACTCATACACCCACCAGTGACTCCGCTAGTGGTAACCGAAACTTTTGGGCATTAATAACAATGTGCTTGTTTGGATTAAAGGTAGAGAAGGAGCTTTTTTTTGTAGATGAGCTTTTAGAAAAGTCAGATAGTAGATGTGATTTGTGTTTGGATTGGTGGTGGCAGAAGTGACTTTTTTTCTAACCTTAAACCTGTTTGGATTAGTGTTTGAAAAGCCTGTTTAGATGGAAAATGATTGAAAAAGGCATGAATCTTATTGAATACTATATATATATATATATATTAGTTGTATATATTGTGATAATTGAAGTGAAAAAATATAAATAAAATTTGATAAAATTAAAAAAGTTCAATTATTATTAAAAAAAAGAAAAAGAAAAATTCGTTAAAGTACTCAAGTAAAAATGGATAAATCTATATTTAAATTATAAAGCATACATGAAGTGGATCATTATTGGACCATCTTTTCCTAACAAGTTGATCTCTAATTGTGTCACGAATATGATTCATCTATGTTGAAGATAATCTAAGGATAGTTGATGTGAATGCTGTTAGATCTCATGTTTTGATGATAACAAAAGAATAGTTTGAAAAGGAAAAGGTTAATAATCAAGCTTGAACTAAGTAATAACAGGAATAAGCTTTACTTGAAGTTAGCATGGAAGTATTGAAGAATAGCCAAGAGAAAATGCTGAGGAACCTGATCAGAAGCAAATCTTCTAAGGCATTACTCGAGGCGCTACTCGAGTAATGAGACAAAACTTGAAGTAACAGAGGAGAACTTCCAGTAACCTGCCACCATTACTCGAGGAACTACTCGAGTAACCAGGTAAAAGTTTAAGGTTGCTCTCGGCCTGCTAATGTTACTCGAGGAGCTACTCGAGTAACCATGTAAAAACTTCCAGTTGCCATCAAGTTTTCCAAATGATACTCGAGGAGCTACTCGAGACCTTTGTTTTCTAAAATATGATCCTCTCGGCATTTTATACTACTGCTAATGTTACTCGAGGAGGTACTCGAGTAACACTATGAGAACTTCCAGTTGGCCTTGCAGTTTTCTCCATGATACTCGAGGAGCTACTCGAGTAACTCTGTTTTTGAAAAGATGGAGCTCTCGGCACTTTGTACCACTGCCAATGTTACTCGAGGCACTACCCGAGTAACATACTAAAGTAAGTGAAAAACTTGAGGTTTGTACCTGATTTACTTGATTTCATCTTCCTCGAATACTTACTCCATTATACAAGTTTTTCATGCTTTGTTTTTAAGTGGATTCCTCTAGTAAGTACCCCAGTATGCAAAAATATTTTCAAAGGAAACTTCAAGTCATTACCAGAGTAAGTCATGCTCAAATGTCTCAGTTACTCGAGGTGGTACCCGAGTAACTAACGCAAAAATGTATGCATTACTCGAGTCGGTACTCGAGTAATGAGGTAATTGCTCTCGGCCTTGAAATCCTGCCAACGTTACTGGAGTAGAGCATCGAGTAACCAGAGTTTATTTGAAGGTGTACTCGAGTGGGTACCCGAGTAACTCATAAAGTTGTGAATGCATTGCTCGAGTAGCTACCCGAGTAAATAACTATTCCAAAGGTTTGAAATTTAGTTTACTCCATGCACTACCCGAGTAATCTTGTTTATCTTCATTGACTTTCAAATAAACAATGATTTCACGATGTTACTCGAGGAGCTACTCGAGTAAACTTCAAGGGTTACTCGAGGAGCTACTCGAGTAAGATAATCCAGAAAGTTTGAAATCATTCCAACAGTCATTATTCTGTTTCCTATTTGATTAACTTTTCATTATATTAGTATACTTAGTTTTTCAACAGGAAAACAGTGAAGAGATCTTACCAAATAAGGAAAGTCAAAAGCAATGCTCAAATGTCACCGACCGTCACCTACCGCAACGTATGTTTTTCAAAAACTAGAAAAGTCAATTATGGCTGCGCACGCTCCAACGGTCATGAAGAAATATGTTCCAGCAATCATTACCAACGTTTCTATATATATGGGAACATCTGATGCAAGAACACACAAGAACTCACATACGAACGTATCATTAAGTTCATTGCTCTGCTTTCACGTTGAAATTGTATTTCTATGCTTCAGTGATTATTATTTACTCTGTAAGAGAGTTATTTCATTCAAACTCAATATTTGTTATTGAGATAACTTAAGGTTGTGGAACCTTGAGTTGGGATTGGATTACAACCTGTAAGGGGGAGCGAGTGTCCAGGTGTAAGGAACTTGCTTGTACTGAGGTGCCAAGAACCCACTGAATCTTGTAAGCTATAGTGAAACTCTCAGAGAAGCTCTGAGGACTGGACGTAGGTCAAAGTGGTTGTGACCGAACCAGTATAACTCCCGGTGTACACTTTGGTGATATTTCTCCTTACTCATTACTGTTTTAATTCTTTTGTCAAAGTTTTATATTTTCGAAAGAAATTTCAGTATCACCCAATTCACCCCCCCTTGGGTGAAACCCTTGATCTAACAAATGCTACATCAACGAGGTCATTATTACCTTCAACAAAAATTTAATCCACAAATACAAGTCTTAGAATTAACAAGTTTTCATGAATTATACCCCAACTTCATGAACCTGTATGGCTATATATATAGAGTCTTGTTAAGGGAAGGAAGGAATCTATGTTAGAGAAACCAACAGTTTAAAGATGCATTCATTTGCAATAAACCTATTGAGCTTTGGTAACCTTGCTTTTTGGCCTCTCACATCTCTTAATACAGTCCATATTTTCTGCCTAATAAGGCTCAAATTTTTAGGATTTAAACCAAATGCAAAATATTTACAATTCTACAGATAAAGACCATCATACCTACCCTTGCCCTCTTATATAAACTTAGTAGGCTTTAACAAATGAAAACATGAAATAAATTTCCAAGCCACTTCTGAGACTGCCTAGCTTTTAATAAATCTAGTCTCCAATTCCATTCTATATATCTAAGAAGTATTGTAATTTGGATTAATTGTTTCTTAACATATCTAATTGCTTATTTTGCAATCTGTAGCCTTGTAGGTTCACTGACATATAAAGCTTACCTTTTTTATTTTCTTTTTGATTAGTATAGTGTAACAGAGTAAAAAAACAAACAAAAACAGGGTATATTGTTATAGAGAAAAATCACACACACAAAAACCACATAATGCCAACAACGATGCATCACATATTCAACACAAACTCAAGATCGCCAAACAAGTTTCAGACCACAGTTTTAGATCGCCATACAGGCTAGAGTGAGAGGAGGTGAGGAAAGAACTTACGTGATGGTTGCTGGGTACTTGTACACTGAGAGTGACAGACACAGGATGAGGAGGTCAACACTCAAAAACCATAGACCTTACATTGTTTCAGCGACTTACAGCAGCTCCAGCAACCACATATCACAGCCCCCAATAACAGATCTGCCCAACAAACTCGAACGCCCACAGATCGTGACAGGACAAAACTCAGAACAAGGAAGAGATCAGACAACAACCACGTTTGATCGCCAAACCCTGATAAAGGCAGAGCTCAGATCATGAGTGAAAAAGATGACATACACCAACGGACAAAACCTCAAAGCCCCACAGATCGTGACTCAAGACAACAGACACCAGAGCTAAAGGTCTTCTTTCCACAATCGTTACTCTACTGCGATGAAGAAGATGGAATTTTGGGCTTTTGATCAGAAGTGGCTTGTGGGTTGAAAGCTCAGTAGCTTCAACGTGAACCCAAACACCACCCAAATGCCCACTGTGCTTTTTTCAGACTCATTGTATAGTTTGCCCCAGTCACCGTTTTCCCAAACACAGCCAATATCACTTTACCGTATCAACTTCCATGGTGTTACCTTTACCTATACACCCACCAATGACTCCGCTAGTGGTAACTGGGACTTTTAGGCATCAACAATAATATCAGGCCACTCTAGAATCTCAATCTCTTCTATCCAAAGCACCCTATTGTAATGTCCCACCTGGAGTCTCAGTCTCTTCTATCCAGGCGGCTAGCCAGGAGTCTCAATCTCCATACCCCACCCTCATCCTCTTTCACCGGCTGTCACCACGGCTGTTGTTAACTACAGGAGGACTCTTGGCATGGTCACATTATATACACAACACACCTCATCCTTATCCTCATCCTCTTTCACCGCCTAGGAAACACATAGTTCTCACCCAAACCATTGTTAGCTACTGCAGGACTATTGGAATGGTCACACACACAATGAACTCATTGTCACACCATATCCTCATCCTCTTTCTCCATCGGGGATACACACAGCTCTCACCCAAACTATTGTTAGCTACCGGAGGACTATTGGAATAGCGATGCAACTCAAACGAATATACACATCATTTATCCCACTCAGCAATTGATCCTTTCACATGAACTGGGTCATCGGCAACACCATCCGAAAGAATTCTGAATGAATTTTCAGTAATAACCTACAAGATCCAGAAAACTATACATCTCAAAAATAGTTTCTGGTCTCTGCCAACCTAACATTACTTTTACTATGTTGGGATCCTCCAAGAACCCTTCTCACACGATAACATAGCCCCGAAGTTCTACTTCCAAAAGCCATACTTAACACATCGTTGAGAGCCTATGTTCCCATAGCTCTACTTTATAATTCAATGTCACGGTAGTTGTACTCTATGATTTTTCATCAAGGCGGCTGCACACTAGGGTTCATTGTCATGGTGGCGCCACACTAGGGTTCGTCGTTATAGTGGCTTCACACTAGGGTTCGCCGTCACAGTGGCTCCACACTACGGTACTGTACTCGATGCTTCACTCAGTCAATTGACTGGTCAGCCCCTTCGGTCAAAATTCTCCGTAGATAGCCCATTCAATTCAGATTTCACCGTAGGTAGCCCTCTCTGATTAGAATTCTTCATAGGTAGCTCTCTCCAATCAGAACTCTCTGTAGTTAGCTCTCTCCGACCAGAACTCCCCGTAGGCAGCCCTCTCCGATCAAAACTCTCTATAGGTAGCCCTTTCCGATCCGAATCCTTCGTAGATAACTCTTTCTCTATGCTAGATTAATAACTAGCTATCTCGGGATACCTTATACACATTTTGATTTATTTAGTATCCCTTCCTAGTACCTCAGACCATCCAGGTCAAGTCTAATTCCTAAGAATCAGCTCAACTATTGAGTTTGATCATTGGATCACAATTCAACTCTTAGAACCTCAACATTAGTTGAACCGGGAAATCACTTCCCTCATTTTTACGGATCATCACTAACCCAACACAAATCAAGTATATTTGCCAACCTAAGAGCACACTTGTCCCCTAGGTCTTAGGGCCTTTGGACACACAGGTATACTACAACATATGTGGCTTGTAAGATCATGCTGCCTAGATTCTCTAACCTAAAGTATCCTCAAAACATTACTAAAGGTTCAACACTATCCACAAGTTCAAACTTTTGTCATGCAACAGAACCATAGTGCAACTTGATTCACATTTTGACCTAAGCATTATTTCATCTTAGACCGGATTCAAGCCTATCCCCAACCTTCAGTATCATCAAACCGGATCCTCTACGATAAATATACGGCATAATCATCACGCTTTATATATCACCGTACATCATTCCTTCATTCCTTTATCACAACGGTGTTTTTAGGGATCACCGCTTAACATAGAGAAACCTCAAAATATTTACTGTGCCTTGAGTTCCCATAACCTCATCAAATGAACCTTTTTGGCAGTACTCACTGCAATAGAAATGTTCCGTATTAAAATCAATACTTACATCATCACATTATACATTTAAACACTCTATATATCGTCTAATTAAGGTGATCATTAGTTATGGAAAAACCTTAAGACAATTCACTATTCCTCAAGTTTCCATGACCTTACCTACTCAACTTCTTAGGGGTCATCCATTCTAGATTACCCTGGGTCGAGCACGCTTAACTTTTGTATACCCGTGCCAAAACACAAATATTGGCTCTATCTACTCCTGACAACCTATACTCTATGACTACCTTTGCCTCATAAGTCATGCAGACTATCTTCAGCTGTCAAACTACTGTGTGTGGACAACACTTGGCCTTTGCCGTACCCGCCTCCTCAGGTTTCACAACATCCTTAGACCATTCTCGTCTAGTATTGCACCACTAGCTGCCCTTCGATACTCATCGTTTCTCAGGGATGATTCACAAATTGAGAAGATACCTTCCTTTGGTACCTCCCATCTTTGCATATTTTCTAGCACGTGTAATCAAGACCATATCAGTATACCATCCTGTTGCCAGAACCGTCCCTCTACCAGAACCTATTGGGCTTTTCCAGAACCGCTTGAAGCTCTAATACCAAAATATCATGCCCTTATTTTAATTTCACCTTTACCAGAGTATTCATGGAAAATGATATGCGGTTTAATAGGAAACACAAGAATAACATAAATATACTAATAATAAGTGCTCGATTACATAAATTTCCTATAGGGGTTCGTACATAATAATTACCATTAATGTAGCTGCACAAGGCTACAACGTGTCTAGACCCATCCGAGTGAAATGGAGACATCTTCCCTTCTTGATTCCACCACCACAATCCCCTCGTACGATTCTTTTCTTTATTCTCAGCGTATCTTCTATCTCCTCTTGTCTAAATTATTGGTAAGGGAGGGTGAGATTCGAGAAAATCTCAGTAGGAAAACAATACCAATATAAATGCAAGATAAGTGCTTAATGCATGACATGTTTGCATTATATACACTCATGCTAACACAATGACATATATGCGTGCTCAATGTTTCGTACAACAAAACTATGGCCACAGTATAAACAGAAACATAGCTTCAATTATTCATATATGTTTCACATAATCAAGCAAAGCAATAACATGCAGCAATATACCAGCACAAATATCAAATACAAGCAGGAGAGGTAAGTTCCCTACTTAGACCTTTTCTACCTCGAACCGTGTGCTTTGATTCGCGTGCCAATCCATTGGGCTTTCAACTTGGGCTTAAAACATCAAATGTACCAGTTTAGACATTTTCATAATGTTTCTGGTGGTTATATGAGTCTATCATAAAAATTTACCAAAATGCCCCCAGGGACCCCGTTTGGCCTCGCCGTACTTAGTCTGACTGTACTTTTCCCGAAATTTTGACATGGGCTATTCTTACATATTTTCACCCAAAGAATCCACTTTCGGACTCAGAATTATCAAATTCATTGTCAAATTATAAAAATACCCTTGACAACCCTTATTTCAGGGTTTCAGGGGCGTTTCCGTAATTATGCTTTTTGGGCTTTTCCGGAAAAGTGACCAACTGTAACCCCACTTAATTTTCCCTCTTGAACACAATAGAACCATTAATTTCATGAAAATCCAACTCTAACCCCTCCAAACTAGCCTTGGCCGAAATTCTCAGTTCTTCAGGAAAAATTGGGGTTTTTCGGTTTTGGCTCCGCAGACGTGTTTCTTTCTACTCTTAACTACTTTATTAACTATTACATTAGGTTATAACTACCATTTGGACCCAATTTTGACAGCATAACCCGTAGGCCATTACAATTTCCAAATTTTAAATTAAAGACAATCCGGCGAAATTTCACTGATTAAATTGTCCACAACAGTTAGAACAATCAAAGATTGAAGTTTCAAAAGTTACCTCAAGCTCCCTCTGGCTTTTCCCTAAAATGGCTGAACCCTAACTCACTTTCAAACAGCAAAATTCTTGCTTCAACACCTTAAATTACATGGAGTAGAAGCTTAGGAGAAGTATTTCACCAGTTAGGAGCTAATCTTCGGAGGAATCAACTTACCTTACAATTTCTTACTCCTTCTCTCTCTAGAAATCAAACCAGCTCTTTTCTCTCATGTTGCACGAAAGTTGATGGAAAATGGCTGAAGAAGATTAGGCAATATGTCTTAATACCAATGTCTTAAAAGCTGGATCAGACGTTGATCCGGAAAGGCTAGCGGGTAATAGTTCAACCGGTCGAATCGGTCCATCCATTCGGTTGAGCCGATGCATATTAATTAAATAAAAAAATATTATTTACCTTATAAGAAATAAGTGTTATTAGAGAGATATATATATATATATATATATAAAGTTTATATTAATATTAATAGTTTTAAATAAAAAATAAGATAAGCATATGACATGAATTTTAAATATAACATTTTATTTTATAATAATTTATTAGAGTTGTTCTCATTTTTACGAATATCATCAGCACAAATTTTTAAACAAAACAACATAATTACACTAAACTATTTTTCATATTTTTTATAATGTAGAATAAAATCTCTAAGTTTTTTCACCTAAAATCTCTCCCCCAGTTTCAAAACGACCGGACATTTAGTATTTACTTAAATATAATAATTTGATTTTTTTTGGGCCAAACATATAATAATTTGATTGGAACTTGAATTTCAAGTCAAAATATGTTGCATCAAGCCTTCTCCCCCATCACATGTTCTCTGACAGATTTGACAACTTGTGCATTGTGCAGCATTAATTTTCTTCTCACCTCACACTCCTATTGCCCACCAACTCAACTCCTTCAGTCTAAATTCTAAAAAGTGAAAACTCACCCCAAACTTTCTTTGCCATCAACCTCTTCCTCGTCTTCCATAGGAGCTGTGTTTCAACTTGAACTTTTAGAAAAAGAACCAAAGTAGTGATCAGATGACACGGATGAGCAAAGGCAGGAGGAGTTGGGGCAAGATGCGGCTGCGACGAACCGCATGCACCAAACATAGCAAACTCACATTTATCTTTTTCTGATTTTTTCTACCCTATTTCTCAGCAACAAGTTCAACCGTCCGATTGTCGCACAGCCGTTCTGGATCCCGGCTCAAGAGCATTTTTCGGCTAAAAAATGGCTCTTTTTCGGTAAAAAACGGCTCAAAGTTGAAAATGGCTCTACCTATAAAAATGGGCCGTTGCCATCTCGGTCCAACAGTCTGGCTGGTAGGATAGTCTGGTCCGGTCCGGCTTTCAAATCATTGCTTAATATATTATGCTTATGTCATGTTTTAATTGCTTAGGTCATGATTTCCTAATTTCCAAAATTTTTGACTTTTCATGTACATGTAACTTAATGTTATAGGTCCAAATAACTTGTGCACAATATTTCCTCTTCTCTTGGCCCATGCAAAAGGCGTCCTAGGGTGTCTTCAATAAGACCAACATGGTTTTTCTCATTTATCACATAATTTCAAAATTTCCATTACCTTTTTTTCTTATCTTCAGATTTATACCAATTCTAGTAGATTTTTTTCCCCAACTTTGAAAAATCATAACTAAATTTGTAGACATCGTTTTGGAGCAATTCCAAAAGCTATGAAACCCTTATTAAGTCTACTTTCAAGGAAAAATATGTGCTTTAGCTAGTTGGAGGCAAATCATTCCCAGATTTAATTTCTTTGACCGCTGCTCTAGAAACTTTCCAGTTTTTCTGGGCTAACTTCAAAAATTCATATCTTTTTATATATAGCTTCAAATGATTCAAATGACCTATCAAATTAAAGCTTAAGATATGTACTTTCACCATGTAAAGTTTCATAATTTTTGAATATCATTTGATCAATGAAATACATTGCACTACAACACTGCCTCACTGGAAGCAATGAAATGGAATGCACTTGCAACTCCAACAAATTCCATTTTTATATAAACTTTCCATACTCTTTAATTCACTATTTTATTCCCTTTAATACCTGAAAGATATAAGAAATGTTAAGAAATAGATTTGGAACACCTGCTAAACCAGGGCTTAGCAGTCTACTTAATTCAGGCTTATCTCTAGCCTCCAATCCCAAAATTCGGGATATTACAAATGGTCTCCACTTTCTCTTCTAAGGCAGAGTATCGTACACTTGCCTTTACTACTTGTGAATTGCAGTGGTTTAAATTCTTACTACAGGATTTTGGTATTCCTCTTACATCTCCTACCTCTCTTTACTGTGATAGTCAATCAGCAAGTTATATAGTAGCAAATCCTACTTTTCACAAGAGAACTAAGCATATAAAGATCGATTGTCACATAGTAAGAGAAAAGATCAAGTTTGGTTTGATACGTCTTCTTCCTATCAAGTCTCAAGACCAATTGGCCAATATTTTTACAAAATCTTCGGCTCCTTCTCCATTTTGTACACTCCTTTCCAAGCTGGGAATGATTGATATACATTTTCCAGTTTTAGGGGTGGTATTAGGGTATATTAGTTACATTGTAAATAACAGAATTTAGTTAGGCAGTTAAGTAAGTGTATAGCTGACATGTCAAGTTATGTGTTGTAACTAGTGTATATATAAGGACAAATGTACATTCATGAGAGTGAAATATACAATATTATTTTCTCAGTTTAATAGCTCTCATTTGGTAATATCTATAGCATAACAAAAGAGACAAGCTTCTTGTGTGGAATCCTACGACCAGTGAGCACAAACAGATCGTACTATCTCGTATGCACCTCAGTTTTGAACTGCATGGCTTTTGTTACGATGAATCCACTGACGACTACTTAATAGCGCTCGCATCATATATATATAAATCTTGATATGGTATTAATTAGGTTTTCGTGCCTTCTCTGTTAGAACCAACTCATGGAATAAAGAAATTGCTTTCAATTGTGGAGAAATTATCAGGACGTGTTTTCCAGGACTGCTTGCTGGTTCAGCGGTCAATGGTGTTATATATTGGTTAGTTTATTTTTATGAGGAAGAAGCACGGCCTGAAACAAATATTATTGCACTTGACATCAAAGCAAACAACGTAAGTCAAGTAGTACCTAAGCATGACAATATTATTATTAACTTAACACTTTGTGATTTGAGGATGTTTGTAACCCCCTCACCGTAATGACATCCGGTTTATGAAATTTATGTGAAATAGAGACCAATAAAACAAAATAACAATTCATATTCCCTCATCCCAAGATGGGGTGTTTCAAAATCCGTTTCGAAACATAGTTAATCCTGGTCTCACATTCACAGGCGGATATAATTACTTGAGAAAAACAGAGTACATATTAAATATCAAAGTGCGGAAACCAAAATCCCGGCAAACCCCGGGTTACTTGCATACATAACTTGGGTTTACAGGTTTCCCAACAATGGGGATTACATAACCAAAATAGTCATTTACATAAAATGTACAAATTGCAATCCCAATCCAAAACTATGATAACCAACTACCACTTAGATCTCGGAGTGAGCCTAACTACTCCTGGTCGTCCGTTTCCCTTTCGAACCACTCGCCCTGTCTGAAAAGATTAATCATTTGGGAGGGTGAGATTCTAAAGAATCCCCGTAGTAACTACTATTTCATACCACATGCAATCACATAATATGTAAACACATCATCTCATATCAACAGCAACAAATTCACTCCACCCTCATCCCCTTTTACCGCCGGGAAGGCATACGACCTTCACCCGAACCGTTGTTAGCGACTCAGGGACTATTGGCGTGGCAGTGCATACAAATAGCCACACGGCTCACATATAGCCTTTCGGCTTTCACAAATGGCCCGTCGGCCTTCACAAATATCACACCCTAACCTCATCCCCTTTTACCGCCGGGAAGGCATACGACCTTCACCCGAACCGTTGTTAGCGACTCAGGGACTATTGGCTTAGCGGTGCTACCACAATATCACATAACGCATATATGACACCCTAACCTCATCCCCTTTTACCGCCGGGAAGGCATACGACCTTCACCCGAACCGTTGTTAGCGACTCAGGGACTATTGGTTTAGCGGTGCTTCCACACAAAGTTTTCACAAACTTGCAGCATACAAAATCCATTTTTATCACAATGATATAGCACACATATCATACATCACATAAGGTATAAAGATAGAGTCACTACCTGTATCTTTCCTGACTGGCTCCGGCACCGTGGCCTCACGAGGGCGACAGATATCAAATCCTATATCAATTAGGGACAACCAATTAATCTCTTATCCATAGGTATATTTCAATAATTCTCTAAGTTGGTTATCATTTAGGACTCTTTAGGTGACTAAAATAGGCCTAAACATATGCCTAAAGGGTTGGAAGAACCTACCCAAAAGACCCCTTACTCGAAGGCAAAACACAGATTTTTGGTCCTCTCACTCGAGCACAGATGCTCTCACTCGAGCACAAGTACGGACATCACTCGAGCACAAGTGCGAGTGAGACTGCGAGTGAGCTCCCGAGAGCATAAAGACACTTGCAGGAACTGGCTCACTCGAGCACGCTGACCCTCACTCGAGCACAAGGCCAAATACCTCACTCGAGCACACGCGAGAGAAAACCAGGAAGTGAGGACCCGAGAGCACCCAAAGCTCTCCAAGCATAGGATCACTCGAGCACAAAACCACACCCGCGAGCACACTCCCACCCGCGAGCACACTCCCACCAGAAGCACACTTCACACCCGCGAGCACACCTCACACCCGCGAGCACACACCTCTCACCCGCGAGCATACCCGCGAGCACACACCTCTCACCCGCGAGCACCTCACTCGCAAGTGAGAGCCTGAAAGCACAACTCCCTCCTGAAGCACAACCTCACTCGAGCATGACCCCCAGTGCTCGAGTGAGAAGGCTATGCTCGCGAGTGTCAGAGCACACTCGTGGCATCCACCAGCAAGTGAAGACCCGAAAGAAACCCTTCACTCTGAACTCCCACCTTCACTCGAGCAGACCATGCCTGCTCGAGCATGTTCTTCGCTCACTCGAGCACAAAGCGCTGTGCTCGAGCATTACCCAAAGAAACCCAGACGCACTCGAAGCAGGACAGGGAAAACTCTTCCATCACTCGAGCACGTTCTTCCTCTGCTCGAGTGATGCTCATGCGAGACCCAGAAATGCAGAAAACCAGAAAACACCAGATGGTCAAATTCACTCCCAAAGGTTCCCAAACTCTCCACAATGCTCACACACCTTAAGCACTAACTAGGGAACACTATGGCAACTTCATAAACACTCCAAAAACCAATTTGACCACAATCATCCACTAAGGTCTCTATGATACACATTATCCAAATTCCCTTGACCCATTTTTATCATTCCAAATTACATCAAATGCTTCTATACCTCCAACTACATCATTTCCATTCATCAATCATAATAAACTTCATATTTCCAAAAATAGGCATATTTAGGGCAAAATTCCAGATTTTACCAAACTTAACCAAAAATCATAAACAATACATCAAAATGCTCTAAATGCCTACCTCTTCTCTTTGCTCAATCCAGAATCTGGATTCTCAAACTCCCAAATTCGACCAATGTCCCAATCTACACCATTTAAGGCTCTACAATCATCACAATGTAACTCTCATTGAGATGATCAATATCAGAGAAGAGGATTAGAGCAAAGGAGAAGCATAACTTACCAAGATCAAGCTTTTTCTTCTTCCTCTTCTTGCCTCAATGTCGCCGGATTTAGAGAGAAAGATGAGAGATGAGAGATGAGAGAGAAAATGATGATGAAGAAACACATACTCCCTCCCTTGCCCATGCCTCCAACCGAATAAGAGAGAGAAGATGAGGGAAAAGTGACATTTTGTCACTTAGTGCATCATCCTATGGCTTTCCACTTGCCACATGTCATCATCCATTCTCTTCCACAATGACTCACCTCACCACAACACGCAGGATTCCGACCCACGGTCATAAAACCACAACCCTTGATCTTAAATACCACATGTATTTATTCTCAAAATTCACATTACATTAATCATCATTGTGCTTAATCAAGATAATTACAATAATTATCAGAATCATTAGCCCTAATTACAAATCGGGATATTACAATTCTCCTCCCGTTAAATAAATTTCGTCCTCGAAATTTGTTACATCCCTTGAGCCATAAACTCCGGATATCGCCTTCGCATATCTTCCTCCGTTTCCCAAGTTGCTTCCCGCTGAGTCATTCCCTTCCAGATCACTTTCACATACGGAATACTCCGGTGTCTGAGCCGACGTTCTTCTCGTTCAATAATTTGCTCTGGCTCCACCTCATACGTGAAGTTATCTCGCAACTCCACATTCTCATACTCAACGACATGGGATGGATCCGGGTGATACTTCTTCAATTGGGAAACATGAAATACATCATGGAGTCTGCTCAAGCTCGGAGGTAGGGCTATACGATAAGCAACAGGCCCAATCCTATCAAGGATCTCAAAAGGACCTATATATCTCGGGCTCAACTTCTTTCTCTTTATAGCTCGCCCAATACCGGTGACAGGTGATATTCTCATAAATACATGGTCACCAACTTCAAACTCTAGAGGCCTTCTCCTCTTGTCAGCATAACTTTTCTGCCGACTCTGAGCTGCAAGAAGCCTCTTACGAATGATTCGAATCTGGGCTGAGGTTTGATCCACAAGATCCGGCCCATAGAGTTTCCTCTCGGACAACTCATTCCAACACAATGGCGATTGGCATTTTCTTCCATACAACGCTTCATACGGCGCCATCTGAATGCTCGCATGAAAGCTATTGTTGTAGGCAAACTCAGCAAGTGGAAGGAAACGGTCCCAACTCCCTTTGAAGTCAAGTACACATGCCCGCAACATATCCTCTAAGGTCTGAATAGTCCTCTCTGACTGACCGTCTGTCTGAGGATGATAGGCTGTACTGAATCTCAATTGAGTACCCAGTGCCTCATGCAATGCCTTCCAGAATCTCGAAGTGAAACGAGGATCTCGATCAGAGATGATATTCCTCGGTATGCCATGGAGCTTCACAATTTCACGAAGATAAATCTCCGCTAGTCTATCCGGAGAGTAACTAACATTGATCGGTAGGAAGTGCGCTGACTTCGTTAACCGGTCCACAATAATCCAGATCGCATCATAATTCCTGATCTTGGGCAATCCCGTAACAAAATCCATGGTCACGCTTTCCCATTTCCATTCCGGAATTTCAGGGCTTTGCAATAAACCAGGCGGTCTTTGGTGCTCAATCTTCACTTTCTGACATGTGAGACACCTCGCCACATACTTTGTCACATCACTCTTCATACCCTGCCACCAATACTCAGATTTCAAACCATGGTACATTTTGGTCATACCAGGATGAAGAGTATATTGGCTCTTATGCGCCTCATCTAAGATCTTCTGTCTCAGCTCCGCCTTAAGTGGAACACAAATCCTATTCTGATAACGAATCAATCCGCTAGGCGACACATCATAGCCTTGAACTTCTCCACGCTCAATTCTGGCTAGGTTACCCTGTATCCAGTCATCTTGCCGCTGAGCCTCTTCAATCTCAGCTCTCAAATCACTTTCCCCTTGGGAAACATTAAAATGGGCACAGATGATCTGGTTCGCCAGGTTCATATCACGAAAATCAGCAACCAATTTCTCCTCGTGTATCATCATAGCTGCCACAACCACAGTTTTCCGACTAAGAGCATCAGCGACTACATTTGCCTTACCCGGATGATATTTTATTTCCAGGTTGTAGTCCTTAAGCAACTCCATCCAACGTCGTTGTCTCATATTCAACTCTTTCTGATCGTACAGATATTTGAGACTCTTGTGGTCGCAGTACAGTTCCACGGTCACACCATACAAATAATGCCTCCAAATCTTCAAGGCAAACACAATAGCCGCAAGCTCCAGATCATGAGTGGGATAGTTCAATTCGTGAGGTCTGAGCTGTCGAGAGGCGTAGGCCACCACACGTCCCTGCTGCATAAGGACACACCCTAATCCCTGCCCACTGGCATCAGAGTACACAACATATGTCACACTGGGATCGGGCAAAATCAACACAGGTGCCGTAGTCAACCTCTCCTTCAGCTCCACAAAGCAATTTTCACATTTCTCATCCCACACATACGGCTGATCCTTTCTCGTGAGCTTGGTCATCGGCAATGCAATACGGGAGAAATTCTGAATGAATCTCCGATAATAACCAGCAAGACCCAGAAAACTGCGTACCTCGGCCACAGATTCTGGCCTCTTCCAGTTCAGTACTGCTTCCACTTTACTAGGATCCACAGCGACCCCACCTTGCGAGATAACATGGCCTAGGAATCTCACTTCCGATAGCCAAAACTCGCACTTACTCAATTTAGCATAGAGTTGCTTTTCACGCAATGTATTCAACACAATTCTCAAATGATGCTCATGTTCTTTTCTACTCTTAGAGTATATCAAAATATCGTCAATAAATACCACAACAAACTGATCTAGGTATTGTCGGAAAATACGGTTCATGTAATCCATGAATACCGCAGGCGCATTTGTCAACCCAAATGGCATCACTAAGAACTCATAATGACCATATCTGGTCCGGAAAGCAGTCTTCGGAACATCTTCCGCTTTCACACGCAGCTGATGATACCCCGACCTTAGATCAATCTTGGAGAATACACACGAGCCAGATAATTGATCTAACAAGTCATCAATTCTAGGGAGAGGGTACTTATTCTTGACGGTAACTTTATTCAATTCTCGATAGTCGATACACAAACGAAGACTCCCGTCTTTCTTTTTCACAAATAAAACTGGAGCACCCCAAGGCGACACACTGGGTCTAATAAACCCTTTCTCGAGCAAATCCTCAATCTGCTTTTTCAATTCGGCCATTTCATTTGGAGCCATACGATATGGGGCTTTAGATATCGAACCCGCTCCAGGCACAATGTCAATCGGAAACTGAACTTCCCTTTCCGGAGGTAATCCACTTAAGTCGTCCGGAAAAACCTCAGGGAATTCATTCACTATGGGTATACTATTCAAAGTTTCACTGATTTCTCCTTGTACCGAGAAGAAAACCATATACCCCTGACAACCCTTTTTCAGATATCTCTCAGCCTTCGCCGTCGAAAGAAAATTCAAATCAACATTGCCATTCTCGACGTTTTGAGAAACTGGATATACAATCCTCTCGTTCCCACAATCTAATAACACGTTATTCGCTCTCAACCAATCAAAACCCAAAATGACTTCCAATTGGCAGAGCGGTAAACAAATTAGATCTACCACAGACTCATGACCCTCTACGGTTATTACACAATTCAAACAGGCTTCTGTAGTTACAGCCTTTACACCCATCGGTGTTGACACAATCAATTCGAATGGCAACTTATGTACAATTAAACCCAGGCGCTTTACACAATCATGCGCAATAAATGAGTGACTTGCACCCGAGTCAAACAATACTTGCAATACAAATCCATTAAGAAGAACTGTACCTTGTATCAGCTCTGGGGATTTCCGGGCTTCCTCATGAGTCATAGCAAATACTCTGCCCTGAGTTTTCGGTCTCTGCTCCGCTTGCGGTCGTTGGCAATCTCTGGAAAGATGTCCGGTTCGCTTACAGTTAAAGCAAATCATCTCACCCTGACAGTTCTTACCATAATGTGACTGATTACAGCGAGGACATTTCCTCTCAGTCCCAAACCTCTGGGGTTCACGATCTCTGGGCTGGTAGGGCTTCTTACCACCACCCCTATACGAAGATGACGATCCCGAACCCTTCCGCTTCTGGGAAGCACCACCCTTGCTGGGTTCACTATAACCACCCGCAGTCTTAGCCGGATACAATTCTCTCAGATTGCTCTCTGTAATCCGACACTCTTCAACGGCCTTGTTAAACTTGGAGAACCGATGAGTGGCTATTCTCTTCCTCATGTCACGCCTTAAGCCCCGGATGAGTAGATCTGAACTCAACTCCTCATCATCCCTCTTTTGTAGATAAGAGGAGTATCGGGACAACCGGGTGAATCGGGACAAGTATTCATCAAATGACTCCGTGTCCCCTTGCTTGATTTGTAGGAACTCGGTCTCCTTTTCAAGCCTCACCGACTTGGGAAAATATTTCTCATCGAAGTGCTGTTGAAACACTTCCCAGGTCAATGGTATATTCTTGCTCTTCAGCGACAGAGCTATGTTCCGCCACCAGCGGTCTGCATCACCCTCAAGTTTGTACACCGCCAGCTTGGCTTTCACTTCCGAGGGACATTCTAGAACCTCGAATATCTTCTCAAGACGGTTCAACCAGTCTTCCGCCGCCTGAGGATCAAATTTCCCTCTGAATACCGGAGGTAGGTGTTTACAAAACCTGGAGACCCAAAACTGAAGATCTCTTTCCTCATTGACCGATTTCCCATGCGGCCTTTGATTTTCTTCAGTACGAGGAGGCGATTCAAGCGATCGTGCTGACCCTTCAGCTGTATCTTCCAGTCTAGTCTCCTCTCGGGTTTCCCCTCGAGTACCTTCTTGAGTAGACTGGCCTCTACCCTCATTGTTCTTTGCTTTCTCGGCTCGAAGCTCTTCTCTAAGCTCCGTAATCATATCCCTCTGATCCTTTATCAAGCCCATTAACTCTTGCATAGGATCCGGTGGATTGTCATTGACCAACTCCACATCGGGATCTTCTTGTTGTACTCTGGGGCGACCTTTTGTTGTTCTTTTCATTCTACAAAGAACTCACCCCATTAATCCAACAATTATGGTATACACATCTCTACAGAGCTCATATATCCACAATTATAACTCAAAGATGTGTAAACGAACAAACATTCACTAAGGACACACTATGGGAGCTATCCTAGCAAACTCTACCCTTGCCAGGAACTGCAGCTCTGATACCAAAAATGTAACCCCCTCACCGTAATGACATCCGGTTTATGAAATTTATGTGAAATAGAGACCAATAAAACAAAATAACAATTCATATTCCCTCATCCCAAGATGGGGTGTTTCAAAATCCGTTTCGAAACATAGTTAATCCTGGTCTCACATTCACAGGCGGATATAATTACTTGAGAAAAACAGAGTACATATTAAATATCAAAGTGCGGAAACCAAAATCCCGGCAAACCCCGGGTTACTTGCATACATAACTTGGGTTTACAGGTTTCCCAACAATGGGGATTACATAACCAAAATAGTCATTTACATAAAATGTACAAATTGCAATCCCAATCCAAAACTATGATAACCAACTACCACTTAGATCTCGGAGTGAGCCTAACTACTCCTGGTCGTCCGTTTCCCTTTCGAACCACTCGCCCTGTCTGAAAAGATTAATCATTTGGGAGGGTGAGATTCTAAAGAATCCCCGTAGTAACTACTATTTCATACCACATGCAATCACATAATATGTAAACACATCATCTCATATCAACAGCAACAAATTCACTCCACCCTCATCCCCTTTTACCGCCGGGAAGGCATACGACCTTCACCCGAACCGTTGTTAGCGACTCAGGGACTATTGGCGTGGCAGTGCATACAAATAGCCACACGGCTCACATATAGCCTTTCGGCTTTCACAAATGGCCCGTCGGCCTTCACAAATATCACACCCTAACCTCATCCCCTTTTACCGCCGGGAAGGCATACGACCTTCACCCGAACCGTTGTTAGCGACTCAGGGACTATTGGCTTAGCGGTGCTACCACAATATCACATAACGCATATATGACACCCTAACCTCATCCCCTTTTACCGCCGGGAAGGCATACGACCTTCACCCGAACCGTTGTTAGCGACTCAGGGACTATTGGTTTAGCGGTGCTTCCACACAAAGTTTTCACAAACTTGCAGCATACAAAATCCATTTTTATCACAATGATATAGCACACATATCATACATCACATAAGGTATAAAGATAGAGTCACTACCTGTATCTTTCCTGACTGGCTCCGGCACCGTGGCCTCACGAGGGCGACAGATATCAAATCCTATATCAATTAGGGACAACCAATTAATCTCTTATCCATAGGTATATTTCAATAATTCTCTAAGTTGGTTATCATTTAGGACTCTTTAGGTGACTAAAATAGGCCTAAACATATGCCTAAAGGGTTGGAAGAACCTACCCAAAAGACCCCTTACTCGAAGGCAAAACACAGATTTTTGGTCCTCTCACTCGAGCACAGATGCTCTCACTCGAGCACAAGTACGGACATCACTCGAGCACAAGTGCGAGTGAGACTGCGAGTGAGCTCCCGAGAGCATAAAGACACTTGCAGGAACTGGCTCACTCGAGCACGCTGACCCTCACTCGAGCACAAGGCCAAATACCTCACTCGAGCACACGCGAGAGAAAACCAGGAAGTGAGGACCCGAGAGCACCCAAAGCTCTCCAAGCATAGGATCACTCGAGCACAAAACCACACCCGCGAGCACACTCCCACCCGCGAGCACACTCCCACCAGAAGCACACTTCACACCCGCGAGCACACCTCACACCCGCGAGCACACACCTCTCACCCGCGAGCATACCCGCGAGCACACACCTCTCACCCGCGAGCACCTCACTCGCAAGTGAGAGCCTGAAAGCACAACTCCCTCCTGAAGCACAACCTCACTCGAGCATGACCCCCAGTGCTCGAGTGAGAAGGCTATGCTCGCGAGTGTCAGAGCACACTCGTGGCATCCACCAGCAAGTGAAGACCCGAAAGAAACCCTTCACTCTGAACTCCCACCTTCACTCGAGCAGACCATGCCTGCTCGAGCATGTTCTTCGCTCACTCGAGCACAAAGCGCTGTGCTCGAGCATTACCCAAAGAAACCCAGACGCACTCGAAGCAGGACAGGGAAAACTCTTCCATCACTCGAGCACGTTCTTCCTCTGCTCGAGTGATGCTCATGCGAGACCCAGAAATGCAGAAAACCAGAAAACACCAGATGGTCAAATTCACTCCCAAAGGTTCCCAAACTCTCCACAATGCTCACACACCTTAAGCACTAACTAGGGAACACTATGGCAACTTCATAAACACTCCAAAAACCAATTTGACCACAATCATCCACTAAGGTCTCTATGATACACATTATCCAAATTCCCTTGACCCATTTTTATCATTCCAAATTACATCAAATGCTTCTATACCTCCAACTACATCATTTCCATTCATCAATCATAATAAACTTCATATTTCCAAAAATAGGCATATTTAGGGCAAAATTCCAGATTTTACCAAACTTAACCAAAAATCATAAACAATACATCAAAATGCTCTAAATGCCTACCTCTTCTCTTTGCTCAATCCAGAATCTGGATTCTCAAACTCCCAAATTCGACCAATGTCCCAATCTACACCATTTAAGGCTCTACAATCATCACAATGTAACTCTCATTGAGATGATCAATATCAGAGAAGAGGATTAGAGCAAAGGAGAAGCATAACTTACCAAGATCAAGCTTTTTCTTCTTCCTCTTCTTGCCTCAATGTCGCCGGATTTAGAGAGAAAGATGAGAGATGAGAGATGAGAGAGAAAATGATGATGAAGAAACACATACTCCCTCCCTTGCCCATGCCTCCAACCGAATAAGAGAGAGAAGATGAGGGAAAAGTGACATTTTGTCACTTAGTGCATCATCCTATGGCTTTCCACTTGCCACATGTCATCATCCATTCTCTTCCACAATGACTCACCTCACCACAACACGCAGGATTCCGACCCACGGTCATAAAACCACAACCCTTGATCTTAAATACCACATGTATTTATTCTCAAAATTCACATTACATTAATCATCATTGTGCTTAATCAAGATAATTACAATAATTATCAGAATCATTAGCCCTAATTACAAATCGGGATATTACAATTCTCCTCCCGTTAAATAAATTTCGTCCTCGAAATTTGTTACATCCCTTGAGCCATAAACTCCGGATATCGCCTTCGCATATCTTCCTCCGTTTCCCAAGTTGCTTCCCGCTGAGTCATTCCCTTCCAGATCACTTTCACATACGGAATACTCCGGTGTCTGAGCCGACGTTCTTCTCGTTCAATAATTTGCTCTGGCTCCACCTCATACGTGAAGTTATCTCGCAACTCCACATTCTCATACTCAACGACATGGGATGGATCCGGGTGATACTTCTTCAATTGGGAAACATGAAATACATCATGGAGTCTGCTCAAGCTCGGAGGTAGGGCTATACGATAAGCAACAGGCCCAATCCTATCAAGGATCTCAAAAGGACCTATATATCTCGGGCTCAACTTCTTTCTCTTTATAGCTCGCCCAATACCGGTGACAGGTGATATTCTCATAAATACATGGTCACCAACTTCAAACTCTAGAGGCCTTCTCCTCTTGTCAGCATAACTTTTCTGCCGACTCTGAGCTGCAAGAAGCCTCTTACGAATGATTCGAATCTGGGCTGAGGTTTGATCCACAAGATCCGGCCCATAGAGTTTCCTCTCGGACAACTCATTCCAACACAATGGCGATTGGCATTTTCTTCCATACAACGCTTCATACGGCGCCATCTGAATGCTCACATGAAAGCTATTGTTGTAGGCAAACTCAGCAAGTGGAAGGAAACGGTCCCAACTCCCTTTGAAGTCAAGTACACATGCCCGCAACATATCCTCTAAGGTCTGAATAGTCCTCTCTGACTGACCGTCTGTCTGAGGATGATAGGCTGTACTGAATCTCAATTGAGTACCCAGTGCCTCATGCAATGCCTTCCAGAATCTCGAAGTGAAACGAGGATCTCGATCAGAGATGATATTCCTCGGTATGCCATGGAGCTTCACAATTTCACGAAGATAAATCTCCGCTAGTCTATCCGGAGAGTAACTAACATTGATCGGTAGGAAGTGCGCTGACTTCGTTAACCGGTCCACAATAATCCAGATCGCATCATAATTCCTGATCTTGGGCAATCCCGTAACAAAATCCATGGTCACGCTTTCCCATTTCCATTCCGGAATTTCAGGGCTTTGCAATAAACCAGGCGGTCTTTGGTGCTCAATCTTCACTTTCTGACATGTGAGACACCTCGCCACATACTTTGTCACATCACTCTTCATACCCTGCCACCAATACTCAGATTTCAAACCATGGTACATTTTGGTCATACCAGGATGAAGAGTATATTGGCTCTTATGCGCCTCATCTAAGATCTTCTGTCTCAGCTCCGCCTTAAGTGGAACACAAATCCTATTCTGATAACGAATCAATCCGCTAGGCGACACATCATAGCCTTGAACTTCTCCACGCTCAATTCTGGCTAGGTTACCCTGTATCCAGTCATCTTGCCGCTGAGCCTCTTCAATCTCAGCTCTCAAATCACTTTCCCCTTGGGAAACATTAAAATGGGCACAGATGATCTGGTTCGCCAGGTTCATATCACGAAAATCAGCAACCAATTTCTCCTCGTGTATCATCATAGCTGCCACAACCACAGTTTTCCGACTAAGAGCATCAGCGACTACATTTGCCTTACCCGGATGATATTTTATTTCCAGGTTGTAGTCCTTAAGCAACTCCATCCAACGTCGTTGTCTCATATTCAACTCTTTCTGATCGTACAGATATTTGAGACTCTTGTGGTCGCAGTACAGTTCCACGGTCACACCATACAAATAATGCCTCCAAATCTTCAAGGCAAACACAATAGCCGCAAGCTCCAGATCATGAGTGGGATAGTTCAATTCGTGAGGTCTGAGCTGTCGAGAGGCGTAGGCCACCACACGTCCCTGCTGCATAAGGACACACCCTAATCCCTGCCCACTGGCATCAGAGTACACAACATATGTCACACTGGGATCGGGCAAAATCAACACAGGTGCCGTAGTCAACCTCTCCTTCAGCTCCACAAAGCAATTTTCACATTTCTCATCCCACACATACGGCTGATCCTTTCTCGTGAGCTTGGTCATCGGCAATGCAATACGGGAGAAATTCTGAATGAATCTCCGATAATAACCAGCAAGACCCAGAAAACTGCGTACCTCGGCCACAGATTCTGGCCTCTTCCAGTTCAGTACTGCTTCCACTTTACTAGGATCCACAGCGACCCCACCTTGCGAGATAACATGGCCTAGGAATCTCACTTCCGATAGCCAAAACTCGCACTTACTCAATTTAGCATAGAGTTGCTTTTCACGCAATGTATTCAACACAATTCTCAAATGATGCTCATGTTCTTTTCTACTCTTAGAGTATATCAAAATATCGTCAATAAATACCACAACAAACTGATCTAGGTATTGTCGGAAAATACGGTTCATGTAATCCATGAATACCGCAGGCGCATTTGTCAACCCAAATGGCATCACTAAGAACTCATAATGACCATATCTGGTCCGGAAAGCAGTCTTCGGAACATCTTCCGCTTTCACACGCAGCTGATGATACCCCGACCTTAGATCAATCTTGGAGAATACACACGAGCCAGATAATTGATCTAACAAGTCATCAATTCTAGGGAGAGGGTACTTATTCTTGACGGTAACTTTATTCAATTCTCGATAGTCGATACACAAACGAAGACTCCCGTCTTTCTTTTTCACAAATAAAACTGGAGCACCCCAAGGCGACACACTGGGTCTAATAAACCCTTTCTCGAGCAAATCCTCAATCTGCTTTTTCAATTCGGCCATTTCATTTGGAGCCATACGATATGGGGCTTTAGATATCGAACCCGCTCCAGGCACAATGTCAATCGGAAACTGAACTTCCCTTTCCGGAGGTAATCCACTTAAGTCGTCCGGAAAAACCTCAGGGAATTCATTCACTATGGGTATACTATTCAAAGTTTCACTGATTTCTCCTTGTACCGAGAAGAAAACCATATACCCCTGACAACCCTTTTTCAGATATCTCTCAGCCTTCGCCGTCGAAAGAAAATTCAAATCAACATTGCCATTCTCGACGTTTTGAGAAACTGGATATACAATCCTCTCGTTCCCACAATCTAATAACACGTTATTCGCTCTCAACCAATCAAAACCCAAAATGACTTCCAATTGGCAGAGCGGTAAACAAATTAGATCTACCACAGACTCATGACCCTCTACGGTTATTACACAATTCAAACAGGCTTCTGTAGTTACAGCCTTTACACCCATCGGTGTTGACACAATCAATTCGAATGGCAACTTATGTACAATTAAACCCAGGCGCTTTACACAATCATGCGCAATAAATGAGTGACTTGCACCCGAGTCAAACAATACTTGCAATACAAATCCATTAAGAAGAACTGTACCTTGTATCAGCTCTGGGGATTTCCGGGCTTCCTCATGAGTCATAGCAAATACTCTGCCCTGAGTTTTCGGTCTCTGCTCCGCTTGCGGTCGTTGGCAATCTCTGGAAAGATGTCCGGTTCGCTTACAGTTAAAGCAAATCATCTCACCCTGACAGTTCTTACCATAATGTGACTGATTACAGCGAGGACATTTCCTCTCAGTCCCAAACCTCTGGGGTTCACGATCTCTGGGCTGGTAGGGCTTCTTACCACCACCCCTATACGAAGATGACGATCCCGAACCCTTCCGCTTCTGGGAAGCACCACCCTTGCTGGGTTCACTATAACCACCCGCAGTCTTAGCCGGATACAATTCTCTCAGATTGCTCTCTGTAATCCGACACTCTTCAACGGCCTTGTTAAACTTGGAGAACCGATGAGTGGCTATTCTCTTCCTCATGTCACGCCTTAAGCCCCGGATGAGTAGATCTGAACTCAACTCCTCATCATCCCTCTTTTGTAGATAAGAGGAGTATCGGGACAACCGGGTGAATCGGGACAAGTATTCATCAAATGACTCCGTGTCCCCTTGCTTGATTTGTAGGAACTCGGTCTCCTTTTCAAGCCTCACCGACTTGGGAAAATATTTCTCATCGAAGTGCTGTTGAAACACTTCCCAGGTCAATGGTATATTCTTGCTCTTCAGCGACAGAGCTATGTTCCGCCACCAGCGGTCTGCATCACCCTCAAGTTTGTACACCGCCAGCTTGGCTTTCACTTCCGAGGGACATTCTAGAACCTCGAATATCTTCTCAAGACGGTTCAACCAGTCTTCCGCCGCCTGAGGATCAAATTTCCCTCTGAATACCGGAGGTAGGTGTTTACAAAACCTGGAGACCCAAAACTGAAGATCTCTTTCCTCATTGACCGATTTCCCATGCGGCCTTTGATTTTCTTCAGTACGAGGAGGCGATTCAAGCGATCGTGCTGACCCTTCAGCTGTATCTTCCAGTCTAGTCTCCTCTCGGGTTTCCCCTCGAGTACCTTCTTGAGTAGACTGGCCTCTACCCTCATTGTTCTTTGCTTTCTCGGCTCGAAGCTCTTCTCTAAGCTCCGTAATCATATCCCTCTGATCCTTTATCAAGCCCATTAACTCTTGCATAGGATCCGGTGGATTGTCATTGACCAACTCCACATCGGGATCTTCTTGTTGTACTCTGGGGCGACCTTTTGTTGTTCTTTTCATTCTACAAAGAACTCACCCCATTAATCCAACAATTATGGTATACACATCTCTACAGAGCTCATATATCCACAATTATAACTCAAAGATGTGTAAACGAACAAACATTCACTAAGGACACACTATGGGAGCTATCCTAGCAAACTCTACCCTTGCCAGGAACTGCAGCTCTGATACCAAAAATGTAACCCCCTCACCGTAATGACATCCGGTTTATGAAATTTATGTGAAATAGAGACCAATAAAACAAAATAACAATTCATATTCCCTCATCCCAAGATGGGGTGTTTCAAAATCCGTTTCGAAACATAGTTAATCCTGGTCTCACATTCACAGGCGGATATAATTACTTGAGAAAAACAGAGTACATATTAAATATCAAAGTGCGGAAACCAAAATCCCGGCAAACCCCGGGTTACTTGCATACATAACTTGGGTTTACAGGTTTCCCAACAATGGGGATTACATAACCAAAATAGTCATTTACATAAAATGTACAAATTGCAATCCCAATCCAAAACTATGATAACCAACTACCACTTAGATCTCGGAGTGAGCCTAACTACTCCTGGTCGTCCGTTTCCCTTTCGAACCACTCGCCCTGTCTGAAAAGATTAATCATTTGGGAGGGTGAGATTCTAAAGAATCCCCGTAGTAACTACTATTTCATACCACATGCAATCACATAATATGTAAACACATCATCTCATATCAACAGCAACAAATTCACTCCACCCTCATCCCCTTTTACCGCCGGGAAGGCATACGACCTTCACCCGAACCGTTGTTAGCGACTCAGGGACTATTGGCGTGGCAGTGCATACAAATAGCCACACGGCTCACATATAGCCTTTCGGCTTTCACAAATGGCCCGTCGGCCTTCACAAATATCACACCCTAACCTCATCCCCTTTTACCGCCGGGAAGGCATACGACCTTCACCCGAACCGTTGTTAGCGACTCAGGGACTATTGGCTTAGCGGTGCTACCACAATATCACATAACGCATATATGACACCCTAACCTCATCCCCTTTTACCGCCGGGAAGGCATACGACCTTCACCCGAACCGTTGTTAGCGACTCAGGGACTATTGGTTTAGCGGTGCTTCCACACAAAGTTTTCACAAACTTGCAGCATACAAAATCCATTTTTATCACAATGATATAGCACACATATCATACATCACATAAGGTATAAAGATAGAGTCACTACCTGTATCTTTCCTGACTGGCTCCGGCACCGTGGCCTCACGAGGGCGACAGATATCAAATCCTATATCAATTAGGGACAACCAATTAATCTCTTATCCATAGGTATATTTCAATAATTCTCTAAGTTGGTTATCATTTAGGACTCTTTAGGTGACTAAAATAGGCCTAAACATATGCCTAAAGGGTTGGAAGAACCTACCCAAAAGACCCCTTACTCGAAGGCAAAACACAGATTTTTGGTCCTCTCACTCGAGCACAGATGCTCTCACTCGAGCACAAGTACGGACATCACTCGAGCACAAGTGCGAGTGAGACTGCGAGTGAGCTCCCGAGAGCATAAAGACACTTGCAGGAACTGGCTCACTCGAGCACGCTGACCCTCACTCGAGCACAAGGCCAAATACCTCACTCGAGCACACGCGAGAGAAAACCAGGAAGTGAGGACCCGAGAGCACCCAAAGCTCTCCAAGCATAGGATCACTCGAGCACAAAACCACACCCGCGAGCACACTCCCACCCGCGAGCACACTCCCACCAGAAGCACACTTCACACCCGCGAGCACACCTCACACCCGCGAGCACACACCTCTCACCCGCGAGCATACCCGCGAGCACACACCTCTCACCCGCGAGCACCTCACTCGCAAGTGAGAGCCTGAAAGCACAACTCCCTCCTGAAGCACAACCTCACTCGAGCATGACCCCCAGTGCTCGAGTGAGAAGGCTATGCTCGCGAGTGTCAGAGCACACTCGTGGCATCCACCAGCAAGTGAAGACCCGAAAGAAACCCTTCACTCTGAACTCCCACCTTCACTCGAGCAGACCATGCCTGCTCGAGCATGTTCTTCGCTCACTCGAGCACAAAGCGCTGTGCTCGAGCATTACCCAAAGAAACCCAGACGCACTCGAAGCAGGACAGGGAAAACTCTTCCATCACTCGAGCACGTTCTTCCTCTGCTCGAGTGATGCTCATGCGAGACCCAGAAATGCAGAAAACCAGAAAACACCAGATGGTCAAATTCACTCCCAAAGGTTCCCAAACTCTCCACAATGCTCACACACCTTAAGCACTAACTAGGGAACACTATGGCAACTTCATAAACACTCCAAAAACCAATTTGACCACAATCATCCACTAAGGTCTCTATGATACACATTATCCAAATTCCCTTGACCCATTTTTATCATTCCAAATTACATCAAATGCTTCTATACCTCCAACTACATCATTTCCATTCATCAATCATAATAAACTTCATATTTCCAAAAATAGGCATATTTAGGGCAAAATTCCAGATTTTACCAAACTTAACCAAAAATCATAAACAATACATCAAAATGCTCTAAATGCCTACCTCTTCTCTTTGCTCAATCCAGAATCTGGATTCTCAAACTCCCAAATTCGACCAATGTCCCAATCTACACCATTTAAGGCTCTACAATCATCACAATGTAACTCTCATTGAGATGATCAATATCAGAGAAGAGGATTAGAGCAAAGGAGAAGCATAACTTACCAAGATCAAGCTTTTTCTTCTTCCTCTTCTTGCCTCAATGTCGCCGGATTTAGAGAGAAAGATGAGAGATGAGAGATGAGAGAGAAAATGATGATGAAGAAACACATACTCCCTCCCTTGCCCATGCCTCCAACCGAATAAGAGAGAGAAGATGAGGGAAAAGTGACATTTTGTCACTTAGTGCATCATCCTATGGCTTTCCACTTGCCACATGTCATCATCCATTCTCTTCCACAATGACTCACCTCACCACAACACGCAGGATTCCGACCCACGGTCATAAAACCACAACCCTTGATCTTAAATACCACATGTATTTATTCTCAAAATTCACATTACATTAATCATCATTGTGCTTAATCAAGATAATTACAATAATTATCAGAATCATTAGCCCTAATTACAAATCGGGATATTACAATGTTTGGAGAATCGCTGGCTCTGTTTGATGTCAAGGGTTTTAAAGAAATTAAGGTGTGGGTGATGAAAGAGGATGGAGTGAAGTCATCTTGGACTAAACTTATGTATGTCTAAACCTTTCTGTGGAATAGGGCTGAGAGGTTATTTTTCATTATCATGTTTGACCAAAGATGGTAAACTTGTTACACTGCATAATCCTTCGACATTATCAAAATGGAGTGAACAAGGAAAAGAGGAAGAAGGTAGAAAATGCAATGGTTATGGATGTACAATCGCTTTGCAGCTACACCTGTATATACTGAAACTAACCTTGCTCTCCCTTCCTTCCACACAATAGTACGCCTAGTTTTACCCATCAGGGACTTTACAATATTTATGGCTTTGTGCCCTGTCTTGGAATATCTATTTAAGACCTTTAGAGTAGATATCTATGTACGTACGTACTACGTGTTTGCTTCTTCCGTATAGATTTTGAGATTTTAACGGAAGAGAATTATATATACTATATCGAGTCCTAAATATAAAATCTAGTTGGTTTTTTTTTTAAAGATTAAGAAAGCTAAATAAATTAATTTAAACTATTTATATCTATCTCTCTTTTTTTTTAAACTAATTAACCTAACTTATAAACTAATATATAATATAATGATACACAACATATACTAGATTAAGTTATATATTTAACTTCTTTAATCTCTTCAAAAAAAAAAAAGTTAACTGAGTCATATATTTAGAACCGAAAGGAAGGGGTATATTATTACAATAAATTGCAGTTGTTGCTCCTCTGCTTTATTGGAAGGCCAAATGCTATTTTTATTTAGATAACACCTTTTGCATTTGAAAATAGAGATTTCAATATTTTTATAGAATTCTAATCGATGATTGTTTTGATATTAGTGTAGAAAATAAAACTTTCATAAAGGGATTTAGTTGTTTAATTTTACTGTGTTGTATGTTGTCGTTTAATATATGTGTATATAGATAGGTTAGTTATTTTAAGACTTGTCATATATTGCCTTGATACGGCACCTCTGTCAGTATATATATGAGTTAGTGTAGTGGTGTAATACATGTATGTCAACATTTTATTTTCAATTAATGAGAAGGTCTTTTTCTCTATGAGCCAAGTGTATCTGTGGTTGGACTTTCTACAATTAGAAGTACCAATAAATTATAGGAAAAATTATTCATAAGTCCCACGTCATACAAACGAAATTTTCATATTTATAAGTCAAATTGCCTTATTCATAACTCAAATTTAATAATGTATATTCATAAGTTATACTTTCATATTTGTAAATCAAGTTGACTTTTTTACAACAAGTCAAACTTGGAAAAAAATTAGATTTCTTGGAACATTTGTATTGAAATCTCGCCTAGAACCTATGATTAACTTTCCCTAAAGTAAAACAAATTAGTCTCAGGGATCTAAACATGATGACGGAAAGAAGGGGGAGGCTAATGAAGAAAAGTGATAAGAAAAAATAAGGAATATGTGGGTTTAAATAGAGTGGAAGTATACTTCAAATGATGTTACGAAGGGTTATGGCTTAGAAAACTGGTACTTGGGTGTTAGATCGAATAAGGTTACGAAAATGTACTTTATTAGAGTTCAAAGTTGGGAAGAGAAATTGTTTGAAAGCATTATATGATAGTTGTTTCTTAAGAAAAATCATTTTTATTATTCATACTTTACGGTTAATTGTTATAAACATTATTTTTTGTTTTCGTTAATATAAAGTTGGAAGATAAATCACTTGAAAGTGTTAGATGTTGATAGTATCGTAAGAACCGTCATGTTTATAATCATACTTTACGGTTAATTAACTCCGTTATCTTTTAGTTTTCATGAATCCTGTCTCACAGTACATGACGGTTGGTCTATTTAATAGTTAAGCATTAACATTATATATTCTTGCGAGAACTTTGCCTCCACATACATAACGCTTATTCACTATAGCCGTTAAGTAATTTATCATTATATAGGCACAATATGACCACCACCACCACTACTTAAATCGATCAAATGATCCAAGAGTTCAAATTGCAGGCTTGCTGCTTTAGATGCAATCCCAATTTGTTGAAAAATGACATGGGTTTATCTAGAGCTTCAGGAATTTACAATTAAATAGTAAATAAACCCAGCTTAAATAATTAAAATTGAAATCAGGCCTACCTTCAATTTTCCGTTTTAATTATATAAGGGTTTTTATGGTCTTATACAAAAATCCTTAATTAGGCCTCTTGGCCTTATCAGTATTTTGTTGAAAGTGAACGCTTGTGATTTATTAGATATTTACAAATTTACAAATAGAAAATAAACATGGATAGTGATACAAGTATAAGATATAAATGTGCTCGCTGCCATGCACGGTACGGTACGGTACATATGGTTAGATGTGAAATTTCAGTTATTCAAACATAAATATCTATTTGTATGGGTTAAGGGAAAAGATGCCCTAGAAGTTTCCATTGATGGACACTGGGCATCTGAAAGTTTTCGAGGGGGCGATATTACCATATAAGTTTTTAAAATGGTGCAATTTTACTCCTTCTGTTTTAAGTGTTAATTTTGACTATCAAAATTGACTTATTTATCCACATGGCACTCCATGAATGCCAACTTATCTCTACCTAACCCCTCCTTTCCCTATCTCTCTCCCTCTCTTCCAACCCACCGACATCACTTTCCTGTCTCACTTTCTTCAACCTCCTACACAAGTCATTCTAGTCTTTACTTTTGTAGCCACTGAATTCGATAACAACTAGAAAACAAGTTTCTATCTTTCTAATCTCACCAAATTGGATAGATATTATTGAAACTGAGAAAGGAAACCCCCCTAACAAGCCTAATTTCTCAAAACTTATGGAATATCCTAAGTTTTGGTTCAGGGACTACAACGACCATACCTTGAAGCTCTAAAGTAAGCACAACCTAGCAACTAAGGTGATAATGCTTATTCAAAAGGTATTCCATTTAGGCATATACTCCTCATCGTAAGATTGAGGAGGCAGCTTCTCTAGCCACTCTTGAGTGATATTGACCTCACACTTAGTAGAACAAGCTTCGATCTCTTCAAGGCGATGAGACTCACGATCAATGAGGCCAGTGTTGGTCAAGGCCTTGAGGAGGCTCTGGCCTGTGAGAGTAAGATTGAAGATCTCAAGCTTCTGGTTAAAGGGATCAATGGTGAGGGCCAAGGCCGAAGAGCTTGATGATGCTCTGGAGACCTTATTGAGTTCTTAGAGTAAGAGGAGGAGGAGGAGGAAGGGGATTAGGGTTCAGAGTTTCATTATATTCCATTGATCTATAGTGTATAGAGAACAGAGAATCTGGGCATTTTAGGAAAAAAACAAACAAACACACACACACACACACACATATTATTTCAGGATCGGGAAAAATTTGGGATCAAGAAGTCCCATTCCCATCCCGATCCTGGTCCCGAATACATTTTCCCGATCTCAACTTTTTCTCGTTCAGAAATTTTACCGTCCTAATTTTCTCGGGATCAAGAAGGGAAGACCGGGGCGAGAAAAAGTTGAACACCCTTACATAAAATCATTAACATATTGACTTATGTAAGACAAGGCTCTGAATGCTTAGAATTGTGTGTATATTATTCACAGGAAGGTACAATATATATAGTGAGGAGCCTAGGTATAAATTGTTCCTACATGAGGGAATCGTAAAGGTAAACCAATCTCGCTAATTATACGCTAATTATTCTAATTGATTTAATACTAATGAAAAAATATTTCCTTAACACTCCTCCTTAAGTTGGAGCATATATGTTAATCATGCCCAATATGTTACAAAGATACTCAACTCGTATCCTAGTCAACGCTTTTGTTAGAAGGTTTGCTAGTTGATCGTTCGATCACACGTGTCCTGTAGGTACAACATTTTCTTTGATCTTATCCTGAATGAAATGACAGTTGATCTCAATATGCTTCGTATGCTCATGGAATGTATAATTCGATGCTATATGAAGCGCTACTTTATTGTCACACCAAAGCTTCGTAGGTAATGTCATGATAATGCCAATTTTCTTCATAAGCTAAAGTACCCATACAACTTCTTGTACTGATTGTGACATAGCTCTGTATTCTGTCTTTGCGCTGGATTTATATACACACAATTATTTCTTACTCCTCTAAGATATCAGGTTGCCACCAATAAACACACAATAACCCATAGTGGATCGCCTTGTGGCCTTGGACCTTGCATGATCCGTATCATAAAGCACTCAACTTTAGAGTGTCTGTAATCCTAATAGAGGATGCCCCGACCTGGGGAGCCTTTCAAATAATGCAATATTTGTTCTAATGCTTCCCACTGTGCCATTGTCGAAGATGCCATGAATTGACTAAGTACACTAAATGAGAAGGTTATGTCAAGATAAGTCACTATCAAATAATTTAGCTTCCCAACTAGTCTTCTATATCTCTCAGGAAATGCAAATGGATTCAATTTCTATAGATCAATCTTTGGTTTCAAGTCATCAGGAAGTTCATTAAACATACTATTATTCAAGTCCAGGTATAGATTTGGAATCATGGGAAGGCTACTTGGTACAGCTCCAAGCTTCCCAGTTTCCTTCAGAAGGTCGATAACATACTTCCTTTGAGTCAACATAATGCCTTTCTTGTTTCTCATAACTTCAATACCCAAAAAGTATTTCAATGGTCCTAAATCTTTCGTCTGGAAGTGAAAGTTAAGAAAGACTTTAAGATCTGAAATGTCAGAAGTGTTACTCCATGTAATCACAATGTCATCAACATTTACAACAAGAAGAATCATGCCTACATCAGACTGCTGATAGAACATATAATGATTACTCTAGCTTTACCTCAATCCAAACTTCTAAACCACATTACAAAATTTATCAAACTAGGCACGTTGAGTTTATTTCAGACTGTACAATGACTTTCTTAGATGACACACTTTCCTATACTCCCCCTGAGCAACAAAACTAGGAGGTTACTCCATATAAACTTCCTCAAGAAGGTCACTTTGCAAAAAAGCATTCTTAACATCCAATTGATGCAAATCCTAATGATAGGTGGCAGACAGGGAGATAAGAAGATGAATGAAAGTGAGCTTAGTGACTAGGGAGAAAGGTTCTAGGTAATCAATGCCATAAGTTTGAGCATATCCTTTTATAAGAAGCTAAGCTTTTAGCCGTTCCAAGTAACCATCAACCTTAGTCTTAACTATAAACACCCATTTACACCCAATGACCTTCTTCTTAGAAAGGAGATCGATAAGAGTCCAAGTACTAGCTAGGGCCATCATTTCTTCTTCCTTCACAGCATGCCAACCAGGGTGGGCTAAGGCTTAGTGAAGTGTGGTAGGATTAGAGATGGACTCAAGGGTCGCCACAAGAGAAGAGGAAATAAGACACGACAACTGCTGTAGGACACAAAGTTTTTTTTGGTTGCCCACCTGGTTCACCAGAGTTTTACCCCGACTACATCCAGATTCGGCCCGCGTCGCACACCTGGCTATAGTGGAAGAGTCTCCCAATAGAAATTTTTTGCATACACAAGGCTCAAACCTGAGACCTTGCTTAAGCAGAACCAAGCCACTTACTACTTGGACCAACTCCCATCGATCTGTAGGACACAAAGTTAGAGATAGGATATGTTCAATTAGCATAGTGTTTAGGAGGACAATGGGGATGAGTACCTTTTTGGAGGGCAATAGGCAGGTCATTAGATAGGTCAACGGTAGAATCAGGCATAAATGTGTCAAGGGCAGGAATGGGAGGATGCAGTAACAAAATATGATGATGAATCATCTACTGACAGAGGCATAGAATTCTAAGTATCAGTTTTAGTGATGATATCAGGAACCAGAACAGCAGCTTGAACTGGTGGGACACGATAAACCAAGAAATCATCTTACGTATCAACAACCAAGGGAGACTCAGATAAGACTGACGACTTAAAGAAAGAAGAGGACTCATGGAATATGACATCAATAGACACAAGATAATGGCGAAAATTAAGAGAATAACACCGATAACCCTTCTGGATGTGAGAATAACCAAGGAAGACACACTTTAGAGACTTGGGATCAAGTTTACTGACACTTGGACAAACATCTTGAACAAAACAAACACAACCAAAGATTTTTGGATCAATAGGGAATAGCTTAGTGGTGGGGAACAAAACAAAATATGGAATTCACTACTACGAATAGTTGAAGGCATGCGATTGATGAGAAAATAAGCAGTAAACATGGCATCAGCCCAAAAGGGTGTAGGAACATTAGAATGAAACATTAGAGCTCGAGGAGTTTCTAAAAAGTGGCGATTCTTTCTTTTGCCAACACCATTTTGAGCAGGAGTATCGAGACATGAGGATTGGTGAAGGATACCATAGCTGTGCATGTAATTAATGAAAGGAGCAAAAAAATATTCTTTCGTATTATCACTTCGAAAGATTTTCATAAGAGTATTGAACTGAGTTTAAATTTCAGCACAGAAATTTTAAACATCAGTAAACAATTCAGAGTGTTGCTTCATTAAGTAAAGTAAAGTTATTTGGGAGAAATCATCAACAATAGTGACAACAAAATGATAACCAATATGAGATAAAACTGAACAAGGACCCCAAATATCATAATATACTAACTCAAAGGGGAATGTAGCCCATTTATTGACTCAAGGTGCCAAATAAACATGATGATGTTTGCTAAACTGGCACGACTCATAATCAAAAGCAGACACAAAAGAAAACTAAGGATATAACCTCTTTAGAGAAGAAATTGACACATGATCAAGACGAAAATGAACTTCAAAGGGAGATGATCCACTATAACATGCAACGGACTGTGACACTTGATCATCTAGAACGCAATGTCCATTAGATTCATAACCTCTACCAATAATATGCTTTATCGACAGATCCTGTATCAAACAAGGGAATAGTGAGATGAAATAGTTCTAATGACAAGTTAGTTTACTGGGAGATAGAAGATTAAATGTGAAGTCAAGAATATTAAGATAGAAGATAACAAAATGGAGGGGGTTAGGTTAATAGTGCCTGATCCAACTACATGGACAGGGGAACCATTGGCAATGATGACATAAGATGGGTTCGCATAGGTGGTATACGATGAAAATAAATTATGGTTACCTGCCATGTGGTCAGTAATACTGGAACTAATGACCCACTTTAAGGAAGTGGTAGCAAGACCAAATGGCAGAGTACTTGTAGATAAGGCTGCGATAGATGGTGAACTAGGGCAGATGGATAAGAGGTATGGGCAACATGAGTAGAACCACGCTACTGTTTATTTTGCAATTTTTAACAATTTTTCTTGAAATGACCAGGTTCCTTGCAATAATTACAGATAATACTGCCAGAGGTTATGTTCGGGGCACTAGAACCCTGTTTGGAGCCATAATTCCTATTGTCAAAGGAACCCCGACTGGCCAAAGAACTTGCATTTAGATCCACAGACGGACGGGTCATACTATCAGCATAAAGAACTCAGCAAATACATCGTCAAGAGATGGGAGCTCTTGACTAGACAGAATCTGAAAGCGAATGGTTTCATAAGAGGGATCAAGGGCTATGAGAAAACCAATGACTTCCTGTAGTTCCAGATTCCTAATGCGAGTCTCAAGATCTGCTTGTGAAGACATAAGGACTTTCATTTCCTCATACAACTATTTATAATCCAAAAAGAAGTCCTTCAACAGATGACCCTACTGCTGAGAGCAATAAAACCTTTACAAACTTTATGAATCCGACTGAGGCTCCCTTTATTAGAGAACATAAATTCCAGATAATTCATTGTTTCCTTAACAATAGTGCAGTGACTCACCGAAGACAAGATATAGTGTTCAATAGAATTTCTAATTTGAAATAAGATTCTAGCATCAGCCCTTTTCCAAGTGACCAATTTTTCTTTGTCACTAAGGGGTCATCAGTTAAATGTTCTTCCTTTTCAATACCC
This sequence comes from Inga leiocalycina, assembly GCA_963242795.1. Lineage (NCBI taxonomy): Eukaryota > Viridiplantae > Streptophyta > Magnoliopsida > Fabales > Fabaceae > Inga > Inga leiocalycina. The sequence continues at coordinate 73,433,355 of OY725320.1, forward strand.
ATAATATATATCTTAACAGTGGTGCTCTTGTAAAATCCTTATTTTTATTTATAGGATATAATTATAATTTAGAGATAATTATGAATTTAGTAGTGATTTTTGGGATAAAAAGAAAAGAGGGATTTGGTTAAAATTATGAAAAAAAATTATTTTTAAAATAATAATAATAATAAATGAAAAAAAGGTGGAGGCACCGAAAAATAAAAAAAGGAGGCACCTTTTAGTGCCTCACCCATTAAAAAAAATTTGGTGCCATTAGGCGCCAAATGTAGGAGGAGGGGGAATTATAAATACCCCCTCCATAACCATCTCACTACGTGAAGTGTGGCGTAGAGGGGCGGATGGTGAGAACACTTATAGGAGTATTTTTATATCGTTGGGATCAATACGATACTCAGATTCTCTTTTGATAATAAAACTTCTTTCATAAAAAATGTTCTAATAATTTTCTCTTTCTTATGATAGTAATTTTGTGCTGATTAGAGAAATTTTAAGATTAGGATTTTGGACAAATTTAAGTTTTGTTGATATAAGGCTATAGAAATATAGAATATGATTAATAGTTAATTTTAATTGGGTTACTTTTGTTATTTAGTTTGTATAAGATTTTATAATGAATATTCTATATAATCAGCCTATAAATAATTCTATATTAGACTTTTTAACCTATTAAATTTGGATTGAATAATTTATTTGGGTTATTGGATGTGTTATTGAAATTCTAATCGGGTTAGTTTTGTATATTTTGTTATACGAAATTATAGATTATAATTTGATATTAGAAATTAGAGTTTAATATCGTTTCAATTATGTGGAGGTTTCAAAACTGTTTAATAATTGGGTTATACTCATAAATTAGAAAAAGATATTTAATTGGTTTAGAAGGTTAATATTAATGATTTCATGACTATAGGTGTGTTGGAAGTGAAACTTTAATTTATAAAATTGAGTGATTGATGTGAAAATATGATGTAGAGATTCTTTAAGGATTTTAATGAGTGGTTTGGGCTCGTGAGGAATTATCTATGGCTAAGGATTGTTAAGGAAATTGGAATATTTGAGGATAATGATTGTAGAGAAAATTCGGTTTCGAGAGTTGAATTGTGTAGATTATTTGTTTTATTGTTGCTTGTGGTTAATTGGTATCTACATTGATAATGTAGAGCTTTCTTGTCATCGGTGATTGCTTATGTTTTACTACTCAAGTTAGGGTTAAGCTTGGAGTTAAGGTAACTAGGGTTAATTTATTTTATATGCTTGCTTTGGACTGTAAGATATTTTTTGAACTTTACTTTCATCTATACTATTTGTATGTATTTGAAAGATTATGTTTATTTTGAATATGAGCTTAGTTTAGTGAAGCAGTGTATTTTTTTAAATTGTATATATATAAGCAGAGATTATTATTAAGATTGTTATTGTTGTAATGGTTATGCTGTTTGGGATGGAATGTTGTATAAGGTATGATAATCTTGTAAATGTTTTAAAAAACTATATTAATTTATTGTTTTTTTGTTATGTGATATATTGGGTTGTGTGGAAGAGATATGGTGAAATTGTGCCTATCATCTCTCTCCTTCCTGGTCCAGATTTTGAGTTGAGTGTTTTAGGCGAACACCTCCCTATTATGGTATATCAATGGTGGCATAGGAGGGGGCAGTATTCTTGAAGTGACTAGTTAACCTTTAGCCGGGTATACTAACACTGATAGATTGTACAACGTCCAGAAGCTATAAGGAGGAGCAGGATGGATGAGTAGGGGTGGTTCTAATTGTTGATCATATTATGTGAAGTTTAATTATAGAGAATATTATTATTATTATGTTAGTTAAACCTGCTTCTCTGAATTACAATTCTTTCCTATATATTTTGTAAATTGATTTTGGTTATTGAGACTTTATGTCTCACCCCATCATTGTAAATAATTTTTCAGGCAAGACCTCTGATTCAATTAGAGGTCAAGGGAAGCAACCAGAGGCATAGGTGTGAGAACCTTGTAGGCCTCTTTTGGTATTGGTGTTGTATCATTTTCTATATTGCCATTATAGGACACCTCATATTTTTTAGATATCATATTTACTATTTGGATAATTATTTTGGAATAACTTTTTAACCCTCGTTAGGCCTGAGGCCTTATTTTACGTACTCTGATATTTTGGTGGACTCACAATCATATCCATGTTGGAAATTATTTTGTGTGGATTCTTAATTGTGAGATTTAGTACTGTAAGACTCATGGGCTATGATTTCTCCCGTTGTTATGTGTGCCCAGAGTAATGAATTTCTTTGTAGTTGGTTTGTGGGCTGGTTTTGTGCCCTGAACTTCGATATGTCTTGAATGATAAATTGTTTTTCATTATTATTGGTTAACTAGATTTTGTAAAACCATTATGGTAATTGTTATTTATGAGAAAGGGTCTTTTAAGCTCTAATCACTAAAATTAGTCAAGCTCAATTGTGAGAAAGTAATCTTAGCAGACAGGGGCAATATTTCAGGAATCTTAGAGTTAACCATTTAATCTAGAAGTGAATAATAACAACAGATAAGTCCAACTGACCAGAAAAATCTCCAAAATTGGGTTATAAAACTAAACAATGGGAAAAAAAGTATGATGAACAGTACCCGAAATAGTGCCGAACAGTGATGAAACAGTGCCGAATAATGACCCACAGTGACGAAACAATGTCGAACAGTGATGCACAGTCATAATAGTGCTGAAGAGTGCACAATAGTGTTGAACAACGCACAAACAATACATGCCAGAAAACAAGTTTAAGATAGCCCAGTGCCAAAAAAAATTTCAAAGATCAATTAGCTCTGATACCATGTAAGATAAGGCTCTGAATGCTTAGAATTTTGTGTATATTATTCACATGAAAGTAGAATATATATATACAAATAGTGAGGAGTGTAACCCTCTTCCAACCAAGAATGAGATTAGGTTCATAAACACACGATAATGTCGAATTAGAGACCGTACGATGATTTAGGACATTATTAAAATTTAAACTTCCCAAACCAGGGTTTACAAAAACCTTTCTAAAACTTGTTCAACAACGGTCTTATATTCATATTTCAAATATACAAATGGCATGTATAGTACAATTTCATTCATAAATATCAGAGTACAATAGAAATTCCCGACACACTCGGGTTCCATTAATCAAATAAGGGTTTTATAAGGCACAATTGCCCATAATCCATTTCCCTTAACTAGGGGATTACACAAAACTATCCAATATCCATATACAATTATTTTCCCAACAAAATTTCCAAAATACAAAAGTATGATAACCAATTTATCCAAAATAAACTCTTAGTCCGGAGCTTTATCCACTCTTCGTCACCCGCTTTCCTTGAGATCCTTCAGCCCTAAAAATTGTTTTTGAGAGAGTAGATTCTAAGGAATCCCCGTAGTAATAAATCACTCATAGTATGCATACCACAAAGCATGAAAGCGAATCATCATACAACACATAGCAACCACAACAGCAGTTACAACGGCATGGGCAAGTATGACGTGCTTCACCCTTACGTTTGCTCATGCTGAAGTGCTCACTCTTTATTGCACTACAACATGGTTCACAACAATATAATTCACCATAGCTGGGTTTCATATAAAGCATTTCACAACACACACCACACTGGCCGGATACTCAAACAAGAATTCACAATTTCACAACGCAGCCTTGGCAATTATAACGGCAGGGGTAGGTGTGATAACCATCACCCCTATGACTGCTCACATTGAACTGTTCACGTTGTAATGCCCTACAGCTGATAACACATACAACACAATGATAAGTCATGATACCAAGCATCATACGCAACATGAGAGAAAAGTCACTACCTTGGTCCTTCTGTGCTTGCTTTGGCACCGGTCTCTTAAAAGTAGGGCAAATATCAAATCCTATAATTTATAATTAGTAACGAAGTGTTATTCTCTATCCAACACTTAAATAACTTCACAACACCTAGATTTGGTTATTATTAATATCCTTTAAGAAGCTACAAATGTCTCTAACAAAAACCCTAAAGGGTTAGGAAACACTAGGTTGAAAACAAATTTTCAGAAGTGTAAAATGCTGATTTTTGGGGGTTGGCCTCAGCCCAAAAATCCCCTGGCCGCGGCCAAAAATAGGTCTGAAACATTTGGGGCACAGCCAAACAAATCATGTTTCTTGGCTGACCTTTCAAAAATCATAACTAATTTCAAAAAAAAATCGAAATGAGGTGATTCTAAAGCCTAATGAAAGATATTTAAGTACTCTTTACTAGAAAAATATGGATCAAGGCTGTCCATAACCACAAAAGTCTAGAATTCCATAAATGTTCATACTGTTCCAGAATTAAGTCCAGTTTCGACACCAAAATTTGGAAAAGCATAACTCTCAGCACAGAACTCAAAATTGACCAAAATTTATATCAATGGAAAGCTTGAAATGTGAATTACACAAATGGAAATTTTCACCTCATTCTAAAACAATTTTCTATTTCAAATTACCATGTAAAGTTGGCCACTTGTACATCAATTTACTCTTAGCATTTTCCAGAATTTCCAGTCTTGCAACCTTTGTCTCCAATTGTTCCAAAATTCATTCCAAAACTCATTCCCACACAAAATTTCCCAAGGAAGCCAATGAAGACACCAAATTTACCAATTTCACATTACTTTCCAAGATATAACCCAAGACAACAACACAATGCCAATTTCCAAAAACTCCAAATTTCATGATTCAATATCAAATCCATTCTATCAATCCAAAACACATCACAAGACACTAAATCCATGACCACAACATGCCATACACACCATGATCCTCATTTTTGAAAATCAAGCCAAAATCCAAGAAATTCCAAACTCAATTAATGGCTACAAAACCTACATAGAAAGGTTTGTCTTACTCATCTCTACAACTTTTCCAAAGGAGTTTCTTGGTTCTCCAAACTCTAAAATTCCTTGAGTGACCAAACACCATCAAATGGGAAATCTAAAGCCATGAAATCGAAGCTCTCAACACAAGGAACAAGATTGTAGAAGAGACTTTTTCCATTAGAAGTCATTAAGAGGGTCAAATACTCACCTTTTACCAAGCTTTTCCTCCTCTCTCTCTAAGCTGCCATGGATGCTCAAAAAATGGGAGAGAGAAAATGAGAGAGAAGAGTGATGAAGGAGATGAAATGATGGCTTGCCTATGCTTCTTTGCCCCTTCAGCTGAAAATATGGGAGGGAAGAGAAAGAAAAATGATTTTTTAATTGCACATTTGACTTTCTCAACTACTCACCTACCATCTCATCTTGACACATGTCCAACCCTTATTAGTTCTCATAAAGTGAGTAACTAGTTAGTTACTCTAACCCCTCCATTAGCCATTTAGTTACACATCTTATTTCCCTCTTAGTTAGTAATTAATTTCTCCATTAATCATTAACTTATGGCCATTCATTCAATTTCCCATTGATTATGGCATATTAATTAAAATTGCCACATAACACATAATAACTCAACTTTAATTCACAAATTATTCCCAATAATTATCATTAGCCCTTAATCAAAATTTGGACTACTAAAAGGAGCCTAGGTATTAATTGCTCCTAAATGAGGGAATCGTAATGGTCAACCAATCCCGCTAGTTATGTGCTAATTATACTAATTGATTTAATACTAATGACAAAATATTTCCTTAACAACTTAGAATGTTAAAAAAGGGTCTTTCGATTTCATATTGGAGTATAAAATAGATGTTAAAGCCCAAGGTTGAGCCTTCATACTCAATCCATACATTCACGAGATCATCGCTTTTGAGATCGATGCCAATGTATTCCAAGATTGATTTCATTGAAACCATTTTGTTAAGGTCCAATCCTACATGGTTTCCATTAAGGTCTTTGAGCTCTACATCACCGACAGTGTCATCATCCTACTTGATTAGGAAAGAAAGTCCGCTGTCGATGGACGCTCGATTGAGGTTGGTGACTGAGAATGAGAAATACATCTTGAAACTTACCAGAGAATGAGTTCTGGGTTGGCGGAATCTGACTGGTTTGGAGTAGAGAGCTCAAGGTTGTTTAACGTTTTCCCTTCCCGGTCTTTTTATCCCAATCCTAAGCATATTAAGACGGGATTTCAGATGTGAAAAATTTGGGATCGACAAAATGTATTTGAAATCAGGATTGTGAAGTCCCAAGATTAGGATTGGGACTTCCCTATCTCGAAATAATATATATATAGATATATGTTTTTTTTCTAAAATTCCCAGATTCTCTAATCTCTGTAGACTATAGATCAATGGAATGAAACTCTGAACCCTAATCCCCTTCCCCCCTCCTTATACAATCACGGTTGATAATGCTGCTACAAATGACAATGTAGTGGCAAGATTGAAAGAAGTTTTAAGGAATTGAAATGGTCTAGTATGTGATGGAGACCTCTAGCACTTGAGCTGTTGTGCACATATTTTGAATTTGATTGTTTATGATGGTGTGAAGGAATTGCACAGTAGTGTTAAAGGCATTAGAAATGTTGTTAAAAATGTAAGACCTTCTCCTTTGAGGCTTAAAAAGTCCAAAGAGTTTGTTGAGGAAATGAAAATTGACTCGAAAAGCCTACAACAATGGATTGTCCAACTAGGTGGAATTCAATTTACCTCATGTTGGAGAGTACCATTAAATTCAATACTATTTTTGAAAGTATAATTGACGATGATCAAGATTACAAACTGTTATTTGCGGAAAAAAAATATAGTTGGTCCTCCTTTAAAAGTGGATTTTTAAAAAGCTACAGAATTTGTTGAGTTTTTGTGGCATGCAAAATCCTATAATTATAGGAATCCCATGATTATAGGGATTGATAATTAGGATTATTATTTTAGATTCTTCCTGATTATATAGTGATTGTATAGCATCAAATCAAGATCTTATTAAATGATTTAATTCTCTATTTGTGTATAAATTTAACCGTTGCCTCCGTAAATAAAACACACAACAATTATCTTGTCATTTGATTCTCTTCATAGTATTAGAGTGTTGAAGAAAATTACCAGAGTTTTTTCCCTAACGAGTATCACCTATAATTCCCACTGTCGAGTTCAGGCCTCTCCAGCGACATCCATCCTGCTGTCGTATCAGGGTCACCATGAATTCGACATGTGCTCGCCATTTGTCTATAGCACTAATGTCCATACCTTAGCTCCTATGAATTCAATGATGCAAAGCAAACTACTCTCAGTCTCTTAGCTCAACTTTCAATCCTTGATCCTCACCACCGTCGTAGCAGAGGTTAAGAGTTGAACCGTCGCCACCGTCGAGCTGTCACCATTGTCAAGCCATCACCACCGTCGCTCATCCTCCGTTGTCATGATCGTCAAAGCCGTCGCAGCCGAGACACAAAGAAGGCAGTTTAGACTAGATTCAGGATCAGTCTCTCACTCTCAATTATTTAAGTGGTATTTCTAAATCGAGAACCAATATGTCATTTTTGAAATTCGGAGGATTAAATAGGTATTTCTGAAATTCGAAGAACCAATATGTCATTTTAGAAATTTAGAGGACTAAATTGGTATTTCCTAAATTTGAAGAACCAATCTGTTAATTTTTAATACTAGTATGTCATCTGAAGGATCTTCCTCTATCTCATGGACCAATAGTATCTCTACTGTCCTTATTGTCTCTGAGAAACTCACTAGTGAAAATTATCAGGAGTAGTCTTAATCCATGATCATCACTCTTAATGGAAGGATAAACTTGAATATATTGTTAGATATGAATAGTTTTGATGATGTCAAGTATTAAGAGCAAAAAGTTTGTATGATATACTTATTCTCTCTATTGACTAAGTACTATATTTAATGTTGTATATCTTGTAGATTAGTCATAAACCCGATGGTGGGTTGATGTTATAATGCCTCATATTGTGGAGAATAATCATCAAGAAGAAAATCAAGAGACAAGGGATTGAAGAAAGAAGGCATTGCAAGAACTAATGGGAATATCAAGCAAAGATTGAAGAAGATTTCAAGATATTCAAGAAGACATCTAATTGGACTATGAAGAATGATCATCAATTCAATAAGATATCTAGTTGGGTGATGAAGAATGTTAATCAAGAGGAAAAACAAGAAGAAAGAGATTGAAGAAAGAAGAACTTGTAAGATCAAATGAGAATATCAAGATTCAAGCTCTTAGAAGTGATATCGATGGTTGGAATGGGTCAATATGAAACTACAATGATATATACGGAAGTTATGGGACCTCCGGGGATGATTACTCGAGTAATCACTCGAGTAATATAGCACTGCCATATTTTGGAGGTGATTACTCGAGTGGCTACTCGAGTAATCTTCAGAGTTACTTGAAGATCACTCGAGTAGTCACTCGAGTAACGGTACTCTATTTTTCGCGCGTCAGGACAGAGGTTCGGCATTTTGGGCATGTCTCTCTAACCATACGTCGGATTGATCTGAAACTAGTGGCATATGAAACTACACTCCTAACACGAACTATGGACACCAAGATCACATTAAAAGGAGTTAAGATGATAGAGATATGATATGTTGAAGTTGACACATGAATCAGCATCTTTTACCAGAACAAGGTTTGGTATTTTGGGCATAACTCTCAAAATACATATCGGATTAAGACAAAACTAGTTCCATATGAAAGTAGACTTAAAGAGATTTCCATGGACATATAATTCGATATATTTCAAGTTATATACTAAGATATATGCCTTCTGGAAGTTGATGCTCATGATTTCAGACTTTGTCTAAATGCAGAAGATATTCTTTGGATCATAAATTTCTGTATTAAATGAGTTTGGAGGTGATTCTTGTTGCATTGGAATGTAGATGATGAGGGCTTTCTGATGATATATAATTTGCCATGTTTCGAATCAAAATCAAGAATTCACTTGAAGGGCTTACTCGAGTAATATGCAGAATTATTTGAAATCTACCAAAGGGACCACTCGAGTCAGGTGTGAAGAAAAGCGAAGGCCACTCGGGTAACCAGATTACCAGAGTCAGCACCCGAGTAATCTACAGAGTTATTTGAAGCATCACTCAAGGGACCACTCGAGTAATGCAGTTGAAAATGCTCTCGGCCAAGATTTGAATGATATCACTCGAGGGACCACTCGAGTAATCTGTAAAGTTATTTAAGAGCTTACTCGAGGGATCACTCGAGTAACCAGAAAAGAAATCTTCTAGTAGCTCTCGGCCAAGAAATGACTCACATCTCTTGAGGGACTACTCGAGTAACCAGATATGAGAAAGTAACATTACTCGAGGGATCACTCCAGTAATGAAGTTGCAAATGCTCTCGGCTAGATTTTGAATGGGATTACTCGAGGACTTACTCAAGTAATGACCAAGGCTTACTCGAGTGGCCACTCGAGTAATACTTCCCAGGAATACACGGCAATGTTCTGAAGCTTTCAAAAATCATGAGATTAATTATGTAACTTAGTCTTCTTGCTTCCAATCACTCTTACACTTCATTATATTAGTGTTTAATGTGTTTCTCCAGGAATACAATGAAGAGATGATGCGAAGAGACAAAAGTTGACTTTACGGAAGCGAAGCGTCAACGTTCATAACGGCTAGTTTTCAAATTCAAGCAAATGGACGAACGAAGCAACGGGACTCAACAGATAAGCTGAAATACTCACAACGGTCATATCCTACTCAATTATAAATATAGAAGATTCAAGTAGACAACACCAACGCAGAACATGATAAGATTATGAATCATCCACTTCTACCTGAATACTCTTTGTTCTTATCTATTTTCCATATCATGTATATTTGAGAAAGAGTTTTTGTATTGTACTTCAGTGTTCATTATATCTACTCTGTGAGAGAGTCTGTAAACACTTTCACTTATATTTCTGAATTGATCTCAAGGTAGAGGGACCTTGAGTGGGTTGATTTCCTTACGGAAGCTGTAGAGAGAATTGCTGGTAAGACTTTTTACTCATAAGACTTACAAGGTGCAAGCGGTAGAGAACGTTGTTGCTTGTAAGAATTATAGTGGTGTAAGCAGAAGAGAACGTTGCTACTCGTTAGACTTGCATAGGTAAGCAGGAGGGAAAGGTCTTCGGGATTGCTCTGCTCGTAAGACATGTTGTAAGGGGGAGTATCTTGGTGAGAGATTTGTAAAAGGTTACACAAGTGCCTGACTAAACTTGTAAGGTTGTAAAGGCTTTTCTTATGCCTGGATTAAACAAGAAGATAGTGGATTTGAAAATCTCAGGAGGAGCCTGGGGACTGGACGTAGGTCATCACAGATTGGACCGAACCAGGATAAATCACAGTTTGCATACTCTCTTCTTTAAACTCTTATATTTCCAGCATATATTAACTGTTGATTTATGATTCTTTACTTTCATATTTATTGCTTCCTCTAAGATACAAAAAGATTTTTATCTTACACCCAATTCACCTCCTATTAGGTGTCAGCCGGTTCTAACATATATCACTGGTGAAGCAAAAAAGCTGCCTAAATCAGAAACTATAGCATTTCGAGTTTGGAAGTTTGAGAATGCATTGGTATCATCCTGGTTGATTAATGCAATGTCATCATCAATCAAGAAGATTTTTATGTATCTTCCTTCAGCTTGAGAGATTTAGGAAGCTCTTCAAGAGACATACAATATTGTTAGGAATAGGTCCCACATCTTTGATGTTAAGAAAAAGTTATGGCAGTTGAAACAAAACCTCATGTCTCTTGATGATTACTATCTCAAAAAATCTGCTTTTTGGCAAGAGTTTGATGCCCTAAAGGAAAAAATAATCATTGCTGAGCTGATGCTTCAAAAGATCATAAAGAGAAAGAAGATGAGAGAGAGTATATGAGCTGCTGGCTAGTCTTAATATGATTTATGATGATGTTCGGGCTCAGATTCTTAGTTAAGAACCCTTGCCTTCTGTGAGTGAAGTCTACTCTATTCTACACAATAAAGAAGATAGATGTAAATCCATACTTCAAAATAATTTCATTGCTACTCTCGCCGTTGCTACTCCTACACCTCCTGAGGCCTTGGCTCTTACTACTCGATCCACGAAATCAAAAGGCTCCAAAGTTCGACCATTTTGTGATCATTATAAGAAACAGGTGCATATGAAAGACACTTGTTGGGACCTCCATGGTAAACCTGCTGATGGGAAGCCCAAAAAAGGGAAGGAAGAGGTCATGTGGCTAAAGCTTCAAAAGGAGGTGAGACATCTCAAAGTGATAAATTGAGCAAAATCATGAAAATGCTTGCAACACTTCAGACTACAAAATAGCCTATTGTCACAGTAGTAAGGAGAGGTAATTTCTTGCAAGCCTTAGCTATAATAAAAGGTCTGTGTACAGTTAATTGCTGGATTGTTGACTCAGGAGCCTCGGATCACATGACTGACAATATGACTCTCTTCTCATCTTATACTCCTATTTCTAAAGGAATGACTGTACAGATTGTTGATGACTCTGAGTCTATCGTGACTGGAATTGGATATGTTAAAATCTTTGCTACTCTTACTCTACACTCTGTATTACATGTTCCAAAGTTAAAGTGTAACTTACTATCAGTGAGTCAATTAGCAAATGATAAATGATATCATGCTAACTTCTTTGCTACTTACTATTTTTTTCAGGATCTGCTGAAGGGGATGACGATTGGGAGTGTTAAAGAGCATGATGGTCTCTATTATATTGATGAAAGTAATAGTCGTAGGATTAAGTCTTGCAATAACGTGTCTCTCTCTATAACTAGTGACTTGGAGTTATGGCACAAACGTTTAGGTCATCCAAATTTTAATTACATGTCTCAAATATTTCTATCTCTCATTTCTAATAAAAAAGCATCTAAATGAAGTATACCGGACCCTTCGTTGTTTGAAGGGATTTCCAAGACATGGCTTACTGTTCAAGAAGTCTGATAAACAGAATGTAAAATTGTTTATAGATACTGATTGGGCAATTGATCAAGATGAAAGAAAATCCATATTTGGATACTGTACATATGTGTAAGGTAACTTGATCACATGGAGAAGCAAAAAAGCAAAGTGTAGTTGCAAGAAGCAGTGCTGAGGCAAAATATCAAGCGGTAGCATTAGAATTTGTGAAGACATATGGATAAAACGTGTTCTTGAAGACTTAAGGAAATGCATAAATATGCCAATCAAGGTTTATTATGATGACATGGCTGCAATCAATATTGCACACAATCCAGTACAACATGACATAACCAAACATATTGAGCTAGATAGACATTTCATAAGAGAGAAGGTTGATAAAAGTATCGTTGATCGACGACATATATTGTCCAATGAATAGGCCATAGACATCCTCACTAAAGGACTACCCAAGGACAAGTTTGAATATTTTATTGGCAAGTTGAACATGATTGATATCTATTGTCCAACTTGAGGGGGTTGTAGAATCCTATAATTATAGGAATCCCATGATTATGGGGATTGATAATTAGGATTATTATTTCAGATTCTTTCTTGATTATATAGTGATTGTATAGCATCAGATTCTTTCATGATTATATAGCATCAAATCAGGATCTCATTGAATGATCGGATTCTCTCTTTGTGTGTAAATACAATAGTTGCTTCACTGAATAAAACACACAACAATTATCCTCTCATATGATTCTCTTTAGACATGACTTTGCAAATTTCAGGATCACTTCATGTTACCTTAAATGAATGCTTCCAACAAATAGCTGAAGTTTATGTTATCCTTAAAGATGTAGCCAATAATAGTATGAGTTTGTTGTCTAATATGGCTGAAAATATATTGTCCAAGTATATGAAAAGTATTGGGGAAATCTTGGTGACTTTAATCCTTTGTTGATGATAAGGATTTTACTTGACCCTAGGTATAAAATAAAGTATTTATAATATGCTTTTGGGGCTATCTTGGAGGAGGCCGCACATTGTGAGACAATGATCAAAATGGTCTTAAATGTTTTGTATCGTTTGTATGATCATTATGGAGTTGGGCTAGACACATCTCAATTTTAGACTCTAAGCCAAACTCAGACACAAGGATCAAGTGAAAGTCAAAGTACTACTAATAATACTTCTTCAACACATTCTCACATATATTCATTGTGCAGAAAAATGCCTATAATGAGGTAGTTTATGGATAGATCTGAGGCTGATAATTAGCTAGATAAGTTTGGAGAAGTGGATAAGTATCTTAAATCTAAGTTAGCTATATTAAAAGATGAAGAGTTTGATGTTTTGGCATAGTGGAAAGAAAATGGTTGTAAATACAAAGTCCTTTCATTGATTGCGCATGATGTATTGGCAATAGCTATCTCCACCGTCTCTTCCAAATTTGCATTTAGTACAGGGGGTCATGTCATTTCTAAATACAGAAGTTCTCTCTCACCAAAGACAATTGAGGCACTCATTTGTATGCAAAATTGGTTATTGCCATCTACTTTCACTTTGTGTGATCAACTTAGAGGACTTCAAATTGATAACTTTAATGACACTATTGTTGTACAACAAGGTAATATCTATTCTTTTGGTTTATTTAGTTCATTTCATTTATTATTTTTATTTTTTTTTTGTAATTTTTTGTTCTTTTCATTGTGCTTTTTGCAACTGAATTGGCAACTTTAAGCATGCATGTCACATGAAGAGCAAGCACTAGACAACTAATTAATGGTTTTTTTTTGTTCTTTCATTTAGTTTAATTTAATCTTAATAGTTGTCTAAAAGTTAAGGTCTTAAGGACATGGAATATATGTTACAAAACAGATGTGTACATAAATGATTACACATGGAATATAAGTTACAAAACATATGTGTATATAAATGATTACATATAACATGAAAATATTTTTTTGTTCTCTTTTCAGCTGTATCTCACCCATTTCTGGCTATGCTCCAAGCATTTCTACTTTTTGGCAATATTTGGCTGTATTTCTTAGCATTTATGTCAACTTTTAAAGCAAATATTTTCATTGTAATCCACTGCCCACTTGTTTGATCTTGAATGGTGAATGAATTGAATCTTGTCAAAGGCCACATTGTTTAGGAAAAAAGATACTTTTTAATGAAATGAGCTTTTATTACAATGTGGATACTTTACAAGATGAACTATAATGGGAATCTATATGATACAAGGAGAAAGATGAAGACATATTGAATATAATGATATATCATACCTATTCATGTCAAAATCCAATGACTAAATTTTCTTTTCCAACATTACGTAATCTCTTCCAATTTTCATGATTACACAAGCATAGTAATTGTAGCTTCAACACAACTTTCTTCCATGTTTCTTTTTTTTTATTTACTTTCTTCTATAATAATCAGACCATGCAAGGATGTCAAAATAAGTGCAAGTCATGTTTATGTGGGTGTGTTTCTATTCTGTTTCCCTTTGAACCAAATGGTTTTGGTACCTTTATTCAACATTTATATGTTACATAAGCATAGATTGTGGGGTAGAGGAGGCCTACACTAATAGTGACAACAACTTCTAAACAGATTCAACCATTTAGATTCAGTGATTCAGGCCAATGAAATCCATCGTTCCTTCTAATTCCCTCTAAATATTTGTATTGGACAAATTATATATTTGTAATAGAGCAAAAAATTCAATACAAGGAAAAATGAAAAAGAAAGAAAGGGAATTCGGGATCAGGAATCAAAATCCTTCCCAAACACTTCTCGAGATCGGGATTGGGGAATTCCCATCCTGAGAACACCTCTAATTTCATGTATGTAGGTTTCTTTGGCTCCACGTAGGGGAGTAGAGATCCACAGCATCCAATGATGGAGTTTCAGCTCTTCTTTTGAGTTGTACTCATCTTCCCAGCCGTGTTCATTGGTGATGACGTCGCCACCACAAACTATTTCTTTAATGAACTCGACCACTAATTCTGTCACATCGCACCTCTATTGTTGTGTCCTTCTTCTGATTCAACCTCAAGCAATTAGGAAAAGGATAGTAAATTATCCTACCACAATGAGCTCTGCAAGCAAGGCCCTGCAGGGAGGTAGGAGGATTTAATTGTCTGAGTTTGAGGGAGATATTAGTGAAAATGGAATGAATGGTGGAAGGAGCCAAAGAGAGGGGTAAGGAAGGGTTAGTTGGAGATGAGGTGGCATTCATAGAGTGATGAGGTGACATCTATAAAGTCCCATGTGGATAAATAAGTCAACTTTGACGGTCAAAATTAATTAACACTTAAACGATAGGGGTAAAATTGCACCATTTTAAAAACTTTTGGGGCAAAATTACTCCCTCGAAAACTTCCAGACACCTAACACCCATTAGAAGAACTTAAGGTATTTTTGCCCCTTAACCTTGTTTGTAAATGACTTCAGTTTAAAGAGTTTATCTATTAGTATAATTCAAACTTTGAAGGGTTATATGTATATGAAAATTAAAGTTAAAGAGAGTATAAAATTAAAGGCAAGAAAATGTAAAAACATGGAAACAAAAATCAAACCACCTATTTAGGCTCCTGATTGTTTTAATAAATAAGTTAGCACTAGCATAGGTTGCAGAAATTGAAATACTTCCAAGGCGATATTGATTTAAAGAAAATATTTGGATATTCACAACTCCTTTGCAAAAAAATTTCAGGGCTAAATCGAACTTTAATTTTTTTTATCCTTAGACTTTGTCATTGAAATTAAAAGAATTAATAGAATGAAATTAACCCATAAGAAAAATTGAACCTTAAATTTTGATGAGGCCGAGGTAGACCAAAGTGGTATGAGATGTCTATATAGCCATGTGAGTAAAAAAAAGAGAGAAAGCGAGAAACACATATTCATAAGATAGTCTTGGTAAATCAATATTTGTGCACTTGTTAACCGTTGGATTAGGCTGGAATTTGGTCAAAGGGTTTGGTGCATGTAGTTTGTCATTTTCAACAGTTGGATTATCGTTGGGAAGCCTGGTGTGAGAGAAACTTGTTTGTGGTTAGGGACATTTTTTTGGGTATTTTTAGTTTCTTTATTCTCTAGGGTTAAGGTGCAAAAATACCCATGAACTTTTCTCAAAAGTGCATCCAACACCATAAAATTTTTTTAGGTGCAAAAATACCCATGAATTTCTCAAAATGGGGCAAAAATGTCAAACCGTTAATTGGTACAAACGTCCGTTTTGTGAGACCCACAATTTTAATTTTTGAGGTGCAAAAATGCCCATGAACTTTTCTAAAAAGTGCACCCAACACCATAAACTTTTGAAAAGTTCATGGGCATTTTTGCACCCAGAAAAAATTTTATGGTGTTGGGTGCACTTTTTAGAAAAGTTCATGGGTGTTTTTGCACCTTAAAAAATAAAATTGTGGGTCCCACAAAACGGACGTTTGTACCAATTAATGGTTTGACATTTTTGCCCCCATTTTGAGAAGTTCATGGGTATTTTTGCACCTAAAAAAAGTTTATGGTGTTGGATGCATTTTTGAGAAAAGTTCATGGGTATATTTGCACTTTAACCCTATTCTCTATTACAAGCTTATAGCTTTAGTTGTTAGGCTGGGTGGTTGCACGTGTTGTGCATTTATTTGAGACTCTCTTGTACCTTGTTTTGGTTATAGTGGATCATATTTTCTTTGGTCTGGACGACCCATAGTTTTTAGCCCTGACTTGAGTGGTTTTCCATATTACTAATGTTGGTGTATCTTCCACCATTTAATTTCTGGTATATATTTGTTTATTTATTTTCTCTCGGACTCTTGCAAGTAATATGAAGGTTTAACATCTGTTGCACCCCTTCCCAATCGTTTTAATGTCAACACCTGTTTACATTTCGATATTCGCAGAATAATAAAGACCAAGTTCCACAAGCATAAAAAAAGTACAAGTATACTGATAAAAGTGATTGTTTACATACAGGAATCATCCCCGTAAAGTTTGATAATATTTATAGATTTGTCCAAAATATTAAAAAATAAAAACTACATATAACCACTATCCCTATCTCAGGATTCGCACCATCAGTTCCCCGTGTCTACCACCTTGCCTTTCAATCCACTGGCTCTCGCTGGCACATTTATCATTTATGAAAAAGGATGAGATTCCAAGGAATCCCGGTAGCAATATACAATCAAACATATAAAATGCGAGAATTAAGTATGCAATGCACCATATAATATAAACTGAACATTTATATCATAACGTGTGTATACATAATGCTTAGGGCCTAATGACT
The DNA here is from genome assembly GCA_963242795.1 of Inga leiocalycina. Classification (NCBI taxonomy): domain Eukaryota; kingdom Viridiplantae; phylum Streptophyta; class Magnoliopsida; order Fabales; family Fabaceae; genus Inga; species Inga leiocalycina. The sequence continues at coordinate 73,450,541 of OY725320.1, forward strand.
GTTTGAATCCCCTACATGTACCTCAGCTAAGTCCTCGACTATAGCTAGGTAATACCCTTGTACCTCAGCTAGGTCCCAGACCACAGCTAGGTAATGTGTTTTAGGCACGTGTTCATATCACATAATACAGTAACACACAACATATCAATATTCACATAGTATATGAGAGATAATAGTTACAACCTTAAACCTTTTTCACCCCGAATAACATGCCTCGTAATGCGTGTCAACGATTGGGCTCTCAATTCGGTCCTAAAATTGCAAACGTACAAGAATTAGGTTAAAACTCATTCATGTACCACTTTAGAGACTTCCAAAGTATTTTGGTGGTTATATGAGTCTATATTGGAAAATTATCCAAATGCCCCTAGGAACCCGGTTTCGGCCCCACGTTCCCAGTCCGACCGTACTTTTCTTGAAATTTTGACCTGGGCTATTTTGATATATTTTCACCCAAAGAATCTATTTCCGTCCTCATTTTTCACAAAATCACTGCTAAATGACCACTTTGCCCTTGGGAGCCTCTAATTAGGGTTTTCAAGGGCGTTTTCATAATTTAACTTTCTGGGGCTTTTTCGAAAAAGTGTTCAACACTAACCCTACCTAATTTTCCCTCTTGTTCACAATGGAACTATCAATTTTATGAAAATCCAGCTCCTAGTCCATTTTCCCCTCTTGGCCGAAAATTGGGAAACTAAAAGGGAAAATGTTGTTTTTGATTTTCGTCCTCAAATCCTTACTCCTTTTTACTCCTAATCATTTGATCAACTACTTAATTACATTCTAATCATGATTTAGACTAAATGTGGGCAGCATAACAGCTAGGATTTCTTTTTTCCCAAATTTTACAAATAGCACAAATCAACCACAAAACCACCGATCAAATCAACAACAATGAGAAGTATTTGAAGTTTATGAATCTACCTTTGATTTCTTCTCCTTCCTCTCATTTGACCAAAACTTTAGCCTCTTCAAACCCTAAGATTTTGCTTCCAAATCACCTTGAATCATGTAGAAAGGAAGCTTAGAGGAAGGATTTGACCAATTGGAAACCAAAACACTAAGTAAATCAACCTACCTTGCAACTTTGCTCTCCCTTCTCTCTAAAAATGTCAAAAATCACTCTCTTTCTCTAGCTCTCACCTTGGTCGACAGAAATGAGCACGGAAGGGGAAGATTAAGTTTGCATTTATCCACTGATTTATTTGATAAGCCAAAATTTAGTAATTTTGACTTTTTGTGTACATAAAGTAATTGGACTTTATCCCTAAGTAGTGGTGCCATAAGCCCAATTAACATGTAACTAATATTTCCCTTCTCTTGTTACATGAGATGCCATCCCAAGGGTCCTTCTTTTATGCCCAAATTGGCTTCAAGTTTCATGTACACATGATGTCAAATTTTGGTCAAATTCATACATGTGCTTCAATTTTTCATAAGTTCATATTTATTTGACCAAAATATTCTAAATATATAGTTCCCCTTTATTTTCCTTAATTAATTGGCATTAACTTCAATTATTAGGAAAATAATTTATTTTATGCTTTATTAGTAAAATTACAATTTTGCCACTACGTTTTTAAATTAATCCCTTTTCTTCTTTTCTTTGGCCAATTTCCCTTTATTATTGGACCAAATATTATTCTCTATTATTCCTCCATTTTTTGGCCTCAATATTGGGCTTTTCAAATTACCCAAGATTTATTCCATAATTTATCTATCCCAATTCTCATGAAAATGAAAATTTACAAACTTAATAAATTTTAAATTCATGAATATTCATCTTTTTTTTTTAATATTTCAAATAGTTACAATATATATTGATAAATAAAATTTGAAGTCTTACATTTAACGTTATATCTCTTTTTATTAAAAAAAAAAGAGTATTGTTCAAATGGCTATGCCATTCAATTTTGTATACAAAATCATACCAATACGTGCGCAGTTTTATGGCTGGGTAACAGACTTGATGGAAAGCCCATGACAAATGGGTTGAGATAGACCCAGGTCTGAATGGGAATCAGTAGCCTGTTAGTGCATTGTTTTAAAAAAAAAAAAAAAAACTCAACATGTAGCTGCGCTAATACTGCATTGTTACTATTATTTTCTCAATATAAATCATAAAAATAATAAAGCATTATAATGTTCATCATTCCTTATTGGATTGCAACCACACATGAAATAACAGACACAAATTAACAAATAGTTTGCGAAGTTCTCAACCAACACAAGAACGAGTCTAACAAATAACAAATGTAGGAGAGGAAAACTTTCATGTTGTAATTGGAATATCTTTTACAGTATAAAAGTTCATACTTAATAAGATAAGTTAATTATATTACTCTAAGAGATATTTAAGAATATTAGCATATTCGTTAAGAAATTAAGATATTATGATATTACATAAATATATTAATTTAGATAATTCAAGGTAGTTACGATATAGATTTTTAATAATAATATCACGTAAAGAAATTACGCTGGTGTTACTGCATATATGGGGAGTTAGTAAAATATATCATATATTAACAAAATCTGGGAAAAAAATCATATATCATATATTAATAAAAAAAAAAGCCGGTTCAAAAGGCTTATGGTAAAAGATAATAAAAGATATTATCAAACTGGGAAATGAAAGTATCAAACCTCCGGCAATAATAGTCACTCGCATATATATATATATATATATATAGCTTCGTCGATCCTTCTCCTTCTCCTTCTGGCCACCATGGAGAACCTTACCGATGATCTGAGAATCGAAATCCTTCTACGCTTGCCAATCAAATCTCTGGCTCGTTTAAAGTGTGTGTCCAAGTCATAGCTAGCGGTGAGCATGGTGTGTCGTGGCCTGGTGTGCCCACCCTGGCCCTGTAAAAAATTGTCCAGCCCAATCCTAAGAAAGTGGTCTGAAAAATTTTGGGCAACTTTGGGCGGGTTAATAACCGCGTAGAACTAGGCATCGGGCAAGGGGTGCTACCCTGCCCATTTGGCCCTGCCCGAAAAATTATTTTCATTTATTTAAAATATAAAATTTTATATCAATTAAATATTATTTCATATATTTTTTTTATTTAAAATATATATTGTCTATTGTATAATACTCTTTTGGTCCTCTCTTTTTTGCCCTGCCACTAAACATTATTTACAAGTAGACTTCTTTCTTTCTTCTTTACTTTGTGATGTATTAAATTATAGTTGCTTTTTTATTTTTTTTTCCAGATGCTTTATCATTCGATCAATTTTTGGGATATTGAATTGATGCAAACTACTTTAACTTCACATCTTTAATTACAATCATTTTGTTTTCTTATTTATAATGGATTATGGATGTTGTTTAATTTTTAAAGTATGGATATTTGACTTTGTTAAGACATATGGTTGTTTTTAAATATCAAGACTCAAGTTGTAGACTTATTTTGAAATATCCCAAGATGTGGAATCATCGAATATATTTGAAATTTATATTACTTAGGGCAAAGTTAAGACATATGGTATTAGTAACTACAGGAATGTTCATGAAATTTACACTACATTATTTTTTTTTCATGTGTAGACAAGATAAGGCGTTATTACTTGGGCGGGAAGCCCACCCTTACCTAACACAAAATGGTTAGGGTTTTTAGCGGATAGAACCCGGCATCGGGTTGCAAAATGCAGCCTATTCATCTTTTGGGCTGGGCATCGGGCATGGGTCTCACCCTGCTCAGCCCTGCCCACGGCCACCCCTAGTCATGGGTCTCTGTCATCTCCGACCCCAACTTCCCAAAACTGCATTTTCAAAGATCTCCCCTACATTACACCCATCGATTCCCTTACCTTGTTCATGGTGATCAAATGCGAGCCATAGATCTCAATGCATCGCTTCATGACGATTCTGCTGCTATAAGCTTCGATTTCCCCTCTGACTGCGACGTCATTTTAGCTTCTTGTCGAGGGTTTCTGCTTCTACTGCATAAGGAAAGAGACAAGCTTCTTGTGTGGAATCCTTCGACCGGTGAGCACAAACAGATCCTGATGACTGAAACACACATCAATTCTGAACTGCTTGGCTTTTGTTACGATGAATCCACTGATGACTACTTAATAGTGCTCGCATCATTAGGGGATGGTATAACTTTTCGGGTTTTCTCTATTAGAACCAATTCATGGAATGAGGAATTTTCTTTTAATCATCTAGCAAGTATCACGCCTCTTTATCCTGTTCTTGCCGTCTCAGTGATGAACGGTGTTATTCATTGGTAAGTTCTTTTCCATGAGGGGCAAATCCCTGAACAAAATATTCTTGCACTCGACCTCAAAACAGACAAAGTAAGACAAATAGCACCCAAGCTCGATGATTTTGAGCCAATATATAGTTTGTTATTTGAGAGTGTTTGGAGAATCGCTGGCTCTAATTGATGCCACTATCGATTATAATGAAATTAATGTGTGGGAGATGAAAGAGTGTGGAGGGAAGTCATGTTGGACTAAAGTTATGTCTATACCTCGCAGTCCAGAGGTGAGAGATTTAATTTCACCGTTATGTTTGACCAAAGATGGTCAACTTGTTACACTACATTCTTCTTTGACACCTTTGACATTATCAAAATGGAGTAGTGAGCAAGGAAAACAGGAAGGAGATAGAATATGTAATAGTTCTCTGAAGGGCTACTGTTGCTTTGCAGGTACACCTGTATATACTCAAACCTTGCTCTCCCTTCCTTCACAGCAGTCCTGATTTGATCAATCAGGGGATTTTCACTTTATTTTAGTTAGATTCTGCAATATTTATTGCTTGTTTTTTGTTTTGGAATCAATATTTAATTTTAGACCTTTAGATATATATGGACGTACTATATGTGTTTGCTTCTTATTCCGCATCGCAGTTGTTGCTCCTTTACTTCTTACTTTTGCCTGTCGTAGCGGCTATAAACTCCACTACGATTAGTATCACTATGTTTTTTATAATTATATTCAGTCTATTTGGTATTTGGAGCCTTGGAGGGCCGACTATATTTTTATTAAGATTTTTTGAATTTGAAAATAGAGACTTCAAGATTTTTATCGAGTGCTAATCTATGATTGTTTTGGAAAAGTATACTTTTAGAGTTTTAGTCCTTTTTTTTTTTTTTTGAGAAAGTATACTTTTAGTTCTTTATATTTATATGAGGTATCATTTAAGTCTCTTAAATTTATAAAGTGTACTTGTTCCATATATAATCTTAACACCATTAATATGATTAATGGAAAATACTGTCTTGGCAACTTTGATTGTACCACTAACAAAGTATGCTTAAATTTAACCATGAAAGCTAACATAATTGGCACTTGGCTAGGTTTCATAAGTATCTAGTCAAGGGTTCGAGTTCCTTAAACATTTAGTCAGGAGTAGTGTGATAGAACTAAAATTACATGTAATAAAGTTAAAAGATTAAAATGAAACATAATACAAACTTAAATGACTAAAAATATACTTTAGCCATTGGTTTGCAATTGGAATTATCAATAAATGATAGGTTACTTAAAGTCCCACATAGAAACATGTTCCAAAATTTTCATATTTACAAGTTGAATTTAATAATTTATATTCAGGAAAAATCTTTTTAAAGGATAGATGAATTACTCAAATTCTAAATTGGATCATTAAAATAGGGTATAGTGGTACAAGATGTGTATGGCAAAAAAAAAAAAGTGGTACAAGATGTGTGCCTGCTGTCTACACTCCCAAAAAAAAAGTGGATCATTAAATGTAACAATCAGGTTACAGGATTTCTTAATTTGATCATTTTACCTTACCTCCCTGATTTTAATTCTCTATTCTGATCCCTCGCTTTCTCATTCGCGACTGGCTTCTCTTTTCTGTGCATTTTATCCGCTGCAATCTACTGCTTAATATATTTGATTGACGTTGATTTTTTTTAAAACAAAGCCCATTGTACATTTGTTCTTTGTCCTGCCCTCAAAATACTGTTCTTTGTCGCTCTTAAAATTGAAAGATTTCTCTACACAAGAATCTGCACCCGATATAATATGATTTCTCTTTTTTTCCCCCCCGATGAGTGATACATTATGATTTCAAAATAGCATAAAGCCAAAAGAAATAAAAGAATACACACTAGTACAGAATCTCACGTATATGACTATTATTATCCACCATACATGATGATTCACATGTGAAGGCGCTATATATGTTTGGTGTAAGTATATAATTGTTTCAAACCATAATATATTGAAGGTACATATAGCGGTTCTTTATTAATAACAAGATAATAATATTAAATAAAAAGCTTATATTTATATTCAAAATTCAATACATTATAGATAAACATCATACAATTTTTTTAAAAAAATTAATCACTTAAACTATAACTAGCAACCCGCCAACCAGCAAATTTAAACCGGTTCAGGCCCAGAAATATGCGACCCATTTATATTCGGGCTAAACAGGTTGGACCTGTTTAGCCTGTGGACTAAACGGGTTAACCCGTAGGTTAAACCGACTAACCCGCTTAATAATTAAAAAAAATTGTAGAACAAAAGCACACACTGACACACATTCATCGCTCACTCGCTCGACATTCAGCGTGATGTGTCATTCCGGACTCCGACTCTCGGACTCTCCCATTCCCTGTGTCCCTCTTCGTCTCGTGTCTCTCTTCTTCAGTCGTGAGAGGAGTGGCGACTTATGCGTCCGGCCGTCCAGGGATTGGCGTGGTGGCGGAGTGGTGGCGGCGTATTGCGGTGGTGACCCATCTGAAACCAAACCCGAACCGTAACGGCCTAACCCTCCTCTCGTCTCCTCCGCTCTCAATAGTCAACACAGACACAGTCGAGCTTCACGCAAGAGTAGAAGATGACTATTTCCCTTCTCCGATTTGCCCTGATCCATCATTCCGTCCTGCGTTCAAGAGTTGAGAGAAAAAAAGAGACAGCCCAAGTCCGCAAGAGGTACTGTTTTTTCTGCTTGTTCGAGTTTTGTAGATATCTTCTTGGGATTTGATTTGGTTTCAATTGAAGTAAACTAAAAGCCGTACCAAACCAATGAATTCTGAGTTGTGGTTATCTTGTTGCTCTGTTTTCAATTCTGAGTTTGAGTTATGGTTTAAATTTTTTGGATGTTTGTAGTTATCTTGTTGCTCTGTGTTCAATTATTCTCTGCGCTGTCCCTACTGATGATTGTTTCGCTGTTGATGCAAGTGGCTAAAGTCTTTTTCATTGATTATTTCTACTATTATGTTTTTCTTTTTATACTATCAGTATGTTTTCTTATATGATATTCTTAGTACCATATCACTCTTGTTTGTCTGTAGGAGAACCTAACTGTCATTGTTGATGATGATGGCTGCTTTACTACCAAAATCACTGACTTTAGTGGCTGTTATATTAAAGAGGCAGATAAGGATATTGTTGAAGCTGTGAAGGTGTGTTGTATGGGCCTATAGCTTAATTTTTGACTTTTGAATTTTGTTCGTTGCTTTCATATTTGTGTTATTGGTTAAGGTTCTTGCATAATTCATTGAATTTGGATTTGTAATGACTAATGCTTGATTTTGATGTGACTGAGAATTTGGATTGGTGGATTTTGCAATATCTCATATTCTTCAAAATTATGTGTGTGTGTGTGTGTGTATAAAGAGGAGGGAATATCTTCTTGACCTTATCACTTGCTGTTGTTATTGTCATTAAGGCTTTGAGTTTAAGCACTGAATGAGTAGGTTTCTCCACTGTGGCATTGATTCCCTGACACTCTCATCTCCTTCGGAATCTATTCTCTCACTCTCAGACACTCAGGTATGTTTGTACTGTGATTGTGTTTGATTTCACCGTGTGCTTAGTTGTGTTGATGCTATAATGTATGTTTGTGTTGTGGTTGTTGCCAGGTTTTGTTCCAATTCTGTTGTTAATCTTGATTTCTATTTTGTACTATGTCTATGATTGTGGTTGTTCCTGGATTTTGTCTACAATTATGCTTTTGTTTTTATAAAAAGATGGCTACTATTACAAATATCAATGATGAGGATAAAGATAATAAAACGAAGAATGTTGACACAGCTTCTGCAATAGATGTTGACAATTTGGCAACACAATCTGAACAACTTGCTGAACCTGAAGCTTCTTCTGTACAAACACAACATAAAGATGCTCTTACTCCAAATAAAAAGGCGAGGTGTACCATATCTGATGTTTGGAGATGCTTTACCAAAGTTGGCGTTGTTGATGGCAAAGAAAAAACTAACTGTAATGGGTGTGGGAAGCCATATGTTGTGGGAAGCAAGGATTGTGGGACTTCACACCTTGGCCGTCATATTGAAAGTTGTCGAGCACTCCCCAAATACAAGGATGTTGGTGCCATGATGATAGACCAAGCAGGGATCGTTAGAGCTAGAAAGATTGACCCGAACAAGGTGCAAGAACTCCTGGCTTATTCCATCATTAAGCACAATCTTCCATACTCCTTTGTTGAGTATGAAGGAATTAGGTAGTTGCTCACATATCTAAATCCTGATTATAGGACTATTAGAAGAAAAACTGTTATGGTGGATGTCTAGAATTTCTATCTTCATCAAAAGGAGAACCTAAAGAGAAAACTAGCAATGAGTTAGAGTAGAATCTGTTTGACTTCTGATTGGTGGACATCAATTACTACAAAAGGATATCTTTGCTTAACTGCTCACTTTGTTGATGAGAAATGGAATCTTCAAAGCAAAATACTTTCCTTTTCCAAGATGGAGCCTCCTCACACAGGATCTGAATTAGCAAAAAGGGCGCATGAGATATTGGTCGATTAGGGGATTGACAAGAAGGTTTTCTCTATCACTTTTGACAATGCTTCAGCAAATTTTCATATGCAAAGAATAATCAAAGAGAATTTGAATTTTAGTAATAGCTTGATATGTAATGGGGAGTTTTTCCATATAAGATGTTCTGCCCATATCTTGAATCTCATAGTTTAGGATGGCTTGAGAGTAGCAGAAGGTGCTTTGAATAAGATTATGAGTAGTATTATGTATGTAAGGAAATCAGAAGCAAAGATGATAGAATTCAAGAAAAGGGTTGAACAAGTTGGGGGCATTGACACTTCTGTGGGTTTGAGGTATGATGTCCCAACTAGATGGAATTCAACGCATGCAATGCTTGAAAGTAGACTGAAATATCATCGTGCTTTTGCTAGCTTAGCCTTGAATGACACAAATTACAATCACTGTCCAACAAATGAAGAGTGGTCAAGAGCAAAGGCCATGTGTACATTTTTGAAGCCTTTTGCAGTGACTACAAACTTGATGTCTGGATCATCATATCCCACTTCTAACATGTACTTCACACAGATATCAAAGATTGAGTTGCTGCTGAAAGGACATTTGAATAATATGGATTCTGTGATTCAGGATATGGCTCAGAGTATGCTTGACAAGTTTGACAAATATTGGATGGAGTATAGTGTCATTCTTGCATTGGCCATTGTCCTTGATCCTCGAATAAAACTTGATGTCATAAGGTTTACTTTTGCGAAAATAGATCCCATCAATTCTCAAGAGAAGATTGAAAATGTAAGCAGCAAGTTGTACTATGTTTTCATTTAGTATAAAAATATGGGATCATCTTCATCTTCAACCCCAATTGGTGGAGCTGCTTCAAGCTCAAATGTTAATCACAGAGCTGATTGCTATTAGTAGCACGAATGAAGTGGATGACTATGAAGTTTTTGATGTAAGTTTGACATTTTAAAATAGTTAAATGTTCATATTTAATTTGAATTTTCATTGGCACTTTCCTTTGTTGATTTTTGTTGACCCTTTATTAATTCTTCAATGGTTCAGGATTTTTTTCTATACAAGTGTCAAGATGAGTCAACAATTGAAAAGTCTGAATTGGACTACTATCTGGAAGAACCAACACTTGACAATAGATTGGCTACAAGATTTAATGTCTTGGATTATTGGAAAGCTAACTCAACTCGATTTCCTTGTCTTTCTAAGATGGCATGTGATATTCTTAGCATTCAAATTACTACTGTTGCCAGTGAATCAGTTTTTAGCATCGGATCTCGAGTTCTCACAAAGTATCGATCTTGTCTTCTTCCTAATAATGTTGAGGCTCTTATTTGCACTAGAAATTGGCTTCTTGGTTTTTCCATGGGATGGTAATATTTATAATCATATTTGTTCATTTATCTTTTTTTATATATCTATTTAATAAACCTTTTATGTTTATGACTTTACGTGTGGCAGATGATTCTGAGATGGAGAAAAGGGAAACTGCTCCTATTCTTGTTTTTGCAGCTTCAGATAATGCTTCGAATATTATTATTACTGATTGAAGAATGAGGAAGGAAGATTAGAAGCTTTTTTGTTGTATTGAAGAATTGGAACCAGGAAGATTACAACTTCCTTACTAATTGTTATTATGTTGTATCCCTCGTTGACTCATTCCCTTTCCCTTCGAATATAATTATGCCATGTCCTGACTCCTGCTTGATGAGTGATGAATGAACTTCATTTATATGCCACTATGCGTGAAGGACATAAGGAGTTGATCTTTTACTTTTTGTCTCTACAACACTATCTATCAACCACCGTCCCCCTTCACTCCTTCAGCTTCACTAAAACGCCATATCCCAATCATATCTGCACCACTATTATTTTTTTGAGATCGGTACATATATAGCCCAAACAAGGGTATAATTATAGGCAGAAAAAAAGGGTATAGTGTTTTAGATCGGTATAGCCCAAAAAAAAGGGTATTGGCAGAAAAATAAATTGGTTGGGCTGGGCCTTGGGGGGGTATATAGGCAGCAAAAAAAAAAAAACCGCCTGACCAATCGGGCTCGGGCTGCAATTCAGCAGCCCGTTTGGGGGACAGGCTGATTGATTAGCCAGTAACCGGTAGTGGGCCAGCCCGTCAGGCTCGGGCTGACCCGTATTCCCAGTACTAACTGAAACACTCTCAAATAGAATATTCTCTTATGCTACAGTAATTTATTGAATTCTAAAATAAAATCAATTAATAAAAAATTCCAAAATATTCTCTAATGCCTTTGTTGTAGATTGTCCATAGATTAAATATCAGTGCGCCAAGAGTTCCCATCACATATCCTTTAACTGTAAAAATGAATATGAAAATAAGAATATATATATATATATAACAAAAATAAGCAAATATAAAAACTTAAACAAATCTTGAAATATAACTATGAAATCCATAATATAGTAAAAACTTGGCAAGTATAAAAACTTGAGTAAATCTCTGAACCAAATTCAACAAACCTGATTTCAACCTATAGTTTGAGTTTCTAAAGTTTAGGAAGGTAAGATGTTCAACAATAAGAAGAAAAAAAACTTCAGCATTTTAGCTCTATTTTTTCCGCGTTCATTACTTTTCTTCTATGTTCTCTCTTTAATCTTTAAACCAATAGCCATAATTAGATTAGATATCGTAATCCCAACTAGCGACCTTGAGCATCAACTAATGAGCTCTTTTGTTATATAAAAAAATAAAATGAAACTAAAAACATTAATTGAAAAAACAATGATAGCTTACATGAGGAAGAATCATAGCAGGAAGAAACTACAAAGTGAAGACCAATTTTAGTGGTGGAGGACAAGACTTACCATGATAAAACAAAACATATGGAAGAAAGAGTATGAGACTCATTAGGGAAACTCAAAAAACGTTTGAGTAGGAGTTTGAAGAGTTGCATTTAATAAATTTTTTTCAAAATCACACCTCCTAATATTTGATATTTTTTAGAATTCTTCCTTTTTATAATAAGGAATACTTAATAGTTCTTAGTGAAAAACTGTAATGTATTGTCAAATAATTTTTTTTCCAGAATCCCACCTTATATTTGATATCTTTCATAATAAACCTTTTACTTGTTTCATGCCAATCATTATATTTAGTTGCTAGCTAGTTAATAAAAGACTCTTAAAGAGACGATCTGAAATTGCACCCTATATTGGATTAGGAGAAAAACTTCAAAACAAAGAAAAGAAGAAGAAGAAGAAGAAAAACAAGATCATATGGTTCCTCTACGTCGTCATGCGCATGTTCTTTCCTTCGCAGACCATATGGCATGGATTACACAATTGTTGAGCTTTATCAACAATTAAATCATTGGGCATAATGCAAGTTTGTAAGCCAAACAAAAAATATTGTCAATAAAAATTTAAATATAACCAATAAAATCTATAATAAATCATAATATAAACAAATGATAATAAACTTTCTTTTTCTGTGAGGTATAAAGTTTTTTTAACATCTTAATACACTAATTACCAAGATATTAGATAGAAAATTTCCTCTCATATTTATATCGATATATCATATATGTATTAGATGGTTTTTGTTAAATGATTTTGACGACTAAGTCTTACAATACACATACATAATATATAATTCTAACAAATCACACCATATATTTATAAAACTATAAATTGTAAATAATATGACTCATTTTTCATAATATCATGATATCCACATTAATTTGATCATGATTTGACATATTACAAATTTTAAATTGATATTGAGATCATAATAATCTAATACGGAGTGACATTTTGAGAAAATTTGAACAAAAGACCTAGAGAAAGTAATATTTATTTGAAAGGATATTAAAACTTGTAATTAATTAAAATGACAAAAAATCAAAATATAAATTGAGAAAAATACTAAATTACTCCTAATCAAGCCCCCTACGTTCCCCCCCCAACCAGATCTTTAAGTATTTGAATGTTATTAACTTAAAAATAGGGGGGGAGTATATACCATTTCCTTCAATTTTCTTTGATTTTTTATTTAATCCATACATTATAAAACTTTATAAAATTTGTATAAAAAAACCTTACAAAATAATTATATATACAAATGTACAACCAAATTTGAATTATGCGTCCATTCTTAATATTTCTATGGGTGCGTAATTCATTTTTAGGAAAAAGATAAATAAATACCACTTAAACTTCAAAATCACAAATCATTGATTTTTTAAAAATTTGAGTTGTCAATTGCTATATTCTTTTTAGCAATCATATTACTCTTATTGTCAATTGCTATGTTCTTTTTAGCAATCACATTACTATTATTGTCAACAAAACTAATTTGGGATTTAGAAGTTCAAGTGGTTTTTTTTTTGGTCTTTTTCCCTTCCTTTTTTTGGCAAAAAAATTAAATTGTATATGCGACTTTAATCATATCTTTTTTAAAATATTAAAATCGGAAAGAGTCAAATTAATGCAGAAGCCCGTTCTAATTTTTAAGCTAAAAATTAAATTAATTCAAAATTTTCATCATAAGTTATGCATGTCAAGATATTTTATGAAAGTAATTTTTTTTTTTGCTTTTGAGTTTTAATTAAAGTCATAAAAATAATTTATTATTACTTTTTTTTTTGTAAATTTTAAATATATCTGTCCGTCTATATATTTTTATTATCATTCTCGCTCATCCACCATGTCGTATTATTTTTAGATATTACTACAACCAATTCTTAAAATTAATTATAAAAGTATATTTTTGATTACGTTATATTTAATAGGACGGACTCCTTCAGGAACTAAAGAAAGAACTGCAAATAGAGATAAACTGAGCAAACTTCAGTGGTTGAAGACAATTTTAATTTTTTTGGTTTAAAACTTGTATGTGCCTTTCGTTTTAAGGCTAGTGATCAAAAAACGTGAAGATATTGAAGGGCAAGCAGATATTGAAGTTAATTGCAATGATTAACAAAAACTAGCTAGAAATTTAATCGATGTTTGTGGTTATTGTCAAATTCTTACGATGTTTATTTTATTCATAGAAGAAAATCGAATATTTAAGATGTGATTTAAGAAAATGCAGGGAGTTAGTTAGGGATAATGCAGCATTTATACATTTATATTTTAATTTTTGGTCATTTTAAATAGGGTAAAGATGCAAAAATATCTATGTTAGTTTGTCAAAAGTACGTCTTGCATACCTGCACCATATTAAAACCTTGATTACAAAAGTGCCCATGAACATTATAAAAGAGTTCAAAAATGTCGTTATTGTTAACTATGCATTACATCTGTTATCTTTTTTTAGTGAGTCCCACTCGTGTTCAGTTGTCATCTCATCCTCATCTTTTACTGTCCAACATTCTCTCTCCCAACTCTTCAAACGTTCAATCACTATTCTGCATCAAACGAGCATTTACTCTTTCGTGTGTTGCACAGGAGAATCAACTTAATCATCTTATATTACATTAATCTTGTCCAACAAATTCATTTACTACCCCAATGAACTTCTTTAAGAGCCTAACTTCCAAAAAATAATTGAAGAAAACATATTAACTACCCTCCCATTCTTATAGTTTTGTCGAATAAGCATTAACTCCCCCGATGACTTAACTTTATTGTATGTTATCCAATTATTTGATATCAACATCATGCAACTACTATCACAGTAATTGAATACACTATAAAAAAGCACCCAATTTCCGACGAAATTTGCCACGGATTCAGCTTTTCCGATGGAATATTTGATGGACCGTGTTTCCAATGGATTCCGTTCTGTCGCTAATAGGTGCATTTTAAACAAATTTGTGACGGAATTTCAATTCCATCAGGAATTTCTAATGGAATCCATTCTATTGGAAATTCCGATGGCATTTCTGACGGACACCAATTCCATCAGAAATTTCTGACGGAATTCGTTTCCATAGCATTTTTTTTTTAAAATTCAAATTTTTTTTAAATTTACAAATGCCACATGTTTGCTCCTCATAGCGCCACATGTCCCTCTCCCCTGGCTGCCACTTGTCTCCTCCTCCTGCTGCCACGTGTCGGCACCTCTTAGGCCCTATTTGGTACGTGGTCTTGAATTTTGATGGATTGGGATAGGGATAGGGATTGGGTTTAGGATTGGGATTGGGATTGATGCTTTAAAAATATGTTTGGTATGAGGTGTTAATTGGAGGGAATGATTTTACCAATTTTATTTAATAAACAAGTACTAATTATAAAAAGACTTAAATACCCTGTCCTAATTCCAAACTTGATCGATCAACCAAATTCTCAAGGAAATCAGTGTTGAACTCATCGTCGCGATCGTCATAATTGGAAAGGTTCACCTAGTAAAAACTTCAAATATATTTCTGAAGAACCAAGTAAACAGGGTATATTTATTGCCGTAAAATCAGCAAAACAGGAAAATCAGAAGGCTATGGATTCAAAGTGACCAAATAAATAAATAAAAACCCATTTGCGAAGCTAACGAACATTAAAGAGCTCTCGTCTAATAGGTTCGTGGCTTTGACTTCTGATATAGAGATGAGAGACATCTCGATATCACAATCAAATCGCTAATTAATAGCCAACAATGCACATCTTTGACGGAGAGAAAGGGGAAAAGTGATCGGTGCTGAGGCGACGGAGTGGGCGACGGAGTGAGCGGCGGTGAGGGAAACCGTGTGAAGTTGAGACGTTGATGGTGAGGGGGAAAAAAGAGGTAGTAAATATTTGAGAGGGATTTTAGGTTATGATTGTGGTGATTTTTGTCTAGAAATATTTTATTTAAGGGTATTTTTGTCTTCACAATTTTGCAATCCCGGGATTCAAAACACAATACCAGGGGGGAGGTGGCTTTGCAGCAATCCCACTTTCGTGGTATTCCCAATCCCTGATTACCCATAGTCCCTCATACCAAACGACACATTCTGACTCAATCCCTGATCCAATCCCACTCTCTGTCCTCAAATACCACGTACCAAACAAGGCCTTAATTCCTCCAAGTGTCTCTCTTCCAGTTCGAACCCGCGACCTCAGGTCGCCGACGCCTTCGCGCGCGAGTCTTTACCAGTTGCGCTGAAATGAATCTGTCATATTATTACATATTATTATATATATATATATATATATATATATAAACATACATACATATAATTAATTAATTATATACATATAATTAATTATTAATTAAATATAATATTATTAAAAATAATAAAAAATTTAATAAAAACGAAAAAAATATTTATATAATTAAATTAAATATTTTTTAAATTAAAATTACATAATAAATAATAATTTAATATTATAAATATTATTTTTAATATAAAATTATAAATATAATATTAATAACATATATATTAATAAATAATAATATAATTTTAATAATTAAGGTTAAATAGAATTATTTAATAATTAATATGTTAATTTTATAAATATTATTTGGGAGAATTACACTTAGGTCCTAAAGAAGAAAATAAATAAATAAATGGTCCCTAGAGATTGCAAAATGAAAAAATGGTCCCATTAACAACTTTATGAGCATATATTGACAACTCGTTAACAACTCCATGAGCCTGTATTAATAACTCCATGGGACTATTTTTTCATTTTGCAATCTCCATGGACCATTTTTTAATTTCTCTTCTTTCTTGGGACTTGAGTGTAATTCTCCCATATTATTTTTTAAAAAAATAAAAAAAATTAAAAATTTTCAGATGGAAGTTTCCATGGCAAATTGCGATGAAAATTTCCTTCAGAATTTTCCACAAAAAATATTCTGTTAGAAAATTTTAGAAGACAAATTTTGATGGAAATGTCCGTCAGAAAAATTTCTGACAGAAATTTCTGTCGGAATTTGCCATGGAAAAAATTCCGTTGGAAATTCCGTAGCTAAATTTGCCACGGAAAATTCCATCAGAAATTCTGTCGGAACTTGCTATGGAAAAGATTCCGTCAGAAATCGGGTATTTTTTTGTAATGATATATGAAAGGATCTAGTTAACAAGAACTTGAGAGATTTTAAAACATGTGAGTGAGAATTGAATATATGAAAGGATCCAACTAATTGCCCATGAAAAATATTCCTCTAGTTACCATCCCGTGAGTTCCATGGGGTGCCTTCACTCAAATGTATTGAATAATAATAGTTATTACAATAGTGCATTTAAAACATTAATCTATGTATAATATGACAACGGTTATTTTTACACTTTATGATAAACATGTAGCTCTACTAATATGGTTACAAATTCTTCCCAGCTTGCCTATGTTGATAATGAACTCCTAAATTTGTTTTCTTACGCACAAACATAAGATAATTTTCTTGAAGTTGCACAAACAGTAGGTAAACATGAATATATGTATAGTTAAGAAAAAAAAAACCCCACCATAATTGACTAAAATATGTTTGGTAATAAGACACTAATAAAATTAGTAGCATTTACAATCAAATTCTCGAAGAAAATACATTATAAGAAAATTCACACCAAAAAATGAGGGAAATCTGATGGAATCTTCACTGACGCTGAAATGTAACTCCATAAAATAAGAATCTAAATAATGCTTTATATTGAAATTTGAGAATTACTTAATCCAAGAGTTAAAACAAAAGAAAATTTTTATGCATTTGTTTGGATTGACAACTCTATGAAAACCATGGAATACTTTATACCAATAACTACGGATGTCATGGAAATATCACATGACAATTAATGCATGATACTATAGCCTGTTTTTGCAATTTAAAACAGTGATCCACCTTTATTGCCAACAATTCATTGACAGCAAAGCTCTCCTCAAAGAATAGCACCTACATTATTGCCACTTACCACACCAAAACAATTTTAAATCCATACAAATCCCGCTTTGTTTTTTGTCATCTTAAATAATCCTTAGCAAATCACAGAGCAACAAAGTAGTAGAGAATAAAACAAAGTTGGAAAGATAAACTATACCTACTACACCAACCTCACAGTAAAAAGGTGGGACTTGGCTTCCCTCCGCTGCTAGGTCCATCTACTGCCCATCCTTTTCTTAATAAAACTACATCGTTTTGGTGTAGTTTTGAGAAAAGGATGGGGCTGAACTTTTTTCCCCTTAAAAAATGGTATCTAGTATTTTGAAGTATTGTTCTGGATGTATCTAGTATCTTAGAATATTTTTTTAGTAGCATGCAATATCCTAAAATAATTTTTAGTGTTTTTAACCCCTTAAAATATTTTTTTAGTGGCACCCAATGTGTTACCAGACTAATTACAATTTTACCCTTAATATATTTTTTCAGCTCCAAAAATTACTTTAAATTATTAGGTGCTACTGGAAAAATATTTTAGAGTGGATGAAAATCAATAAACCAGTATCCTAAGTTTTGGGTGCTCGTTACTACTAAAAAAAATACATTAACGGTAAAATTGTAGTAAGTCTTCTAAGACACTAAGTACAACTGAAAAAATATTTTAAAGGGTTAAAAGTACCAAAAATATTTTAAAGTAATTTTTGGAGCTGAAAAAATATATTAAGGGTAAAATTGCAATCAGCTGGCTAATACACTATGTACAACTGAAAAAATATTTTAACCGATTAAAAGAACTAAAAATTATTTTAGGATACTGCATGCTACTTAAAAAATATTTTAAGATATAAGATACGTCCAGAAAAATATTTCAAAATACTAGATACCATTTGTTTAGACAAAAAAAAATTAGCCCCGTTCTTCTCTTAAATCTGCACCAAAACGGTATAGTTTTAAGAAAAGGATGGGCAGCGGAGGGAAGCCAAGTCCAAAAAGGTGATATGCATAGTACCAAAATGGTAAAAGAACATATTTTTAATATAACTTACAGGTAAAAAAAATTGAGGAACAAGTAAAAATATTTCTCAATTATATCAAGCTCAACAACTCCCAATGTAGCAGAAAAGACAACCAAAGCTGAAATTCTATTACCAAAGCTACTCCAATAACCACTTTTAAAAAGGACCATATCTAAATACATATATACTCCAATATGTTTATCTATACAACTCCTATATAAATGAATAAATCTACAGATTTGGAGTATGTGAAAAAACCTATACAATACCTATAAAGCTTTGACAACTTCACCTGCAAAAAAGGAAGAGAGTGAACAATATGAAAGAACTTAGCTTCAAAGGTCGTGAAAACATTTCATTAATGTGATGAGAAGATAATCTCTGACGAAAAGTGATGCAAAAAAATCCCATAGTCTTCTGTTAAAATTTTTTTGATAAACACCTATAAAAGATCATTCATCCACCTATATTGATTATATAGACATTCAAGAAAATTCCCTTATAAAATCCTATCTCTACTTTCTTCAATGTCAGAGGTTTATGCATGGGCAAACATAATTGACCAATACTTTTTTACCCTTATGACTGGTCTTGCCATATGAATTATATATTGCTATTATTATAATAATTTCTAAGTATATCAAATGTTAATCATTTACATCATTTAGTGTGTGTTTGGAATAGTGATTGCAAAAGTGGGTTTTTTGCAATCTTACTTTTAATCAAAAGTCAGAGTGTGTTATATGATTTATGTATGGATTGGCAGTTGCATAAGTGCTTTTGTAAAAATGAAAACTTGTTTGAATTAGCGATTGCATAAGTGCTTTTGTGATAATTGTAAAATAAAAAAGATATTTAATATTATAAACAAGTGAAAAAATTTGAAGTTAGAAAATGTGGTGCCAAAATACATAATTTGATAAAAAAATGTTACATAACTAAATGTATGCACACATAATTTCCAATTTTAGTTCCCCATTATATACACACACATACATCATTTTATATTTCATTCTTCACTCACATTGGATTTTCAGTCTGCTTCCATTCCTCTTTTGAGCACTCTCTTTGGCGTAAGATGAATCAAAATGATAAGAGATCAGAAGAAGGTTGTTGCTGCTATTTACACCCAAAACAGAGTGTTGTGGGTGTGTGTTGTGAAACCCTCGTTTTCAAAGCGTATGGATGGCTTAAGTGTAGTAATGTCTTTAAAAAGGGAGACCGGCAATCTTTTGTAAACAACGGGAGTTCCAACTTCAAGCAGAGTGTGGAGCTTCCTTGAGTGGGTTTTCAAAAATCTTTTTGAAAATCGTTTTCAAATTTGGTCTTATATTATTTTACGATTCATTTTAAGCCATCCGTTTTAGGTTCATTTCTTCATATCAGAGTTTTTACCAATACATTCTCTGCTAGAACCCAAACTACTATGATTGATTAACGACCCTAGATGGACGGTTGTCCACTATTAGTTCGGATGCCAATATGCGTTTGCTTATGTACATGCACTTATTTACATGTCTACTGACTTGCCAATGCAGGACTGACTTGACTTAGATACAAATTAAGTACAATTTTCAAAATAGATAACCAACGGGAAAATTAAATTCTAAATCCTTCACTTCATTCACCTGTGATTACCTTCTTGCCTGAGGAACTAGCTGAAAAATTGTTTTTGGAAAAATAGGGTGAGATTCAATGAATCTCAGTAGCAACATATATCACTCAAATAAGATGCATACATATAACATGTCATATCAACCATAGTTTCAGTATAATCAGCATATTCAAAATTCAGAGATAAATTCATAATATGTGGAAAGCATAAAGTTACCAATTCACGTTATGTAGTAAGCATAAAGTTCGAGTACCTCAAGGACTTTCGTCCCTTGCCACAGCGCTGGGAAATTCTCCTGGGCCTGAGCCTTTCTCATCTGAATGCTTTAAATTCAAGATGGGATAAATATGTATATAACATATCACATAGTATGTGAGGGATAAATTACTATCTGACAATTTTTCCAATTCTTGACCTCGGATGACATGCTTCAGGCTCCCAGGCAAATGTAGAATCATATAATTTATAATTTACAGGCAATGGGTTATTACTTAATTAGTCCAATTCTTTCATAAGTCATTCTCTCATGTTAGTTATCATTAGGGTCACTATATTAGGCCCAATGTGTAGCTAATGGGCCCAAGCTAACCCAAAATGCTTAACTTAACCCTTAAAGGTCCCATTCTATTACAAAAACACTTTACTTTAAATTTTCGCACAATTACCAAAAAGCTGGCAGAATTTTCATTAATATTTGAAAATTCATAACTTGAGCTAGGAAAATCCAATTAAGGTGATTCCAAATCCCATGTGTCACTTATTAAGTTTATTTTAAGGAAAAAGTACTTCCAGTAGCCACCTAACCTTGCACACTTCCCAGTTTCCCTTTTCCCCTATTGTCAGAAAATCTGACTAGTTTTAATGGTCTAACTTCAAACACTCATAACTCTTAGTGTACTTATCCAAATCCTTCATAATACCTATCAAATTAAAGGTTAAGTGTACTTTAATTTTGAAAAATCTCATCATCATTAGATGAAGTTTGGATAGTGAAATTTTCGCCACAATAAAACTAGCTGGAAAAAATGCACATTGGCAGCTTAGTGAACTAAGTTTCTAGTATTTGAGCTTTTTAACCGGTCTTCCAAAATTATAATCAGAGCCTATTCCTACACAAATTTTCATGTAGAATCTAATGGAAAGCTTAAAAATTCCAAAATCAAATTCTTTCTCCTAGTTTTGGCCCTAGCAAAATTTGCCTCCCAAACCAACAAAAATCAAGTTTGTGTTTTTGACCACCAACAAGGGTAATACATCAATAAGCATCATATACCACCAAATATATGATTAAAAACATCTTCTTGCTTCAAAAATTTTCTTGGCCTAAAATCAAGGTGGTACAAGAGTTAAGAAATACTCAACAAAAACATGAAGTAATCATTTTAAAATGACACAAAACACCTCAGATGAGAATTCTGAGAACATAGAATTGAAGCTTACTGTGAGTAGAAGAAGTTTCCTGAAGGGCTTAAAGAGTGATAACGATGATTTAGGGTTGAATCAGCTTCGGTAGTCAGGAGAAATCACTATTCACTCCTCCTTCTCTCTTCTTGTGTTCTTGAGTTAAGAAATTAGATTTCTCTTTCTCTTTCCTCACTTAGTTGAAAATTTGGCCTTTAATTAGGCATGGATGGTTGTGATTTAATCTCACAAAATGATCTCATCTCATCTCATCTTGCCAAGTGTCACAAGATTAAGGCTTAAGAGTGCCATGTGTCATGTAGCCATTGGTCTTCCATTTTCTCTCACTTAGGTGGCACATAAATGGTCAGGGGAAGGGAGAGGCCTGACAATTTCCCTAGACTCCTGGGTTCAGTGTTCGAAACGTCAAGTACGCAACTTGGCTGGAGACCGGTGGATTTCCCAGACACAGCTGCTAGGTGGTGCACTCCAAATACGCCAACACAAAAGGCATAAAGTGGGTGTAATGATGAGGGACACTTATCACCTTCTCATTTGGTCAAACCAAAAGTAGCCTTATACTTTGTAATGATTATGAGACACTTGTCATTTTCTTACTTGGCCAACGCAAAAGATATGTCAACATGAGTCATCATTACTTACTTTATTAAAGTTACTTTAGTAAAGTTGGTTTATCAGTGCATACTCAATATCTACTTGACACCGTGGCATGCATATCAAGGCACGCGATGCCCGGATCCCTCCAATCTAAAAAATGGTGCCTTTATGCCCTGCAACCACTGACAAATTTTCCTCCAACTACTTACACTTGTATTTTACAATCCTGACTTCTCGATTTCCTTGAATAACATAATGGATATCTGGGAATTTCGAAAGTGACCCTATCTTTATTTGTAAATATCAGTATTTATTTTATTCCACTATTTCCATATTTACACATTTTCAGCGATACAAAATTTGGTATATTACATGTGTCCCTTGTGCTTGAACGAGAAGCTCCTCCTTTTAGCAGAAATCAGGGTCTCTCGGCTTCCACTAGCACCAAATCACTCTCCACTTCTACTATCCATACCATATTCCTTTTCGTTCTCTTTTCTCTCATCCTCGATCTCATCACAGCCCTTACTGCCATTCCTCTTCCAAACCAGAAGGTGATACCACCCTATTAATGCCTTCATCTTGTCCATTTCTCTTCTTCTTCTTCACAGAATAAGCGGAACAAGTAGGCGACTATATGTGTATGTAGGCATAGTATCACATGACCTGATCTTCCATAAATCCAACACTAGTAGTTCCTTCAGGTGCATCAGTACTGCTACTGCATAATATGAAGTACTACTTCCATTTTAGTTTTGCTTTTCATTTATGAGTTAGCTTTTCATTCACAAAGTCATTCATACCAAACTGTAACACACCGTCAAACTTCAACATGATTGCTGGACTTCAAGACGCATGGCGACTCTGATAGAGACAAAGAACAAAAGCAAAGTGATCGTTGGAGAAGAGTACACAACACGCAGCGCAAAACGACGCTATAAACCAAACTTTGCTGGTAACACCAACTGGGGTAGGCGGCGCTATATAGAGATGCTTTCTAAGCTTTGACAAAATGAAGAAAAGACAGAGTAATAGAGGGTGAAGAAGGAGAAAAAGTAGCCGAGGGTTGGTGTGAATTTTTAAAACCTATTTAATGCAAGTGTCAATTTGGGCTTATTCCAGAAGCTAAAAGCTCTAACTGATGGCTTATTACAAATTGTGCAAATAAAGTAAAAGCCCACGTTGCCAATCGCCTCAACCAAACATGTTGCATTTTGCAATCAGCTCCCAATTGCGCGATTGGGCCACCAAATCGCTGTGCCAAACATAGCATTAGTGCACTTCTATATCAGTTATCTTTTGTTATTGATAGGACCTTTACCACATTTTATTGAGTAAAAACTGAAAAGAAAACAACAACTACTTGGATGTTTTATTTATTTTTTTCTAATTGGCTCCATACTAGTAGAAACTAATGGACATATTCATAGAAAGCATAACACTCACATATTCATCGTCAATGAACAAAAAGTAAAATGTGGTCAAGAACTTTCTATAAGAGAAGAAAAATAAACCCATAATAACTTCAATCCAATATCAATGAACGAAAAAGAAATCCATCATCAGCGATTGTTATTATAAAGCCTCTTCAACCCATGAATTAGCCAGTGTAAGATCAAGATATATTCTTGAAACAGCTTGCAAGAAAAAAAAAGAATACAAGAGTATTGATGTTGGATATCTACAATTACCTATCACACTGGCATTTACAATAACGTTGGATATGTACACTTCCCTAATAGCCTTTAAGAGTATTGACGTAATATGTCATAGGATTTTCACACCAACCTGCAGATCATTCCTGTGTCAAGAGTATTCTCTTTTCTAACATAAGTTTTCCAACACCATCTATTATTATATAAATATGATCAATAAATTTCTGTAAGAGAAGAAAAGAATACATCAAGATATATATTCTTAAAACAACGTACAAGAAAAGAAATACATGAGTTAAGATCTGAAAATTGTTCGATGGACAAGTATGATAATAAGACAAAACTCCCATGAATGCATTTTCTTATGAAAAATCTCAAGCATCTTTCTCTCTCACACACAGATAATGCTAAATGCTTGTCCTCTTTTTTTGACCAACTTACCTCATTACCTTCTCTCTCTCTCTCTCTCTCTCTCTCTCTCTCTCACACACACAAGTCTCAATGCTACACCTCACACCACCCCATGACTTTACAACCTCCAATGCCTCCTGTGCTGCGAACATTTCAGTTTTGAGAGCAGTCAATTTATGGCTCTCTGAAGACATCCTATTAAAAGACAAAGAAAGCCAACATCAGAATACACATGTTAAAGCTCTCGATCATTTACATATCCATACCTCTAAATGACAAAACATTTACAAAAATATCCATGCACATCAATTGAAGGGTTGCAATTGAAGGATATGGTGAGAGAATTTTTTTTAAAAAATGCATGTATGGGTTTCAAAGGATGTTCTGCAACATATATATAAGCAGAGTCCATGTAAGTGTTTAAAGAGTTTGATGATTTGCACCAAATAAAGAAGTCTACTTTAAGTAGCACCAATAAAATATTGCCGAGCCTAGAAATATACTAAAGAATAAAAATTGAAACTTTGCAAGTGTTTATAGAGTTCTTCTTCATCTAATGCTTAAGAATGCAAATACACGTGGGGAAATAAAAATGCAAACATACCTATCTTTTATTATAGACATAGCTATCATTTACAGCTTAAAAATGTTCCATTGAAATGAACCGAACAATCCAATACTTCTTGGTATTCTTAATAAACATAAATTATGAACAATCCAATGTGAACCTCTTACTTGCCTCTATAATATCCTTTCTATAGTTTTATATTGGCATTACTATCACTTGCTGATCATTTGCCACAGTTAATGATAGCATTAACAGACGCAATATGCTTGCCTCTACAATATTTTTGTCTATTAATTATGCAGTAACACAATATACTCATTTACAAAACTCAAATACAGTCATGGTTTCAATTAAAATACTTTATCTTTTAGAATATTTTAAATTTAAATATCTACTATGAATACAGGATATTACCAATGTGCAGTCAAATTTTATTTGTCTATATCATAGCTGCAAAACTTCTTTCCCATGTTCTAAGTTGTACATTTTTACACAATCTACTAAGGATTTAGAAAAGCTATTGAACAATCAAGCTATACAAGCAGTTAAACAAAAAAGCTTTTAAGTACATGTCTAAAATTACACCTATAAAGGGTCATGTACTTGAAGGATCTGACATAGATTATCAGATCACATGCCTAAGCAACTTTAGGAAAATTTGGCAGAGTTGAGAAGCCTATGATGTAACATTTTCAATTGGCTCAAGTTTATAATATACATTATAGACTAATTAACAAATGCCACAAAGCTACACAATTGTCATTATAAACACAAAAACCTCCCAACCATGTCACTTTTAGAATGGAAACATTGAAAACAAAAAATTCACTGCAGAGATCAGAAATGTGTACCTTTTAGCTTCATCTGTGTTTTCTAAAGGCTATCAGGTCTCTCTAATGTTGCTCGAGACCTATGTTTCACCTATATATATATGTGTGTGTGTGAGTATGGTATCAAATTAACCTTAAAAGACAACTAAGTGAAGCAGCATGGAAGACCTTAATTAACTTTGATTTTCTACATTTATTAATCCATTAAGGTTATTAAACTTAGTAGAAGCATTAACCAAGTATGTGGATGCTAATAATATACTTAATAGAATTAGATATCAAGTCTTGTGTCAATTGTAGCAAAAGTTTTTTTTTTTTTTGCTATTAGAATTAGATGACAAGTCTTGTGTCAATTGTAGCAAAAGTTTTTTTTTCTTTTGCGACACATCAGATTTGCCTAGGTATGAGGGTAAGGAGGACAGAGTCATATTTGTCTTTTCTTCCATATTAGTACATGAATGGTACAGTTATAGTTGATATTGTCTGAAGGTGCAAATGGAACTCCTGTTATCAACTATTAGAAAAGCAAGATTTAGAGTCCTGGTTTAAAAGTAGGAAATCTTGAGGCTCCATTAAACAATATTCCTTTCTTCCATATCATTTGTAGCCAAAGTTTTTCTTATCTTCTATATATGAATTATATTAATCCATGTCAACATCAAAGAAATCCTGTTACAAAGCAACCATTGCATTTCAACCATATTGCTTGCAAAAAGCTGTTAAAATAATGTTCTATATTGAACAACCTACTATACTACTTTTTATTCAATGAACCAACAAAAAAGAGGTCATTTTTCTATATGGTACTCCCTCTGGTCCTAAATATAGGACATAGTTTGTAGTGCAAATTGCATTACAAACTATGTCCTATATTTAGGACCGGAGGTAGCAACTTACATTTTTTATAGGTTCCATTTTCCACACAATTTTGGTGATATTTCTTCATCCATGTATTTCAACATGGATATATTATTAATGTAATAAAGGGATCAAATGCTGAGATGAATGTTAAAGAAACTCATTATTCAATGTGATCTTACATCCGAACAAAAAATAGATTCCATTTCTACCAGTATTATGATATTCCATATTCCAAGCCAATTCGATTGGATACTAGAAAAATAAATGAATTGGGAATTTGATCTGTTCGATGAGATAAAGACCTAATAATAAAAAACAATATAGAATTTTTTTTTAGCACTCAACCTTTTCACCGATTCAATTATTCAAAAAAGAATTCAAATTTGCAAAGAAGAGAAAAAATTTTGCCTAATTTTTTAGTAGAATCTGTAGAATAGGATTGAGGTGCGTAATAAGGCTTGGATTTATTAAACATGTGCAGATATAACTCTAGTCTAGCTATAGTTATCTATATAGATGTTTCTTCTTTTATTGCAGTCCTATTCATTCGGAACAGCACATGTCGTGTTAAATTTTTATTTTCTATTCAATCTATTCAAAATCTATTTAATGAAAAATTGTAGAAAAAAATGCAAGTACGAGAATTTCTTGAAAATTATCTTATAGGCATTATATACAGATAAGATACCCGATTAGATAATATCTGTGTAACAATTTATGTTCTAGGGTTTACATATACTAATAATTTTTGTTATAATTGAAATAGGATTTATTTTCTTAAAAAAATAAATACTGATTAGTTATGTCTTGGTTGTTTAGCATACTTTGTGAACTTGCATATGTTATGATTAACTGTTATTACTACTGAAATTCTCATGAATCTCACCCTTTCCATTAATAATATACAGTGAAAGAAAGCAGCTCAAGGGGCAAGCAGGAAGTGATTTCGGATAAATAAGAAGGTGGAGAAGAAGATTTTAATTTACATTGGGTATATGTATACTATTTTGTATTAGACTTATGTATTTTGGTAGCCTCATGTGGCTACGTGATTTGTATATATATGTATATTTATAATCACAATGAAGTTAGTATTTGTAGTTGTAAAAGTAGAAGTAGTATGGCATGTGTAGTACCAGGTAATCTTAGTTTATCAATTTTATATAATGAAATGGTAATTACAACAAGCTCGATAATTGAAATTGAATTGGGCAATTGTATGTTAATGGCCCATAGTTTAATCACCAACACACAAGTATAAGAGCAAAGAAGCACTCTGACAATAATAAATGAAGCTAAGGATTGATGAGCTATATTAAAGTTGTGAATCATTATATAACTGTTTTTGAAAGTTTTAATTTTTTTTTAGAAAAGCCCATGTCAATTACCGGTTTGAACTCTATGTTTGGGATGGGTTTTCAATTATTTTTAAAGGTATTTTCTTCCCAAGATCAAACCTGACATAGTTGTTCAAATTCATTATGTATTAAGCTTATCTGATAACTATGGATATTAGGGTGTCACATATGCAAAAAAAATCGTTAAATATAACCTTTTCTAGAGTAATGTAATTCGAGAGTTGGCTGAACAACCACCAAAACTTGTAATTATACATCCATTGAGGAGGGCAATGATTGGTAGATACTTTCAAGTTCAAATCTTAAAATGCTGAGAGAATTTTCTTTTTCATAAATGCTAGAGTTTATTCCTCCTGCATTAATTTCTAACATTAAGATTCTAAAGACAAATACGTTTGATTTTTCTAAAAACAATATTTTCATTGCATATTTTGGGGTTACTATATCGTGGACCAAGTAGTTTTTACAGCATTTCTCACTGTGCTTAAATTAAAGACAAATTTAATTGAATCCCTTGCTTATTTTACTTTGAAATCATGAATTTTTTATAAGTACTTTTTAGTAATCGCTCATAAAGAAAAAACGTGGATACTTTCCTCGCCATTATGTGATTGGCTGCAGGTGACCAGTTATGGTTCATTGTTGATCTCACATCCATCATTTTAACACCTTTACTATGCGTCTGAAAGCACTATGGTTCAGGCAAATCATATATTGAAGCCCATAAATTGAGACATTGTATTTTGATCCTTGGATTATTATTCATTTGGTATTTGCCAATTTAATGGTCCCATTTTGACAAAATCAAAACAAGGGTGCGCTGCTCTAAAATTCTATTGAAAGCTCTTGAAGTCTTTCACATAAGAAAATATCTTTTTATCATGATCATGCTTGGATTAATGCTATTCATTCATTTCCTAGACTTGCTTTGCTTCTTGAACAAATTTTGTGCCTTAACTTATAAAATTCATAATGATTGTTTCATACATCTAACTGGCTTGAATTAGGACTTCTTGGAAATTTCTATTTGTCTACTTCACACATAAAAGTTCTCATGAGCATTTCATGTTGTTTACAGTAACATCCCAAAAATTTAAGAAGAGATTTATTAGGCTTACTTGAGGCCTCCCTCAGGGATGTTATATGAAAATTAAATATCCTTGAAAGTAAATTATTTGGTTAAAAGATTACTTTTACGCCACAATTTTAGGAAAGTTAATATATATAAAGGCCCATAATAATTAAGGAAAAACTATAGATGAGTATTTCAAAGTAAAGCTAATTTTGGGAATTAGGGGTCTATTTTTTTTTTTTTTTGAAATGATTAAAGAAAAATAGTTAGAGGTTGTTGTTTAAATTGAAAGTTTTAGAAAAATTACCTTATGGTTTAAAGAAGTTAATTAAGGAAGAAAATACCTATGAACTATGAAGTGCCAAGGATTAATTTTTATAGGAATTTTTTGGTGTCTCCAAGGATGAAACTGCAAACAAAGAAATTAGGAGTGCAAAATGGTCAAATGGGCATGTTAAACCCATTTGTTCCCCTCTCCTCTTCATTTTTCTCCATCAGAAACAAGAGAGAGCGAGACTGTGAGAGAAGAGTGAGTGATCGTGCAAGAGAGACCGACGAAGAGCAATTGGAGACCATTGCCGAAGAAAGGGAGAAGTAAAGATTGAAATCCACATGCAAACCGATCTTTGAACCAAGGTAAGTCCCGTAAGCGTCCTCCCATCTTCAGATTCTTTAGTTGGGTTAGATTGGGAGTGAGAGGAGAGGTCGAATTTAGTTCTTAAAGGAAAAAAAAAAAAAAAAAGAAACCACCGATTAATAGTTCCAGTGGTGGCTAAAGATAGATTTAGACTTATAATCATTATAATGGGTGTTGCAAGTGTCTGATTGTCTTTGGTTTGTGATTCCCAAATCTGGTGGTTGCTGTCTCTGATGTTAGACGTCTGGTTCTATATAAGGGAAAAAAGGTTTAAATACTATGTATATATGAAGATGGTTTGACTGTATGATGAGTTTGATTTTGGGAATAAAATTCAAATATGTGGCTCTCTAACCGGAGGAATCGTTTGAATTTTCTTGTGGATAACTCCTAGAAATGTTATATATAACTTATAAAAAAATGCCCAACTTTGCTACTACGAAATGTTTTCAAAGTTAAAAGCTAGTTTGATTAAATGCATGTTGATTTCTCATTCTCAATAAAGCATTCTAAAATCTGGAAAATTTGGGTTAATAGGGTCTGTTGTTCGGATGTTTTGAGAAGGCTAGACTCTTTATATGCTAATGAAGGTTATGATATAAGTGTTTATACATGTATGTGGTAGGAAGCTTGATGGGTTCTAAATTTTTTAAAGCATTATCAAATACCGAATCTTTAGAGATGCTGTAGGGATACTACTTGATTGATATTTGAGGATTAGAAGGATAGTACAAGTGATGTTGTGAGCCTGTTATTCTGACCAGAGAGGTGTTACTCGTACCATCTCATCAAAACTTCATGGAGATAATTGATTATTGAAATATGAGGGGTACTGGAGTAACTATATGAATATATGTGAGTGTACAAGTTTAAAGTTTGGGATGATATTTTAAGGCTGAAAATTGATAAGGAACTTGCTGTTTGATACTCTTTGGAACTAAATAAGTATTTGGATTGTCAAGCATGTTAAAGGTTTCATTAGAATGATTAAATTGACATGATAAGTTGCTGGAAATTTTCCTGCAACTTAAAAATAGTGGCTGTTTAAAGAAGAAATGAATGGATTGAACTACGTGGCATAAATAAGGAAAGAAGAGGGTGTGTTAAAATGAAACTGAGTTGCTGGAATTGAAGGGTATATGGAAATTGGTGCTGCCCGAAAATTATGTAGAAGAAAGTGTTTTCAATCTAATTATATGGTATGATTTAAGTAGCTATAATGGTGGGAGAATACATATATCTATCTGTAAGTTGCTGTAACAGAATCTTTTTCAGCAGCTGGAAATTTACAATTAAGCTTCTTGGTTGCTGCCTCTTAAGAATTTAGCAACTTTATTTGAAGTTTAGTCCATAGTATATAGACTCCTAATAATGTTTATGTCATTATTGATATGGACTATGTTGCTGTTTTGACATTCCTAATGCTAAGCAAGTGCCCGAAGTACTAAACCATGATTTAGGGTTCAAAATGATAATTAAAGATGACATCTTGCTGGTTTAAGATACTTTCAAGCATCAAATAAGTTCCCTCCAATTCTAAAGTATAGTGAAAGATGCAAACTTAGTAGCTCAGATGAAATATCTAGAGTTGGGAAATTTCCAGATTTTAAAGGAGAAGTTGAATGAAGCTGTGGATTCATGGGGATATTTCATGTCCCTAAATATAATATGAATATATACATGCATACACACAAGTTTTGTCCCAAATGACCAACTGCTTTAGTAAAGGTAGAGTTTGCTTAGAGATGGGATTTTAAGAGAAAATGGTTAAGTTATATGAATTGGAAAAGTGTTAACCAACCCTTATATGTATACCTAAATGATAGGTTTTGATATTTGCCCAAGCCCACTAAGGAATAATCTAGGAGCGAATAAGGTAGAATGTAAATCGGAAGAAAGGGCAAGAGGTAGTAACTCTTTTCCCTTCATATGATTGTGTGCTGGTTGCTGCATGTTTGTTTGTGCCATTATGCTGAGTGTGCATGAGAACATGTGAATTGCCTTGCATGAGATTATTTGCCATGGCAATGTGCACTAGTTAATTATTTATTTAATTATGTATGCACACCAGTTAGCAATTGGCTAAGTTATCTATATGATGTATGGGCGTCATTGATGATACAATGTTGTAAGGTGTTGTTCTCTATAGCTTGTTTTGCAT
Source organism: Inga leiocalycina (assembly GCA_963242795.1). NCBI lineage: Eukaryota > Viridiplantae > Streptophyta > Magnoliopsida > Fabales > Fabaceae > Inga > Inga leiocalycina. The sequence goes on from OY725320.1 coordinate 73,482,261, forward strand.
TCTTAGTTGTGATTTTGCATGATTAACATGAATAATTTTGTTATTACTGAGATTTCCTTAAATCTCACCCCTTTCTTCCATGACATACAGCAAGAACAAGTTCTTATAGGGGGCAAGGGCATTGTTGTTGGTGAAGCCTTAAGAAGGTTAGAGCTGAAGAAATATTAAATTATTATTTTCTCTAAGTATTGGCTTTTTCTAGCCATGTTTTCTTTTAATATGAAGAGATGTGTATAGTGTGTGTGTGTGTGTTTGAGAGATAAGGCTACAGTAGCCTAAAGGTAAGTGTCATCTTCAGTGATGACAAAGATAAATTTATATATAGTGGATAGTAGAGGTTAAGGTATGGTTGACTAGTAGCTAATCTATTTAAAAGATCGGGCAAATATATGAATTATGCCCTAGGATATTTACATGCCAAACATACAGATTATATGATTTTTACAATGACGAGTAGTGTCGTACTTTTTGTTAAGTAGCTATAAAGTTATTAAAATATGATTGTGAAGGATTAAGTGAAGTAGAAGAGAACACAAGAATTATTGGTTAGTAAAAGGTTTTATAAGGAATTTGAACCACTAAGTTTGGACTTGATAAAAGCTGGTGGATCAATATATAATAAAATTCTTTTCCCTTATGCAGAGAGGGAAAAATACTATTCATAAGCCAAATACTCTTCTGTTTCCCGGCTTAAGCCGACTACTTGGGGTCCGTGCAGCCCCAACCTTTGACACAGTTCGTTAAAAATAAAAGCCGAGTCATCCAACACGCGAAAAAACAAAAAAATCTGTTGGCGCGATTCTTAAATTTGAATTCATAACATCATTGGGTCTGTTGTATATAAAATCCTTTCTAATTATTAAATTCTTTACTCATCGACATTCGACATTCCTTATCATGTTGTTGAAGAAAGCCGAGTCGTTCGCTCCTTCCTCACTTTTTCTCCGCATCTCTTAGCCCTAGGATTTCAAAAGTTGAAATCTTTTGAAATCAAGAAATCAACAAGCTAAAAATCTCCATTGGATCCCTCGCCATTCAACATTCCAATCTCTAGCCAGCCTCCATCGGATTTTCTTTGTGCTCTGTGTTGAAGAAGCAAAGACAAGGACAATGTCGATGGATTCTTTGTGGCCGTGGCTCATATCTCTTTGCCCATGTCTAGGTAAGGTGATTTCAGCTATTGGATTCTTCGATTTTTTATATGTGAATGTATTTTTCTACTTTTCATTGTGACTTCATCATTTTTGCTTCAATCGCAGTTACTCTTTCAGGAAGATGCCTCCATCAGTTACTTCAACAATGCGTGATAAATGAAGAAGGCCACAACAATTGCTTCAATTTTCATCATATTAATAACGATTTTCATTGAGATCGTCAACATTTCTTCATCGTCACCTCTCTTACATGAAAACTAGGTAATCTTAATATTATGCCCCCTTTACGAGTACAAGTTGGTATTTTTCTGTTTAATTATGATGGGCTAAAACTTGGAGTTTTGTTCAATATTAAGTTTGCAGTGAAAAGTAGCCTTTTATGGTTTATTTTGTCATCAATATTTGCTGCTATGGAATTATACAAACCATGTTATATGAAATTTAAGTTTGCAATAGATATAAGCTCAACATGAATAGTCTTGGATACAATTTGTGTTAATTAGGATTTAAAAGAACATATAACCTTCATTTTCATTTGAGTGTGTGGTTTATTGCTAAACATGCGACATTGACATTGTTATGTTCCACCTTTGAAATATTTGATCCATGTTTATGAGGAATCTGCTGGTGGAAGGTATAGGAATGGTCAAGCTACTACTCAACAATCACGGCATTTCATGGCTTGATTTCATATTTAACACGGTTTTGATATTGATGCATTTAAAGTTTTGTTCCTACTTCAATAGGAAATTTGGCTTTTACTGTCAAGCTTTATCTCTCTTCATGTACTGTAAGTGGCCTCATTATTCAATCCCATGCCCAACTTGATATGCTTTATCATGTAGACATAATAAAAATGAACAATAGCATGCTCACGAAGTACATTGCTCAAGAGAAAGAAGTAGGGCAGCTTCTAAAATAATTGAGGAGGTATGAAATGCTTTTTCCATCATTATTATATGAGTAGAGCATTTTTAACTTCACCTCCATGATTATGTTGCCAACGTTGGTTTTGTAGCATTTGGTGCCATTCATGGAACGAGAAAACTATCAGCTTCCAATAAAGTGCAGACTTCATCCCAACAATAATATATTCAGGGATCAGGAAGAGCATAAAATTCACATAGAAATAAATGAATTACGATGTGGATATTGTAAGAAAAGCTTCCGTGCTGAAAAATTTCTTGATTAGCATTTTGATAACAGACACCACAATCTTCTAAATGTAGTATGTAGTTTCTCATTCCCTGGCTGAATCTGTTTGAATCCTACATTCACTACATGCTGTGCAAGCTTTCATCATTATGTTTTCCATTTATCTAGATCCGTAGCTGAACGGGAGCTGTAGCTGAATAGGGGAGATCTTTGGGATAGTTAAACCAACTGTAATCCGGCAGCTGCTGGGAGAAATCATCACCTATGCAAGCTTGCTCTTCAATGTGTTTTTGTTTGTGCGTTCACAAACTCTGGCATTGTTGCTAATGTGGAATATCTCAACCTAATCCATGTCTACAATTTATCTGCAGAGCCTTGCAGATAGTTGTTTTCCCTTAAATGGGAGTCCCTCAGCAATCTGCCTTCATGGTATGCTTACATTTTCTGAAGATGTTCTATCTGTATTAAGTCTACTATTAAAATGATATTGTGCTTTATTCTTTCCCTATTTTTAATTTTTCTCTCATGGTGATGTCATGATCTACTGGTAGAATTGTTTCTGCACCAATTTTGTGATGCCTATGCCTGCTCAGGGAAACAGAAACCCTTCGTTAGAGGTGGCAGGGTAAGATACTAAGATCCAACGCTCTTCTTTTAGATTGTATTGGTAAAACATTTATTTTAATGTCTCTTCTTAGAAATTTGTCATTGCTAATTTCCAATAATAGTTTTGGGCGTTTCATTGTTTTATACTCATTGTCATAACTTATCCATATTGTTAGGTGTTATCCATTCTGTTCATGCATTTGTTGGGAGAAAAATGTCATGGACTTTGCTTTTTCTGCTTGGTTCTTTAGGGTAGCTCTTATCAAATTCTAAATGTAAACATGCAAGCAGTGCTTTTATCCTAGGAAGGTCTAGAAGTTTCAAGCATGGCCTTGATCTTTCAATCCCTACATTTAACAATTCCTGAAAATTTCTGTTAATTGTTGTTAAGAATAGCTTGCAATTATGTATTACTAGAGATATTAATTATCCCTCCTGGTATTTTCCTTTTTTTTCCCACTGTAGAAGCAAAAGCGTATCTTCTATTTGGCTGCTAGAGCATTGACCTTGGTGCTACTTCCTGTGTTTTATCTTTTTGTTTATTTGATACAAAGGTAAATATTTTTCTACAAAGTTGTGGAATCTACTGAGGCTTTTCAACAATATTTCTTAATGTCATTGGGAAATTTGCAGAGATATAAGGAGCCAAACTCAAGAGCTTTGGCGTACTACAAAAGTGGGACAAAAAACAAAACCATCGTGATTGGTACTCCCTCCGGTCCTAATTATAGAACATATTTACCTAACTTTGGAGAAATTAAAGATAGTGGTTAAATTAGTTAATCATATTTATTTTCCTAAAATACCCTTATTTAAAGTTTAAAATGACATCCAATTATGTTAATTCTCTATTTTTTCTTGTACCTCTCTTGCCTCACACATGATTTCTCCAAGCTCTCACACAATCCAGCGACGTCAATCTCCCTTAACAACTTCCGATCTACTCTTATTAAATTATTATTGTGTTTAATTATTATTAAAAAAGTATCAATAGGGGGTATTTTAGGAAGAAATTGATAAAAATTAGAACTTTGTCCTATAATTAGGACCAAATTCAACTTTCAAATGTTGCCCTATAATTAGGACCGGAGGGAGTATTAATTATGCCTTTTAAATGGTTGCCTTTTGGTTTAGTGCATGACATAATTGGCTGGACTGTTCTAATATCTTCTAAATAGTGAGGAAATTGACTTCATTTCTTACAAGGGAAGGGGGGCATCTCATGACTCTATCAAGTTGTCTTGAGAGTCAAACAACTTAGTCGGGGAGGAAAGTAACCTGAACTATTGCACTAGACGGGTTAATCTTTTTATTCATTTCTTCATTTGGTGTAAGTTATAGCTGTATTAATTATACCCTTGGTTAATGTGTTTATCAAATTTTCTGAAAATGCATAAAATGACAAGTTGACATTTCTATGGTTGCATTGAGAAGGCCCACAAAAAGCTTATCCATCTATATCCTTTTTTCATCTATATTAGAATCAGACCTTCATTCGATCTACATTTGCTGTTATATATATTTTCATTCATGCTTTTTGATTTTAGTTTTTAGCAATCTTTCATATCAAACCGGTTTGTTTAAGATCAATCAATCTTTAGGGAAAGTCAGTTTTGCAATTTGTTTGGAAAGTGTGTTTTTATTGGTGATCTAGCAACAAGATTTTTTTTCCCAAACATGATCAGAGAAGGATTCTGTATGTTTTCTTTTCACAGCTTTAATATAACACAGTGGTTTGCTTTTTAAACTATATACATGAGCAATCATGCGCATACACGCAAGCACACATCTTTCAACCAGTAATGCATGCTTCCTTTAGAATCTCACTAGCTGTATCAAATGCCTCGATTAGTGTGATTTTGATTTTTTTTTTTTTTAAATTGCATCACTTGCTGATAATTTAATTACAATTTTCACTTTCAATTGGAGAAACAGGCTGTTGAAAAGGGTGTTCCAATAGGATAAGCTTTTGACATAGATATCCCTCCTCCACGGCCAAAAAGAAAGCCAACTAATCCCTTTTAAACAAGTTGGCATCATTATCATGCTCTTTTAATGAAAAGCAGGACATTCAAGGACTCTGATATAGCACAGCTTTTTCATGTACTGTAAAGATTGTTTCCTTAAACATGTAAAGTATACGAGTAGTCATGCTTTTATTTAGTCTGCACAGGCCTTCAAGCTACAGGACATGAAAAGCAACGTCTTTCACTATGGCTATATATATGGCTTTAATGAAAAGGAACAACCTGTGGGACGTAGGTTAAATAAATTTACCCTTGAGATATGTTATGCTCTGTTTATGTTAGCTATATATGGAAATAGAACTTGACTATTTTGAAGAGCTTTGTTGGACCAAAAAAAATGGCTTTGCATTCAGAAGTAAGAAAGTTGTTGTCCATAGGGAAGGCCACTTGGTAATGAAGATGCCCACTATCCATTTAGATACTTATCCCAACGGCATTTAATGATAAACTGAAGTGAGAAATTATTGTGATCTACTTTTAAGTTGAAAAAGTGCATTTGCATTTTGGCTGTTCTAATGGAATAAATAATGCTTAATATGATGCAAGTACAAGTATCCACACAATATGCTTCAACTTATGTAGTAGTGTTTGAGTGGCCATTTGGCTTAGCTGCCCTCCTCAAACTTTTTGAAATTGTAGTTTTGAGTTCAAGTGAAAGTTGCTTCTTTTCTTTACAATTTAATGTAACCAGCTTCTTATGGCTGTCAATAAATTTATGGAAATCTGTTTGCATGTATGCTCAGCTGAGTTACTTGACCAAGGGCTGTCACTTAGGTGGAAATTGTTCATTTCATGCGCAGTCCCACATTTTTTTGTTGGTTGTTAGATTGTAATGAATGGTTTATTTCTAGTGGTGGCTTTGTCCCTCACAAATGGTTTTTGGCAGGTCATATTTTTCTTTGTTTCTTATGTTTCTTTCTAATGAATGTTGTGAAGCTATGTAGGTTGGCATGAGCTAAGTTGAAATTTGGTGGATATGTCGCTTGCTGAACGGTTGCAATGGTTCACATAGGAAGGGGCTCGTGAGGCCATTCTGCAACCATGTGGGAGCATTATGCATTCAGTGCAACAGTGGCATTATGTTTGAGTTTTGTAGGGAAAAAATGCAACCCGTGACGGGATTACTAATAAAAACAGACTTTGCAGCACACAGGATTAAGTCAATTCTGCAGTTTGTTTGGAAAATCTGTAGTTTGTTTAAGACCAATGTTTATAAGAAGATATTTAAGAAGACGTATATACCATTAAATTTTAATGTATCCCTTGCAAGGTTACATTGTTGTCATGTTATACTATATTATGACATGTCTTTGATTCTTTTATATTTGTTTGGCATATAATATGTGAGTTTTATTGATTAGGATTAAGATAAAATGACTCTGAAGGAACAAGCTTCATGTGCATCGCATGGGAGTATTCGCTATAAAATCTCTATAGTCTCTTTCATGGTTAAGAAAGACTATAGGTAAAGACTGTATAATGTTAAAATAGAATATCACAAGAAAAAAATATATCAATGTGTAAAAGCTCACGTGCAACGCACGGTTAGCACATGCTCATTTTATAAAGAATGATATCCAAAGTTTTAAGGAAAATTTTTAAAAGTTCATTTAATTAGGTTTCTGAATGGGTCATTAGTGGTTCAGAATTAGCTAAACACCTCCATTAGATGTTCGTAGATTATAATGTTACATTTACTATATATTATACAATAAAGTAGCAACCATGCTTTGAATACAGCCTAAACTAATAAGTCAATATGCATATTACATTCATAGTTTCAAGGCTAGTCTATGACTCCTTATTAATTACTATCAATCTCAGCACATCATTTGTACATGCTGAGATCACTCCATGAATGCTCATTGCTCATGGAATTAGTTATACATTTTCTGCTTCTATCCAACTAGCGCCATAGAAAGTTCATTTCTTATATTTACATTTGCACTTTGCTCTTGCTCTTCTTTTGGAGGCACATAACCTAATATTGTTAGTTATTTGTTGGGGCCGAGGGGGATTGTTTGAGATTCAAAGAATCCTACTAGCAAACAATTACCATTCAAGTAATCAAGTTATATTTCATCATTGAACTTGTCAGGAAATTGTTAGTAGCATCTCCTAAATTGTCATGCAACTCAATGGATCTTCCAAGTCGTCTCTAGTGCCATGCAGATCCTATTGGCATCAACACTTACAAATAACAGAGTTGATTTGAGTTGTACCCAAGGACACTGTCTTTAAGGACTATACCTCAACTATTAGCGGATAAGAAACGACACTCCCCAAGATTAAACAAATCATTCCTGCAAAAGCAGAGTAAGCAAAACTACGGAAGATAATAGAACTTAGCAAGATAAACCACCAGAGGAGGAGAGAGAGTTGCTTGAAAGTTCAGAGTCCAGGTACCCAGAACTTTGATGTCATGCCCCTTTATAGTCCATGGATCATCATAACATTGTGCACACTTAAACACATTTAATGGCAATTAACTCGTTAGTTAATGTATGTAAATTCAATTAAATGGGTGGTTACATAATCATTAACATACTTAATAATGATTAAAGATGTCAGTTACAAACACTGAAGACTCATAATGGTTATTAAAGTGATGAATTAATTAGATGGATATTTCTTATAAAGAGTGTACAGTGTCGCATTTAACTTGCACACGATGGAGGGAGAAATCGCCGAATTTCAATTGTGTTTCCAGAGGCCCGTAGATGTGCGAGTAAGCCTATTCCTCCTGTTGGCCCATTTACTAACCCAATATCACTTGGTATGACTTGGACCTCACAATCCCCATACAATATGGGACTCTTCTTTTGACACATCCACATACATTATTTACAACAATCTCCCACATGTGCCAAAGGAAGCACCATTAACTGAGTTACACATGTGAGTATAACCATTATATTTGGCTGTCCTCTAGACTATGAACCAGACCTAGACCAGTAACAATTAATACACAAAAATGTCAGCAAAGCATGCTTACATGAATCAACAAATTTTGGGTGTGCATTAGGAGTTATATTATATGCCCACATTTCCACTGTGAACGTTAGTTTTGTTAGTGAAACTATTGACTAAAACTTGAATGGATTTAAGATTGCTAAATATTACAATTAACATGATTTCAAATGGAATCCTCATCAAAACAACGATGAAATAAAAAAAGAACAACGATGGATACTTTATACCACCAAGAATATAATAACTAGGAAGGTATCCAAAACTGTCATTTTAATGATAGATTTGTAATATAGCTATCTGCCCTGTATGTCACTAATACTAGCTTCGTTGTTGGAAAATAATCTTTGATTTTCTTCTGGTGTCAATTGATTCAATATACTTTGCCATTGGATGAATGCAGGCTGCCTTGGACGAGGGAGATTGACAATCTCACTGTTAAGCATAGAAACTACAGTGCTCAGACTTGGCCTCTCTATTGCAAGGTCTTGTACACAAAGAAGTCCAATGTGTATGCACCTCAATATATCGTTCTCCAGGTTTTGATTTGATATTTCAGGATCTATTAGCTGTATAATGTTTTCTTCATTCCATAATTTCCATGCCTAGAAAACACAACAAAAGAAGCATATACAATTATTGGCTTTAGAAGCTTGAGAGCTAAATGTTAGATCAACAATTAATAATAGAACTAGGCAATTGGGTATTTAGGAAGTTAATAATAGTAGATACTTACAAATCCTATAAGACTAAGAGAGTGCTCATTATTATAAAAGCTTGAGTTTCTTCTTCCACATATAATTTCTAAAAGTAAAACTCCAAAGCTAAACACATCCGATTTCTCTGAAAATAATCCTTCCATTGCGTATTCTGGAGACATATAGCCACTGTATTGTTGAGTAAAACAATTGTTAGAATACTCATTACTTAGTATGTCACTATAACATTAGATAGGGATAAAAAACTTACTATGTTCCAACAACTTTTCTTGTATTAGCATGATCTTCATTTCCTTTGAAAATCCTAGCCATACCAAAATCTGATATTTTTGGAATCATGTTTTCATCTAGCAAGATATTACTTGCCTTTAGATCTCTATGTATAATTTTTAGTCTAGAATCACTGTGAAGATAAAGTACTCCTCTAGCTATTCCTTTGATTATGACAAAGCGCTTTCCCCAATCTAGAAGCTTATTTTTTGGTGGATCTACAATAGCAGAGGGCAGAGTTGTATAAGTGTTGTCCATACCATAAAGAAAGCTCAAATATATATAAGAAAGACTCCTACAGACAAATTGTTTGTTTTGTTTGTTTCCTTTTATTATATATATGACTAGAAAGAGCTAGAGCATGAGGGATCAGAAAAACCAACCAAAAATAAACGCATCCAAACTTCTATTTGGCATGTATTCATAGATCAACATCTTTTCTTCTCCTTCAATACAACAGCCTAGAAGTCTTACAAGATTACGGTGTTGAAGCTTTGATATAACAATCACTTCATTCATAAATTCCTCCACTCCTTGTCTGGATGCTCTAGAAAGTCTTTTAACTGCTATTTCTTGGCCATCTTGCAATTTCCCCTTCACAAAAATTGAGAGAAATTATGGTTATATGCTAATTATTTGAAGGGAGAATTAATTATTTAATCCTTATAGTTTCACCGAGTTTATAACTTAGTTCATATGGTTTAACTAGTCGCGACTCAGTCCTTATAGTTTCATTGTCTCTGCAACTCAATCCTCGATTTAATGCAAGGCTCCATGCTGTCATTTTTGTTTTTTTAAAAGAGAGAAAAATCACTTTTACTACATCCACGCTGTCATTTTCTTCTCCCTGGCTGTTCCTTGTCATATCAGAGCACCTTGTCGAACCTTCAGCTCCTCTCCTTCTCTCACTCCGCCACCGAAAAAATCCAGCGGTGAATCTGGATGGACCACGCATCTGGGGTCGCCCATACACGATGATATGACGATGGGAGCAAGAAGGAGAAGAGGACAAAAAAGCACTTGCATTGCAGAAAAAAATGAATCAGAGGTATAAAGGTTGGAGTTGAGGAGAGAAAAAATTAATGTATGAAGAAAAAGAAGTAGATGCATATTTGCATCAAATGATTCGAGATGCTCCGCAAGATCTCAAAATCCTTGGGAAATTTGGATCCCATTAAAGTGATGCAGGTATATTTCTGAATGATACTGATGAGTGTGGTGCTGACGCTCTCCCCTCTGTTATGCACTTGTTCCCTGCATCCAGATTCACTGCTGGACATTTTTGGTGGCGGAGTGAGACTATAAGGACTGAATCGCGAGAAGTCAAACAATAAGGACTGAATTATAAATTCGGTGAAACTATAAGGACTAAATAATTAATTTGCCCTTATTTGAAATTGATTATGATTTAATGAATGATTGATTTTACCTTGTACACTGGGCCGAAACCACCTTGGCCAAGCTTATTAGACAAGTGAAAATTGTTGGTAGCAATTGCAACCTTTTCATAATCAAATGCCAGTAGCTCCTGGAGTCTAACATGTGACAATTCTCGCATAATCTTATCACTTGTTTTTTCTACAAATAAAAGGCGTGCTTAATTACAAGAATTATGTGCGATCCCATTTTGTTATTGATTGAAGACAATGAAATAAAGTTTACAGCTGTGAAAGACATGAAATTGTGGTGTACATCCTCTATTCCTATTTACAAGTCCTCATATGAAAAAATAAACTAATGAAGAACCAAAATCTAAGTATTACGTAAGAACTAGTTTTTCTTTTCATTTGGTGCCACATTATTTTAGATTACTTTTACTTTCTAAAAAGGGTATTAATAGAAACAAGTATTAATTATATCTTGAAATTTGGATAAGACTCGTAGTTAGGGACAAATGGAAATCCAAATAAGCAGTTATAAATAGTTAAGGAGGAAGTATGAAATATGAGAAACATGAATTACCAAAACTTGATACTCATAGCAACATTGCCTCTGCAACATCTTGTTGTAGGGGTTAGTTAAGATTTAAATTATTTATGCTTATAAAGTATAAAACCCAATAGATATGGCTCCGTTGGAAATCACTGAGATGAAGAAAATGTCACAGTACCTGAGTGTTTAGCTTTCCATTTCAATGCAAAATATGTGCAAGTGGCAATTGTGATGGGTCCTATTAGTGCAATGACGATTATGATGACTATCATGATGACTCTCTTCTTACTTTTGCTTACATTACTCTCATCTCCTGCATTCAAAGAAAAATAAGAGAACTGTTATGTTTAATGGCTTGGTAATTAATAAATATTCATAAGCATAATATAGATATATATAAATTACCAAGTTCTGTGTAAGCTAACCGAATATATAGGTCACTTCCTCCCATTGAGAATTGTTGAATATCTGTAAGTGTTCCTCTCCAAGAAATGCAACCAATCTCACTATCATAAGAATATGCAACACAAGAGCAATTTTCCAAGCACTGGCTTTTGCAAGCATCTTCTGAAGCTGATGACCACTCTCCAAAATCTGGTGGTTTATTGTTTTGCAGATGCAAAAACCCATCTTTCTTCCCATCTACGATCCCATTTTTTACTCTCTCACATTGTAGAGCGGTTCTTCTAACACAGCCACCATCCCAATTTTGTCTCTTCCACTCCTCTCTACTGCTTGGTTCAAATCCTCTCAAACAATCACAGATTGGTGAGCTCTCTTTATTGCAGCTTCCAAATGGCCCGCACATACCATAAATATCACAGTGTGATTGTTGAATTAGATAGGTTACTTCCCTCCATATCTTCTTTGCATCATGCCATATTTTATACAGCAGCTTGCCTTTAGAACTCAGGACAAGGAATCCTTTGTAGGGATTCCCATTTGGTATGTTAAATTTGAAATAAACAGTCCCATCCATCTCAGCCACTATATAGTATCCATTATGATACTCAGAATTCATCTGAGGAAGCCCTGTGAAGATTTTGCGATTCCATGGACCACTGCGCCAGTAAGGGCGAGTTCCATTCCATACAAACAATTCATAAAGATCTAGTCGTTCAAGACTCAAATAGAAATTCCCAAGAGATGGATCTAATGGACTTCTCCATGATATATATTTCAGTCTCTTACCTGTTATTTTGTTGCTTGTAATTTTCATGTTCGGTAGTAATGTATCTGAAGGATGCTCAAAACTTTGCCACATGATGTTTTCTCCATTGTTATCAAGCAGGACAAGGTTTCCAGAATCTAAAAGCTGGCAAGTACTATGTGATGCAATATCTGATACATTTGAAGACCAAATGATTTGCTTTTGTCCATTTTGGACAACTAGATTGCCGTCCTCAGATATTGTAACAATGCTTGCAGAGTCCTTCAATGGCTGATTTCTGTTTGCCACCCATACAATACTTGATTCGGACATGTACCAAATTCCCACATACCGATTTGTTGAATTTTTAGGACTGAAGAACCCTAGTGTGAACAAACTCCCATTGGAGCTAAGAGTTTCAGGGTCCTTTATGAATTGAGACGATGTTATGATGTCTGTGGCACTTCCAAATTCCAGAGAGAGATATAATACGATTACCACATGGAACAGTCTAGCGTGAACAGAGAAGAGTTCCATTATAGAGACGTGTACTTGTTATCAGAATGGTGGGTTTTAGAAGCCAATGCTGTGAATAAATCTTCTTTCATATGACTCTTCTATGGTTCGCATCTTCCAAACAATGTATGTTGACTTCGTGTCTTGTGGCGTGTTATTTTTCAAAGTCTTCTTGGCCGATTTCAAACAATGTGTTGACTTTATGTCTTGTCGTGTGTTATTTTTCAAAGCCTTTCTTGACCCGATCTTATCCTTGTAACGTTCCACGTCTTTATTATCGAATTTCTTTAATTACTCGACAATGATGTCTGACTTTTCCTCCTCCCAAAATAATAGTAATAGTAACACTAACACTAACACTAACACTAAAAACAATAATGAACAAATGCACACACGTATGTCTTGGTAAACTGAAGCAGTAAAATCAGAAAAGTGCGAAGCCTAATGATGCTTTAATTTTACCATGATTCAACTTAAACAGGGGGGAAAATGTATTTTTAAAACTTTTCATGCTTCAAATTACTATGAAACATCATAATAAAGAAAGAAGAAATTGAAGCATTTTTCTGATTCATTCATTGTAAGAAAGGTAAACTTAACTTATTAATGTGTATCCTTCCCTCTTATGCTCTGACTCAAGAGGTAATTGTATCGAACTTGGGACCTTTAAGACCTGGAGATCCAAGCCAAGCCATGAGGGCCAAGCCATGAAGACTATGATTTACGGTCACTCCCTCTTGTACTGTGAAAGACTACTGCAACAAAGTCTGGTTCAAAATTAACCACATCTGTATTCCTTGTTTTTTTTAAAAAAAAAACTAATGTGGATGTCTCACTCTTATTAAATTCATGTATAAAATTTATATTTATTAAGAAACTACATTAAAATTGTTTTATTGCAGACAATTTATTGATTCGTAGTTTTTAGTACTCTTTCTGAATTTATGTAATTTTTTAAAATTTTAGTAAGAAATAAAAATGTAAGTTTTCTTTTATTAGTAATTCAAAGTCAATCAAAGTTCACCTATGATTTTTTCATTTATCAAATGATCAAATTAAGAGCCATTTATTTATAGTTACGTAGTCAAATGAATAAAACGGTAGGCAACAAGTGGCTTTCATGCTATTAATATGAATAGATTCTTTGAATTAGCCGTTTTTAAATTTCTAATTTATAAAATATATTGAGACGCTCTTAAACTTGTGCTAGTAGTAAACTTAGTTAATTAAATTCGCAATTTCACACACTGATTTTACTGTTTTTACATTTCTAATTTACAAAATTGTGTTAATTCATCCTTAAACTCATGATAACTTTTTCGTTTTGATCATAGTCATTGGCTTCATATATGAATTTTGTAACATCCCAAATTTCAATCACCAAAATTCCTTTACACTTTTGTGGTATTAAAGGGATTAAAATGGTGCATATTGGTACACTTTAAATGGTCAGATAGTAACCACATGAAATTGGGCCATAATAAAACATAAAATTTAAGTTGTGTCTTGATAAAAGCCCGTTCTTGTAGCCTAAATTAGATAATGGAAGAACACAATTTTTTGGCCCAAGTAATAGTGAATTTTGGCCAACAATGAAGGAAAAGAAGGAGGCACAATTTAATTACAAAAATATAATGGCAAAATAGTCATTTGGCTAAACAAAAATTCAAAGCCAATATTTTCCCTTACTTTATGGATTGGGACGTCCAAAAAGATAAGCAAGAAGGGAATTGAATACTTGGTCCAAATTAGGTAAAAGATGAAGTAATTTGAGCCAAGTAAAAGATGGTAGAAAAGTCAAAAAGTAAAAACATGTGATAATTCACAATTAAATAATATTAACTAATGAGGTGGATGATTATATCTTTTTAAGAGCTCTCATTCCCTTTTCATTTTTCGAGAAGCATATTTCGGTCAACAAGAGAAATTAAGGGGGAAAAGAAACACTTGTCCAAAATAAAGCAACTAAGTTTAAAAAGATGAAGCCAAAAGTCAAAAATCACGTGTTCAATTGCAATCAAAAAGTATTATCTGAGGAGGTGGAAATAACTTCTTTAAGAAGCCAATTTTGCTCCTTTAAAAGGGCTATATGTCGTCCAAAATAGAAAGAGGTAAGAGAGAAAGAGAGTTATTTGAAGAAGCAAGACAAAGAGAGAGTTCAATTGAAACAAGAAGTAATCAAGGTATGTTAGATGTGAAATTTATGTGGTTTAGCTTCCAAATTCATTGCAAGACTCTCTCTAATCTATATGCCATCTTGAATAACACATGAAGCAAACAAAATCAAGAGCAATAAGGAGGAGAGAGAGGATGGGTTGTAGAGAGAGAGGATGGGTCAAAGGTAATCTCAAGTGTAATATCCCAATTTTTGATTAAGGGTTAATGTGGATTATTGTGGATATTTACGAATTTAATTGGAATTATTATGGGTTTTATGGCAATATTAACTAATATGTCATAATTGGTGGAAAATGGAAAGAATAGAATTAATGGCCATAAGTTAGTGATTAAGGGAGGAATTAATTACTAACTAAGAGGAAAATGAGATGTGTAATTGAATGGCTAATTGAGGGATTAGAGAAGCTAATTGGTTGCTTATTGTCTGAGGACCAATAAGATTTTGACATGTGGCAAGCTTATATGAAACAAGAGATAAGAGAAAAGTCAAATAGGCATATTAAATCATTTTCTCTCTCTCCTCTTCCCTCCTTTCCGCTGAAATGGTATGGGCATAGGGAGGTGATGATTTCTTCATCTTCTCCAACACTCTTCATCTCTCACATCTTTCTCTCTCTTGTTCGGTCATTGTAGAAGAAGAAAAGAAGAGGAAAAGCTTGCATTTAAGATGAGTAAATGACCTCCTTTGCTCAAATTCTTTTCTTTAATGTTACTCCTTGAGTTAAGAGCTTCATTTTGATGGTTATAGATTGGCCATTGGTGTTGTTTGAGCTCCCAAAGGATTTTGGAGGTTGAAGAATCAAGAAGTGTCTTTGGGAAAGTTGAAGAGGTAAGTGAAACCAATATTTCTATCTATGTTTCATGCCATTGGATGAAGTTTGGAATTTTGGTATTTATGGCCTTGAATTCGAAAATAAGGGTCATTGGGTATCTGGCATGTTTTTAGTATAGAAATGGGTGTTTTGGTATGTGTTTTGGATAGATAGATTGATTAGAGGTTGAAATGTTTAATTGGGATGATTTTGGAATTTGGATGTTTATGTTGCCCAAAACCAAAGCCGGATAATGGAGTAGGATTTTGTTAATTCTGATGATTCCATTGGATTCCTTGGATGTTTTTGTGTGGTGGTAGAGGTTTTGGTTCTATTGGAATCAATTGGGTAAAGGTTAGGAAGTATGGTCTGTTTTGCTGCATTTTCTGGTTTCTGATAGCATCACTCAAGTGATTAAGGGTTCACTCGAGTGCGGGATGAACATCACTCGAGTGAGGATGGGTTCCACTCGAGTGCTATAGTGTATTACTTCCCTTTTTGCTTCCAATTTCATGGTGCACTTCCGCGTGTTGAGGCAAGAATGTTGCCTTACTTGCGAGTGTTAAGAGTTCCCACTCGAGTGAGCCTCGTCCTACTCAAGTGTGGGTATATGAGACACTGTGAACTCGTGTCTCGGGTTGTCACTCGCGTCCATTTTTCAAAAGTGTGTCTTAGCACTCGTGAGTACTAAGCCATCACTCGAGTGTTTTTATTCCTGCTCGAGTGATGTCCTTCTCTGAAAGTTTCTTGTGTTCTCGGGTGGGCACTTCCTGAACCTCACTTTGGGGTACTCGAGTGAGCATTAGGCTTCCACTCGAGTAATAGAGGTCATGCTCGAGTGCAACAAGCAATTCTGGTTGCTGTCATTTCCTTTCTGCTCTCAGGTGAGCACTTTCTGCATCGCACTTCTTAGGACTCGAGTGAGCATTGGGCTATCACTCGAGTGTCTGTACAACATCACTCGAGTGAGTCCATCTTCACTCAAGTGTCTCAGTGGGAAATATTCGTTTGGTGTTCCAAAAAGGGGATCTTTAGGATAGTTCTTCCAACCCTTTAGGGCTTGTGTTAGAGGTGTTTATGGGTGCTTAAAGAGTAATAATGATAACCAATTAAGTATTAAGAAGTTATTGAGAATTAGAATAGAGAAATAACTCTTCGTCACTAATTATAATTATAGGATATGATATTTGCCCTACTCGAGAGTGACCAGTGCCAGAACGCACACGGAAGGATCAAGGTAGTGACTCTTCTCTCATGTTATGTATGATGTTTTGGTATGCATGACTTGTCATTGAGTTTTGTGAACCGTATATGCCATGGTCCATTACAGCATGAGCACTTCAGCATGAGCCGTTTAGGGATTGACGTTGGTCATCTCTAGCTCAACCGTTGAACTGCCATTATAATCGACATAGATCTTTGTGAATCCGACCCGTGGGGCGGTGTGTTGTGAATCCAGCCTTGGGCTGTGCTATATATCTTGCCTATATGGCTTGCGTATGAAATGCTTTATATGAATCCCAGCTATGATGAAATATATTGTGTGAACTGTTGTGGTGCAATACAGCGTAAGCAAACGTAAGGGTGACGCAAGTCATACATGCCCTTGCCGCTGTAACTGCCATTGTAGTTGCTATGTGTGGGTTATTATTTGCTTTCATGCCTTATTGTTGTGCATACTATAAGTGACTTAACACTACGAGGATTCCTTAGAATCTCACTCTCCCACAAAACAATTTTAGACAGGGCCGAAGGATCAAAAGGGAAGTGGGTAATGAAGAGTGGGTAGAGCTTCGGATTGGGAGTTTTATTTTGGTTATTTGGTTATCATGCATACCATATGGATATTTTGTTGGGAATTTCCTGTATATGAATTGGTGATATTTGGATAGTTTTGTGTAATCCCCAAGATAAGGGAAAAGAATTATTGGCTTTGTGCCTTTGTATAATCCCTTTTATTAATTAATGGAACCCGGGTGTGTCAGGAATTTGCGATGTACTCTGACATTTATGAATGGAATCAACCGGTATATGTCATTTATGTATTCGCAATGTGAATATGAGACCATTGTGAATAGGTTTTGGAAATGTTTTGTAAGCCATTATTTTAGGCAAAGGATTATTTTATAAGTCCCAATTTGTATTATGGTCTCTAATTTCACTTAATCATGTTTTATACACTTAAACACAGCCTTGATCGTGAAGGGGGTTACATCAAGAGCCTTGTTCCTCTTGTGAATTATGTTTGTTGTTGTTGATTTATTGGCTTGATTTGCTTGGTTTTGTAATTTGGGATGCTCAAACCCTAAGGGGTTATGCTGCCCAAATTAATACTAATCATGATTAATAAGTGTTTAAGTAGTTAATCATGTGATTATAAGAGGAAAGAAAGGTGTTTAAAGGGTTAAAACAAGAAAACATCATTTTCCCTAATTTTCCCTAAACTTTTGGCCAACAGCTGTTCATAGGGTTAGAGCTAGAATTTGGTTAATGTGATGTTCCCATTGTGTTTAGAATGGAAAATTGTGTAGGGAACATGAATACTATAAAGTGTGAAGGCTTTAGGGTGTGAAATGACAATTTAACCCCTAAAACCTTAACATAGTGGTTGCCAAGG
This sequence comes from Inga leiocalycina, assembly GCA_963242795.1. Lineage (NCBI taxonomy): Eukaryota > Viridiplantae > Streptophyta > Magnoliopsida > Fabales > Fabaceae > Inga > Inga leiocalycina. Next base: position 73,500,367 of record OY725320.1, read on the forward strand.
GTAAATCTATAATTTGGGCCCGAATTTGACTAATCTGAGGTTAAAAATGGATTCTACATGCGAAATTTTGCAGGAATAGGCCGAGTTATAATTTTTGGTAAAGTACAGTTGGACCGGGAATAAAAGGGGCTTAGACCGGGTTCCCAAAGGCATTTTGGTCATTTAGCAATTTTGAGTCAAGATAACTAACGATATGAGTTTAGAATAATACATGAATGAGTAATAACTTATTTATTGTAAATTTGGGATTTTAGGATCGAATAGTAGCCCGAGCCGGACAAAAAGTATTTGATAGATGGACAGGCAAGGAAAGGGTAATTCATATAGTAACTCTGTCTCTCATAAACTATGTGGTGGTATATATGTTGTATGTTGTTATATTATGTGACATGAATAATGAACACACACTATCTAGATGTGGTGCGGGAAAAGCACAAGCATCATCCCAATGGGAAAAGCGCAAGTATCATTAGGTCTAGTGAGGACCCAGTTATGATACATAGTGCCTAGGGCACATTACCTTACTATAGTCTAGGACTTAGCTGAGGTATATGGACAAGTAGGGGATTTAGCCTTGAATAGTGTGCACACTTTGATTTACAGTGTTATTGTTATATTTACACTATGTGGTGTATTGCATATCTATTTATTAAATTTTATATTATTGATATCATGTTACTACTGAGATTCTTTTGAATCTTACCCTTTTCCATAATAAAGTTTCAATAGCAGGCAGCCGCTCAAAGGGGCAAAAGCGTAATTACTGGCAACTGAAGGTTCCGGTATTGATCAAACAAGACTAAAAGTTATTTGCAAGATTATTATTATTTTAAGTCTGTAATTATTATGTACAATCTCTGTGGGGAATTCCTGTAATGTAATTATGTACTGTTTAGCAATATATTTATTCTATTCCTGTGTGCCCACCGAACTGTGCATTGTTATTTCACGTATTGTCAAAATAAATAAGGGGTCTGACAAGTTTGGTATCAGAGCAAGCGGTTCTGGCAACAGAATAGTATATTGATATGGTCTTGATTATACAGTAATATGACATATGCACAGAAAGGGGCACTAGAGAAGTGAATCACCCCTTTTATGAACCAGCCCAAGAGAAACAGCGAATACCCAAAGGTGGTGAGTATTACCATACCGGTCTAAGCATATTGTGACACCCGAGGAAGTGAGTCAATTAAGGCCAGTAAATCGGCCTTACTTAGGATTGGTATCATCAGTGAGCTTATCAGTAGGGGGTAGGGATCAATCATGGACAAAGGAATCAAAGTCAGATCCGGATTTCGTTACCGATTCCAGAGCTGGAATGGTATACGTGATGCATGATTTACAATCGATTTTAGGAGTTAGGGGGATGTCTAGAGTATACATCTATGAGCTTTCTAAGAGCATGACACTCCTATAGATAACATATAGGTTACTCGAACGGTCTGATCCCAGTATAATGTGATCAGGGTGTTTTGGAATTAGAGTACCCAGATGATATTTAGATCCACACAATACTGTACTTCTTTCCAGACACAATATTATGGGTCGGAAGAAGAATAAGATTAGAAAGGGGGGTCCAACAGAAAACTTGGTGGACTTCATAAGCATATCATAGGATACGTGTTTAAGTACGTGTATCAGTGCCGATATATAGTCCATACACAGTATTTAGTCGGCCAGAGACAGTCGGCATGACTCTTTGGAATAAGGGCAGTTATAAGGTACTGATGCTTAGAAGTAGTTGGAGTTGGTATCAACATTTTTGCTTAGGTACACGAAGGTTAAGCGTGCTTAACTTAGGAAAATCTCGGGATAGGTGACCTCCTAGGAAGTGACATTTACATGTTATGTTAAGTTATGTAAAGCAGGTAATAACATGTTGTACAATAGTTCAGAGGTAGTATGTTGTTAAAGGCTTTCCCTAACTACTGTAAATGCCTGTTATATGGTATATTTGGAGTACCTGTGCACCCACAACTTTATGAAATGATAGATATGCCCTTATGACTATGTGACATTTACCTCTTCCTTGTTTCTATATAGTGAAACACAAAGACGATGAGACTAAGAGGTATAAATGCTGGGCAGGGACAAGAAGCTAGACTTGACCCAATATAGCACATACTATGCATATTAACAGAACATCAAATAATGATCAATGAGTATAGTAATAAACTGCGAGAAGTGCAGTAGAAACAGAACACAGACAGGGAAATACAAAATAATCCTGGTGGATAGGAAAATGAACTTATACATGAACCTATATAGTATGAGGAACATAAATAGGAGCCTCTGCTTACACATGTTCTTGAGGGGGACAGTTTACAAACATAAGCAATATAGTTCAATCAACAAGGGATTGGTTATATACTTAGTGTCAACATTCTGATCTACTCAAGGAGTAGAGAAGAACATAAGATGCACCTATGAGTAGTGTTGGGGAAATCACATATAAGCTTTGGCTTTCAGAGCTTATCTTGTTGGGTAGTGATTTCTCACAAGATAGGATTTATCAGATCCTAACAAAATAGGCATAATATTGAGTGAAAGAGCTCAGGAACTATTGTAGAGGTACATAGATTTTGGGTTTAGTCAGGTGTTATAGGAGGTTCCTGAGGGAGACAATTTGCAGACATGAGCAACACAGTTCAATCAGCAAGGGATTGGCTATAGACTTAGTGTCAACATTTTGATCTACTCAAGGAGTAGAGAAGAACGTGAGACACACCTATGAGTGGTGTTGGGGAAATCTCATATAAGCTTTGGCTTTCAGAGCTTATCTTGCTGGGTGGTGATTTCTCACAATATGGGATTTATCATATCATAACAAAATAGACATAGTATTGAGTGAAAGAGCCCAGGAATTGTTACAGAGGTACACAATTTTTGGGTTCAGTCAGGTGTTATAGAAGGTTCCAGCAGAACTCCTATCAAGTCATATTGACATTATTAAAGTTTCGATGTGGAGATAAAACATCAGAGTGGTGCAGCGGAAGCCACTATAAGACAATAAATCATTTGAGTGGGATGGTAAATTTATGTGTAGGACAATATGAGATGTTAACATTTGCACCAATATTGCTCATTTGAAACCATGATTAAAGCCGTGTGGTGTACAGTGACACAGCTTGTGTGGCATACAGTGATTTTCCTTATGTGATCAGTGGTAAGGCAGCCCCATTAAAGCATGTTAATCAACCCCATGATTAGGATACACCCCTGACATGCCTAGGAAAGCCCTGGTTGCACTGGTGAAAAGTATAAGTAGCCTAGTGGCTGAGAGGCAATGCGTAACACATGTTGCTGAGGTGGTATGCTATACAATGATACAGTACAATAGTAAGCCAATCCTATCAGAGCATGTTAAACAACCCCATGATTGGGGTACAACCTTGACATGGTCAAGAAGTGTCCTCGTTGCATCGGTAAAAGTCACAAGTAACCTTAAGGCTGAAAGATGGTGCATAAAACATGTTGCTAAGGCGGTGTGGCCAACAATATTACATCTTGTGTGGTGTACAATAACATAAACATGTATGGTTTATAGTGACATTTCCCGTGTATTTAGCAGTCACACAACCTATATGGTCTGTCGTGACACGTAAAAAAAATGGAATAAGCCCTAGTATAGTAGGGCATAATGGTGAGGAATACCTCTCCGCAATGTAGCCTCACAAAATCAATTACATAGCCATGTAATAGGGCATATAGTGAACAATGCACACAGTATGATCAGTAAGGGTCAAATAATCATTTGATCCTGAACAGTGCATATAGTATGATCAACAAAGGGTCAAATAGTCATCTGATCCTAAGCAGAGCATAAAGTACGGCCAGTAAGGATCAAATAGTCATTTGATCCAGAATGCCTAACAGGATAGACATAGTTACAGACAATCACATGTATAGACAGACATGGCTATAAACAAAGATATAAGTAGACAAGTATACTTACAGACAAATCTTGTTTACAAACAGGCATAGTGGCAGTAAGTCCTAGTGTACATGTTTGTACCAAGCAGTAAGACCAAAATATTCAATGTTGTAAGAATAAAATAACAGGAGCCGTAAGGTTAAACACACTGAGTAGTGTCTCGACAAGGCAATAAGGTATAAAGTACTAGTAAACTGAGTGTCCTGAGGCTGTAAGTCCTAATATGCATTTAGTATGGATGTTAGACTGTGTCCATAGGTCATAAGACTTGTTGGACCGGTGCATCTATAGGCTATTGGATTGGTATACAATCATAGTTATGCCGAACAGTGACAGAGGCAGTAAGACCTGACAAACATGTTGTGTTATATTGAACAGTGTACACAATAAGGCTAGTAAGGATAAACATACAGCTAATCCTGAATGCCAACAGACATATATATTTGCAATATGAACAATTTGAATGATTATCATATAGGTAGTAAGACCTAATGGACAATCAATACAGTATTGGACTACGTGTCCTATAAATATCAAACAAGCAGAATATGTGAGTATTAAACAGGCTAATGTGTGAATGCTGATAGGCATTTAACACACACACACACACACACTCTCTCTCTCTCTCTCTTATTAGATAATCTATGATGCATGCTTTAAGAGTATGCATAAGACATGGATAGTGCATATTAAGATGGGATTCTCCCACAGATAAACATTCTATATGATATCCAAAATTCTGACGATGAAATTTTATTAACAAGGGAGAAATGTGACATCTAAAATTTCAGTCACCAAAATTCCTTTACACCTTTGTGGTGTTAAAGGGAATAAAATGGTGAATATTGGCACACTTTGAATAGCCAAATAGTTACCACACGAAATTGGGCCATAATAAGACATAAAATTTAATTTGTCTTGATAAAAGCCCATTCTTGTAGCCCAAATTGGATAATGGAAGAACACAATTTTGAGCCCAAATAATAGTGAATTTCGGCCAACAATGAAGAAAAAGAAGAACGCCTAATTTAATTACAAAAATGCAAGGGTAAAATAATTATTTGACTAAACAAAAATTAAAAAATTATATTTTCCCTTTATTTATGGCTTGGGACGTCCAAAAAGAGAAGCAAGAAGGGAATTGAATACTTGGTCCAAATTAATCAAAAGATGAAGTAATTTGAGCCAAGGAAAAGAAGATAGAAAAGTCAAAAAGTAAAAATATGTCATAATTCACAATTAAATAATATTAACTAAGGAGGTGGATGATGATATCTTTTTAAGAGCTCTCATTCCCTTTTCAAGAAGCATATTTCGGTCAAAAAACGAAATCAAGGGGAAAAATAAACACTTGGTCCAAAACAGAGCAAATGGAAGCATTTTTGACTAAGTTTGAAAAGATGAAGCCAAAAGTCAAAAAGCATGTGTTCAATTGCAATTAAAAAATATTATTTGAGGAGGTGAAAATAACTTCTTTAAGAAGCCAATTTTGCTCCTCCAAAAGGGCTATATGTCGTCCAAAATAGAAAGAGGGGGGAGAGAGAGAGCTATTTGAAGAAGCAAGACAAAGAGAGAGCTCAAGAGAAACAAGAAGTAATCAAGGTATGTTAGTTGTGAAATTCATGTGGTTTAGCTTCTAAATTCATGCAAGACTCTCTCTAATCTGTATGCCATCTTGAATAACACATGAAGAAAACAAAATCAAGAGCAACAAGGAGGAGAGAGAGGATGGCTTTTAGAGAGAGAGAGAATCAAAGGTAATCCCAAGAACCTTGTTTCTCTTGTGTATTATGTTTGTTGTTGGTGGAAGTTGTTGATTTATTGGCTTGATTTGCTTGGTTTTGTAATTTGGGATGCTTAAATCCTAAGGGGTTATGCTATCCAAAGTAACACTAATCATGATTAATAAGTGTTTAAGTAGTTAATCATGTGATTACAAGAGGAAAGGAAAGTGTTTAAAGGGATAAAACAAGAAAACATCATTTTCCCTAATTTTCCCTAAACTTTTGGCCAGCAGCTATTCACAGGGTTAGAGCTGGAATTTGGTTAATTTGATGTTCCCATTGTGTTTAGAATGGAAAAATGTGTAGGGAAAATGTATAATATAAAGTGTGAAGGCTTTAGGGTGTGAAATGACAATTTTACCCTAAAAACCCTAACATAGTGGCTGCCAAGGGTAAATATGTAATTCGGGCCTGAATTTGACTAATCTGAGGTTAAAAATGGATTCTACAAGGGAAATTGTGTAGGAATAGCCTGGGTCATACTTTTTGGTAAAGTACAGTTGGATCAGGTATAAAAGGGCTTAGATCAGGTTCCTAAGGGCATTTTGGTCATTTAGCAATTTTGAGTCAAGATAATCAACAATATGAGTTTAGAATAATACATGAATGAGTAATAACTCATTTATTGTAAATTTGGGATTTTAGGATCGGACAGTAGCCCAAGTCGGACATAGGGGTGTTCATGGGATCCCGGTCCCGATGGTCCCATCTCGGTCCCAGTAGCAACGAGATCGAAAATTCCCGGCCAGTCCGGGACCGGGACTAGCCGGGACCAGGAATAAAAATCCCGGGACCGGGACGGGATCCGGGCAGGGCTTCGGGAATCCCGGTCCCGGGTTCATATATTTTTTTTTTAACCGTTTTTTCCCCCTTTCCCAATTCCTAAACACTAATTCCTCCTTCCTTCCCTGTTCTGTTCCCTCAAATCCTCAATCCCTCTCAGTCCAAAAAAAAAATCCTCAATCCCTCAGCCTCTCCTCTCTTGCGATCTCGTCTCTCCTCTCTCGCGATCTCCGATTTGTCCCTCTGACTCTCTGATCTCTCACTCTCTGCCTCGTCTCCTCTCCTCTCCGCGACTCCGCCTCTCTCAATCAGTCAATCCCTCAGCCTCTCCTCTCTCACGATCTCGTCTTTCGGCCGACGCTCACTCCCAGCCTCGCCGTTGCCTTTCCAGTTCCAGCCGGCAGCAGCGGCGTCGTTCTCCCTTCGCAGCTCGTCTCATTCAGGTGAGTTACTGGATATATTTTAAGCATGATTGCGGAGGCCGTGATTCCCCAACTTTTAGTCACTTCCTTATCAATCCTTCCATGATTGATTCCCCAACTTTTTTTTTGTGTGTGTAGCTCAAGCATGAGTTCCTTCAGTTGTATGTGTAGAGTTTTATGCAAGAACTTCCAGCATCTGTGTAGAGTTTCAAAAGCAAATATCTGCTAACATTGATTCATCTTTTGGTAAGTATCTTTTCTTTGGAATTTTTTGTTGGAAGACCATGAGACTCCGTGTTTGGCAGTGGAGATCTTACTGCACAAAGCTTGGTGCTGTAAGAAAATTAATTGGTTACTTGGGGGGTTAATGACATTGCGTTTTATGCAAGTTCTATATTTATCTCTGCTTAATGGTTACTTGGGGGGTTAATGGCATTGCGTTTTATGTAAGAAAATTAATTGGTTACTCCATGTTCAGGTTCTTGAATCTTTTAATCTAGTTTTGCCTCTTGTTTTCTGCTTAAAGGTGAATAAGTTGATTTATATAGAAGTCTCCTTCTAGGTCCCAATGATAGCTTTAGGGGTACTTTTGATGGACAAATCTGGACAATGACTACTTCTATTGGTGAGGAGATTGAGCTTGGTCTTAATTTTCCATTAATGTGAAGGGGTCAGCAGGAATCCTTGTGACGTTAGTTAGCTGGTTAGGTTCATGGATAGTATCATATGCCTTTAACTTCCTCATGGGTTGGAACTCAACAGGTAGATCCTTGGCCTTAATATTGTTGCATGTTGTATCATATGCCTTTTTTTGAAACCGAGAATTCCCGGTCTCAGTCGCGGGAATTCCCGGTCCCGGTTGTACCGGGATTTTGCTTGGACCGGGACCAGGAATGGTATCCCATTCCCGGCCACCCCCGGGACGGGACCCGGGATTGGGTGATCCCGGTCCCATCCCGGGATTTGAACACCCCTAATTGGACAGAAAGTATTGGACAGATAGACAGGCAAGGAGAGGGCAGTCCAGATAGTAATTCTATCTCTCATAAACTATGTGGTGGTATATATGTTGTATGTTGCTATATTATGTTATATGACTAATGAACACATATTATCTAGCTGTGGTGTGGGAAAAGCACAAGTACCGTCCCAATGGGAAAAGCACAAATAGCATTCGGCCTAATGAGGGCCCAACTATGATACATAGTGCTTGGGGCACATTACCTAGTTGTGGTTTTGGACTCAGCTGAGGTACACGAACAAGTAGGGGATTTGGCCCTGAATAGTGTGCACACTTCGGTTTACAGTGTTGTTGTTATATTTACAATAAGTAGTGCATTGCATATCTATATATTACATTTTAAATGAAACATAGCATATTACTACTGAGATTCTTTTGAATCTCACTTTTTCTATAAATGTATAAAGTTTTCAGCAGCAAGCAGCGGCTCAAAGGGGTAAAAGCGTAATTACCGGCAACTGAAGGTTTCGGTGCTGATCAAACAAGATTGATGGTTATCTAAAGGCTTATAATTATTTTAAGTCTATAAGTATTGTGTATAATCTCTGTGGGGAATTTCTGTAATGTAATCATTTACTATGTGTGTCAGTATATTTATGCTATTCATGTATACCTACCAAGCTGCGCTTTGTTATTCTGCATAGTGTCAAAATAAATAAGGGGTCTAACAAATTTTATAGGAATTTCTTTATTTAGTATAATAAATTATGAAAGTTGATGGATTTAATTTCTATTATTTGTATTTAAAATATATTTAAACCAAATTACTGTCATTTTTTAGTTTACTATTCGAGTTCACGATAAAATTTTATATCATTGTCACAAATTTTTAAACTCATGAGTTTAACAACTTTAGAATTGGCACAATTATATTGCTTTTGGCATTATCTTGATACTTCTCATAATGGGTCGATATGTTCCGTGTTTAATTAATTGAAATTATCAATCATGCAATGATGAATAGCAGATGGCACAATGTCCTCAACTGATGTCACAAAGTCAAGCTCGCATTCAATAACTCTATTCAAATGTTGCTCCATTTGAAATAAAAATCGATATATTATTTCACCGGATAAAAAGCAAATGCCTTTTTATAGATTAAAATTTTTCTTGTAAAATCCCAAAAACTAGACCTGACTGCTTGTAGGTGTAAAAAAGAAGTTTTGATTAATATGTGTGTTATTTTTCCTAATTGGATATGAACAAAAAGAATGCTTTAGGAAACTATAGGATGAGGAAACGGGAAAGCGAGAATTCCAATAATTAAGGAATTTGCGGGGAAATTTACATGTGTCCAGTTATTCTAGTAATCATTAATTGGATTAAAAAATATTGGTAAATGAGTACACATAAAATGCTCCAAAAATATTTGGAAATGCATTAAGGAACATGACAACTTGGTTCTAAATGCATTCTTAAGGCCTTGAATGATATTGCAAATAGGAGACGTACAAGGTTAGAAATGATGTAATGGAATTAAATTATATTAGGTGGCAATATAGTGAAGTCCCGATGGGTTATGCTCTCCACAGTCTCTTATTGGATGTCCCCGAAGGGACCTCCACCTCCGCTATTCTCGACACTTTATATTAGAAGGATAAATATAAGAATAAATGGAGTCTTGCTAAGTAGTTATGTACGAAAAACAAATTAGAGTTCAGGTCCAAAAAACAAAAGATAACAAAAATAAATTAGGCATTACTACAAAAAAAAACAAAACAGTGACGCTTATATTTGAACTAGCTGTGGCGTTCAGTAAGTACCACATATTAAGACACTACTAAAAGGAGCTGTGGCGCTTCCAAGCGCGACAGCATAATTTTTTTTTTTAAAAAAAGCCCCTCTTGTAACGCTTTTTGGAGGATGGCCACAAGAAGGATGACTTCCTGTGGCACTTCCTCAAGGAAGGGCCACAGGAAGTGGTATTTTTTAAAAAACAAATTACAAATGTGAATTTCACGCTAAATCAAGTTATTGAATATAATGGACTAATTTCTAATATGTTTTGTCGAAAGCTAAACCTGTAGACCCATTTGAAATAAGATATTCAAGTTCTGAACGAGTGAAACAAACCACTTTTCAATAATTTCTTTGTTATATTCAATAGAGTACCCTTGTTCATGGTTCAGATACAAGTACATGAAAATGAATAGAGGTAAAAAAAAAAGAAAAACAAATAGTAAAGAAAGGGGGGAAGATCAATTGAAGTCTTGAACAAAACAAAACCAGATAGAACCAAAATTATAAATAGTAAACAGATTATCTGAAGAGAAAGAACAAACAAGCTTGCCTTGTAGATTCAAAGCACTGTATGAATTGAAGACTTTCATCCAAATCTCAGCCTCCAAATGTAGGAAATTGAGTCCTCTTGTAGAAATAATTCTCCTAACAAAAACAAAAACAAAAAACAAAAAAAAACCAATAATAAAAAACCTTCAAATTCACAAGAAAAATGAAAACTTTTTAAAAGAGGGACAGTGCAAAATGAAACCAGAGTGACAAAGAGAGAGACTTACTTCCATGGCAGCTAGAGAGACAAACAAACCCATGTTATTTTCCTGTGAGCTAACGTCGGGAGGGTATGTAAAAGGAGGAGGAGAGAGAGAGAGTTGGAGAACAAACCCATGTTATTTTCCTTTTGGTGTGTGAGCACGTGAACTAATATAAAAGGAGAAGGAGAGAGAGAGAGATGGAAAAAGTCAAAAGTAATGATGATAGCTTGTGTGAAGCTTGGTTGAACAAGTGCCACGCAAGCTCCATAAACAGTTGTAGCACTTATTAGAAGCGCCATAGCTACTCTAATATATCTTATGTGGCATTTTGTTGACCAAGCTCCACATAATGCACCTATAAGTTGTGGCACTTACTTAAATAAGCGCTACAACATCTTTATATTTTTTAAAACTAAAAAAGTAAAAAGAAGCTGTGGCACATTTTTAAAGAAGTGCCACAAAATATGCATCACTATTTTCCTTTTTTATAGTAGTGAGAGGGACTAGGCGGCAGCAAATGAATTAGCAAAGCTTTTGGGTTATTAGGTGGCGCAAAATTAGCATATTGATAACTTTGTATACTCAATTGTTTTCTCATTATTATATAGACACCCTCAACTGTTTCTTCATTATATAGTGCCACTTACTCAACTGTTTTCCTCATTCCATAAGATAATGATAACTTTGTAGCTTTCGCTCAGGTAATATTCAGGGCAATAATAACTATGAGCTTATTCTCAGCTTATTCAAGACATAACTAATATGTTTCTCAATGATGAATAGCATTATGACTTGAATAAACAACTCAACTTGGATAAAATTGAGATTCATAACGTGACCATGAAGAACCTGAGCAGACTCACTAGTACAAAAAAGGCATTTTAGACTAACACATTTAGACCGATTATAAAGGATAAGGTCTAAAAGGTATGACTGGTGGCAATTTTGTAATTATAGATAACTTTTTAGACTGGTTCCTTTAATATAAGGTTTAAAATATATTATTTAGACCGCATTTATGGAGAACCGGACTAAAAACATATATTTTTTAGACCGGTTCTCTCTATGAAGTTCACTACCATTTAGACCGGTTGTCCCTTGTAACTGATCTAAAAGGTGAAACTTTTTAGATCGGTTATTCATGGGAACTGGTCTAAAAGATTCTTTTAAGACTGATTGTTTTGTATAACCGATCTTAAAGATGTTTAAATGCCCTAATTTCTGAATCCTCTTCTTCGAGCTCAATTCTTGCTCTCTGAATCTGAAACATTCTTCCTCGCTTAATTTCTCTGTGAATGTTGATCTTCTTCTAAACTTTGCCGCCCTCTTTCTCTCTGAATGTGAAGCTCCTCTCATCCTCCGTCATTACCAACATCTCTCCTCCATTGTAAACAACTCCGTTCCTCCGTTGTTACCAATGTCGCTTCTCTCTTCCTTTGTCACACGTCACTCCTCCGTTGTCACTGCAAAGGAAGAAGGTAACAAAGCCCTACAAGAAGCTATAGATTCTAGTCCAGGTGAGTGTTCCAAATCCCTTTCATATTTCAATCGTTCCGGGTACTCTGGTCTGTATTTCAATTGATTTTGATATAGGAGATGTGTTTTTGGAATATTTAAGTGAAAAATCCTAGGACAAATTCTGCCATTCAAATTTGGATTCGTATGTCTAGTTCAAATCCACGACAAAGGGACCACTGCTGCTATCAAACAAACATACTTATTGAGAGGTTGAGCGAAACTGCAACTGAGTGTTTTTTAGCTCCATACGTGCATGTATAAGAAACAAATATATATTTCATAATATATATAATGCTTTATATTTGCTTAATAGTCATCCCTTTTTTCAGTGATTATTGGCAATTGGTTATTCTATGCAAGAAGAGTTATACTATCATCCTCTTGTGCCCCATCCACTACAAACCAGGGAATGAATTGAAGAAGACAATGAACTCGTTAAATTTCTTGCATTATCTATTGTTGGCAGTTCATGGAATTTATGCAAAATAAGTAACCTTTATGATTTTGATAATAGGGCTATAAGGACATTCCGACACACTGCTTGTGGTAAGCTTGTTCATGAGGTAAAAGATCCTAAATGGATCATCCCAAAGGTTAGTATATATTTGTTTTCTTTAAGAAAGTGTCCAATAAGCTATGCTTTATACATTTTTTAATGATCTCTTGTTCTGCTTCAGAGCTATAGGCAACCATCGGGGTCCAACTTATGTGGGTTGTATGTTTTGAGAAACATTTATAATATTATCACCTTAGGCATAATTGAATCTACTCAATAGATAAATGTATATTTCAAAAATTTTGTATTACGTTTTTTTAAGTTAGCAAGTTAATGTTTTGTCTGACTTTGATATTTTACAGATGTTTGATCTTATTGATCCCTTTTTTGGAGAAGATATTGATTTCATCCACAAATGTTATGCTGAATTTATTTATGAGCTTTTACAATAATAGTGAGTTTTTGAATTCAATGTTGTACTAATACGTATTGCTTCTGTTGTAATTTTTGAACTCGTCACTATCACAAGTTGCATTTCAATTATATGTTATATGCTGGATTACTGTCTGCTGATGATCTGTATAAGACAACTTGTGGCTTTCATATCTAACTGGGTTTATATCTCTACATAGGACAATTTCTGGCAGATGTGTGATACAGGCCTGATGTTGATATAAGCATGGGATTTGAAAGATTTACCTTTGACTTTTTCTTCGCGTCCATCTGATTTTCTGTAAAACTGAGGAATTTTCTGTATATAATTAGGAATTTTTCTTCCCTCTTATTTTTTGCAAAACTTATGAGATTCTGTCATTATTGTTGTAGTGTTTCAATTTAGTTAAGAATAACAAGAACGCATGAATTCTCAGAGTATAGTTTATGTTTTGTTTTTAGTAATTGAAGGGGAAGGACATTTCAATGGTCATAATAAGTTTAGCAATTGATATCTTATGTTTACTTAGGGCCATTTGTATGTTATGGAAGTAGAATTGGAGGCTTGTACAATTAAACTCATCAAAGTATGGAAAGAGAGGAAAACAAAGAAAGGAAGAGAAGTTTAAGCTTAACTTTACGTGATTATTGGTTCTTCATAGGCCTCTGTATTTTACAGTTAATGCATGATAGTTTTAAACATGTCATCACATGATTAAGGTGCATGTGTTAAGTTGCAAGCATGTTAGTTGTACTGCAAAGCTTTTCCATGTATGTTCAAGTGGTAAATTTGTGGACTTAGCATGTATATTTGGATATGTAAGTATGAGTGACAAGTAATTATATGCCTCAATGGAAGCATACTTTCAGGATGTGTAATCATGGCCACCCATATTAGATTACTCTCACAATATAGTAATGTTTGTTTGATATTATGAAAACAAAGAAAAGGGGCATTTTAAAAATAACTTTTTAAACTGGTTGTGGGGATAACTGGTTTAAAAAGTATTTGTTTTCAAACCAATTGTCCCCACAACCGATCTAAAAAGTTATTTTTAAGACCAGTTCCTTAACCGGTCTAAAAAGTAACAGATTTTTTAGATCGATTGTGTCAAGATCTCATCCAAAACCGGTCTAAAAAGTCATTTTTACCTAGTCTAAAAAGTGATTTTTCCATTAGTGACTCAAGGTATACATAGATGTCTTTTGTAGCTTTGACTCGAGGCAGACATATGACTCTAGGCATAAGTCTTACTCTCATGAAAGCAGGGATAACTAGATGCGTAAAATGTATTTAATTTGTAAATCAACTAAAGAGATTTCTTATGTCTTGGATGATATCAAGGTTAACTCAGAGTCAATAACAAAATAAACATGACTCAACGTACACATGATTATAACCATGGGTAAAGTATTTTAAGATTTATTTTCATAATCTAATCTTATTATATTAACCAAAATTAATATATTATCCTACAAAATAAACTCTTCTCTAGTTTTGTTTCCATCAAAACACTGGGTCTAGCACTAATTAGGTCATATTAGGTTCTTGAAAGTCTGAACAACTCTTAAGAGGCCTTAGAGTAAGGTGTTTGATATAGTGAACAATGCCCTTCATCGTGGCGAATGGTGCAAAGAGAACAATAGTTAAACAGATTCGCACTTAATTTAGTTTCTGTGTCCTTAGCACTCAGCCTATCCCTACAATTACCCTCCTATTCATTTCCCAATCAAAAAAGTGCAATAACGCTAAGTTTTGAGGTTCAACGTTTAGGATGTTACACTCATCCTCCATCACTGCCAAGAGGAGGCTTTACTTTGCAGTTACTTCCTCTTACTGTGGATTCTTTCTCTTGTAAGTTTTCATTTTTTCCAAAAATTCCATTTTTATAACAGGAGCTTGCTGATCATGGATCAAGGTGATGGAAGAAGGCCAATCAACATTATCTAAAAGGAAAAATCGCAGAGAAAGTAGAATTGTCTACCAATGCAAGATTGTTAGTTGAATAATGATCAGCTCTACTATGTGGTATATGTTAGACAAGTCTTTCAGCCAAGAGGGAGGGTTGAATTGGGTTATATTACAAAATGTAAACATTTAAATAAAAGTAACTAAAAGAGTTAAAGTTAGAGAGATATCATCAAAGGGGAGTGAGTAAGATGAATACTTAAGATTTATACGAACTCGGTCTAACCACTTGATCTACATCCAATCCTCAGAAATCCTCACATGGTTTTAATCTAGCCCATTATAGGAACAAAGAGTTTAGAATCAAAATTCATAATAAAATGGAAAACGAACCAAGAACAAAACACCATAGATGTATTTTGTTTGTGTTTCTTCTTTGATTTCTATCTTGCAGTTATGTTCCTCTCACCTCTCCTCCTCAGGTGTTTCTCTTGGTCAACAATGGTGGCTTTGGTCCAGTGAAGAAGAAGATGAACAGGGATTAAGCCTCCCAGCTTACAACCTTCATCAAAACTCATTTCCTTCCTAGTCAACAATGTCGCCACTAGTCACTTCAAACTCATCCCCTAGTCTGGATCACCTCTTCATCGTTAAAGATGGAATAGATTCAGTCACAAATGACGTTCGATCCTCTCCTCCTCTTACCTAGTCACCGTCAAATACTTCAAGAGGAAAAAGAAAAATAGCTTCACGTGGTATCTCTCTTTCAATCATTCTCTCATCCGCCTCTAGTGAGGAAGAAGCTTCAACCATGTCTGATTGAACCATATTTTTATAAACTTTTTCATGATTAATTTTGGATTTTTAATGCATTTCCTAGGACATTATTGCATGATTAAGCACAAATTTGAGTTAGGGACATTGGTATTGAATTAAGTCTAATTAGGGGCAAAATGATCATAATTTGTTAATTATTCATGCAAATAATTTTTTAGACTTTTGATGTTATCTTGTGCTTAATATTGTATTGTAGGTGTTTAAAAAGAAATTTTGAGATTTTAAAGGGTCAGAATTAATACTTTGAGTACTGAGAAAATGTATAGAAAAGGTCCCTAGAATTTTTTGAAATTGCAAATCAAAGAAGAAAAGAGACCAGAGAAAATTACAGAAAAGACCCAAATATTTTGGAAATTACAATTCTTTAGTCCCTCAACAAACTTTTAAAGTTCACAAATTGCTCCTTGGACAAAATAGGTTTTGACCGAGCCTTCTCTTTCTTTGAGGCTTGACAATTTCAAATTTGATATGGCGCCATGAGACCTCAGATATACTAGAGTTTAAGCTTCAGATCGGATCACACCTCATCATCCTTGCTAGCGACCTTCGTCTCACCTTCACCTTACCTCTCTGATCACACCTCTATATCTCACACTCTACTCCAACATTAGCCACCTTTTGTAGTTTCTAATGAGTTTTAGTAGTTTCCAGCGAAGCTTTGTTATTTCCCGCGAGCTCAGTTTCCATGGCTTTCCAACGTTTTGATCAAGTTGATGTGACTATTGCAATCATGAGTGGCTGATTTTACTTGATTCTTGGTGCTTGAGAAGGTGGCTATAGCTTCAATGTGTTACAAAGGGGAGTTTATTAGTGATACATTAGCTCATTATATGTATTATGATCTGTTGGGTTTGATTTTTGTAGTTGGTATATGTGTATGAGACTTGGATGAGTGTTCATATGTTCTCGTTGGTTAACATTTGTGTTGAATTTTGTTTTGATGCTCTTGGACTATATATTGAACTTATTTCCTTATGTCTTAATGAGATTATGCATTGTATGTGATTACTATGGTGTGTAGTTGAATTCATTCATATTGAGTGTCATGATAGTGCTCTTATTTAAGAGGAAGCAAGTGGATAAAAATGATTTTCAAACACACATTAAGTTATTTTTAACAATTTTTATGTAAGAGATGACTATGAAAACAATCATAGGATTAGTCATTAATTAGGTAGATTAGACTCATATCCAATTCCATTCACTCCTTCACCATTTTTATAGAAAAAATCAATAATAAAAGTTTAGCTTTCTAATTACATTGTATTACTCTTTTAGTTATTAATTTGCAAAACCTAAATCCTATTTTCCCTTGTTTTCATTATATTTGCATGGTATTTAGATTACTTAAGAACCAATAAAAGGCTCCTCGAGAAGAGAGAACAATCCTAGGTTTGCCTATATGCAATATTTGGTTAATTTTTGATTGTAGTCCCCAAGCTATATACAAAAAGGCCCTAATCAAATATTTCATAATTAGAAAGCAATGTCTCCTGCTCTTTGTCTCTCAAGCTCGATGATGATGGTGGCTTCAAAGTGAAGCTCAGCCCCCCTTCTAATTCACTCTAAATTGATCAATAGTCTCTCCCAAAACCAGTTGTCTCTTAAAGTTGTGTTCTCTCCCTAGGAAGCCAATGAAGAAGATTGTCAATAGTGAAGTCAAAAAAGCACCCCTCTATCAGCTTGTGGAAATCATGCTTTTTTATGTCAAAATTCAAAATTCACTAGCCTCCTATACAGTAATCTCAAGTGAAAACTCTATAAGCTCAATCTCAATGTAAGTGTGAAAGGTGGAACCAATGAAAGAAGGTCCAAGAAATCCAACTCTGGTTAAGGATTGTGCCTCATCTGCCCTTGAACCCTTAACTTCTACTATTTGCCTCTTCCTCATAGGACTTGGTGCACCACCCAAAGGCAAATTTTCATTCTATTCGCATACAACTTGTCAAACATGGGAATCCTTACTAGCTGCTTATTCGGCTCCAAGTACTAAATCTTGTTCACTTTGAGAAAGTGAGGATAAAGAATTGGAGTGTGCTTGGTGGAAGAGAATATGAATCTCTTAATCTAAAAAAATATGATCTCTCCAATATTCCTCTTCTCTTTGCTGAAAATCAAGGACATTTATTATATGGTAATCCTTCTCAATAACATGACTGAAGTTGTTGAACTTGTCACTATGGTCTAAGTGTAGATATACCAAATGATCTTATGTAAATCATTCTTAGAACTTGGATTGAAGTTAAGGATCCCAAGTGGCTCACCATGCTTAATAAGTTGGTACAACTCAGGTTTAGAAAAACTCTTTAAACAATCAAGTGGGAGGATTATTGATGCCCAACCACTACTTAATCTTTCTAGCTGAAATGACCAACTTATGATCTCTGATAGTGGTCTCTAAAGTCTCCTTAATCACTATGCCTTACTCAGAACATATCTCAGCTATCTTCAAGTCACAATAAAAATGTTTGACTACTTTTGGACAAAAAGGAAGGTGGATGGATAGCCAAGGGTCATAGTGTCTAAAATGTGGATATAAGTCCAATCTATGAATATCCATATGTCTTCAAGTCTAAGTAGACAACTAGACAAAATGGTCTTTTGGCATAATCATTCTCATACCTAGACTTATTCTTTACCTTGAGCTTCTTGGAATTCAACTCAATAGGAGCTACTAGAAGATCTTTCTCTTCTTCAACTTTAGGGGGTGGCACTGAAGGTGATAATTGACTCTCATCCTTTGGCTCTTTCCTCTTCCCCTGTCTTGATTTCTTGGAAACTTGGGAGTTTAAAGCTTCATTAAGTATTTGTGCCATGAACTTAGAGACTTTGGCTTCAAGTTATGCTTCCTGTATATTTGTCTTTATCCACTCAATGGAGTTATAGCCATGTGGAGCTAGAAAAGGTGGATCAGGACCTTTACCCTTATCCAATGGACCCATGGAAGCAACTTTAACAAGTCTCTTAAGGCTCTTGTATCACAATCCCTTTTGCCTTGTGTAACCCGCTTCGATAATCAGGCCGGGATTAGCATTTAAGCACATTTAATTATCGAATAAGAAATTCGGGACAATTAAAAACTTTTTAAAACACCTGTACAAATGGATCTCCATTCATTTCATTCATTAAAACAAATAGTCTGTTTGGTCTGTTACATATACAATATCAGAGTAAGCACAATTCCCGACGTTTACCCGGGATAATAACATTAATCCAAAGGTTTATACAGGGTATCACTGCCCATCTCAGTATCCATACCGGGGATTACACAAAACTATACTACTATAATTCTATTCAATATGTATACATTTATCCAAAATGATAACTAGTTCAATATAAAACCAAAATATATAGCTAAGACTACCGCTGGTAGTCCTAATCGTCCTTTGCCATTTGCTTGTTTTTCGATCCACTTGCCCTGTCTAAAAATGTTATTTGGAAAGAATGAGATTCTAGAGAATCCTAGTAGCAACAGTTTATTTATTTGATGCATATATACAAAGCAAGTCACATATATCACAATGCAGCAATCAATATTCGAGACCGGGCTTTCGCCACGTTCCCTTCACTATATACGAGGTCGGGCTTCCGCCACGTCCCCTTCACTTTATTTATATTCGAGTCCGGGCTTTCGCCACGTCCCCTTTACTTTCACTATAATCGAGTCCGGGCTTTCACCACGTCCTCTTTACTTTCACTGTATTCAATGACTAATGCAAACAAGCAATGCAATACACATGATATAGGATAAAGTGTCACTACCTTGGCCTTTCCGCTCTTGAGCAGGCACGGGCCTTCTATGCTCCAGGAAAATATCAAATCCTAAAGTCATAATTAAGGATGAAGCATTATTCTCTATTCCAATACTCAATTGACTCTTCAACACTTAAATTTGGTTATCAATTATGACCTTTAAGAAGCCACAAATGCTTCTAATAAAACCCCTAAAAGGTTGGGAAACTATAGGTTGAAGATCTCTTTTCGAAAACTCAAAGTGCTAAAACACAGGGGTTGGCCGTGGCCAGCCCTTCCTTGGGCCGCGGCCAGCCACTCATGGGCCGCGACCAAGCAATTTTCTGATTCTAGGTTGAACTTCGAAAAATCATATCTAATTGTAAAAAAATCAAAACAGAGTGATTCCAAAGCCAAATGAAAGGTATTTAAGTCCTCTTTCAAGGAAAAATATGGCTCATAACTTTAAATCATCACAAAAAAACAAAATCACCCAAAACTCAACACTACTCCAGAACAGAGTTCTGTTTCCATCCCCAAACTTTGGACAACCATATCTCCCATAATACTAAACGAAATGACACAAAATATATGTCCATTTTGAAGCTTGGGATGTGATCTTTAAGACTAGAAAGTTTTACAATTTTCTGAAATAATTTGGCCATTCAAAACGTCCACACAAATAAACTGCCCAGACAGAGTTCACATTGACAGCATTTTCCAACTTTTCTACCAAAGTGTCCAATGACTCTAAAATCATTAACCAAACATATTCCCATACAATTTTCCAAGGGGAACACAATGGTAACCTCAAAATGACCAAAATTCCAACCTATCACCATGCCCTGTTTTGACCAATACACCAAAACCAACACAAAGTTCCCAAACTTTACTTTTAATGATTCAAACCAATCCATTTGTCCAAAAGACATCACAATATACCATTTCTATGATCACAACATGCCAAACTCACTAAGACCCTAATTTTCGAAAATAGGGCATAAAATTCCAGAAAAATCAATGCTCAACCAACAACCGCAATATATATATATCAAAAGGGAGTTAACACTCACCTCTTTCACTTTGCCAAAGAAATTTCTTGATTCTTCAACTTTCACAATCTCTTGAGGTCACAAACTAACACCAATGAACACATTACAACCATCAAAATGAAGCTCTTCATTCAAGGATCAATATTAGAGAAGGAAGTTTGAGCAATAGAAGCCATTTTCCTTACCTTTTTCAAGCTTTTCTTCTTCCTCTTTCTTGCTCCAATGGTGTCCGACGAGAGAGAGAGATGAGAGTGAGAGAGATAGGTGAGGATGAAGAAGAAATGATAACACTCCCTCCCCCCCATACCATGTCAGCCGAATGAGAGGAAGGAGAGAGAGAAAAATCAATAAAATATGCCCCCTTTTTTACTTTTCCAATGCCTACACTCATCATCTCTTATTGCCAAGTGTCCCTTTGCCATTGGTTCTCACAAAGTTAAGTAACTAATTAGTTACTCTAACCATTCCATTAGCCATTTACTCACACTTCTCATTTTCCTCTTAGCTAGTAATTAATTTCCCCATTAATCACCAACTTAGAGCCAATAATTCCATCCTTTAAATTTTCCATCAATTATGACATATAAATTAATATTGTCACCAATATACATTAATTTCACTTTAATCCGATAATTATCCTTAATAATTATCATTAGGCCTTAATCGGAAATTGGGGCGTTACACCTTGGGCCTGTGCTCGGATAGACTAGCTTCTTGCATCTTGGCCTTGGGTGCTTTGGTGATTTGGAGGCCTTAGACTTCTTGGAACTCTTGGAAGCTTATATCTTGGGGGAGGAGTCTTCTTTAGATCAATGTTAAGCTCCTTAGCGCGTGCCATTGCTCACAGAACTCAAAACTTTTTTTTGGCTATTAGGGTTTGTCAAGGAAGAATTTTTGAGAATTTGAAGGAATTAAGAGTTAAAATTGAGCTTAGAGTTATGGGTTTTGTCGTTAAGATGTTTGGAAATGATATTGGGAAAAAATGAGTTTGGTCATTGGAAGTGACTTAATGGATTACTTAAGTGGGGATATGAAAATAACGATGTTGTTTAGGGGTTTTAGCAGATAAAACCTGATATCACTCGAGTTGTCACTTGAGTGATCATACTCAACCATCATTTGAGTAATACACTTTAGAAAAATTGACTAGGTTAGAATACAATGCCTTACCAGTAAGTCTCATAATCACTTGAGGCATAATCCCCTGCAGTCTATTTGTGCACCTTTGTCTAATTACTTGAGTGGAGCTTTTTCCAAGTCTTCCTTCTTTTCTAATCATTGGGCAAGCACTGCACAGTGATGATGATCACTCAAGTGATGTTTCATTATGCTTCTTCTCTTACTTCATTACTGGCCAGGTACTTGCTAGCTAGTGAAAGTGGGTTCACTAAATTTTTCTTCTACCAAGAGGATTACCATCCTATCACTGCTTATTGACCCTTCTACTTCCCTCACTTGAGTTATCACTCGAGTGGCTTTGGACATCACTAGAAATCACACTCAAGTGATATGACAGTGCACCCTCCTTTATTAGCCTCTATTTCTTATACCCAAGAGCAGAGCTAATCGGCCAACTATTGGAAAACAAATTTCTAAATACTATGATGCTTAAGTTCATAAATCATCAAAACATATATAATAATCAATTAAAATGAAAAGAATGAAATAATTTTCTTACAATTCATTAGGATTTACCATTATCAATTTTCTGCTTAAATACAAATTTGGTGAAGATGTCATCTAATTGGAGATGAGTAGAAATGAAAACTAATTTGGCATCCTTATTTTGCACATAATCTCTTATAAAATGATGTCTAATATCAATGTGCTTGGTCCATGAGTGGTAGACTAGATTCTTCTCTAGACTTATTGTGCTGGTATTGTCACAATAGATTGGTTATCTCTTTGAGATTGAGCCCCAAATCTTGTTGTTATTGCTTCAACCGTAGGACTTGTGTACAACAACTAGAAATAACTATGTACTTAGCTTCAATAGATGATAGAGACATTATATTTTGCTTCTTGTTAAACCATGACACAATCGATCCACTAAGAAACTCTTTAATAAATATTGTCACTTTGCCAATAATTATTCCATCGGAACTCCAGCACCGGCAGGCGGCAGGAATAAGTCGTATAAAACACATACATAATATATAACTCTAACAAATCACATCATCTATGTATAAGGGAGAATTATAATAAAGGACCATGAGATATTATTTAGGAGGACCACAAAAACTCTAATTATTTAGAGAGACCAAATATTAGAATATAAATTGACAAATACCAGATTGCCCCTATCCAACCACTTGCTCTTCGACGTCCAGATCTGACTTTAAGATTGAGGAATGTTATTGGCTCTGTTTAGCGTTGGACTACATAGATCTGCACCACCATCCCATGGTCTATAGTTAGAGGTTGGGATTTAGCTAAGAAGGGCCATAAGAATGTATATGATGTTAAAAGTGGATGGGTTTTGAAGGGGTGATGGTTCGACTTTGGCCATGGAAGCCAACATTGACAGTGACTGTGAAAGATACTCCTCGTCGTCGGTACTGGTGACTTTATCTCTGTTCTGGAATTTCCGATCTCCCTTGCCCTCACAGAAACATCAAGCACTCCTTTTTATTTGTTGAATATTGCTTGATTTTTCTGTTTTGCATTTTTGTTAGAATTGGTTAACTCTTGTTATATGACTCTACATTTTAATGTTGATTTTGCATCTTTGACAATAAAAATGACGGTGTCTTGGTGTGAGAGCCAGCGAACGGAAGAGGGAAAGAAACTGGAAGAATGGTGTGCAAGAGGATAAGGGCAATTTAATAATTTTAGTTTTTGATTTAGGTATTTGGTCCTTACAACTAAATACACTTTTCAAGGTTCTTCCTAATAAATATTTTTTCTCTTGGTCTTGTTCTAATAAATCATAAATAATATGATTCATTTTTCATAATATCATTAATTCATGATATCCACATTAATTTGTTCATGATTTGACCTGTTATAAATTTTAAATTGATATTGAGATAATAACAATTTTTTGGAGAAATTCTCGATTAGATCTAGTTAATACTACAAAAAAAATAAGTATTAGAGACGGAATATTAGTGACGGAATTTCCGTCGTTAATTCCATCTCTAATCTGTTAGAAACGGTTTAGCGACGAAAAATGTTCCATATCTAAAAAGGACGTTACTAATTCTGTTAGCGATAAAATTTTCAATTCCGTCGCTAATATAGAGGCGGATTAGTGACGAAAATTCCGTCTCTAATTTGCGACGAAAATTCTATCTTTAATGATAAATTCCGTCACTAATTTGTGAAATAGCCTAATGACATTTTTGCGACAGATTAGCGACGGAATTTCTGTCGCATTTTTTCTCCTAATTAAATATTCTAATTTGGTTATGTTAGTATCGTTAACTTCTATATAGGGGCTAACAATGTTAACAGAGCAGAGTTACAAAAATTAACAATGTTAACAGAGAAAAATTAATCATTTAATTATGAGAAGAAACACACATACCGAATTAAAAATTGAGTGAAAGGTTTTACTCCCTCCGGTCTTAAATGTAAGTTAAAGTTGACTTTTTTTTAGAGATTAAGGAAACTTAAATAAGTTGCTTAATTATATCATATGTTGTGTATCTTTAAATTATATTTTAGTTTATTAATCAAACTAATTAGTTTTGAGAAAAAAATAAAAATATTCTAAAATAATTTAATTAACTTCCTTAATCTCTCTAAAAAAATTAATTTTATCTTATATTTAGGACATGAGAGAATACCATTTTTTTAATTAAAGAGGACACATTATATCATGTAAGTAATTCATTTTAAAACAAACTTTTAAATTTTTTTAAAGAAATAGTACTTTTTAATAAAGAGTCAAGATATAAAAATGCTGATGAGCTTTTACATAAAGTGCGTTCCACACCAAATGTAAAGTGTGTTTCACATCAAATGTTTTTTTAGAAGACAAAAGTAACCATCAACTTTGCAAAATATGACAAAAATCACATTTGTGTTAGTTTGACCGTTAGTTTGATTAACAACTTTAACCTGGATGATGAGTCAGCTAATTTGTATCCTTGTTGGCGGTTAAGGAAAAAGAAGAAATTAAAATAAAAATCCACATGTGCCACCATCATTAATTTATTATTATAAAATAAAAAACTCCTAACCCTGACCTGCAAATTAGACACCATATTCAATGCCTTTTACGTCAGCCGTACGCCTCCAACCTCTCTCTGCTCCGCACCGACCTCGTTCTCGCCGTCTCAATCGCTCCGCTTGACCTCATCTCCATCCTCTCTTTATCCCTGAGCCTGTTTCTCCCTTCATACGCTTTGTCTCCCCATTTCCTCTCAGATCCCTTCCCCAGTCCCCCACCGCCTAGTTAATTTTCGGTTGCCGCGATCTTATCTCTGCGACCGAGCACGACTCAATTTCTGGTTAGAGGTGATCGTTCTTTCTTCATACAGCGACCTTGCTTCTTCGATTTCAGATTCTTCGATTGCCTCTCCAAATTCGTATGGCGATCTTGCTTCTCTGTTTCCAGTTTCTCTGATTGCCTCTATAATTGCTTCGACTTGATTTCTGGCTAAGATTCCCCGTACGGCGACCTTGCTTCTCTGATTCTTGTTTCTATGATTGCCACTGCCACTCAAATTCTGGTTAAGAGCTCGTTGTTTCTCTGTACGACGCCCTTGTCGAAGAAGATTGTGATTCTCCATTTGTCTTCTTCAACTTCTCCAATCGATTTTGTGAGGATTGTGATTCTCCGTTTGTCTTCGATTTTACCTGTGATCCCTGCAACATTTCTCCGAATGTGATTTTACTGTTTGTCTTAACATTTCTTCGATTGTGATTTTAACGTTTATCTTCTCACTTGGTCCGACTGTTTTCAAATGCAAAGAAGAATTTGTGTGGTTTTATCTGTCTCATAAGCCCTCGATTCTGCTTCCGCTATTCGCCATGGGCGATTCGGGTGATAACTCAATGTGATCTCTTATAAAGAGGGGCGTTCAAGTAGGACCGGTCCTGGTGGTCCCATCCTGATCCCAGCAACGTCGGAACTAAAAAATCCGGTCCCGAACCGGGATCTGATAAGGGAATCTTGCTCCTAAGGTACAAGAATATACTACCTCTGATTTTAAATATAGGATAAAATTGATTTTTTTAGAGAGATTAATGAAGTTAAATAAATTACTTAATTATATTATATGTTATGTATCCTTAGATTATATATTAGTTTATTAGTTAAATTAATTAATTTGGACAAATAAATAAAAATAAAAATATTCTAAAGTAATTTAATTAGGAAAAAATCCCTGAAAAAGAACTTTAAAATTGGGAAAAGACAAAAAGGTGCTCTGAAATTCCATATTTCACATAAATGCGAGTGCCTGAACTAGAATATTACAAATCAAAAGGAAATGACTTAAGTAACCCTAGGAGTTTTTAAACTGAAAATGAAAATGCAGTCGGGACTCTTCATCTCCTACAACAGTCGTTCGATCCCGTTGGTTGACCTTGGGTCCGTAGTGGTGAGAGGGACAGTGCGAATACTCCATTGCCTGAGATGGTTGGAAATCAGCGTTGATAAAGTTTGGGTTTGTCGTTGCGAAGGCGGTGCAGCGATCGACATTTGTGTACAATTTTTGGGTGGATGTAAGGAGTAGCAAATGCAGCAGAGGGTGGGGTTTGGTTTTGAATTTTGGGAGGATTTGAGGAGGAGAGAAGGCAAGGAGAGGTTGGCACCACCTTCGCTCCAGTGTGTACTTATATTAATTCCGCCTGAGGACTCGAGTTGGCTCATATAGCTCTCGAGTTCTAACCATCGAGTAACTAGAGAGTGCGTGTAAAGTAGTGTTATAAATCCATGAATGGACTTGAGTTTCTTATTTAGAAACTCGAGTTCCAAGCAGTGATGAAGCATCATGCTTCATCACTCATCACTCGAAGTCCAGTTCTTGTTTCTCCCCTGTTTTCTTTATTTGAAATAGAGTGAAAAATAAACGATGAAGGTACGTGAATGTGAGTGAGAGCCATATATGATAGTAGAGATCAAAGATCTAAAGCCCGACATTATTGGAAAAAGAGTCACCGTTACTGGAGGAGGCAGTCGTCGCCGGAGGAGGAGATGCTTTTGCCGAAGGAGAAGATTATTTCAAGGGCAGTGGTGTAATTTTATTTTGATTTCAAAAATGACGAATCAGGAACTAACACCTCTATGGGAATATGAAAATTGAGATCACCTTTTTGTCTTTTTCCTATTTTAAAGTTCTTTTTTAGGAATTTTTTCTTTAATTAGCTTCCTTAATTTTTCTAAAATATTTAAATTTATCTTATAATTAGAATTGAAGAGAGTATATAATAATATAAATGAGGACGGAAGGCAATTCTACCTATAAATATGTTTTGGAACGGCTACAGGCACAATAACATTTTTTTTAAGTGTAAAAATAGCAATAAATATTAAAAGGCAGCTCAATAATGTCATTTCCATTAAGTTGGAGGACGTTGACCGTTATCACTAAACGTTTGACCATTTCCTGATACGTATGGTGCACTGGCAATGACACACATGCATTCTCATTCCTAGTCAGACAACATGCCTTGGATTTCTTCGTCTCAAAATCGTGGAGCAACCGCCCTGGGCTTCATTCATAGGTTGGGTTTTTCCCTGTTACAGTTTCAGATGCTGAGGCAACAGCAATTGTCCAAAGTTGCTTCAGTAAGTGGTTTTAGCCAATAGAGGCAAAGGAAGCAAACGTTCTATAACAGAAGAGTGAGGAGTAGCGAGGCTATTGGGGGTTGGGGAAACACCGATCAGCTTGTGGGTTTATCTTCATCCGTATGCCCTCCTCTGCTTCAGGCAAAGCAGCAACAGCAGGTTGGGTCTAGAATGAGAACCGTTTTTCTTGAGAACCGTACAGGAAAAAGGGAATGTGCTGGAACTGGTGTCTTCTTAACTTGTAGAGTTGAAAATCCTGCGGAATCACGAAGGAAGCAAGGTAAACTCTTACTTTCTCAACAAAACTCCAAAGAATAATATCATCGAAGTTCTTACAAAAATCGTTTCACTTAAGCCCTATTTTGTCACTTTGTTTCTTGTTCATCCGTGTCGCCTGGATGTTATGGTTTAATTTTTCTTTGATGACACTGATTTTGAATATAAATTCTAAATTTGTATTATGTATTGATTGATTTTTTTCTCTATATGCTGCTTGTTCCGACTACAGTTATGCAGGAGGTGAATCTAAAGTTTGAGGACTCAACTGGAGGCCAGCCTCAATATCAGTCTCGTTTTAATGGATATTCCCCCATGGTAAGCGGTAATAAGATCCGGGCATTCTTGTCCTAAACTTTAAAACAATCTACCACTAATTTCTTTCAACGTATGTCTTGTTTATTGTGATTGAAACATGTTTGTGTCTTTTGTAGATGCCCATGTTTTGAAGGTTCGTAATAACCATAACATTTCTCAACAGGGTCTCTACCATCGGCCACAGCAGCGACCGAAGAACAACGAGATCTGACTCCCCCCATAGTGGTCCAACTAATTTGAACTGAACTGAACTGGTTTTAGTGGTTTGCTTATGACCTTTTTAATTTTTTATCAGGAATGAGTTATTAGGAACTAGATGTTTTAAAGAAGAAGAGGTTGGCTGCCGCTTTAATAGTTGTTGCTCCACGATTTTGAGACGAAGAAGTCTAGGGTGTGCTGTTTGACTAGGAATGAGAATGTATGTGTGTCATCGCCAGCTCATCATGCGTGTCAGAAAAATGGTCAAACGTTTAGTGATAATGGTCAACATCCCCCAACTTAATAGAAAAGATATTGGGTATGTTTGGATTGACAATTGGATAAGTGACTTATTTTTATTTTGACTTATAGAATCTTAAGATTGGGAAAAAATAAGATTGGGTAAAATGATGAATGTTAGGATTAGCAATTGGATAAGTGCTTTTGTAAAAGTGAAAGGTGTTTGGTTTGGCATGGCATTTGCATAAGTGGCTTTTGTGTTATTTAAGAGAGAAAAATTTAAAAATTATGAAAAATGAAAAAATGAAGGGGGAATTGTGAAAAAAGACCTAATTAGCAACATAATTGTCAAATGGGACTTGGAAGATATTTGCACACGGAGAGATTTTTTCACAATTTTTCCAAAAATTAACTTTGGAAATTTAGCAATGGTAAAATTCTAAATAAAATGCTTAAGAGTTATGACCATCATGACAAACAATGCAAAATGCACATATTAAGACAGCTGTTTCTACTTCCTTTTCATTTGTTAAAATGACATTATTGGTGATAAATTGATCCAAACATACCATGGCGACAATGTTACCACAAGGCACATACTCAAAAGTTTCCTGCTGCTTACCCATCCAGATGAGAATTATAAATTATTTCATGAGCCACGGTTGAATTTTGTCTTGAAACTTTTAGGATAGGAGTTGTGAGTATCTAAATTTCTCTTGGATCAATTTTTTCATAACTGTTAAAAAATATAACAGAACTAATTAGAGCAAATGTCTCATACAATTTGATTCTTGATGGTGTCACGAACATGATTCATTTGAGTTGAATATGTCCGAGCATCATTTGTCGACGATGGCTCTTGATCTTGACTATTATCTACATCAATTATATATTCTCATTTTCTACTTCCCTTAAGTCCACACCAGTTTAAGAATTTCTTCTAATGAAATTATGTATAGTCATTGTGGCATAGACAATGTTGACTATTTTTTTTAAATGGTGTCTAGTATTTTAAAGTATTTTTCTGGACGTATCTAGTATCTTAACATATTTTTTAAATAACGTGCAGTATCCTAAAATAATTTTTAGTGCTTTTAACCCCTTAAAATATTTTTTCAGTTGTACCTAATCTGTTAGCAGACTGATTACAATTTAACCTTTAATGTATTTTTTTCAACTCCAAAAATCACTTTAAAATATTAGATGCTACATAAAATATATTTTAGAGTGGGTGGAAATCAATAAATCAGTATCTTAAGTTTTGGATGCTCTTTACTACTAAAAAAATACATTAACAATAAAGTTATCGTTAATCTCTTAAAACACTAGGTATAACTGAAAAAATATTTTAAAGGATTAAAAGCATCAAAAAAAAATATTTTAAAGTAATTTTTAGAGCTGAAAAAATACATTAAAGGTTAAATTGCAATCAGTTTACTAAAAAATTGAGTATAACTAAAAAAATATTTTAAGGAGTTAAAAGCACTAAAAATTATTTTAGGATATGCCACGTTACTTAAAAAGTATTTTAACATACTAGATATGTCCAAAAAAATACTTCAAAATACTAGATACTATTTAGAAAAAAACCATCGCCTCTCTTCCCCAAAAGCTAGCTTAAGAAATAAAGCTTCTTATCTAACTAAGCTCCATTCCCAAATCGTTATACCAAACATCCAAAAAAGCCATTCTTAATGTACAGTGCACTTTTTTTCCCAAATCGCAGCCAAACGTTATACCAAACATACTGATTATTAGGTTATTTTTTAATATTCATAGATACTTTTACACCAAAAAAATATTTGTTGTGCCTATAGCTTTTTTAAAAAATATTTATGGGTAAAGCTACACCTTCACCCTATAAATAATATAATTATATATATATATATATATATATATATATATATATATTATTTTGTAAACCTTCAATACCCAAATATCCAATTTTTCGCCCTAGATTTGAGCTTCAGCTTCTAACTGTTCCTTCGACTTCGCGTTCGTCGTTCTAGTTCACATCCCATGCTAGGACTTTACAACTTGTGCCAGGTCATCGTTCGCCCCTCTCTATTCGTCGTTTGCCGCTCTCCGTTCGTGTGATGCTTTATTGTTCATTTGCATTTCTACAAATATTTAGGTTTGAGGAGGTTGAAAGCCCTCACTTCGGAGATTTCAAGGTGATTTGGCTTCGTCATCCTTCGTCTTCTCTATTTCTCCACCTGATTGAGAGAAACCTTTCCACCAAGCTCCTTGAAGGTCCCTAAAGTGCTGTCTCGCCCATAACTAATCCGAATCATCTTCCCAGAGGTTGCCATATATGCTTCTCTATCTCCAATTTTGATCGTAATCTCAAGGTATATATTCTTCCATTTCCCGTTGAATTTGATGGTTTGGTTATTGTGTGTTTGTTTCTTGGCTGGTTTAAGTTGTCTTATGAACTATTTTGGATCTTTTTCTTCTTCACCTAATTTCTGTTACTCAACTGTCGGTGCAAGTGGAAGAAGCTTTTTAATTTCTTCCTCATATGGGAATTCCCAGTCATTGGGATTTTCCCGGGATCGAGACGGGAGCCAGGACAAGGTATTCCCAGCCCCAGCTCAAGGTTTGAACATGTAACATTCTCATTTTTATTTCTAGGATATAATTATAATTTGAAAATAATTATTTATTAAAAAATAACGAATTTAGTAGGTAATGTGTGGAGTAAAAAAGGAAAGGGAATATAATTAGAATATGTTAAAAAAATTAAATAATAATAATAATAAAATAAAAAGTAATATAATAATAATATATATTTTTTAAAAAAAGTCATGGTGCGCCCATTGATTATTAGGACAAAGGGTAGTGACACTGAATGACCACTACCCAATAATAATAATAATAATATGATGATTAAAGTAAGGTGGAGGGGCATTATAAATATCCGATCTACTTACACAATTCATGGCAAGAGATTCGCGCGAAGTGTTGTGCAAATAGGCGTACAATGAGGTTCTGGTAGGAGTTTTTTCATGTTTTTGGGATGGTACTCAAAATTACTTCTAATCACAAAATTTTCTTCATAAAAAATAGTCTAAATAATTTTCTTTTTCTTATGATAGTAATTTCTTGCTGATTAGAGAATATTTTAGGATTAGAATTTTGGACAATTTTAAGTTTTATCTGTATATAACTATAGGAATATAGATGATGACTAATACTGAATTTTAATTAGTTTATTTTTATTATTCAGTTGGTATAAGATTTTATAATGAATTTTCTATATAATCAATCTATAATAATTCTATATTGGACTTTTTAACCTATTAAATTTGGGTTAAATGATTTATTTGGATTATTGTGGGTATTCTTAAAGTTTTAATCGGTTTAGGTCTTTTATTAAAGTGATGATTTATAATTTAGCTATTTTTAAAATTGGGGATTTTATATAAGGGAATGAAATTGATAATAATCATTGACTTGAATAGGTTACTTAAGTTAAGAAAAATATTTTAAATTGATGTAAGACATAACACTCCACCCTTTTTTGGGCCGAGCGTCCTTGCTAGTACATCGACCCAGAGTCTGGCTTTGATACTAATACCACGATTTTCTAGGGATCCGGACGACCCCTTGTTGGGACAGTAGCGAGAACAAGTTATTCCCGGTCCCAACCTGAGGTTTGAACATACCTATATTTAACCAATGATGTATGCTTCATTCATGATGAATAGCTGTGAAAACTCATATTGTTTTACTGCTATCATATTTCTTATATTTTTGTAAAATGATTTTCTCTTCTATGAACATCTTTGAATGATTTAATTTGTTTGATTCATTGTTTGATTTTATTATTATATGCTTTAAAGGAACATTGAAATCATTTGAAAGATGTATTTCTTCAAACTGCAAAGATGTTTTTCAACTAAATTCACCGCATTATTAAAAATAACAAAGTATTCAGTATGCCTCTTCCAATAAAATCTAATGACTGTTTCTAATTACAAAACACTTGGAGATGGAATAGTGTTAGGTTTATAGAAGAATATAATTGAACGCCTTTTAAAAAATGGAAACAATACAGATGTTGGCACTGATACCAATTGTAACATCTCAGTGCCTCGCTCTTAATGTTGTCCGCTTTGAGGCCCCTCACAGTTTAAAACGTGTCAAGAAGGGGTCCCCCTCTTCGACCGATGTGGGACATAACACTCCACCTACATTTGGGCCCAGCATTGTCGCAGATACGTAGACTCGACCCTGGCTCTGATACCAATTACAACATCCAAGCGTGAGTATGCAGACCCATATAAGGCGCTTTCTGTTTCCCTCCCCAGCCGATGTGGGACATAACACTCCACCCACCTTTGAGCCTAACGTCCTTACTGGTATATCAACCCGAACCTGGCTCTGATACCAATTGTAACATCCCAGTATGAGTATTCAGACCTATATAAGGTGCCTTTTGTTCCCCTCGCCGGCCGATATGGGACATAACACTCCACCAACCTTTGGGCCTTACGTGACCACTAGTATTCGACCCGAACCTGGCTCTGATACCAATTGTAACATCCCAGCGCTAGTATTCAAACCCATATAAGACGAATTTTGTTCCCCTCCCCAGCCGATGTGAAATATAACACTCCACCAACCTTTTGGCCTAGCATGCTTGCTGGTACACCGATTCGAGTTTGGCTCTGATACTAATACTAGGATTTTTTCAAGATCGGGACGACCCCATGTTAGGACGGGGCCAGGACAAGGTATTCCTGGTCCCAACCCGGGATTTGAACAGACCTACTTTTGACACAGTGATGTATGCTTTGTCCATGATGAATAACTGTGGAAACTCATATTATTTTTCTGCTATCATATTTTCTCATATTGTCAAATAATTTTCTCTTATATGAAAATATTTGAATGATTTAATTTGCTTGATTCATTGTTTAATTTTATTATTATATGCTTTAAAGGAACATGGAAATCATTTGTAAGATGTCTTTCTTCAAGCTGTAAAGACCTTTTTCAACCAATAAAATGATAACCGATTCTGGATTCACTGGATTATTAAAAATAACAAAGCATTTGGTGTGCCTCTTCCAAGAAAGTCTAATAAATGTTTCTAATTATAAAACACTTGGAGATGGAATGGTATTTAGTTTATAGAATAATATAATTGAGCGCCTTCTAAAAGATGGGAATAATACTGATGTTGGCTTGATACCAATTGTAACATCTTAGTGCCTCACTCTTAATATTGTCTACTTTGAGGCCCCTCGCGGTTTTAAAACGCGTCAAGAGGGGGTCCCCTCCCCGCCCTATGTGGGATATAATACTCCACCTATGTTTAGCTCCAGCGTCGTTGTTGGTACATCAATACGACATTGGCTCTGATACTAATTGTAATATCTCAGTACGAGTATGCCTCAAACAAAAGCATAAAAGAATCACTTAGAACAATAATTTCATCAAAGATGGGACTTATACAGATGCTATGGACGTTAGTAAGATAGTTTCTAAATACGATTATATAAGATTAGCATCGGATGCTGTTTATAATTATACTAACCTATTATATGAATATGATTGGGGACAATTCTAGAACCTTTTATTTTGGACCTGAGGAGAATTCACAAAACTACAATTGAAGAGTCAAAGAAATATGTCATTTGGTTGCCTCTCGTAGTTGGTGTGTTAAAGCTAAATATTGATGCCAACTTTAATTGTAAAACGTGTGTGGCAGGATGTGAAGGAGTCCTTAGGGATTGTGAGGGGAGCTTCATTCATGGTTATTTACATCATTTAATAGGGTAAATAATTCTCTTAATGCTGAAGTTCATTCAGTTGAAGCAGGAATTGACTTTGCTTCCAGGAATGAAGATGAAAACATCCAACTAGAACTTGATAATAGGCAGATTGTACGCATACCTCAGGCTAAGGAATTACCTCGAGAAAAGTATATCGAACATCAAAGGAATTTCATGTTAGCGCCTGCCTCTCCAATTCGTCTTGAGAAAACTACCAACATTTATAGAAAGGGAAATCAAGTTGCACATTGATTAGCGAACTGTTCATGATGTTTTAACGACACTGGGGATATCGTCGTCTCTAATCTTGATTTCATAGATGAGAAGCTGAAACAACTCATACACAATGATAAAGATAAGTTGCATCATTTAAATAGTTAAGCGATTGGGTTTATTGTTGCTCGGCATTTTTTTTGCGCCTTCTAAAAGATGGGAACAATATCGATGCTGTCTCTGATACCAATTGTAATATCTTAGTGCCTCGCTCTTAATATTGTCCACCTTGAGGCCCCTCATGGTTTTAAAACACGTCAAGAGGGCGTCCCCTACCCGTCCGATGTGGAACATAACACTCCACCTACTTTTGGGCCCAGTGTCGTCGCTGGTATATCGACTCGACCCTGGATCTGATACCAAATGTAACATCCTAGTGCAAGTATGCCTGAAATAAAAGCAGAAAAGAATAACTTACAGCAATAATTTCATCAAAGATAGGAACTATACAAATGCTGTGGATGTTTGTAAGGTAGTTTCCAAATATGATTATAAAGGATTAGCATCAGATGCTGTTTATGATTATACTAGCCTCTTATATGAATATGATTAGGGAACGATTCAAAAACCCTTTATCTTTAACCTAAGGAGAATTCACAAAACCACAATTGAAGAGTTGAAGAAATATGTCATTTGGTTGCCTCTCGTAGTTGGTGTATTAAAGCTAAATAATGATGCCAGCTTTAATCGTAAAACGTGTGTGGCAGGGCCTGAAGGAGTCATTAGGGATTGTGAGGGGAGCTTCATTCATGGTTATTCTACATCATTTAACAGGATAAATAATTCTTTTAATGCTGAAGTTCATTCAGTTGAAGCAGGAATTGACTTTGCTTCCAGGAATGAATATGAAACCATCCAACTAGAACTTGATAATAGACAAATTGTATGCATACTTTAGGGTAAGGAATTATCTCGTGAAAAGTATATCGAACATCAAAGGATATTCACGTCAGCGCGTGCCTCTCCAATTCGTCTTGAGAAAACTACCAACATTTATGGAAAGGGCAATCAAGTTGCTCATTGATTAGCAAACTGTTTATGACGTTTTAACTACACTGGGGATATCGTCGTCTCTGATCTTGATTTCATAGATGAGAAGCTGAAATAACTTATACACAATTATAAAGATAAGTTGTATCATTTAAATAGGTAAAGGATTGGGTTTATTGTTGCTCGGCATTTTTTTTGCCCCTTCTAAAAGATGGGAACAATATAGATACTAGCTCTGATACCAATTGTAATATCTCAGTGCCTCGCTCTTACAATTGTCCACCTTGAGGCCCCTCACTATTTTAAAACACATCAAGAGGCCATCCCCTCCCCTCCTGATATAGGACATAACACTCCACCTATTTTTGGGCCCAGCGTCGTCGCTGGTATATCGACTCGACCCTAGCTCTGATTCCAAATGTAACATCCCAGTGTGAGTATGCCTGAAACAAAAGCAGAAAAGAATAACTTAGAACAATAATTTTATCAGATGGGAGAACTATGTAGATGCTGTGGACGTTGGTAAGATAGTTTCTACATACGATTATAAAGGATTCACATCAGATACTGTTTATGATTATACTAACCTCTTATATGGATATGATTGGGGAATGATTCAAGATCCTTTTATCTTTGACCTGAGGAGAATTCACAAAACCACAATTGAAGAGTTGAAGAAATATGTTATTTGGCTGCCTCTCGTAGTTGGTGTATTAAAGCTAAATATTGATGCCATCTTTAATCATAAAACGTGTGTGGCAGGGCCTGAAGGAGTCATAGGGACAGTGAGGGGAGCTTTATTGGCGGTTATTCTATGTCATTTAATGGGGTAAATAATTCTTTTAATACTGAAGTTCATTCAGTTGAAGCAGGTATTGACTTTACATCCAGGAATGAATATGCAACCATCCAACTAGAACTTGATAATAGGCATATTGTACGCATACTTCAGGATAAGGAATTACCTCGAGAAAAGGATATCGAATTTCAAAGGATTTTCACGTCAGTGCGTGCCTTTCCAATTGCTCTTGAGAAAACTACCCACATTTAACAAAACTTAGAGTATGATTTTCTCTTATCTTGATTTCATAGATGAGAAGCTGGAACAACCCATACACAATGATAATGATAACTTGCATCATTTATATAGGTAAGTTATTGAGTTTATTGTTGTTGGGCCTTTTCTTTGCTCCTTCTAAAAGATGGGAACAATATAGATGCTGGCTCTGATACCAATCATAACATTTCAGTGCCTCGCTCTTAATATTGTCTGTTTTGAAGCCCCTCACTGTTTTACAACGAGTTAGGAAGGGGTCCCCTCCCCGCCTGATGTGAGACATAACACTCGACCAATGTTGGGCCCAGCATAATCACTAGTACATCAACCCAACCCTGACTCTGATACCAATTGTAACATCTTAGTGCCTCGTACTTAATATTGTCCGCTTTGAGGCCTCTCACGGTTTTAAAACGCGTCAAGCGGCGTCCCCTCCCAGTGTGATGTGGATCAAGACACTCGGCATACGTTTGGGCCCAGCGTCGTATCCTGGATCTGATACCAATTATAACATCTCATGCCTCACTTTTAATATTGTCCACCTTGAGGCCTCTCACGGTTTTAAAACACATCAAGAGGGGGTATCCTCCCTGCCCGATGTGGGACATAACACTCCACCTACGTTTGACCCCAGTGTCATTGTCGGTCCATCAACCCGACCCTGGCTCTGATACCAATTGTAACATACCAGTGCGAGTATGCCTGAAACAAAAGCAGAAAAGAATAACTTAGAACAATAATTTCATCAAAGGAAAAACTTTAGTTAGCCTTTATGGGGATCTATCAATAGTTTATATAGCAGTGTCTCCAACCAGCACACATAACCTCACCAAGAAAGCGGATCCCAAAGTAACTTATCATTTTGTTTTAGATTAGAGGGATGTACAGGCACAAAATTACGCATGCAAATAAATCTCAAGGCATGTAAGTACGAGGTTTCTAAGCCCCCATTTTATCACCAACTTTTATGACAGATAATTTTTAATTGATTTAATTTAAAAATAATGAATTACTTTTTGAAATAAAAATTACATGTGACAGAAAGGGCGAAAATAGAGGGAATATAGCGGTGTGAGAATAACACTATTCATCTCCCAATTTAACATAACACAGCTTAATCTAATATTAAGAAAAATTTGAAATTCAATATCACTGTTCTTTCAATACTATTTCCATGAAGACTAAAGAAACTATCGACTAAATAAAACACTACGATAGGCTTGAAGCACCTCTTCAAGTTTTCCATTATATTTCTCATTGCCTTCGTGACTGGAGGGGTCAACCGACAAGAAGAATAACTACTATTAACCTGAAAAAAGAAACTGCAAAAACAAAGGCACAACTAAAGCATCATAGACATCGATGTGAAAGCGAAATTTCCAAAGATTTATCTATCCACACAGCTGAGAAAAATTACAAAAAAAATAGAGACGACCCCATATTACACCAATCCAAATCTGGCTCTGACACTAATACCAGGATTTTTTCAAGATCGGGACGACCCCATATTAGGACGGGGCCAGGACAAGGTATTCCTGGTCCCAACCCGGGATTTGAACAGACCTACTTTTGACACAGTGATGTATGCTTTGTCCATGATGAATAACTGTGGAAACTCATATTATTTTTCTACTATCATATTTTCTCATGTTGTCAAATAATTTTCTCTTATATGAAAATATTTGAATGATTTAATTTGCTTGATTCATTGTTTAATTTTATTATTATATGCTTTAAAGGAACATGGAAATCATTTGTAAGATGTCTTTCTTCAAGCTGTAAAGACCTTTTTCAACCAATAAAATGATAACCGATTCTGGATTCATCGGATTATTAAAAATAACAAGCATTCGGTGTGCCTCTTCCAAGAAAGTCTAATAACTGTTTCTAATTACAAAACACTTGGATATAGAATGGTATTTAGTTTATAGAAGAATATAATTGAGCACCTTCTAAAAGATGGGAACAATATAGATGCTGGCTCTGATACCAATTGTAATATCTCAGTGCCTCACTCTTAATATTGTTCACTTTTAGGCCCCTCACGGTTTTCAAACTCGTCAAGAGGGCATCCCCTCCCCACCCGATGTGGGACATAACACTCCACCTACGTTTGGGCCCAGCGTCGACGCCCGTACATCAACATGACCTTGACTTTGATACCAATAGTTTCATCAAAGATAGGGACTATATAGATGCTGTGGACGTTAGTAAGGTAGTTCATAAATACGATTATAAAGAATTGGCATCGTAGGTCGTTTATGATTATATTAGCTTGTTACATGAATATGATTGGGGAATGATTCAAGAACCTTTTATCTTTGACCTAAGGAGAATTCACAAAACCACAATTGAAGAGTTGAAGAAATATGTCATTTGGTTGCCTCTCGTAGTTGGTGTATTAAAGCTAAATACTGATGGCAGCTTTAATCATAAAATGTGTTTGGCAGAACATGAAGGAGTCCTTAGGGATTGTGAAAAGAGCTTCATTCATGGTTATTCTATGTGATTTAATGGGGTAAATAATTCTTTTAATGTTGAAGTTCATTCAGTTGAAGCAGGTATTGACCTTGCTTCCAGGAATGAATATGAAACCATCCATCTAGAACTTGATAATAGGTAGATTGTACGCATACTTAAGGGTAAGGAATTACCTCGAGAAAAGGATATCAACTTCAAAGGATTTTCATGTCAACGCCTGCCTCTCCAATTCGTCTTTAGAAAACTACCCACATTTTTAGAAAGGGCAATCAAGTTCTCATTGATTGGCAAACAGTTCAAGACTTTTCAATGAAACTTGGGATATTATTTACTCTAATCTTGATTTCATAGATGAGAAGCTTAAACATCTCATAAACAATGATAATGATAACTTGCATCATTTACATAAGTTAGTGCTTGGGTTTATTGTTGCTGGCCTTTTTTTTTTGCACCTTCTAAAAGATGGGAACAATACAGATGTTGGCTCTGATACCAATTATAACATTTAAGTCCCTTGCCCTTAATATTATCCTCTTTGAGGCCCCTCATCGTTTTAAAATGCGTCAAGAGGGGTCCCCTCCCCACCTGATGTGGGACATAACACTCGACCAATGTTTGGGCCTAGTATAATCGCTGGTACATCAAATTGACCGTGGCTCTGATACCAATTGTAACATTTCAGTGCCTCACACTTAATATTGTCCGCGTTGAGGCCCCTCACGGTTTTAAAACGCGTCAAGCGGCGTCCCATCCCAGTGCGATGTGGAACAAGACACTCGGCATACATTTGGGCCCAGCGTTGTATCCTAAATATGATACCAAATGTAACATCTCAGTGCCTCGCACTTAATATTGTCCACTTTGAGGCCACGCACAGTTTTAAAACGCGTCACGGGGTGTCCCCTCCAAGCGCGATGTGGGACATAACACTCGACATACGTTTGAGCCCAGCGTCGTATCCTGGCTCTGACACCAATTATAACATCTCAATGCCTTGCTTTTAATATTGTCCGCTTTGAGGCCGCTCACGGTTTTAAAACGCATCGACCTCCCCGCCCAATGTGGGACATAACAATCCACTTACGTTTGGGCCCAGCGTCGTTGTTGGTATATCGACCCGACCCTAGCTCTGATAACAATTATAACATTATAGTGCGAGTATGCCTAAAAAAAGAAGACAAGAATAACTTAGAATAATAATTGCTTTGTAGATGGGAACATACAGATGCTATAGACGTTAGTAAGGTAGTTTACAAGTACGATTATAAAGGATTATCATCGTATGCTGTTTATAATTATACTGGACTCTTATATGAATATGATTGGGGAATGATTCAAGAACCCTTTATCTTTGTCCTAAGGAGAATTCATAAAACCACAATTGAAGAGTTGAAGAAATCTGTCATTTGGTTGCCTCTCGTAGTTGGTGTATTAAAGCTAAATACTGATGCCATCTTTAATCATAAAACGTGTGTGGCAGGGCCTGAAGGAGTCATTAGGGATTGTGAGGGGAGCTTCATTGGCGGTTATTTTATGTCATTTAATGGGGTAAATAATTCTTTTAATGCTGAAGTTCATTCAGTTGAAGCAGGTATTGCCTTTGCTTCCAGGAATGAATATGAAACCATGAAACTAGAACTTGATAATGGGCAGATTGTAGGCATACTTCAGGGTAAGGAATTGCCTCGAGAAAAGGATATCGAACTTCAGATGATTTTAGCGTCAGCGCGTGCCTTTCCAATTTGTCTTGAGAAAACTACCAACATTTATGGAAAGGGCAACCAAGTTCTCATTGATTGGCGAACAGTTCAACACGTTTTAATAAAACTTAGAGTATCATTTTCTCTTATCTTGATTTCATAGGTGAGAAGCTGAAACAACTCATACACAATGATAATGATAACTTGCATCATTTAAATAAGTAAGTGATTGAGTTTATTGTTGTTGGTACTTTTTTTTGCGCCTTCTAGAAGATGGGATCAATAAAGACGCTGGCTCTGATACCAATTATAACAGTTTAGTGCCTCGATCTTAATATTGTCCGCTTTGAAGCCCCTCATGGTTTTACAACGAGTCAGGAGGGGGTTCCCTTCCCGCCCGATGTGGGATATAACACTAGACCTACATTTGGGCCCAGTGTCGTATCCTAGCTGTGACACCAATTGTAACATCTCAGTGCCTTGCTTTTGGTGTTGTCCACTTTGAGGCCCCTCACGGTTTTAAAACGCGTTAAGGAGAGGTCCCTTTCCAGCCCAATTTGGGAGATAACACTCCACCTATGTTTGGGCCCAGCGTCGTTGCTAGTACATCGACCCGACCCTGGCTCTGATACCAATTATAACATTCCAGTGTGAGTATGCATGAAAGAAAAGCAGAAAATGATAACGAAGAACAATAATCTCATCGTAGATAGGAACATAGAGATGCTGTGGACGTTACTAAGATAGTTGACATATACGATTATATAGGATTAGCATCGTATGCTACTTATGATTATACTGGCCACTTATATGAATATGATTGGGGAATGATTCAAGAACCCTTTATCTTTGACCTGAGGAGAATTCACAAAACCACAATGGAAGAGTTGAAGAAATCTGTCATTTGGTTGCCTCTCGTAGTTGGTGTATTAAAGCTAAATACTGATGCCATCTTTAATCATAAAACGTGTGTGGCAGGGCCTGAAGGAGTCATTAGGGATTGTGAGGGGAGCTTCATTGGCGGTTATTTTATGTCATTTAATGGGGTAAATAATTCTTTTAATGCTGAAGTTCATTCAGTTGAAGCAGGTATTGGCTTTGCTTCCAGGAATGAATATGAAGCCATCCAACTAGATCTTGATAATAGGTACATTGTATGCATACTTCAGGGTAAGGAATTACCTCGAGAAAAGGATATCGAACTTCAAAGGATTTTCACGTCAGCGCGTGCCTTTCCAATTCGTCTTGAGAAAACTACCTACATTTATGGAAAGGGCAATCAAGTTCTCATTGATTGGTGAACAGTTCAAGTCGTTTTAACCAAACTCTGAGTATCGTTTTCTCCGATCTTGATTTCATAGATGGGAAGCTGACAAAAATCACACACAAAGATAATGATAACTTGCATCATTTATATACGTAAGTGATTGAGTTTATTGCTATTGGGCCTTTTTTTTACGCCTTATAGAAGATGGGAACAATACAGATGCTGGCTCTGATAACAATTATAACATTTCAGTGCCTCGCTCTTAATATTGGCTGCTTTGAAGCCCCTCACGGTTTTACAACAAGTCAGGAGGGGGTCCCCTCCCCGCCCGATGTGGGATATAACACTCGACCTACGTTTGGGCCCAGCGTCGTATCTTGGCTCTGACACCAATTGTAACATCTCAGTGCCTTGCTTTTAATATTGTGCGTTTTGAGGCCCCTCACGGTTTTAAAACACGTCAAGAGGAAGTCCCCTCCCCGCCCAATGTGGGACATAACACTCCACCTATGTTTGGGCCCAGCGTCGTTTCTAGTACATCGAGCCGACCCTGGCTCTGATACCAATTATAACATTCCAGTGCGAGTATGCCTGAAAAAAAAGCAGAAAATGATAACTTAGAACAATAATCTTATCGTAAATAGGAACATACAGATGCTGTGGACGTTACTAAGATAGTTTATAAATACGATTATATAGGATTAACATCGTATGCTGTTTATGATTATACTTGCCTCTTATATGAATATGATTGGGGAACGACTCAAGAACCCTTTATCATTGACCTGAGGAGAATTCACAAAACCACAATTGAAGAGTTGAAGAAATCTATCATTTGGTTGCCTCTCGTAGTTGGTGTATTAAAGCTAAATACTGATGCCAGCTTTAATCGTAAAACATGTGTGGCAAGTCCTGAAGGAGTCATTAGGGATTGTGAGGGGAGCTTCATTGGCGGTTATTCTATGTCATTTAATGGGGTAATTAATTCTTTTAATGATGAAGTTCATTCAGTTGAAGTAGGTATTGGCTTTGCTTCTAGAAATGAAGATGAAACCATCCAACTAGAACTTGATAATAGGCAGATTGTACGCGTACTTCAGGGTAAGGAATTACCTCGAGAAAAGGATATCAAACTTCAAAGGATTTTCGCGTCAACGCGTGCCTTTCCAATTTGTCTTGAGAAAACTACCCACATTTATGGAAAGGGCAATCAAGTTCTCATTGATTGGCGAACAATTCAAGACGTTTTAATGAAACTTGGAGTATTGTTTTCTCTGATCTTGATTTCATAGATTAGAAGCTGCAACAACTCATATACAATGATAATGATAACTTGCATCATTTATATAGGTAAGTGATTGAGTTTATTGTTGTTGGGCCTTTTTTTTGCGCCTTCTAGAAGATGGGAACAATAAAGACGCTGGCTCTGATACCAATTATAACATTTCAGTTCCTCTCTCTTAATATTATCCACTTTGAAGCCTTACGGTTTTAAATCGAGTCAGGAGGGGGTCCCCTCCCCACCCGGTGTGGGATATAACACTCGACCTACGTTTGAGCCCAGCGTTGTATCCTAGTTCTGACACCAATTGTAACATCTCAGTGCCTTGCTTTTAATATTGTCCGCTTTGAGGTCCCTCACGATTTTAAAACGCGTCAAGAGGAGGTCCCTTCCCCACCCAATGTGGGACATAACACTCCACCTACGTTTGGGCCCAGCGTCGTTGCTGGTACATCGACCCGATCCTGGTTTTGATACCAATTATAACATTCTAGTGCGTGTATGCCTGAAACAAAATCAAAAAAGGATAACTTAGAACAATAATCTCATCGTAGATGGGAACATACAGATGCTGTGGACGTTAGTAAGATAGTTTACAAATACGATTATAAAGGATTAACATCATATGCTGTTTATGATTATACTGGCCTCTTATATGAATATGATTGGGGAACGATTCAAAAACCCTTTTTCTTTGACCTGAGGAGAATTCACAAAACCACAATTGAAGAGTTGAAGAAATATGTCATTTGGTTGCCTCTCATAGTTGGTGTATTAAAGCTAAATAATGATGCCAGCTTTAATCGTAAAACGTGTGTGGCAAGGCCTGAAGGAGTCATTAGGGATTGTGAGGGGAGCTTCATTCGTGGTTATTCTATGTCATTTAATGGTGTAAATAATTCTTTTAATGCTGAAGTTCATTCAGTTGAAGCAGGTATTGGCTTTGCTTCCAGGAATGAATATGAAACCATCCAACTAGAACTTTATAATAGGCAGATTGTACGCATACTTTAGGGTAAGGAATTACCTCGAAAAAAGGATATTGAACTTCAAAGGATTTTCATGCCAACGCCTGCCTCTCTAATTTGTCTTAATAAAACTACCCACATTTATAAAAAGGGTAATCAAGTTGTTAATTGATTAGCGAACAGTTCAAGACGTTTTAACGAAACTTGGAGTATCATTTTCTCTTATCTTGATTTCGTAGATGAGAAGCTGAAACAACTCATACACAATGATAAAGATAAGTTGCATCATTTATATAGGGAAGCGATTGGGTTTATTGTTGCTGGGCCGTTTTTTTGGCAATTTGAATCTATGTTTAAATTGCTCCAATATCAAATTCTGAATTCTAACATATGTAGCTGATGAGCAGGGTGATTTAGCCCTTTCACTTGGTAGAAGTGATCAAATCAATTTGAATGCTGTCGAATTGATCAAATCAATTTGAATGCTGTCGAGATCAAATCAATTTGAAAGCTGATGGGAGTATCGTTTTCTCTGATCTTGATTTCGTAGATGAGAAGCTGAAACAACTCATACACAATGATAAAGATAAGTTGCATCATTTATATAGGGAAGCGATTGGGTTTATTGTTGCTGGGCCATTTTT
This sequence comes from Inga leiocalycina, assembly GCA_963242795.1. Classification (NCBI taxonomy): domain Eukaryota; kingdom Viridiplantae; phylum Streptophyta; class Magnoliopsida; order Fabales; family Fabaceae; genus Inga; species Inga leiocalycina. Next base: position 73,545,001 of record OY725320.1, read on the forward strand.
TTGGCAATTTGAATGTATGTTTAAATTGCTCCAATATCAAATTCTGAATTCTAACATATGTAGCTGATGAGCAGGGTGATTTAGCCCTTTCACTTGGTAGAAGTGATCAAATCAATTTGAATGCTGTCGAATTGTCTTTATTATTCTAAGAATCCAATCTTAACTTGATGATTCGACGTTTCTTTTTGCATGAGTTGAAGGCCATTTTAGATGCTAGAAGTGGTCACAATCACAAATGATTTGATGTTTCTTTTTGCCAGACTTGCTCTGTCCAATCTTAACCGCTGCCATTTGTTGCTCCAGCGTATGAATTCTTTGATCTTGCATTCTGTTTCTTTCTTAGTTTCTTGTCTCTACCTTGGAGCAACAAGAAGAGTATGGCAGGGGATCTTTATCTCTGATACCGCTATTGTGATTCTGTAATTTCTGAACAGAGCCGTGTGGAAAAATAGAAAAGATAGGTTGAAGGAGAAGAGAAGGAGAAAGATGAGAGTCCAGACAAAAAGGGGAAGAGAGAGAGAGAGAAAACACAAATGAGTTGCTGAATATTCTCTAATTCATGAACAAGCAACAACTAGTTTTTACAACGTGATTTACGGTGTACGAGGTAAGTATATGAGAGGAATTTTGATTCGACTTACGTGAATATTTTTCTCTAACGTCAATTCAAACAGGCCCTTCTATATCCAAAAATCTCTGAAAATTAATGAAGCATCCAAATACACATTGTAAGCATCAAAACAAATAAGATATTATTATTACTCTATCTCCAATTCCCTCTTATCTCTCATTATCTGTCTCATCTCAATCTCTCCCATTTTCTTTAGTTTCGTAACAAAAATATTTTAATAAATGATCACGCTTTATTTGACCTGAAAAAATCACGCTATTGAAATTTTAAGAATTTAGATATGATTTCAACCACTTAAATTTATTTATGGGTTAAGGGGCAAACTAACCTTAAACATTTCTCAAAAGTGCATCCACCACCATAATTTTTTTTTGTGCAAAAGTAACCATAAACTTTTAAAAATGGTACAAAAGTAACCATAAACTTTCAAAAAAGGGGTAAAAGTGACATTACCGTTAACGACCTTTTATGCAAAAGTTTTTAAGGTGCAAAAATACCCATAAACTTTTCTCAAAAGTACACTCACCACCATAAAATTTTTTGTGGGTGCAAAAATAACCATAAACTTTCAAAAATGGGGCAAAAATGGAAGTTCTCCTACTGTGTTCAAATGTCATCTTTCGATTGTTCTAAGTTCAGGAAAACAGCATCTCGACTTGTCCACCATGCCAAACCAAAAATTGAAAAACTGATCTTCAATGAAGATGACGTCGTCATTCTACTCTCATCAACATGCAGTAAATGAAATTGTTGATATCAATAGTGTCATAAACGCAGTTGCCAAAATTGTTGATGGGGAAAGATCTCAACAATTCCATTTACTGCACATCAGTGAAAGCAGGATAGCGATGTCATCTTCATTGAATATGGGTTTTTCAATTTTTGGCTTGAAAACATCATAGTGGACAAGTCGATGTGTTTTTTTCCTGGACTTAGAACAATCAAAAGATTACATTTGAATCCAGAAAGATAACCGTAATTTTTGCCCTATTTTTGAAAGTTTTTGGCTATTTTTGCACCAAAAAAAAAGTTTATGGTGGTGAGTGCACTCTTGAGAAAAGTTTATGGGTATTTTTTCCCCTTAAAAACTTTTAAATAAACGGCTATTAACGGTAGTGTCACTTTTGCCTCTTTTTTAAAAGTTCATAGTTACTTTTGTACTATTTTTAAAAGTTCATGGTTATTTTTACACACACAAAAATTTATGGTGGTAAGTACACTTCTGAGAAAAATTTAAGGATAGTTTTACCACTTAATCCTTTATTTATATATATTTTTGTATTTGATAAAATCGTGGAGTCAGAGTGTAAGACGCCTCTCGTATATTTTCCAAGGACAATCTTACAGCGCCACGAAACTCGAAGAAACCAAAAGGAAACCTAGGAACAGGAGTTTAGGTATGAACTCATGCGGCTAAATCTCCCTCATCGGCTCTGCATCACTCAATGGCCGGAAAGGAGTGTTCTTTCCTCCTCCTTCTGCCCAGTTTCTGTAAATCAAACAACTTCTTACAGCAGCATTATAAGAGCAGGCATGAGAAATCAGAAAGGTTACCACGCATTCGAGAAATCGTACATGTTTGTAAACTATCTACTTTTGGACGGAGAAATAGACGAAAACGGGGTGGTTTCACCCTTGCCCTTCCGAGTGTTGCTTAGCTTCCTTGCCATTGGCTCCAGCTGTTCTACCCGCCGTCAGCTCCTCACCTTCTTCAACATCGATTCCGTCGATCGTCTCAACTACTTCGCCTCTCTAATTTCCGACGACATCTTGGCCGATGGTTATTCCGCTATTGGCCCTCGTATTCGTTGCTCCAATGATAGCTTATGGTTTGACCAATCCTTCACTCTCAAGCCCCCTTTTAAACAGATTCTCGACTCTGATTATAGAGCCGTTCTGAACCCAGTGGACTGTCAGATTAGCAATGAAATTTCTGTCGCTAATCCATTGCAACGTGAATTATTTTTTTAAAAAATAATTTAATTATCCCTAAATCTGGAATTTAGAGAATTAGAGAAAAATAATTTAATTAAATGGATTGTAAATAAAAACAATTTCAAACCAATTTATAAAATGGTAGCAAGTTAAAAACTACAAAGCAACAAAAGTACTCAAGTAAAAATGTATATAATGTATCTAAACAAACCACACAAATGTTACAATGTAATCAAACAACCTAGTAACTATCCTATTTTACGGTGTGCTATCATTAGCGTCGTGAGCTTCGATGTTTCAATTGTTGATAGCTACAGAGAATTTTTGCTCAAGTGCTCCCAACATAATTAAGATAATTTCATTATGTTGCTCAACTGTTTCTTCCCCACTGCTTCACCTATAGCAATTTATAAAGAAGTATTAAATCATGTATTAAAAAAACAATGAGTACATTTCAAAATAAATTCTTACTAGCCTTCTCACAATTGCTTGAACTTGGAAAAACTATTATCACATAACATAAATGATATCAACATCTAATATCTATATTAACCCATTTTTTTATAGCACAATCATACTGATGTATCAGTTCCTAATTCCCTTTATTCTATTACATGTATCAAACCTCCTTATAATTAACTTACTACCAGCCATCTAAAACTAGTTATCTGTTTGTATCAAACCTCCTTATAATTACATGTAAAGAAGAAGTTTTTCGCATTTTATATATAAAATACACACATCTAAAACTAGCAAACAGCAACATATTGAAAAGTGCATAACGCATAATACAACAACATATACACACATGTACCTTTTTTAAATGGCAGGCTTCCTCTTCCTTTTCTGTTAATTCCAAAGCTATGTTGATACCACTCTGCTCCAAACTTGCCAACTGGTAATGGTCTCACAAAAATCTCAACAAGTAGGCCTGCTCCCAAAGAATCATTGAGAAATTTCACATTTAATGTTTCTTTTCTTGAGTGAAAGATGAAATTTTTTATTAAACCAAATGAGAAGACTTCTCAAGTAAAAATTTAGTTGAGGAAACTGAATGAGAAGACTTGTATAAATCCAAATACATATAATGCACATTGATGAAAATTACTAAAAAGAAAAGACAAAAAACATCAAAAGGAGGAGGATAACTCAAATACCAGTAGTAAGTAGATCATGTGGTGTTCTCAGCTTCTGATTTCTGTTGTTTCCTCCTGAATTCTTCAACTCTAACTATTGATCACCATCTTAGAATCTGTCCATTTCAAACAAAAAACAAATAAATGATAAGGTTACCATTTAACCATATAGGCAGTGGAAACAAAGAATGTCCTATATACGTAAAAAATCCACACATGCACTAGAAGAAACTAATGACGAGAAAGTTTTAAAATTTAACCATCAATTTATTTGCATGTATGCCTTTACATCAATTTTTCAATTAATGGTTTCTATCATGTCTTATCCCATCAAGATATATCCCTATGTCCCAATCTGTCCATTTTAGTATAGTATTAGACCTGTATCATTTCAAAACAAATATCACAGCAGCAATAAAGCAGCTAATACTGGAACTGCACATGCAATAAGCCAAACAAAAACAAAAGTAGCTCCTATAATGCTCTCCGCTCTTTGGACTTGAGCACAACATATGGCCATTATTTTCCCCACATCAATTAAGTGTCAAGAAAAAGTTTTGGCATCTCAATGACCATCCAATACATTCCCTTCTGAGATACTTATCTAAGATCCAAGATCAGGATGAATATTGGATAAAGCCAGCCACTTTGTTTATCATGCATCTTTCACCAACAATTTGAAGATGACAACATAAGATATAAAGTTATGATTGTGGATATATATATCCAACGCTGGAATAAAGAATATTTTGCTCAAGTGAGAACACCTTCTGGGGGAAAAGAACTCTCACCTTCTGGGGGGAAAAGAACTCTTTTAACATTAAAACCATGAATAGCAGTTGCAACTGGCATGCAATAGTTCCCAACTTATTTTTCAATTTCCTTTCCTTTTTTCATGATATTCTGACAACATTAGCTACTAATTCAAGTGAACGCACCCCTTAGCACAGAGAAAGGCATCTAATTGATCCCATAGATCTTTTAGTATTTGAACCATGTCAGACAAGCACTAAAAAAACAGAGGACTCAATAAATTCATAGAAAATGCCATTGCTAATTGTAGAACCAAAGATGATAAAGTGCGATATTTAGTACTATACTAAACAGAAGCATGCTCATCAGCAAGTAAAAAGAACATAACTAAACCCTAGAAAAGACAGTAAAAAAATTAATAAACGAGAAAAAATAGTGTTAAACAAGAGAAAGAGGGGGAGAGACCCGAGGCGGATGACTGGCGACTGTGGAAGAGCAACGAAATAGATGAAAGCTACAAATGATCTCAGAATGCAATGGAAACTAGCGGTGAGAAAGGAGGATTTAGGGTTCGAAGGTGGATATAAGGGGTGGACAGTTTCAGTGACTGAAGCAGGGACTTATGGCATGTAAATGCATAATAGAGGACGAAGATCGAAGAGGAGGATGGAGAATAAGGTTTCGACGGTGAAGGAGAGGATTGCCGGAGGTGTTGCTCGGCGATCTGGATGGAGAAGAAGGAAGCTAGCGGTGACGGTGTATGGGCTAGGGTTTGACAACAGAGAGTGTAGAGAGTTTGAGATAGATCAAATGAAGGTAAATGAGGATAAGTGAAAAGGAATTAGGAGGAAATTAGGGTTGGAGGGAAATCAGTCAAATCACTAAATAGAAATGAATTTTGAATTTTAAAAATGAATTCAACAACAAAGTAGAAAAAATAGGATTTTCCAAAAATTGAATATATATGGAATAAATATTGTAAAATTTAACTTAATATATTTATTAAGAAAATTGTGGAGGTTAATAAAAGGAACTCTTGTTTAAAACTATGGTACATTTTTGTTGTTACAGTGGTCGTTAATATATTTTTTAATCAGAAAATGATAGTTAATATATTTAAATTATACAAGAATTAAATGTTGTTTTATTGTGTATCAAAAATAAATTTTGTTTTATTAAATACTAATACTGATATGTGTGTGCACACTAACCTACAAACTATACCCAATTACGCGAGGAAAAATATGGTAAGGTTTTTTATGAATTTTTCTTATGTGAACAAAAAATGGTTGAAAGTGAAGGAGTCATAAATTAATTGAAGGATATTGGAAAACTAAGCCTTGGGTGGCATGAGGATGAATAATTACAAAACTTTTATAGGTATTGAAAATAAAGAATGTCCTATATAAGTAAAAAAAAAAAAAATTCTAGACATGCACTAGAAGAAACTAATGACAAGAAAGGTTTAAAATTAACCATCAATTCACTTGCATGTATGCCTTTATGTCCATTTTCTGTCGGTTCTTATTCCATTAACATATTGTTCATTATACAATTCTTTCTTCATTTATTATGTTAATTTTTAAACAAGTGTAGTCCATTTATTATGTTAATTTTTAAACATTAAATATTAGACTAGACCTATATTTTGAAATAGCTAGGTCAAGTTGCAAGATTAAACTTTTTTTCGATACAATTATAAAATCGAACTTATACTGTAAATCAAATGAATATTTAATTGCACATTGATAAATAGATGTAGTAGTAATTATTCATGTGTTTTTATGTATTTTTTGAAATCGTAAAATGCATTATTACAATTTGTCACAAATTTTATATTTTATAAATAAAATCCTATGATTTAATTAGCATAAAACTCAAGAAATAAGTTGTGCTATTTATATTTTAGAAATTAGATCATGAGTTGTTATGAATTTTATCTTTTACATATTAGTGTTCTTTGTTTTTATTTTTATTTAATTTTAATTTATGAATTTCATAACTATATATAGTATCCAAAACAATTATTGTAGTTTCATTTCGTTAACGAAATCATATTAGTAGCATTGATAAATGAATGTAAGAATAAATTGATTACAATCTAATAAAGTTTGAGAAATTAGTACTACTACTATTAATTATTTATATTTTTAAAACAATGAATGGTTATATTCAAAAAAGTTCATACGCGCGCATGCTTTACAACATTTTTCTTTTTAAAATTCATTAATCATTGACTTTATTATTTGTTTTGGCCACACACACTCACTTCGGAACATTTTTTTTTTTAAAATTCATTAGTCATTGACTTTATTATTTGTTTTGGCCTATTGATTACAAGGAGCAGATTTTCTTAGAATTATTTCTCTCATTTTCTTCTCAGAATTCCTTTGCACTCTTAGATCAAAAAATAGATTGTTTAAATTTAATATTTTGTAAAACTATTATTATAGTGTTTTATAAATTACTTTTTTTTATTACTTTTGTTTGTTTTGCAATTATAAATGGTGTAGATCAGATTTTCATAGTTTAAATTTATTTATTTATGTTTAACATGATAGTTTTATAAAATATTAAATTTGGACTATCTATTTTTTTTAATCTGATGATGGAGATGAGATTCTGAGGGAAAAAAAAAGAGAAAAAGGATTATGAGAAAACCCAGACCCATTGATTATCACTTTGATCCTATTTATTTGCACTTAAAGAAACTAATGATAAAAAAGTTTTAAATATTTAACGATCAATTCACTTGGATACATGCATTTATATCCATTTGACGATTTATGGTTTCTATCATGTCTTATTCCATCAGCATATTGTTCATTACACAATTATTCTTTCTTCATTTATTATGTTAAATTTTAAAAATTCTTACTTCATATATTATTTCTTTATTGTTTAGCTAATATGAAGTCACATGATGAATCCATTTTAATGATATACGAATGTGTTTCCTAAGAATTCGTCTCCATGATGTCTCAACAAGTTTTAAATAATTATATTATAATTTATTCTCTGAATGATGAAAATTTGAAAATTTCAAATTAGCGACGGAAATAGTGACAGATTAGAGACAGAAATAATTATTGATGGATATTAGAGACGGAATAGTGACGGAATTATTTTCCATCTCTAATTTTTTGTCAAAAATCTAGAAAAAATTATCCCCAAAATTAGTAACGAAATTTGTGATGGAATAGCAACAAAATTTTGAGATGAAATTTTTTTCCATCACTAATTTTTTGTCAAAAATTTGAAATAAATTATCCCTAAAATTAGCGACGGAATTTGTGACGGAATAGTGAAGGAATTTGCGACGGAATTTAGTGATGAAATTTTGTGACGGCTTTGAGACGGATTAGCGATGGAAATTAGAGATGGAATATTTTTCGTCTCTAACCTAGCCCTAAATGAATTTAGCGATGGAAATTAGCGACGGAATTATTCCGTCACTAATTTCCATCGCTAATCTATCTCTAACGTTAGCGATGAATTTATTGATGGTTTAGAGACGGAATAGCGACAGTATTAATTCCGTCGCTAATTTTCGTCTCTAATTCTCTGTTTTTTTATAGTGTAAATACTAAAGTCTAAATTTAAGCCAATACTTTTAACAAATTTCTAATGAGGCCATTAAGGATTTCTAAATGTTTGAAGGAAATAGGTGGTATTTCCTTTTTCCTCAACAGCAACAATTCAATTCTTCAATTATTATAACCATCAACATATTACACATCTTCGTTCAAATCAGTAGAATCATTTATAGACTAGAACATATTGGCCAACAAAGAAAAAAATCAATTTGCCCTCCTACAGTTTCATCATTGATATATATATAAATTCAATAATTGAATGGATGCTTTCAGATTGCCGAAAATAAAACTTGTTTTAGAAATATGGAATATACTTTCTTAATTTGTTCTTGATTTATAGACACAATCATGACCGACTCTACATAATAAACGAGTTTCTCAATCGAACTAGCCGTGAAAAATTGAGTGACTATATGCTTTGGCCCCAAAAGAGAGTATGAAACAGCACTTTGCCGCGTAAATTTCCAGATTTTCTTGGATAATTTAACATTGACGAAGGGGAAGCAATAGATAATGCTAGAGGAGGTCGTCGTTACTATGGAGGCCGCCGTAGAAAGAGAGAAGGATGGCGAAGGAAGAGGCACTCTGATTGAGGACTATGTAATTAAATGTGCTATAGCCAGTTTAATTTGATTCCATGAGTGATTTGACAATAGTAACATGGTTGTTCATTTGAGGGCGACAGTCGTCTTGCACGGCAACGTGGATCATGTGTTGATTCTCCACGTCTTCCTTGATCTTTATTTGTCTCATTCTCTTCTTCCTCCTAGAGTTTTCAGATTTCGCTAGCGACCGTGATAGCATCTCGGTTTTCTCGCGCTGTCGCAGCTCCGGTGGCACGTGAATTTGGGTCTCTATTATTATCACTAGTACAGAAAAGGGTTTTTAGATTGGTTAAAATCGACTTTTAGATCGGTTTTGGATCCGGTCTTGATACAACCAGTTTTAAAAGTATGTCATTTTTAAGACCGGTTTTAAAACCGGTCTTAAAAGTCTAACTTTTAAGACCGGTTATCTTAATAACCGGTCTAAAAGTAACAATTTTAAGACCGATTGTCATGAGCACCGGTTTTAAAAGACCTCTGGGGGAAGGGGTTTTAGAGAAATTTTTAAGACTGGTTGTTAAAAATAACCGGTCTTAAAAGTAATTTTAAGACTGGTTCTAAAACTAACCGGTCTTAAAAATTTTAATTTCAAGACCGGTTCTTTTTAACAACCGGTCTTAAAAGTGTTATTTTTGTTTTTTTTTAAATGTGTGTGATTAGGTTTTTACCAGAACGCATCCTTGAATTGCTACCTGCAATGCCATACTTGTTAAGTGCCATATGGTGTTCAGTTTGCTTCCACTTACAATGTCTTTTTGCTTTAACTTTCCACTTACCATTTCCTTTTGCTTTATCTTTCCACTTACCAGTTCCACTTACAATGTTCAGTAGGCATAAATGAATTCAACCATGTCATATATATCATGCAACCAACAAGCTAGTGAATTCATCAAAATATACAAAAATCATCTTAAAACCAACAAACATGTCAAATCATGCAACCAACAATATTTGCACCCAATTAACCACCATGTCAATTCATCAATATACAGAAAACAATTCCTCAGTTTTATAAGAACTCACTGTTGTAAAAGTTCATAAATGAATTCAGCACAACATTTGCGAATGTGCTCAATATCTTCTTCTGGAAAAGGGTCAACAAGTTCAAACATCTGAAACACCAAAGCCAGGCAAAACATTAAACTCACCAATGCTTCTGGAGTAGTCCGAAGCCGTCTAAATTCTTGCCAAGTCTGTTCGTCAATAAAAGAATACTGATCGCACGGATTAGGAAAAGGTTGACCTTCTTCCACCTCGATATGCACGTAATTGTTGGCTAGATTTGTCTTAAACTTCCTCTAGCGTTCATCACAATACGTCATTGTTGTTAGATCCCAAGTTTTGATGATAACAAAAGACAATTGTGTGCAAATCATAGTTTTATAAGTCTAAGGAATATTTACAAAGTTACCAAATGCATATGGCAAAGTTCTGTGGTGCCTGCTGTCAAATTTAACTGATGTACTCGAGCATAAGACTAGCACTCGAGCATAGAACTCTTTTATGCTCGAGCAGATGCGAGTGATAGCCAGAAAGTGTTTGCCCGAGAGCATGCTACTGTCATTTTTACTGATTCACTCGAGCACTGGAGATAGCACTCGAGCAAAAGAGTCTTTCTCACTCGAGCACATGCGAGTGAGGGACTGCGAGTGCTTGGCCGAGAGCAATTCCTGTTATCCTTCTTTGATGCACTCGAGCAGTAAGATCAATACTCGAGCATGAAGCTTCCTTGTACTCGAGCATTAGCGAGTAAGGGACTACAAGTGCTTGGCCGAGAGTCATGAAGGTCAGAGAAGCACAAGTATGCTCGAGTGAGGCTTCATATGCTCAAGTGACACATCAGCACTCGCGAGTGAGAAATCTAACTCACTAAATTTCTGATGCAAGTGCTGATCACAGCAGTATATTATATGAGAATATCCTTCTCACTCGAGCAGGAGTATGTGTGCTCGAGTGAGGGCCCACATCACCTTCGAGTGCAAAATCTAACTCTTGCTAAAATGATATGCGAGTGCTGTCTAGAGAAGAGTCTCCTAGTGTAAAATGCAAGACCACTTGAGCAGAAGGAGTTGTGCTCGAGTGAGGCCCCACATCACTCGCGAGTGAGAAAATTATCTCTCTGAAATCCTATGCGAGTGCAAGTACAAAATTGAAGAACAAGGAGAAAAATAGCGAGTTCACTCGAGTGAGCCTATCCATGCTCGAGTGATACTCTGCCAGAACACCAAATGCACCAAGTCTCACAGCGTTCAATCCGAATATGTTTTAATGTTATTTATTTATCTTATCATCACTTATTATTATAATTTAACATCATTTTGAATGTTTTATAAGTGTGATACAGGAGGATGAACGTTGAAATAAACAGACATGAAAGAAGTCAAACAACGGCAGACAACATCACGACAAGCACACACCTACTACATTCAAAGTTTTCAAACGTGCGCATGCCGTTCCACAGTAACATGCCCTACTCCACAATGATCGTTATTCAAACGGGCAAAACTGAACATCTATAAATACAGAGTTCCAGAGAGATCGAATATAACAACGAAGCACAAGAATTCACAATCAAATTCACGAGCCTCTGTTATTCATATCTTCTCTTTATTCATATCTTCTCTGTATTCATATTGATTATCATTGTTTATCATACTTGCTCTGTAAGAGAGTCTATATACATTTCAAATTATATTTTCATTTGATCTCAAGGTATTGGGACCTTGAGAGGGTAGATATCCTTACGAGAGAAGCAGTTAAGAGAATTCCTAGTTAAACCTTCCACTCATACGACTTATAAGGTACAAGCAGTAGAGAACGTTACTGCTCGTAAGACTTACAGTGGTGTAAGCAGGAGAGAACGTTGCTGCTCATAAGACTTGTATACGTAAGCAAGTGGGAAAGGTTATAGGTTGTTTTTCTGCACATAAGACTTGTCGTAAGGGGGAGAGAAATTTCTTAGTGTGAGAATATTTCTGCTAGTAGTCCGTTCAGGACAATTGTTGTTTTGTGGCATTCTGAGAGCCCATTGAATCTTGGAAGATTAGTGAAAATCTCAGTAGATCTTGAACTCTGAGGACTGGACGTAGCCTGGTTTTTAGGCCGAACCAGTATAACTCTCTGTGTTCTAATCTTCTCAACTCTACTATGTCTACTACTATTTTCTTATCACCACATCAAGCGAAAAATTTATCACATCACCCAATTCACCCCCTCTTGGGTGAAGCTTGCCTCTTTCATTTGGTATCAGAGCAAGGTCTTCTCTGAAGAGCCTAACAACTTGAGAAGGATCCAATAAATGGCAACAATGGGTGAAAACATTCTTCCAGATGGAGCTTCAATCACTAGACCTCCTGGTTTTGCTGGAGAACATTTTTCGTTCTAGAAAGCTAAGTTCAGAGTGTTCGTGATGGCTAACGAGTACGGTTTATGAAATGTAATACAAGATGGTGACTATGTTCCAATGAAGAAAATCGAAGATAGAGTCGTTAAGAAGAGCCCAGAGGAGTTTGACGAGAATGATAAAAGGTTAGTAACATTAAATAGTAAAGCTATTTTAATGATACAAAGTGCTCTCAGTCAAAAGGAATATTTTCAAATATGTACTCTACCAACTGCCAAAGATATGTGGGATGTTCTTGAAATCGCTCATGAAGGTACATCCAGAATCAAAGAAAATAGAGTCAATACTCTAATTACAGAGTATGATCTATTTCGTATGAAACCTGGAGAAGGAATATCAGAATTTGAACTCAGGTACACTCATCTTGTTAATCAATTATCTGCACTTGGAAAATCTTTTGATCAAAATTCCCAGGTAAGAAAGATTATTAATATTCTTACAAAAGAATGGGAAGCGAAGGTGATAGCTATTGAAGAAGCTAAAGGAGAGTCAATGAGATCCGTAGCGGCTCTCTTTGGTAGTCTTTCCGAGTATGAAGGAAAGTTGAAATTCAAGAAGGAACTAGAAGAGTTCGATGACAAAAAGAAAAAGGGAGTTGCACTTAAGGCTATCAAGGAAGGAGAAGAGTCTTCCGAAAATGAAGATGTCCCTAATGATGATGAAATGGGAATGATCGTGAGAAAATTCAAGAGATTTTATAGAAGAGGTCAAAGAACTTTAAAAATTATCAAGGTGGACCAAGCAAGAAAGAAAACAAAGAGCAACAGATAGTATGCTATGAATGTAGGAAACCTGGACACATCAAATCTGAATGCTTCAGAAACAAAGACAAAAAGAAGCAGAAAAAGAAGGCATATATATCATCCATCTGGGGTGATAGTTCGTCAGATGAAGAAAGCGACAATGATGAAGTAGCAAATCTATGCTTGGTTGCCAAAGAAGAAGAATCCGATTCTGAGGTAAGTGATTCTAAACCTACTTATGATGAATTGTTATCTGAATATAATGCATTGCATACAGAATTCATCAAGGTAGCTAAAGAAATGGTTAGTTATAAGAAGAAAGTGAAAGAATTAGAAAATACTGTTATATCATCATGTGAAATATGTGAGGAGAAAGATAAGAAAATAATAGATTTAACGACAATCGTTGAAAAATTTACTAAGGAAAGTGAAACTCTTAAAGTTATTCTAAATTCTCAGAAAGTTTCATTTGATAAATTTGGAATTGGATATAAGTTTGATCATGATAAAAATAGAGGAAATAAGAAGAATAGCAGTAGAACATATCTTAAATATTTCAGGAATTCTGTGCATACATCAAATCCTTTCGCATCATGTAGCTATTGTAATAGGAAAGGACATTATACTTCATCATGCTATTTTAAGAGAGGACAAGTTATTGGCACATATAAATGGGTTCCGAAAGGAACACATGCATCACATACTAACCACAAAGGACCCAAGAAAGTGTGGGTACCTAAAACTTGATTATCTTACTCTAGGTATGTCTCAAAGCATCACGAGCAAACAAGTGGTATATTGATAGTGGATGTTCGAGACACAATACTGGTGACAAAAATAAGTTCACCATGCTGGAAACCAGAGAAGGAGGAAAGGTAACATTTGGAGGTAATCAATCTGGACGTATTGCTGGAATTGGTGAAGTGGGAAAATCCGATGGTGTTCAAATCAATGAAGTATACTATGTTGAAGGATTATGCCACAACCTCTTGAGTGTAAGTCAAAGCACTGACAAAGATAACTGTGTAATCTTTGACTCAAAAGAATGCTTGATAGTAAACAAGAAAGATCTGCCACTAAACAAAGAATCTATCAAGGCAAAGATCCGAGCTCAAAGGGACGGTAACTGTTATACTATTGATTTAAATTCAAATTCTTCTGAAAATTGTTTTCTTAGTAGATCAGAGGAAAGTTGGTTATGGCACAAGCGTCTGGCTCATGTCAATATGAATCAACTTAACAAACTGATTAGAAAAGATTTAGTTGTTGGTCTTCCAAAACTTAAATTCAAAGATAATATGATTTGTGAAGCATGTCAAAAAGGCAAACAAACTAAATCTTCATTCAAAACAAAGTATGAGATTTCTACTTCCAAACCTTTACAATTACTTCATATGGATTTGGTAGGTCCGGCAAGAGTAAAAAGTTTTGGAGGAAATCTATATACTTTAGTGATTGTTGATGATTTTACAAGATTTACATGGACTATATTTATTGCGTCAAAAGACGAAACATTTATTGAATTTATTACGTTTGCTAAAAAGGTCCAAAATGAGAAAGGTATTTCTATTATATCTATTAGGACAGATCATGGAGGAGAATTTGATAATCAACTATTTGAATACTACTGCAACAATGAAGGGATAGATCACAACTTCTCTACACCTAGAACACCCCAACAAAATAGAGTAGTAGAAAGAAAGAACAGAGTCCTTACAGAAATGGCAAGAGCAATACTTAATGAAAAAGAAATGTCACAAGTGTTCTGGGCAGATGCAATGAGTACTGCATGCTACATTTCAAATCGAGCATATATTCGCAAGTCACTTGGAAAGACACCATATGAACTCTACAAGGGAAGAAAGCCAAATCTTGCTCATCTACACATCTTCGGGTGCAAGTGCTTCATTCATAACAACGGTAAAGAGAATTTAGGTAAATTTGATTCAAAGTTTGATGAAGGTTTATTTCTAGGATATTCTAATAGAAGTAAAGCTTATAGAGTTTTCAATAAAAGAACATGTACAGTTGAAGAATCTATTCATGTTGTGTTTGATGAACTTGATTCTCAGACAAAACATATTGATGAAGAAGAAATGGACTTGATAAAGAAAAACAAAAATATTTCAAAACAAAATAATTTTGAAACAAATGATTTTCAAAATATAGAAGATGTTGATGATCATGCTCAACCAAAAGCATGGAGACATATTAAAGATCATCCAATTGATCAAGTAATTGGAGATATTCACGAAGGTGTCAAAACCAGAAATAGAATCCTCAATGAGGTAACTTTCTCTGCTTTTATTTATGAAATTGAACCTTCTAATATGGAAGAAGCCTTATCTGACAATGATTAGGTGATTACTATACAAGAAGAATTAAATCAATTTCAAAGAAATCAAGTTTGGGACTTGGTTCCTCGACCTAAAGATCATACGGTTATAGGGATCAAATGGGTTTTCAAAAACAAACTTGATGAATCAGCAATCATTGTGAGAAACAAAGCGAGATTGGTGGCCAAAGGTTATAATCAAGAAGAAGGTATTGATTATGAGGAAACATATGCCCCAGTGGCAAGATTGGAAGCAATACGAGTACTCTTAGCATTTGCATGCAATAAAGGCTTTAAACTTTATCAAATGGATGTGAAAAGTGCTTTTCTAAATGGTTATATTATGGAGGAAGTATATGTAGAACAACCTCCTGGTTTTGAAGATGAAACAAAGCCTGATCATGTTTTCAAACTTAAAAAAGCTTTATATGGTTTGAAACAAGCACCTAGAGCTTGGTATGAAAGGCTAAGTAAGTTTCTTCTTGATCAAAATTTTGTCAGAGGAAAAGTAGATACCACTCTTTTCATCAAACATAACAAAGATGATATTCTAATTGTTCAAATTTATGTTGATGATATTATTTTCGGTGCTACTAAAGAATCTATGTGTCAAGAATTTTCTAAGATTATGCAGGGAGAGTTTGAAATGTCTATGATGGGAGAATTGAACTTCTTTCTTGGACTTCAAATCAAACAAAAGAAGAATGGTATATTTGTGTCTCAAACAAAGTATTTGAAAGAGTTGTTGAAGAAGTATGGATTAGATAATGCTAATGGAGCTGATACTCTAATGAGTTCTACAACCTTATTGGATGCTGATGTTAAAGGTCCTAGCTTCAACATTACTAAGTATAGAGGAATGATTGGTTCATTACTCTATCTTACAGCAAGCAGGCCAGATATTCAGTTCAGCGTTGGAATGTGTGCGAGGTATCAATCCGTTTCTAAGGTATCGCATGCAGAGACAGTGAAAAGAATCTTCAAATATCTAGGAGACACTTCAGAACTTGGCTTATGGTATCCAAAAAGAGGAAACGAGTATTTGATGGCATATTCAGGTTCAGATCATGGAGGATATAAAACTGACAGAAAGAGTACTAGTGGTCAATGTCAATTCCTTGGAGGCTCTCTGGTATCATGGTTCAGCAAAAAGCAGAACACAGTTTCATTATCCTCGACTAAAGCTGAATATATAGCTGTAGCAAGTTACTGTTCTCAAGCATTATGGTTGAAACAACAACTTCAAGATTTGGGGATATACCTAAATGAGATTCCCATTTATTGTGACAACACTAGCACCATAAGCTTAGCCAAAAATCCTGTACAACATTCAAGGACCAAACACATAGACATTCGACATCACTTCATTCGAGATCATGTTCAAAAGAAGGATGTCAAAGTAGAATTCATACCAACTCATCTTCAACTTGCTGACATTTTCACAAAGCTAATAGCTAAAGATCAGTTCCTATATATTCAAAGAGAATTTGGAATGGTTAATCCCAATGAGTTGTAAGTTTTCTTGTTAACTATCTTAATTAAATGTGTTTTTGATGATAACCATATTGACTTTGGCATCGAAGTATTAAAAAATTGTTTTGCAGGTTTGTCACTCGAGCACAGAAAGTGTCACTCGAGTGACAAGCTATGCTCACTCGAGCAAGTTAATTATGCTCAAGCACAACACCATTGAAAATACACTATTTCTTAGCATGTAGAACAGGGGTTAACAGAGGAGATAAAAACACCAAGAGACTACTGAAATGCAACAGTGAAAATTGAGCTCACTCTGGTAAGAAGGACTCTCACTCGAGCATGATATGAACATGCTTGTAGTGAAGAATGTGTACTCGAGTAGAAAGGAGGAACTTCTTTCAAGAGTCTACCAAATGCATGGTTACTCAAATGATTTTGGAGGATTTGAGTACAAAGATGAAAAATATAGCAAGAAATCCATAAACCAGGTACGCTTTTACATGTTTTATCAAAATTGTTTGAATATCACTCAAGCACAGCATGAGCACACTCGAGCACAGTATGAACATCACTCGAGCACTAGGGTTTCTACTCGAGCACTGTCACTTATATCAGTTACGCGATAGCTCAAACCGTCGCACTTCCTGCTCTCACTCAAGGTGTCTCGTCACTCGAAGGTTACACCTCTTCATCTCCAACCATTTCTCATCAATCAAACGTATCCATTTGCTTCAAATCACCGTTACAACTCTTCAACCCTCTTTAAAAGGTGAGATTTATCCTCTATTTCTCTCATTCGGTGCCCTAAGCTTCTGCATTTTTCTTCTCTATTCTCAGAAAAATCTGAGAGTCTTGTTTCTTCCACTTTTGTTTCTAAAGTGGCTAGAACCAAAATGCCTGCTATTTCTCAAAGATCTCACTCACCTTCTCCCACTCATTCTGCTGCTAGTGCTTTTGCAACCCCGGTACCAACTCCTTCATCTCCTAAAATGTCTTCTTCATCTACACCTCCTCCTCCTAAACCCAAAACCAAAAAGAGAACTCTAGCTAAGAAACCTCATCCTAAGCCTCAAATAGCAAAGAAGGTTCAACCTCCTCAAAAGAAACCAAAGGGTGTGGTGTTCAAAGAACCTGTGGTTACCCGGTCTCAATCCAAAGAGGTCCAAGGAAAAGGGAAGAAGAAGGAAACTGAGCAACCACAACAATCCTCTTCTTCCTCCGATGACACATTCAACATGCAACTTCGGGAAGCAATGGAGAGGTCAAAACTTGAAAAGTTGGTTGGGAAAATTGCTTCTCAAGCCGGTGTCTCAAGTTCACATCATGGTGGGAAATCCAGTACGGCTGCTTCAGGGGTACCTTCTGCCTCACAAGTTCCAGAGGATGATCACGCTACAAGTCCTCCTGAAGGTTTCAATGTTGAGGAATTAAAGGCACTACCACAGAAGGTATTTGATTCTGAGTTTGCACATAGGCATTTCTGTCCTGTAGTTTATGTGGACTTAGAGTACTTGAAGACGGATTGTAATTTGGATTTATCTCCTTATCTTGGTTTCTATGCTCCCTGGCTAAACATTCATATTCCATATTCACCCTTTGTTGTGAAACCCTTTTACTGCAACATGAAAACCCATAACATTAAGTCTAGGGCTGGTCAATTGATTGAGGAAGCAGTATCCACTACTATTAGAGGTCAATTCATTATGATATCTGCTAAGATTATTAATGACTTCCTTGGGTATGTTGCACCACTTCCAGATCCACCCACTTTCTCAGCCAATGAAGCCTTCCGGCTTTTGAGACCAAAAGACCCTGTAGGCCCCCTTAATTTTAAACCTATTGACATGCCTGATCCTCACAGAGCCCTTCACTATATATATTCCGGGAGCATAGTTAACAAGTCCAAAAACTTTACCCATTTTGCTCAAAAGGATTATTACATGTTGGCCTCCTTCCTAGCCAGTCAACAAAGGAATGTAGGGGAGATTATTTTCAATGAGATGAGAAAATTTCGATTTTCTTCATCAAAATCCGCGACCATACCATATCCTCAGATTGTATCTCTCATCCTTATGAAGAATAAGATATGGTATTTGGAAGGAACTGAGAGGGTGCTCATTTCAAGATTTGGCAAGACTCAGCTGACTCATATGAGTATCAATCTTCCAGTGAGTCGAACCAAGGCTACATCTCAGAGGAAAGCCACTCCATCCAGAGGTGATGAGGCTCAGTCATCTGCTCAAGGACAAGTTCCTTCTCCATCCTTCCTGAATGCTTCACTCTCTACTTATTTGACTGAAGTAATCAATCAAGCTGTGTCGGGCTTGAAGAAGGAGTTAGTAACTGAGTATGAGAAGTTGGTAGAAAAGATGGAGTTACAGGTCATAAAGTTGGTAGACAAGGCTAATACCAACTTCGACTTGATGTTCAAGACTCAGGATGACATGTCACAGAGGATAACTGATATGGAGATCTTCTTACTTCTCACTTTCCGACTGCATCTTCAGAAGTGCCACCTGAGACCACTCCTGCCTCAACCTCACCTCCTCATCCACAGACACATGTTTTCTTCACCGATCCAGACTCTAATGTTGATATCACCTATGATCGATCGCCTTCACCACCACCCTCAGCCTCTGTTCCATAGCCATCATCTCCACCCTTTGTACCAGTGCCAAATGACCCTTCTACTGCCATGGTACCCTTTGTCCCATCATCTGATATCACTTTCCCTCAACCCCCTTCTGATGTTGACAAAATGGGGAAGAAGGATGTGTGATGGTTTTCTGAGCTATCATGGGATGTATTGGGTGTTTGGGTAGTTTTTGTGTAATGGGGTAGGTTTATGATGATGTTATTGGGATTATGGTTGTATACGGGTTTTATAGGGAGTTTATGATTTATGCTGACCATTATATGTTTCTTAGTTTATCATTAATGGCCATTCTCATGTTATCAAGTTTTTTTGTTTAGTTTTGATTATTTCTGTGATACTATACTTATCTTGGTTATTAAGTGTTCAGTGGAAGAATTGCAGGGAACATATGTAGATAAGTACAAAAATCTGAATTTGAGTCTAAATCTTTGAGAAAATATGCATTTGGAAACATTGATGTTGTATTTTAAAATCTGTTCACTCTAATCAATATTTTTCTTAAAAACTCATCACAAAGGTTTTGTCATCATCAAAAAGAGGGAGAATGTTAGATCCCAAGTTTTGATGATAACAAAAGACAATTGTGTGCAAATCATAGTTTTATAAGTCTAAGGAATGTTTACAAAGTTACCAAATACATATGGCAAAGTTCTGTGGTGCCTGCTGTCAAATTTAACTGATGTACTCAAGCATAAGACTAGCACTCGAGCATAGAACTCTTTTATGCTCGAGCAGATGCGAGTGATAGCCAAAAAGTATTTGCCCGAGAGCATGCTACTATCATTTTTACTGATTCACTCGAGCACTGGAGATAGCACTCGAGCAAAAGAGTCTTTCTCACTCGAGCACATGCGAGTGAGGGACTGCGAGTGCTTGGCCGAGAGCAATTCCTGTTATCCTTCTTTGATGCACTCGAGCAGTAAGATCAATACTTGAGCATGAAGCTGCCTTGTACTCGAGCATTAGCGAGTAAGGGACTGCAAGTGCTTGGCCGAGAGTCATGAAGGTCAGAGAAGCACAAGTATGCTCGAGTGAGGCTTCATATGCTCGAGTGACACATCAGCACTCGCGAGTGAGAAATCTAACTCTCTCAATTTCTGATGCAAGTGCTGATCACAGCAGTATATTATATGAGAATATCCTTCTCACTCAAGCAGGAGTATGTGTGCTCGAATGAGGGCCCACATCACCTGCGAGTGCAAAATCTAACTCTTGCTAAAATGATATGCGAGTGCTGTCTAGAGAGGAGTCTCCTAGTGTAAAATGTAAGACCACTCGAGCAGAAGTAGTTGTGCTCGAGTGAGGCCCCACATCACTCGCGAGTGAGAAAATTATCTCTCTGAAATCCTATGCGAGTGCAAGTACAAAACTGAAGAACAAGGAGAAAAATAGCGAGTTCACTCGAGTGAGCCTATCCATGCTCGAGTGATACTCTGCCAGAACACCAAATGCACCAAGTCTCACAGCGTTCAATCCGAATATGTTTTAATGTTATTTATTTATCTTATCATCACTTATTATTATAATTTAACATCATTTTGAATGTTTTATAAGTGTGATACAGGAGGATGAACGTTGAAATAAACAGATATGAAGGAAGTCAAACAACGGCAGACAATATCACGACAAGCACACACCTACTACATTCAAAGTTTTCAAACGTGCGTATGCCGTTCCATAGTAACATGCCCCGCTCCACAATGATCGTTATTCAAACGGGCAAAAACTGAACATCTATAAATACAGAGTTCCAGAGAGATCGAATATAACAACGAAGCACAAGAATTCACAATCAAATTCACGTGTCTCTGTTATTCATATATTCTCTGTATTCATATTGATCATCAGTGTTTATCATACTTGCTCTGTAAGAGAGTCTATATACATTTCAAATTATATTTTCATTTGATCTCAAGGTATTGGGACCTTGAGAGGGTAGATATCCTTACGAGAGAAGCAGTTGAGAGAATTCCTAGTTCAACCTTCCACTCATAGGACTTATAAGATACAAGCAGTAGAGAACGTTGCTGCTCATAAGACTTACAGTGGTGTAAGCATGAGAGAACGTTGCTGCTCATAAGACTTGTATACGTAAGCAAGTGGGAAAGGTCATAGGTTGTTTTTCTGTACATAAGACTTGTCGTAAGGGGGAGAGAAATTTCTTAGTGTGAGAATATTTCTGCTCGTTGTCCGTTCAGGACAATTGTTGTTTTGTGGCATTCTGAGAGCCCATTGAATCTTGGAAGATTAGTGAAAATCTCAGTAGGTCTTGATCTTTGAGGACTGGACGTTGGCCTGGTTTTTAGGCCGAACCAGTATAACTCTCTACGTTCCAATCTTCTCAACTCTACTCTGTCTACTATTATTTTCATATCACCACATCAAGCAAAAAATTTATCACATCACCCAATTCACCCCCCTCTTGGGTGAAGCTTGCCTCTTTCAATTGTCTTGTCATACAAGACTTCACTCTCAGGAATGTCGTAAGTGAGCTGGATAGTTTCCTAAATATGTCGCTTCACACCTCTATTGACATTTCTCCACTGCTCTATCAAGATGTTAGGCTTGTTGCGTGCTAGGAGGCCGACAAAACTCCTATACCGTTGGGCATTAGGCCCGATGTGTTTCCAATATCTATCAAACTCAATCGGAATCTTTCCCCCGGTATTCCGATTGAGAGGAATGTCTCTCAATCGGGTGGCTCTCTTACCACTTCGTCTAGGCCGGTTACGTGGCTCATTGTGTTCCTGACTCGGAGTATTGCCAGGCTCGCTTTGATTTGGATTAGTTGGATCGGGAGTACCCTCACTAGGACGACTCATTGTCTAAAAACACTTTAAGAACACTATTTAAGGCAATTTTGCTACACTGTGCTTACTGTTATAACACGGCACTATCTACAAAGGAATCGTTCAAATCCAAGTTATGCAAACATGAACAAATAATTGCAATGAACAAGGTAAAGATTTTAAATTCAAATCGCAGGGCCGAATCAAAAGAAGGAAACCAGAAGCTACGAAATCAATATAACAGAAGCAACAAGCTTAAACCAAACAAAACAATATAACAGAAGCTATACCACTAGAAGCAACAAGCTTAAACTATAGTCTTCAATGTACTAGGATCAAAATCATCACTACGACTCTCAAAATCATCACTTTCAAATGGAATAATTAACCCAAGTCCACTAGAAGTAACAAGCTTAAACTATAGTCTGTAATGCAAATGGAAAACCACCAAAATAAACCCACGTCCTCAATTTCAGAATAATTCAACCGTACCTTAAACCTTTGCTTGAGGATCCTCTTATTCCTCTGGATTTAAACAGTCCTTGGCCACTTGCTGCAGGAATCGAACAAAGAAAATGGAGGATAAGTAATCTCACAATTTCAATGAAAAACCCAAAAACGAAATGGAAACACAAACCTGACAATAAAAACGAGGTTGAGAACGAAACCAATCGGAGGGAACAAACAACGATAGCTTTCCGACAATGAATTCAACAGTAAATCTCCGTTGACGGCGGCGAAGTTAAGGATGGAGAAGAGAAGGGGAAAGGAGGAGCTGCCGCGAACAGACGCAGGGGTTTCGCTGATGTGCTTGGGTCTTGAAATTAAATTTCAGAACTAAATTTAGGCGGGTTTTGAAATCCATGTCAGTTTTAAGACCGGTTGTCAATTAAAACCGGTATTAAAAATAACATTTAAGACCGGTTCTTTTTTAAAACCAGTCTTAAAATATATATTTAAGACCGGTTATTAATTAATAACCGGTCTAAAATTTTGAATTTTTAAGACCGGTTCTTATTTACAACCGGTCTTAAAAATAATAAACATTTTATTTTTATGATTGTCTTTAACTCAGATAATATTTTCTAGACCGGTTATTTTTAAAACCGGTCTAGAAAATATATTACATATTTTTATTTTTTTTATTGTATATATTTTAAGACCGGTTGTTTTGTAACCGGTCTAAAAATTATTTTTAAGACCGGTTGTTACTATAACCGGTCTTAAAAGTATTTTTAAGACCGGTTATATTAATAACCGGTCTTAATATTTCATCATAATTACAAAAATGCCACCGGTCATATTTTTAAGACCTTATCCGATGTAACCAGTCTAAATGTTCCCGTCTAAAAACCCTTTTCTGTACTAGTGTATTGTTCTAGATAAGCATGTTATTCCTCTCTTCTTCACATGGTTTCTCTTGGTTTATAAGGGCAAAGATCCAAGTGAGTTAATTGGCGGAGGTGTGGGAGGGAATTGGTTTCCATGCTCAGCATATTTGATGAGCATGGAGAGCTAGGAGATTCTGGGCCGTTGGATCTGATCTGGACGGCCCAGATCTGTTTTTATTAAAAAATCTATATTTTTTAATATCTTTTAATTAAACAGATCTAAGCCGTCCAAATCAGATCCGACGGCCCAAAATCTCCTAGCCCTCCATGCTCATCAAATCTGCTGAGAATGGAAACCGGGTCCCGTGGGGAGTGGGTGAGGCCGTGATGATGAGAGTAATGGTTACAATAAAGGGGGTGGAGAACTTGCTGAGGGGTGAAATCGACTTGATGATGGTGACAGTGATGGAGTTGGGGAAGAAGAGTAGAAGATGGTCAAAAAACAAAAAGAAAAAAGGTGACAGCAAGGAGGGATCTAGTTTCCCTGCTCATCAAAATGATGAGCAGGGAGAGCTAGTATGATCTGGACTGTCCAAATTAGATCTGGAGGGTCCAGATTTCATTTTTTTTAATTATGATTTTTAATTAGAAAAAATCATTTTTTGAAATAATGTTAGTTAAGAGATTATTTTTATTTTAGATTCTCTATTCTCTTCCTATTAAAATAATTTTTTTTTTTGAAAAAAAAAATAAAAAAAATGAAATATGGACCATCCAAATCTGATTTGGACGGTCCAATCATGCTAGCTCTCCCTGCTCATCATTTTGATGAGCAGGGAAACTGGATCCTAGCAAGGAGTCTACTTGAAACTCAGTAAAAACTCAGTTGTGATTTGTTGAATTATAAAGATTGAGTTACAACTTTAGTGAAACTATAAGCACTAAATAGTTAATTTCCTCAAAATTTCAATATAAACAAATGATAAAAAAGGTTTATTATTTTTGTTACTTAAAAAGCTTTTTAAGCATCTGAATATATTAATTACTAAGATATATAAGATAGAAAATTTACTTCATATTTATATTGATATCTCGGTGTAACATATCTGGAGGAGTAAGTCTTATAATACACATTAATATTTTTTTTGTAATTTGGCATGTTATAAATTTTAAAATTGATATTGAGATCATATCAAGTTTTCATTATTATATTGAGATGTTTCAATTTTTGACACAATCTAATAAAATTTTGTTTTTGTTATGTGAGCTTACCCAACTCGTTGTGATATAAGATATGAAAAGTGTTTAACTTTTTTGTTTTGATGAAAAACTTTTATTTTATATCATATTATATACACTGGGAAAAAATTAAGGATATAAAACTCGGACGGGGTATTGAACAGGTCGGGGTACTGGGTTAAGGGTCGGTGGGTCAAACCAGAGCTCAACCCGGGCCAAACCGATGAGAAATTGGAGATTTTAGACTTATTAGTATGAAATTCTAAAGAAAAAAAAATTAAAAAATTGATTTTTAAAAAAAAATAAAAAACTCAGACAGGGCCGAACCGGTCTGATGCTCGATTCGGCGGTTCCTGGGCTGGACCGGTCCGGGTCTGAGAACACCGATATAAATAGATAAATATTGATGTAAATGATTAATGAGAGAATCCCATTTAAATCCATTTGAAATAATAAAATTCATATTTAGGTTTGTACTTTTAACAAATCCCTAATTAGGCTAAGAAGCCTTATTGGAGATTTGGGAATATTTTTAAAAGACCATAATACTCCTCTAACTAAAATGATAACTGAGTCTATATATTTTTATATTCCACAAGCACATGAGTAGTAGCAAAAAAAAAATACAGGAAAAGCAATGAATTGGCCGTAGAAATTTTAGTGAAAGCCTCAAGATGGGAATCAAAATGGAATAGGAAAATTAAAAAATCGATAAAAATGGAAAACTCAATAAAAAAAAGGATAAAGTGGAAATCTGGGACTAACCCGGCGAGCTACAGTAGAAAAACTGATAATTTTGTTTTTTTTTTTTCACGTTATGATGGTAGATTTGAGAACTCAAAGAAGAGAGAGATCGTGGAATATAATCGTGAAATGATGATGGTTATGAGAAAGGAACAAAAGGACCCTGACCGCCTTGGTTTCTCAGCTTTCTTTTCTTTTCTTCTTCTTAAATCAGATGGCCAGCTGGATAAATCTAAAGATGGGTAGAGGAAAGGAAAGGAATTGACGAGACTGAGAATTGAGACCGACATTTGCAGAAAGACAAGACATGGAGAAAATAGAAATAGGATATATTGGTAAATTTACAAATTCAGAAATCCCTAATAAGGCCCCTTGGCCTTATTAGGGATTTGATAAAAGTACTTTAATGAAAGTACAGGTCTGGATATGAATTTAGGTATTTTAAATAGATTTAAATAGGATTTTTTAATAATTAAATGATATAATAATCACATATAATGTTAATGGATAATAAAAGTAAAAAAAAATAAGTTATCAGTTGATATGATAAATGTCTTCACCTCATTCATATGGAAGAACACGAGTTTGAATTACAAAAAGTAAAAGGGATTATAAACCATGATCAAATAAAAAATAGTTATTAAAAAAAAGAATTCCGGGATGATTTTGACGGTTTTACTTTTGGTGGAAAATAAAATTTAAATTAGTTTTAAAATATAGTGTGGAGATATTGAAGGAGAGATCGTTGGAGGTGTATTTGGATAAAATATGGATAGATATCATTTATCCAACTAATAATTTGTTTCAGAGAAATCCATTCATTACCCTACTGGCGCCATCTGTTATTTCTAAAAATAGTTCTGAACTTAACCTTCAACAATCAGTACTCGCATATATATATATATATATATATTCGTCGATCCCTCTCTCCTCCTTCCGGCCACCATGGAGAACCTTCCCGATGAACTGAGAACCGAAATCCTTCTTCGCTTGCCTATCAAATCTCTGGCATGTTTAAAGTGTGTGTCCAAGTCATGGCTCTCTCTCATCTCCGACCCCAACTTCCCAAAACTGCATTTTCAACGATCTCCCCAGCTTTACACCTATCGATTCCCTTACTTTGTTCATGCTGATCAGCGAATCCGAGCCATAGATTTCAACGCATCCTGTAAGAAGTGATTAGTTTATATTTAGGGAATTTACTCTGTAATATTCTGGACAGGTTATTGGGTCAGATGTGTTGTATTATGGGCTCACCGTGTAGGCCCAATATCTTGGGTTGTATATAAGTAGGGAATTGCAAGTTGTATTGAGGTTGTTGATGAATAATGAGAATATACCATTTCATTCAGCCACCCACTGTGTGTTGCGTTTAGGTGTATGGAGCTTATCATGGTATCAAGAGCCTAGGTTGTTTTTCAAGAAAGAGGCCCAAAGAAGACAAGCCCAATACGATACCTGGACTCAACACTGCTCCTTCACGATAGTGCATTCCTCTGGCCACCAGAAACAGAATCGCAATTTCAGAGAGGGAAGAGACGCAATTTCGTTAGGTCTTTTCATCTTGCTCAACGATTCTTGCCGCAAAAGAGGATTCCCGTGTTTGGCGAGTGAGCAAGCTTCGCACCGCCACCAAGATCAGCATCAGTGAAGAGCTGATACGGTGGATCTTGCACAGTGCACGACGGTTCTGCCGACATTGGCGATCCGCGACTCCGAATTAGTTCTGTCCAAGAATCGATCAACCATCGTCCAAGAAGGCGTTTTGGTGAGAATCATCTTGTGAGCAACATCGTCCAAGAAGGCGTTTTGGTGAGAATCATCTTGTAAGCACCGCGATTTCTGAACCAATCTATGGCAACTGCAACGTCTAGCGACTCTAAATTGGGCAGTGACTCTTTGTCTTTTCATCATCCTCTTTACTTGCATCCCTCGGACACTCAGGGCATCGCAATTATCTCCCACGTCCTGACAGGTACGGACAACTATACTGTATGGAGCCGAGCGATGATTATTGCTCTCAAAGGAAAGAATAAACTGGGGTTTGTTACTGGCGGGTGCAAAAGGGAGGATCAAGAAGAATCATTAAGGGAGCAATGGGATAGATGTGATGCTGTGGTTCTTTCGTGGCTCATCAGTTCACTATCCAGAGAATTAGCTAATGGCATCATATTCTTTCCTAGCTCACATCACGTTTGGATGGACCTGCAGCAACGTTTTGATAAGAGAACAGGTTCGAAAATATTTTCTTTACATCGAGAAATTACTTCTCTTAGACAAGGATCTTCATCTGTCACTGGTTACTTCTCAAAATTAAAAGAACTTTGGGAAGAACAATCCTCTATGGTGCGTATTCCTTCCTGCACCTGTGCATCTTCTAAAGTGTACAATGATGTCATTCAAGAACAAAAATTACTCCAGTTTTTGTTGGGGCTCAATGAGATATATGCACAAGCCCGCAGCCACATACTGATGATCTCTCCTCTTCCTACTGTAAATGATGCTTATGCCATGATAGTTGAAGATGAGGGCAGAGGCAACTTGCTAGCTACGACCATACTGTGTCTCCTAATCTAGTGGCAATGGCAGCAAGGGGAAGAGGTCGAGGCCGAGGAAGAGGCCGTGGAGGTCGTAGAGAGGATGTTCCTGAGTGCACTCACTGTGGAAAGAAAGGCCACATTAAAGAGCAATGTTTTCAGATAGTGGGTTACCCACCTAATTTTCGAGGTAACAGAGGTAAACAACAACCCAAGGAAGATAATTCAGCTTTTGGTGAATCTGTTCACTCTGTTGAAGAACACACTAAAGGAACCACCTATACAGCACCTTCCCTCACTCAAGAACAGTACCAACGACTGCTGGAAATTTTGAAGAAAGATCCTGAGCCTACAATTCATGCCCTGACTGGTACAGGTTTGGCTATACCCAATTCTCTTGCAAACACAGACACTAAATGGATCCTAGATTCTGGGGCCACCATTCACATGGTTGGACATTTAAGTCTTCTAACAAATTATAGAGAGTATACTGGACCAATAAAATCAATCAAGATACCTAATGGCACTTACATGCATGTTAGTCACATATATAATGCACACATAGGAGATAACATAATCCTGACAGATGTGTTATATACCCCTGGCCTTCATTTTAATTTGGTTTCTATCCCTAAACTGACTATGGATCAACACTGTGTCGTTTCTTTCTTTCCTGACATATGTTTGCTGCAGGACCTTCTGGATGGGAGGAAGAAGCTGATTGGTAGAAAAATAGCAGGCCTTTATATCTTGAATGTAGAAAAGAAACATCATGATATTGATTCTGTTTTGTGCCCTGGTTTTCAGTATACTTCTGATCTGTGTAATGGTATAGATAACCGATCTACTGATGTTTGCCTTTGGCATAATAGGTTAGGACATGCACCATTATCTGTAATGAAGCACTTGAGTGCCATTGGAAATAAAGCCACTATGGTTGATAAATGTGACATATGTGTACAATCTAAACAAACCAAATTTCCCTTTACCTCTAGTTGCATAAAATCACAATATTGCTTTGAGCTGTTGCATCTTGATGTATGGGGACCATATAGGCATCCCACCCACCAAGGTCATCATTTTTTTCTTACTATTGTTGATGATTTTTCTCGAGGAACATGGGTGTTTTTAATGACACATAAAAGTGAAACCGTGTTGCATATTAAGAACTTCATTGAATATGTATTAACTCAATTCTCTGTGAAGGTTAAGAAAGTTCGTAGTGATAATGGCACTGAATTCACTAACAAGGACTTGAGAACTTTCCTTCAGGACAAAGGGATGGTCCATGAAACCTCTTGTCCCTACACTCCGGAACAAAATGGGGTGGTAGAACGGAAGCATAGGACCATAATGCAAGTCACACGCAGCCTGATCTTACAATCGGGTGTTCCTCTCAAATATTGGGGGGAGTGTGTGCGAATGGTGGTACATTTGCTCAATCGGATTCCTTCTAAAATTCTTGATTATAAAACTCCATTTGAGAAGGTATATGGTATTGAACCTGATCTAGGTAATTTGAAAGTGTTTGGCTCTTTAGCTTATGCTACGGATTTAACTGTGACTGATAAAATGCAACCTCGAGCAATCCCTTCTGTTTTTATGGGTTTTCCTGAGAATCAAAAAGGTTTCCTCCTCCTTAATTTGACTAACCACACTTTCTTTGTAAGTAGGCACGTTAGCTTTATGGAATCTAAATTCCCATTTAAGGACCGAATGCATTTTGCACAACCAGGAACCTATTATGATGTCTTGGACATGTTTTGGTATGATTGTTTAGAGGGCACTCAGCAGTATCCACGGACTCACACTGACACACATTGCACTGATTCTTCTACAGCTGACCACCACTTAGGAGTTGAGGGCGAGAGACTCAGTTCTGCTGGATCTCAAATCCATGCAGAACCTTCAACTCCTATTAGACCGGCCAGAAGTAGGCGTCCCCCCATTTGGTCCAATGACTATGTTTATGCTGTATTGAATTCAGATAGCAATCAATTTCATAGTAAAAATAAATGCTTGTATCCCATAGAAAACTATATCTCATATGATCACCTGTCCCCTGACTATATGTGCTTTCTATGTTCTGTTGATTCTATTTGTGAACCTACAAGTTATGCAGAAGCTGTTAAGAATGTGGAATGGGTAAAAGCTATGCAAGCCGAAATGGAAGCCTTGGAAGCTAATCAAACATGGGATATAGTGCCACTACCGAAAGGTAAGAAAGCAATTGGTTGTAAATGGGTATATAAGGTAAAATATAAGTCTGATAATTCCATAGATAAATACAAGGCTCGCCTTGTAGCTAAGGGATATAATCAGCAAGAAGGTATAGACTATCATGAAACCTTTTCTCCAGTTGTTAAAATGTTTACCGTGCGTGTTGCTATTAAATTAGCTGCAATTAATCAGTGGGATCTTTATCACATGGATGTGCATAATGCATTTTTGCAAGGGGATTTAGATGAGAAAATATACATGAAAATACCCCAAGGTTTTAATAAAAGGGGGGAGCAATTTGTATGTAAGCTCAATAAATCTTTGTATGGCTTGAAACAAGCCTCAAGACAATGGAATAGGAAGTTGTCTAAGGCTTTAATGAAAGGGGGTTCAAACAAAGCAAACATGATTACTCCCTATTTGTAAAAAATTGTAGTGATGGAGTAGTTCTGATTTTGATTTATGTGGATGATTTATTGATCACTGGAAGTTCTGAAAATGGTATAAATGAAGCAAAACAGTTTCTACATGATCATTTCAAAATAAAGGATCTTGGTTTGATGAAATACTTCTTAGGTATTGAGGTAGCAAAATCTGAAAGAGGGATTGTGCTATCCCAAAGAAAATATGTATTGGATCTCCTTGCTGAAACAGGAATGAGTGGTTGCAAACCACTAGGAGTACCGATGGCACAGAACTTAAGGCTGGTAGGTTATGATGCAGAGAGAGATCGACCAGAGGACTTACTTAACAAGCCAGAAAGATACCGGAAGTTGATAGGTAAGCTAATATATTTGACAATGACTCGTCCTGACATTTCTTTCTCCGTGCAGGCACTTAGTCAATTTATGCACTTACCAACAAAGCATCACATGGCAGCAGCGAGAAATGTCCTTCGCTATCTAAAGGGGAGCCCAGGTTTGGGGATTTTGATCAGTAGAGAAGGAGTTCCAGAACTGGAATGCTATTGTGACGCAGATTGGGCAGCTTGTGGGATGACACGACGATCGGTAACAGGCTACCTGTTGAAACTTGGTGGATCGCTGGTCATGTGGAAAACAAAGAAGCAAGCGACAGTTTCCAAATCATCAGCTGAAGCGGAATATAGGGCATTGAGTATGGCTACCTCCGAGGTGGTTTGGGCTCGTGGTTTGCTAAGAGATCTTGGAGTGAAACATGAAAAACCTGTAAGGGTATACTGTGATAATAAAGCAGCAATTCACATAGCTGCAAATCCGGTGTTTCATGAGCGAACAAAGCATATTGAAGTGGATTGTCACTTCATTCGCGAAAAATGGGAATCTGGAGAAATAGAATTGAAATATGTAAGTTCAAGGAACCAACAGGCTGATTTGTTAACTAAAGCTGTTGGAGGAAATGTTCAAAAAATTCTGTTAGGCAAGTTAGGGACTCATGATATTCATTGCCCCCAACTTGAGGGGGAGTGTAAGAAGTGATTAGTTTATATTTAGGGAATTTACTCTGTAATATTCTGGACAGGTTATTGGGTCAGATGTGTTGTATTATGGGCTCACCGTGTAGGCCCAATATCTTGGGTTGTATATAAGTAGGGAATTGCAAGTTGTATTGAGGTTGTTGATGAATAATGAGAATATACCATTTCATTCAGCCACCCACTGTGTGTTGCGTTTAGGTGTATGGAGCTTATCACATCCCCTTGTGACGATTCTTCTGCCATAAACTTCTTGTCGAGGGTTTCTTCTACTACTACATAAGAAAAGAGACAAGCTTCTTGTGTGGAATCCTTCGACCAGTGAGCATAAACAGATCCTTCTACCCAAAACACACATCAATTTTGAACTGCATGGCTTTTGTTACGATGAATCCACTGATGACTACTTAATTGTGATCGTATCTTTAATGGATCGTCCAGATTTCCGGATCTTCTCTATTAGAAACAATTCATGGAATAAAGAATTTGCTATTAGTCGTCGAGAAACTATGGTACCACCTTGTCCGGTGGTTTCTGGTTCAGTGGTAAACGGTGTTATTTATTGGTTAGTTGCTTTCATAGAGGAACGAGGACTCCCTGAAGTCAATATTCTTGCATTGGACATCAAAACAAACCAAGTAAGACGAGTAGTGCCTAACATCGATGATATTGAGCTAACACTTTGTCATTTGAGACTGTTGGGAGAATCTCTGGCTCTAATTGATCTCACCTATTATGAAGAAATTAAGGTGTGGGTGATGGAAGAGTGTGAAGGGAAGTTATCTTGGACTAAACGTATGTCTATACCTCGCAGTCGAGCGGGGAGAGATTATTTTTCACCATTATGTTTGACCAAAGATGCTCAACTTGTTTCTCCTCCTTTGACATTATCAACATGGAGTAGCGAACAAGGAAAACTGGAAGAAGATAGAACCTGTAATGGTTACCTGAAGTACTGCTACTTCGCATCTACACCTGTATATACTGAAACCTTGCTCTCCCTTCCCTCCACACAGAACGCCTAATTTTATTTAACAGGGACTTTTGACTTTAATTTAATTACATTCTACAATATTTATGGTTTGTGGATCTTATTTTGGAATTAATATTTGAGATCTTTAGATATCTGTGCAACTTAATACTCTAGAAGCGTCACCTCATCTCTAAACCATTTAGAGGAATTTAAATTTTACAATTTTAAAAAATAACAATTAATGGGAGGGAATTGCCTTTTTTGTTTTCCTAAAGTATGAAGTTTGTGTTTTTTAATAAGTCATAGTATAGATAAGATGGCACTAAGTATTTCTGGTATGTTTTTGCTTCTTCTTCCCTATAGATTTTTAGATATTTTAACTGCTGAGAATTATATATTATTTCACTATATTGCAGTTGTTGATCTTTTGCTTTAATTTATCTTATATATTCCGCATTTTTCATATTTGTAGGGCCAAATGAAATTTAATTGCTTTGATATTAGGAGTATCGATAATGTAACACCCCAAATTTTATATTCACTAAATATATTGTAATTATTTGGGAAATTCAATAAAATGGTGAATATTCATGAATTTGGAATTTATGAATTTCATAAATGTTCAATTTCATGAGAAATTGGGCAAAAATAATTATGGAATTAATTTGGGTAATTTAAATATTCCAATATCAAGGTCCAAAAATGAAGGAATATTAGAGAAAATATTTGGTCCAAAAATAGATGAAAATTGGTGAAAGAAAAATAAGAGAAGAAATTAGATTAGAAAGGTAATAGCAAAATCGTAATTTTGCCAAAATAGCACAAAATAAATTATTTTCCAATTAATTGAAGTTAATTTCAATTAATTAAGGAAAATGAAAGTTAAAAATATATTTAGAATATTTTGGTCAATTTAATATGAATTTATGGAAAATTTGAGCAAAAAGTGCAATTTTGACCAAAATTGAGACTTTACGTGTATACGTTACTTGGATAAGTTGTGAAGCCAATTGAGACCATAGGGAGGGACCCCTAGGTGTCTCCTACATGCGGCATAAATAAGGAAATATTAGTTGAGCTTAATGAGCATGGTTACATGTACAAAAGGATTTATGTACATAAGTTAAGTTTTGAAATTTTGGAAATTGGTAAATGGATAAAATAAGATATAATATTAGGATATATTATTGTCTCCTTCTACCTTCAGCTCATTTCAAGCAAGAACAGGTCTGAAATAGAGAGAGAGATGTTGAGGTTTGGAGAGAGAGAGAGAGAAGAAGAAATCTCACAAGGTAAGCCGATTTCTTCGACGATTTAGCTCCTAACGCGTATAACTCCATCTCTAAGCTACTCCTCTTTGTTCTTTAAGGTTTGGAAAGCTCAAATTTGGTGTTCTAAAATTTAGGGTTTTCATCCATTCTTGGGAAAAGCTTGTGGGAGTTTGAGGTAACTTCCAAACCTTCGTATATTAACTATTCTAGCTGCTGTGGGCAATTTAATCGGTAAAATTTTACCGAATTGCCATTGGTTTTAAATTTTGGAAAAGTGTGTGCCTAAGGGTTATGCTGCCCAATTTTAGTTCAAATGGTTGTTATAACTCAATTAGATTGTTAATAAAGTGGTTAGGAGTAGAAAGGAACGTGTTTACGAAGCCGAAATCGTAAAACCCCGATTTTTCCTAGAGAACACCATTATTTTGGCCAGGGATGTTTGAGGGCCTTAGAGTTGGATTTTCAATGATTTGACGGTTCCATTGGATTCAGGAGGGAAAATTAGGTGGGGTTACAGTTGGGCACTTTTTCAGAAAAGGCTGAGAAAGCATAATTACGGAAATGCCCCTAAAACCCTAAAAGTAGGGCTGCCAAGGGCAATTTCATAATTTGACATTGAATTTGGTAATTTTGAGTCCGGAAATGGATTCCTTGGATGAAAATATGTTAGGATAGCCTTAGTCAAAATTTTGGGAAAACGTGCCATTGGGCCGAGTTCGGCAGGACCGGGCCGGGGTCCCAGGGGCATTTTGGTAAATTTTCACCATAGGCTAATATAACCACAAGAAACACTATGGAAGTGTCTAAAATGATACTTGGATAGGTTATGACCTATTTCTTGTATATTTGATGTTTTAGGACCGAGTTGGACGCTTATAGTTGACACATTTTACGAGGCGGACCCTTTGAGACAGGAAAGA
The DNA here is from genome assembly GCA_963242795.1 of Inga leiocalycina. Classification (NCBI taxonomy): domain Eukaryota; kingdom Viridiplantae; phylum Streptophyta; class Magnoliopsida; order Fabales; family Fabaceae; genus Inga; species Inga leiocalycina. The sequence continues at coordinate 73,579,747 of OY725320.1, forward strand.
GGTTAAGGTAGGGACTACTATCTCTCATATACCATGTGACTATTTGTATGATGCGTGTTACTGTATTTTGTGATCTGAACGCGTGCTGGAGGCACATTACCTAGCTATGGTCTAGGACCTAGCTGAGGTACACTAGTCTTACCTAGCTGTAGTCAAGGACTCAGCTGAGGTATACTAGTCTTACCTAGCTGTAGTCAAGGACTCAACTGAGGTACATGTAGGGGTTTCAACGGGTTAGTTGGCCCTGAATTTTGTGTACACATACGGATGATATGAGTTTTCATTTTACTTGATAAGGTGCATTGCATATTTAATTTTCACATTTTATATGTTGATTGTATGTTTCTACTGAGATTCCTTGGAATCTCACCCCTTTTTCTAATCCAAATGTCTCAGCAGGTGCCAATGGCTCGAAAGCCAAGGATGCAGAGAAGGGAAACTGACGGGCACGTTTCCTAAGATGAATATAGTAGTTGTATATAGTCTGTATGTGAAATAGTTTTGGAACATACTGTACATATTTGTCATTATTATCGATGTCTGCTCTGTTAATGATTGTCTGTAAACAAATACTTATTATCAGTATAACTGTACTTTTCTGTTTGCCTTACCTCGCGCATATCAAAATGGAAACGGGTGTTGACATTTTTGGTATCAGAGCTAATAAGCGGTTCTGGCATTATCAGAATGGTATACTGATATAGTTTTGTTTGCATTGCGACATGACATCATGAGCAGTTCGAGTGAGCCCATGACCAGTTCGAGTGTACCAGTGGAGGGGTCAGAGGTGTTTGTCAACCAGAGCCCTCCAAAGCAGCGGATACCAGACGGGCGACTTTTCATCGAGAACTTTGAACCTGGAGGCGTTCGTATGAGGCGAACGGCACGAAAGAGTGTGACACAGCTACCCGTATATGGACCAGAACCCAAGCCAGCTTCTCCAGGGCAGTCTCTGGTAGGAGAGACCGATGAGTACCCCGAAGAGGACTTTGAGGAGGATCCAGAGGAAGATCCAGAGTGGGATCCTGATGATGATCCAGAGGAGATCCTCGAGGACGAGTCGAGCCATCGTGAGTCTCAGGCAGAGCCGGTGCAGGTGCCGTATAACCTACAGCCAAACCTTGAGTTGTGGCACTATCTGCAGGGCCGATATATCTGAGCGGTACAAGAACATGACACTCCCCGCAATCAGTATCTTATGTTTTTGCTAGGTGTAGGAACGATGTATAGGCTTCAGAAGGATATGGGAGTCAGGTTCACGAATGAGTTATGGGCATATACTACTATGGGCTTCTTTCCAGATACAACGTACTGGAACAGACAGAAGAATGACATTGTAGAGAGAGGTCCGAGTAGGAACTTTTGGGAGTTCTTGGATTACGTGAACACCCTCGTATCGAAATATATGTATCTAGGTTGATGTGGGACCCACGTGATATATTTTGAGTGACCGGAGCTGACCGGTACATATTATGAGATAAGGGCAGATAGGCGGAACCGACAAACAGAAATGATGTAGCTAGAGTCGGTATTTTGAGGAGGGTACAGATAGGAAAATGTAATGTAATAAGGAACAATATGTCATGTACAGTAGTTTATAGGTTATATGATGTTTTGTTTTTATGTAGCTACTGTAAATAGTTGTGTATGCTTTGTATGACATACTTGTACCCTGACTATTTATGAAATGACAAAGATGCCCTTGCTCTTGTATCAAAATTTACTCTTCTCTAATTTCATGTAGAGAGAATTATCGAGATGGTACAACCAGGAGAAGGCGGTAAAGGCCGAGGTAGAGGTCGAGGCCGAGGGCGTGGTAGACATGGTACCAACGAGGGAGAACCAAGGCCTGACCCTATCCAGCAACGAATCCTGGATGTATTGGAACAGCAACAACAAACCATAAATGAGATAAGAGTTGACCTACAGGGAGTACAGCAAAGACAGGACCATCTAGAGAACAGCATGGATGAATTTATGTGGGGAAATTATGAAGAAATACTGGAGGAACCCCAACCAGAGGATTTACCACCAGAGCCTGAGGTGGATATCCAAGCTTGGCTGAGTAGATTCAGTAAGCAACAACCACCTATGTTCAAGGGGAAGTTTGATCCTCAACAAGCGGAAACCTAGTTAGCTCGTTTGGAAAAGATTTTTGATATGCTGCAATGTCCAGATGAGATTAAAGCTCAGTTAGCCATATACAAGCTGGAAGGTGATGCTGATAGCTGGTGGAAAGGCATGGACCTCATCCTGAAGGGGAAGAATGTTCCTATCACATGGGAACTATTTCAAGAGGAATTTAACAAGAAATATTTTCCTCCGACTGTCAAGAGAGAGAAAGAGTTCCTCAGCATTAAGCAGTACGACCGGGAGAGTTTTGATGACTATCTGGCCCAGTATATCCGACTGTCACGCTACTCTTCATATGCCAAGCTGAACGACAATGATGAGTGGAATTCAGATATGATGATAGAGGGGCTGAGACCTGAGTTCAAGGACAGACCGATCTCCCAACACTTTACTGATTTCAGTAAAGCGGCAGAAGAGTGATGATACATTGAGAAGTGTATGTTGAGCCTGGCAACTCAGACTGGTAATAAAAGTGCTTCTGGGAGTGGAAGTTCATCACAGAAAAGAAAAGAACAGGGTGGACCTTTTAGGGGCCGGGCCGAGGTCCCAGGGGCATTTTGGTAAATTTTCACCATAGGCTAATATAACCACAAGAAACACTATGGAAGTGTCTAAAATGATACTTGGATAGGTTATAACCTACTTCTTGTACATTTGATGTTTTAGGACCGAGTTGGACGCTTATAGCTGACACATTTTACGAGGCGGACCCTTTGAGATAGGAAAGAAGTTAAGGTAGGGACTACTATCTCTCATATACTATGTGACTATTTGTATGATGTGTGTTATTGTATTTTGTGATCTGAACACGTGCTGGAGGCACATTACCTAGCTGTAGTATAGGATCTAGCTGAGGTACACTAGTCTTACCTAGCTGTAGTCAAGGACTCAGCTGAGGTACATGTAGGGGTTTCAACGGGTTAGTTGGCCCTGAATTTTGTGTACACACGGATGATATGAGTTTTCATTTTACTTGATACGGTGCATTGCATATTTAATTTTCGCATTTTATATATTGATCGTATGTTTCTACTGAGATTCTTTGGAATTTCACCCCTTTTTCTAATCCAAATGTCTCAGCGGGTGCCAATGGCTCAAAAGCCAAGGATGCAGAGAAGGGAAACTGACGGGCATGTTTCCTAAGATGAATACAGTGGTTGTATATAGTATGTATGTGAAATAGTTTTGGAACATACTGTATATATTTGTCATTATTATCGATGTCTGCTCTGTTAATGATTGTCTATAAACAAATACTTATTATCAGTATAACTGTACTTTTTTGTTTGTCTATGGAACTTGCTCACACTCTCACGCTCATCTTTCTCTTCTTCTTGATTCAAATGGAAGACCCCTTCAATCGCCGCCACTACAAGAAGAACCACTACCACTACCACCTCCCTTAGCACTATCAATTCTTTCTCTTTTAACTCTAATATCTAAGACTTCTTGCTTCTTCCTCTTCTCTCTCTTTTTTTGCCTCCAAATTTGTTATGCATTCTCATGATTTTTTTATTATTTTATCTTCTCTCTCACTCTTTTTGGGTTTCCCTTCTATTTTATCTTCTAACTTGTGTTGTTATGGCTTGCAAATCAAGATTCTGAAACAAGCGTATTGGCCCATGTTCCTACCAAGAAGACGAGGTTCATCTATCCCTGTCGCTCCTCTCTATTCGCTATTACGAGAAAATGAATTTCAATAATAGAAGCAGATGAGTTCTTTGCAACTGATTCCTCTTATTGTTATCATCTTCAGCTTGTGAGATTTCAGCTTTTGAGTTAATATTGTGTAAATTTTGGATTTAGAGTTTAGATACTAGATGTGTAATTTTATTAACTATAATATGTAATTTCTGATTTCAAATAGTGTTTAGTTCATATCTGTAATATAAATAATTTTTTAATAACCTTTAGACGTACCTTTTTTAAAAAATAGATGCCTAAAGTATTCACTTTAGGCATTCCTTTTAAAAAAGGACGCCTAAAATCACTTACCGCATCCTTTTTTTAATGAACGCCGTATCCTTACTTTACTACGTCCCTGGCATAGACGTCCCCCCTATTTTCATATGTTAAAGGGGCTGAAAAATAGACCTGAAAAGCACTGTCTGTAGTAGTGCAAAGAAAAGCAAGAAGCTATCTATTAAGGAAGGGATATTATGGAGAATGAAGAAAAAGAAGAAGAGATTGAAGATATTACTCAAGAAAAGTAAGGAGCTATCAAAAGGATTATGGAGAAGAATCATGAAGAAGAAGAGAAGAGATTGAAGAAAGAGAAACTTGTAAGATATAATGAGAATATCAATAGTCAAGTTCGTTTTACATGTTGTCACGCCCTTATCTCAATTTCAACCTTTTTTTCAGAGTATTTGTGGAAAACGATATGCGTTTCGGTAAGCAACATAGGAATAGCATAACTATACTAATAATATGTGCATGATTACATAAATTCCCCATAAGAGTTTGTACATGATACTTACGATTAAGGTAGCCGCATAAGGCTAATAGGGTGTCTAAACTCATTCCAGTGAAATGGAGACTTCTTCCCGTCTTCATTCTACTACTGTAATCCCCTCATACGGTACTCTGCATTGTTGTTTGCATATCTTCTGTCGTCTCCTGTCTGAATTGTTGGTAGGGGAGGGTGAGATTCTCTCAGTAGGAAATAGATACCATAATGCATGCATGATTGATACTATGTGTATGACATGTTAGCTTTATCTAGATGTATGCCCTATAATGACATTTCTGCATGCTCAATGTTTCATACAACAAGACTATGGCCACAGCGAAAACAGAAACAGGGCTTCATTTATTCAAATATGCTCTACATAATCAAGTAAAGCAATCACATACATCATTACACAAGCAAATATATCAAATACATGCAAGTAAGGTAAGTCCCCTACCTTAACCCTTTTCCGCCTCGAAACGCGTGCCTCGATCTACGTGTAAACAGCTCGGGGCTCCATATTTGATCATATAATGTCAAATGTACTATTTAGACACTTCCATAGTGTTTCTGGGGGTTATATGAGTCTATCTTGAAAAATTACTAAAATACCCCCGGGGACCCGGCCCGGCCCGGCCCCGCTGTACCCAGTCCGGTTGTACTTTTCCTGAAATTTTGACATGGGCTATTCTTACATATTTTCACCCAAGGAATCCATTTACAGACTCAGAATTATCAAATTCAATGTCAAATTATGAAATTGCACTTGACAGCCCTACTTTTAGGGTTTTAGGGACGTTTCCGTAATTATGCTTTCTAAGCTTTTTCCGAAAAAGTTCCCAACTGTAACCCTACCTAATTTTCCCTCCTGAATCCAATGGAACCATAAAATCATTGAAAATCCAACTCTAAGACCCATTTATAGTGCTGGCCGAAATATATGGGTTTTCAGGGGAAAATCAGGGTTTTTCAGTTTCGGCTACGTAAATGCGTTCCTTTCTACTCCTAACCACTTTATTGACTATTCCATTAGGTTACAACTACCATTTAGTACCAATTTTGGTAGCATAACAGCCCCACCTACACATTTTCCATTTTTGAAACCAATGACAATCCGACGAAATTTCACCGATTAAATTGTCCACAGCAGCCAGAATAGTCAATATACGAAGGTTTAGAAGTTACCTCAAGCTCCCACTATCTTTTCCTCTTCTTGGCTGAAAATCCTAAGCTTTCAAGAGTGAAGTTTGAGCTTCAAAACCTTAATCCACATAGAAGAATAGATTAGGAGCGGAGTTATACACATTAAGAACTGATTTACCAAAGAAATCACTTACCTTTATAAGCTTTTTCCTCTCCTTCTCTCTCTAAATATCTCAACTCTTCTCTCTCTATTTCAGACCTGTGCAGCACGGTTTTGGCTGAAGGAAGGAGAAGAATGATATTTATTATATGATATTTACTTTATTACACCATTTTTCCAAAATTCGGATTTTACAAAATTCTGGCAGATTTCTGCCTAAACTTTGAAAAATCATAACTAATTCTAGAAAAATCGAATTAGAGTGATTCCAAAGCCTATAGAACCCTTATTGAGTCTAGTGTCAAGGAAAAATATAGAATTTTTCTGAATGGAATCACAAAAATTCCAGAATTTCATTTTTCGCATATTGTTCCAGAAATTTCACAGTTTTTCTGTGCTGACTTCAAAAATTAATATCTTTTTGTATATAGCTCTAATTGATTCATATGACCTATCAAATTAAAGCTTAGGATGTCTACTTTCATCTTGTAAAATTTCATAATTTTTTCTCATCATTTGATCATTCAAAATTACATGACAAGCTCATTACCTCACAGGCGATTTCACCGAAAGCATAATCATTTTCTTCAAAATTAACCATTTTATTTTCTTTAATGCCCCAAAGATATAAGGAACATTAAAGAATAGATTTGGGACATCTACTAAATTGGGGCTTAGTAGTCCACTCAATTTAGGCTTATTCTCAAGTCTCCAATCCCAAAATTCGGGGTATTACACATGTGATATTGCATGTCTCTATGGTTAAATGGAAGTTGGAATGGTGTAATTTGAAGTTAAGATGCCTTATATGAAAGTTATACCAACTTCACTTGAATGATCACTTAGGTGGCATCTCCAGAGATGAATTTTTGATTATCACTTGAGTGACCACTCGAGCGATGACCACTTTGTTATATTCTGTTTTCATTTAGCTCGATAGAGGTCTAGCATTTTAGCCATATCTCCCATAAAACAACTATGATTGAGGTGAAACTTGTTTCATATGAAACTAAACTCCACAATCAACACATATACACTGAGATCAAGCTCAATGAGTTTCAAATGAAAAAGATATGAATTTCAAAAGTTGACGCTGGAATTTCTCACGTTATTCTAGACCAAGTTCAGTAATTTGGACATTCCTAAACAACAACTTCAATTGAGATGAAACTTTTTGCATATGAAACTAGACTTAAAAGATTCAAAGACGCCAGGATCAAGTTTAAAGAGGTTTGGATGAAATAGATGTAAATTTCGTAAGTTGATGAGCGAAATTCAAACACTATCTAGACCAACTGCTATGGATTTGATCATAGCTTTCTAAATATAATGAATTTTGAGCTAATTCTTTTTGCATTGGAACATAGACTTCAAGAGCTTTCTTTGGATATCTTATTTGCCAAATTTGGAGTTAAAATGAGTTTATCACTAATAAAGATCACTCCAGTGATGTGAAAGTGATGTACATCACTTCTAGTGCCGCTTCTAGTGATACACTATTCACTTTGAAGATCGTAAAGGATCACTTAATTGAGCGCTCAAGTGATGACCCATTATTGGCAGGATCAATGTAGTGATATGAAAGTGATGAGTCTTCATAGTTTTAATCACCGTCTCGGATTTCATGATTTTCTTCCAAACTCATATAAACCTTGATTATATCATTCCTAATAATTAATTACTAATCAAGTTTATATAAAAATTACAGGTGATTAAACTTGATTAGAGCTTCAAAGGGTAAAAATCACTTTGTGTCAGAAAAGCTCCAAAACTCCAACAATCATTATAGTGACTGAAATTTGGAAAATATGGAATCACCACCAAAGTTTTTTTAAAAAAATGTTTAAATTTGGAGCATAAATATTGTTGGAGTGGTGGAGTGAAAGAAATAAAAAGAAAGAGGGATGAGTGGTTCAATCACATAAAACTAAAAAGATTAAATAGAAAAAATAACAAAAAGAAAAAAAAATAAAGAGAGGAAAGATATAAGGAGGAAAAGAAGGGAAAAGAAAAACAAGATAAAATAATCCAAATCATATTGAATTGCACCCTCTAGCCGCTAATGCTTAGGCTTTCATATGTGATAATCATCACAAGAGTATAGGCTTTCCTTGGGTTTTTAAAAAAAGATAAGAAAAGGAAAAGAAGAGAGAAGGAAAATGAAAAATAATAAGAAAATGAATTAATCCTTATCATATTAGATTCCTCCCTCTAGCCATTAGTGTTGAAGCATCACATATGTAACAACAACCATAAGAGCATAGGCTTTCCTTGGAGGTATGAGGAAAAACAAGATAAAAAAGATGAATAATAGACTTCACTCTCCTCCTTTCTTTTGTCTTTGCTCTTCCAATTTTTGGTGTGTATTATTTCAACCCTTACTCCTTTATTTATAGTCTCAAGGTAGGGTTTTCTTCATCGATGCTCGTTCTTTTTTGAATTTCATTTATTTTATTTTATTTTATTTTTGTATTTTATGTTAAAAAAACTACCTAACTTAACCCAATCACCATCAATGAGAGATTTTTTTTTCATCCTTTTTATTTTATTTTATTTTATTTTATTTTTCTATTTTCTATTAATAAAACTTCCTAACTTAACCTAATCATCATCAATGAGAGATTTTTTTAATTATTTTTTTCACAAGTAATTTCCTAATTTAAAAACCTATCAACATAAATGAGAGATATATTTTTATTTTTAATTTATTTTTTTATATTTTCCCTACAAGTAATTTCCTAATTTAAACCTATCAACATGAATGAGAGATATTTTCTACATTTTTTTAATTTCTATTTTTTTCCTCCACAATGACTTTACACTAAATTTCCTAATCCGAATATCAAATAACATTAATGAGATGAATTATTTTGAAATTTGTTTCCATTTACTACAAAACCCCAATTCAACACAATCACCATTAATTACAATCCAATCACCATCAATGTCATTTACTTATTAAGTTATATATGTCAAAATAGGGTGTTTACAGTCATATTTATTAATAGGAAGAAAAGCTCAACAATCAAATAGCTAACATCAACTATACATAATAGAGCACTCAAAACCGAAGAAGACGAGCAAGTGCGTACAAGATCAAAATGCTGAAAATTTGAATCCATCTCCATCTCATATACTCTCTGTTTCTCTATGCTCATATAATCTACTTGAGAGAGAGAGAAATTATTTGTATTGTATTTCAGTGTTCATATTAATTCAAATTATTTAAATTCAAATTAATATTTTTGTACTCAAGCTCATATGCCTATAATGAAACACAATACAAAAACATTGTCCAAACAAATTAGAACTAAATTAGGAATATAAAAACAAAACTATAAAAAAATCATCAATAAATTATATTTATTGATCAATGGATCCAAACTGAATCCACTACCATTTATTACCAAACTGAATCTCCTAGTGTTTATTATATTTTTCAGCCAAAAAAAAATAAAACATAATCATCAATAAATAATTTTTATTGATTAATATGGAGATAAAAACTTTCAATTACAAGCAATATAAAAAAATAAATTATGAAATAATCATCAATAAATTATATTTATTGATTAATGGATTCAAACTATATCCCCTAATATTTATTATGTTTTTTGGCTAAAAAATATAATTTTAAATTATGATAACTCCTTGATTTATAGAGATAAAACAAAATTCAATTACGAAAGAATATAAAAACAAAGTGGTGTTACTTAATGAAATTCACCGTGTTAATTAAAAACAAAACGGAATTTAACAGTGTTACTACTTACTACGAGTATTATAGAACATATATAGAAAATAAGATCAATAGATCTAGATGCATCCCTTCATGACGATTCTGCCACGGTAAACCTCGATTTCCCATCAGACTACAAGGTTGCTATCGTATGCTCTTGTCGAGGGTTTTTGCTTCTACAGCAAATGAAAGAAGAAAAACTTATTATGTAGAACCCTTCAACCGGTGAGCACAAACAGTTCCTAATTCGTTTTGATCTGTATAGCTTTTGTTATGATGAATACACTGATGGCTACTTAATTGTGCTGGCATCATCTCTTCCATTATCTTATTCGATGTCAGGCTCTCATATTTTTTCTATTAAAACAAATTCATGGCAAAAACTTGATATCGATTTCCCTACTGTACTGTAACACGCTTTCTGGGACTTGGTTCAGTGGCAAACGGTGCTATTCATTGGGTAGTTTGGTTCCTTGAGTCACCACAAAGCCAAAAGAAAACTATCCCGTTTGAGATAAGAATAAAGAATTTACGACAAGTAGAAGAGCCGAATGATCTTGACTTAAGACGATTATATTGTTATTTGCGACCATTTGAAAAACCGCTTGCTCTAATTAATGTCCAGAAACATGAAATTAATGTGTGGGAAATGAAAGAGTATGGAATGAAATCATCCTGGACTTGGGTTATATCTATGTCTCACGGTGAAATTAATTCTGATTTTTTTCTTCACCATTATGCTTCACCAAAGATGGCCAACTTGTTACACTGCATCATGGAGTAAAATTACCAAAGTGGGCTGAAAGTGGGGAACTGCTACAACATCGCCAATATCATGGTTATCTCAACTTTTGGTTGGCAGCTGCAATTATATATACGGAAACATTACTCTCCCTTCCTCGATCGACTTCTTTTGACTTCAATTTAGATTTTTTTAATAAAAAGTTTGAGTTCAGAACTTGAAGACTGCATTACAAAGACAAAGCAGGTTGCTCTCCTAATTATCTAGGATGTGCTTTTTGCTTTGTACTTGTTGTAAATATTGTATGAGGGTGTGTCAAAAGAAGAAGTCTCATATATAAGTTAAAATTAGGAATACCCTGATATACAATTAAATATAAACTTGAATTAGTAAAAGGTTGATAAGAGGAGTTTTCAAATTGACGGTTGGAGTTTTAATTAACCTGTTTTAGCGACATTTAAATAGTCCTATTGTATTAAATCTTTATTAATTCTTGTTTTGTAACTGCCATATTAATTGTTAATAAGCCGTCATTATGGTTGTTCAACGGTCATATCTTCTCTGTCTATAAAAGGCAATGTTCAGTGTAAGGGTAAGTAGAACCAAGGTTAGAGCACCAAAGTCAAGTGACACTATGCTTTATCCTTGAGCTTCTCTCCACTCTTTTCTTCTAAGTTACACTGTTATCTTTCTATTGTCCTGTAACCCTACTACACGAAGGGTTCATTTTATTCTGGGAAGTGTCACTTCCTAATTTATTAGGGGGCTGCGGAATATCTTCTAAGAACAATGCCTTTGAACACGACTCAAACTATTCTTTTATTGAGTTTCTGTAGGGGTTGCTGCCAATAATTTGTACAGTGCACTATGCTGATGCCAACAGTACTAAGGTGATGAGCTTCCCTTGCTAGGTGATGCATATCTGACCTCAATGTCATCCGTCCGAGTATATCATACTCCCCACTTTATCATTGCCTTTAATTGATGATTGGGTTGGCTTCCAATGTCTGCATAAACCAAAATATTGTCTACATACTTGGAGACCATTCAATAAGGCAAGCAGTAGATACTAGACTTGCACAAATACATATTGTCAACCCCACCACGGTTTTATCCTTCATTACATTTTATTGTAATTACATCTACATTCTTGAATATTTTGTTATAATTCCTAGGTGGTTTAGGATGAGGCTTTGCTTTGTATGCCTTTTAATAAATGCAATTGAATATTGAGTTTTCTCCTAACCCTTCTTGTTATTCTCCACTCTCCCTACCTCTCTTTCCATTATCTCACTCTTCTTCATTTTTCCCTTCCCTCTCTTACATCAATTGGATGAAAAAAATAGTTTAAACAATTTGATATCAGAGACTGCACGAGTTCGAATCTAACAACCATTGAATAGCTTCTAATACTAGCTTAACCATCAAGCAAGCTCTAATACCAAACTTTATATTAGAGATATTAAAGTGAAATTAACTGATTAATTAAATGGTTAAAACCCTAGTTTATATAAAGGGTCTTAGTTAATGTGTTTAGACTGTGTTAGGATAGTTAAGATCCTCTCCATGTTTAGAGAGAGGATAATTTGAGTCTCTTTAGAGAGGGAAGTCCCTCTTAGTCCCCAAATGGAGTTGGTTATCTTCCTCAAATTTAATTATGTTTTTGTCTCTCATGTAGTCTCAAATATACGATTTGAATGATGAGGACGTATAAAATCATCATCAATCACATGCCCTAGTAGAGCAGGAACAAAACAACACTATGCCACCTTAATGGTGTTCAAGTCCGTTATATCAAATTTTGCCTGCTTCTAGATTACTTTTCTTATGTATTGGATTGCAAATTTCACAGTGAACTTTAGCAAATGGACTTTGTATGTATCAACCAATTCTATCATTAAATCAACCAACCTCAGCTCCATACATTAGGCTAGTGACCGCACCCATGAAACGACCCCATAAGTCAATCAAAGAGACACTTCAATCAGCCCGTAGATAATCAACCACAGCCTTCAAATCATCTTTTTCATTCCATCCTAGAGTAACATATGCTCCCTTCCAGAAAGTCCAAATCCTGATAAATCCAAAGTGAAAACTATAATATTTGAAGGAAGCAGAATTATAGCAACTTCACTTCCATCTGCCCTGCATCCACAGATCCCATGGCAATATATTACACATGACAGAGACTTTTCTTTAGGACTAACAATGGACAAGTAATTACTACATGGAAGAGTATCTCCCCGGCTATTTTATATCTCTAAGCTGATACCATTCTCTTCTCAGCATGAACTCTCGTTCCAATAAATCACTTTTTGGGTCATATTCCGCTTTGCCGGCCGGATGATGAAGTTCACAAGTTGTTCCATAGACTCAAACAGTCAAGATGATGCCTTTCAGCTCTTCAAGATAATATATATCTTCAAAATAAATACATCATGAATATTGTCCCAAAAAATAGAAAAATTGAAGTAGCCCAAGAAGAAAAAAGAGAGATTGGGGATGTTCTTGACCAGTGGCGACCATTTTCTTGAAAACCATAAAGTAACAAAGAGAGAGTAAAAGGAAAAAAAGAGAGAATATTCATCTTTTGTTGATGTTTTGTTGCTGTTAAGTGTGTGTTTGGTTGGGCTTATTTTGCCTAAATAAGCCCGATTTTAGATAAAAAAGCCCAACTGAAAACGCAACCCCTTTTTGAGTGTTTGAGACAGCTTTTTGAAAAAAACAAAAAGCCCGAAAACGCAGCTTATTTATTAAACCCGAGATACCCACTTTTTTTTTTTTTGAAAAAAGCTGCAACATTTTTTTTTTGGTCCAAACCTGGCATGTTGAATATATTACCGTTATGTGCATGTACGAAAATCCACAAAAGCTTTCTGCTGAGCTGGTGGTTAACGAGAGATAAAAAAAATTGAGAAATATATAGAAAAATATGTTTGTAAATAGTACCGGTTATTTAAAACTTCATATATAGTCCATACTAATATATACTAATATTTAATACTCCCTCTTATTCTAATTATAAGACAAAGTTAATTTTTTTAGAGAAATTAAGGAAGCTGATTAAATTACTTTAAAGTATTTATATTTTTATTTCTTTCTTCAAACTAATTAGTTTAACTAATAAATGGATATATAATCTAAGGAAACATAACATATGATATGATTAAGTAACTTATTTAGCTTCCTTAATTCCATTCTTAGTTTGGGCTTCATCTCTGGAGTTACAAGTTTGTATTTTACATGGTTAAGGTTAATTGACTTTCTGTTCCTTTTCTCAAGCACTCAGGTGAAGAAGTTATAATTGTTGCATTTTCAGATATCTTCCTGGGCCAAATGATATGTTACTGTTGGATATCACATATATGATCTATCTAAAATTTGAAGAATATACAAATGCCCTTCAAGTTTTTACTTTTAAAAATGCACTTATACAATCGCTAATCCAAACAAGTTTTGACTTATGAAAAATCACTTATTCAACCACTTATCCAAACATAAATCACATTACAAATATTGACTTATTTATTAAGTCATTTTTAATAAATCCGAATTATATAAGTCATTTTTTCTACCACTATCCCAAACACACCCTAAGTTTTTGAATTGTGTATCTCTCTTTCTTCTTTGAAAATATCAAGAGAGAAAAAAAGTTTTTTTCTCAAACGATGTTGGTTAGCTCTCTTAAGTGAGGGTATATTAGAGATAACCCTAGTGGGTTATAGCTTATATGAGCATATTGTCCTTATATGGTTAATAAATTAATCTTCATCTTTTTTATAATATTTCTCTAATTGCTATCATTTACATGACACTAGAGCCCACGTTCGAGGATGGGGTTGATAGTGTCTGAGCCCACACTTCTTTCCTTGCCAAGATGGGTCCATTTTCTTCTTGGTTCATACCCGAATTTGAGAAAAGAGTTTGCAGCGTCTTTGTGTGTGTTTAGGCCCCCAAAAGCTCAGCAACTGACCCAAAAGCTAATAACCAATTGGGAAAAAAACGTGTGTTTGGTGAGCCTAATTGATCATTGAGCTTGTGATTTGAAAACAAGCTTTTGCCTTAAGCTCACATCTAGAGCTTTTCCAACCGGTCAGTGAGCGAGCTTTTATTATTACCGTTAGGTAATAATGATGTTCCAACTTCTCTCACCAACATTTTATTCTTTTCTGTCTCTTTCCCTGTCATCCTCCTCACACTCCTCACAGCTCTTCTTCGTCTTCGTCCTCTTCCTTCGTCGTTCCGTCTGGTCTCTTGCGGTCTGAGTGCCGTTTCCTCCATTCCCTCTCTCAACGTCCACCCAGTCTTCAAGGTGAAGAGCTGCTTCATCTTCAACTTTGATCTGTCTTTCGTCGTCTTCAATCTGTCATCTCCGACTTGAAGTCCGATGGTGCTTGCTTTGGTGCCGGCGTCGCTGTTCACTTTCTCTCTCGCTGTGGATCTGGTCTCCGGCAGTATTTCCGTTTTAGAGGTAAGGTTTAACTTCATTCATTAAATATTTGTTATGGTTGTTCTCAGGTGGTTTGTGGCTGTTCATCCTCTGCTTTGCTTTGGCTTGGTTTGGGTGTAACACACACACACACATTGTTTGCGATATGCGATCTGTACGCTGTGATGGTATTTTTTTGTTAAAAAACAGCAAAATAGACGTTTCAGTCGGTTGAGAATGAGCACCAACATTGTTCATCTTTGATTCTTGTTTCGGTTAGTTAATTTTTTGACCCAGGATAACATTCTGATTTATTTTGGAGTATTGTTGTAATGTGGAATTACACCTGTGCCTAACCGAAATACCTGCTTCCTCTTGCTTAATGGTAGAGAGACTTGAGAATATCGATGGCTCTAGCATCCTCTGCTTTGCTCTGGCTTGGTTTGGGTGTAACACACGCACACACATTGTTTGCGATCTCTATTTTCATCACTATGATGGTATTTTTTTTTGTTAAAAAATAGCAAAATAGACGTTTCAGTGGGTTGAGAATGAGCACCAACATTATTCATCTTTGATTCTAGTTTTGGTTAGTTAATTTTTTGACCCAGGATAACATTCTGATTTATTTTGGAGTATTGTTATAATGTGGAATTACACCTGTGCCTAACCGAAATGCCTGCTTCGTCTTGCTTAATGGTAGAGAGACTTGAGAATATCGATGGCTCTGGCATTTTTCTTCATATAGAACTTGGACATTCATAACTCTCATTCATCTGCTTAGCTTGAGAATATCGATGACTTGTGAAAGAGATTGCCAAATTGAATTGCTTAGCTTGTTAGTATTTGTTTTTTTGCATTAATTAATGATGTGTGTGGAAACGAGAGAAGAGCAATTGATTTTTTTCTGGTACTGCTAAAATTTGATGGCACTCAGTACTACTTTAGATTAGATGTCTAGCTTGTGGTCTGAGACAGAACCTTCCTTTCCTTCTCCGAAACAAACAAATAAAAGCAATGAAACAATGCCAATCACATGATCACAAATTCCATTTTTGAATGAAAAAGACTCCCAGCCAATCATTATTCTGCATTTAATCTCAAATAATTTAGATTCTCTCTGTATAAATGAAAGTGAATATATACACACACATTTAAAAGCAACTATTAGATGGTTTTCCTTTTGTAGTTTGGCACCTATTTTGTTTTTTTAAATAAAAGGGCTGGTTAGTTAATGGAAACTTATGTCTGAAATATTCCTCTATGAGGCTTGATTCTTGCTTTCGATGATTTGTTCCTTTTTTTATGTATTGATTTGATGAAATGAATTATACTTTTCTACAATTTCATGCTGAATTCATTTAGTGAAAATGCTTGGTGAGTTTGGAGTGATGAAGAATATACTGACCCTATGAATTGATTTCCTCTTTAGCCTTCATATTAATTCTTATTCACTGAGGTTGTGTTTTAGCCTTCATATTAATTGAATCGAATGAAATCATGCATTTATTCTTGTGTGTGTGTAATGCTACATTTGTACATTTCTTGCATGGTTGTTTTAAATTTGCTTTTTTGAGGTGCAAGTATTGTTGAAATAGTGGCATAGAAATATGGATAAAGCTGTTTGGGATGATGCGAAAACGGAGACTTTTGTGTACGCCTGCTTAGAGCAAATTTACAAAAAAGAACGCCAGGGGTTGCATTTTACAAAGGATGGATGGAAGGGTATCGCCGCTACATTTAATGACAAGATTGGGAAAGAATATACAAGGGCACACTTGAAGAATAGGTTTGATATCCTTAGGAAAGATTTCAAGACTTGAGAATCCTTTATCAAAGAGACCGGTGTGAGTAGAGATCCTACAGGTAAAGTCCTCGCATCAAAAGAGTGGTGGCAGCGGAAAATACAGGTAGCAGAAAATTTAGTAGCTTATACAATTAATTATTTTCCTCTCAACTAATTCGTTTTGTTTAATTAATTAGTTTTTTGTTACTTGTGTGCTTGCAGGAGAATTCAGCATATCGAAAGTTTAGACACACAAGCCTCAAGTTTGAAAGCGAACTAAGGATTATATTCAAGGATGCTATGGCGTCCGGCGAGGATGTTTTTGCACCGCCTTTTGCTTATCCACATACATAGACAGAAGATGCTGAGAATGAAGATGTGTACAGACCAACAATGCATGAAGAAGAAGGGTCAGGGGATAGCGAAGATGATATGTTCGGTACTAACCCTGTGCCTAGTACCGGAGTGACTGATGAGCTTGCTAGCATTGGTCTAACAACAAGCGCTCCATCAGCTGGTGGTACTACGTCAGGAAGTCGAGGTAAGAGAAAGATGGGTGAAGGGTTTGGGCAGAGGAAGAAGTAGAAAGGGCCAGCTTCAAGACGGATCGCGAATGCAGTTAGTGTTATGGCAAATGCATCCAAGGACGGAGCGGCAACATTAGATGCTATTAAAGAAGTTAGTGTCGATGCTGCTTTGAATCAGCTGCTTGACATTGACGAAGTCATATGTGATGAGGACTTTCGTCACCACTGTATCAACCTAGTATAGGATAAGACAAACCGGGAAACGTTTGTGTCAATCAGTAAATGGAACATGGAGTTCGTGGTTCCGTGGTTGCACTATAAGATTTATGACTCCTAGATGTACCTAAACTATGTTTTATTATGTTTGTGACTTCATGACACTATGTGACTTCATGACAATATGCTTTATGAAAGCTATTTTATGCCATTATCACTTGAATCTGTTTACTGTATGCCTTTCAGTCCTTATTTGGTATTTTATTTCTTCCATTACTCATAATTGAATTTTTAATCACACTCACAGGGTCCATAATCATTGGCAAATTCGAACAATCAACACTTACCTGATATGGTGGAGGAAGATGACTAGTCTCGACTTATATCTCTTATAAACGGGGAATGTGATGAGTATGAACGAATGACTGCTTTGATATGTTAATATTGGTTGCCTTTCATGTGCAAAGAACCCCGCAAAACAAGTGCACGCACTGGTCGTTTATGGGTGCAAGAGGTATTAGCAACCCATGGTTCACGCTGTCATGACATGTTTAGAGTGGAAAAACATGTCTTTTACAGCTTGTGTCATAAATTGGTCAAACATGGCTTACAGAATTCAATGAATGTTGGGATCGAGGAAATGGTTGCCATGTTTTTGCTCACTGTGGGCCATGGGATAGGCAATAGGGTGGTACATGAACTCTTTCAACATTCAGGGGAAACGATCAATAGACTTTTGCACAAGGTATTAGATGCTTGCATCAATCTAGCTCGGGAAAATATCAGATCCAGTGATCCCGAATTCATTGTATGCCACCCAAAGATCAAAAATGATCCCCGTTATTATACATACTTTAAAGATGCTATTGGAGCAATAGATGGAAACACATTAGGTGTGTGATCACTGGTGGCAATCGGGAAAAATATATCGGCAGAAAGGGATATCCAATGCAGAATGTAATAGCTGTATGTGATTGGGATATGTGCTTTACGTTCGTGTCGGCAGGCTGGGAAGGTACTGCACATAACGCTCGTATGTTTAGAAATGCTGTTTCAAATCCAGCTATGACCTTCCCTCATCCACCTGTAGGTATATTTCAGTCACCTTCCTGTCAATTACTTTCATGCCATGCCGCACTTATATTTATCTAACAGTTTGAATTGAATTCAACATTTATTAGGGAAATATTATTTAGTTGATCCTGGCTATCCGACACAACTTGGTTACCTTAGTCCCTATAGGTGTGAGGGTTATCATATGCCAGAATTTAGCCGCCAACCTTGATTTAGAAATGCTAATGAGACCTTTAATTTTTATCATTCTAGTTTGAGGTCAACTATAGAAAGGATTTTTGGAGTATGGAAGAATCGATTTGCATTGTTACAAAACATGCGTACATATAGCTACCAGACACAAGTTCGCATTGTTTGTGCAACAATGACCCTACATAATTTTATTAGGAGAAATAATGTTGAAGATGTGGTGTTTCGCCAAAGTGAAGCTGGGAATCTCATTGATGTAGATAATAATAGCGTAGATGAACAACCTTCAGCGTCAAATTATGATAGGCGATCTTCCATTTAAATGAATCAGTTGCGTGACTCAATTAAAGACCACATTGTACGGGACATGTGATCCAATTTGTTATATAATATTTTTTTATCAAATTGTGTTAATTTTAATTTCCAAATTTCCCAAATTTAACTTTTATAATTTTTTTTCAATTTCAAATTTAATTTCTCTTTTACTATTCTCACAAAAATCACTTATGCTTAAACCAATCCAAACAAATTTGTAAAAGCTAAATTGACAAACTCCATTTTTTCAATCGCCAATCTAAATATAAATCGTATTACACAATCAGACTTTTATCAAAAATAAAATTACAAAAGCTAAATTGACAAATTCAATTTTTCCCACCGCTATTACAAACTCACCCTTTCTTTACACAATACACGTTCAAGGGTCGCCGGAATCTAGGTTTTGTGCCCACCTTCATATTTCAAAGGTGAAACTGTGGCATGGCTCAAGCACATATCAGTTTCGTTGGTTCGACATTGCAGAAAACAAAATCTGTGATCTTGTTCACTTGTTTTGATCAGTTCAGGATTTTTCTTTTAGGTGTTCCGACGGTGAAGTTGGAGGGCTCGATTGCTGGATTCGATCGTCGTTTTCTTCAGTTTAGAACGAATCTTGCTGGTATTTCTTTCTATTCTTGAATCTTCAGATCCGATTGCCATCGCGTCTGGCTATTTGTCGATTCCCCACATCCGAGGCGTCATTTCTGCAAATAGTCCTCCAAGATTGAATCCCATTTGCTTGTCGACAAAGACTGCGTCACCTATGACTTCAGCATTCTTGTAAGGGTCTGTTTGGCAAAGCGGCAGACCCTATCCACCGTGCGTTTGCAATTACAAAACCACGATTGCTTCATTTATTCAGTTTGGCAAAGCGGTGGAGATGAATGGGATTTTTTTAACACCGTGGCTTTAAAAAAAAGCTGTGCTTCGTAGCTTTTTTCCCTACCTCCAGTGCTTCTGCTCTCTCTCTTCATTTAATTATTTTGTCTGAACCACCTCATTATTTCGAATCAGTGGTTGCTTCGTGCATGTCCAAAGGGTCCTGAGCTTCGAATCAGAGCTTCAGAGAAGATGCTCTGTTTTGCTCCTTTGTGATGCTCTGTTTCGCTGGTTCCACGGAGGAAGAAGATGCTTTTTGGTCAAATTAGATTTGACCAGGGACTTCTGTGTAAAATTTAAAAGTTTATAAGGAGGGAGTAAATTGAAAATTGTTGAAATATTTGTAGGATTAACTGTAATTTATGAAAAATTTGGGTCCCTTTCTGTGATTTACCCAATCCATTTTCTTCTATCACTTGTAATTTTCATAAATCATGGGATATTTTCTATAATTTTCTCTAGTCCTCAAGGCTGTGCCGAAGAGAGAGAAAGGCTGGAAATATACGAAAGGCTGGAAATATATTTCTCCCTCCAGCCTTAATTATAAGATAAAGTTGATTTTTTTTGGAGAAATTAAGAAAGCTAATTAAATTATTATAGATTATTTTTATTTTTATTTTTTCTCCAAACTAATTATTTTGACTAATAAACTAATATATAATCTGAGGATATATAATATATGATATAATTAAGTAGCTCATTATCAAATTTTATTTATATTTTTTCATTTCAATTATCACAATATATACAAATAATATATATATGTAGTATTACACAAGATTCATGCCCTTTTCAGTCATTTTACATCTAAACGGGCTTTTCAAACTCTAATCCAAACAGGTTTAAGGTTAGAAAAAAAAGTCACTTCTGCCACCGCTAATCCAAACACAAATCACATTTACATTTTCACTTTTAATCCTACCTTACTTTTTTAAAAGTCAGATGAAAAAAAAAGCCACTTCTCCACCGCTAATCCAAACGGGCACTAAGACGGCCGTCACATAACTGTTCTCCATGAGCCTTCTGAATTCACGCAAATCTCAAAGATGATTAACGGCTAAATAAGTTGCTATTTTCTTGGAGTTTTTGCTGTTATTATTATTGAGAAATAAGTGCGATAGCCCACTATAAAGTCAGGAATAATTGTTAGGACTAGTTCCAAATGTTTTGCTGATTATTATTTGATTTAATTGGATTATTTCCTTTGTAACCCACGGTTATAAATAGGCCAGCGACCCCAATAATAAAGGTATGACATTTATTTGAGATTAATTATAATTTTGTGGAGATTCTCCTTGACTCCTAAACTTCACTGAAGTGAGATTCTTACTTGAGTGTTGGTTAGCAGATTTTATCGTTGGCTAGTAGAAAATACAAGAGTGAGATGCTTACTCTGATTTTTTTTGTGTTAGATTTATCCTTTTAATGGTATTATTTTATCCTTTCTTAAAAAATCGGCCTCTATCATTTGCTATGTCTACTTGAAGCAGATATTGGAATTGTGATTGGTTCAAAATCTAGCCTTAGGAGAGTAGGGACACATTTTGGTATTTCATTTGTCCCATTGTTTCCTGGCTTGGTTAAGAAGCAGAAGGAATACATTGATGAAAGCTCTTCCGTTTGGAAGGCTTTGTCAGGCGTTCTTTACAGAGTCTCCAGTTGGGCTGAAGTTCATGCATTTACTTTGGGTTGCTATTCTTGTTGAAAAGAAGTATACATAGATATTGTAATACAGATACACGAACAGGTGGCAAATTTTACAAGGACCGGATTCCATCATGCCCCTCTCGTTTCACGTACAGAATGTTGCGAATTAGAGATATGGTTCATTCTGTTTATTGAATGTGCTTTACATGTATGAGGAGTTTGAGGCAGCAGTATTCAAATCATAGATTGTTAGATGAAGATTTCCGGGTTCAATTGTAGCAATTTGTGGCCTTGGAATTGTTTGGCTTTTTGTAGCAGAGTTCAGACTGCTGGATTCATGCGTGCATGTGGTGATTTTTGGGGATTGAAGTGGAGCTATTAATTTCATGGCTTCAGATATGACTTTGGAGTTTGAGACTGATATGGAGAGATTTCAGCCAGAAAGGTTAGTGGTGGACTCCCAAACAGGGAGACTCTCACATAGGATTACTCATTTGCATCAGCATGGCATCTTCACGGTTTTGATTTTGCTACTGGGAACCAAGACACTAATAAAGCCTGCATCAGTCATTGAGAAAGAAAGAGGAAGAAAAGCTCTTGAGCACAAGATTTATGTTTACAACTTCATGCTTGATACTTTAATTGATCCTAGGAGATTGTGCTGTCTTTCTTACCATCCAAATACATTTGTTTCGGCTTGTCCTGGTGCTCACACAGGAAAAGTCTGGGGTGAACAGTTTGGTCTATTGCATGATTTATTTTGACAATTGGTTAAACTCGTTCTAATAATTATCAACTTCTAATGAAGATGGGCAAATTACATTCTTCAACACGATGGATGGCATTTGGTTATAAGAAGAAAGAAGAGGGTGCTGCATTAACTCATTAAGAGCTAAGCTTGAAGACATGAAGGCAGAGATAATACTTTAAGAGAAGTGTGTTAATATTTCATTGTCAATTGAAAATTGTTCAGTTTAATTCACCTAACCCCTGTATTTTTGTGTTGCATGTTGACACTTTTATGAGTTTAAGTAGTGTCAATTTGAGGGAGCGTGTTAGAGATATTAAGATGAAATAAACTAATTATTTAGTCGGTAAGGCCCTAATCTATATAAAAAGTCTTAGTTGTGTTTAGAATGTGTTAGGATAGTTAAGATGCTTACCATGTTTAGAGAGAGGATAATTTGAACCTCTCTAGAGATTATCTCCCTCAAGTGAGGGTAGATTAGAGATAACTCAAGTGGGTTATAATTTGTATTAACATGTTGCTCACATACAATGAGAAAGCCCAACCTAAATGATTAACACAATCAAGACAGCACACATTACATACAAGCTTTTCATTATTTATCTAGTCAAGGTTAGATGTTTCATAGATAATCTCAAGCCCCAACCTTTGATGAAAGCCCGAAGATGAATGGTGAGAACATCAGAGCACACCCGAATTCAATTGACCATCAACCTATGCGAGGAGCAAAGGTTGGTTCGAAAAACCTAAAATTCTGTCGAGATGAAGTCAAGAACCCAGTCGACTTGAATAATGATGATGAAGAAGATGATCGCACGACTCTGTTTCCTGTCTCCGTAAGTTTTTCAGTTACATGAAACTGTTGAGGATGCACGCGAACTCTCCTTCTTCTCTTTTTGTTTATTAATCAATCAAGACAAAATGGTAATTGGCTATTTTTCATCTCTAACCCTAAGGTCCTTTGGGACTTTATAATTGTTTTAAAATGATACGGAACTTTTTAGATATTATTTTTTTTAGTTGGGACCTTAGAGTGATTTTCTCATTATATTTTTATTACTTGCTACCAGTTAGATAATCGCTCGCTCTAACTAATGTCAAGAGACATGAAATTATGTGGGAGATGAAAGGGTATGAAGTGAAATCCATCTTGGACTAAGGTTATATCTATGGCTCACAACTATCATGCTCAAAAGCTTCAGCTAATAGAGCTAACAGTAGAGGTATACTCCAATTCCTTTAATCTATATTAGACATGGACTCAATAGTTTTCTATGATTGTGTTCCAACTAGTTGAGTGGAGTACAACCCACTCCATTTCTTGACACGAGACGTATCATTCTTAACTTCTTTAATAATGTCCGTCCTCAAACCTGTTTGGTAGGGGTGGGACCTGTGTTAGCTTTGATATCAAACTATTAATAGAGACATACCCAATTCCTTTTAACCTATATCAGATTTTTGGGTCTAACAGTTTCTTACGACTATTTGGTCCACATGTTTGAACTCAATTCAAACCCGTCCCTTGACTTAGAATGTCTTCAAGTACTTGAGAATAGTTACGCTCTACTTACTACTTGTAAGTTAACGGCACTCATGATCCCACCATGCTAAATAACCCTTCAACCCAATGAAAATTACAAATAATAATTCTCTCTTTACAAGAAATGGATCATGATAATAACTGAAGTACAAGATCTTACTTACATATTTGGAAACTGTTCAATAAGGCAAGCAATAGATCTCTGGAAGTACGTACATTAAAGGGGCAAGTTCCAGTTTCATTTGAAACCTAATAGATATTAAGCATGTTTGGTTGAGCTTATAAAAACTTATAAGTTGCTTTTTACGTAAATCGAGACACAACTCCTCTCACATACTTACTTCGTATACCGTAAATCACTATTAAAAAGTAACTTATAAGCAATCGAATCGCTCAACCAAACATACCCATTCTGAGGGGAATTGCAAAAGAAAGAAACAGACACGGACACAAATTGAAAATTAGAGTAGAGATTGTCACCCATCCCACATATTATAATTGTATTCTAGAATGTTATGTCAAAATTTCTAAGGTCAGGTTGATGAGACTTATAAATAGTACATCAACACATTTATTTTGTACCCTTTCAAAAAATTCAATTGAATATTGCATTCTATATATTTTGTTGTATAATAGTAATTTTGCTTTTTTTCTTATAATATACTTTTTCAATCCTTAATATATGACCTTTTTTTTTTTGCCATAAATCCTTAATATATGACCTAATTAAGAAGTTAATATTTATCAAAATATAAAACACATTTCACACATTTATTAGTTTACAAGGAAGAGATCAGAAAGTAGTTTGGACATTCATCACGTGTGCAAAATACTAAAATTTAATTTGTCTCGATCTAACCTAAACCATTCAGATTTATTATTTTTTTAGTTTCATTTTTAAAAAAATACACAGAATTTAAAATAAATATCAGTCGTTAAAAAATACTCGTAATTTATATTTAAAAAAAAAAATCATCTACTGAGGTTGAAACTGCATTTACACCACAGGACCAGTCCATCGCATCCCTGATGACCGCTAGTTCCTCCTCCAAGAAGCTGAGCACTATTTGTCGTTGAAACTTCGTTGGATATTGCAAGTTGCTACATAGGTATGGTACAAACGGCGTTGACGTTTTCCTCTCATCCTTGTGCCCCACCGGCCGGTGGCCGATCGATTTTTCTTTCCGCTTTGGGCCACAAGTTGAATTTTCTCGCAGTTTCCGCGCTTAAAATCATTCAACCGAGCATGCTTGCAAGCAAGCAGTTCTCTGAATGCGTTTCCCCTTTCATTAACTGTTCTTCCTACCTTCCGATCTTAGCTTGTTTTAGTGTGTGTGGCGAGCATGGCGATCCTCCCTGAGCAGTTGATCGTCGCTATCCTTTTGAGATTGCCGGTCAAATCTCTGCTCCGTTTCAAATCTGTATGTAAGTTATGGCGTTCTATGATTTCCGATCCTCGTTTTGCCCAATCCCATTTTGAAATGTCTTCTTTGATCGCCGATAAAATTGTTCGCCTAGCTGATTCTGGACCTGGATCCATAGATTTCCACTGATCTCTCCATGACGATCTGCGATTGTAAACCTAAATTTTCCGATTACGCCACCTCCTCTTGCTGCGAATATTAGGGGTTCTTGCAGAGGCTTCGTGCTTCTAGATCCTGATTATCACTTTTTTGTGTGGAATCCATCAACTGGTTTCTACAAGCGACTGCCGTACTTCCCTATGCCGTCAGGATTTTTCCCTTTATTTCATGGTCTCGGCTATGACGCCGCCGATGATGACTACTTGGTGTTTCTCGGAGCGTTTGATACAGAGAGTGCTGACGTTGAACCCGATTTCCAGTTTTTCTCCATGAAAGCCAATTCATGGAAAAAAATTGAGGGCACCAATAATTTCCCCTATATGAACGCCATTGATGAACCTAGAGCTGGCTTGTTTTTGAATGGAGCTATTCACTGGCTGGCCTTTCGCCACGATACTAATGTTGAATTGATTCTTGCCTTTAATGTAACACAGAGGAAGTTAATTGACATTTCTCTGCCTGATGATTTCTTCCAAAGCCTGGAATGTACTTATCTGGGGACACTAGGAGGATATCTCAGTCTATCTGTTTTTGGAGACAATGAAGCTGAAATATGGTTGATGAAGGAATATGGAATGAAGTCATCATGGACAAAATCCATGGCTGTGTCAGTTGAGATTCCAAGAGGTCACTACTTCACCCCATTATGCTTGATCAAAAGTGGTGAGATTGTTGGATCAGATTATTCAGATGGTGGCAAAGGGATATTGAAATGCAACGACAGAGGGAAAGAGCTAGAGTATCGCGAGGACAACTATGGAGTGCATGAGGAAAACGCTATTATATATACATAGAGTTTACTTTCACTCCCTTGTGACAGTGGAGAAGGAGGAGGGAGTTATCACCGAAAGGAGGAGGAGGAGGAGGAGAGTACCAACATGAATGCACAAGGAAGCTTGCGGCGTGTGCAAGGATTATAAGGTTTAAGAAATATATTCTGTGTTTATTTTTTTCCTCAGTGATAAATAAATTTTCCTTTCTTGTGTTGAATTCCGATGGATGAATATAGTCCTGCTCCTGCAGAATCCATCGTTTTCCATTCCCCTGCTGCTTTCTGTACGGTCTCCAATCTCTTTCGGAGTACCAATCAATAAAATTGAATCATTGGCAACTGTCCTGTTTCAACCTTACGCTTAATCCGATATTCAATAGTATTACTATTCATTTTTAGTTATAAGATTTAGTTCACTAATTTAAGTAGATTGAAAAAAAATTTAACAAATAGAGGTTGATTTACCTAGAATTTCTTTTTTCATAAGAACTACTATTAGATAAAAACTTTTTAATGTGTGAAATTAATAGAATGCTTTGAGAAAAAAATAATTATAAATTTAGGAGACAAAATGGATTGAAATCTTATATTTAAAATCAAAGTTCAAATTTAATTCCTAACTACCTCTTATATTAATAACCGGAGTAATATTATTTCTAAGTGGGCAAGAGAGTTTATTTTCCAAATGTGAAAAGAATCGGTATAAATTACTCTCTCCACTCCTTAATATAGGCCTATTTTAGGAGTTGATTTTGATCATATATATGAGACATATTTTTAATATTTGTTAATCTTTTCTTAATTTACCTCTATTGATGCTCACTCAACAATAATTAAGAAAGAGGGAATGATAGAATTAAGAAATATTATTATGATATTTTAGAAAATATATTTTATATCAACTAATTTAACTAATTTTTTTAATCTAATCAAATTAAATAAATAAATCTTATATTACAAACGGGAAGAAGTAACATTTCCTGCGAGGCAAAGCAAAAAGTACTAAGGTCAACTATAATAAGCCCTATTTTAAACATCTATGGTGATGTGAGGTTATAATTATTTTGTAATTTATGATTACCTTTGTTAGCAATTTATAAATCGTGCGGCTGGTTCTTACCTTTTTGAGTTCATTGAACCCAATCCACTCAAATTGTATTTTGTTTTTTTGAAGTAGAAAACTGGATCCTATAAACTAAAAAAAGAGATATACAAAGAGAAGGCAAACTAACACTATTCCTTCATCATCAACTTCCACCTCTAACTTTGCATAGAAGAAGGGTGATCAAGGATACTATCAGCTCAAATTATTTTCAAACTTGTCTTAATAAGAAAAATTAAGGAGCTGTTTGTTTTTGTTTTCAAAAACAATTTTTTTTTAAATTTTTTAAAACAAAAACAATAAAAGTTGTTTGGAAAACTATTTGCAACAAGTTTCTTTAAAAAAAAACCTAGATAGCCTGTTTAGTTCGATTTTATAGTTAGACTTATGTAATATAAAGAATATTATATAGTTAGGATTGATTGTTTAAAGTGACCAATGTAAAAAGGATTACACAGCTATGACTAATCAATTAGTTAATACATTACGTTTTTTGTAAATATCATTACTCATTTAATTAATACAATTACGCCTCTAGTCAATACCATTACGATTTTAGTCATTTTCATTACTCATTTAATTAATATCATTACACATTTTGTTAATATATTTATGCCTTTGATTAATACCATTATTCATTTAATTAATACATTTATGCCTTTAATCATTTTCATTACTCATTTAGTTAAATACCATTACACATTTATATGTATATTACATATATATTCTATGCATATATATATATATATATCAAAGGAGCCAAGGCCAAGGCTTTTGGAAGGAACCAAGGTAGGGTGGACTCAAATCCCACCTCCACCAAAGTGGCTTCACATTTTCTCTAATAATAATAATAATAATAATAATAATCCCTTTTCCAAAAAAAAAAGCCACCGCTGTTGGAGCTCCCGCTGTCATTGATGTATTTTTTTAAATAGACTTTTTTGGGTGTTGTAAGTTCAAAATAAAAGGTATAAGTATACTTTTTTGGGTGTTGTAAGTTCAAAATAAAATGAAAAAATTTAATTAGGTGAAAAAATGCATGAGTTTCTAAATAAAAATTAAAGGGAACTACTTATATTTAAAGAATAGTTATCCTTGATTGGTTAAAATAAAAGGTTTTAGCCTTTTAGGCTGTTCTCGGAGCAAAATCTACCAACTACAGATTTAGATATGTGTCAACACCCGTTTCCATTTCGATAATCGAAGAATAATAAAGATGAAATTCAATTGGCATACAGAAAAATACAATTATACTGATAATAATATTTGTTTACAATTCTGATATCGTTTGTCGACGAAAACAGAAAATACAGCGGAAGTTTTAATATTTACAATTGTTACCAAAATATCACAAAATAGACTAATTATGACCACGTTCTTGTCCTTGCCTCGAAACACGTGCCGTTCACTTTCCGGCGTCTATGTCTTTTCCCTTTGCCCCACTGGTACCCATTGAGGTGTTTATTTTAAACATAGGGTGAGATTCCGGAGAACCCCAGTAGAAACATGCTATCGTTCATAGAAAATGCGAAAAGTAAATATGATATATGCCATGTATGCACCAATTAATGAACATTATGAATATATCATCTGCATGTATACATGAGTAGGGTCCAGCCCCACTATTCTGCACCGGTTGGATTTTCACCAACTCCAGTGTAAGTGCCTCTGACACTTCTGGCCCCTTTCTGGGCAAATCGTGTTAATTAATAAAGTACATTTACAAACATTGGCATCCACACAATCATATAACTTATGACATAGTGTATGAAGGATAATGTCCCTACCTCAAAGCTTTAATATCCCCATTTTAAATGTGTCTCGAAGAACGTGTCGTATCCGGCCTCCAAATCGGTCCTAAAATATTAAATGTACAAGAAATAGGTCATAACCTATCCAAGTATCATTTTAGACTCTTCCATAGTGTTTATTGTGGTTATATTAGTCTATGGTGAAAATTTACAAAAATGCCCCCGAGAACCCGACCGGGCTCTGCTGTACCCGACCCAATGGCACGTTTTCCCAAAATTTTGACTAAGGCTATTCTGACTTATTTTCACCCAAGGAATCCATTTCTAGGCTTGAAATCACCAAATTCACTGTCAAATTACGAAGATACCCTTGACAGCCCCTATCTAGTGATTTCAATGGCGTTTTCGTAATTATGATTTTTCGGCCTCTACCAAAAAAGTGTCCAACTGTAACCCCACCTATTTTTGCCCACTGAGTCCAATGGAACTATTTATTTCATGAAAATCCAACTCCTTGTACCAGTTCTGGTTCTGGCCGAAATATTAGGAAAAAATGAGGTTTTGTGTTTTAGCTCCCAAAACTTGTACTTTTCCATTTCTAATCCTTGATTAACTTATTTAAACACTTCTTAACCATGATTTTAAGTATTTTGGGCAGCATAACCCCTTAGGGTCATGGCTTTTCTAATTTTACAATTCAACCCAAAAATCACAAAACCAAACAACAATCACCAACAACAACTTTAATACACTAAGAAGTTGAGATTTTGGAGATTTCCTCTTGATCCTTGATGTTTCTCTCTCTAGGATGTCCTCTCTCTCTCCTCAACCTTGAAGAATAGCTTGCTAAACCATGATTCCCATGAAGAACAAAAGATTAGGGGATGAACTATATAATATAGGAAGCTTATTCACTTGAAAACAAGCTCTTACCTTAGCTCTTGCTTCCTTTTGCTCTCTAAATCACCAAGAACTCCCAAGCTCTCTCTCTCTCTCTCTCTCTCTCTTTTCTCTTTGCTTTGTGCGTGAAGTGCATGAAGGGAGGAAGGGAAAATATGTATTAACTTGTCATCTTTCTTCTTAGCCCTTGATCTAGCCAATGGTTGAGATCTCTCCACCTTTCATGTATACCATCCCTCCAACCATGCCTCCCACTATACCCTCTCATTATGACCACCATACATATGTCTTTCACTTAGTGTGCACTCCAATTTTGCCATCATTGAGTTGTGCATGTAGTTTTGTCAACATCACCTTCATCTTGCTTCTTGGATTTACAATTTCCCTCTTCTTTTCATGTGTGGCCGAAACTTAGGGAGGAAAAAGAGGAAAAATGTTTTTTTCATAATTTCCAAAATTCCTATAATTGTATGAAGTATAATTTCCCCTTAATTTCACAATTCTTGATTTATTCCACCAAGAATAATCACATTATGCATTTTCCTTTACTTTCCTTGATTAATTGAAATTAACTCCAATTAATTGGAAATAATAAAGCTTAGGCTAAATTGGCAAAATTATGATTTTGCTATCCCCTTTGTAATTTAATTCAGTTTTTGAATTAATTTGGCCATTTCCTTATGAATATGAATATTTGAAAATTCACAAGATCCAACTTCATGAATATTCACCACTTTATTGAATTATTCAAATAATTACAATATATTTTTGGTGAATAAAATTTGGGGTGTTACAATATGCATGAAGCTACTTGGAGGAGAAAAGTCAATATGAAAATTTAGCACTTGGAGCTATCTAAATCTAAAACCTTCATATTATTGGATGGGTACACACACACACACACATATATCTAAATGATAACGAATTAAATTAATTTATTTTTTTCAAAAATTACACTAAGCTTTCTTATATTGATGTTACAAAAAAATCCATACTTTATTTTTCGGTAAAAATATTTTATTTTCAAAAAATGATATAATTTTATATGGAATATATGGCCTTTCAAAGTAGTTAAACTCATGTTAAACCCTAGCATAAGGTTTATAATATTGGGTGAAGGTGCAATTTTAATAGCAATGTATTATACTAGGAGTATTTGGCATCATTAAGTTTTTTAGAGTGTCGAAATATGTATAATCATTATAAATTGAGGCAATTTTACCAAACCTGATAACGGAAGGGAAACAGACGTTATATGTGGGTTCCACACATGATTGTTTTTTTTTTTTAAAAAAAATAATTGCTTCTTACTTCTTCTCTCTCTGCAAACTTTTTCACCATTGATTGATATTTTAATTTCCAAAAACTTTCACTCTCTCCTACTCTCCTTTGCAAACTTTTTTGCGATCATACGTACTTTCCCCTTCCTCGAATCCAATTGCACTATTCTTCCCTTCTTCAACCTTAAACCCTTATCCCACCCCATTATCTTTCACTCACTACAAAAAAAAACATCAAATTAGGGAAGGAATTTAGTAACGGAAATTCCATCACTAATTAGTTAGCAACAGAAATTAGTGACGGAATTGGATTAGTGACGGAATTATTGACAGAATTTGTTCCGTCAGTAAATATAGCGTTACTAATTGATTAGTGACAAAATTTTAAATTCCATTGCTAATCCGTTTCAAAATATTTTTTTTCCATATAACTTAAATTGCCATATGTTCTCACCACAAGTCTCCACATGTCCCTTGCCCGCGGCTGCCATGTGTCCTCGTCAGCCTCCGCCACCTCACCTCTGGCCACCATGTGTCACCCTCCATCGCGCGCCATATGTCACCCTCCATCACTTGCCACGTGTCTAAGTCACAAATTGGTTACATTTTGTGACCAAGTTGGGATTCGAAGCCATGACCTCTCACGCGCATGCCAGTGTCTTTGCCAATTAAGCTAAGAAGAACTTGTGTAATTTAAATGCAAAATCATATATATATATATATATATATATATACACATAAATATATATATATATATATATATATATATATATATATATTTCAATTTAGTTTTCTTATCTTATTTTATGTAAATATTCTCCCTAATTTTTTATTATTAATATCATTTTTTATTTATTTTATTATATCTTTTATTTTTTGTTTGTCTTTATAAAATTTTTATTTTATTTATATATAATATATTATTAAAAATGAAAATATATTATATTATAATTCCATTTTCAATAATAAATATGAATTAATAATTTTTATTTATTTTAATATTTATATTATAATTTTATAATAATTTAATATTTTAAATTTAAATTATTTAACAAATTTATAATATAACATTTTAATTTTTATTTATATATAATATATTATTAAAAATGAAAATATATTATATTATAATTTCAGTTTCAATAATAAATATGAATTAATAATTTTTATTTATTTTAATAGTTATATTATAATTTTATAATAATTTAAATTTAATAAATTTATAATTATGAAAAAAATATAATTATTGAAATAGTTAACTATTAATGACGGAAATTAGAGACAGATTAACAACAGAAATTAGTGACAAAAAATTTCCGTCACTAATTCCGTCACAAAATATTTTTGACAAAAATTAGTGATGGAAATTAGTAATTTTCCGTCACTAATTTTTTATAATGAAATTAAAGACGAATTAGTGGCATAATTTAGCGACGAAATTGCTAATCCTAATGATAAAAAAATTCCATCGATAATTTTAGTGATGGAATTTGCGAAGAATTAGTGACGGATTAACGATGGAATGTCATTCCGTCAGTAAATTCCTTCATTAATTTTTTATTTTTTTGTAGTGACTTTCTCCACCACCACCACCACCTCCTTCACCCCAGATGTGAACCCCTCCCCAACCTCATTTCAAATAGAGTTCTCAAATTAAATCCAAACCTTGAGACATTGATATTATATCAAATCCACTCTGGGAACTTATAATCGTACATGCCCATCTTCCTGCACATCACCGGGATGCTGTGGTTGTTGAACGGCAGATATCCGGCTAGCTCGACGGTGTGGTTAAAGTAGAGTACCGCAGTCTATTTGGAGCAGCCAGTCTCTGAGACTTTCAGATTGCCATCTTTATCTAAAACAATGTTTACTTTGTCAAAGCTACAAACTCCTTTACAAGTGCGGATGAATTCTGAGGCTTTATAGTTTTTTAGTTTATATGCAAACTAGTAATTAACGTACAAAATCGTAAGAGGAGAGCCACATGGTGGGGGAAGAGAGATGGGAGGTGTGAGAGTGTAGGTTTCTAGAAATTGCAGAGGGCCGCAGGAGTGTACAAGAAGCGGAAAAATCACTTACGTAGGACCCACACATAATATCCGATTGCTTTTTGTTATGAGTATAAATGATTTATTAAATAGTATAAGTGTACATTATCGTAATCAAATAATACAGAAGTGAGTAGAGTATCGTTTCCATGAGGATTGATCACTAAATACCAAAATGGGTAATTTTAATTCTATTTAGTCGATCGATTAGTTGGTAATTGAAAGTATAAAATAAATAATTAAATATGAGTGTAAATAATACGAAAACAATTATGAGAAAAAAGCCTAGGGGTCAGATTTCGCTTAATAAATTTCGGATTGAATCACTTATCTATTCTAGTTCAATTTATTTCACATGTTTGATAGTCGAATTTCCTTAATTTAATTACTAGCCTCTTCTAAAGTTAAGCAATTCTATAATTAATTGCTAATCCAATATATTCCTATATGAATTTAAGCAATTAATTATGCATTAAGATTATGGAACTCAATAAGACTATACAACTTATATAAATATATTTCTATTTCATATGCAAGTCATGACTTTAATTAAAGGAACTACACATATGCATCTCCTTCCGGTTTCAACATACATATTTAAATCATTCAAAAGATGACCAGTGAATTGAAAGCATTAAAAACAATAATTAAAACTCAATTATGAAGAAAAAAAATTAAAACTAGATTTAATAAGTTAAAATTCAATATGATATTAGTAAACTACATCATCACCCTAGATAAATAAAAGTTTAGCTCATTATGAAATTAAAAAAAACCAAAATAAATTGAAAACTTCATAAATATTGTATAAAAATTGAATATTAAATTCTAAAACAAAAAGGTACAACCACAAGATGCATGAAAATGGAGAAATCTAATCTTCCTTATAGGAGATAAAACCTTCCATATATATATATGTGGCAACCTATACCATCTATAAAGGAGGAATACCTATACCGCTTATATAGGAGATCTACCTAAACCTTCTAATATGAAGGCATGTAAAAAATAATATAATGCATGAAAGTAATGTCTTTAGAATTGTTAGAAAAGAATGCCACACACACTGTTAGAGAAAGATGATTTTTCTTCCTCTCCAATGATATGTATTTATAGATAGGTTTTAATCAGTGACCATCATATTTTTCCGTGAATGAACAGCACCCAGTCGGTCAAATGAATAGTAAAATGTCATTTTCTTCAATGCGTGAACAGTACCCACACAAATTTTTCCACGATAAACAGTGATTTTTCTCCCATTAGTACAAATGTACAATATGGCCATAATGCTACAGTGATTTTCTACAGTGTTTTCTATAGTGATTCCGTCGGCTACAATACTTTCGTTTGCTATTGTGAATTTCTTTTGTTTTTTTTTCAATTACTACACATCCTTATCTTATTTCAATCTTGTTGGTTATTTTTGGATCTCCTTTCTTCTTCTGTTTTATTCTTAACATAATGTTGTTTATGACTATCAAAAGAAAAATAAGAACAAACTAATATTATAATATCAATAATATTTATTCCAAAAATATTATTTATTTATCAATTACACCCAAATTTATTATATTGAGCTCAAATATTATCCACAAAATCATTATATAAAGGGAAATAAATAAAAAAATATTTTACTTGTCACTTTCCGTTAACAAGTTGATAAAATTGGCCCAATTTATAAAATGTATATGTATTTTAACATCCTTAAAAATTTAATGGTGCTAGATGTCCTTGACAAGAAACATTGTTGTTAAAATTTTAATTACCTTTACCCTATAATATTTAACTAGATGAATATGTTTTTGTAAGAAAAGTACTAAGTATAATTTAGTGAAAACAAATGGAACGACGGACACATTTACACATTAACCAATTATAAAACTTGGAATTCCGGTTTTGCATTTTATATATTTATAATGAATTATTCATGTATTTATATGTGAGCAATTTCTATGCCTATTAAGTGTTTGTTTTAAAATTTGAAAATTATTTATTCCTATGGAGTAAAATAATAGATACAAGAGTTTTTTTTTTTTGGCTAAAGTATACATTTGGTCCTTTATGAATGCTTCAGGTATCATTTTAGTCCCTTAAGTTTATAAAGTGCACTTTTGATCCCTTAATCTTAACACCGTTAGTCTGGCTTAACAGAAAATACCGACTCAACAAATTTAAGCAATGACTGTGCAACTAAGTGCTGATTAAGCATGCATGTATGTTAGTATTTTAATAAATTAATTTTTTAAAAACCTATAAATTGAAAAGGATTTAATCCTTACGGATTGGTTTACCGCTTTTCATTAACGATCCCTCTATCCCTAACTCATCCCTACGGCTTCGATCCCTCCATCCCTAACTCATCCCTACTACTTCAACATCTCATCCGAAGAAATAACCAGTCCTTGAACGTCAATCTTGTAAGTCTGTTGTTTTTCCTTTTTATATGTACTATTGGTTGCATCCATCCTTGCGGAGATTATCTGATTTCTTCTTTATTGCCATTAAACCTAAAACATAAAATTACATAGAAAGTTATATTACAAATCATCCCATAACCTAGAATAAAATCCTAGGTGAACAATACTGGCAAACTAAAAGAAAAAAGAAGACAACATCCTAATATCATTATGTGTCAAAACCCAAAGGCATATTTCTGAATATGAGAAACTGAGCTTTAGACAAATTGGAGTCTTCCATATTAAAAAAAACTCCTAATGATTCAAATAATCTGCAGATGCAACCTTATGATTATGAAGAATCCACCCAAACCTAATCTAAAATAATGAATTACTAAGAGATGAATTAGAGGTGAAGTTGCCGGGCACGGAGAAGCTTGTGCATTCTTGAAGAGGAGAAGACACTTTCTTTTTTCTTTTTCCCAAATTTATATTTATTTTAAAATATAAACATATTAAATTAAAGAATTAACATGTAGTCATGCTTAGTCATCGGTTAATTGTGCAGCCATCACTTAAAATTGCTGAGTTAATATTTTCCGTTAAGTCAAACTAACGGTGTTAACATTAAGGAATTAAAAGTGCACTTTATAAATTTAAAGGACAAAAATGATACCTAAAGCAAATATAGATTGTCAAATATATACTTTAGCCTTTTTTATTTATGTGTACAAATTTGGATGGGCCTCACTGGCCTATAAAAAGGGAAAGATTTCATAAAAGTACAATCAAAATATCAAAATTCGAAAATCAGTTTTTTTTTTTATGATAGTTTGGATATTAAATACACTTTATTAGTCATTGACAACTCATTTTTTTATACAAATTAACAGCTCGAAATAACTTATTTGAGATTTTT
This sequence comes from Inga leiocalycina, assembly GCA_963242795.1. Taxonomy (NCBI): domain Eukaryota; kingdom Viridiplantae; phylum Streptophyta; class Magnoliopsida; order Fabales; family Fabaceae; genus Inga; species Inga leiocalycina. The sequence goes on from OY725320.1 coordinate 73,616,223, forward strand.
AAATTTTGAAGATATTTTTCTGAATTTTTATTAAAAAAAAAATAAATTCAGATCAAACAATATGATCCACAAGACAATTATGCCAACCCACCCTTCGGATTTTCTTAATATCCATATATAAATTAATTGATTAGCTCTTATATTAAAGGGATAATTAATCTACAGTTCCTTATAGTTTCAATCAATTTTTAATTAGGTCTTTATAGTTTTTTTTTATCAAATCCTTATATTTTCATCCATTTTTAATTAGATCCTTGTAGTTATTTTTTTTTATCAGGTCCTTATTGTTTCACCAGATTTTTAATTGGGTCCTTAAAGATTTTTTTTTTTCAAATTTTAGTTTATTAATTTAATTGAAATTTAAATAAATGAATAATATTAAAATATAATTTATGAAAAATACATTTGAATTAATAATTATATAATTAAAAAATAATTAATGTAATTAATTATAATTCTATTTTATTTTTAGATAAATTTATTATTATAATTAAAATTTTAATATTCCTCATAATTTTTTAATTAAAAATATATTTATATTATTTATTTATATTTTTATTTATTTTTATAATCATAAAACCTGAATAATAATAATAATAATAATAATAATAATAATAATAATAATAATAATAATAATTGTTTTTCTAAAAATTGAATTGAACTATAATTAATTAGTTAAGGATTACTAATTAATTATATAATTTATTTTTTAAATTATATAATTATTATTTTAAATTTATTATTCTTAAATTATATCTTAATATCATTCATTGATTTAACTTGCAATTAAATTAATAAATTAAAATCCAAAAAAGCAACAAGGACCCAATTAAAAATCTTGTGAAACAATAAGGACATGATAAAAAGGCAAAAAACTACAAGGACTTAATTAAAAATTGGTTGAAAATAAGGACTTGCAGATTAATTATCCCTATATTAAAAATAGAAAGTAGTATTGTACTCCCTCCACTCCTTAATATAAAACATAGTAGTATTTATCATTGATTGTATTAAGGAATTAGTTAAGTTAGTTAATATAACATATATTTTCTAAAACACCCTAATCATCTACCTTGTTAATTCTTTCGTTTCCTCTCCTCCTTTATTATTATTAAGGAAGTATTAATAGAAATAAATAAAAAAAAGATTGACAAATATAAAATATATGTATTATATTTAGGACTAAAATCAATTCCTCAAATTTATTATATATTAACAACCGGAGCAAGTATATGTTATATGTTAGAGTAAAATACCCTAACCACCCCTATAATTTATCTTAATTACACAGACCTTTATTCTATTTTGAAAACTCATATAAACCTCCCTTAAAATCAAAATATATGTTACACAAACCTCCCTTGGATTTTTGAAAAATCCATGTACATCCATCCAATCGTTAGTTGACCGTTAACTTTGACTTATAAACACTTTTTTGACCAAAATATCCCTATTTAACATAAGAATTATTTAAACATTTATATTGACTAAAAACATTATACAACCGAGAAATAATTCTAAGATATATTTTTTTTTCAAAATCTCTACCATATTATAGAATTTATTAATTTTTATTATATTATTAAATTTTATAATTTTTTGGTATATAAAAGTTTATAATTTTAATTTTTCATTATATTTGTTTCAGATAATAAAGGGTAATTTAGTCAATAAAAAATTATTATAATATAAATTATAATTAAAAAATATATTTTTGGAATCATTTTAGAATAGTTTTAACAAGGTTGATAGTTTGGACTTAAATGTAGATTTTCAAAATAGAGATGAGGGTATGTATAATTAAAGCAAAACGCACGGGTAGTCAGACTCTTTTGCTCTATATGTTAACTTCAGGTGTCAAAGTTGAGCATGATCTTGGTTTGATCGTATATTTCTCTTATTTGTCGCGAAAGTCAATTCACCAAATTTTGAAATCCCAAATGGGTGCCTTCGAGTTTGTTTGATATTGTGTGAATTTGGAGTACTCATCTGGGTATTCAATATTTAGAGCTCTTCATCTGGGTGCACGCAAAACACTTCAATTCGTTGAGGTGATCTTCTTCCAGCTGCCGTGTATTTGGGTGTGTTTTGGGCTTTAAGTCGTTTTTTCTCCTCGTGTTCTTCTGTGGTCCGTGCGTAATAGGAAATTTAATTCTAATTGTTTTGCTTGTTGTAATAGGAAGAAGATAGACTTAGGTTCTGTTTTCTTGCATTTGAACTGATTATTGGTGATGAACTGAATTTGGAAAGGATATTAATTCCTTTTTCTTAATAAGAAAAGCAGAATTCTACACTAGGGTGTTTCGAAATTGTTAGACAAGAGATTTGATGAACTTGTTTGAATGTTGATGCACACAAGGTGTTTGTGAAAATGTGTAGAGGAGGAATTTTGTTGGTTAAGATTGTTCAACTCTATGGTGAAGGTTGAGGTATTAAATGAATCTTGAAGCATGTATTTTGTCTGTTGCAAGCATTTTTGCATTCACATTATTCACTTAATCAGAATGTGTTATTTGGACTGATATTTTTCAAAACTTCATAACTCTTGGGAAGAAGAAGGAGATGGAGAATGTCATGTGCGATTGATCTAAGTCTTCTCTTAGAACGACGTTAAATTGGCCTGTACAAGTGTTATTTTGTTTAAATGCAAATTCTTGCAGGCAAGTCTTGGCAACATCATCATTAATTTCTCCCATCACAATAGAATTATGTTTCATGTCTTAGCCATGGTAAATACCTTTATGAACTTCCTTGTAAATAATTTTTGAACCTTTGTAGGGTTTCTCACTGTCTTTCTTTGGTCCATGTTAAGGAATTAAGGATAGGATCTAATCAAAAATTAGGATTGTTGAGAATATGCCCACATGTGAAGACCTTGTTGAATATGCCCAGATGTGAAGACCGTGTTGTTACAATCCACAGCTCTTGTGATGAGACTAATGCTTTTGAGGATGTTCATGGTAATTGCCACTTAAATGTTGCCTGTGTTTTTAATTCTTGAACAGTTATATTTCATACATCTCCACGAACTGAATGGCAATTTTAAACTAGTATTTGCTAGCTATACATGAATTATCCAAATTAATGTTGTTCTGTGCATTGCTAGACACGTTATTCTATATTATTGTATTTGTATGGCACTTGTAAAAGTGGGTTATTTTATTTAATATTTCTTAATAATAAGACTTGTTATTATAGTTTTTCAAAAGCCACGAGGTTGATTTGTTGAGGAAGTCAGCCACTTTAGAATTGATAGTGGGTTTCTTTCCCCCTTTTTTGTGTATTGTTTCTAACAATGGTATCAAATAATTAGTTGGCATGGATACAAAAAAAGTTAAAATCTTAATAACTCTTATATGATAATAAACCTACTGATATGAAGATTGTTATGTTTTTTGCACCTATGCAGCCTTGTTACCTTTGTTCAAGCAATGCTTCCACCTTTACTTGGTTTACCTCTATTTTTCTATTCCAAAAAACAGAGTATATTCCACCTTTTACTTGGCCGCTTTCAAGTTTTCAACAGCCCTGCTCTGATACCAATTGTTAAAACCTACTGCAATCCAAGAGGGGGTGAATTGGGTGTAAGATAAAAACTTAAGAACTTTGAAAGTCTTTTTTCATCTTAGTGAAATCAATAAGTATGAAAGTAATGAATTATAAATCCATAGACAAATATTCAAATCATATATGTTGGAAATATAAGAGCTTAGGGAAAAGAAGATGCAAACTATGATTTATTCTGGTTCAGTCCAATCTTTGAACTAAGTCCAGTCCCTAGGCTCCACCCAAGATTTTCAATCCACTATGTTCTTGTTTAATCTGGGCACAAGAAAGCCTTTGCAATCCCTCAAGTTTGACAAGTTTTTGGGAACCTTAACAACCTCAAGCTTAATCTCGTATTTGAGAATCATTCCCCCTTACAACTTGTAAGGTTACAATATGCTGGTTACAATAAAAGCATACTTCTCTCTATAAAGTAGATAATGTTTAACATTGAAGCACAATGTGGGAGTATGATTATAGATCCTCAGTTGGGTAAGATTCAAAGTATCAGCATATCGACATTGTAGGCATAGGCTCTCTCTTACTTTTGTTTTAAATGATCTTCTATTTATAGTTGATGAAGAGCATTTGACCGTTGAGCATGTTCTTCTCATTGAGCATCTTAGAATATGATTGTTGGATGTTTGTTGGAAGTAGCCATTGAATCTTCCGACACAAAAATGCTTTCTGGCCATTGAGCTCTAATCCAAATTTAATCACCTAAAACTTAGACATAAGTATAATTAGTAATGTTTAGAAATAGTAGGAAGTATTGTAGTTAGATTCTATCACACTTAGAATAGGTACCAAAACTTCCGAGACGATGTTTCAAAAGTGTGCTATCACTATCACTAGAGTGACAATTTATCACTCGAGTGATGCTCTATCACAAGAGATACCAAGTGGTAACTAGAAGGAAAGTGAAGATCTTTGCAAGTTACTTGTTAGTAACCATACTCTATCACTCAAGTTGCTTTAGATCACTCGAGTGCCTCTCTTAGTTTTTTAAAAACATTGGTTGATTACTAGCGGGTGACTAAAGAGTGATAACATGATTTTACATGTGTCACTCGAGTGAAATAATTTGCACTCAGACTATTTTAACATTTTTAAAACTTTCCCATATTATCTCCTCCCAGTTTACTAGGAGCTAACTTGCAATTCTTGTGTATTACTTACTCAAGTGACTAGCCTTCTTTCCCTACCCTGCGGAATATTTGGGCATCACTCGAGTTAACTCGAGTGCATCTTATATAACTCGAGTGCTTAAGTAGTTTTTCAAGATTCACCATTAGGTACCTTGCAAGTGACTCAAGTATCACTCGAGTTATAAACATAAAGAACTACAATGATACTTTATGTAAATATAAAGGATCAAACTTATACTTTGGCTTCTTTCTTATTATTAATAATTAGTATAGAATAGCGCTGGTGTAAAGCTGAACATGGAGCTTAGAAAAATTGATTTGCCAACAATCAATCCATATGACTTATTTTAATTATGAAGTTATTTTTCATTAATAAAAAGGACTCATCTATTCACTTCAAAAGCGTGGGCACATGGTATGGTTGAATTTTCAAACATTAAGTAGTCCCCAAAAGAAGTTGATGCAACGAAAGAGAAAGAAAATTGCGTTAGTGATGAGCAGAAGTTTTGATCCAACAAGACGTCTGTTATCGCATCAAGGACTATAAGTAGTGTAATTTCACTTCTTGGACCACATTTTCATTTTCATTGTATTAGTCTAATAGAGAGAATACTCCAAAAGAACGTCAGTGAGAGGCAGCTTATGTGGATACATTGTCGGTTCACAAACATATCCCAAAACTCTTTAGCCTTAATTTGTTTGGATGTGTTATATTGTATCTTTCTATATCATATTTGTTTAGGTTCATGGCGTGCTTAATTTATATCTCAACAAGGCACAATTATGAATATGATAATCCAGTTTTAAGCTCGAGACCAATAGGAATTGCTTTCTGTAGTTTAAAATAAAAAAAACTTGTAAAATGAAAAACTACCTTGTATGTCATTTGGAAAAACTTAATTTATGAGCAATTAGAAGGTATGTTATATCTACATCTAAAATGATAAATACGCCATTTGGAAAATTTGACTTACAAATCTTAGAAGGTATGACAGAAAAAAGTTATTTAATTTATCAAACATGATACAATTTAAGTGGGATTTTTCTCCAATATCAAGACGTTTCAAAAACATAAGTATAGGATAGAGGAGGAAAAGAAAAATGTAGGGCTCATTTTCATTAATTTTAAAATCCTTTTCTTCCAAAATTAAGTTCCAATTGTATAAAGTTACTTTAAGAAAAAGAGTGGATTCAGGTTTCTTATAATTCAAAACCAAAATGTTAAAACAGAAGAACAAAATATGAAGAAATCCAAAACCAATATAGTCAACTCAGAAAATTTCAAATGCATTATATATTGTTATAGCATATGTAAAAACACTGAAATTTACAAGATTACTTGATAAAGAGGTTAAAGAAACAGTAGCTAATATGTGATCTAACATTTATCCAACTACTGGGGTCTCAAGCATTTTCCAAAAATGAAGTCTTGATTTTTTTCAATGATACTACAACATCAATCATAGAAAGGCGTGCCTCTGGTAAGTCAATGGAGCAATTTAATGCTAACTCAAAAACTGATGACATATAAGGTAGTATATTATTAGTATTTTGATTTTCACTGTGTAGCAAATTGTCATCTATAATATTCATGATCGAATGTGGTGTGGAATTGCTCACCCAATATTTCAAACTCAATCCTTGAACAAACATCTCATCTGTCGGCTTCTTCATTGTAAACATTTCCATTAGCAAAATCCCATAACTGTACACATCTCCTTTGATGGAAACAACTCCTTTCGATCCAAACTCTATGTCATATTGAATGAGTAGTATAGAAGTCATTATGTCAATAATGAAAGGTTTGTGGTTAAGCCTTCTTTTAAATCATTAATTTAAATCTTTGCACATGAAGATGTCAAATATTGGCTAGAAATTGAATATAAAAATAAATTCAAAATATCATTATTAAACTATTACCTGGTGCCATATAGCCAATTGTAGCCAAAGTGTTGGTATAAATTTCCGATTGCTTTTCACCAAACAATTTAGAAATACCAAAATCACTAAGATGAGCCACCATATCTTCATCCAACAAAACATTGCTTGGTTTCACATCACAATGAACAACTAGTGTAGAAGAACCATGATGAAGATACTCCAAAGCAGCTGCCACATCAATCATTATGTTCAACCTTTGCAAGACATCTAAATAATTGCTATGAGAGTACAACCATTTGTCAAGACTCCCATTTCCCATGAATTCCATTATTAGATATTTGAAATGATCATTTGAGCAACTACTGATGATCTTAATGAGATTGCGATGGCGTAAATGACACATGGTAGAACATTCAACATCAAAACTTCTTGATGATTGTTCCATGTCCAAGTCAAACACTTTGACAGCAACTATCTTTTCATTTGGAAGAACTACTTTGTATACTGATCCAAAACATCCGAAACCAACAAGATTCCCCTCATCAAATCCATTTGTTCCTTGTAGAAGCTCATAATAGGATATCTTGGTTGGTGTATCCAAATTTATTAAATCCCTCTTTGTTGAATTATCATCATCATCTCTCTTATTCTTTAGAAAGACAATGACTGAAACAATCAAAATGGCAACTATGATAGGCAATGAGCATTTTATTATCAGCATCACTTTTTTTGATATGTGCTTGTTTCCTTTACGACATGGATGGACTTGTAGTTGGGATTTCCCACAAAGATCTTTATTCTTCATAAATGATTGAGCAGTAAAATTTTGGAAAGGGCCCCCATTTGGAATTTCTCCATGCAATAAATTGTAAGAAAGATTGATGTATTTAAGATAGAGTAATGACTCTAAGGACTTCGGAATCACACTAGACAAATTATTATGGGAAAGATCCAGGGACTCTATGCTTATCATGCCACTAAGTGATTCAGGAATAGGCCCTTGTAATTTGTTTTCAGCCAAAGATAGGATTTGCAAAGTTTGCAAGCCACCCATAGTTGTAGGGATGCTTCCTGAAATTTGATTTCTTGACAAGTTCAACAATATAATTGCTCTCAAGTTAGATGCCTTTGGTGAAATTATCCCGCTTAGTTCATTGGAGGATATGTCTAAAACCAAGATATCTTCAAGATTCCATAGAGAAGAGGGTATATGAGAAATCAATTTGTTAGAGCTGAAGTTCAACTTCCGCAAAGAAGTATTCCAAAGACAGTCTGGAACCACTCCTGACAACATATTGTTTGCAATATACGACTCACTTAGACTTTTAAGTTGGCAAAGTTCCTTTATAATGAAACCTTGCAATCTGTTATTGCCAAGACTTAAACATTGAAGGCTGTGTAATTTGTTAACTGTATCAAGAATCAACCCACTCAAATGATTCTCATCCAAATCTAATTCCACCAAGTTTGTTAAATTTCCAAGCACATTGGGTGTAGCTCCATTAAATTTATTTGATGAAAAATCTAAACTAATGAGCTTAGAAGCATTTGATATGCTGTTTGGTATTTGTCCAGCTAGTTCATTTTCTCCCAACCATAACCTCTTCAAGTTGGGAAGGCCAATTCCTAAATAAGATGGGAGAAGGCCAGAGAGGGAATTACCATCAAGGCGCAAGTCTGTCAATGTTGAAATGTTGAATAGGTTGGAAGGAATAGGTCCTCTCAAATGATTAATAGCCATGCTTAAGACATTAAGTTTATCAAGATTGCCTATTCCTTTGGGTACAAAACCTGGACAGAAAAAGAAAAGTTGATGGAAACCATGACTTCCATATACAAAGAATATATACAAATAAACTTCTTTCTGTAATTTTTTAAGTCTTTGTAAAATTTGTAAAGCAAAAATGTTAGAGAAATCACAAACTACACGTGAGATGCCATGGTTATAGAAGATTTGTTTGAAAATGTAAAGTTTTTTATTTTGTAATTTTTTAATAACTATTTAACAGGAAACTAATAAATTTGTAAAATAGAAAAGGAACAACAACAAAAATTGATAAAAGAAAATTAAACAGGAAAAGATGGCAGATAAAAGAAAAGAGTTTAATTAGATAGAATATCCAAATGTGTGTCTAGCATGTGGGCACATTATATAAAATGTTGCACTTTATTTTTGTTGGACAGGGTAATGAACGACATGGCACAGAGTACTTAAAAAATTGTTTTCCAAGATTTAAATATCATGTGTGATCCTATCATTCTTTCATTTTAGTTTTACCATCAATTCATGATTTGCTCTTTTGATATTTTGCGATTGTAAATTTGTAGCTATATTTAAACCCCCACTATATGATTATTGAAATGATGAAAAACAAAATCTCATTTTGAATTCATCATTCTAGTTGAGAAAATGATTAAAAAACAACGAAAAAAAAGAGATATAATAATCTAATACTTGTAAAAGACGTGATTTTGATTTTGATTAATTTAGCTATATTTAATTAAAATTTTCACTTTATTTTTAACTTGTTTCTTTGTTTGTTTTATGTTTATGATTTATGTTTTATCTTTTCCTGTCAATTACTTTTCAGAATCAAATTGTTTCAAATTTTAAGTTATGTCGCGTAAACACCCTGTGTCAGTGAACATCCGCAATTTCTACAATTCTCGTCTTCTTCTCAATGCATAGTGTCAGTGAATCTCCTAATAGGACCCTTCTCATAAGCATATACTACGTATGTTGTTTTTTTTTGTTTATTTACAATAATTTAGATTATGTTTTTGTTTTGTTTTTCCATCTTTGCTTGTTTTCTAATTACGCTTCAAAATCAATCACAATCAAATAACAAATAAACAAACAACTTATAAAAAAAAGGAAAATATCAATCAAATCCAATTGAAAGAATCAAGACTAAAATAAGGCCTACACCTATTTTTAATGTTTCAAAAATTCAATTAAAATTACTTTAAAAATGTTAAAAGCCAAAAAAGTGTTTGTAATATTCATAATATCAGAGAAGTGTTAAGCTCAATTTGTCTTTTTTGAAATTAAATAGAAATAGCAAAAATGCCCTTACACTTATTTTTTAAAAAAACAGCATTACCGCCCCACCACCGGCGACCAACGAATGCCCCATTGATGCCGGAGCTCTGGTGGCCGGCCGGCTAGGCTCCAAAGCTCCAATGGGAATGAATATGCCAGAAGTGGTTGGTCATTAGAGCTCCAACAAGAATAAATATACCTAAAGTGGTGGGGGTGAGATTTGAACCAATGCCACTTTGTTTTACAAAAAGATTTGTGGCCATTGGGCCACAAATGATTTTCAACATATATTATACAAATAAATATATATGTTAACTTTTATTCTTTAACCCAAGCTGATTGACAAGTTTAATTAAGGAATTCACCACTTTTCATTAGGTTTTGATAACTTTTGTTTACCAAGCAAAAACTTCACACTATCATATTATTGATTGAACCATATTTTTATATGATTTCTTATAATTAAATTGGGATATATCTTTAATGCATTTTTTAGAATATTATTTCATGATTAAGCACTAATTTTAATTAGAGACATTTTTATTGAATTAAGTGTAATCAGGGGTAAGATGGTCATAATTTTTTAATTGTTCATATAAATGATTTCTTGAACTTTTGATGCTACGGTGTGCTGAATCTTACATCATAGGTGTTTTGGAAGGAGATTATATTGGAGATTTTAGAGGGTCTGAATTAATATTTTGATGTCTGGAAAAATTATAGAAAGTCCCTAAAATTTCTGAAAATTATAAGTGAATGAAGAAAAGGGACGAGGGAAAATGAGAGAAAATTACCCAGACACTCCAGAAATTCTAGTTCTGCCCTACCAATTATTTAAAAAGTTGCACTTGGGTTCCTCCTGCAGAACTTTTACAAGTTTTCAATTAGGTCCCTGGTCAAAACCTATTTTGACCAATGACCAGGGCCTTCTTCAGGAAAAGAGACACGAGAGAGGGAGTTTTAGAGGACAGCAGCACCACGGACCTTGAATCATCATCTCATTACCTTTATCTTACTTTGATCTCTCACCTTCATCTTCTTCTTCATAGTCGCCGGCGGCCTTCACCCATACCACCATTGCCGCCAACGACCTCCCTCCTTCCTCACCGTGGAAGAGCGGCATCTTGGGAGCTTGAAGAGAGACCGAGACAGAGGTAAGCAGAGAGATAGATTGGAGAAGAGGACCACGACGCACCACCACCGGTCACCATTCTTCGCTGTCACAGCCGTTTAGCTGTCTTCTTCTCCATACAACCATCACCGGCCAACCTTAGGCCGTGTCTTTGAGAAACTCAAACCTGAGAGAAGGCAGAAACTCGGAGAACTAGAGAGAGTGTTCTGGGAAGAAGACCACCGCTGTTCCCTATCAGTATCTCTCAGACTCTCTCTCTCACCACAGTGCCATCGCCGGTGTCTCTATTCTGAGCTCCATCCTTCTACCTCCAGATTTTTGGCGAGACAAACTTGGATCTGTCTATCTAACGTTGTTCTCCGTCAGATTCTCTCTCATCACTGTGTCTCGGTCTTCTTCATCCCCTGACCACCATCGCCTTCAGCTTCTCTCTTTAGAGCTCTATTTCCAGATTCCGAGGAATCTTTGAGTTTTTCGGCGAGTCTATGAGTTTTCCGGCGAACACTTCCAGATGTCAGCGAGATCATGATTTTTCCAGTGAGTGCTCAAATTTTAAGCTGTGATTATTCCAAGGCAATGAGTGGCTGAGTTCGTTTTGCTTCTTGGGGGTGGACCATAGCTTGAGTTTCAGAGCTTAAACTGGGGGAGTTTATTTTGTTCAATCTATTTTCTCTATTTGTTTTTGGATTTTTGAGTTTTAGGAATGTTGTTTTGTATTGTTGAGACTTACTTTACCCTGATTGGATAACATTGGGGATTGAACATATGTGATTGGATTGGATTTTTATAAATTGTGGGATTTATATAGATTCAAAGATATTGTGTTTTCTACGTATTATTTTTAAATTGTATGATTGAATTGGATCAATTAAGTATTGTATTATCGTATTCATATCAAAAGAAAGTAAGTTGCATTAATCTAATCATAATCACACACTAAGTGCACTTCAACAGTGCCTTAAAAGGTGATTGCTAGCTATGTTAGTAAGAGTGATTACTAATCAAGAATACTAGACTCAAGCGTTTGCTTGGGGTTTTTTATCAAGACTTAGAGAAAATTTACTCCTACATTTAATTGAACTATGATAACTACTAGTCCATTTCTAAGAGCATTCATTATACATTACACACCCATTTTCATACCCATTCCATTTTATAAAGAAAACACCAAAAATAATAGCTTTAGGATTTTAATTAAGTTTGCATTTACTTATTTTCAACAAAATCCAAAACCCTTTTCCCCTTGTTTTATTGCATTTACATGATATTTAGGTTATTTATGAATCAATAAAAGGCTTCTCGAGAAAAAAAAAATCCTCGGTTTGTCTATACGCAATCATTGATTAATTTTTTTATTGTGGGCCCCAAGGGTAACGTACAAAAACGTCCTAATGAATCATTGACAAGTTTTATTATGAAATTCATGACATTTCATTAAGTTTTAATAACTTTTGTTTACCAAGTAAAAAATTTACGCTACCATATCATTTAAAAGTTTTGTTAAAGAATTCACGACATTTTATTAGGTTTTAACAACTTTCATATTTCCAGAAAAAATTCATACTATCATGTCATTCACATTTGATTAGGTTCTAATAATTTTTGTTTTCTCATAAAAAATTACAAGTTGCTAAAACCTGATGAAAATATATGTTGTTCGTTTTTGTTTATTTACAATAATTTAGATCTTGTTTTTGTTTTGTTTTTTCCATCTTTGCCTGTTTTCTAATTACTTTTCAAAATCAATCACAATCAAATAATAAACAAATAAATAAACTATAAACAAAGGAAAATATCAATTAAATACAACTAAAATAATAAAAACCAAAATCAGGCTCGCATCTGCCTTTAATTTTCCTTTTTAGTTACAAAGGTGCATTATGGTTTTTTAACAACGTTCATAAAAAGCTTGATTAGGAAATTGTTAAAAGTGTAGGTCCTTGAATTGATTTTTGCTATTTCATTTTCCCTTGCTTTTTTATGCATATATAAATAATTTTTTTAGTTTATTGCACATTTGTTAATTCTTAAGTTATAATTTTTTTTAAAAAAATTATTAAGTATAATTTTAATTTCAATTAAAAATATTGAATTGTTACAATTTATACGGATAATAAATAAGAAAAAAACAACAACTCCAAACTTGTCTGTATTTTAATATTATTATAATTATTTTAATATTAAGGGGATGGAAAAAACGTAAAATTAAAGTTATTAAGAGATAGATAAAATCTTTTTAAAAAAACTATTGGCATAACACATGGTGGCCACTCTATATGGTTTAGGAATTTGTGTTTACAAAACTCATGAGGTTCCGTCTGCTCTTGATCTTCACTTTATTTGTTATTTAACAGAAATATAATTTAATTTTTGAGAGAAAAATAAAAAAAGAAAAAGAAAACAAACAAGTAAAGTACATACCTATAAATGAGTTGCCATCCAAATATAACTCTTTCAAAGATGTGCAGTTGCTTATTGATTTTGGAATGCTTCCCTCTAATTGATTAACACCAATAGATAAGACTTCAAGTAAAGGGAGTTGATGACACATTTCTTTTGGCAAATTACCCTTTAAATGATTTATGCCAACATCAACATAGCTTTTGAACAAAAAAAAAAACATCAACATAGCTCAAAGAATGCATGTTCCAAAGAAAAGAAGGAATTCCACCTATGCAAACAATAAAGAATATTTGTTTTTTGGTAGTAAGTATAGGAATTTCGTTGATTCACACACAGCCATATAAATAATACATGGAATTTTGTTAATTAGACATTAAAATTCTTTTTAAAAAAGATATGCTAAGGAGAGATTATGGAATTAATTTAACATATATCAAATGAACAACCAAGTTATTTATATTTTGCTTTAAATTAATTTTTTTTATTATTTACAAGGCTCTAACTATGAAATCTAGCTATGAATTCATCATAGAATTAAAAAGCTAAAATTTTATTTTTTATTTAAGGAATTAAAATACTTTTAGTTACACATAGATCTATTTCTTCCAACAACGTCTCGTTACCAATTAATATTGGAAGACTACCTTTCAAATTGTTCTTCCTTAAATGCACTATTCTTAAAGAAGAAATGGTGAATAGAGATGATGGAATTTCACCAGTTTCGATATATCAAAGTAAACTAATAGTTAAAAGGCTTTGGCATACATCTTTAACATAAAAAAAAAATAGATAAACCACATTATATGAATTTAACTTTTGTAGGAAATCAATTTGAAAGGGACTCTTCCAATATAATATCAATTACCAATTGGACATTAAAACTCGTTTAAAAAAGACATGCTAAAGAGAGATTATGGAATTAATTTCACCAATATAAAATAACAACCAAGTTACTTATATTTTGCATTAAAGCTATTTATTATTTGTAGACGATCACGAGCAATCTGGAAGAACGAAGAGACGGATGATCTGAGTCACATCCGATGATACTGTCCTATAGAGTTATTCCGTGACCACTAGCTAAGAGAAAGCAGCACTCCCCAGGATTATGCAGACCCTTCTTGAAACAAGTCAAGGCTGCAAAACTGGCGAAAGATAATTGTAATCACAGCAGGAAAAATTTATGTAGAGGAAGAGAAATTGTAAAGTAGTCTTGAGCACTTTGTTTATGTCCCTTTTATAGCCATGCTCTAGGAAGAGCCTGTAATATCCCAATTTTTGATTATGGGCTAATTATGATTATGGTGGATAATTATGGATTTAATTGGAATAATTATGTGTTTTATGGCAATATTAATTAATGTCATAATTAGTGAAAAATTGGAAGAATGGAATTCTTGGCCATGAGTTGGTAATTAAGGGAGAAATTAATTACTAACTAAGAGGAAAAATGAGAAGTGTGATTAAATGGCTAATGGAGGGATTAGATAAGCTAATTGGTGACTTATTTTGGGTGAGCCAATAGCATTGTGACATGTGGCAAAGAGAGTATGGGAGAGAGTGCATGTGTGTGTGTAAGTCAAATGGGATAATATAATAGTTTATCTCTCCTCTCTTCTCTCTCAATTCGGCTTGACATGGAGGGAGGGGTACCATCATCATTTTTTAATCTCTCACACTCTTCTCTCTCTCTTTCTTCTTCCATTTTTGGTTACCAAGTTAGCAAGAAAGAGAAAGATAAAGCTTGATTTTTGGGTAAGCAAATGACCTTTAATGCTTAATCTTCATTAATGTTGATCCTTGGAGTGAGAGCTTCATTTTGATGTGTATAGTGTGCCTATTTGGTGTTGATTTGTGCCACATGAAATTTTGGAGGTTGGTGAATCAAGAAGCTTCTTTGGCAAAGTGAAAGAGGTAAGTGAGACTAATCTATCTAAGTTTCATGCCATTTGAAGTAGTTTATAATTTTCTGGAAATTTTGGGCTTGAATCCGAAAATGAGTACCACTGTTCATTTGGTATGTTTTTGGCATGAGAATGGTATCTTGGAATGAGTTTAGGATAGATAGATTGATTAGTGATTGAAATGTGATGTTTGGATGATATTGGTATTTTGTTGATTTAGTTGCCCAAAACCTAAAGCATGATAATGGAGTAGGATTTTGATGATTCTGATGATCCCATTGAGTTTATTGAGTGTTTTTCTGTGGGAGTGGCTTTAGGCAAAGTTTTGTGTCCATTGGGATCCATTGGGCAAGTGTTGGGAAAATGCCTCTGTTTTCTGTGTTTTCTGGTTCTGATAGAATCACTTGAGTGATTCGGGATTCACTCGAGTGAGGGATGATGATCACTCGGGTAGGGATGAACAATGCTCGAGTGTTGTGCGTATCTTCTATTTCTCTTCAATTTTCTGTTGTGCTTTCTGGAAAATCCAAGAGTGCATAGTCTCACTCGCGAGTGAGGGATGAATATCACTCGAGTGAGCTTCCTTGTGCTCGAGTGACTGGTGTATTTGGCACCAAGGACTTGCCTCTCGGATTGTCACTTGCGGGCATGGTGCAAGAGTGTGCCTTCTCACTCGCGGGTATGGGGTATCCGCTCGAGTGAGCTGTGTTGTGCTCGAGTGCAGTGAGCCATTTAGGCTGCTACCATTTCTCTTGTGCTCTCGGGTTCTCACTTTCTGAACTTCACTCTCAGGTGCTCAAGTAAGGCATTTGGCTTTCACTCAGGTGAGGTCCAGTGTGCTCGAGTGATCCTATCTCTGAAAAAACTTCTTTGTGCTCTCAGGTATGCACTCGCTGTCTCTCACTCTCTGGTGCCCGAGTGCAGACCGTACCATCACTCGAGTGAGGTTTCCTTCACTCAAGTATTCGTACAATCTCACTCGAGTAAGGCCATCTTCACTCGAGTGCCTCAATAGGAAATGTCAGTTTATGTTTCCAAAAAGGGGATCTTTGGGATAGTTCTTCCAACCCCTTAGGGCTATGGTTAGAGGTATTCTTGAGTACTAAAAGAGCAATATTGATAACCAAATTAAGTGTTATGAAGTGAATTAAGTCTTGGAATAGAGTATAACTCTTCGTCCCTAATTATGAATATAGGATTTGACATTTGCCCTACTCGGGAGAGACCGGCGCTAGGACACGCACGGAAGGATCAAGGTAGTGACTTTTCTCTCATGTTGTGTATGATACTTGGTATGCATGTTTTTCATTATAAATTTGTTATCGGCCATAGGGCATTACAGTGCGAGCAGTTCAGCGTGAGCCGTCGTAGGGGGCAATGCTCATGATACCTACCCCGACCGTTGTATCTGCCGCTGTAAGTGCCGAGGCTGCATTATGGAATCGTGGATTCCTATTTGAGATCCAGCCTGTGGGGCTGCGTGTTGTGTTGAGTATCCAGCCCGTGGGGCTGTGTTGTGAAATGTTTTATATGGATACCAGCTATGGTGATATATATGATATGTTCATGTGGATGTGCAATACAACAAGTAGTTCAGCGTGAGCCATCGTAGGGGGGCGATGCCTATGATACCTACCCCGGCCGTTGCAACTGTTATTGGGATTGCTGTGTGTTGTATGGATGATTTACTTTCATGCTTTGATGTTGTGTATATTATGAGTGATTTGTTACTACGGAGATTCTTTAGAATCTCACTCTCCCAAAAACATAATTTTAGATAGGGCTGAAGGATCCAAGGGAAAGCAGGCGACGAAGAGCAGTTAGAGCTCTAGTTTAGGAGTTTATTTTGATTAATGGTTATCAATGTAAAATTCATTGGATATTTTGTGGTAAATAGTTGTATATTTTGGATGTATAGTGTAGTTTTGTGTAATCCCCAAGATAAGGGAAAAGAATTACTGGCTTTGTGCCTTTGTATAATCCCTTTACTAATTAATGGAACCCGAGTGTGTCGGAAATTTGCATTATACTCTGATATGTATGAATGAAATCTTCATGTACAGGCCATTTATGTTGAAATGTGAGTAAGAGACCATTTTGAATCAGTCTTTGAAAAAGTTTTTGAAAATCCAATTTTGGGCAAATGATTACCTTAATAAGTCCCAATTTGAAATATGGTCTTTAATTCTAACATAATTAAGTGTTTAAGAACTTAATCTCGGCCTTAATCGTAAAGGGGGTTATAGAGCCAACGGTCACAAAACAATCTGGACAATGCATTCCTCGAGACCGAACAGACACCACCGGATAGGAAGGCATGTACGTTGACAATGGAAGAAATGTTCGGAGAAGTGTTTCGGTCGTCATTACAAAAAACCACCCGATTTCCAACTAATTTGCCACGGAATCAGCTTTCCCAATGGAATTCCTGACATACCGCATTTCCAATGGAAGCCGTTCCGTCTCTAATAGGTGCATTTTAAACAAATTTGAAATTCTGTCAGAAATTTCATACGGAATTCATTTCTGTTGCAATTTTTTTTTAAATTTCGAAAATTATTTTTTTTAAAAAATTTGATTTTTTTAATTTACAAATACCACGTGTTTGCTCCTCAGAGCGCCACGTGTCGGCACCTCATAATTCCTCCAAGTGCCTTTCCTCCCATTCGAACTAGAGACTTCAGGCTACCGACGCTTTCGCGTGCGAGTCTTTGCTAGTTACATCAAAATGAACATGTGTCATATTATTACATAATATTATATATATAATATTATCATATATATATATATAAACATATATACATATAATTGATTATTAATTAAATATAATATTGTTAAAAATAATGAAAAATTTAATAGAAACGTAAAAAATATTTATATATTTAAACTAAACAATTTTTTAATTAAATTAATTAATAAATAATAATTTAATATTATAAATATTATTTTTAATATAAAATTATAAATATAATATTAATAAAATATATATTATTTTTAAATAAAATAAAATAATAACTAATATAATAATATCACAAACATTAATTTATTAGAAAATTTTAAATATAATATTAATAAATAATAATATAATTTTAATAATTAAGTTTAAATATAATTATTTAATAATTAATATTTTAATTTTATAAATATTATTTTTTAAAAAATTATAAATTTTAATTTTTTCAAAGGAATTTCTGATGGAAATTTCCGTGGCAAATTGCCACAGAAATTTCTGTTGGAAATTCCGTTGAAATTTGTCTTCGGAAATTTCATCAGAATTTGCCACGGAAAAAATTCCGTCGGCATGGAAAATTCCGTCGAAAAATTTTCGGACAGAAATTCCATTAGAATTTGCCAGAGAAAAAGTTCTGTCGGAAATCGGTTGTTTTTCTGTAGTGTGTGAATGGTTACAATATTCAAACCTCAAAATATAGAGACTTTTTGGTAAGCCAAAATAAATCATTATCTTAGAGAACCAAAAATAATATTTTCGGGGAGCAAAATATTTTCACTAGTAGTACTGATTTAGGGAATCACTGGATTTCTAGTGCGTTTGCCTTTCATTCTAACAACTGATTGCAAAGTTGATCATTCGGACCTTTCAATTCATGGATGTGGATCTCGAACTTATGAATGGGGATACTCTCGGAACTCACAAAGAAAAAAGGAAGTGAGTTAGACAAAAAGAGAAGAAACTTGGACAAAAAGAAACAAAGTGACTTAGAGAAATCGAACTACAATTGGTATCTTTATTACATTAGCTAAAACTTATTTGTTCTTGTTCCTTTCTATCACAACAAGATGGACTTTGCCTAGGCTAAGAATGGATCAATTATTAAATCTTGGATGGAAATTTCTTTTACCTATTTCTCTGGGTAATAGTTCCTCCTGTGATACTCCAACCACCCCATGAATTGGTTATTCCTAAACGAGTCATGAAGGGTATAAAAAACATACCTTGTCTCCACATTGGGTCAAGAACAGGGTTAGAGGGATCAAAAATGGCTAATTCATATAGAGCCATCGAACCGGCCCAACTAGCAACTAGAGCTGTATGCATTATATGGACAGAAAGTAAACGGCCGGGATCATTTAATACGACGGTATGAACACAATACCAAGGCAAACCCATGAAAATACCTCTTATATTAAGGGATGAGATCAATTCGGAAGTACCTTTTTTGTATTTATTATTGTAACAGACAGAATTCAATTGGTCTAATTCAGGACCGTCCAATAGATTTGAATCCTATCTATCCTAGGGATATATCAAGATAAATAACCAGCTCGGTCCCTTAGATTTATTTATGACCTTCGAGGAGCCGTATGAGGTGAAGAGCTCTGTGTTATTATGTTAATAAAAAATGGCTCGGTGGTATGTTAACGAATTGGTATACTACAGAAAGGAGACTTCATAAGTTCAGGGACTTGAGAACGAAACAAAAGACGGGGAGACTCAACTGTCTTCCGAAAAGAGATGCCGCTATGGTGAAGAGACAATTATCTCGCTTGGAAACATATCTGGGCGGCATTAAATATATGACGGGGTTACCCGATATTGTAATAATTGTTGATCAGCAAGAAGAATGTACGGCTCTTCGAGAATGTATCACTTTGGGAATTCCAACGATTTGTTTAATTGATACAAATTCATTTTATATGTTTCGGATCTATTTACTTGTTTTTGAAGGATATTTAAACGTTAATTGTCAAAATTTCAATGGAAAAAAAAAATAGCTCATTTCATTTAATATCTTTATGGGGTAAAGAAAAAGAAGCAAGAAAAGAGATGCATTTATTATCTTTATTAACAATAACAATCAATAATAATGGAAGGTATCTAAGTTAATAACTTGGGTTTGTGATAATTTAAAAAATACATATGCTTGTGACAAAGAGGATACGTCACAAAAATTCTGTGAATTCGTATTCCTAATATTACAAATTGATTTTTTTATAGTAGAAATAAAGTGAATTAGACTTTGATCTTTTTTATCACTTCTTTTTCTTTCTTCATTTGCTTCATTATTGTAAATGGTTCCTAGATTCATGGAGATATAGAATAACATATAAGTTATCATGCTTGCATATCCACCATTTGAGTCTCCAACAATTATTCCAATAATTACATATCCGATTTGACCTATGGACGAATACGCAAGCATACGTTTCATGCTTGTTTGGGTAATAGCAATGATATTCCCCAATATCATGCTAAGAATAGCTAGGATTTCCAGAACAAGATGCCATTCGTTTGATGAGAAATAAAAAGGAATATCGAAAATTCGAGTGGCTGAAGCTGAAACAACTACTTTCGAAGTAATAGAAAGAAAAGAATGCAGCTGATTCAGTAGTGCGGGCTGCAATAAGAGCTCAGTGTCATTATGTTAATAAAAAATGGCTCGGTGGTATGTTAACGAATTGGTATACTACAGAAAGGAGACTTCATAAGTTCAGGGACTTGAGAACGAAACAAAAGACGGGGAGACTCAACTGTCTTCCAAAAAGAGATGCCGCTATGGTGAAGAGACAATTATCTCGCTTGGAAACATATCTGGGCGGCATTAAATATATGACGGGGTTACCCGATATTGTAATAATTGTTGATCAGCAATAAGAATATACGGCTCTTCGAGAATGTATCACTTTGGGAATTCCAACGATTTGTTTAATCGATACAAATTGTGAACCGGATCTCACGGATATTTCGATTCCAGCTAATGATGATGCTATAGCTTCAATCTGATTAATTCTTACCAAGTTAGTATTTGCAATTTGTGAATTCATAGAAATTCCGTCCAGTAAAATGGAAGAATTATAAACCTCCAAAATAATAGATAGAAATATCGCAAATAGGGCCATTGCAACACCCATCAAAGGAGTAGTTCCCCAACCAGGAGCTACTTTACCGTATTCCGAATTCAAAGGTTTTCATTCTCTTGAAGCTCATCCTCTTCATCATAAATGATCCGCTTGCCCCGAAATGACCTGGCCCAATAGGGAAATCCCAATTCATTGGGCCTTTCGATACAATCAAATAGAAGGCCCCAAGGGCGCCATATTTTAGGAGCCCAAACTATGTGATTGAATAAATCCTCCTCTATCTGTTGCAGGTCGAGGACTCCTTCCCCTTCTTCAAACTTCGATTCATCTTTTTCGTAGAGAAATCTTCTTTTTGAAACATCCACAAAACAAAGAGCTGTCTTATAGCGATTAGATTCTATACACCTAGTTTGACCTCTCTACTCCTACCCTATTTTTTTTAATTCTTCATCTTGATTCTTGTAGAAATTTAAGAACTATGATCCTAGTTGAACTGGAGAAACCCGAATTCACACCGATATCATAAATTTACTTAGCTTAGGATCTATATGATTAGATACTATCTGAATAGGCCCTGCAAAAGCCTTGTATAGCTTCTTCGATTTCTTGATAAAAAGAAATATGACCAACAGAGGTTCGAATGTATATACAACGAAGGTGAAGTTTGTGGAAATAAAATAATTAATTCCTTCTGTCGTGTATCCCCGATTAATGCAGCCTCATATGCTTAAATTTTGGATTTATAGTATTAAGCGAAAGGTTATACCTATACTTATGGGTTAGGTCAACTCCACTCCACTAGTACCAATGGGCGGCATGGGGGAAGAAGCACTACGTTTAGGAATCAACAACACGAAAACTTTGTTAAAAAAAATATCCCCCCTTCCTTATCAGGATCGGGACTAAGAAGAATGGTTGGGACAACAAACATCCATCTCGTTCGTATTTTGGATACCCGTATAACCATCGAAGACTGTTGAAGTGACTAATTCCAGGAAATTAAGTGGCGTTGAGGACAAAGAAATTGTTGGAGTTACCATTTTTTTTATCCAGTACCAACATACTTGATGTTAAGAAAAGATTTCCCATTAATGGATTATTGATTTTTGTTATGAATCCTAACTATTAGCTATTCTCCCTTATAATTAGATTATGGGGTGGCGATAAATGTGTAGAAGAAAGAGTATATTGATAAAGATCTTTTTTTTTTCAAAATCAAAAGAGCGATTGGGTTGAGAAAATAAAGGATTTTTCCTATCAATAATAAAGAAGACAGTAGTAAAGCCACATTACACACAAAATAAAACAAATCAAAGAAAAGAAAAAAAAAGAGTTAAAGAATATTCAAGAGGCCAGTAACGATCAAAATAAAGACGAGTGAGCCGACTTGAGATTTTGGCATTATAACCACAAAGAAGAGCTTTCGGATCTCTATTTTTTGTATCTTCAGAGAAGATTGGAATCATAGGGTTAAGCTAAGAAGTTGCAAACTCTCTATTACACATATCCGTTAGAACCAGTATTTGGGTATTTCTGTTTGAGCCTGATAATATATCCAAATCTAGTCCTTCTTGGTTGAAAGAGATTCCTATAACCCCGATAAACAAAGTAAATAGTATTAATACAAGTATAGAAAATAACATAGTATTTTCCGATTCATGGGGATAGGAAAAAGTAGTGTTGTTAGTTTCAAAATAGCTAATATCAATAAAAGGCCATGTTATGCTTTTTTGATTTCTATCAATTCGATGTGAATCAGTCTTCTTCCGAAAAAAGCAAGTCCTTCCATTATTATTGATTGTTATTGTTAATAAAGATAATAAATGCATCTCTTTTTTTGCTTCTTTTTCTTTACCCCATAAAGATATTCAATGAAATGAGCTATTTTTTTTTCCATTGAAATTTTTACAATTAACATTTAAATATCCTTCAAAAACAAGTAAATAGATCCGAAACATATAAAATGCAGTTAATCCTGCTGTGGAACAAGCTATTATTGCAAAAGATACGAAGGCTTCTTATTCCACAACAACGAAAGCACTTTTTCACTCTTTCATATACTAGGGGATTTCACTTGGAAAAGAAAATGTTCCATATTAATGGATTCGGGTCCATAACTATGGGTTCCAATATACGAGATCTTGTAGCACTTACCAATGAGGTCCTATCGATTAGTATTATACAAAAGAAATCAATTATAGACACTAATATAATTAGATCCGCTCTTCATAGACAAACTTAGGATTTGCGATCCCATGTAAGATCGGTTCAGGATCAGGGGATCCTTTTCTATCAGGTAGGAAGGGCTATTTCACAAAATGTACTTCTAAGTAATGGCTCCATAGATCCTATATCTATCTATATAAAGAAGAAATCATGTAACGAGGGGGATTCTTATTTGTACAAATGGTAATTATTTCATTTTTTTTATTGTTCACTAAAAATAAATAATAGTGGAATCACTGGCACAGAGTCAAAAAGGGATTCTGGCCTAACATCACTGACGAAAGAATCCAATAATAAATCCAATCCAATTATAACATCTAACAAGTTCTTGTGAGGGCGATGAACCACCACTCCTCTAGGCCTCTTTAAAATCCCATGATAACATGATGATATATATAGACTTATACTCTCTTATTCCCAAGCAATGTGGGACTAGTTTCTTTGACACACCCACACACATATGCATATACTTACAACATTATTCACAAGGCTCTAACTTTGAAATCTGGCTACGAATTCATCATAGACTTAAATAGGTGATATCATTTGCATATAATTCACATATATAGACTATATAAAAAAACTTGAATATTTGTTTTATGCTGATGATTAATTCATGTATAAATATTAAAAAGGGAGAAATCAAATATATTCTAACCATCAAATTGCCTAACTTTTAATAGTTATATAGCTAATGAGATAAGTGTTTTATGTTGTAATGGTTGAATAATTATTTAATAGGATTTTATAAATTCGTGAAATAAGAAATAAATGATTTAAAATATTGAAAAAAGAAAATTAATCAGGGAAAGAAAGATGGCATAGAACCAGCAAGTTGATTTCTTCCAAGACACAATATTTTTTTGTAAAAGCTTGCCAATCTCATTCGGATGGGCCAATTGTCGTGGATTAAATCAATTACCAATTGGACATGCATTAACATTCCTTTTTAAAGAAGAAATGCTGAATTGAGATCATGGAATTAATTTTCAACAATCAAATTATTTATATTTTTCATTATATTAATTAAATATTTACAAGGCTCTAACTTCAAAAACAATATGATGAATTCATCATTGGCCAAAAAACTAAATTTTTAGTTTTTATAATAACAAAAAAGCCTTGTGTGGAGGTTTAGCAGCGTAACTTTTCCTAACGTACAAGTTTCAAGCATTTTCAGTTAAAAACTTTGCAAGAAATATCAAATAAGCATAAATAATAAATGAAATATTTGTAAAGGAGTTGTATTATATAGAATACAGGGAAAAAAGAAAAATAAGAGGCTAGAAAGAACTAGCAAAATTATATATAAAGTGTAGAACACAAAAATTGCCACACCAAACAGTTACAACATTACTCAAAACACACATTTGTTGGAAGACTACTAGATGAATTATTTATTCCAACATCAATTTATTGTAGATCGAACTGTTAAATAACGAAAAGGTATATGAACGACAAGCTGATTATTTTCAAGATAAAATGATTTTAGTTGTACATAATTGCCAATCTCATTCAAATAAGTGGAAAAAAGAGAGTACTGTCAGTAACAATTTTATGCATAATAAATTATTATGTACATGAGATAAATTTGTATTTTTTTTTAATAAAACAAATTTTTATTTTTGAAAACACATATGGCACAACTTGCATATTTTTTTTAGAAATAATAACACAAATATATTAGAAATGATGAAATAAAACTGCACTTGTTTTAAAAAAGAAATAGCCTATTCATGGTAAAAACACATATATTTGATGGAAGACTCCCAGAAAAATTAGTTTTGTTAACTACAAACTTTTTAAAAATATAAATTAATAATAAATAACCAAATTAAAATTAAATGTTCCAAACATGTCTGTATTTCTTAGTAA
Source organism: Inga leiocalycina (assembly GCA_963242795.1). NCBI lineage: Eukaryota > Viridiplantae > Streptophyta > Magnoliopsida > Fabales > Fabaceae > Inga > Inga leiocalycina. The sequence goes on from OY725320.1 coordinate 73,641,201, forward strand.
TTTTGGGGGGGGAAAATCCTTCAAAATTTTTTTAACAACGTAGAAATAATAATAAACATTTATTTTAAGGACTGATAATGAGTCTTTAGATCCATTTACAAAAAATCAAGATTAATGATTATGGGAAGCAAAATCTCATTTCAGATTTATGTCTATTTCATATAGTAAAAAGGATTTTTTTTTTTTTTAAAAAAATGCACAGTCTCAACACACCCTCCCATCCACATATATGGAGATGTTTTCATCTATAAAATTATTATGCCACATCGAACTCATAGATTGTGAAAAGTATACCATTTTATTCATGTTCATTTTGGGATTAAAAGAAAGCATCACGTTCTCTGTCTTTAAAAGTAATCTGGCAAAATCATTATTCATTAATGTCTTATGAATGAATGAAATGGCAAAAAGCAAAATCCCATTTTGTTTACAAAAAAACGCTCATTTTATATTTCTCCAATCTCAAACTAAAGTCAAAGGCATGCAAAATCATTCCAAATTCAAAAATGACATCTCTCGTTATTACATTAAAAATTTTCAAATAAAGATTAATTCGAGTGTTTGGTATTTTATATTTGTTTTCAATATTCGAAGTTTTTTTCTAAACTTTGCTAAGCTAAACTTAATAAGCGAATAAAAAGTTTATTCAGATTTAAAAATATCATATCCCTAAACATAAATAGCTAAATACAAATGATTGCTCAGATAGAGATATCAATAGTAAAAGTTATACTCCACCCTTTTAATCCAATCTGACTCTAAGTAATGTTGTATGGGGCCCTTTTATCAGGTAATTTTCCCTCGGGCTCCCTGTTTTTTAATGATTGAGAAAATATTACCATTTTATTCATATTCACTTTGGGATTAAAAGAAAGCATCGCGTTCTATGTCTTTAAAAGTAATATAGCAAAATCATTATTCAGTAATGTCTTATGAAATAATGGAATAGAAGTTATGACAATGATATATACAATTAAAACTCTTACCTTGCAAGTTGCTGTTTGTAAGATATAGCAATTTGAGTTTGGTCAAATTTCCAATGTCACTTGGTATCTCTCCTCCTTCGAATATGTTATCACCCCAATTGTAATTTTTATAATTCTTTGCATTGATCCCAAATGGAGGGTATTTCACCAGATAAATTATTTCCATTCACAGAAAATAATTCTAGTTTTGAAAGCCCAAAACACACATTTTTTGGGAGTGTACCAGATAATTGATTTATTCCAAAAGCAATCTCATGTAACGCTGAATTGTTAAATAATGAAGATGGTATAGAACCAGTGAGTTGATTTACTCCAAGATGCAATATCTTCAGTTGTGAAAGATCACCAATTTCATTTGGGATGCCTCCTTCAAATATTAAGGGGTTGGGAAAGAAAATAATGTCAGTAACAATTTGTTACTTGTCACAAGTTATTAGGTACATGAGATAAATTAATATTCAATAGAAACACATGTAATAAGACTTGCGTATTTTTTAAGAAATGACACATATATTAGCACATGATAAAACGCAATAACAGGTATAACCCTGTTAATTTGGGTGGGCTAATAACCATAGATTAAATCATTTGGTTGTGTTTGGTTGAGAAATTTTAATGGATTCAAGATGATTAAATCTAGGAGACAAATTGAAATCCAATTGGCCCTTCCTTTTCATCATTCCTATCAAAACACATATTTCTTGGGAGACTCCTAGAAAAAATCTTTTTTTTGACTCTACACACTTTTTAAAAATAATAATTACTAATAAATAATGAAATTGAAATATAATGTGGATTGTCCAAATCAAAATAAAAAATTTCGGACATGTTCATTGCAAGGATTATTCAATATGAAAAAGGACAATATAAGTTTTTTATATCCATTATGTTAAATCCTCCAATCACATATGACCATGTATCATATTTTTAAAATATTATTATTTAACTATATATAAAGCCACATGAAATAAATTGGACACACATCCATGTATGATTGGAGATCTTGATATAATAGATATAATGAACCTGAACTTAGTTTTTTTCCTATGAAAAAACACTTCAAAAAGTTTTTATTGACAGAATAATATACATTTATTTTCAAAGATTGATGATGAGCCTGGACTAATTAATATTATGACAGTAATTTTTTCCCCATGGTGTGACTATATAATTTGTTTCCAATTTTTGATGATGAATGTTTTTTCCCATTGAAAAAGAGTAGAAAAATTATGACAAAACTATAGAAGAAAATTCATAAAAATGCCAAAAATAAATAAATAAATAATTGAGACAAACTCTTGTTCCTCGAGGATGATATCCTACTTACCAAGTACACTAGTTTAGAATGAAGACTAATATAAATGTTGACAATAATTTAAAACATACCTGACAAATTGTTGTAGGACAAACTCAATAACTCGAGTGAAGATAAGTTGAAAATTATTTGTGGAATGATTCTTGAAAGTTTGTTACTGCTAAGTCATAAAATCTTCAATCGCTCAAGTCTACCCACCTCTAACGGAATGGCCTCTTCTATAAAATTATTATTCCAATCTAAGATCTCCAAAATTGACAGATTGAATAGAGATAGTGGAATAACTCCATTAAGACTATTATTTTGAAGATTTAGTTTCTGCAGTGAAGTTAAATATCCTATCCACACTGGTACTTGCCCATCAAAGTCATTGAAGCTCAAGTTGAATAGTTTCAATCTATGCAATCGAACCAACTCTTCTGATATCACTACTACAAAAAGGGGCTTTAACCTCCCAAATTTGGCACCTTTAACGTCCCAAAACGGGGGGACGTATATGCTGGGGGCGTAGTAAGTTGAAACAAAAGACGTCCCAAATGATAGGGATGCCCGAAGTCTGACTTTAGGCGTCCCAAATTAAAATTTGGGACGCCTAAAGTCCCACCCCGGGGGACTTTAGACCTCCCAATTCTTAATTTGGGACGTCTAAAAGTTAGGTTTTTTTTTATACCATAATTTACATTCTGTATTACCCAACGAATTGAAACTGCAGAAACAGAATAGAAGATGGATTCATAAACCACACTGTCTGTTACAAACTGGTAAGGACATCCAGCACTACAATATTTACTATATATACATACAATAACCTTTCATGCAACCTACTACTATATATATCAACAAAAAACAACCAGAAAGTGTCAAAACGCTGTCATCACACAAGTACAAACTGATATAAAATAACAAGTTTACTGCTCTATATGTTGAAGAAGATGTCCAGCCAAAAGATCTCTGATCAAATCAAGGTCTTCACGTAGGTAGGCATCTTCATTATCAAAAATCTGAAAATTAGAAAGTAATAAGCTTTGATGAAATGAATCTCAAGCAAATGAATTAATTAGCATTTCGATTAGAACACCAAAAATATTATCATTTGAGAATGAAGAAGCAATTACCTTTTCAAAATCGCTAGTAATTCCACTTTGAGTTATGTTATACATATAAAGTATAACATAATATCCGCATTCAATGTTGCCAGGTTGCCGAGGGCACTTTTAATCAAAGGGATGCAATTGGTTGTTAAAATCAATAAAGGTATGTCTAAAAGGACCGTCAATGAAACAATTATGTAGGATCGAATGTACTTACTATGGGATAAAACCACTTTGGCTTTTTAACAACTGCACCCTCGCGTGACCCGCCTAGGATTCTATATGTTTGACAAGCACTATCATGAAAAGCAAAATGAACAGAAATTAGAACCATTCATTTATTTTTGTTGTCAATGAAATACAAACAGAATAACTTACGTGTCGAAGATGGATTTTGTATCTCTGTCTGGCTTTTTACTCAAGGGATCAAACCAATAGACTACGTTGCGGCGGGGACATATAACACACAAAGTCCAGTGGAAACTTTAACAACATGTACACATTAAAATGAAGTTAGATGAGTGAGAAGACAATTATTTATTAAACTTCTTAAATTGACAAAATGTAAATACGAACCGTTGGACAATGGGTGCTAGATAACAACGAAGTTTGGTTTGTGCCATTTGGTAGCCGACATAGTGAGTCCTATGCGCCACAGTACAAGTATCCCCTGTCGTATTCGCAGTACATAAGAATCCATACCAATTACTTCTTTCCATGTTTGTGCAGAGATCGTGGAAGGTGCTATAATAGAATTAAAATAAGGAATCAATTCTTGAATGTATGAAAACAAAAAACCACTAAATGAATTCTATGGGAAAATTGAAAAAAAAACTTACCGGACTGCAAATTTGACCCAGCCTGCATCTATCTCCTCCAACCTGATAAACTGCTTGAGATCTTTATTGTCAATCGTGTAGGGATACTCCACTTGGCCCACAATCCCTGGAGGCATCTTCAAGTCAATCTGTTTAATGCGCTTGTAGATCTGTTGCAGCCGTGCTAAGAAGGGCCATTTGCTCGCAGCTTCGTCATCATTTAAGAACATCAAAAAACAAATTGTTATTAGGATGCCAACAGATTTTCAGTAACAGTAAGGTAATTCCTACCATTGGAGGTGTTGCGTCTAAACCAATAAGATTGCGAGGCCAAAGGATGAAAGATCCTATCGCTTGACCTAACGTGCCAACCTCTGGATCAGGAACAGGGATGGCTGTACCTTCTTCCCCCTTTCTAACACTCGTCACATTCACCCTACGATAATCCTCCGGAATTTGCTGATTATGGTGGGTGGTAGCACGTGTGTGAACGAGAGCATCAGCAACAACACGCAACAGTGGATCATCCAAATAGAGGGTGCAAGGGTCTCCCAACACTGGAGTGGGAGAAGGGTCGCCAAGTGGTCCCGACACTGGAGTGGGAGAAGGGGCGCCAAGTGGTTGCTCCAGAGGGTTGTAACTTCCTCTAGTGCTATTGAAGGCCGGGAATTCCTGAGTTCTATGCTCGTCCCTTGCCCTTTGTGCTTCAAACATCTTTGCCATTTCAAGTTGAAGCTCTGGCAACAGCTCTTGTCGGAGCTTGTCGCGAAGGTTGGCCTCGATCTCTCGTTCGAGCTCCTCTCGAATCTTGGCCACAACGTCCTTACTAGGTCCAGCTTGTGACGAATAACGTGGCTCTCGTCCAAAATACCTCGCGGCACTAACTCCCCGTGTCTCTCCTCGAACACGACCAAGGTCATCTGCCTTCCCAATAGCCGTTGACAAGATGTCCATCCGTCTACTTGGATTGAATGAACCTTGGCTACTCTGCTCGTCCAGGTCATCCTGTAGCATGCAGTTTATCGTAAATGTATCGAAACCACTCGCAACATGTAAAAAATTAGGTACTTATGGTATAACTACTTACAATCCTCGCAGCAACCTCAGCAACAGTCGGATTTATGTACTTCCCAGCCTTAATCCTCCCTGCTTTCCATTTTTTATGACGTGGAGGAGGTGCCGGTGGCTGGATAACAACGCTAGGATCAGATTCCGCTGCTTCCTTCATTTTCTGTAACTCTTCTGCCATCATTTGCCGCTCAAGCTTTCGATATCCACCGCGAGATATGAAATGTTGATATTTATTTTTTGCTTGCCTCTGGGCATTTACTGTACTTAATTTCTATAAATGAAAAACAACAAAAAATGAATCAACGATATAAAGTATATGAAAATTACAAGTTCTATATCATGATGACAGAAATCTTACCAAAAACTCAGGATCTGCTCGTGATGCCGCAAACAACCTCCAGTCCTCTGGAGATAAATATGTATACTCCGCACATGGATCCTTACCCCTAAGGGCCCCTCGAATGTAATGTTTTGTTAGCTTGTTCTTGAAACCTTTCCATCGTACACAAACCTCATCCATCCAGTGCCTATACATCTCCGTGGTGTCTGGGACATCGTATGTTTGCTGCAAGGTAAAACATAAGATTATTATATTTGAAACAATAAGAACAAAGCTACAATGTATCAAAACTTACATACCAAAAGTTGCTGCCAAATCATGTCTTTCGTTTTTGGGGGAACCAATCTCCAATTATCGTAGGTAATGCGCACTTTGCTTCGAGCTAAAAGCCCTAAGTAGCTAATGAAGTGGTCTTCCTCAGGACCAACTGGATTCAGATTGTCATCGAAGTCTATATGCAGCCTCTCCTGTTGATGTTCATGACGTGCAACCAATGCACCCATCTTTGTACAGCCTCTAACCCTCCTTCTTGCAGGGGGTTCAACTCTAGGCCTTTCGTCATTGCTAGAGCTTTCGTCATCTCTACGCCTCTCGTCATCACTAACGTTGTCCATATTCCTGTTAACACAAAAAGCATCATCAGAAACATAAGTAAATTGCAATAAAAACGAAATATACTAAGCGGGAAGTAAAACAGAAAAAACACAGTTCTCGTTTATAAATTAAGGTCTTACTCTATATTGTTTCCCATAGTCCTTCACCATGGTCATTTCTTACAGCATATTCGTCATCATCTACCAATTCTACTTCATTTGTTCGAGGTGTAGTTGTTGTGAAAGGTGGTGTGTCATCAAGGTTGAAGGTCGGATCACCATACTTCTATTTTTTACTTTTAACGACAATGGACATATTTTTGCTGGCAGGATCGGTGACATAAAACACTTGTTTCGCCTGGCTTGCTAAAATGAAGGGCTCGTCTCTATAGCCAACTCTTCGAAGATCGACTGAGACAAATCCAAATTGTTTATCTATTACCACGGTATTGTTGCTAACCTACTTACATTTAAATAAAGCAACTTTGAACTTGTTGTACGTCATCTCCCATATTTCTTCTATAACTCCATAATAGGCCATAGACGCTAATATGGGGTTTTTGTCTCTCGAACTGGAAAAGTGCATAGATTCAGCTTCTACCATAACCCCACTATTTTGCATGGTACTTTTGTCATCTCGCTCTTTGGTATAGAAAGAATAGCCATTTATATCATAACCGGTCCAAGTAATGACCTGAAACGAACGCCCCCAAGCTAGCCACTCGATTGTCTCAGACACACCGATCTCGTGCAAAACCTTTTCCTCGAACCACTGCATGAATGTCTTGTTTTGCTTAATAGCAATCTGAATGTCATTCTTCCTTGGATTCTTGTTCTTCAAAGTGTTTCTGTGTTCATTTATGTAAGGTTGAACTTCTTCCATATTATTCAGGATATACAAGTGGGCTTGCAACACCTCTTCACGAGGAACATTCTTCACTTTCAGTCCTCGTGTTCCCTTGCTTCTCCCTTCTTCATGCCGAGATTGTTCCTTCTTCCCTGACATATAATCTTTGCAAAACTCCATAGCCTTCTCAACTACATATCTTTCTACTATTGAGGCTTCTGGTCGATAAGGATTTTTAGAATACCCTTTTAAGATCTTCATGTATCGCTCGAAAGGGTACATCCACCTCAGGTAAACTGGACCGCATAGCCTTACCTCCCTCACCAAATGAACTACCAAATGCACCATTATATCAAAAAATGAAGGCGGAAAGTGCATCTCTAGTTGTGACAAAATAATGTAACCCTCATTTTCTAGTTCATCCAACTTTTCAGTGTCAATGACTTTGTTACAGATAGCATTGAAGAAAACGCACAATCTTGTCACTGTGTTTCGTACTTCATCTTTCATTATGCCTCTAATAGCTACTGGTAATAGTTGTTGCATCAACACATGATAATCATAGGACTTCATTCCCACTAACTTCAAATCGTCCATTAAGACACATCTTCTCACATTCGAGGAATACCCTTGCGGCACCTTTATTTCATGCAAACACCCACACAAACTTCTTTTCTCTGCTTTTGATAGTGTATGCGCTGCTGGCTCCATGTATGCCCTCCTACCATCATCTCTTAGTTGTGGATGTAACCGTTCTCTTATTCCCATATCGACAAGGTCTAATCTCGCATTAATCCCATCCTTAGTCTTCCCTGGTATGTGCAAAAGCGTACTAATAAGGCTATCACAAACATTCTTCTCCACATGCATCACATCAATACTGTGTCTCACGTTTAGCGAACGCCAATATGGAAGATCAAAGAAAATGGATCTCTTCTTCCATATGTTCTTCTCACCCGCAACCCTCTGATTCTTACCAAAAGTGACATGGATACGTTCCACTCGACTGTAGACTTCCTCTCCGGTTAGTGACTTTGGAGCCATTCCATGCTCCGGTAAGCCGTTAAATCGCTTTCTTAGCCTACGATACGGGTGGAACTGATGAAGAAACCTCCTGTGGCCAAGGTAGACAGTTTTTCTTCTATGCTTTAGTTGTTGGAAGTGTGTGTCTGCTTCACATATTGGGCATGCTTTGTGACCCTTCACGCTGTACCCTGACAAGTTTCCATACGCAGGGAAGTCGTTTATCGTTGTGAAAATCATTGCACGTAGCTTGAAAGACTCCTTCTTATAAGCATCAAACACATCTACGCCTTCCTCCCACAACTTCTTCAAGTCCTCAATCAAAGGCGCCAAATAGACATCAATATCGTTCCCTGGCTGTTTTGGTCCAGAAATCATCATAGATAGCATCATATACTTACGTTTCATACATAGCCAGGGAGACAAGTTGTATATTACAAGGAGAACCGGCCACGCACTATGTGTGCTAGTAAGAGTTCTATACGGATTGATGCCGTCTGTACAAAGCCCAAGCCGTAGGTTTCTCGGCTCGCTGCCAAATTGAGGGAACATTTCATCTATTTTTTGCCATTGTGGTGAGTCAGCTGGGTGCCGAAGATATTTCCCATCAGATATTCTCTCATCAGAGTGCCATCTCAACTTCTTCGCTTTTGTTGCAGTCGCAAACAAACGTTTAAAACGTGGTATTATTGGAAGATACCACATAACCTTTAAAGGTTGCCTTTTACTTGTCACATCACCACAACCACCATCTTTTTTCACTTTGTATCGTGCAGTTTTACACTTAGGACACTCACTAAGACCTCCGTACTCATTTCTGTACAGTACGCAGTCATTAGGGCAAGCATGTATCTTTGTATACTCCATACCCATCGTAGACAGGATTTTCTTGGCCTCATACATACGATTTGGAAGTACATTATCCTCTGGAAACATATCACACAATAGTTCAAGCAGCAATGTGAAACTACTATCGGTCCACCCACAAGTTGCCTTTAAGTTAACCAAATGTAGTGTTCCTGTCAGCCGCGTGTACTTACTACCATTGTACAATGGTGTCTCTGCATCACTCCGCAGGCTGTCATACTCCTGTGACTGCGCAAAGGATTCTGCCTCAACATCGTTAATCATTTTCTCCATTCTATCTTCACCTACGATATCCACATCAATGGTCTTGTGCGACGGACAATCCGTTACTTCCTCACCATGCCATATCCACCTTGTGTATCGCAGATTTATTCCATCACAAAGTAGGTGATCCTTTATGACATCAACATCCCGTCTACTCTCATTCAAACAATTGACACAAGGACAAAAATACTTCCCATTTTTTGCAGGAGCATTCTTTTTAGCGAATTCAATAAATTCTTCCACCCCTTTCTCATATTCTTCACTAGTTCTCAAAGCATTCATCCAACTATGATCCATTTTGTTACCTAGGGGCATTCTCAATCACATTCACACGTTTAGTACAATTGTCAACGACATATGATGGGATTGCTTAATTAAGTTATCAACCCAATAACATTCATAATTCGTTTTGAATACAAGAATTTCTTTAATTTAAACAAATCATATTTTATTTTATTATATATACTAATTAATGGTAATATACACAAGTAAATTTATATATAAACAAGAAAATAGACCATTGCACTGGAGTTCCCGAGTACATGCAATTTAAGCAATATAAGCACACCAAACACACCAGGCTATAATCTCAACCATCTCAATATAAGCAATATATCAGCACAATCTCAACCATTTCAAGTAAATTTTAAGGAATGAAAAAGAAAATATACCATTCTGTTACAAAAAAAACAAGAAGAAAATAAGCTAACCTGATCAGGGGGTGCCCACTAGTATGCTGGAGAGGTAGAGAAGACGTTGGAGATCAAAGGTGTATGCACGGTGGGGAGGTGGAGAAAGCAAAGAACCACGGTGGTGTGCACGACAATGGAAGGAAGGAGGTGGAAGAGAGCAAAAATCTACACACTGTTTAAAAATAGATATAAAAATATTTAAAAAATATGTTTACAAGTATCGTATTAAAAATATAGGGTTAAGGTGCAATTTTAGTAATAAAATTTTTTGCTATAAGCTTATGGTACAATTAAGTTTAGATTATATAGAATAAAAATTAACAAATTATATTGTTCAATTTATCCCTTTTTTTATTAAATTCCTAACTCATTAGTTTCTTTGTATATGAGTTTAAACATTAAAAAATTGAATAAAATACATTAATTACCACCTTCCATTTTACATAAATTATAGTAACCTTCCCTCTAATTTAAAAATGTACTATATAAATCTTAATTGAAATTAAAATATATGTTAAGCAAACCTTCCTCATATATTTGATGTTCAATTTTCATCTATCCAACCAAAAGTTAGTTTTTATTTTATTTTTATTGATAATTAAGTAACAATTTTCATTAAAGAAGTAAAATGATAGTCAGGCTACAATCGTAATGTCCATACTATACTTTTTCTAATGTCCATACACTTTTTCACATATACAATTTTTCTTGTTTCCTTTCTCTAATGTCCGATCCATACTATATACTTTCTAAAATTTTCTGCACACGCCTACGTTGATTGATGACTAAGCTACTCATAATGTAAAAACAAAAGCACTTTCCCTAATATCTTACTGAAAAAAGGGATTCTCAAGTAAAACAATGAAGTAAAGCATAACTTTAAAAATCTTAAAATGCTTGTGAAGCTTTAAATATTGATGGAACACAAGGCCATATGAAAAATTTTAATTATGAAATTTATTTTTCTTTAATAATAAGATAAATCCTAATATGGAAATTTTTCGTGATTTTGTCTATCAAAATAATAAAAAGATAACAATTTTTTTAAAAAACAAAAGACTAATTTCTATTTTACCTTTTTGCCAATTATATATAGATGGAAGCTTTTCCTGCCATATTTGGAAATCTTGCAAAGAATATAATGGACAATTAGGAATGCTTTTATGGTTATACTATTCACAATTTGTAAATAACACAATTTGCAATTAGATTAGCTAATTGCATATATATATTCTGCTCCTCTATATATTAATATATTTTTCACAGTTCATTCCTCTAGAAACTGAGGACAATTCAACTAAAGAAAACAAAGCTTGTTTTTTTTTTTTTTTTTGAATCTTTCTTATTAATAAAATTTGTCATGGTTGATGGCGAGAATATAATTTATATTTCATAATGTAGATTTTTATTAAATGATTTGTTTTCTATTTCGCCCCTTGTTAGTGTACTCATTAGTGGTAAAACAATATTTATATAAAAAGAACTCACTAGGCACGGTAGACTTTTCAAACATTATGTCATCCGCAAAAGAAGTTGATGCAACGAAAGAGAGAGAAAATTACGGTAATGATGAGAAAAACCTTTGATCCTAAATAGTGATCGATCTGTTATTACATGCACCAAGGACCATATATTCATTATCATCGTATCGTATAGATCATAGAGTAACCCCATAAATACGTTAGTAATGAGAAGAATCTTTGTCCCTTGAGGAACTGCATTTTCAGCTTCGTTGCATTATTTCATTTATGGACACTCTCATGGGCCATACATAGAGAGAGTACTTCCAAAACAACGTACGTTACAAGTGGGAAGAAACTTGCATGCATATGTTGTCGTTACCCTTCACCTCACACACAGACATATATATATATATATATATATGTATATCAAAGTCTAGGTCTACTCACAAGTCAAGCATGTCATGTACCTATGTATAAGTAAAGGTTGATACGTACTACCTCTAGTCCCTAATATAATATCTACTTTAGTGAAGAAATTGAACTCTAATCTACTGTAGTTGGACCCAATGTATTTGAGAAGTAAAATCTAGCTGAAGAAGAGTTTTTAGACAAGAGTAGTTAAATATATAACTAGATGAGTAGGGAAGGGGAGATAAATAAGAGTGCTAATATTTTATTTGGTTTTAGAGGCAGTTAGTGCGGTAAGTGCACTTACACTTGAGGGATTGGATGAGAATCCAACTGGTGTACCAGTAATGGGGATGGAGCCCTACTCATGTATACATGACGATGTGTTATATTGTTTATTAATTGGTGCATTCATGGTGTATATCATATTTATTTATCGCATGTTATGTGAAAGATAATATGTTTTTTACTGAGATTCCTTGGAATCTCACCTCTTTTTCTAAATAAAATACCACAACGAATGCCAGCGACTCGAAAGGCAAAGACGAGGATACAGGAAAGTGATGGGCATGTTTCCCAAGACGAATATTGTGATTATATCTAGTCTTTAATTTTGAATATTTAAAGAAATTGTACATATTACCTAACGTTGAAGGGAATTCCTCAATGTAATCATGTACTATATATCGGTATTTTTATGCTATTCCTGTGTTGTCCACTGAATTACGCGCAAGCACTCTATAAATATAGAAAATAAAATAAGGGTATGACATAGTACTCCTACAAGAATAAAGTCTACACAATAATAAATGAAAGGTAAAGCAGTACAATCATATGAAAAATGTAAGAATATATGTGACTTTTTAATAAGACTAGAAAAGACATTCTATCTCTATCTTATAAATAGGATAATCTGAATATATTTTTGCGTATTATTTATTTGCATGTTAACAAAGACTATCGACATTTGGAAGGACACACATCATAAGGGCGCTAATATTTTTATTTTTTTCCATAATTGTGACAAAGAAAAATATCATACTCTCACATTCAAAAACTAAATGCGTCTTTTGGTCTTATGGTTGTCGTTTATAAGGTCGTTATTAATAATTGGAGTTGTTTCTACCGCCACCATTACCTCCATCCAAGATTGATGCTGATGTTAGAACATTTAATAGAAGTTTGATGGGTACTTACATATTATGATTAAAAAAATGAAAAAAAAAACTGTCAATCTTTTATATTTTCTAGTCAGTGTGATTTTGTCATCTTCGATACCTTATATACTTGAGAAGATATTATTGTTGCTTAAAAAAAAAAAGAGCATACTAATAATATCTTTTGTCACCATAATATACCACAACGTAAATCAGAACACATTGACCTGCAATTTCAATATTAGGACTGGAAACCGATATTATTTTTTAAAATATTAATTTCGATGAGTTTCAATTTGCAATTGTTGAGAGATCGAGTGTATCATCCATTTAATAAAATGTTGGCTTCAATTTCTTTAAATTAGGGAATTTTCAAAATGGAAATACATCCACAAAAATGAATGTATATGCATTCAGAAAATAGATAAAAAATACTTATCCATAATGAATAATAAGATGCATAGCTCACAATCATTTTTTTAAAATTATATCCTTTTTGTCTAATCATAAGTCCAGATGCAAAGTGGCATTGTTGAAAAGGTCATATAATATATACTTTCTCCATTATAAAAAGATCTGATCTCATTTTATTTTTCTATCATATGCTTATTTACTCCAATAACGCTAATTTATCTTTTAAGTCTAAAGTAATATTCCGGTTACAACAAAACAAAAAGCAGATGTAAATGAAATAGGCTGAAAAGCTTAAATATTTACTTGGTCATGGTGGAAAGCCAGAATATATAACTTTATTTTATATGATTAAATTTTTATATAATTACCAATTTTCAAAAAGTATCCTCAAGTGAACATTTAATTATAAATTAACAAAGAAAAGACAATATATCAACGGTCGAAGTTTCAACCTTTATAGGGCGTGTTTCAGAACAAGTGCCATTTTCAAATTTCAAGAAGAAATTAAATGATTTGTTTTCTATTTTACCCCTTATTAAACGTATTAGTGGTTAAATATTTATTTAAAGAGCACTTGCTTTTTTTTTCTTTTTTTTTTTGAAAACAAAAGGGAGCACCTGCTATATAGGCTAATAGGCACATGACATGGTAGACTTCTCAAACATTAAGTTGTTCTCAAAACAATTTGATGCATCGAAAGGGAAAGAAAATTACGTTAGTGATGAAGAAAAGCTTGATCCTAGCTAACAGTGGTCGATATTTTATCACATGCACCAAGGACCATATATTGATTATCATCGTGTTGTATGGATCATAGAGCAACCCCATAAAGAACGTTAGTAATGAGAGGAATCTTTAATTTGTCCCTTTAATTTATTTCATTCAATGTCTGCAGGTCCACTCACAAGTCAAGCACGTCATGTACCTATAAGTAAAGGTTTATATATATAATGCGCTCAACCAATGAAAGTCTGAAGACATTTGATAGATATTTTTCATGCTAGCTAGTTGCCGTGAAGCATGCAATTTTGGACTTACTGCATTTGAGAAGAAAAATCCAGCTGAGAATAATTAATTACTCCATTTATATTGGACATTTCTAATTTAAATCAGGTATTTCACAAAAAATATGTTGTGAATTGCTTATGTAAGTTCCGTCTTTTTCCCTAGTTTTTAACAATTGTATCAAATAATTGACACACACATAGAAGTTAAAATTTAACTCGTAATAATAAACCTATCGTTATGAAGATTACTATGTTGTCTTCGCCAGTGCAACCCAATCCATTTTCAACTGTTTTCCAATTTTGAATGGGCTTATGATATAGAGTGGGTCCTTTGGTTGGACCCTCCAAAATTCTCGTTATTTTAGAATAACGAATATTAATGAGTAAAAGGAGGGCATTGAAAAAAAAGGGCAGCTTTATGTTAATTTTTTTTAGCTTGCGCAGCGCACGCCCGCATGTTAATATTTTGACCTAATACATGCATTACTAATTTAAATTTTTAATGTTTTTCATAACTTTTATATTGACTAAAATATATATATATATATATATATGCAAAGTGAAACCATATATTAATATCTAACATATTATTTTTATAATAAAAATAAATTAAATTAAAAAATATAAATACTAAATAAAAATGTTCTATCTTCAACATTTTTACATTCCATTTAGTTGTACAAAATAAAGTCAAATCAAGATTAAATTTAGAATGGTTCATTATCAACTTCTAGTATAGCTCTTTGTATCTTTCAAACAATTTAGGAAAAATTAGATCCAAGGACCTAAACCAAAAGATATTTATTGGGAAGGATCGTAAAAGTTGTAATCATTTAGAAGAATCAATAACCAAAAATAGAAATACTAAATTGCCTTGGATTAAATTTCCTATATTCTCTCCCACATATTATTTTAAAAGTAATTTAAAATTTATTTTCTACAAAAATTACAACAGCCAAAATCGTCACTTTTTTAACTTTAACTAACATCTACCTAATCATATAATCAATATATCATTTAATTATTAACATAGATATTGACCCATTTAAATTATTAAGTTTTTTCTTGATTTATATAATCTTGTATAAAATAAGTAAAATAGATAAATTAGAATATATTAAATTTTCTATCTAATATCTTAGTTGTTAACAAAGCTTAATTCCAAAAAAAAAATTATTATTATTTGTTTATATTATAGAACTTATTGATTATATTAATTTTTTTAACATTAAATTTTTGGTTTACACATGAGTATTCTCTAGGGAGGCAATTCTGTATACCGTTCTTAAATAAAAAAATATAATACATTATCGAGACTTATTTTTAAGTATGCTATCACTATATGGTTTTCCAAAAAAAAAAAAAGCCACTACATGGATTTTTATTTTTAAAACTCACATAAAACTAGTCTAACATAAAATTATTTTGACGCAAACCTCCTATGAATTGTTTAAAATTGCATATTTTTTTTTTTAAAAAATCAGATGTACATAACCTTTCTTTAATATCTATAATAAATTATTAAAAATTTTGAGTTTTCGTAAAATTATATAAATTTTATTTTCAATTAAAGTTTGTGTCAATTTTAAGAGTTATAATTTTGCAAAAATTGAAATATGTTTGTGTTATTTTTTCAATTGATAGCTACGTAAGATGTAAAAAAAATAGAGAAATTGCATTTAATTTAATGCAATTAAAAAATTCATATTAGTTTTAAAAATTGAATGTGGAGAAAATGTAGGAGGTTTAATCGGGGGCAATTTAGTATTTTAATTTTTTTTTGGTGATTGATCATTTTGAATAATTACAACTTTTGGGATCCTTCCAATAAATATCATATACTTTAGGTCTTTCATTCTAATTTTCCCCACAATTTAGTACATGTGGAGAGTAGCTTGGTTCAACTGACAAGGAGTTCTACCAACTTTAATTTGTAGGTATCAAGTTTGAGCCCTAGAAATGCAGCCATTTTCAATGTCAGAGTAGTGGTTTAAGTTGCACTTTTTTGCTACTGAGTTACTCCATCCTTTTCATAATAAAGTTTACAAAAAAAATTCATTTACATTGCATGTTTCATAATTAGTGTCATTCTCATATTTCAAGAACATATTAAATGTAGATAATGTTTAACATTGAAGTACAATGTGGGAGTATGATTATTGATCCTCGATTGGGTAAGATTCAGAGTATCAGCATATCGACATTGTAAGTATGGCTCTCTCTTACTTCTGTTTTAAATGATCTTCTATTTATAGTTGATGAAAAGCATTTGACCGTTGAGCACATTCTTCTCATTGAGCATCTTAGAATATGATCGTTGGATGTCTGTTGAAAGTAGCCATTGAATCTTCCGACACAAAAATGTTTTTTGGCCATTGATCATGAGCTCTAATCCAAATGTAATCACCTAAAACTTAGACATAAGTATAATTAGTAATGTTTAGAAACAGTAGGAAGTATTGTAACTAGATTCTATCACACTTAGAATAGGTATCAAAACTTCCAAGACATTGTTTCAAAAGTGTGCTATCACTATCACCAGAGTGACAATTTATCACTCGAGTGATGCTCTATCACAAGAAATTCCAAGTGGTATCTAGAAGGAAAGTGAAGATCTTTGCAAGTTACTTGTTAGTAACTATACTCTATCACTTGAGTTGCTTTAGATCACTCGAGTGCCTCTCTTAGTTTTTTAAAAACATTGGTTGATTACTAGCGGGTAACTAAAGAGTGATAACATGATTTTACATGTGTCACTCGAGTGAATAATTTGCACTCAGATTATTTTAACTTTTAAAAAACTTTCCCATGTTATCTTCTCCTAGTTACCAAAAGCTAACTTGCAATTTTTGTGTATTACTCGAGTGCTACCTTAGTAACTCAAGTGACTAGCCTTCTTTCCCTTAGGTACCTTCAGGTACCCTAGGGAATATTTGGGCATCACTCGAGTGCGTCTTATATAACTCGAGTGGTTAAGTAGTTTTTCAATATTCATCATTAGGTACCTGGCAAGTGACACAAGTATCTCTCGAGTTATAAACATAAAGAACCAACATGATACTTTATGCAAATATAAAGGATCAAACTTATACTTTGGCTTCTTTCTTATTATTAATAATTAGTATAGAATAGCGCTGGTGTAAAGCTGAACATGGAGCTTAGAAAAATTGATTGCCAACAATCAATCCATATGACATATTTTAATTATGAAGTTATTTTTCATTAATAAAAAGGACTCATCCATTCACTTCAAAAGCGTGGGCACATGGTATGGTTGAATTTTCAAACATTAAGTTGTCCCCAAAAGAAGTTGATGCAACGAAAGAGAAAGAAAATTGCGTTAGTGATGAGCAGAAGTTTTGACCCTACAAGACGTCTGTTATCGCTTCAAGGACTATAAGTGTAATTTCAATTCTTGGACCACATTTTCATTTTCATTGTATTAGTCTAATAGAGAGAATACTCCAAAAGAACGTCAGTGAGAGGCAGCTTATGTGGATACATTGTCGGTTCACAAACATATCTCAAAACTCTTTAGCCTTAATTTGTTTGGATTTGTTATATTGTATCTTTCTATATCATATTTGTTTAGGTTCATGGCGTGCTTAATTTATACTACCTCCGGTCCTAAATACAAGACATAGTTTGTAGTGTAATTTGTACTACAAACTTTGTCCTATATTTATGACCGGAGGGAGTATCTCAAAAGGCACAATTATCAATATGACAATCCAGTTTTAAGCTCAAGACCAACAGGAATTTCTTTCTGTAGTTTAAAAGAAAAAAAAAACTTGTAAAATGAAAAACTACCTTGTATGTCATTTGGAAAAACTTAATTTATGAGTAATTAGAAGGTATGATATATCTACATCTAAATTGTAAAATATTTCACTTACAAATCTTAGAAGGTATGACAGAAAAAAGTTATCTAATTTCTCAAACGTGATACAATTTAAGTGGGAATTTTCTCCAATATCAAGACGTTTCAAAAACATAAGTATAGGATAGAGGAGGAAAAGAAAAATGTAGGGCTCATTTTCATTAATTTTGAAATCCTTTTCTTCCAAATTAAGTTCCAATTGTATAAAGTTACTTTAAGAAAAAGAGTGGATTCAGGTTTCTTATAATTCAAAACCAAAATGTTAAAACAGAAGAACAAAATATGAAGAAATCCAAAACCAATATAGTCAACTCAGAAAATTTCAAATGCATTATATATTATTACAGCATATGTAAAAACACTGAAATTTACAAGATTAATTGATAAAAAGGTTAAATAAACAGTAGCTAACATGTGATCTAACATTTATCCAACTACTGTGGTCTCAAGCATTTTCCAAAAACGAAGCCTTGATTTCTTTCAATGATATTGCAACATCAATCATAGAAAGTCGTGTCTTTGGTAAGTCAATGGAGCAATTTAATGCTAACTCAAAAACTGATGACATATAAGGTAGTATATTATCAGTATTTTGATTTTTACTATGTAGCAAATTGGCATCTATAATATTCATGATCGAATGTGGTGTGGAGCTGCTCACCCGATCTTTCAAACTCAATCCTTGAACAAACATCTCATCTGTTGGCTTCTTCCTTATAAACATTTCCATTAGCAAAATCCCATAACTATACACATCTCCTTTGGCGGAAACAACTCCTTTCGATCCAAACTCTGTGTCATATTGAATGATTAGTATAGAAGTCATTATGCCAATAATGTAAGGTTTGTGGTTAAGCCTTCTTTTAAATCATTAATTTAAATCTTTGCACATGAAGATGTCAAATATTGGCTAGGAATTGAATATAAAAATAAATTCAAAATATCATTATTAAACTATTACCTGGTGCCATATAGCCAATTGTAGCCAAAGTGTTGGTATAAATTTCCAATTGCTGTTCACCAAACAATTTAGAAATACCAAAATCACTAAGATGAGCCACCATATCTTTGTCCAACAAAACATTGCTTGGTTTCACATCACGATGAACAACTAGTGTAGAAGAACCATGATGAAGATACTCCAAAGCAGCTGCCACATCAATCATTATGTTCAACCTTTGCAAGACATCTAAATAACTGTTATGTGAGTACAACCATTTGTCAAGACTCCCATTTTCCATGAATTCCATTATTAGAGCTTTGAAATGATCATTTGAGCAACTACTGATGATCTTAATGAGATTGCGGTGGCGTAAATGGCACATGGTAGAACATTCAACATCAAAACTTCTTGATGATTGTTCCATGTCCAAGTCAAACACTTTGACAGCAACTATCTTTTCATTTGGAATAACTACTTTGTATACTGATCCAAAACTTCCAAAACCAACAAGATTACTCCCATCAAATCCATTTGTTCCTCGTAGAAGCTCATAATAGGATATCCTGGTTGGTGTATCCAAATTTATTAAATCCCTCTTTGTTGAATTATTATCATCATCTCTCTTATTCTTTAGAAAGACAATGACTGAAACAATCAAAATGGCAACTATGATAGGCAATGAGCATTTTATTATCAGCATCACTTTATTTGATATGTGCTTGTTTCCTTTCCAACATGGTTGGACTTGTAGTTGGGATTTCCCACAAAGATCTTTATTCATCATAAAAGATTGAGCAGTAAAATTTTGGAAAGGGCCACCATTTGGAATTTCTCCATGCAATAAATTGTAAGAAAGATTGATGTATTTAAGATAGAGTAATGTCTCTAAGGACTTTGGAATCACACTAGACAAATTATTATGGGAAAGATCCAGGGACTCTATGCTTATCATGCCACTAAGCGATTCAGGAATATGCCCTTGTAATTTGTTTTCAGCCAAAGAAAGGGTTTGCAAAGTTTGCAAGCCACCCATAGTTGTAGGGATGTGTCCTGAAATTTGATTTCTTGACAAGTTCAACAATATAATTGTTCTCAAGTTAGATACCTTTGGTGAAATTATCCCGCTTAGTTCATTGGAGGATATGTCTAAAACCAAGATATCTTCAAGATTCCATAGAGAAGAGGGTATATGAGAAATCAATTTGTTAGAGCTGAAGTCCAACTTCCGCAAAGAAGTATTCCAAAGACATTCTGGAACCACTCCTGACAACATATTGTTTGCAGGATACAACTCACTTAGACTTTTAAGTTGGCAAAGTTCCTTTATAATGAAACCTTGCAATCTGTTATTGCTAAGACTCAAACGCTGAAGGCTGTGTAATTTGTTAACTGTTTTAGGAATCAACCCACTCAAATGATTCTCATCCAAATCTAATTCCACCAAGTTTGTTAAATTTCCAAGCACATTGGGTGTAGCTCCATTAAATTTATTTGATGAAAAATCTAAACTAATGAGCTTAGAAGCATTTGATATGCTGTTTGGTATTTGTCCAGTTAGTTCATTTTCTCCCAACCATAACCTCTTCAAGCTGGGAAGGCCAATTCCTATATAACATGGGAGAAGGCCAGAGAGGGAATTACCATCAAGGCGTAAGTCTGTCAATGTTGAAATATTGAATAGGTTGGAAGGAATAGGTCCTTTCAAATGATTAATAGCCATGCTTAAGACATTAAGTTTATCAAGATTGCCTATTCCTTTGGGTACAAAACCTGGACGGAAAAAGAAAATTTGATGGAAACCATGACTTCCATACACAAAGAATATATACAAATAAACTTATTTCTGTAATTTTTTAAGTCTTAGTAAAACTTTTAAAGCAAAAATGTTAGAGAAATCACAAACTACACGTGAGATGCCATGGTTATAGAAGATTTGTTTGAAAATGTAAAGTTTTTTATGTTGTAATTTTTTAATAAATATTTAATAGGAAACTAATCCCTCCTGTCCTATTTAAAAGCAACTTTCTCTCTTATAGGGCTGGTCCCTTTTATAAGCAACTTTCACTTTTTGTCTGAAAATGTAATATTCTTTTTTCTATTTTACCCTTATAAAATACTCATTCTCTCTCATATCTTATACTCATTATCTCTCATACTTTTTATCTATTCTCTCTCCTATACTCTTTTAATAAATAGGGGCATATATGGAAAAAAACATGACATTTTTGACACATTTATTGTTTTTAACTATCAATTCGTTTTACACAATCAAGGGGGAAAGTTGCTTATAAATAGGACCGGAGGGAGTAATAAATTTGTAAAATAGAAAAGGAACAACAACAAAAATTGATAAAAGAAAATTAAACAGGAAAAGATGGCAGATAAAAGAAAAGAGTTTAATTTGATAGAATATCCAAATGTGTGTCTAACATGTGGGCACATTATATTATATATTATGTTGCGCATTTTTTTTGTTGGACAGGGTAATGATCGACATGGCACAGAGTACTTAAAAAATTGTTTTCCAAGATTTAAATATCATGTGTGATCCTATCATTCTTTCATTTTAGTTTTACCATCAATTCATGATTTGATCCTTTGATATTTTGCGATTGTAAATTTGTAGCTATATTTAAACCCCCACTATATGATTATTGAAATGATGAAAAACAAAATCTCATTTTGAATTCATCATTCTAGTAGAGAAAATGATTAAAAAAACAACGAAAAAAAAAGAGATATAATAATCTAATATTTGTAAAAGACGTGATTTTGATTTTGATTAATTTAGATATATTTAATTAAAATTTTCACTTTATTTTTAACTTGTTTCTTTGTTTGTTTTATGTTTATGATTTATGTTTTATCTTTTCCTGTCAATTACTTTTCAGAATCAAATTGTTTCAAATTTTAAGTTATGTCCCGTAAACACCCTGTGTCAGTGAACATCCGCAATTTCTACAATTCTCGTCTTCTTCTCAATGCATAGTGTCAGTGAATCTCCTAAGAGGACCCTTCTCACAAGCATATATGTTGTTTTTTGTTGTTGTTTATTTACAATAATTTAGATTATGTTTTTGTTTTAATTTGTTTTTCCATCTTTGCTTGTTTTCTAATTACGCTTCAAAATCAATCACAATCAAATAACAAACAAACAAATAAACTATAAAAAAAGGAAAATATCAATCAAATCCAATTGAAATAATCAAGACTAAAATCAGGCCTACACCTATTTTTAATTTTGCGAAAATTCAATTAAAATTACCTTAAAAATTTTAAAAGATAAAAAGGTGTTTGTAATATTCATAATACCAGAGACGTGTTAAGCTCAATTTGTCCCTTTTGAAATTAAATGGAAATAGTAAAAATGCCCTTACACTTATTTTTTAAAAAAACAGCATTGACGCTCCACCACCGGCGACTAGCGAATACCCCATTAATGCCGGAGCTCCTGTTGCCTGCCGGCTAGGCGCCAAAGCTCCAGTGAGAATAAATATGCTAGAAGTGGCTGGTCACTAGAGCTCCAATAGGAATAAATATGCCTAAAGTGGTGGGGGTGAGGTTTGAACCACCGCCACTTTGTTTTCCAAAAAGATTTGTGGCCCAAATGATGTTCAACATATATTATACAAACAAATATTTATGTTAACTTTTGTTCTTTAACCCACTCTCATTGACAAGTTTAGTTAAGGAATTCGCCACTTGTTATTAGGTTTTAACAAATTTTGTTTATCAAGCAAAAACTTCACACTATCACATCATTGATTGAACTATATTTTTATATGATTAGAAATATTTGTATTGAATTAAGTATAATCAGTGGTAAAATGGTCATAATTTGTTAATTGTTCGTACAAATGATTTCTTGAACTTTTGATGCTACGGTGTGCTGAATCTTACATCATAGGTGTTTTGGAAGGAAATTGGAAATTGTGGAGGGTCAGAATTAATATTTTGATGTCTGGGAAAAATTACAGAGAAGTCCCTAAAATTTCTAGAAATTATAAGTGCATGAAGAAAAGGGACGAGGGAAAATGAGAGAAAATTACCCAGACATTCCAGAAATTCTAGTTCCACCCTACAAATAATTTAAAAAGTGGCACTTTGGTTCCTCCGGCAGAACTCTTACAAGTTTTCAAATAGGTCCCTGGTCAAAACCTATTTTGAGCAGGGCCTTCTTCAGGAAAAGAGACACGAGAGAGGGAGTTTTAGAGGACAGCAGCACCACGGACCTTGAATCATCATCTCATTACCTTTATCTTACTTTGATCTCTCACCTCCATCTTCTTCTTCATAGTCACCGGCGGCCTTCACCCATACCACCATTGCCGCCGACGACCTCCCTTCCTCACCGTGGAAGAGCGGCATCTTGGGAGCTTGAAGAGAGACCGAGACAGAGGTAAGCAGAGAGATATATTGGAGAAGAGGACCACCACGCACCACCACCGGTCACCATTCTTCGTTGTCACAACCGTTTAGCTGTCTTCTTCTCCATACAACCATCACCGGCCAACCTTAGGCCGTGTCTTTGAGAAACTCAAACCTGAGAGAAGGCAGAAACTCGGAGAACCAGAGAGAGTTTTCTGGAAAGAAGACCACTGCTGTTCCCTATCTGTATCTCTCAGACTCTCTCTCTCTCACCACAGTGCCATCGCCGGTGTCTCTATTCTGAGCTCCATCCTTCTACCTCCAGATTTTTGGCAAGACAAATTTGGTTCTGTCTATCTAACATTGTTCTCCGTCAGATTCTCCCTCATCAGTGTGTCTCTGTCTTCTTCATCCCCTGACCACCATCGCCTTCAGCTTCTCTGTTTAGAGCTCTATTTCCAGATTCCGAGGAATCTTTGAGTTTTTCAGCGAGTCTATGAGTTTTCTAGCGAACACTTCCAGATGTCAGCGAGATCATGATTTTTCCGGTGAGTGCTCAAATTCTAAGTTGTGATTATTCTAAGGCAATGAGTGGCTGAGTTCGTTTTGCTTCTTGGGGGTGGACCATAGCTTGAGTTTCAGAGCTTAAAGTGGGGGAGTTTATTTTGTTCAATCTATTTTCTTTATTTGTATTTGGATTTTTGAGTTTTAGGAATTTTGTTTTGTATTGTTGAGACTTACTTTACCCCATTGGATAACATTGTGGATTGAATATATGCGATTGGATTAGACTTTTGTAGATTGTGGGATTGATATAGATTCAAAGATATTGTGCTTTCTACGTGTTGTTATTAGGTTGTATGATTGAATTGGATCAATTAAGTATTGTATTATCATATTCATATCAAAAGGAAGTAAGTTGCATTAATCTAGTCCTAATCACACACTAAGTGCACTTCAATAGTGCCTTAAGAGGTGATTGCTAGCTATGTTAGTAGGAGTGATCACTAATCAAGAATATTAGACTCAAGTGTTTGCTTGGGGTTTTTCATCAAGACTTAGAGAAAATTTACTCCAATATTTAATTGAACTATGATAGCTACTACTCCAATTCAAAGAGCATTCATTATACATTGCACACCCATTTTCATACCCCCATTCCATTTTATAAAGAAAACACCAAAAATAATAGCTTTAGGATTTTAATTAAGTTTGCATTTTCTTATTTTCAACAAAATCCAAAACCCTTATCCCCTTGTTTTATTGCATTTGCATAACATTTAGGTTATTTATGAATCAATAAAAGGCTCCTCCAGAAGAGAAAATAATCCTCAGTTTGTCTATACGCAATCATTGGTTAATTTTTTTATTGTAGACCCCAAGGGTAATGTACAAATACGTCCTAATGAATCATTGACAAGTTTTGTTATGAAATTCATGACATTAAGTTTTAACAACTTTTATTTATCAAGTAAAAAATTTACGCTATCATATCATTTACAAGTTTTGTTAAAGAATTCACGACATTTTATTAGGTTTTAACAACTTTCATATTTCCAGAAAAAATTCATACTATCATGTCATTAACATTTGATGAGGTTCTAATAATTTTCGTTTTCTCATAAAAAAATTACAAGTTGCTAAAACCTAATGAGAATATATGTTGTTTTTTTTTATTTATAATAATTTAGATCTTGTTTTTGTTTTTATTTTCCCATCTTTTCTTGTTTTCTAATTACTTTTCAAAATCAATCACAATCAAATAATAAACAAATAAATAAACTATAAACAAAGAAAAATATCAATTAAATCCAACTGAAATAATAAAAACCAAAATCAGGCTCACATTGATCTGCCTTTAATTTTCCTTTTTAGTTACAAAGGTGCATTATGGTCTTTTAACAACATTCATAAAAGGCTTGATTAGGAAATTGTTAAAAGTGTAGGTCCTTGAATTGATTTTTGGTATTTCATTTTCCCTTGCTTTTTTATGCATATATAAATAATTTTTTTAGTTTTTGCACATTTGTTAATTCTTAAGTTATAATTTTTTTAAAAAAATTATTAAGTATAATTTTAATTTCAATTAAAAATATTGAATTGTTACAATTTATACGGATAATAAATAAGGGGAAAAACAACTCCAAACTTGTCTGTATTTTAATATTATTATAATTATTTTAATATTAAGGGGATAGAAAAAACGTAAAATTAAAGTTATTAAGAGATAGATAAAATCTTTTTTTTTAAAAAAAACTATTAGCATAACACATGGTGGCCACTCTGTATGGTTTAGGGTTTTGTGTTTACAAAACTCACGAGGTTCCATCTGCTCTTGA
The DNA here is from genome assembly GCA_963242795.1 of Inga leiocalycina. Classification (NCBI taxonomy): domain Eukaryota; kingdom Viridiplantae; phylum Streptophyta; class Magnoliopsida; order Fabales; family Fabaceae; genus Inga; species Inga leiocalycina. Next base: position 73,667,087 of record OY725320.1, read on the forward strand.
TCTTCACTTTATTTGTTATTTAACATAAATATAATTTAATTTTTGAGAGAGAAATTAAAAAAGAAAACGAAAACAAACAAGTAAAGTACATACCTGTAAATGAGTTGCCATCCAAATATAACTCTTTCAAAGATGTGCAGTTGCTTATTGATTTTGGAATGCTTCCCTCTAATTGATTAACACCAATAGAGAAGACTTCAAGTAAAGGGAGTTGATGACATATTTCTTCTGGCAAATTACCCTTTAAATGATTCATGCCAATGTCAACATAGCTCAAAGAAGGCATGTTCCAAAGAAAAGAAGGAATTCCACCTATGCAAAAAATACAGAATATTTGTTTGTTGGTAGTAAGTATAGGAATTTCGTTGATTCACACACAGCCATATAAATAATACATGGAATTTTGTTAATTAGACATTAAAATTCTTTTAAAAAAAGATATGCTAAGGAGAGATTATGGAATTAATTTAACATATATCAAATGAACAACCAGGTTATTTATATTTTGCATTAAATTAAAGTTTTTTATTATTTACAAGGCTCTAACTATGAAATCTGGCTATGAATTCATCATAGAATTAAGAGGTTAAAATTTTATTTTTTATATGAGGAATTAAAATACTTTTAGTTACACATTCTGGAGGTAATATAGCGTAAATAAAAATAAGATTTTTGTTAAAGCATACAATTAAGTGATGTGTAGATTGAATGTACCTGTAAAAAAATTCCATGCCAGATATATTTTTTCCAACAACGTCTCGTTACCAATTAATATTGGAAGACTACCTTTCAAATTGTTCTTCCCTAAATGCACAATTCTTAAAGAAGAAATGGTGAAGAGAGATGATGGAATTTCACCTGTTTCGTTTAAAAAAATGAACAAGATATATCAAAGTACACTAATAGTTAAAAGGCTTTCGCATACATCTTTAACATAAAAAAATTAGATAAACCACATTATATGAATTTAACTTTTGTAGGAAATCAATTTGAAAGGGACTCTTCCAATATAATATCAATTACCAATTGGACATTAAAACTCATTTAAAAAAGACATGCTAAAGAGAGGTTATGGAATTAATTTCACCAATATAAAATGAACAACCAAGTTACTTATATTTTGCATTAAAGCTTTATTATTTGTAGACGATCACGAGCAATCTAGAAGAACGAAGAGACGGAAGATCTGAGTCATGTCCAAGGACACTGTCCTATAGAGTTACTCCGCAACCACCAGCTGAGAGAAAGCAGCACTCCCCAGAATTAAACAAACACTTCTTAAACCAAGTCAAGGTAGCAGAACTGGCGGAAGATAATTGTAATCATAGTGCAAAAAAATTATGTAGAGGAAGAGAAATCGTAAAGTAGTCTCGAGCACTTTGTTTATGTCCCTTTTATTGGCATGCTCTAGGAAGAGCCAACGGTCACAAAACAATCCGGACAATGTAGAGGAAGGCATGTACGTTGATAATGGAAGAAATGTTTGGAGAAGCGTTTCGGTCGTGAAGGGTTACAATATTCAAACCCTAAAATATGGAGACTTTTTGGTAAGCCAAAATAAATCATTATCTTAGAGAACCAAAAATAATATTTCTAGGGAGCAAAATATTTTTACATGAAGTGATGGCACCATGTATTTATTCATGTGCAGGAGGGAATCACTGGATTTCCAGCGCATTTGCCTTTCGATGGCCCGTTGTTGTGCCCGCAACAAACCACCACTCCTCTAGGACTCTTTACAACCCCATGATAACATGCTGATATATATAGGCTTATACTCTCTTATTTTCAAACAATGTGGGACTATTTCTTTGACATACCCACACACATATGCAAATATTTACAACATTATTCACAAGGCTCTAACTTTGAAATCTGGCAACGAATTCATCATAGACTTAAATAGGTGATATCATTTGCATATAATTTACATATATAGACTATATAAAAAAAAAACTTGAATATTTGTTTTATTCTGATTAATCCATGTATAAATATTAAAAAGGGAGAAATCAAATATATTCTAGCCATCAAATTGCCTAACTTTTAATAGTTATATAGCTAATGAGATAAGTGTTTTATGTTGTAATTGTTGAATAATTATTTAATAGTTTATAAATTTGTGAAATAAGAAATAAATTATTAAAAATATTGAAAAAAGAAAATTAATCAGGGAAAGAAAGATGGCATAGAACCAGCAAGTTGATTTCTTCCAAGATACAATATTTTTAGTTGTGAAAGATTGCCCATCTCATTCGGGTGGGCCAATTGTCGTGGATTAAATCAAGTACCAATTGGACATGCATTAAAATTCCTTTTTAAAGAAGAAATGTTGAATTGAGATTATGGAATTAATTTTCAACAATCAAATTATTTATATTTTTCATTATATTAATTAAATATTTACAAGGCTCTAACTTCAAAAACAATATGATGAATTCATCATTGGCCAAAAAACTAAATTTTTAGTTTTTATAATAACAAAAAAGCCTTGTATGGAGGTGAAGCAGCGTAACTTTTCCTAATGTACAAGTTTCAAGCATTTTCAGTTAAAAAATTCACAAGAAATATCAAATAAGCATAAATAATAAATGAAATATTTGTAAAGGAGTTGTATTAGATAGAATACAGGGAAAAAAGAAAAATAAGAGGCTAGAAAGAACTAGCAAAATTATATATAAAGTTTAGTACACAAAAATTGTCACACCAGACAGTTACAACATTACTTAAAACACACATTTGTTGGTAGACTACTAGATGAATTATTTATTCCAACATCAATATATTGTAGACTAAACTGTTAAATAACGAAAAGGTATATCAACGACAAGTTGATTATTTTCAAGATACAATGTTTTTAGTTGTACATGATTGCCAATCACATTTGAAATATCTTCTTCATATAGGTGGATAAAAGAGAGTAATGTCAATAACAATTTTTATGCATAATAAATTATTATGTACATGAGACAAATTTGTATTTTTTTGAATAAAACAAATTTTTATTTTTGAAAACATATATGGCACAACTTGCACATTTTTTTTAGAAATAATAACACAGATATATTAGAAATGATAAAATACAACTGCACTTGTTTTAAAAAAGAAATAGCCTATTCATGGTAAAACACATATATTTGTTGGAAGACTCCCAGAAAAATTAGTTTTGTTAACTCCAAACTTTTTAAAAATATAAATTAATAATAAATAACGAAATTAAAATTAAATGTTCCAAACATGTCTGCATTGCTTAGTAATTTTGGGAAAAAAAATCCTTCAAAATTTTTTTAACAACGTAGAAATAATAATAAGAATTTATTTTAAGGACTGAAAATGAGTCTTTAGATCCATTTCCAAAAAATGAAGATTAAAATTTGCAAGTGTTGTCCAATTCCAAATCAAACTCAAGACGTTCAAACTCAATTCCAAATTGAATAACGCTGCTTAGATTATTAATCCTGAATCATTTCAGAGCATTAAATCATCGCGTTAAATTATTTCAAAAAAGCCACTGCCCTTAAATGATATGTATAAATTATTTTCCATGCAAGGAATTTTTTTAGGATGCATGTGAGATTGTCGATAATTTTTTTTTAAAAAAAAAACTTGCCATTGAAAAGAAAACAGAGGTAAAGACGAAAAATAAAAGGGTAGAAAGAAACACTGATATACCAACTAGTCTTTTTTTATCATCATACTTATCAGTTTGTTTATTTTCCAATGGGCTCCCATGTTTTTTTAATGATTAAATATTTTATTTCATTTTTTGGAAGAATTTTCAAGCAACTGATGATCACATGTGTGAAAATTATATATATACAAATTCCAACTAAATTATGGGAAGCAAAATCTCATTTCAAACTTATTTCTATTTCATAAAGTAAAAAGGATTTTTTTTTAAAAAAAAAAAAGCACAGTCTTAACACACGCTCCCATCCACACATATGGAGATGTTTTCATCTATAAAATTATTGTGCCACATCGAACTCATTTTGGGATTAAAAGAAAGCATCACGTTCTATGTCTTTAAAAGTAATTAATCTAACAAAATCATTGTTCATTAATGTCTTATGAATTAATATGAATGAATGAAATGACGAAAAACAAAATCTCATTTTGTTTACAAACAAATACGTCATTTTATATTTCTCCAATCCCAAACTAAAGTCAAAAGCATGCAAAATCATTCCAAATTCAAAAATGACATCTCTCGTTATTACATTAAAAAATTTCAAATAAATATTAATTCGAGTGTTTGGTATTTTATATTTTTTTTCAATATTTGACGTTTTTTCTAAACTTTGCGAAGCTAAACTAAATATGCGAATAAAAAGTTTATTAAGATTTAAAAATATCATATCCCTAAACATAAATAGCTAAATACAAATGATTGTTCAGATAGATATATCAATGGTAAAAGTTATACTCCACCCTTTTAATCCAATCTGACTCTAAGTAATGTTGTATGGGGCCCTTTTATCAGGTAATTTTCCCTCGGGCTCCCTATTTTTTAATGCTTGAGAAAATATTACCATTTTATTCATATTCACTTTGAGATTAAAAGAAAGCGTTGCGTTCTATGTCTTTAAAAGTAATATAGCAAAATAATTATTCAGTAATGTCTTATGAAATAATGGAATAGAAGTTAAGACAATGATATATACAATTAAAACTCTTACCTTGCAAGTTGCTGTTCTTAAGATATAGCAACTGGAGTTTGGTCAAATTTCCAATGTCACTTGGTATCTCTCCTCCATCAAATATGTTGTCACCCAATCGTAATTTTTCTAATTCTTTGCATTGATGCCAAATGGAGGGTATTTCGCCAGACAAATCATTTCCATTCACATAAAATAATTCAAGTTTTGGAAGCCCAAAACACAAATTTTTTGGGAGAGTACCAGATAATTGATTTGTTTCAAGAGCAATCTCATGTAACGCTGAATTGTTAAATAATGAAGATGGTATAGAACTAGTGAGTTGATTTACTCCAAGATGCAATATCTTCAGTTGTGAAAGATCACCAATTTCATTTGGGATGCCTCCTTCAAATATTAAAGGGTTGGGAAAGAAAATAATGTCAGTAACAATTTGTTACTTGTCACAAGTTATTAGGTACATGAGATAAATTAATATTCAATAGAAACACATGTAATAAGACTTGCGTATTTTTTAAGAAATGACACATATATTAGCACATGATAAAACGCAATAACAGGTATAACCCTGTTAATTTGGGTGGGCTAATAACCATAGATTAAATCATTTGGTTGTGTTTGGTTGAGAAATTTTAATGGATTCAAGATGATTAAATCTAGGAGACAAATTGAAATCCAATTGGCCCTTCCTTTTCATCATTCCTATCAAAACACATATTTCTTGGGAGACTCCTAGAAAAAATCTTTTTGTTGACTCTACACACTTTTTAAAAATAATAATTACTAATAAATAATGAAATTGAAATATAATGTGGATTGTCCAAATCAAAATAAAAAATTTCGGACATGTTCATTGCAAGGATTATTCAATATGAAAAAGGACAATATAAGTTTTTTATATCCATTATTCAAATCCTCCAATCACATATGACCATGTATCATATTTTTAAAATATTATTATTTAACTATATGTAAAGCCACATGAAATAAATTGGACACACATCCATGTATGATTGGAGATCTTGATATAATAGATATAATGAACCTGAACTTAGTTTTTTCCAATGAAAAAACACTTCAAAAAGTTTTTATTGACAGAATAATATACATTTATTTTCAAAGATTGATGATGAGCCTGGACTAATTAATATTATGACAGTAATTTTTTCCACATGGTGTGACTATATAATTTGTTTCAAATTTTTGATGATGAATGGTTTTTCTTTCCCATTCCAAAAGAGTAGAAAAATTATGACAAAAATTTAGAAGAAAATTCATAAAAATGCCAGAAATAAATAAATAAATAATTGAGACAAACTCTTATTCCTCGAGGATGATATCCTACATGCCAAGTACACTAGTTTAGAATGAAGACTAATATAAATGTTGACAATAATTTAAAACATACCTGACAAACTGTTGTAGGACAAACTCAATAACTCGAGTGAAGATAAATTGAAAATTGTTTGTGGAATGATTCCTAAAAGTTTGTTACCGCTAAGTTGTAAAATCTTCAATCGCTCAAGTCTTCCCACCTCTAACGGAATGGCCTCTTCTATAAAATTATTATTCCAATCTAAGATCTCCAACATTGATAAATTGAATAGAGATAGTGGAATAACTCCATTAAGACTATTATTTCGAAGATTTAGTTTCTGCAGTGAAGTTAAATATCCTATCCACACTGGAACTTGCCCATCAAAGTCATTGAAGCTCAAATTGAATAGTTTCAATCTATGCAATTGAACCAACTCTTCTGGTATTTGACCATAAAAATTGTTGTCACTGAGATCAAGTTCAACAAGGAATGAGAGATTTCCTAGTTGTGGAGATATGGAGCCCTTAAGAACCATGCCGTGAAGATTCAAGGAACAAACCCTTCTATGATGAGTATTGCATGTGACACCAGTTCAATTGCATGGAGAAGAAGAGACAAACCAATTAGCTAAGAAATCATATGGATCTGAAGTGATAAAGGATTTAAGGGCAAGAAGTGCAGATTTATCAGTACTGCTGTTTATTTCAGTCCAAGCTAAGGAGGCCGTGAAGCAATGAAGTAACAGCAGGAAAACAAAGGAAGAAGGCTTTCCCATGAGGAGCATAACAGACTTATCCAAATTTCAAGTCTTGTGCATCGAGCAATTAACACACACGTCGTTTTATACTTCTCCGGCTCGAAACCAAGTCAAGTCTTACTAACAAAATGCGGAGTTGCAAAAGGACATCTTTTGTGATAAGATTGAAGAAATTGAACTAAAACATTAGTTAGCATGTCGGGTGTATTAAATTGCTTTCACATATATGTCAAGATACTTTTTTGCTGCATTATTTTATTAACGGTCAAGTATGGTGGTGAATGAGAATAAGCTTTGTCCCTTGATTTGATTACGTGTTGAACAATTTCACTTCAGCTGGGGCCACATTTTCATTTATGGTCGAGTCTAGTAGGCTATAAAGAGTAAACAGTACAAGGACTTTTTTTAATTGAGCCTTGCGTTGGATGCATTGTTCCTTCAATTATATATGCATTTTTATTTTTTATTCTTTTTATTTTTGGGTGAAACAGTTATTCCTTTCTTCATTACTGGACACTTAGAATCTTGTGGATATTAGAGTCAGGTTCAAGTCAATCTGGGTCGATATGCCAACGAGGACACTGGGCCCTAATAGAGTGGAGTATGAAGTCCCAAATCAGCAGGAATGGGGAACGAAAGACATCTTATAAGGGTCTGAATATATCCTCAACTCAATGCGTTTTAAGACCGTGAGGGGTGGCGAACCCCGGAACAATATCAAGAGCAACTAGGATGTTACACATTTATTAACCGGACATTTTACCATATAGAAAATGCTTTGCTATAACTTACTCTTTGTTTTGTGATATCTCTCATTCTCATTTAAAATTCTCTGGTTTTCAATTTCTTCAGCTATGACTTTATGTCTGAGGACAATATTATCACTATATTATTCAAACTATATCTATCACTCCTTAACTTGTGGGTTATGTGTCACACCCACCACCCCAGGGGCACGGCCTACTCTCCGATTGTGGCGTGGTGACTGATTCACAGGAATATCTGCGGTCCCCCGTGATACCGCATTTCTTTCACCTCCCTAACGTCAAACGCATGACCTGGGGGCCAAGTACGCATGCCCCTAATGGTACCAGCTCTCACATGGTGTATGTACTTGGCCCCCAGGTCGTGCATTTTGTCAACACTCGTTTCCATTTCTATAATTGAAGAGTAATAAAGACGGAATTCCATAGGCATATAGAAAAGCATATATATACTGATAACATCATTCGTTTACAATCCCAAAGTCATTCGTAGACAAAATATAGAATACAACGGAAACTTCAATATATATATGATTCCCCAAAATATCTTAAACGTAAACTAATTATAACCACCAACTTCAATCTTGCCTCGAGACACGTGCCAATCACTTCCCAGCGTCTACGCCTTTGCCTTTCGTCCTACTGGCACTCGCTGAGATGTTTGTTTAGAAAAAGGGGTTGAGATACCAAGGAATTTCAGTAGAAACATGCTATCGTTCATAGAAAATGCGAAAAGTAAATATGATATGTGCCATGTATGCACCAATAAATGAACAATATAAATATATCATCTGTATAAATACATGAGTAGGGTCTAACCCCACTAATATGCACCGATTGGATTCTCACCAACTCTCTGTACGTGCCCCTGGCACTAATTGCCCCTCTCTATGCAAAACTTGTTGATTAATAAAGTACATTTACAAACAATGGCATCCACACAATCATATAACTATGACATGATGTATGAAGGATAATGTCTCCACCTCAAAGTTCTTTCAACCCTTTTTTAGTGTGCCTCGTAAAACGTGTCACTTCTGACATTCGATTCAGTCCTAAAATATTAAATATACAAGAAATAGGTCATAACCTATCCAAGTATCATTTAAGACATTTCCATAGTTTTTCTTGTGGTTATATTAGTCTATGATGAAATTTTATCAAAATGCCCCCAGGACCTCGGCCTTGCCCTGCCCTGCCGTACTCGGCCTGATGGCACGTTTTCCCAAAATTTTGACTAGGGCTATCTTGATGTATTTTCGCCCAAGGAATCCATTTCAGGGCTTGAAATCACAAAATTCAGTGTCAAATTACAAAAAGACCCTTGACAACCCTGATTTAGGGTTTTAGGGGCGTTTTCGTAATTATGCTTTTTTGGCCTTTTCCGAAAAATTGACCTACTGTAACCCCACCTATTTTTGCCTCCTGAATCTAATGGAATCATCAAACCACTAAAAATATCACTCCTTCCCCCAGATTTTGTCTTGGCCGAAACTTTGGTCAAGAAAAGGGAAAAGTTGGAGTTTTGTGTTTTAGCTTCCAAAGCTTATATCTTTTCACTTCCAATTCCTTATTAAGTCATTTAAACACATACTAACCATGATTCAAAGAAATTTGGGCAGCATAACCCCTTAGGATTAGGACTTTTCAAATTTACAACTTAATCAAAAATCACCAAATCAACCACAAACCTCAACAATAACATCATACAAGAATAGATCTAAGGTTTGTGAGGTTACCTCTTGAAATCTTGAGTTCTCTCTCTAGGCGTCCTCTCCTCACTCTCCTTGAGCTCAAGATGTGTCTTCAAAACCATGGATTCTATGAAGAAGAGGAGTTTAGAGAAGGTTTACATGAAAGAATACAAGAAAAATGCCTAAGAGATCAATCTTACCTTGAACTTCTTCCTCTTTCTCTCTAGATCTCAAGAACTCTTCAAGCTCTCTCTCTCTCTCTCTCTGTCTCTTTTCTCTATGGCTGGCCGAAAATGTGAAGGGAAGAGGAAGGGAAATGTGTTTTTTAAAATATATCTTCTTTCCTCTAATCACTTGATTTTCAAGATTGCATCTTGTTGTGACACTTGGCATTGAGTCTTATCTCCTTCTAAGTGTGTCGTTAGACTTCCATTGGCTTTGAACTAATTTCCTCCCCCTTTTGGTTAGCATAAAACCGTCCCCTTAATGCTCTCCCTAACAAAATGGGTTTCCTCCAACTAATCCAACCATGCACTCAAGTAGTGTACCATTATATATCATCATTAATCATCATTAATCATGCTTACAATGTCCTTGTAGCATTATTTTAAGGCAATTAGACATGTGCTCATTTTCATAAATCATAAACTAATCCCCTTACCATATGATAATGACACTTGGCATGTTTATGAGCCAAATAATTATTTCTTCCTCCTATTTCTTTATTTCACAATTTATACAATCACCATTGCATATTTCTTTTTCAAATTCTTTGACAATTAACAATTTTGACAGATTTTCTGACCAAACTTTGAAAGAGTATGAAAAATGTAACAATATCACTACTACAAAAAATGCTTTTAACATCCCTTTTTTGGGCCTTTTAACGTCTGAAAACAGGGGGACGTCTATCTGAGGGACAAAGAAAAAAATTTCAATAAGGTCCATAAAATAGGGGACATCTATAAGCTGGACTTTAGAAGTCCCCACTTCAAACTGAGGACGTCTAAAGTATGAGGGGCACTTTAGACGTCCCCATTTTGGATTAGGGACATCTAAAGTGTGACCTTTAGACCCCCAAAATTTAGACGTCCCCAATTTAATGTGGGGATGCTATACTAACATATAAATTGTTACTACGTCCCTTTTTATTTTAAGGACGTTAAAAGTTTTTTTTAAATGGCCTTTTTATATATATATTTCATTGTCTGAAAAATTTAAACTGCAAAATAGGATGGACACAACAGCAATTCAGCAGAATGGAAACAACAATCTTCTATATGCCTCTGTTATGTAATAAAAATAATCTATATGTACAAATAGATTAGAGAAGACATAGCCGCCATAAGAAACTCTTTGCTTTTGTTATGCAGAAGATGGAAAGAATGATCAGGGATTTAGAAGAGGTGAAGTTAAAAAGCACAAATTTGTCTAGCTATGTTACACAGCTAGCAGATAGCAAGAGTAGCACACAAGCTTAGACTGGAAGAGTTATACCTTGAAACACATTGATCAACCCCAAGGCTCTACATGCAATAACTTTAAGGAGTAGCAAAATCCTAGAACAGGAAAAAATTGCACAAAAATAAAGAAGGGACATGTCTATACTAGAAGAGCAAGAAGATAACGATGTGGAAGAAATTCAAGTAGATGGACCATAATTACATAATAAGAAAAAAGTGTGTCATACACAAACTACTAGTTAATTAACTAACAAACTACACAACAATCTATATCCAACAACAACAACTCTAATTATATGTACAATATATAGAACCACCATAAAAGTATGTCCTACACAAACTACTAATATAAGTAAAGACTTTACTCTGGTATACGTTGAAGAAGATGTCCAGCCAAAAAGTCTTTGATCAAATTTATGTCTTCATATAAGTAGGCATCTTCATTGTCAAAAATATGCAAATTAGAAAATAAGCTTAGATGAAATAATGAATCAAGTGAATGAATTAATTTGCCATTGAATTACAACACCAAAAATATTATCCTTTGAGAATGAAGAAGTGATTACTTGTTCAAAATCTGTCGTAATGTCACTCTTAATGATGTTATATATATAAAGTAAAACATAGTATCCACACTCCCAGCCACCATGTTGTTGAGGGAACTATAAATCAAAAGCAAATGGTTAAAATCAATAAAGGCATATCTAAAATGACCGTCAATAAAAAAAACTTGATTTGAAACTACGTACCTTTGAAAACAACCATTTCGGGTCTTTGCCACCTTTGTGATCGTGTAGCCTGCCAAGCATTCGATATGTCTGGCATGCCCCATCATTAAAATGAAAATCATCATAAATTAGAATAATTCATTTAAGTCAAGAATCAAAAAGCAATGAAATATAAAAAAATAACTTACGTGTTAAAGACGTTTTTTATTTCTTTGTCTGGCCTTTTACACAAGGAATCAAACCAGTAAACTACGTGGGATCGAGGACAGAGAACACACAAACTCCAGTAGTAACTATAACAATATATACACATTAAAATGAAGTTAGATGGCAAGGCAATTATTTCTTAAAATTCTCAAATAGACAAAATTAAAATGCATACCCTTGAACAATCGGTGCTAGATAACAACGGTAGTTGCTTTCTCCCATTGTAAAGCCCGCATAGTGAGTCCTTACTTGCATTGTATTCCTATCCCTTGTCGTATTTGCAGGACACAAGAATCCATATAAATTATGTCTTTGCATGTCAATGCATATACGACGGAAGGAGCTATAATAGAATTAAAATGATAAATGTATTAGCTAGTGAATATATGAAACCAAAAAACCACTTTACTAAATGAAGGAAAAAATGGGAAATAAAAAACTTACAGCATGATCATTTCTTACAGCATATTCTTCATCATCTACTAATTCTACTTTACTTATTGTAGGTGGATTAATTGTGAAAGGTGGTGTGTAGTCAAGGTTAAAGGTCGGATCACTATGCTTCTATTTTTTACTTTGAAGTACAATGGAAATTTTTTTATTTGAAGGATCTGTGACATAAAGCACTCGTTTCGCTTGGCTTGCTAGAATGAATGACTCATCCCTATAACCTACTCTTTGAAGATCAACTGAGACAAATCCAAATTATTGATCTATTACCACAGCATTATTGGTAACCCACTTACATTTGAATAAAGCAACTTTGAACTTGTTGTAAGTAATTTCCCATATTTCTTTTATCACTCCATAATAGGCCATAGATGCTAATATGGGGTTTTTGTCTTTCGAACTAGAAAAGTGTATGGCTTCAGCTTCTACCATCACCCCACTATTTTGCATAATACTTCTTTCATCTTGATCTTTTGTGTAGAAAGAATACCCGTTTATATCATAATCGGTCCAAGAAATGATTTGAAACAAAGGCCCCCAAGCTAGCCACTCTATTGTCTCAGACACACCGGTTTTATGCAAAACCTTTTCCTCAAACCACTCTATAAATGTCTTGTTTTGCTCAATAGCAATCTGCATGTCATTCTTCCTTGGATTCATGTTCTTTAATCTCTTTTTGTGTTCATCTATGTATGGTTAACTTCTTCCATGTTATTCAGGATATACAAGTGTGCTTGCAACACCTCTTCACGAGGCATGTTCTTCACTTTCAGTCCTCGTGTTCCCTTGCTTCTCCACTCTTCATGCTGAGATTGTTCCTTCTTCCCTGATAGATAATCGCTACAGAAGTCCATAGCCTCTTCAACTACATATCTTTCAACTATTAAGGCTTCTGGTCGATAGAGATTTTTAGAATATCCTTTTAAGATCTTCATGTATCACTCGAAAGGGTACATTCACCTAAGGTAAACTAGACCGCAGAGCCTTACCTCCCTTACCAAATGAACTATCAAATGCACCATTATATCAAAAAATGAAGGAGGAAAGTGCATCTCTAATTGGGATAATATAATATAACCCTCAGCTTCTAGTTCATCCAGCTTTTCAGTGTTAATAACTTTGTTACAAATAGCATTAAGAAAACACACAATCTTGTTACAGTGGTCCGAACTTCATCTTTCATAATACATATAATAGCTACTGGTAATAGTTGTTGCATCAACACATGATAATCATGGGACTTCATTCCCACTAACTACAAATCGTCCATTGACACACACCTTCTCACATTCAAAGAATATTCTTGTGGCACCTTAATTTCATGCAAACACCCACACAAACTTCTTTTCTCCGCTTTTGATAGTGTATGCGCTACTAGCTCCATGTATGCTCTCCTACCATCATCTCTTAGTTGTAGATGCAACCATTCTCTTATTCCCATATCAACAAGGTCTAGTCTCACACTAATTCCATCCTTAGTCTTCCCTGGTATATGCAAAAGTGTACTGACAAGGCTATCACAAACATTTTTCTCCACATGCATCACATCTATACTGTGTCTCACGTCAAGAGTACGCCAATATGGAAGATCAAAGAAAATTGATCTCTTCTTCCATATGTTCTTCTCACCCGCAGTCTTCTAATTCTTACCGAATAAAACATTGATACATTTGACCTTACCGTAAACTTCCTCTCCGGTTAATACCGAATAAAATATTTTTCTCCACATGCATCACATCTATACTGTGTCTCACATCAAGAATACACCAATACTTCTTCCATATGTTCTTCTCACTCGCAGTCTTCTGATTCTTACAGAATAAAACACTGATACGTTTGACCTGACTGTAAACTTACTCTCCGGTTAACACCGAATAAAACATTTTTCTCCACATGCATCACATTTATACTGTGTCTCACATCAAGAGTACGCCAATATGGAAGATCAAAGAAAATTGATATCTTCTTCCATATGTTCTTCTCACCCGCAGTCTTCTGATTCTTACCGAATAAAATATTGATACGTTTGACCTGATCGTAAACTTCCTTTTTTGATTCTTACCGAATAAAACATTGATATGTTTGACCTGACCGTAAACTTCCTCTCCGGTTAATACCTTTAGAGCCATTCCATGCTCTAGCAAGCCGTTAAAATGCTTTCTTAACCTACGATACGGGTGGAACCTATGAAGGAACCTCCTGTGACCAAGGTACACCGTTTTTCTTCCATGCTTAAGTTAATGGAAGTAAGTGTCTGCTTAATAAATCAAACATGCTTTATACCCCTTCACACTATACCATGACAAGTTTCCGTACGCAAGGAAGTCATTTATCATGGTGAAAATTATTGCACGTAGCTTGAAGGACTCATTCTTATATGCATCAAACACATCTACGTCTTCCTCCCACAACTTCTTCAAGTTCTCAATCAAAGGCACCAAGTAGACATTGATATCGTTTCCTGGCTATTTTTGTCTATAAATCATCATAGAAAGCATCACATACTTGCGTTTCATACAAAGCCAGGGAGGCAAGTTGTATATTACAAGGAGTACTGGCCACGCACTGTGTGTGCTATTAAGAGTTCCATACGGATTGATGCCATCTGTACAAATCCCAAGCCAAAGGTTTCTCGGCTCGCTGCCAAATTTAGGGAACATTTCATCTATTTTCTTCCACTGTGGAGAGTCAACCAGGTGCCGAAGATATTTTCCGTTGGATATTCTCTCATCCAAATACCATCTCAACTTCTTCACTAGTTTTTTAGTCCCAAACAAATGCTTAAAACGTGATATTATTGGAAGATACCACAAAACCTTTAAAGATTGCTTTTTAGTTGTCCCATCACTACAACCACCATCTTTCTTCACTTTATATCATGTAGTTTGACACTTAGGGCACTCACTCAGACCTTCATACTCCTTTCTATATAGTACGCAGTCACTAGGGCAAGCGTGTATCTTTTTATACTCCATACCCATAGTAGATAGGATTTTCTTGGCCTCATACATATGATTTGGAATTACATTATCGTCTGGAAACATATCACACAATAATTCAAGCAGTAATGTGAAACTACTATTGGTCCACCCACATGTTGCTTTTAAATTAACCAAATGTAATGTTCCTATCAGCCGTGCGTACTTACTCCCAGGTACAACGATGTCTCCACATCACTCTGCAGGCTGTCATATTCATGCAACTGCACAAAGGATTCTACCTCAACATTGTGAATCATTCTCTCTATTCTATCTTCATCTATGACATCTACAGCTTCCTTCTTGTGCAACGGACATCGGTTACTTCCCCACCATGCCATATCCACCTTGTGTATTAAAGATTTATTCCATCACAAAGTAGGTGATCCCTTATAACTTCAACATCTCGTCTTCTCTCATTTAAACAATTGACACAAGGACAAAAATACATCCCATGTGTGGCTGGAGCGTTCCTTCTAACATATTCAATAAACTCTTCAACCTCATTCTCATATTCTTCACTTTTTCTCAAAGTATTCATCCAACTATGATCTATTTTATTACCACCTACGCCATTCCCATTAACACTCAAGTTTAGAATAATTGTCAACACTGTGATTGCCTTTTACTATTTTATTTTTCAAAATTTTGGCAGCATTTCCCCTTAAAAGTGAGACATCCCAAAATTAAAATAACAAACCATCTCAACTTAATTTAAACGAAACTAAACTAATTAAGGCAGTTCATATTCAGGACAATGTCATATTAAATACATGCTTTTCATTTGAAACTAAAAAGAAACAATGAAACAATAATAATTAAACAAATAACAACTTCAATTTATCAAGTGATTGAAAAAATTACATTGGCCATGCATGTATAGTTAATAACTCTGGACTTTAATTTACTAAGATATTTTGTATATTACATTGTGCATGATGACATTTTCATTAATATGTGTCTGTATTTAAGATTTATGATTGCTAAATATTACAATTCATACCGTGATTTCAAATGGAATCCTTATCCAAAAACAGCAATTGAATAAAAAACAAAACATAGGGAAAATTCATGTATGCTTCATGCCTCTAAGAATATAACAACTAGGAAGTTACTCATCAAAACTATCTGCCCTGTATGTCACTTATACTAACTTCGTTGTTGGAAATCTTATAGTTTTTAGGGGGTCAATTGTTTCAATATACTTTGGCATTGGATGAAGGCAGGCTGCCTTAGAGGAGGATTGACAATCAGCTTAAGACAGTGTCAAATGTGGCACCTTGGATCTTCACTATATTGCTTCTAGCACTACAAAAAAACAGCAAATTACCCACGGAAATTACCCACGGAATTCCGTCTCTGAAATCAAATTACCCACGGATTAGGGACGGAAACGGAATTACCAACGGATCACCGACGGAATTTTTTCCATCTCTAAAAAATCCGTGACAAATTGATTTACCGACGGAATTTTTATTCCGTCGGAAATTACCGACAGAAATTACCCACGGAAAAAATTCCGTCGGTAATTACCGACGGAAATTACCCACAGAAAATTTTCCGTCGGTAATTACCCACGGAAAAAATTTCGTCGGCGATTACCCACGGAATTTACCCACGGAAAAAATTCCGTCGGTGATTACCCACGGAATTTACCCACGGAAAAATTCCGTGGCTAATTACCGATGGAATTTTTTCCGTGGGTAATCCGTCGGTAATTTAATATTATTTTTTTAAAAAAAAATTCCACGTGGCAATCTTAAAAAAGGCCACGTGGACATCACCGAAAGCCCCCCACCGCCCGCCCCCACATCTGGCCCGGTCAGCCCCTGAGCAAGGGCCACGTGTCCCTCTAACATTGCGCCACGTGTCTCTGTGAGATAATTGTTGCATTTTGTGATGAAGGTGGGATTTGAACCTTGGACCTTTTGGTATGTGTTCTGATGCCTTTGCCAGTTGAGCTGCTTTAACCTTGTGTTATTTATTCACGTAATAATATATATAATGTAATAATTTAAAAACAAATATAATATTAAGATAAATATATATAATTAAATATATATATTTTTATATAATTATATTTTTCATTTTTTATAATATAAAATTTTTTAATTTCTAATTTCGTTTAAATATTTAATATTAATATAAATATATACAAAATTACATATATACTTATAAATAATTATATGTTTCGTTTTTTATAATATAAATTTAAATTTTATTAATTTCTTATTTCATTTAAATATTTAATATTAATATAAATATATATAATATTAAATATATATTTATATATAATTATATATTTTGCTTTTATGATATAAAGTTTAAAATATTTAATTTTTTTATTTCATTTAAAATTTTTATTATTAATATTATATATATTTAATATATTATATTATATATTAATTTTATAATATTTAAATTTTTATTTGTTATATATTATTTTTAATTTTATTATTTTATATAAATTATTAAAATATGATAAAAAAATTATTTGTTTTACTGACGGATTACCCACGGAATTCCGTCGGTAATTTCTCATTCAAATTACCCACGAAATTTCGTGGGTAAAAGTCAAATTTACCGATGGAATTTTGATTCCGTCGGAAATTACCAACGGATTACCCACGGAAAAAATTCCGCGGGTAATTACCGACGAAAATTACCCATGGAAAATTTTCCGTCGGTAATTATCCACGGATAATTTTTCCGTCGGTAATTACCCACGCTTTACCCACGGAATTCCGTGGGTAATTTCTCATTCAAATTACCCACGGAATTCCGTGGGTAAAGCGTGGGTAATTACCGACGGAAAAAATTTCGTGGGTAATCCGTCGATAATTACCCACGGAATTTTTTTCTGTCGGTAATTCCGTCGGTAATTTTTCCGACAGAAAATCCGTCGGTAAATCGTAGGAAATTACCGACGGAAATAATTCCGTGGGTAATTCCGTCGGTAATAACATGTTTTTTTGTAGTGTAGCTCCATAGATAGAGATCGAGTTCAGTAATAATATTACTCTCAGCAATGGCCAACTCATAAAGGTAATACATTTAGTACCAGTGCTTTGAATAGGATTACATTTAATAGAGGAACAAGTTTCCATGCTAAGTACTTTGATTGTTTCACAGGGAAAGCCTAATCAGATTTGGGTCGTTCATATATGATCTAGGCAGTTTAAATTTAATTTTTTTAAATGATGATTTTTAAAATAAAAAACCATTTTTTTAAAAAAATAATAGTTAAAGATTTTATACTCATTAAAATAATTTATTTTAAAAATATAGACTTTTTAAAAAATTCATATATGTATTAGCTCTTTCTGCTAAGCAAAGCATGGAAACTAGCTTGTTCCATTTAATAAGAGGATACATGTGTCTATGAAAAAATATCAAAACACACACATTTAAGCTTATTAATAGTTCAGCTCATTTCTCAACAAGACAACAATACCAATGTCATATGTTTTTTATTGATTATTTCTAATTACTTGGATAATCAGGGGACAAGAAGCAAAGCGAGTACGTGCTTTGAAAATGATTTTGCAAAATGACGAGGACTTGAACACAGCCGCACATTATATTAAGCATAGAAACTATAGTGCTCATACTTGCATGCTAACAAAAAAAACAAGTTTGCAATAATGACAGTTCTTTTCCATATCAAGCAAATTAGAAACAGATTAGAAGTATGCATATACTCTGTTTTTCCAGTTTTATATTCAGATTTACATTAACAGTCTTTTTCCATATCAAGCAAATTAGAAGCAGATTTCAAGCATTATTTGTTCTATCATTTGTGTCTAAAGTTGTAGGAGTGTGAGACTAACCTATGGACGACGGAGATGGAGACAACTCACAGTGCCACCAGCTGGAAAGACGACGATTGTGAGAGGGAGAGACAAACGATGGTGGTCTTGTCAAAGAAGAGAGAGGGAAAAACAAAAATATTATTATGAACTGAAGTGGGAGCAACTAACTGAGAAAGAGGAAGGAAGACGGGGAAGCAAGCACGGGAAAGGGGAAAGAGGAAGACAGGGAACGCTCACGGGAAAGGGAAAAGAGGGAAGACACGGAATGAAGCTCGACCATGGGGAAGGTAAAGCTGCTGGCCTGCTGCATGATGTGATGGGAGGCAGACATGTTTTCTACGTCCCCAGTCAAAATGGGGATGCCTAAAGCTCACTTTAGGCATCCCCAGAATAAAAGTGCATAAAGTGCATACTTTAGGCATCCCCAAAGATTATGGGGATGCCTAAAGTGGGAGAAATTTTTTTTTTTACATTAAATTCAACCAACACCAACTCATGGGGCCAAATATTGAACTTTGGGCATCCCTAACTTAAAAAGTGACGTCCTTTAGGATAGTAGAATGTATAGTTTGTAGTAGTGTATATGTGACTTTTAAATAAGACTAGAAAAGATATTCTATCTCAATCCTATAAATATGATCATATGAGTATATTTTTGCGTATTATTTATTTGCATGTTAACAAAGACTATCGACATTTTTCTAATTTATTTTATTGAAATTAAGAAAAATCTTAAATTTCATTAACTTTATCTATAAATTTAACAACATTCTGACTTTATCCTTACTTAATATATATTATAGTACCCCTACAAGAATAAAGTCTACACAATAATATATGCAACGTAAAGCTGTACAATCATATGAAAAATGTAACAATATATGTGACTTTTAAATAAGACTAGAAAAAACATTCTATCTCTATCTTATAAATAGGATCATATGAGTATCTTTTTGTGTATTATTTATTTTCATGTTAACAAAGACTATCGACATTTGGAAGGACACACATCAAAAACTAAATGCGTCTTTTGGTCTTAGGGTTGTCGTTTATAAGTTTGTTATTAATAATTGGAGTTGTTTCTACCGACACCATTACCTCCATCCAAGATTGTTGTTGATGTTAGAACATTTAATAGAAGTTTGATGGGTGCTTACATATTATGATTAAAAAAATGAAACAAAACTGTCAATCTTTTATATTTACTCGAGACAGTGTGATTTTGTCATCTTCGATACCTTATATACATGAGAACATATTCTTGTTGCTAAAAAAAACAAAAAAAGAGCATACTGATAATATCTTTTGTCACCATAATATACCACAACATAAATCAGAACAGATTGACCTGCAATTTCAATATCAGGACTGGAAACCGATATTATTTTTTAAAATATTAATTTCGATGTAGTTTCAATTTGCAATTGTTGAGAGATCGAGTGTATCATCCATTTAATAAAATGTTGACTTCAATTTATTTAAATTAGGGAATTTCAAAATGGAAATACATCCACAAAAATGAATGTATATGCATTCAGAAAATAGATAAAAAATACTTGTCCATAATGAATAATAATATATATGCATAGCTCACAATCATTTTTTTAAAATTATATCCTTTTTGTCTAATCATAAGTCCAGATGCAAAGTGGCATTGTTGAAAAGGTCATATAGTAAATACTTTCTCCATTATAAAAAGATTTGATCTCATTTTATTTTTCTATCATACGCTTATTTACTCAATAACGTTAATTTATCTTTTAAGTCTAAAGTAATATTCCGGTTACAACAAAACAAATAGCAAATGTAAATGAAATAGGCAGAAAATCTTTAATATTTACTTGGTCATGGTGGAAAGCCAGAATATATAACTTTATTTTATATGATTAAATTTTTATATAATTACCAATTTTCAAAAAGTATCCTCTAGTGAACATTTATTTATAGATTAACAAAGAAAAGACAATATATCAATGGTCGAAGTTTCAACCTTTATAGGGCGTGTTTCAGAATAAGTGCCATTTTCAAATTTCAAGAAGAAATTAAATGATTTGTTTTCTATTTTACCCCTTATTAAACGTATTAGTGGTCAAACAATATTTATTTAAAGAGCACTTGCTATTGTTTTTCAAAAAAAAAAAAAAGAAGAGCACCTGCTATAAAGGCACATGACATGGTAGACTTCTCAAACATTAAGTTGTCCTCAAAACAAGTGGATGCAACGAAAGAGAAAGAAAAGTACGTTTGCGATTGAAAAAGCTTTGATCCTAGCTAACAGTGATGGATATGATATCACATGTACCAAGGACCATATATTCATTATCATCGTGTTGTATGGATCATAGTGCAACCCCAAAAAGCACGTTGGTACTCAAAGGAATCTTTAATTTGTCCCTTTAGTTCATTTCATTTAATGTCTGTAGGTCCACTCACAAGTCAAGCACGTCATGTACCTATAAGTAAAGATTGATATATATAATGCGCCCAATCCATTAAAAACTGAAGACTTTAGATAGATATTTTTCATGCTAGTTGCCGTGAAACATGCAATATTGGACTTACTGCATTTGAGACGAAAAATCCAGCTGAGAATAATTAATTAATCCTTTTATATAGGACATTTCTAATTTATTTCAGGGAAATTAATAAAAATATAAATTTCATTAACTTTACCTATAAATTTAACAACATTCCAACTTTATTCCTATTTAATATATATTATAGTACCCCTACAAGAACAAAGTCTACACAATAATAAATGAAAGGTAAAGTTGTACCATCATATGGAAAATGTAAGGATAGATGAGATTATAAATAAGATTAGAAAAGACATTCTCTCTCTGTCTTATAAATAAGACCTTATGAGTATATTTTTTAGTATTATTTATTTGCATGTTAACAAAGACTATCGACATTAGGAGGGACACACATAATAAGGGCGCTAACATTTTTATTTTTCTTCCTAATTGTGAAGAAGAAAAATATCATGCTTTCACATTCAAATACTAAATGCGTCTTTTGGTCTTATGGTTGTGGTTTATAAGTCTGTTATTAATAATTGGAGTTGTTTCTACCGACATCATTACCTCCATCCAAGATTGTTGCTGATGTTAGAACATTTATCAGAAGTTTGATGGGTACTTAAATATTATGATTAAAAAATGAAACAAAACTGTCAATCTTGTATTTTTACTCGAGGCAGTCTGACTTTGTCATGTTCGATACCTTATGTACTTGAGAAGATATTCTTGTTGCTAAAAAAAACGAGCTTACTAATAATATCTTTTGTCACCATAATATACCACAACATAAATCAGAACAGATTAAACTGCAATTTCAATATTATTTCGACTGGAAACCGATATTATTGTTTTAAATATTAATTTCGATGTAGTTTCAACTTGCAATTGTTGAACGATCGAGTGTGCCATCCATTTAATAAACTGTTGATTTCAATTTATTTAAATTTGGGGAATTTTCAAAATGGAAATACATCCACAAAAATGAATGTATATGCATTCAGAAAATAGATCAAAAATACTTGTACATAATGAATAATAAGATGCATATAGCTCACAATCATTTTTTTTTAAATTATATCCTTTTTGTCTAATTATAAGTCCAGATGCAAAGTGGCATTGTTGAAAAGGTCATATAATAAATACCTTCTCCGCTTTAAAAAGATTTGATCTCATTTTATTTTTCTATCATACGCTTATCTACTCCAATAACGCTAATTTATCTTTAAGTCTAACGTAATATTCCGGTTACAACTAAACAAAAAGCAAGTGTAAATGAAATAGGCAAAAAAGCTTTAATATTTACTTGGTCATGGTGGAAAGCCAGAATATATAACTTTTTTTTATATGATTAAATTTTTATATAATTACCAATTTTCAAAAAGTATCCTCAAGTGAACATTTAATTATAGATTAACAAAGAAAAGATAATACATCAATGGGCGAAGTTTCAACCTTTATAGGGCGTGTTTCAGAATAAGTGCCATTTTCATATTTCAAGAAGAAATTAAATGATTTGTTTTCTATTTTACCCCTTATTAAACGTATTAGTGGTTAAATATTTATTTGAAGAGCACTTGCTTTTTTTTTATTTGAAAACAAAAAAGAGCACCTGCTATATAGGCACATGACATGGTAGACTTCTCAAACATTAAGTTGTCCTCAAAACAAGTTGATGCATTGAAAGGGAAAGAAAATTACGTTAGTGATGAAGAAAAGCCTGATCCTAGCTAACAGTGATCGACATGTTATCGCATGCACCAAGGACCATTTATTCATTATCATCGTGTTGTATGGATCATAGAGCAACCCCATAAAGCACGTTAGTAAAGAGAGGAATCTTTAATTTCTCCCTTTAATTGATTTCATTCAATGTCTGTAGGTCCACTCACAAGTCAAGCACGTCATGTACCTATAAGTAAAGGTTGATATATATAATGCACCCAACCAATGAAAGTCTGAAGACTTTAGATAGATATTTTTCATGCTAGCTAGTTGCCGTGAAACATGCAATATTGGACTTACTGCATTTGTGAAGAAAAATCCAGCTGAGAATAATTAATTACTCCATTTATATAGGACATTTCTAATTTATTTCACCGAAATTAAGAAAAATCTTAAATTTCATTAACTTTACCTATAAATTTAACAACATTCCAATTTTATTCCTATTTAATATATATTATAGTACTTCTACAAGAACAAAGTCTACACAAAAATAAATGAAAGGTAAAGTTGTACCATCATATGAAAAATGTAATGATAGATGTGACTTATAAATAGGACTACAAAAGATATTCTCTCTCTTTCTTATAAATAGGACCATATGAGTATATTTTTGCATCTTATTTATTTGCATGTTAACAATGACTATCGACATTAGGAGGGACAGACATAATAAGGGTACTGATATTTTTATTTTTTTTCGTAATTGTGACGAAGAAAAATATCATACTCTCACATTCAAATACTAAATGCGTCTTTTGGTCTATACTAAATGCGTCTTTTGGTCTTATGGTCGTGGTTTATAAGTTTGTTATTAATAATTGGAGTTGTTTCTACGGACACCATTACCTCCATTTAAGATTGTGACCGCCATTAAATTACCTTTACAGTTTTAGTTTCATACTAATTACCACTGAAATGCTACTAAATTTACTCTTATGTTCTGCATTGAGTGACTCATGGGTATGGGGCGCGAACGGGTGTTTGACGTAGGGTGAGTGAGTGGTTATATGGTCTCCGCTTAGCCCTGTACTCAATATAAGCAACAGGAGAGCTCACCCCTAGAGAGACTTGCCTAAGGCAATTTTAAACTAGTGTTGACTAGTTATACATGTATTATCCAAATTAATGTTGTTCTGTGCATTGCTAGACACGTTATTTGTATATTGTAAGACACTTGCAAAAGTGGGTCATACTATTTATAATTTGTAAATAATACAGCTTGTCATTAAATTTATGAAAAAAAAAAAAGGCCAGGAGGTTGATTTGTTGTGGATGATGCCATGATGGTCGCTTTAGAATTTAAAGTAGGTTCTTTCTCCTTTTTTGTGTATAGTTTTTAGGGATTGCAAAATTTTAAATCAAGTATTTCTCAAAAAATATGTTGTGAATTGCTTATGTAAATTTCGTCATTCCCTTATCAATTCTTGGAAACAAAATTGATTTGGGATTTTACAACTTCAAAGTTTTTTCTATCTTTTTCCCTGATATTTTACAATTGTATCAAATAATTGACACACACATAGAAGTTAAAATTTAACTCATAATAATAAACCTATTGTTATGAAGATTACTACGTTGCTTCAGCCAGCGCAGCCCAATCCATTTTCAAGTGTATTCCAATTTTGAATGGGCTTATAATATAGAGGCTCAACCTATCGTTAGCATGCGCCGCGCACGCACGCATGTTAATTTTTTGAGCATGTTAATTTTTTGACCTAATACATGCATTACTAATTTAAATTTTTAATGTTTTTCATAACTTTTATATTGACTAAAATATATATATATATATATGCAAAGTGAAACCATATATTAATATCTAACATATTATTTTTTTGATAAAAATAAATTAAATTAAAAAATATAAATACTAAATAAAAATGTTCCATCTTCAACATTTTTATATTCCATTTAGTTGTACAAAATAAAGTCAAATCAAGATTAAATTTAGAATGGTTCATTATCAACTTCTAGTATAGCTCTTTGTATCTTTTAAACAATTTAGTAGTGCTGGGAAAACGGGCAGGGCCGCCCGTGACAGGCTCGGGCCTAAATGAGCCGGCCCGTTTAGGCATGAATCCAAATCCGTACCCTTTTAGAGCGGCCCAACCCGTTTAAGTTTTTTTCTCTTTTCTTTTTTTTTTCATTCATTTTTTTTTTTATTCTCATAAAGACTAAAATACCTAATTTAAAACATAAATATCATCAACACTAATTTAAAACATAAATATTATCCAAGTTTAATAGAACACAAACATTAAAACTTAAGTCCAAATCATAATTAATGTTCATAACCAATTAAATAAGTTCACAGCCACAATCAAACAAGCCTACAAGCTTCAAATGTCAGTAATAATATAACATCTAATTTGGATTTTGGCGTATACATGCAAAAAAAAGAAAAAAGAAAATTAAAGAAGAGAACCTTCAAATGAAGTCTGAGTCAGTGTGAGAGCATTTCTGATATGAGGGTTATGTTAGGTTAACCTTACCCTCTGACCAATGCTTGCTGCCCATTGCCTTATGCCTATTTTTTAAAAAAAAACCAAAAAAGTTAAACGGGCCTAAAAGGGCGGGCCCTACAGGGCCGGCTCTTTTAGGCCCGCTTCCATTTTCAGCCTCTAAATCATAGGCCTGGCCCTTGACGAGCTAACCCAACGGGCTCAGCCCAAATTCCCGGCTCTACAATTTAGGGAAAATTAGATCCAAGGACGTAAACCAAAATAAAATCTTGTATAAAATAAAATCTAAGTAAAATAGAAAATTTACAATATATTAAATTTTCTATCTAATATCTTAGTTGTTAACAAAGCTTAATTCCAAAAAAAAATATTATTATTTGTTTATATTATAGAAATTATTGATTATATTAATTTTTTTAACATTAAACTTTTTGTTTACACATGAGTATTCTCTAGAGAGGCAATTCTGTATACCATTCTTAAATAAGAAAAAAATATAATACATTATCTAGACTTATTTTTAAGTATGCTATCATTATGTGGATTTCCAAAAAAAAAGCCATTACATGGATTTTTATTTTTAAAACTCACATAAAAATAGTCTAACATAAAATTATTTTTACTCAAACCTCCTATGAATTGTTTAAAATTGCATATTTTTTTTAAAAAAAATCAGATGTGTAAAACCTTTCTTTAATATCTATAATAAATTATAAAACATTTTGATTTTTAGTAAAATTATATAAATTTTATTTTCAATTTAAATTTATGTCAATTTTAAGAGTTATAATTTTGCAAAAATTGAAAGATGTTTGTGTTATTTTTTCAATTGATAGCTACATAAGATGTAAAAAAATAGAGAAATTGCATTTAATTTAATGAAATTAAAAAATTCATATTAGTTTTAAAAATTGAATGTGGAGAAAATGTAGGAGGTTTAATCAGGGGCAATTTAATATTTTAAAATTTTTATTTTTGTGATTGATCATTTTGAATAATTACAACGTTTTCGATCCTTCCAATAAATATCATCGGTTTTAGCTAGGTCTTTCATTCTAATTTTCCCCACAATTTAATACATGTAGAGATTAGCTTGGTTCAACTGACAAGGAGTTCTACCAACTTTAATTTGTAGGTTTCGAATTTGAGCCCTAGAAATGCAGCCATTTCAATGTCAAAGTAGTGTTTTAAGTTGCACTTTTCTGCTACTGGGTTACTCCATCCGTTTCATAATAAATTTTACAAAAAAAAAACAATTCTTTTACAATGCAAGTTTCATAATTAGTGTCATTCTCATATTTCAAGAACATATTAAATGATTTGTTTCATATTTTGCACCTTATTAATGCACTATTAGTGGTCAAATAGGATTTATTTTAAAGAGCACTAGGTGTTTGTTAAGAAAGTACCTAATACATTGATTTTACTAGAACTTAGATTATTTAATAATTTCTTTGATTCATGTGATTTTTTTTTTTGTGTGACACTTTTTATGAATGGAGGGGGTATATAATTAAGCATAATTAATAAAATAGGTATTGTACTGAATTCGTATTATGTACATATTCACATTTTTGTATATTTGATTTTATTCATTTACCGTCCAGCTGAACGAAACCCAAGCAACTATTATATCTGCACATGATATATTCTTTTATTTTTTATTTCTCAATATATTTCCCTGAAGCCATTTTCCCAAGGTCTCTCAAGACCCATCAAGCAAACCCATAGCTAAGAGAGAAAACTTCGACCAATCTTATATTAAGCTGTATATATGTCAATGCCTAAATGAACATAGCCATTACGAACCCTCTAATTTAACCAGCTAATAATGATAAATAGGGCTTTCCAATAGCAATCACCATATACAATACTCCGTTTCATATTAAGTGGTACCTAATCCTGTAGATTAACAGAAAACAAATCCCTTTGAAAGTAAGCGATATGTGATATCATATGTAACTAAAAAACAAGAGCACCTAGGTAATTAACTATGATTAAATCTGTCCAAATAATCATTAATTCACACAGTTATATCTTGAACCAATTCACTACTCTTAATTCATTCTCTTAAAGCCCGATTAAGTTGCTAACAACACAAATTAAGAAGTACAAAATAGGGACTTCCTAGAAGACTGGCAATTCACAACATAGTGAACCAAGGTTCGAATCCCCATTGGGAGAGATATCCATATTTAGTATTTGACAGTGCCTCAAACATGATTGTCTCTATTAAGAGGAAACCTGTGCTAGCAAAATAGAAAAAAGAAAGAAACCCGGCAATCATGAATGGCATGAAGTTCTTCTTCAATCTTGTCTCCATAAATATCACAATGGCCATTCGAATGCAAACCCCTTTCTATTTACCCTCATTTGTTAAATGCGAATATCGACTCTGCTTAGTGGGATAAGGCTTGTTATTATAAAAAGACGGTTATGCAATAGCAGCCAAGCAAAAGTCTTGCATCCCTAAGGAATTTTAAGCTTCCAACTCAGTTTATAGCGGAGCTTTCATTGTCCTCGTTTAGATCTTTGCAAGCTGACCGGCGACCGGTGAAAATGCCTCGCTTATCCCATTTCCATAGCACGTTGTCATTACCATTCCCGTATTTAATCAGCTGCAGACCCTCAGCAAGGTGTTCCAAGTTTTCCTTTCTCTGTGGAAAATTGACAATATCAAAAGGTACAAAAGGTACTGCATCAAAGTCGTGCTTGTCTTTTATACACAACTCTGCAAAATTAAAACTAGTGGTAAAGTGTTGTTTCAAAATTTAAGCTATTTATTTGCACATAATCTATCAATAATATATAAATATTTAAATCATCATAATATTATATTATATTATAATTTCATTGTTAATATTATTATGTCATTTTAGCTTTGATTTTGATTTTGAATGTTTATTAGTATCTTTGCATTCAAGAAAAGTTTATGGTGTTGGGTAAACATTGGTAAAGATTTATGGGTAAATTTGTACCATAACCATATATCTTAACATCAATCATTTAATGGGAATGGGTCATCATATCTATAGAATCTCACAGCGAAAAAATAGATGACCTGCTCATTCATTATCAATTTTATAAAATACACAAATATCACTAGAATATTCTTAGTAGCTTATTATTTAGAAGTTAAAGTATACGTTTAACCCTTTAAGTTTACATCATATTTCAATTTTGTACTTTAAATTTATACAGTTATATTTGTAGTACCTTAATGTCAACACCGTTTGTCTCATTTAGTGGAAAATGCTAATTCAACAATTTTAAGTGAATCTTGGTAAAGCTATGCAGTTTGCTAACTTTAATGGACTTCAAGACTTTATTTAGCTGTGGAGTTATTCTCCATCTCAGCTGATAGAGGGATATGCTGGAAAGATTGTGTGTTAAAGGCCCCATCTCTCTATACTTCTTTCCTAGTGTTCTGTGTGGAATTACTAGGAGGTTTTTTGTTTTACTTTTGTTTGGGTTGCATTCTGATTTTGCTCTTGGGTTCTACTGGGAGTTTTTGTTTCAATTTCTGCATTCTTTAGGTTGTTCTTTTTAGTTAAGTTGCTGTGTACGAACTTACATATCATTTCATCAATATAAATTGTTACTTTGATGCCCAAAAAAAAACATGACAAAACATACTTGTATATATTTTAATTCTTTAACATGTTTATACTTTAAAATAAAAATAAATAAGACAATCAAGTAGGCGTGTGGTGCCAAAATTTTGAATTTTTAAATAAGGAAAATAAAATGATAACAGAGTCGCTACCAAAAATTTTAAAAGGAGAATTTTAGAAAACCATTTGGTAAAACAAGGTCCAAAAAAGAGAACAGAATTTGGGAGCTGGTTATGCATAGAAAAGGTGTTAGAAACTTCCATCACCTACTTATAGCTCGTAAGAAAGTTTATCCGAAGTTAAATATATAAAATTGACATGGACTTCGATATAATGTAATATTAGCTAAAACAAATAAATGAAATAAAAAAGGAAATCAAAGAAAAACATTTATTTATTTTCAAATCAAACTTGACCTAAGAAAAGACTCTGGGGCCTTCGTTGGAGGGTAGAAGCACAAGTCACTTGTTTAGTACTTTTTTAAAGAAAAAGTTACTTTGAGATAAAATAGGAAAAAAATTGAATTTATTATAATAAAGTTGTAAATTCTAATAGAGCAGTTAGAAATGGAATTGTCTTATTGATAGGAATTCAGTTGATGGATTGATTCTTTTATTTGTAAATTTGAGATATATAGATGGTTATAAATATGATATGATATATATATTTATATATATATATATATATATTGTTGTGAATTTTAAAAGGGATCTTGTAAATGGATTTGTTTCATTTAAAGAAAAAGAACCCAGTTAATCTTTCACTTAAAAAAGCCAGGTTAATATAATTGACCAATAAATTTTAAAAAGGATAGTCAGAAATTTATTAAAATGAAATTTAATAAAGTAGTTATAAAAAGAATAATTGCTTGGTTGAAAAACATTAAGTTCAAATTCTCAATCTTTATATCGTAAATTTCATAATTTCATAATATGTGGCAGCAAATATGTAAGGGAGAATGATAAAAAATTACTTTAGAAATATCAAAAAGACAAATCGTTAAAAAATACTTTAGAAATATTAAATATCAGATTTCATATTAGCACAAATGTACTAATGCAGGATTATTAAGATTGGTTATTTTGATATTTTCAAGTATTTTTCTGGGATTTTAACCATATGTAATATATATAAAATAAATGAATAATATAATAAAATAATAATACGCCTTCAGATAGTTCTCCTCAGTCCATTATTCCCGTAGGTCTTCTTCCAGGTGCACGCGCAACACTCCAACTTGTTGAGGTGATCTTCTTCCAGCTGCCGTGTGTTTGGGTGTGTTTTGAGCTTTAAGTCGTTTTTTTTCCTGCTGTTGTTCTGTGGCCTGTGCGTAATAGGAAATTTAATTCTAATTGTTTTGCTTGTTGTAATAGGAAGAAGATGGACTTAGGTTCTGTTTTCTTGGATTTGAACTGATTCTTGGTGATGAATTGAATTTGGAAAGGATATTAATTCCTTTTTTTTTTAATAAGAATGGAAAGCATAGTAATTCTATACTTGGGCGTTTCGAAATTGTTAGACAAGAGATTTGATGAACTTGTTTGAATGTTGATGCACACAATGTGTTTGTGAAAATGTGTAGAGGAGGAATTTGGTTGGATTAAAATTGTTCAACTCTGTTGAAACTTAAAAGGGTATAGTTATTATTTGAATACACACACATAACGTGGTGGTGATCAAGGTTGAGCTATTAAATGAATCTTGAAGCATGTATTTTGTCTGTTGCAAGCATTTTTGCAGTCACATTCTTCACTTTATCAGAATGTGTTATTTGGACTGATAGTTTTCAAAGCTTAATAACTACTCTTGGGAAGTGGAAGGTGATGGAGTATGTCGTGTGTGATTGATCTAAGTCTTCTCTTAGAATGACGTTTAAATGGCCTGTGCAAATGTTATTTTGTTTAAATGCAATTTCTTGTAAGCAAGTCTTGGCAACATCATCTTTAATTGCTCATCATAATAGAATTATGTTTCATGTCTTAAGGTAAATATCTTTATGAACTTCCTGGTACATAATTTGTGAACATTTATAGGGTTTCTGACTATCTTTCTTTGGTCAATGTTAAGGAATTAAGGATAGAAACTAAATAAAAAATTAGGATTGTTGAGAATGTGCCTGGATGTGAAGAGCGTGTTATTAAAATCTACGGCTCTTGTGATGAGACTAATGCTACTGAGGATTGTTCAAAGTAATTGCCACTTAAATGCTACTAATTTTTTTATTCTTAAACAGTTATATTTCAAATTAAACGTGAACTAAAAGTCAATTTTAAACTAGTATTTGCTAGCTATACATGAATTATCCAAATTAATGTTGTTCTGTGCATTGCTAGACACGTTATTATGTATTATTGTATTTGTATGGAACTTGTACAAGTGGGTTATTTTATTTAAAATTTCTTAATAATAAGCCTTGTTATTATATTTTATCAAAAGCCAAGAGGTTGATTTGTTGAGGAAGTCAGCCACTTTAGAGTTGACAGTGAGTTTCTTTCCCCTTTTTTGTGTATTGTTTCGGTATCAAATAATTAATTGACATGGATACAAAAAAGTTAAAATATTAATAACTCTTATATGATAATAAACCTACTGATTTGAATATTACTATGTTGTCCGCACACATGCAGCCCAATCAATTTGTTTTCAATTGTTACCCCTGTTTCAGCAATGCTTCCACCTGTTACTTGGTTTACCTCTATTTTTCTATTCCAAAAAACAGAGTATATTCTAATTGCTCATAAATTAAATCTTAATCCACATATTACTTTGGCCTCATAAATAAACTCCAAAATTACATAACAATATACTCTACTTTTGAGTCTGCCAAAAAAATCAAAACCATGACAGAAACTTTGGATTCCTGAAGATCAGTCAGTAGAACATTAAGTCTCCCTGAAACAGAGACTTATAAACAAGTGGTCCAAATTCTTACCTGTCAAATGATATTAGCGCAGGCTAAGCCTTCCATTCTGATGTTCTAGTTCATTGGCTTATTGGATTCAAGTCTTACATTCAAAACATCATTTGCTGCAACTAATTCTGCGATGTTGGCTTGAGATTGAGTTGTTTTCTTGTTCTCCTGTAGTTGGCCGCGTTCAAGTTTTCAAGCTCATGTTTGAGATCGATCTTAACTTTTGACAAATCATCTTCTAGCAATTCATGTTTGATATATAATCAATTATCTGGGAACCAAGTATCCAAACTGGCCTAGAAACAAGGTTTAACAATATTCAGAAATAGCTAATGAGATCTTTTGATTTTGACCTTATTAGGTATTTGTTAAAAGTGTAGGCTTCAATATGGAAACTCCACCATCAAGAAAGTGAGAATCAACCCCTGTGATGAGAAGAATTTACTTTGTGCATTGATAACCACTCCAAAATTAATCAAGAATTGTAATATAGGGTGTAATCTCGGATTGTCTATTGGGAAGTATTTTATTAATTATCTGAAAACTAAAACTAAGTGCAATCAGTTACATGAGGCAATAAAAAGGGTTTGAGTTTTTTATCTAACAACTAAATTTTAATTAAACTAAAATACTTTAAAAACTAATATTTTTAGATTTTTGTAATAAAAGTGAAATAGAATAGAAATTGATTTTGAAAGATATGATAAAAACCTCCTAGAACAATGAATTTCATCAATCCTTACTTTAAAAGATAATTTGCATATACTAGTTTGACAAATTTATTCGAAAGACCCTTTGAGCTAGCTTGAATTAGGTGAATTAATTTTTCCATCAGATAGAAATTAATTCCACTAACTGAAATCCAATTAAAAAATTGGCAATTGAAATTAACAATATGCAATACATAACTAACCAAAAACCTTTACATTACAATCACAATTATATATTCATAGCAAATTCAAGTAAAAGTTATACCAAATCAATTATATGAAATTGCTATTAATGAAGCATAAGTGTCAAATACATACACTAAAATCTAAATACACGTCTAATCTCAAGAAATGCATGGAACCCCAATGGAGAACATTCAATCCAATATACTAATTAAAATATAAACCTATAATTTAACTAATACTACAAAAGATTAAATATAGAAATTAGATGGTAAAATACTTCTGTAAAGCTCCAAGCTCAAGGATCAACTCATTGCTGTAAGAGAATAAGGATTTAGCCACTGTAATTCATCAACAACGCTTCACCAAACACTTTCAAAGCTTCAGCAATTAAAGAACACCACAAAAAAATGAAACAGAGAAGGTTCGCCGGTGTAGAGGGAAGAAGGTCGCCGGCGTTGGTGAAGAAGCTCCAAATCGTCTCTCCCACGGCATTATGGTCTCGTCTAAATCTCTGCAATTGTCGAGCTCTGAGTTTTCCAAAACTAGGTCACCGGAGATGGAAAAAACAGTGGCGAAGACAAAGGATGGAGGTCACCGACGACTATGGTGGTGGATGATTGTCGCCGGCGACAATGAGGAAGAAGAAGGCGAAGGTGATGAAGGCGAGAGTCGAGAGAGAAAAAAGAAGCTCCTATGGTGTCGCTGCTCTCTAGTTTATGAACCCCGTCCCTCTTCTGCAATTTCAGACTTTAATTAGTTAGACAAAAATGCTGTTGTTTCAATAGGACCATTCTGTCATTTTTTAAATTCTCAGGACTAAACTGTTATTTCTGCAATTCAAGCCCCAAATTGCTATTTTCAGATGTAATCCAAGTTTTCAAGTTCCTATAATTGAAAACAATTAAATCAACATCAAATATTCTCAAGAAATCAATGTTCAAGAGTAATTACAATTATTTTGATAATTTTACCATTTTTATCATAATTTAATATATTTACTCTTAATCTCAATTTATCTCCAGAAAGACATTTTAAGCTCAATAATTATGACACAATTCCAAATTAAAGTATAAAAATATATAATAAAAATAGGGATTTGTAATTCCCCCACACTTAAACTTTTGCACTCCTGAGTAAAACAATAATCAATTCAAAACTAATCACAAATGAAAACTTCAAATGCTCAAGATTTGAGTCATTGAATTAATCATTTATTACTAATCAAGCTAACACAAGTCTTAGCATGAGGTAATGCCAATGGACTAGATTAATACACAATTTATCAAAGAAATATACGCAAGAGAACACTTAAGGATTTAAATATTTAACTCATCTCACAAGTATAGGAAATTTCGTTCAATACCACCTAAACTAAGTCCTACCATATGCTTGTAGAAATTCTACTCTCTCCACCGCTATATAATAGCTAGACTCGTGAATCAATGAAACTTTTAAAAGGGTTGTAATGATGAAAATGATCTCATGGAAGGGATAATGAAATAACAAGTACTATACATACACAAATATGCACAATGGCACCCTTTTTTTTTCTTAACTTTAGGCTCAAATAACCACATCTCCTTTTCAATTAAAACAAAGGCCTTATTTTTTTTATTTCTTCTTTTCTTTTATTTTTTTCCTACTTCTTTTCTTTTTTTTCCTACTTCTTTTTCATGCTTTTTCTTCTAATAAATATTTTTTTTTCAATATATAATGTATGTAAATGGCATTTCGATCTTCATACCTATGATATTATGAACATTGAAAAATTTTCATACCTCTAATTTGGCTTTTTCAAAACTAAATGGAAATGACAGAAATGTCTCTTTGAGTCAAAAAAACGTGATTCCATTTTTATATTGGTTTAATAATTTCATATAAGATTTTAACAAGTTCTGATAAAATTTTCACAAATTCCAATTAAAAATTCTTCGTCTGCTACAATGATAAGGTATTGATTCCTACTTTTGATAAGAATTTTACAAGTTCAAATAAGGTTTTAATAAGTTCCAATAAGATTTTAGAAATTTCAATTCAAAATTCACCACTTGCTATAATGGCTAAGTATTGATTCCAATTTCTGATAAGGGTTTCACAAGTTCAGATAAAAGTTTTAACAAGTTCTGATAAAATTTAATTAGAAGTGGGAATCAATACATTAACATTGTCGCAAGTGGTGATATTTGAATTGGAATTTATATAAATCTTATCAGAATTTGTTAAAACCTTATTTAAACTTGTTAAACCCTTATCAGAAATGGCAATCAATAACTTGTCAATGTAGCAAATTGTAATTTTTGAATTGAAGTTTGTGAAAATCTTATCAGAACTTGTTAAAATTTTATATGAACTTGTTAAACTCTTATAAAAAATGGGAGCATGCTTTTTAAACTCATAGGGACATTTCGGTCATTTCTATTTAATTTTGAAAATGACAAATCAAGCTCTCACATCTCTCTGACATTATAAATATTTTGCACTCCTTTTTTATTTTTTAGTATTTTTAAATTTTTTTTAGGGATTTTCCCATTCAATAACTGTCATTTTTTCTCACTAAAATACCCTTTTTCAATTATAACAATAAAAATATTTTATCTAAAAAAAACTTTGGAGAAGACTCCAAATGCAATATTATGCAAGAGGAAGTAGTTTGGGTGCTCATTACAGGGGATAAACATTCAAATTTGAAATGTCGGGATAAATTTTCAAATTTGAAGCGTCTAAGTTTAATTTAGGATTAAGGTGATGCACCTAGCATCTAGAAGTATTTTTTTTAGATGTATCTAGTATTCTAAAGTAATTTGTGGTGTAACTAACACTCTAAAATATTTTTTAAATGCATCTAGTACCCTGAAGTTTTTTTTTAGGTGCATCCAACTCGCTGAAGTATTTGTTTTGGTATGTTTAACACTTAAAGTATTTTGTTGCTCAATTTTGCTCTTAAAATCTTTAATTTTCAAAAGAAAATTTGCTCATGAAGTATTTGATTAAGGAGCAATTTAAATCTCCTTATGAACTCCCAAAAAGTCATTTAGGTGAAGGTGTATTCATCACCTATTTTATTTTATTTTATTTTTTGCAAGTTATAGGTATCTTCTTATTGAAGGCAATCTTGTTCATGGCACTATTAAGCACTAAATGTGGGCACCTCTTTCAATGAGGATTCGAACCTTAGTTTGTCACGATATGAGAGACTAGCTCCTTCCACTAGACCCAATCCCTGTTCATACCTTTAAGTATTTTTAGGGTATTGAAAGTACTTGCAAAAATACTTTAAGTTTTAGACATACATGAAAAAATATTTTAGCGTGTTAAACGCACCACAAAATGCTTTACGATGTTGGATACACCTAAAAAAATATTTTCGTATACTGAACGCACCACAAATTACTTTAGATGCTTGATGCAATTGAAAAAATATTTTAGAATGTTATATGAACCTTAACCCTTTAATATACGGAAAATTGCCATAAAATACCTTATTAACCTAATATTTGCTGAATGTGACCTGTCCTGAACTAGCATTATCTTTGTAATAGTAAAAGACTCAAATACCCTTAGTGGATTACTGAAAAAAGAAGGGAAAGAAGGTCTCAAATATTTTTGATTCAGAAGACGCGCGAAGTTGAAGAGGGAAGGGCAGACTCGACGAAAAGAATCAGACGAAGGTGTGGGAGTTGGTGGTCGGGCGGAGTGTGGGGTTTTGCAGGGGTTGCGGAGTGTGGGTCTAGGTGGCGGCGGTGCACAATTGGTCTCTGCGGTAGCGGCGAGGCGAGATGTTTGGGTTTTTGTTGCGACGGGGAGGTGTGTAGGTCTTTGCAGCGTCGAGGAGGTGTTGGGTATGGTGGCGGCATAGCGGTCTCTCCATGTAGTAGCATGGACAGAAGGTGGTGAAGAATACCCAACATCTGAGGTTTATTTTCCTGTTTTTCTCTTTCTTCATTTTATCATCACCATTATTAATCCACTTATATCTCTTTCTTCAATTTTGCATCATTGTGGGCATAAAACTGTTGCTAGATAGCTCATTTTGTCCTCGGTGAATGTGAATTCTCCTATTGCTGCACCTGCGTAATCCTTAAACTTAATTACAAGTTTTGTTAAGAAAAATCTTTTCTTAAAGTGTATAAATTTGAGTTGCTGTGATAAATTACTTACTCAGGGATGTTGCTGTGTAATTCTGCTATATCCATTCACTTCAGAGTTGCTGCTTTAGTTCTTTATCTTCATTTTTGGGGTATGGGGGTAGGGGAAGTGAATGGCACAGTTGGGCGATTCAATCTTCTTAAGCTCTGAAGAGGCAGCATATGTTGTTTTTCTGCTATGACAGCATATGTTGTTTTCTTTGCTATAGAAGTTCTTTGTGGTGTTCCCCTATTAAATATTAAAGTCTTTGTATAATTAAACGAATCATAATGCCTTTTCTTTGCAAGAAGAACATGTCTAAAATTGTTGACAAAAATCTCCATTAATTGAGTTAGTGTGGTTGCAATTTTAAGTTTTGAGTCCATGGATTGCTTGTTCATTCAGTTTCACAATCTTTTTTATTGGAAGAGGAATTCGAAGGATTTAGTTTATTAAAAACAATCTTTATTCTCTTCCTTGATGATTGTGTTGGTGGTCTTATAATATTTTTTGCAGCGATCTTGGCAATTCAAACCTATATGGACATTTGGTACCTGAACTTGGGAGCCTAGAACATACCTTGATCAGTAATGTGATATTGTAATTCTATTTAAATTACTAAAGAACACAAGAATTCATGACTAATATAAAACTCTAAGAACAATCTAAAGGGCCACAACTTGGCTCTATTCAAAAGTATTCATTGATACCTACGCTTTTGTCGACTATTATACTTTGTTTTTGGTTTTGCTCTTTGTTGTTAGAAAATTCCTTATTCTTCAGAGTTGTATTACTTTCATTGCTCTCAAGAAACCAATATTTTCTTTGTAGGCATTTGAATGACAATCAGTTAACTGGTCCACTCCCTAGGCGACTTGCTAATGTTAAAAGCCTTAAAGTATTGTAAGTCATTATTTTCTTTATGGTGCAATTCTATGGTGGTATTCTGAAGTAACAACCATACAAACAATCTAATAAAACACTGTTGAATTCCTAGATTTTAAGTATAAAAACAAATGTGATTATACTTGTTCAAATGCTTATATACAGTATTTGTTAAATCCAGATGTGATTATCCATTTTGTTCATGTGTAACTTGCACTTCTGTCTTGGTAGACTAAAATTGATTAAGAGTTAAAATCTTGGAATTTTCCTACTACACTAGAACAAAGAACTCTAATTATTGAATTCCTAGATTTTAAGTATAAAAACAAATTAAAGCTCTGATGTGAGATTTGGTGCATTGTAATAAATCTAGGTCATTCACTTGATCTCAGAATTAGTAGTTTTCTAAATTTTGCTGGAACTCCTGGAAGTTCATCTTAGTGCACTGATACACCTACTAATGTGAGTATATTGGTATATTACTTGTTACAATTGCACTTTATTTGACTGGAAACGTGTTTTTACAGGAATACATGGATCAAAAGCGAGTTGATGTAGTCTGGTGGTTAGTAGCCCATGAGAAGAATAACCATCGAGACATGGTCATGCATAGCATTGAAGGTTGGAAAGATACAAAGAAGAGGAAAAACTAATCGATGTTACATTTATATAGAACTTTAGTATACAAGTACTTGTTTTGTATATCATGCATGGTCTGCAAACACCCTTCCCTACGTGCAACATTTCTTTCCTATGTGCAAAAACTCTTCCCCTCGTGCAATATGTCTTCCATGTAATCAACTTTCATCCCTGTGTGGAAGATGCATTCCGTTTGTGCGAACGATCCACCCCCTATGTGTAAAACGTCTTCCGTGGTTGCAAAATGTCTTCTACTTGGGTTCGTTAGTATTCGCAAGTGTCATATACCCAAGTACAAAAACTCTTCCCCTACGTGTAAAAACTCTCTCTATGTGCAGGAATTCTGTCCTATGTGCAAAAACTATTCCATGTGTGTAAGATGTGACCCTATGTGCAACAATCTACCACTATATGCAAAACTTCTTCTGTGTGCGAAAGATTTCCCACTTGGGTTCATTTTCATTCCCAAGAGTCATATAACCATGTGCGAAAACTCTTCCCATACGTGCAAAAACTCTTCCATATGTGCAAGATATCTTCCCCATGACTAACGATCTACGATATAACCAAGTGCAAAACTTCTTCTATAGTTGCAAAATGTCTTCCACTTGGGTTAATTAGTCTTCGCAAGTGTCATACAACCATGTGCGAAAAATTTTCCTCGCGTGCAAAAACTCTTCCATGTGTGCAAGATATCTTCCCCGTGTGTAACGTTCTACCATTACATGCAAAACATCTTCTGTAGTTACAAAATGTCTTCCACTTGAGTTCCTTTTCAATCTTCATAGGTGTTATATAACCATGTAGCGATCTTCCCCAAGTTCAAGATGCCTTCCCTATGAGCGAAAACTCTTCTATATGTGCAAAAACTCTTCCCTATGTATGCAAAAACTCTTTCATATGTACAATTATCTTCCACAACGTGCAAAACATGTTCTGTTGGTTCATTGTGTCTTCCACTTGGGTTCATTTAGTGTTCACAAGTGCCACTTAACCATGTGCAAAAGATCTTCCCCTTCGATCAACACATCTTCCCTTCTGTGCAAGAACCCTTCCCAATGTGCAAAAACTATTTCCTGTGTGCAATTATCTACCCCGAAGTGGAAAGCATCTATCTGCTACAAAGTAAATGTAACCTTGATGATTATGGAGAAAATCAGAAAACCTAATGAAGCCACAATTTAATTTATTTACTACTTCATTACTCAATAAAACAATAATGAAAAAAACCTAACTTTAGAGTGAAAATGCAAATCATCAGGTCCACCAAATTCTGAACTATGAATAAGGGTCTTGACACAACTTACTTCTCTAGCCTTTATTGATATATCGAACCTCCGGCAGCATCCACAGTGAACAACGGCCAGAAGGGAGAACGTTTATCTCTACACAAGCAAGAAGAAGAAGCCTTCACTTTTCACGTCAATCACTTGCTCTGTTTATTAATGGGAATTCACTGGTTCTGTTTTTGTTTCCTTTCATTTGCCCTCTCTTTTCTCATTAAGGGCATTTGAGTCTTTTACTATTAAGAAGATAATGCTAGTTCAGGACAAGTCCCATTCAGCAAATATTATGTTAATGAGGTATTTTATGGCAATTTTTCCTTTAATATAACCCATTTAGATTTATTTTTTTAGGTTTAACTTTTTAAAAACATATGCAGAATTTAAAATAAAGATCCATCTTTAAAAAATAATTTTTATTTAAAAAATCATCTATTAGGGTTGATACCATTTTTACAACGCTGGACTAGCATATCACTGTCATCTGTCACTGATAGTGGTGGTAATGCGAGCTGAGATGGGGCGGGCCGGTGCAGCCTGCCAGACCGCCAAATTTTTTTTTTAAATTTCATATTTTTTAAAAAAAATTTTACTCTCTTTCTCTTTCACCCTCTTATAATCACACTTATTTTATTTTATATATTTGTGTTATGAAGTCAATTTCATTCTTACTTTCCTTTTTTTCAATCTATTCACATCACAAAGCTATATAAACACATCTCTTTTAAATTTAATAACAATAATATAAATAAATATAATATAAAAATAAGTGTCAAATAAAAAATATGGGGAATTAATTAAATACATTATCAAAAAAAAAAGATAAGAGAAAAACTAAGTGCATTTAAGACAAAACTTTAAAAAAAAAATTATGCGGGCTGAACCGCATCAGCTCGCAAATGACAGCTCGAGCCCGTTTATTTCAGGCGGTTGGCCAGCCCGAATTACCGGCTGTGCCTGTAGTCATTAACTGATGACTGATGAGCACTGGTTTCTTCCCCAAGAAGCTGTCCTGCGTATGGAGATGGGGTCTGTAGTGTCGTTGAAACTTGCTGGGGAAGCCAACCCTGCAGATTGACGTTTTCCTCTCATCCTTGTGCCCCACGGGCGATGAACGATTGATTTTCCCTTCCCCACAAGTTGAATTTTCACGCAGTTTCCGCGTTTAAAAGCGTTCAACCAACCAACCAGACAGGCAAATGTCTGCATTCGTTTCCCCTCCCCATTAATTGTTCTTCCTACCTTCCGATCGTATCTTGCTTGAGTGTGTGTGGCGAGCATGGGGAGCCTCCCTGAGCAGCTGATCGTCGCTATCCTCTTAAGATTGCCGGTCAAATCTCTGCTCCGTTTCAAATCTGTATGTAAGTTATGGCGTTCTCTGATTTCCGATCCTCGTTTTGCCCAATCCCATTTTGAAATGTCTTCCTCGATCGCCGATAAAATTGTTCACCTAGCTGATTCTGGACCTCGATCCATAGATTTCCACTCATCTCTCGATGACCATTCTGCGATTGTAAACCTAAATTTTCCGATTTGGCCACCTCCCCCTGGGGCGAATATTAGGGGTTCTTGCAGAGGCTTCGTGCTTCTAGGTCCTGATTATCACTTTTTTGTGTGGAATCCATCAACTGGTTCCCACAAGCGAGTACCGTACTTCCCTATGTCTTCACAATTTTTCCGTTTCATTCATGGTCTAGGCTATGACGCCGCCGATGATGACTACTTGGTAGCTGTCGGAGCGTATGATCCACACAATTCTGACTTCGAATCCGATTTCCAGTTTTTCTCCATGAAAGCCAATTCATGGAAAAAAATTGAAGGCACCAATAATTTTCCCTATATGAATGCTATGGATGAACCTAGAGCTGGGCTGTTTTTGAATGGAGCTATTCACTGGCTGGCCTTTCGCCACGATACAAATGTTGAATTGATTCTTTCCTTTAATGTAACGCAGAGGAAGTTAATTGACATTTCTCTGCCCGATGATTTCTTCCAAAGCCTGGAATTTACTTATCTGGGGACACTGGGAGGATATCTCAGCCTATCTGAACTTGTTGACAACAACGAAGTTGAAATATGGTTGATGAAGGAATATGGAATGAAGTCATCTTGGACAAAATCCATGGTTGTGTCAATTGAGATTCCTAGAGGTAACTACTTCTTCCCATTATGCTTGACCAAAAGTGGTGAAATTATGGGCTCAGATTGTTCAGATGGTGGCAATGGGATAGTGAAATGCAACGACAAAGGGAAAGTGCTGGAGTACCGTGAGTACGACTATAACGTGCATGAGCGTAACGCCATCATATATACAGAGAGTTTGCTTTCACTACCTTGTGCAAGTGGGAGAAGGAGGAGGAGGAGACGAGCAAGAAGAATGACTGAGGCGTGGGGTTTGTTAGGATTATAAGGAATATGTTCTCTGTTTTTTTTTCCAATTATATAAATTTTCCTTTCTTGTGTTGAATTCTGAAGGATGAAAATTGTTCTGCAGAATCCTTTCTCTATGGTTTTCAATCTCTTTCAGAGTTTCAATCAATAAAAGTCAATCACTTGCAACTGTCCAGTTTCAACCTTGCTCTTAATCTTAATACATTATTTAATAGTCCTACGTCTAATTCTAGTTGATTAATTTAAATAGATTAAGGGAGTTAGTTATTTTTAATAAATATATATTATTTATCATGAGTAACTTTAAATAAAAGCTCTTTAATGTTTGCAATTAACAGAGATATTTTAAAAAAATGTATAAATTTGAGAAACAAAATAAATTAAGGTCTTATATTTAAAATTAAATCTAATTTTTAACTAATTCTTATATTAATCATAGGAGACGCAGGACTTTTAATAAGTGGGCAAGGGAGAATATTTTCCAAATGTGAAACGAAACTTTGAAAGTTAACATTTCTCACGAGCCGAATAAAAACTTGTACTAAGTTCACCCATAATGAATCTTGTTTTAATTTTTTTTTTTTTGGGCCAGATATAACAAATCCTGTTTTAAACATCTAAGGTGATATGAGGTTATAATTTATTTTAAATTTATAATTACCTTTGTGAGCAATTTATAAAGGGAGAATCCTTAAAAAAGAATTTGGAAATTGGAAAATGACGGATCAGGTATTTCTCAAGAAAAAAGTTGAGAATTGCTTATCATCTTTTGATATTTTCTAATCAACTTTTAGTAAAAAAACTTGATCTATCATTTCTTAATTTCCCATTACTTTTTCAAGGATTCTCCCATTTATAAATTGTGCGGCTGGTTCAAACCTTTGTGAGTTCCTTGAATCCAACCCACTTACATTGTTTCAAAAAAAAATTGAAGGTTTGAATCTGTTATCAAAACAACTTATACTCTCTTCGTTTCTAAATATAAGTTTCAAATAACTGATTTGCGTTTATTAAAAAAAATAGTTAAAATTAATTAAGAACAATAAATATGCATTTTTTTCCAACTATCCCCTTATTAGTAAAGAAGATAAGTGAGAAAGACAATAAATGCAACAAAAAAAGTAATAAATGTTGAGACAAAACTGAAACGAAACTTCTATCTTAGGACAAACCTATTCTCATATTTGAAGCTTATATTTAAGGACGGAAGGAGTAACTCTTTGTTTAAGAAGTCACACTAACCTAAATTATGTATAAATCCCACATAAAAGACTCAAATAACAAACTTGTATAAGTAAATCTCATGAATATGTTAATATCCTGCCAACTGATTAGGTCTTAATTGTAATTAATTACACCTAAAAAATTACACAAATGCCCCTTGACCCACCCTCATTAGACTAATGTTGACCGGCCAAGGACGACCTTTTTCCTTAATACTATTGAAAGTCAATAGCACAAGAGAGCATTACACACTAGCTAACAAAGCTAAAAATTACAAACCTTCATCACCAACTACGTCCTAAAAAGAAGGTGGTGGCTGAGCAAAAAAGAAAAAGCTTCCTGCAAGATCATGAGCCATCTTGGCAAGATGATCAGCTACGGTATTCTTATCCCTGGAAACATGATGAAACAAAATATGCCAATTTCTAGCTACCAAGAGTCTAGCATACTCCATGATATCTTTAAGAGGATGACGATTGTCATGTCCTTTTATCAACAAATTAATTTCCTTTACACAATCACTAAAGACCTCAACTTTTCTATAACCTCTATTCCAACTAATATGTAAACCTTGTGTCACTTCAAAGATTTCCGCAATAGCTGAGAGGATGACGTAAGCGTGCAATTGTATCCACCCAACCTGCTACCATCTTCTCCACGTATGACTCCACCACACCTGATACTTCCTGATCTTATAACAGAGCCATCAAGCTCAAGCTTAATGAATCCGGCCCTTCTTTTGGTGTGATCCTTTTCTCATGTCTCAATTAAGAAGAGTCATGGAAAGAATAGATTTAAAATCCCGATCAATGTCTTTTTCAAGTCTTGCGTGCCATAAATGAAAAAGAATAATCCTATAACAAAATGAGAGGTAGCTAACTAACTTCTAGGAAATACATAATTTATAGCATTAATCTATGAAGCTACGCCACCCGCACAATTTAAAGAACCTACAGGAGCATGAGTCATATATATTTGGCAAAGCAATGTTCTTACCAAGGCTATATGTCTAGTTTTAGTCTACTCAAGTCCAAACCATTGGGACCCCTTATAGGTTATAACCAAGGAGCACATACATCCCAAAAAATTGCATAGTTTCTCCCCCAAAAATAACTTCTTCAATTGGGGAACACATTATATTTTACCTAAACCGGTAAGTCCTTGAGCAGATCCTACATTAGCCCTAAGATGTTGGTCTTTAACTGAAAAAGTAAATGCTTGAGCTGGAGATTATTAAACTAGACAAAGCAGCAAGTAATAAACCAAAAACAGATAAAAAAATATAAACTATAAGACAAGTAAGCTTCTCTCCAAACCATACAAGTGCACAATAAGCCTATGCAAAAGGTTTTGGTTAAGATATGTCAGATTCCACCAAGTATTCAAATGGAACCCAACCATACATATCCTCCAATTATATCTTCTAAATCGTCTACACTAACAATCTGCTCTACCCCTCTAAAAG
Organism: Inga leiocalycina; assembly: GCA_963242795.1. Taxonomy (NCBI): domain Eukaryota; kingdom Viridiplantae; phylum Streptophyta; class Magnoliopsida; order Fabales; family Fabaceae; genus Inga; species Inga leiocalycina. Next base: position 73,712,058 of record OY725320.1, read on the forward strand.
GTGATTTTAGTAAATAACCTAATATAATGCTTCAACTAAGGGTGTTAAGTTGGTAATTTTTTCTTACATCTGCCCCCCAGTCCAGGTATCATTTACACCCCAAAATAAAGAGCCTTAAATACTAGACGAAAATAACCTATGCTTAACAAGATTAAGTGAATACCCAAAATTGTAGTCATTTCATTTCTTTTTTTTATATATACATTCATTTCATCTCTATCTTTCCATACATAACCAAAAAATGAAAAAGATTCTCTAAGAGTCTTAAGTCCCAGAAGTGCATGATAAATGTCGTTAAAGCCCAATACTTCAAAGGCAATTATTAAGTGAAGCACTCCAAACACATAGTATGGAATGTGTATAACTTCCCCACTAAGACCTGCGCTTAACCTAGAGTAGCTAGAGAGGGAAGTAAGATTAAGCCTTGTTCACACATGGGCTTCTTTGGGAAAAAATAAGCCACTTCAAATAGGTTTATTGCTCCGGTCTAGAAAATTGTTAATTCAACATGGGCTACATGAGCCCCCAATTGTTTATTGGATAAATTGGTAAGTCAAGCTTGGCTCATCAAGCGAAATCGGTAGCTTCTTCGTCATAACTACTTAAAATTAAGTAGCATTAAAGAGTGTTTCCACGTTGTAGAACCTCCACAGGGAATCTAAGTTTGTCATGAGGCTGGTCTTGAGCCACCATCCAAGCATGAATACCTTCATTTAAGAGAATATTTTTTGTGTAGAAAGTCTCAGGTTCAGGATCTTCCGTTACGCGGATTTCTTAAGAAATGAAGTCATAAGCACGTAGGTTCACGGACAAACCCAGTACTCCAAGAACACTGACAAATCCCTATTTTATTATATATTTTCATATTTTATTTGGGGATTTTGTCATGATAATTGAGCTTAAAATGGTTTCTTTGTGTTTAATTGAGATTAAGAGTAAATACCTTGAATTAAGACTAAAAAGGTAAAATTGTCAAAAACAAATTGTAATTACTCTTAATCAATTTATTTTTAACAAGATTTGATGTTGGGTTAATTATTTTCAATTGTAGTTACTTGAAAAATGGGATTAAAACTGAAAATGACAGTTTGGGGTTTAAATTTGAAAAATGTCAGTCTAGTCCCATGAAGTTTGAAAATGTCAGTTTGGTCCATCAACAAAACACAGCGTTTTGGCATCTTTAGGTCAGATCTGTTTTTTCGCTGGATATAGAACAGAACCAGTGAGCATCAAGAAGGGCCGCCAACAGAGGAGAGGGAGCTTGACCATCACCTTCGCCTTTCTTCTTCCTCGCCGGCGGCGACGTTCACCTTCACGGTCGCGGGCGAGCTTCTTTCCATCACCGTCCGCCATTACCTTTGTCCTCTTCAGCCACGTGCTTTAGGAAGGAGAGAGAGCAGCTCCAGATCTGATTCTCGGCCTCCATGGAATTCCCTCACGCCTCACCTTCACCATTCGCCTTACATGATCTATCATCATCTTCTTCTACACAACTCCAAAGCTATTGCCTACTTCCATTTTCTTCACCACTTCACCTCGCCTTCAGTTATTCCCACCGTCATATTCATATTCTCTATCTCATACTCCCTGTTTCACCGAACCTTCGCCTAATTCCCCTGCCTTTAATTCTTTGCTGAGCACTTCCTCTCTTCATTAATTGATATGGCTGAAGCTGTGAAGACATTTCATGACTTTGTGATGACAAATTATTGCAGTGACTAATTTCTTTTGCTTCTGCTTTTGGAGATGAATTTGAGATGGTTTGAGCTTACATGTATTTTAAAGAAGAGTTTATTTTATTTATAGTTCATTATATCTGTGATTTCTTAGGTTTAGGAATTCATTAATGTTATGATTTTAGTTATGATTTCTATGGATTGAGTTCTTGGAATTTATAATGAGGATTTGTACTCATCAATATATATGGTTATATATATGTTTCTCTATGATTTTATTGATTTTTATCTATTTAATATGGTATTGTTGGATTTTTTGATTGAAATAGAATTATAGCTGAACATAAATGTATTGTTTATTCTATAATCACTCTCTAAGGGGTTTTAATAATGCTTAAATAAATGGGTTTATGAGTTTAAACATTAGACTCAATGGTAATTGGGGTTTAGTATATTAGAAAATTTAGAGAAACTCATTATACTAAGAGGGCTTAATAGCATTTCAAGGGTATGAGTTCCTCTCTTGTGATGTTATACTCATTGGTTAATGAGGTTTGATATTTTAGAAGCTTAGCGTATTAACTCTCCAAATATTTTAATTGAGCAAGGATAGCCATTGAAAACCATTTCCAAGAGCATTTTCATCATTTGTATTCTAAACCAATTTCCATTCCATTTCAATCTTATTCCGAAAATTCAAAAATATTAGTTTTAAAAGCATTTTAGTTTAATTACAATTTAGTTGTTAGATAAAAAAGGTAAAAATCATTTTTAACTTGTTTTATGCCAATCATCACACTTAGTTTCTAGGTAATGAATAAAAGGTTTTTCGAGAGACGACCCGTGATTTTACCCTATATTGCAATTCTTTATTTAATTTTTAAAGAGGTTATCAAGGCATAAAAACCGACAAAACCTTATTCCTTCAAACACTCATCCACAAACCAATTATTGGTACAAATAATAAAAGAAATGTAACAAACGTTTATTTGAAAAAGCAACCTCAAAGATTTGGGACAAAAAAGCGGTTAGAGGTAACATTGAATAAATTTCTTCAACTAACTACTCCAAGAACACTCATTCATAAACTAGTTACTGGTACAAATAATATAAAGAAATGTAACCAATGTTTGTTTGAAAAGCAATCTCAAAGATTTGGGACACAAAATCAGTTAGAGGTAACAATGAATAAGTTTCTTCAACTTGAGTCGGTTTAAAAGGATAGAATGTATTTGTACAATCACCATTTTCAAATGGAGTATTTTTCACAGTAGTACTATTAATAGCACATAGTGTAGCAGTGTCCAATACACCAACAACTCCCATCATACGAAATGGGTTCAATGTCCAACTATAAAATCTTTGAAAAAAGAGGATGAATCAAAATATAGATGTTGCACCCAAACCTAGGTGTAAATAACCAACCAAGCTAATGCAGTGGATAAATAAAAAATGCAAAAACAAAAACGGCAATTGAACCAGAAAAGGTAATTGCATTATAAAGATACAATTGAATAGATCGAGCAAGTTCAAATTGACGTAACATGACACCTATTAGTTCGAAAGCACCGTGTAAAGCAACAAAAGTCCACATACCACCTAATGGAGACCAACGGGTAAAATCTCCTTGTGTTTCAGGACCCCATAGTAACAAGAATAAAGAATGTACTAAACTATTAGCAGGAGTAAAGACTACAATAGTTAAAAAGTTGCAACCTTCCAAATAGGAGCTTATCAACCTATGAGTATACCATGAACTTATAAAGATTGTACTTGTAAACCAACCTCCCAAGGGGAAACAAGCACAATGAAAGAGCAATAGATCAGACCAGCCTACAAAAAAGAAACAATCCTGCTGTAACCAGTCATCTACAATATCAAATAAATCATTTTCATCTTTGGTAAATTTACCAACAGCTATAGTCATAGTGATGCTCTTATTCAACCATTTTCAAGCACCTTATAGCAATTGTATCCACCCAGCCAACTACCATCTTCTCCACGTATGACTCCACCATACCCGATGCTTCTTGATCTTATAGCAGAACCATCAACTCAAAGATTAACGAATCCGGTCCTTCGATTGGTGTCGTCCCTACTTGCAGATGGCTTGCCATTATAGAATTGGCAATGTCCAAACGGGTCTTGATCCCAACCGGACTATAATAAGCTAAAGTGAGCATTCCTATATATAATCAATATCACTATCCTTTGCAAACAATTTCTTGCAATGATCCACCCATATATCCTAGTAGATATATCTAAATAACCTAGCCCATCTGAGGTTTTTAGTGAATTCCCTGCCTGCTCCATGGGCATCCAATTTACTAGTGAGAATTAGTATATTGGTCTTTTTTATGAGTAAGAAACAATATTAGTCCCTTTTCATTTATTTATAATTTTGCAGGACTTAATTGATATTATTTTTTTATGAGAAAATTATTTGTGTAAAGAAAGTAAGGTTAAAAAATTTAATAAGGAGAAAAAAAAACACAAGTATCTAATTAAAAATTAAAAGAAATTACGTGTGCCCAAGGAATAGTTGTCCCTGATTGGTTAAAGTAAAAGGTTCTCTAATGGCCGGTCTCTTAGCAAAACCTAGAGATTTAGATATGCATGAAGCTCCACTTGGAAGAGAAAACTCAAAATGAAACTTTAGCACTTAGAGCTATCTAAATCTGAAACCGTCGTATTGTTGGATGGGAATATATATATATATATATATATATTAAAAATGATAACGAATTAAATTAATTTCATTGTTTCAAAAATTACACAAAGCTTTCTAATATATATATATATTACAAACCTCAATTTATTTTTCCCTAATAATACTTTATTTTCAAAACTTGATATTATAATTTTATATGTCATATATGGCCTTAAAAGTAATTAAACTCTAACATAAGGTTTATAATATTTAACTAGTTGAATATGATTTTCTTTTAAAAAAAAGTCCTAAGTATAATTTAGTAAAGACAAATGAACGACGAAGACATTTACATATTTATCAAATATAAAACTTTAAATTCAAGCCCAAAAATATAAAGCTTTAAGTTATTTTTACATTTCATAAATTTTATAATGATTTTTTTTTTTGTCGAAATTATAATGAGTTATTCATGTATTTATATATGGGAAATAATTTATGTGCCTATTAAGTGTTTGTTTTAAATTTGAACATTATTTATTCTTATGCAGTTAAATATGTATGTAATGTTTCTTTTATTATTATAAAGCTAATAATAGAAACAAGAGTGTTCATTATTCATGTATGGAAATTTGGATCGGCCAAACATGCTTTGGAAAAAGTTAATCCAACGCGAAACCATATCTGATCCCAACCCACCCTTCTGATTTGTTGTTTTTCTTTGGGCCGACACACCCTTGTAGATTTTTAAACACCGAGCCATATGATTAATAATTCAATTCAAGAATTAAATTATTGCTTTGCACATTATTTTATCATGTAATCATTTCATTTTTGAAACAATCTTTCCGGTGGGATATTCTGATTTTTCACTAATTAATAATGCTAAAAAACTGAATGATGATTATTTAATTAAGACTATTTGGCCTGTATTATTTTATATTTATCGTGTGTCAGTTTGTTTGTGCTGATCAAAGTAATAATATGTTTTTAAATAAAGGGCGAAGGTGTAAATTTGGTAATGAACAATTTCGCCTGGAGCATATGTAAGACTTATCTATTTTCGGGTGTAAAAATGGCAATTAACTATTTTTTTGGAGCAAATTTGGCAACGCCGTTAAAAAACACTTAACGGCCGTTACTTTTTGAAATGTGGGTCCTAACAGGCTTCTCGCTCTATATTATTTTAATATTTTTTTAATGAAAAAATATCACTTAGGCCACATAGAAAAAATTTCATTTCAGATAACCCAAAAAGATTCTGAAATATCACTGTCAGTAAAAATAAATTAAGTTTTGCAGTGAGATTTCAGAATCTTTTTGGAGTTATCTGAAATGAAATTTTTTCTATGTGGCCTAAATGATATTTTTTCATTAAAAAAATATTAAAATAATACAGATGGAGAAGCCTGTTGGGAGCCACATTTCAAAAAGTAACGGCGGTTAAGTGAATTTAACGGCGTTGCCAAATTTGCTCCCAAAAAAATAGTTGATTGCCATTTTTGCACCCGAAAATAGATAAGTCTTACAGATGCTCCAGGCGAAATTATTCATTGCCAAATTTGCACCTTTACCCTTAAATAAAATATCTTTGAAGTGCTTATAATTAAAAAAGTGAAAATCTCTCAAAAAGAACTTTAAAATTGGAAAAAGACAAAAAGGTGCTTTGAAATTCCATATTCCACTTAAGTGCGAGTGCCTAAACTGGAATATTACAAATCGAAAGGAAATGACTCAAGTAACCCTGAGAGTTTTTAAATTGAAAAGCGTTGAGGGAGGTGTTATACTCCATTGCAAATACTCAGTAGTTGATGTTGTGGATTTGAGGAGGAGCGAAGGCAGTGCAGCGGTCGACATTTGGGTGGATATAAGGAGTAGCGAATGCAGCAGGGGGTGGAGTTTTGGTTTCAAATTTTTGGCGGATTTGAGGAGAAGAGAAGGCAGGGAGAGGTTGTGGTGAAAGGGAGTCGACAGTTGCAGAGATATTGGTGTGCAAACGCAACATTGGTCTTCTGCCGCAACATCTTCTTCTTCGCCATCACCGCCAACAACTCCGACTCCATCACCCCCAATAACTCATTATCTTCTTCTTCATCGTTATCATCGATATGTGCTTCATCATCAAGATGAGTCTTAATTTTTATCATTGACATGAGTCCCAAATCGAGATTAGGCTTTACCAACACAATGTTATATTTTCACAACATCTTATAAGTTTTTCACAGGTTCAATAACTCGAGTTCCATATCTATCACTCGAGTTCCACATCATCACTTGCTGGTAACCAGCAAGTGCGCACCATAACTCGAGTGATAGATGTGAAACTCGAGTCATTTAACCTGTGAAAATCTTATAAGATGTTGTGAAAATGTAACATTGTGTTGGTAAAGCTTAATCTCGATTTGGGACTCATGTCAATGATGAAAATTAAAACTTATCTCGATGATGAAGCACATGCCAGTGATAATGATGAAGAAGAAGATGACGAGTTGTTGGGAGTGATGGAGTCGGAGTTGTTAGCAGCGATGGCAAAGAAGAAGACGAGGATGAACATAGGAACGCACTGGAGTGAGTTCTGTGCAACTCGAGTTTGGTTTTGCCACACACCATCACTCTTCAGTTACCCTACAGTAATCAGGATAACTCGAGTTTTTAGATTAGAAACTCGAGTCCGTCCGTAGATTTGAGAATTTGAGAAGGGATCCAACTTCTTTCCTCTATTGAGCATTTAATTTCTTCAGTTTCCATGTCTTCTCTCCCACATAGAAGCCATGAACAAAGAAATTCTACTTCCACCTAACGGAGGCTTTTTATACAAAAGTTAAATTGCCCAACCGCCAATACAAACATTCCATAATAACTCAATCTAACTTTTGTTTTGTTCATAATATGTTTATCGGCCTCTTCCTAACACAGATCCAAACATGCCCCAAAAGGGTTTACTTCTTGGAAAGTTGTGCCTCGCGCATCCAACTAGAGAAGCAACATTGTAAGAAAGAAAAAAGAGAAATAATTTTTTAAACACAACTCAAGTAAGTTCTGCTTCAAATAAAAAAGAATAAGTAATTGTAAGTTTTTGAAAATTAAAAAAATCAATCAAACAACTCATTTATTAATTTCTTGAAAAATCGACAATTTCATGAAGTTGTATAACTCAACAAAACAAGATATTGTTCAAGAGCTTGAACCTTAATTAGCACCCCATAGCCCATACCGTATATTGCCAAATAGGAGTGTGGTGAACGGCAAAAAAAAAAAAGAAAAAAGTGGGGGTGTTGTGGGTCCTCTCCTCAATGGAGGAAGGATTTTTAAATTATCCAAATCAAAAAAACAAAACAAGATATTGAAAAAAGGTTCTATTATCCTTATAATTCTTCTTGAGTCTGGTGGAATTAATGAGTTTAAAAATGATTTTCAAGTTGATTTTTTATTTCTGTTTTAACATCATCGACAACGTTATTTCACATCACAGAATAGAATCCAAATTATAATTGGTAAGCCGTACGTTAAGGAAGAACCTAGTAGCGATAATACTTGACTAACTACTATCACGAGGTACAAGATGATATGATATAAATTAAAAGAAGAGAAGAAAGTCACTAATTAAAGAACTAAACTAATCATTCCATGCTTTTTTAAGACACACGATATTCCCTAGATTATACTCAATTATATTTTGAGGTATTATTAAACATTAAATATGGATAATTCTCTCAATAAAAAAATGGAACCTTAATCCATCATGAGAGATTAGATCTAACCTCCATAGGTCATTTCATGTTATTTTAATAAAATTAAAAATTGAAATAAAAAAAAGTGGCCAGAAGAGTCACGGCCATAACCCATAAGAATCTCCCATGAAGATAAACATTAAAAAAAACCAACCAATAGTCATAAAACAAGTTGACATAGCTACAGAGAAACAAATTATTAATTCCCAATCAAACAATTATTGGAATGCTAATTCCTATGCACTACACAAGCTTGAAAATGATGTACACAACATGGAAGGGATAAGTCCATATCATCACATAATTAAATTAAGAGTGAATGGTAAATTAATTCTTTAATAAAGTTTTATGACGTCAATTTTATTATTTTTATCAATCTTATTATGTTTTTTATCAACGAGATTTTAAAATTTAAATGATATTTTTTATCAAACATTTTATTAGTCGTTTTACAGATAAACTTTTGAGTGACTCACACAAGAATTCAATCCTTTGAACATGACCATGTCTTTGTTCAGAGAATGAAGAGATAGACTACAAAAGAAAATAAAGAAAGCTGGGGCCGCACGACTGTTGTGTGGTGTTGTGTGGCTAAAGTGATAATAAATACAAGCTCATCATTATCATCTTTTTCTCTAAAAGATGAACCTCAAGCTCTCTCATACGGATGAGAAGATGATGACGATCACGACGACGACGAAAACCCACGCGCCGCCACCAAAAATTTTCTTTACCGATGCCGCCCGCCGCTATTAGACGGTGATGATCCCGAAGTAAGACCTGATCCCCCGCCCCCCACACTTGATCGTCAGGTTCGTACTAACCCCTTAAAGTTGTTTAATCTATGTTCCTTCCTGAATATGAGAAATATTTATTTTTAAGATCGAAATAATAACATTTTCACTGGTTATTAGAATTTGTTTTGATAATTGAAACTTTTCGTTAAGACTTTTCGCCTTAATTTTATTTTCAATTTATGTGCAAGCATGTACCATCTCTGATAAATTGCCAAAGTTGAATAAGCTGAGGGTGCTGAAAAAGTACGAATGAGGTTGAAAACGACGTCGGAATTTATGGATTTATTGTTGTATTGTACTTTTACTGACTTCCTCTGTGAACTGACTCCAATAAATTTCCCTAAACTTGTTTTTGGATAAAAAAAACAGGTTATTGTTAAAAGTTCCTTTCCAAATGAAAAGAATGTTGTTAAACACGTCGTAGTAATTATTAACCACTTGGCTAGTTTGAATTAGTTTTTTTTAATAGCTTTTATGATTTATGAGATAAATGTGTGAGAGGAATTTTATTTTGAATTATGTAAACCATGATTTGGAGTTTGCCAAACGCACACAAAATATAAGATATAATTGATTTTTTTTTTATAAAAATTAAAGAAATTACTTTAAAATATTTATTTTTTTTTTAAAATTAATTTGTGTAACTTATAAAATAATATTTGTATAAAAAAAACTTATAAAATAATATATAATCCAATGATATACAATATATATTATAATTAAGTTATTTATTTCGCTTTCTTAACTTCTCTAAAAATAAAATCAATTATATCTTATATTAAGGATTGAAAGGAGTATTATAATATTAAAATATTAATTTGATGAATTTATATTATTGTTATATGTACTGAAGGAAGGTTCCGGACTCCCTCAGTTTTAGATCACAACTGGATAATTTATTTTTAACTGATTCAAATTATATGTTATTTTTTACTGGGAAAAAAAATTATATGTTCATTTTTTGTTTTCATAAAACATTTTATGATTTTTGTGGCTTTGCGCAACTACAATACAACTTCATGTCGTATTATCCGAAGGAGGGAAAGGGGAAAAAAGAGAAAGAAGAAGGGGGAAAAAAGGAAATTATATTAAGATTATTAAATTGAGAAAATAAAAAGGACAATGCTCTCGTGGCGTGTTTGTGGCGCGCAATCATGGTAATGTATTAATCGTCCTAAGCCACAATGAATCTGTAACAGCGAGAGGTTGAAGAAGAACCAGAAACACCTATCACCAAGAACAACGAGAAGAAGAAGAGCAGAATCAGAATCGGTCGCTCACTCTTCCTCATCACTAATTCTCCGAACAAATTCCTTTTTCCCTGCACAAAAATCTCCTCCGTCACCATTATGTCGTCGGGAGACGACGGCGATCACGATAGCCACTGCAGAGGCCCTCCCTTCCTGCGAACCCCCGATTATGCTCGGAAACGAGAGCGACTCTTTAATCACAAGACTCAAAGTTTCGAGCTGCTCCCACCTTCTTCTTCGACTCATAATCATCAGGATCAGTATCGAGCTCCGCGTGGAAATGACGCCGTTTCGCTGGGTTTGATTCCATTTCTGCCCTTCCTTCCCGACGAGCTCATCGAAGAAATTCTCTCGCGGCTTCCCGTGAAATCGCTTCTGAGATTCAGGTGCGTTTGCAAGCGATGGAACTCGTTAATTTCTGATTCTTACTTTGTGAGGAAGCACCTTCGCTTATCAACTCAGAGCCCCAATTTCACACACCATAGGATCATCCTAAGTTGCACAACTGCAGAATTCAATCTCAAATCTTGTCATGTGAGTTCTCTGTTCAACAATCCATCCACCATTTCTGAGGACCTTAATTACCCAGTAAAGAACAAGTTTCGCCATGATGGTATCATAGGTTCGTGCAATGGATTACTCTGTTTCGCCATTAAAGCTGAGTCTGTGCTTCTCTGGAACCCATCTATTAGAGTATCGAAGAAATCTCCGCCTTTGGGTAATAATTGGAGACCTGGATGTTACACTGCTTTTGGGCTCGGTTATGATCATGTCACAGACGATTACAAGGTCGTTGCTGTGTTCTGTGACCCCAATGTGTACTCCAGTGAAACTAAGGTCAAAATTTACAGTATGGCTTCTAATTCATGGAGGAAGATTCAGGATTTCCCTTTTGGTGTCACACCATATCAGAATTCTGGGAAATTCGTGAGTGGGTCTCTGAATTGGGCGGCAAATTACTCATCTGGTCCAACTTCTTTGTGGGTAATTGTATCTTTGGATCTTCATAGTGAAACATACAGGGAAGTTCATCCTCCTGAGTATGAGAAAGAGGAGTGTTCAACACCAACTTTAGGTGTTCTTAAAGGCTGCCTTTGCATGAACTATGACCACAAGAAGACCCATTTTGTTGTGTGGCTAATGAAGGACTATGGTGTTAGAGAATCCTGGATGAAACTGGTAAGCATTCCATATCTTCCTAATCCTGAAGATTTTTCATACTCAGTGCCATATTGCATCTCAAAGAATGGTAAAGTCCTGTTAATGTTTGAGTTTGACTTGGTTCTGTATGACCTAAAGGACCAGTCATTTAAGTTTCCCAGGATTGAAGGTGGAAAGGGTTGGTTTGATGCAGAAGTCTATGTTGAGACTTTGGTTTCACCAGTTAAGGGCTAAAGATTTCTCCATGTCAATGTCAAAGTCATGTGTATGTATGTGTAAAGTAAGAGTAAAAGGTTGTAAACGTTTTTAGTGCTTTAAAACCTTTTGGCTTACTTAATTCTGCTGACTCTCATCTTCTGTTGATATTTTGTAATGTATTTTGAGTTTTCATATGAAATGTGTAAATTATATGTGCAGAACTGAGGAGCAAAAGATGTGTACTTATGTTGATAATATAGTTATTGAAGTTTCTTTCTCTCTGTGATGTGATCATAAGTTTTTGGTGAGTATTTTATTATGAAACTGTGGGGAAGAAAGAGCCTTTTTTTGGGGGAATCAGGATTGATTTTTATCTGGTTAAAAGATAATTCATTACCTATGTGTGAAGAAGATCACAAGTATCAGGGAAATAAAGGGGTACTGAGTTCACACAGCTTTTGGAAGGAGGTGCAAATAAAAACCTGTTGAATTGTTTCTCAAAAGGAAAGATAAATGCCTTGCTTCACCTTAGCTAAAAAGTTGAGAATGGTATAAAGTGAAATATGCAAATAGCTTAGAATCTGATTCTGCAGCACAACACTGGAAGCAGAATATGCTTTGTTCTGTGTTTCCCTGAAGATATCCAGAGCACATTTCCCTGTGAACATCACCCATTTGGATCCTCTAGGTAGATTTTGGACGGTTCAGATGTGATTTATTAAATTTTTATATTTTAAATAACTTTTTATTTTAATATTCTTAAAAATTAAAAATAAATATAATCTTATAAGTAGTATTTCTCATTAAAAATGAATTTATCATTTAAAAAATACTATTTAAAAATCCTAAATTTAGATTGTTTATATTAAATTTGAGCAGTTCCTATCTCATTATAATAATAAATACTTAGTGCTCATCACGGGAATCCGAAGATATCTAAAGATCTAGGTGCTTGAATGAGCGCAACTCATTTTTGGCTTATGCAATTTTTTTCCCCATATGCAACATATTTTTAGTTATATCAAAATATTTTAATTTTATGACTAGTTGAAAATAGGTTGTGCATTCTCAAAAAATAGGTAACATTTGTGTCTTTAACCAAATTTCAAGAACATTTGAATAATAAATTTTAGAAAGATAAATTTTAGAAAGAAGATTTTTGAGCTATTTTTTATTTTTTAATTAATAAAATTACATAGAAGGCATCAATTCGATCCCTTCCCCATAATAATAATAATAATGATAATTTTTTATCGTAAACTAAAGAACGAACATATCAAATTAGTTCAGGCAAAAAAAAGAACATATCAAATTAGTTGCACACAGGAAATGATGAAATATTATTATGTAAGGGTGGGGTCAATTATGTTGATTTTTGCTTTCGCCCATGGATTAATTGTCTTTAATTAAATAAAAGCAAACCCGGGGATGGAAAAGGGAAGAAGGAAATCAATGTTCAGCCAAGAAAAAGAGAGAAAACAGATGGCGGGAATGAGACCACAGAAACCAAAAAAAAAGAGAGAGAGAGAATCTTCTTATTTTGGAATTTGTATGACGCAAGTGACGTCGTTTTGCCGATAAAAGTCTGGACATCAACTTAACACTCCTCCAAAGATTGAGACCCTCTAACTGCCCCTCCGTGAGAATTTGGTCCACAACCTCCCATGCTCTCCCATTCAAACAAAATGAATGGTGCCCTCTTTATTCAAGTGTTCTCTTATGCTCTCGTTAACTAAGAAAACCGTTCTCGTTCCGGCGTCCTCGGAAGAGGATGACCTGCTAGTGCGAAGCTCCAAGAAGATTAAGAACGGTTACACAATGGAGGACTGACCGAAGCTGGGGGACCAAGGAGGTGAGTACTCCAAAAGCGGTCCATCGTTCGTTGAGAAATTGAAAGGCACAAATAATAACCTGGATAGCTCTGATGATGAAATGGATGAGGACGATGCTCTGCTTTCGGATGATGATTTCTCAGACCACTCCACGGAACAGAGTCAAAATGAGTCTCTGTGCAAGACTATAGAAGATCCAAACAAGAACTTTCCTACGTTCTCCTTTTCTGGGAAAATGAGGAAGAAACTATACAAAGCCTGGCGCAAAGCTGTGATAGTCAAGTTGTTGGATAGACATATTGGCTATAAAGCTCTGCTTTCCCGGCTGCAAACGCTGTGGGCAAGAAAGGGTGTGATCAACCTTGTTAATATTGGATATGGATTTTACGTTGTTAAACTATCTAATAGGGAAGATTATTTCAACGCCTTGACTGGGGGACCGTGGATGCTTTATGATCACTACCTCACAGTCAGGCCATAGGAGCCGAAGTTTGTTCCTGCTAGAGCTAGTATTAACAAGGTTGCAGTGTGGGTTAGACTGCCGAGGATACCTCTTGAGTATTATGATCGTGAAGCGTTAACGTACATCGGGGATAGGATAGGTGAGACGATCAAGGTAGATTTCAATACCTCAGGGCAACTACGAGGTCACTATGCCAGAATTTGTGTACTGGTGGATTTGAGTAAACAGCTGATGGCTGGGTTTAATCTTGACGGAGAGGAGTATATTTTGGAATACGAAGGACTACACATGCTATGTACAGAGTGTGGTAATTATGGGCATAGATCGGAATCTTGTCCATCAAAACCAAAGAGGGCAGGGAACGATGAAGAAGAAGGCCTGAATAAAGAAATTGAACAGGTTGAGCAAATGCAAACTGAAGTGGTGGGAGCCGATTATGTTCATCGGGATCAATGGCGTGTGGTACAGAGGAGTCGCCGGCCAAGGAAGCCTAAAGACGGCAAGGGTGAAACATCTCGGCCAGGCAAAAACGGGTCCCGTTTTGATATCTTAGCTGACGTGGAGGTTCACCAGGAGAAGGAAACCGTTGTGGAGGTACAAGGTTTAGAGGTACAGATTTCTGCAGAGTATCAGCAACAACCCCTATGCACTACAAGCGTACGACCGTTGAGTGGGAGGCAAAAAGGTATAGTAGGACGTCCTGACAAAGTGGTGGCTGTAGGGAAGAAAGGGTGGAATGCTGTGTTAGTGGATAGTGGAGGAAATCTGGGGGTGAATGATAATTTAAAAGAAAGGACATGGAGGAAAAGAGCCGAGAAGCGCACGAGGGAGATGGAAAAGGAGAAGAGGAAAGATGATGTGCTAATGTTAACTGCGCCTATAAGTAATGAGGCACCGTTTAAGGGGGAGATTTATCAGAGCGGGGCTAACGTGGAAGTAATAGATGATGGGCGTATATCAGATGTAAATGGGCCGAATGATAAGAAGGCCCATAGTTTACATGGGGACTTCGACCCAGGAGAAATGGACGAGATGTATGGTGACCCAGGAGATATTAATACAGTATCGCACTTGGGTTTGGATGATGCACAGAGAGTAGGCTCAAACCAAGATGTGTTATCAATGGTGCCTGAAACACCAGCTGATTTGTGAGTGGGCCGTTGCCTTATCATTTATATTGTTGCTTATGGATTTAATAGTTCACTGGAATATAAGAGGAGCTGGTGGGAAAAAGCTTCTACAGAATATTAAAGCTGTTTGTACTGGGCCAAAACCAGTACTAATTCTGTTGACGGAAACTAGAACAGAGAAAGAGAATCTTTTTCGGCCATTGCAGTCCTGGGGCTTTGATGAAATGAAAATAATTCCTAGCGAGGGAAGATCGGGTGGATTAATGGCTGCATGGAGAAGCAATCGAATCCATGTCACTATCGAAGCTGCGAATCGGCAATTTATTCATCTTGGTTGTGAGATTCTTGGTATACCACCTTTCTTGTTAACTGCAGTTTATGCAGTACCCCACTCAAATTATAGGCAGATTTTATGGGCCAATCTCAGAGATATAGCTACGTCAGTATCTCAGCTGTGGATTGTGGTAGGTGACTTCAATGATATTGCAGCGGCTGATGAGCGAACTGGGGGTGTGCGCTGCAACTTCTTGAGAATTCAGTGGTTCAATGAGAAGATCAGTGAGTATGGGCTGTCGGATATGGGGTTTCAAGGACCAAAATTCACTTGGAGGGGTCCCCAATTATCGGGCTGCCATCGTTTGTATGAAAGACTGGATCGTGCTATGGCCAATGCAGAGATGTTGACACACATACCGAATTGCTTTGTTAAGGTATTGCCGAGAACCCATTTTTCAGATCATAATCCTTTAGTTCTTCAGTTTCTGGAAAATAGTAATGCTAGGTGTGGTAGTAAACCATTTAAATTCGAAGCGATGTGGCTTACCCATGATAGTTTTAAGGACTTCTTGAAGTCCTCCTGGTCAAATCAGGCTACAGATATTAATTTAACATTAAGTAACTGCCAGATGGGTTTGAAGGAATGGAATAGAGAGGTTTTTGGATATGTGGAGAAGAAAAAGAGGATTATATTGGCTAGGTTGCGTGGTATACAAAAATCAACAAATTACCCAAGATCACGCTTTTTAGTGCAGTTGGAAAAGGAACTACAGGGTGAACTAGCCCAAGTGTTAAAGGAGGAAGAGATCAAATGGTTTCAAAAATCACGCAGTATATGGGTTACTAAGGGAGACAGAAATACACGTTACTATCACTTGAAAGCTACAATGAGAAAGAGAAGAAATAGGGTATTATCACTTAAAGATGATACTGGGCAGTGGGTAGAGGATGAAGAGAGGTTGTGTGCCTTGATTGCGGATTACTTCAAGAATCTCTATCGAAATGATGAGAGAAGTGGTCCTCGCTTGGTCACAGATACATCCTTCCCAGTTATTGAAAGTGGAAGGCTAGTGCATCTTGGTAGTATTCCGTCTGAAGAAGAAATTAAGGGTGCTCTCTTTGCTATGGGACCTTATAAAGCTCCAGGAATTGATGGTTTTTCACCTGTATTCTATCAATCCAATTGGAGCATAGTGGGGCCGGCTCTGTGTAAATTTGTGAAGGAGAGTTTTGGAAGTAATGTAATGCAGAGTGACTCTAATAAAACTCTCATTACTTTAATTCCAAAAAGGGATAACCCTGAGGTCTTGGGGCATTTTAGGCCTATTTCGCTATGTACAGTTCACTATAAGTGTGTTACTAAGATTATTACAACCAGACTGAGAGAGGTATTGAATGACTTAGTCTCACCCTTTCAGGCAAGTTTTATCAAAGGAAGAAACATCCAGGATAATATAATTATTGGGCAGGAGATTATGCACATAATGAAGAGGTCAAAAGGTAAAAAGGGATTGATGGCTATGAAGATAGATTGGGAGAAAGCCTATGATCGTATCAAGTGGGATTTCTTGTTCCAAGTATTAGAAGAGGTTGGTCTCGAATACAATTTAATTCTGTTGATTATGTCCTGTGTCACCTCAGTATCCTACAGTGTCCTGTGGAATGGCTCTCAGCTGGAGAGCTTTACCGCTCAAAGAGGTCTTAGGCAAGGGGATCCTATTTCCCCTTTATTATTTGTGCTATGTATGGACAAATTGTCACATTCTATAAATGATGAGGTTAAAAGTGGTGATTGGAAGCCTATTAAAATTTCTAACAATGGTCCTGCGATTTCTCATCTGATGTTCGCAGATGATTTATTACTATTTGGAGAGGCTACTGAACTGCAAGCCAGAAAAATGATGTCTTGTCTGGAAAAATTCTGTTCAGCTTCAGGTGGAAAAATTAGCAAGAGCAAATCTTCTATCTTCTTTTCACCACGAGTCCACAGTGATATGAAGAACAAGATAGGAAGGCTATCTGGGCTGCCCATATCGTCTGAGATTGGGAAGTATTTGGGCTTTCCTCTATCAAGAAAGCGAAAGCCATCGGAGACGTTGTATTATATTGTTGATCGGGTTCGTGCTAAACTATCTTCTTGGAAAGAGAAGTGTTTGTCTACTGCGGGGAGGATTACTCTAGCTAAATCGGTCATTAGTGCCATCCCAATATACCCTATGCTTGTAGCAAAACTTCCTGTCTCTGTATGTAAGGAAGTTGAAAGAATACAACGTAAGTTTATTTGGGGTCATAGTACTAAAGCACATGGTTTTCACCCTGTGAGTTGGACGCAAATTACTATGCCTAAGCATCTAGGAGGGCTAGGTGTGAGAAAGTTGGCGTCAGTTAATAATGCTTGTGGTGCAAAGATAGCTTGGCAGTTAATATCTGGTTCAAAGGGGCTTTGGGTAGACATTCTGTTCAACAAGTATATGTTGAGGGAAGATGAGCATTTGTTGACTGCTAGACAAGGAGACTCGCCTCTTTGGAAATTTGTCTGCCTACAGAAGGACCTAATTGACAAAGGTTCCAAGTGGCATATTAAAGAGGGAATGGAAACTCTTTTCTTTTTAGATAATTGGCTATACCCTGATTGTACTCTAAGGAATTTATGTACTAGACAATTATCTAGTGTAGAGGAAAAGAGCAAAGTGGCCGACTGGGTTATGCATGGATCCTAGGATTATGCTCGATTAGCGTCTATATTGCCAGGCCAGATTGTGCAGAAATTGATTTCTGTTATGCCTCCGGTTCAGGGGACAGGTGGTGATGTGCTGGCTTGGAATGCTTCAAATAATGGTGTCTTTTCAATTAGAAGTGCTTACTCACTGATTAAGAATTATTCAGAGAGTAGGGGTCATAGAGTTTTCAATGCAATTTGGAAGTGGCAAGGAGCTGAGCGGATCAGGATATTTATGTGGTTAGCGGTTCAGAATAGGCTTCCAACGAATATGTGGAGGAGTCAGTGGTCTCAAGCGTCCCCTCTGTGTTCCTTTTGTAATGCCGAGTGTGAAGACATTTTGCACATTCTACGTGATTGTGTTTATGCAAAGGAGCTTTGGAGGCATTTGGTGGTCCCTCAGTATTACTCACAATTTTACTCTGCTCCTCTGCGAGACTGGTTTGCTCTGAACTTGACGAGAGATTTGGGCAAACAGATGTCGGGAAAGTGGCAACAGATTTGGGGGGTTTCAATATGGAAGTTGTGGCTGTGGAGGAATGAACTGGTTTTTGATGATGACTATACAAAACCCACAAAACCTTATGCTGCCATTCTAAATTGTTGGACAAGCTATGTTCAATTACAGACTGACCATGTGATTAAGAATCCTCCTCTACCAAGATCTATCAGCTGGGAACCGCCACCCTTTCAGTATGTCAAGCTGAATGTGGATGGAGCTGTTACTTCCAACCAAAGCCGAGCAGGTTGTGGAGGGGTTTTGAGAGACCATCAAGGAGAGTGGATTGCTGGCTTCTCCTATTTTGTCTGTGATTGCAGCGTATTCGAAGCTGAGGCATGGGGTTTACTTAAAGGATTACAACTTGCCTGGGACATGGGATTTCGAAGGGTATTAGCTAAAACCGATTCACAACATCTTGTGGATTTGCTTCTCGAGAAGACTCATACCCCTTGCTGTCTGCTGCTTATGCAAGTTAAAAGCTTTCTCAGTTTTTCCTGGGAACTGCACCTAAAGCATATACCCCGAGAACAGAATATTTTGGCCAATGCTTTAGCAAAAGAGGGTATTTCCACATCCTCCTTTTATGATACGTGTCCTTCTTCTAAGAGGACCCTGATGACTAGCGTGAGCTTGGGATTTAGTCCCCACTGAATATTGTTTTGTTTCTATCTTCAGGCCTTAGGCCTTCTTTTGTATCAAAAAAAAAAAAGAATGGTGCCCTCTTTCTCCCTTTTGTTGCCAATTCACAGAAGCTTCTAGAAATTACCCCCAAGAGAAAATAATTTAGAAAAAATTCAGAAAAATACAATTAAAAATGAGAAAAAATAAATTAGTATTGCGAATTTATCAAATCCTAAATAAGAATTGAAGTAAGAATATGAGATTTCTAATTTTAACCAAATGATCAAAATGCCCTAACTTGAGGGTATAAGTTTCAGGGGTCAATAACAACATCCGTATCTATAGTAACAACATCAAATTTTGTATTAACGACTTTACTTTCCCGTTTTACAATATCATACCCCAGAAACCAGGGATCATTTTAATAGCATAAGTTTCAGGGGTCAATAACAACATATGTATCTATATTAACATAATATTTTACTTTAACAACTTTATTTTCATGATTCACAATTTCACATCCCAAGAACCAGGGATAATTTTGAGGGCACAAGTTTCAAGGGTTAATAAGAGCATCTATATCTATATTAACAATATCATATTTTACATTAATGACTTTACTTTTATGTTTCACAACTTCATATCCTAAAAACCAGGGATAGTTTTGAGGGCACAAATTTCAATAGTTAATAACAACATCTGTATTTATATTAACAGTATTAGATTTTACATTAACGACTTCACTTTTATGTTTTACAGCTTAACTCAGGGCAATTTGGTTATTTAGGGAATTCCCATATTCCACTTCAATTCTGATATGAGATTTTATAAATTCGCAACACCAATATGTATTTTTCTAATTTTTAATTGTATTTTCCTGAAATTTTCCCAAATAATTTTGGTTCTCACACATTCAATTATCTTAATTATAATTTACTGGTGCAAAGTTTGAAATGATTTGTAGTTTATTCCTTCCTACAATTTTTTAATTCTATTTTTATTATAACATAAATATCAATAAATAAAAAATAATATTTTGATTATCATTTTTAAAATATGATAGCAAGGAAAATAAAAAATTATATTTACAATGAATAATAAAAAATATTGTTTTAATTTCTCTTTTTTCGTCTTTCAAATTATTACCTCCAATTTTTAATATAAATCCCATTTATAATGAAATTTATAATATAAATGAGATCTTATATTAAAAATCAGAGATAATATAACATTGCTAAAAATATAAAACCCTTTTGGAGTTGGAGCCTCATCCTATTGGTATGGTATCTAGTGAGTAGTGACGTAAATCATAATATTTTAAAAAAAATTGATCTAGGATACATGTGCTAAGAAGATTGATCGAACTTATGACTTATTGTTTATAAGGAAGATAACATACCATTAACTAATAAAGTTATTGATATCAAATTGTACTTTTTTAAGTATAGATAACCTTCTATTAAAAACAATTATGTTCAAAACATTATTAACCACTATATGTATACATTTCTTTCAATATGATCCAAACATTAATTTATTATATAGGAGAAATTAACCTCTCTACTCGACCCAACCAAATTGATACCAATTATACTTAATTTCAGTATCAATTTACATAATCCAAAACCGAGAACAACTGATCATTGCCACTGAGATCCCACCAACTAGATTCTCAACTCCATCTTGTTGAGACGATTTGTAATTTTTAGAAATTTGAACATGTCACCAAAAGTTAATTTGAACACTGCTTGGTTTCAGGGTCTCAACTTTTATAACCTAGTCCCAATACTGAGACTATAAAGCACACATATGGCCAAGCAAAAGCATAATCCAAAACACAATACATACTGTAGTACATACACTTATTTATTTTACAGTAGTACATACGGCAAATTTATTCAATCTAAATCCATTTATTTATCATTTGGCTCTCAAGACTTGTTTCAACTTTCAAGTCAACAATTACTATGCTCGCGATCAACTCCCCGACTCACCGTAAGTTCTTTAAGATCTTCAATCAAGGCCGTCAAATTCCTTTGTGAAGACCCATCTTTGTCCACAGCCTTTTGAGCTTTATCTCTCATCTCTCTGGCTTTCCTTCTCACCTTCTCAGCTTCATCCCCACCGTCCATCAACCTCCTCACACCATTCTGTATCTTCACCCTACTTAGTACCTTCTTCATTCTCTCATATGGGCCCCACTTCCACTCCTCTGCCCCCACCTCCACCCCAAACCCGTGCACCTGTGTTACCAGCTTCTCATTGTAAAACTGCTCCGCAAAAATTGGCCACGTGATCAACGGCACCCCTGCGCTCACCGCCTCCGTCACCGACGTCCACCCACAATGCGTCAGAAACCCGCCGGTCGCCGGATGGTTCAGTATCAGCTCCTGTGGGGCCCATTTTGTTAGTATCAACCCTCTGTTTTTCTCCTTCATTCTCTCTCCAAAGCCTTGAGGCAGCCATGCTTTCCTTCCTTTATCTTCTTCCTTACGAACCATCCATATGAAGGAATGCCCAGAAGATTCCAGCGCACATGCTATTTCAAAAAGCTGAGTATCTGGGAAATAACATAAGGTTCCGAATCCAACGAAGACAACAGAGTTTGGTTTCTTGGAATCAAGCCATGATCTTATGTGTTCATGATCTTCAGTTGTTTGTGGTAGCGTGCTTCGTAGCATCAAAGAAGCTGGTCCGATGTGCCACACCTTGTGCCCACTAATTTTCCGGTAATAATCGACGTACTCTTCACAGTCCAGATCATTGAAATTATTGACAATGAGCCCATAGCTTGTTTTCATAGCAGCTTCCAGTGCACATTTGAGATCCTTGAAGAACCTTCTCGGAGGTTGGAGGGCGAGGGAAATCGGGTGTGGAAAACCCGGAACCACAAACGGATCATCCGACTGATGATTATCATCATCGTTAGGGTTTGAAGGTCTGGATACAGCCCCAAACGGGTCGGTTTTGTGATCGTCATCGAGAGATTCTGAAGAGTCATTGTGATTAAAGTGTTTGTGTACAGCGTCTATCATGCAGACTGAGAAAGTACAGAAGGGGTTGAAGGTGAGTCTGGGGATTCTCAGACATGAGGCCACGTCACTGCTCCAAGTGAAGACGAAGTCGGAGACGATGCAGTCTGGCGGGTTATGCTCGATGAAGGACTCGATTTGCGGTCGGAGCATGGCGATGGCGTTACGCATTTTGCGAGAAGTGTCTAGATCATTGACGTTGAAGAAGTTCTCGGTTCCTTCGGGAAGACCGGCCTCATGGGAAGGGAAGCTGACGGTGTGGATGTCGATGACGACGTGGTGGTGGCCGGAGCTCTTGTCGTGGTCGATGAATTTCTGAAGGAAGAGGGCGTTCAAGGGAGTGGTGATGATGGTCACGTGGAGGCCACGTGCAGCAAAAAGCCTAGCGAACTGAGAGAAAGGAATCAAGTGGCCCTGTGCCAGGAACGGGAGAAAGTAAACCTTCAAGGGCTTGGGATCGGCCATGGCGGATGGCTGAGAATAAAGAGAGATATCGAAACCTAACATTATGCTTTCATTTAAATATCAATGTTGTTATAAATATTATCATATTTTAACGGTGTTCACAATCTCTCATGATTCAAAGAAAAAGAACCTAGCTAGCATTACTTTCATGAATCATTCATCTTAAGTTCTCCCCCGTTAATGAATGTTTGAGTCGAATTACCAAATACTGGGACATTCATTTGAACTTCATCATTACCGGAGAATGAATGTATGTATGTATGTATGTATGTATGTATGTATGTATGTATGTATGTATGTATGTATGTATCATTACCGGAGAATGAATGAATGTATGTATGTATGTATGTATGTATGTATGTATGTATGTATGTATGTATGTATGTATGTATGTATGTATGTATGTATGTATGTATGTATGTATGTATCAAGATTCATTAGCTTTAAAATACCAGCATGAATTTTTTACCAAATTTGCATAGGGGTGAATTATATATTGTAGGAGTTTCTTATTCATTGAGTGAAGATGATTTTGTCCAGGTTCTATCATGATATATTCTCCAACACATGTTCGGATAACTACAAGGGGAGTGATAATCTTGCAATTTCGAAGGAAGTTATTTGTTACTCTATATTCATATGCATAATTGGATATTTTTATTTATCCTTTGTATTAAGGTGTGAAAATTCTATTTTGTCCATTATTTTGTATTATGTATTATTTCATTTACTGCTACAGAAATCACGATATACGATAGCTATTATTTGTCATATATAACGGTTCAAAAATGTCATATATGCAGGTGCTATAAAAGCTTAGCGCAGATATATTACAGTTCAGAACCGTTATTTATTTTAGACATATTATAGCGGTTATAACATAACACATGTTATGTTTTGAAGTTTGATGAGACCATAACATGCCCATTGCTGTGATAATGATTAACAAGCACACGTAAACAACCGTCATAATATATGATAATGCATGCATAATACATAACGGTTCCGCTTTAACAACATTTATATATATTAAACATATATAATAGTTTTTTAAAACAACCATTATATATTGATAGTAATGCTAATGGATTTATTTTAACAATTGTTATATATAGTTGGCATACCATGATTTATCGAAGCTAAATTTTTTTTTAAAAAAAATTGCCGGGGGGTGGCAGGGGTTTCTGCTTTCGATATCTCCCTTTCATATACATTTGTAGATAAGGACTCACAATATATATTTATATTCATTTATATACAGAACAATGCAATAAATCAGAATACATTTACAGTTATTCATGTGCATGTATACACTATCAAAACCAAAACTTTAAAATAAACAAATCATCAATATCTAGAAATTTACAGTCATTCTATATGTATTTAATTTACTCTCTCATTGATGTTGCACAGATGTCGCTAACTCTTCAGTTACTTCTTCCATTTGTGAGTTGCTAAACATCATGTAGGAGGCATTAAAATACTGTGTGCAAAAGGAAACAATAGATGGAATTGAAGTTAGATATTGTAATATATAACTGGCCAAATGTATATATAAACAAATTGAGTATATAATATATCTTAATTGTATCAATATTTTCAAAACCGTGTATGATTATGTCCTTCATGTACTGCATCATGAAGTACTTACAATTATTGCAGTTGTCCAGTTGCTTTGGGCACTATAAAGAAATGAGAAGAAAAATTTGTCAACTAGTCATATATATATAAACTATATTGTGTGCTTCATTAATTTATTAATATTATAGTTATTAATTTGGCAATGTGCATAATTAACCGTTACTTTTAAGCAGTTACTTTTAAGCATTATATATATCCTTGCGTGACCTCCGTTTTGACATATATAGATGAAGTTTGTTAGCTGTAACAGTTATTTATTAAGCGTTATACATACGCAAATATGTAGTTGTGATTACTCAAAGTTTAAAGATTTATCAACATTAAAAAACAAAATATCGAATGAAAAAGGATGTAAATTGCTTTTGATTTTCTGATCCCAATAAATAATACTACCTCATTTTTAATATAAGATCTCATTTGTACGTAGTGTAAATTGCACTCTAACAAAATCTTTAGTTGAATGCCAAAGGTAGTATCATCGATTTTTTAGGCATTTGGCATATTATTACTTTGGATTATTATAAATATCATAACACTGTAAAGTAATAGTTCGTTTAGTTCATTGAATCATAAAGAATGTAACATAATGTAATGAAATAAAATATAATGATCATTACATCAATTTGTTTGATGCGCTCTTAAGGAAAAGTGATTCAAAGATTCAACATAAAAAAAAAAAAGGTGATTAAAAGATATAAAATGTTTTTTTGGATTATAGGAATAATAAATCAAAAGATAAAATTACCCCTATCCTACTGTCCATATATATATATATAATGAATTTAAATTGTGTATTCAAGACAATATGTACAATAATTATGTCCATACATGTATAATAATAAATTAATATACAAAATTACCTCAATCCATCTATACTATAAAAAATATGAAAATTTATTAATTAAACTATATCTAACTTGGAAAACACTAAAACAAAGCCACCACTCACCACCAGAAAGACCACCAAAAAGCTACTGCTAGTGTAGGGGTTCAGTTTTAATTTAATCATTTACAATAAGTAAACAATCCTTAATAACAAGAAAAATACCCATAAAAAATAGGAGCAACAATACCTTTCCTTCCACTCCCTCTGGTACTTAATTTAAGACTTATTTACCTACTTTGATTATATTAAAAAAATTAGTTGAGTTAGTTAATATGATATGTATTTTTTAAAATATCATAGTCATCTTCCTTAAGTACTTCATACCCTCTCCTCTCTGATTATTGTTGATGAAGTATCAATAGGGATAAATTAGAAGAAAATTGACAAATATAAAAAATACGTCTTATATTTAGGACCAAGATCAACTCCCTAAATATGTCTTATATTAAGGACCGGAGGACTAGTGTGTTTCTCCTGCAATTTGAAATACTCGAATGTTTAATCATTTGAAATACTCAATTCTTTTTTACACGAATGTTTATATAAAACATTTTGTAAAAAAATAATTTAATTAGTTAAAATTAGTTATTTATGGTAAAATATCAAAATTACTCCCAATGAATTAAAAGTTACCCTTTCAATCCTTTTTATAAGATGCAAATAATTGAATTACATAATTTAAGTAATCAATTAAAGTTAATTAAAAGTAATAAATATACAAAAATATACTTTTTTTCCCAACTTTACCTTTATATAAAGATAAAAATGGTAAAAATACATTTAATGTTTAGACAACCCCAAACTAAAACTTATAAAGAGGATCAGACCAATTCAAAAATTTTATTTTATGAAAAAGGACCAAAGGGAGTATTAGTTAGCAAAGTTTAGTTAATTAATTAGGAAATTTTATATGTAATTATGGATACGAGATGAAAAAAATAAAAGCATTCGACAAAACATGTTATATTATAAAATATGCAGGGCTGCTTATAAGAAGGAAGGAAGGAAGGGAGTACTATTTTGATCTTCTTCTGTCCCAATTGTAAGTCTGAGACTAGGTAGATTTCTTCCTTCGAGAAATTATCTTCCTTCATTCCTAAATTTAGAAGCTAATTAAACAGTTTGTTTTAGTCAGTAATATAAAATTTCAATCTTTTTTATCTCTCACATATTAATTATTGTTTTTCCTTGATTACTGTTAGAGTATTAAAATAATTGTATAATTTTATAGATAATATTAAATGATATCTGTACAGTTGTAGTTGTATACATATGTGGTTCATAAGGTTCTGAAACTCGGACTGGTCACTGAATCGGTTGGGGTACTGGATCAAGGGTCAGTGGGTCAGATTGGAGCCAAACCAGGGCTAGACATGTGAGGAAGTGAAGATTTTAGAGTTATTTATATAAAATTCTGAATAAAATATTAAAGAACTCAAAAAACCGGTTGAACTACCTAGAAACTGGTCAACCGCACAAACCCAATCAAACCGAGGTCAATCACAGGACTTGACCGGTTGGCCCACCGGTTGGCCGGTTTCCAACTTAAACCGACTGGTCCAGTCCGATTTTCAAAACATGGGTGATTCATGCCAATTTTGTTAGGCCTTATATATATTATATATAACATGGAATAGAACAACATGGTGGTCCCACCAAAGAGAATATCATAACAGAACTAGTATGGACCACAAGCGTATAGATATCCTTTGATATTAGGATTAAAGTATAAAAATACTCATAAACTTATTTCAAAAGAGCAGCTGGCACCATTAATATTTTTTTAGTACAAAAATGCTTATGAACTTTTCTAAATGGGGACAAAAATGTTATCACTGTCAGAGAGAGGAAACTACCACTACTTTTTGGCCGTGTGGACCCCACACATTACTTTTTGGGTGCAAAAATATCATTATCTTTTATTATAAGTACGTCTAACACCATATATTTTTTAGATATGCAAATAAATATGTAAACTGCTAGCATTTTTGTCCCTTAACCCTTTAAAAAGCTCTAACTCACTCCCCCCCCCCCCCCACCTCCTTTGTGATTCCTCTCATACAAAACTCTTCCTCCTTGCTTCCTATAACAACACGGATCAAGTCCCCCAATTGTACCACTTAGGCAAATTTTGCAATCAGACAACAAAAGGTTTGACGTGCACTGAGTTAGAGTATACATGGTTTGAAAAGCTGAAAATTTCGTTGTTTTGACTGTATACTTCTTTTCCCCACAGTAGCTTTGGCCGCCTCATCTGCCGTCTTGTTCTTTGCATTGTACAATGTTCTCATGAAGCTTGCCTAGCTTGAGACATTTCCAGTGTTCAAGAGGGCGACTCCAGGCCTTGTGTCGACAATGGAGAAGATGGAACGATTAAAATAGCAAAGCAAGCACTCGTCGTATCAGATTATTGCCTCCTTCGAAACTTTGTACCTGGAAGATAATCGTTGAGTTGCGTTAACGACGCATTGGTGGCATGTCGTAAAGTTGACGTCATCCTTAAACATGAAGGGACAAAAAATTCCGGCAGTTTACATTTGCATATACATATCCAAATGGTATACGGTGTTTGATGCACTTTTGATAAAAATTAATAGATATTTTTGCACCCAAAAAGTAACATGTGGGATCGGCTTAGCCAAAAAGGAATGACAATTACCTTCCTCTAATGATGATGGCATTTTTGCCCTCATTCGAAAAATTTCATAAACACTTTTGCATCAAAAAAAGTTTATTGTGTCAGGTGCTTTTTTGAAATATATTTATAGGTATTTTGCACCTTAAATTTTGATATTATCTACAGAATTATATAATTATTTTGATACTCTAACAATGACCCCTATTGCACAATTTCTCACTGCAAAGGAAATTAGTAAATCCAACAATCAAATGAAACGTAGGGTATTTTCGCAAAGCTATCACAAATTGTTGACACATTCAATAGGACCAAAGGGATACAACTGAAGCATTTTCAATCAGAAATAAAACAACTGAAGCATTTTCAATCAGAAATAAAACAGACAACAGTTATTTCACAGTTTCTAAGGTGATCAAGCATTTTCGCCAAATTTGCATCTCCAATTGTGCATTTACTTGAACTAATAAATCTCACCGGACCCATCCATATATGACTTTCTGCAATAAATCAAAGAAAAGTGCGAGACTGACTTTAGTTTGATAGAACAACAACAATATTTTTAAAATAAATGTGTGATAAGGATATTCATTACCTGCAAAAATGTAAACCAAATTAACAAATAAAACAGCAGACCCTCGTTATCACTTTCAAAATAAAGATACAGATAAATGAGTAGGAGCTCACCTGCCTTGTTATAAGACTATTGCTGATGGAAGACTATTACTTGAAGAGATTAAAAACGAGTATTAGAACCATATACCCTCAGATTCAAATACTTTTAGTATTGTCAATTAGTTTTGGAGAAAAATTCACAGAAAAATAATAATATAACAGAGGCCACAAGCACACAACCACCATTATCATGGCTTGATTCTCAGAATGCATTGCCAAGAACTATGGAGCTTTGTCCTCAATTTTAGCTTTAGAAAGATAACAACAATTTTAAAGACATCATACAAAACCAGTTTTGCTTCTGATATTTTGGAACTCTGAACAATAACTAAATATAGATGTTAAGTAAATAGTCTAAAAACATAGAAAATCCTCTATCATTTGTTATTTTATAAATAAAGTAATTCTGAAAATATAATCATGTAATCATTCTATTTTGAGGATAACTACGAACTTCAGACAGAATGTCTTTCTAGCTTAAAGAGAAGTCTGGATAGTTCTGGCCAGCAGGTAGGATTAGACGTTGCTCATTCTGTATTAGGCTTTACATGGCTGAGAAGGGTCAAACCATTTAGTAATGAAAATAGAATACACATCAAAGTTAGTAGCAGGAATGGTATTAGAGGTCAATTAAACTGAAAAATGTAGCTTCAAATAGTGATGTTTCTAAGTTAAGTTGTGCTATAGTTTATGAAGCTGGATTGCTCTTATCCTTACCCTCTCCTTGATTCTTCACAATGTCCTTATAGGCTTGATCTGCCTTGATATGGTTCCGTCATTTATAGGTCTTTTTGTCTAAGAACAGAATCGATAAAAAGGAGTGATAATACATAGAGAGAAATAGAACTTTCTCTTATTCTAAATAAGATCACATTGTTTTAATCCAAAATTCAAATGTGTGGAATATATTATTAGGCGCATTTGGCTTATGATAATATTCCGTTATTCCATTCTGATTCTCCCTCTTTCATCTAAAGACCAGGTAAGCAATGGTTTCCTATCATGCTGTATGAAGTTAATGGTATAAAATGGATAGATGCTAAGCAACCATGAGGATTGGCAAATTGGTCAACATTTTAACTATTCTCATGTTTCATCCCTGCCAAGCAACTCCATCCGTGAAATATTTGTTTTTTTTCTTTTTTCTTTTTGCCACAACTCACACTTATGTTATACCTTTCACGGGATTTGAACTCACAACCTTACGCTTAAGAAAACCTTAAGGGAGGTGCTTGGTGTCATTTGGGCTATAAGACCGTGACCCATCAATGAAATATTGATATATGATTTGTTAGTCAAATGCGGAGAATCAGGATTATCGAATCATTAAGTTTCTTCCATTTACTTTATAAGGCTTATTATTGACCATACAAGGTCTAAATTTTTGCCAGGTCATGTGAGGGTTAGTTGCACCTTTCATACAACTATGGTTAGTTAACACCACTCTTATACCCCTTTTGCCATTGATGTTTATCTGCTACTCGCTTGTTACTGTTGTTTTAATTCATCAATGGCTGATGCAAGTGACAGTTGACAGAAGTTGATACTATAATGATCGTCCGACTCTGCTGACAATATCTTTTGCTAAATAGTAGCTTGGATCATCATAATCATTAGAACATTTATCTTGTTGAATGCAAGATTGTTCCTTATCCTCTTTATTTCAAGTTAATTATATGTTGTCAAAGCAATTCTATATTTGATAAACCTGTTTTCTGTTGGTAACTTGATAACATAGGATAATTTTTTTGAATCTGCTGGCAATATTTTTCGCTATGAAATTACTTGGATCATTAGAGTAAGTCTGGAAGAAGTGCACCATGAGCATACTATATGCTGCCAAGCAAGGAATAGGTATCATCTAAATAATTTTATAAATTAACTAACTTAACCTTAATCCTAAGTTTTCTTTACTTTGACTTTAATCTTAAGTTTCACATCCCATTGTCGTTACACTCAATTCTTGCTTTCGCATCAATCATTCACCCCTACCCCTCTTTTTCTTCAATTGCTTGAGATGACAACACTAACTCACTCCATCTCCCTTAATTTGAGTCATCTCCTAAAACGTAATAACTGTTATGAGTTTATTTCCACCCCTAACTGTTGGTTTCCTTTTGTTTTTCTGCTAGATGCTTTTTAGCTTGCAACAGCTTCTTAGACTCTAGTCAGCGGATCCCATTAGCTCTGGCCTGGCTTCATCATGTTCTACTCATGAGTGGCTCCACTTTTCACTTCCTAGAGTATGTTTTTGTGATTTATTATATCTAAAACCCCACGGGTGCCAACGTCATGAGACATATGCCTTGGGCTGTCTCACCACCATTGACTAGATTGTTAGCCTATTGCCAGATCTAGTCTTTTTTTTATTGCTGATGCCTTGTCTTTTTTTTTTTTTTCCTATTACTGCTATATTAGATAATGGGCTTCTCAAGTTACTTGCTACCTTGGTAGGCCCCTTATCTCAGGTACTTTTGTATATCTTAATATAATTGTCTCATTATCAAAAAAAAAAAAAATCATTAGAGTAAGTGTGTGTGTTTTTTTATAGTAAAGTGTGTTTTCGGATTCAAGTTTTTTTCTTCACCTGCCAACCTGGATTTTATGATCTTCAACCATAGAGAGAAGATATTTCCTGTGGAAATGGATGTGAAGCTGAGACATGATTTTTGGATCAAGCAAGTACCCTTCTTTTTATTCGAAGAATTAAAAATTTAGTATACATTTTAAAGCATTTTGGTGGCGCAATTGGCAATCTTCACAAGCCACACTGCTATTGTAGCTTCATACTAATATTTCTGTGCTACCCACTTATCCTTATTATTTTGACAGGAACCGTTTTTGAAAATCCCGCCTGCACTTAAACCATACACATGCTTTAATGAGGCTGAGAAAGTGTATATATATGTGTGTATGTGTATAAAATGAGAGCAACTGACCTATCTATCTAGATGTGACCTTTGCTTAGTTCACTGTGGATGTAAGTTTTGCTGATGCACCATTGTGTTGTCGGTTTTCTGCTTGGTAGATGACATAGTTGTTTCGGCTAATACAAACAACTTCGTAATACTACCTCCCCTGAGCCCTTGTTATAAAATCTAGCTTGCGGTACAAATTTAGCTTAAAGTACAAATGGCACGCACTACAAACTAGATTTCATATTATAGACCCAAAGTAGCATAAAATATGCTTTGTCTAACAAAAACTAGTTTTTCAAAGCTAGCGCAACAGTTTGCTTCAAACCTTCGACCAAGATTTCCCAGCAGGCAGTCAAAAAGATTAAGATGATTCTCCCTTCATAACCTCCGAACCACTAAAACTCATCTACCTCATAAAACCTCAAAATTTTGTGACTTTACGTATTTCTCTTCCCAACTGATATGCATGGTGGAAAAAATGTGCAAGTGCATCATTACATTAAAAAAAAAGAAAAAGATCACAAGACAAAAAGCATTCACTAAATGAATTCAGTAATTCAATTAACAGTTTAGATACAGGATGTAAACAGAAGGCTTTCATGTACAAATACAATATCTATAACCAAATCAATGCTAAACTGCAAGAAACAATTAACTGATCTAACAGCCTGTTTAGAATGTTCTACAAGTAAGTCACTGTCACATTGTTATAAAATCCCCACCAGAACATAGATGACCTTAATTAATTCATCCCATGGACTCTTATCAAGCAAGCCAGTTTATAAACTAATCTACAGAAGAGTGAGTTCTTGTGGATTTTCCATGGACTGTTTGAGGATATACTCAGCTCTTCTCTTTTTTTCGTCTCTCTCTTCTTCTCGGCCCATTAAAGATGCCATTTGCTGTTGCTCAGCATTCTTCCTCTGCTGTCTGGTATCCAAAGACTCGCCGATAAGCTTCTTCCCAATCCTGAACTTGAAATGAACAGTAGGCCTTACCCCAGGAAGAATGGTTTTGTCTTCCTGCCCGTCGGTCATATCGCTCTTCACCATCTCAATTGCAGGAGCAAATGCCTCCAGCACAGAAACATGATTTGCACCAGCAATTTCATCTGAAAGCTTCGAGGGTAAGACAATGGGAGAAACATCTCCATTCCCTGATGGCAAAGGAGCCTGAAGGAATGGATTTTTTACAACTCCCTCTGGATCTTGTGCAGCACCACCTCGTGTATTTGAGGCCGGTGTTTCTGCTGAACCCTGACATAGCAGCCGCTGCTGCAAACTCAACAAAGACCTTTCAGCCTTCCTCCGCTGCCTTGCTTGTTCAATCTTATCTTCTCGGGGATCTGTGGTCCTCTCATTCCACATGGGTGTGTAAATGTAGGTGTGGGGATCAGGGAAAGCAGGCAACCAAGCCGGTATATGCTTGGAAGGTGGTGTCTCAGCCATTTGTATAAAGCTTAGGATGGCACTTCGGTCCTTAATCACTGGAAATCGAGGTATTGGCTGAGCTAATGGAATCTCCTCCCCTGAACTGATGATGCGGACAATATCCCTCAGTATGCCAGAGCCAGCAAGACATTGACTGGGCTCTGATGCACCGGGAAACCCTTGAGTTGCTCCTAAATCTTCTAGCGCTCCAATCAAATCAAACACATTACATTCTGATCTACCAGATAAGTTAGCATAGAACTCTGCCATCTTTCCCAAGTCAAAGAGGTATCGGATTGCAATGTCAGCAAAAGCCTCTAGGGCAGACTCTTTGATGCTATGATACCCCGCATTTTGGCATATCTGTGCAACCGCCACCTTCGACACTGCTCGCCCAAAGTCATCACCTGCAGCTCTTCCTCCACGGTTCATATTCAAGCCCACATATCGATTAGGGTTTTCACGAGCCACATTTTTCATTCCATGAAGTATCCACCCGCTGTAATCATGGGACAAATAAAAAACGATGATAAAAAACATATTGAAGAAAAATGCTTAAGAAGAAGAAACACATAACCACTCAATTGGCCTCACACTAGAGCAAATTTCATATATTCGGTAGCTCGCAAACTTCCAGCTTCTATCCATTGGCACTTCAAACACAAGGATGAAGTTCCTAAAAACTTATCTCCAAAGCTGGTTTTTGAAAAAAACCCTAACGAGGTACTCAGAATGGAGCCAATTTCAAAGATTTAAAATTGGTATCGAGGAAGCATACAACTGTCGAGTGCTTTACACTTGCCAATTAAAACAGGATGAATCAGTAAATGGGATTCAATGTTCTAAAACTACATATATCCAATCAACATGACAGAAAAAGAGCTTCGAGTTGGAGTGCAACAATCAGAGTGCTCGAAAAATTTAACAAAAGAAAATCATTTAGTCAACAATCATGAGCAAACTAATACCAGCACAAAGTGATTTGTAGTTATATTATATAACAAAAAAAATTAGTTATTCGGGAATGACAAATTTGAAAGGAAGAACAGAAAGCAGATCGGAGAGCTCATATGCTAAGGAGGGTAACAGCGTAACATAAAAGCAAGAGAGGTGAAGAACAAAGTAGAAAAATAAAAGGGAGAAGCAGCAGATATGATGCAGAAAAATCAGGGGTAGACAAGAAACGACGCAGATGAGAAAGCAAAGGTAACGGCGAAACCTGTGGCGGAAAAGCAGTATGGCGCTAATGACGCTGAAGATGACGGCGAGGAGAAGGCGAAGGCGACGGCGACGATTTATGCTGCAGATTATGGCTTCTCCGGAGCGAGACGACGTCAGGAGCGGCCTCTGCGATCGACAGAAATGGAGTTAGGTTTTGTTGAAATGAGAGGGTAGTTTTGGATTATAAAAATGGCCTATGGGTATATTGGTCATGATACAACAAAGTCATCGTCTTTCCCTCCAAATCTCACAATCTCTAGTTTTTAACTGGGCTTTTTAGTAAGAAAGCCCAATATGAAGAAAGGCCCAAAGTTAGCCCAAAACAACTTTGTATAAAAAACAAAGAATCCATGTTTATAACCCAAAAAAAGAAAAACTCCCGCCCGGTAACCTGTTTTCTTAAAAATTTTTTTGACTTCCAGGAGAAAAAATCAAGAAATGAAATCTTTTTCTTTTATACATCAAGAAATGTCTTAAATGTTTGAATCTGAAGATAGAGATTTGTAATGATGTCACTAATTGCTTATTAATTTATGAGAGATGATTAGTCCCAAGCATGATGATTAAACTCGGACCAGATCGGAAACCTGCTTATTGACCAAAAAACCGGTCTGGTGGCCGTTTGAACTGAGGTCACACTAACTCAATCGACTCAAACCAAACTAGTGTGACCTAGTATGAACTCAACTGACTCAGTGGGTCAAGTGAGTCACCCAAGTTAATAATTTTTTAACTATCAAAAGGGTGAAACGACGTTGTTTCGCCTTTTTTAAATTTTTTTAATTATTTAGTCTATTCATTTGTGATGTCATTTCATTTAGTCGAGTAGTCCCAATCACACCTTCTTCTTCTCACTCTGAACTCTGCTCTCAAGCTGTCAAAAGCCATGAGAGTCTCTGGCGGAGCTTGAGCCATTTTTTGCCAGTGTTGGGTCGCCGTTTTGCTCACCAGAGTTCGCCTTCTTCGTTTATCTTCCTCGTCGATTAAGTCGCCATCATTAGCTGGTGTTGCTCTTCTCGTTGTCGACGGTGACACGCCATGGCCGGTTGCAAGGTCTGAGCTTTGGGTTCATAAAGGCGTCGGCTTTGCTTCTTCATTATTTCTTAGCCAAGTTCGGCATTCTCGATTCTTCAGCCGATTAAGCAATCTTCGGCCATGAAGGGTTTGGCCGATTGGGTATGGGCGACGCAGTGAGCCACGGCCAGTTGCAAGGTCTAAGCTTTACGGATTGCTTTCTTTGTTCTTTAACCTATATTTCTATTTCCTACATTTATGAATTTTTCATTGTGTTTTTTTGCTTCAAAATTGATTGTCCAACTCTATGGCCGATGTTATGTTTTTTGGTCGGTGTTATTTCATTTGTGTTGCTGACTTACTGGTGTTACTAGCTGGTGTTATTAGTTGTTTTGAAAACTAAACTACCAAACTTTTTTTAAAGGATACATAGGCGTTTCATATAAAATGCTTAACTCTTTAGTTTACCCTTGCAAATTCCTGTTGTTCTGTAAGGCAAACATAAACGTGAGGCAATAGAAACCACATGATATTGGGCAATAAGATGTGATACAAAAATTTATATTACAACTTCTATATATACTTATAAAAGCAACAACTAACATGTGAAGAATATGAATATCAAACAATATGGCATTGTGGGTTAATAATGTTCTGTTCTTTGGTGCATGTGGATGAGATTGAAGCTTGTTTTTCTTAACACTTACCTTGATGTATGCAGTGGAATGGGATAGCTTGATATTTGATAAGGATTATCATATATACCTCTTCTCCTTTTTTCCCCTCACATTAATTAGTATGGTAAGTTAAATGGGATTTTAAGTCAATTAAGTTTACATAAATTAATCCACATTATAAAATAGGCATTCTTATCAAGAAATACTTTACAGTTTTGCTGAATATATCCTCTTTACCAATGATACATGGATATGGACATACTTGAAATATCATGGGATAGTTATTCTATATTCATAGTAGGCTTGCAATCTGTATTTTTTCAATGATGCCGTGTCTTTTCTTGAAAATATAGATTCTTCTGAAATGTATTCACATGCTCATGTGATCCTTGCTTGGACAGTTAATTTAAA
The DNA here is from genome assembly GCA_963242795.1 of Inga leiocalycina. NCBI lineage: Eukaryota > Viridiplantae > Streptophyta > Magnoliopsida > Fabales > Fabaceae > Inga > Inga leiocalycina. The sequence continues at coordinate 73,748,069 of OY725320.1, forward strand.
TTGAGTTTTCTTCTAATGTGAAATATGTTTTGTTCTATTGCTTGTCTTTGGTATGTAATGTCTAACCCTGAATTTCCACTTAAATATGTGTATTTATATGTGATTTATAATGTTACAGGATTTTATTTGATATCATCTCATTCTCTGTGTCAAATTAAAGATTGAAAGGGTCTAGAAGTCTAGTTGTGTACTTGTGTCATTCTGATTTGTTAATGGAAGAACATAATGAAGGATTTGAGAAAAAAACCACCCTGAATATTAATTCTACCAATCCTCCTTATCCTATCAGTGGTATGCCCACACCACAGTCATCATCAGGGAGTGTGAAAAAAAAGACCCAACTTGGCAATATGTTTCAGTTAAGAAAGAGGGTAAATTAAATGTTTTTACATGTTTTTTATATAGTTCAAGTTATTACAGCGAGGGTGGGATTAATAGGCTAAAACAACATTTAGCCGGTGTGAATGGTCAAGTGAGTTCTTGCAAGAAGGTTTCCCATGATGTTAGAGCTAGAATGAAAGAATCTTTATTAGAAGGTTCAAAGAAAAAAAATGTTCACAATGATAAAGTAGAAGATGACTTGAAGTTATAGAGGTTGAGGGGAATGTCAACACCCGTTTTCATTTTGATATTCAAAGAGTAATAAAGACTAAGTTCCACAGGCATATAGAAAAGTATGTATATACTGATAATAGTATTCATTTACAATCTAGAGTCGTCCATAGACAAAATACAAAATGCAGAAGTATTTCCAATATTACATGATATCCCAAAAATATTCTAAACATAAACTAACTATAACCACCAACTTTGATTTCATCTCGAGACACGTGCCAATCACTTCTCGGCATCTACGCCTTTTTCTTTTGATCCACTAGCACCTGCTGAGATGTTTGTTTAGAAAAAAGGGTGAGATTTCAAGGAACTCCAGTAGAAACATGCTATCGTTCATATAAAATGCGAAAAGTAAATATGATATGCATCATGTATGCACCAATTAATGAACAATATAAACACATCATCATCATGTATACATGAGTAAGGCTAGGCTCACTAATCATACATCGGTTGGATTCTCACCAACTCCCAATGTAAGTGCACCTATGGCACTAACTGCCACTCTTTAGGCAAATCATGTTGATTAATAAAGCATACTTATAAACAATGGCATCCACACAATCATATAATTATGGCATGATATATGAAGGATAATGTTCCTACCTCAAAGCTCTATCAACCCCTTTTTGTGTGCCTTGTAAAATTGTCGACTTTCAACTGCCGATCCAGCCCTAAAATATTAAATGTACAAGAAATAAGTCATAACCTATCTATAACCCCCTGCCTTAATTCGCGTAATTATAACTCGAAAATGCGTAATTTAAACGAGCTAGAGACTAGTGGATCATTAAATTTCCTTTCTAATCCCCTCCTTTCGGTAGGGTTTTTCACAAATTCTTTCAAAACTTCATTCCTTCCTTGGTCTCAGCAGATTCCGAATATAATTACATGAACAATGAATCACATTTCAATATATCAGAGTATATAGAAAAAATCCCGGCAACCCCCGGGTTTCATATATATTTGCTAAGGGTTTTCACGTTCCCATATAGGGGATTACATAACTGCTTCCAAAATATTATTTACATCCCAAAAAGAATATACAGTAATTTCATTCCAAAATAGATAACCAAGAATCCAAATTATCATCCCTACAGGTTCCTGCAACTCCTGGTCGCTCACTTCTCCTTGGAGCCACTTGCCCTGTCTAAAGGTTAGTCAAAGGAAAGAATAAGATTCAAAAGAATCTCAATAGTAACAAATCACTCATACATAGCATGTAAGTAAATCATCACATAGCAGCACTAATATGAATTACACCCCACCCTCATCCCCTTTTACCATCGGGAAGGCTCACAGTCCTTACCCGAACTGTTGTTAGCGACTCAGGGACTATTGGTATGGCGGTGCATATACATAGCCTTGCAGCTCACAATTAGCCTTTCGGCTTCCATATTGCCTTACAGCTTACATATAGCCTTTCGGCTTCCACATTGCTCCATCCGCCATCACAAAACAATGACAAACACACATACAACATATTTACACATAGTGTAAGGGAAGAGTTACTACCTTGTTCTTTCCTGACGTTCTCCAGCACAGTTGGCTCACGAGTATAGCAAATGTCAAATTCTATAAACCAATGTGAAGAGCGGCGGATTAAAACTCTATTCCAATTTCTAACTTCCAAGCACCTAAAGTTAGTTATCACCTAAGTCCCTTAAGTGACTATAATAAACTCAACGAAAACCTAGAGGAATTGGGAAGTACTAGATTGGAAACCATTTTTAAAAATCACAAAAACCTGAAAATGGGGGTTGATTGTAGCCAAGAATCCTCTGGCTGCAGCCAAAATGCGCACAGAAGGTTTTTGGCTGCAGTCTGGCTGCGGCCAAAACGTGCACAGAAGGTTTTGCGCTGCAGCCAAGGAAACTTTAAAAAATCATAATTAATTCTAGAAAAATCAAAATGAGATGATCCCAAATCTAAATGAAAGATATTAAAGTCCTATTTATAGGAAAAATATGAACCATCACCAGAAATCACCACACAATTCCAGAATTACACGAAATTCCACACTGCTCAAGAATTAAGTCCAGTTTTGACATCAAAATTTGGGCAACCAGAACTCCCTGCTCAAAAAATGAAAGACACAAATTATATATCCATTTTGAATCTTGGAATGTGAAATTTAAGACTGGAAAGTTTTAGAATTTTTAGACACCATTTGCCCATTCAAAACGCCAATACAAACAAACTACCCAGCAAAGAGTTTCACTTGGCAGTTTTTCCCAATTTTCAACCAATGTGTCCAGTGGCTCCAAAATCAACATCCAAACCTATTCCCACACAATTTTTCACAAGGATCCCATTGGAATCCCTAAAACAACCCAATTCCCATTACACATACACATGTTTTGATTTGGGCACCATGAACACACAATGCAGAATTTTTCCAAACTTTCCAATCAATGATCCAAACCAATTTCATTTTTCAAAACATACAACAAGACACCTATTTCAATACCAATTTACCATGCAATACACAAGACCCTAATAGCACGAAAATTAGGGCTAAATCCAGAAATTTCAAGGTCCAACCAATGAGCTCAACATATATACCAAAAGATAGCTATTTCTTACCTCTTTCACTTTCCAAGTCTTGTTCTTTGATTCCACCACTTCCAATTTTTCCACAAGCTCTCAAACACCTTCTTTAAAAATCTAAAACCATAGAGAGGAAGCTCTCATTAAGGTGAACACCATTAATGAAGAGTGTTTGAACATACAAGACCATTTACAAGGCCAAACCCTACCTCTTTCTTTCTCTTTCCTCTTCTTGGTTGGGCAAAAATGGCAGCTGAAGTGAGAGAGAGAGGTGAGGAAATAAGATCAGATTTTTTGCCTCTCCTACACCTCTTGGCCGACTTAATTGAGGGGAGAGGGAAGAGAATTTTTTGTTGCCCTCATCTATGGCTCACAAGATGCCAAGTGTCAAGATCTTGAGTTACTCCTCAACTCTTTCCCTGCACAAGCAAACATGAGAGAATTCCCTCTATAACACTTAGACCATTGTCACACTTCTTAATCTCTTATGTTACTACTGAGTTCCTTCTTTGATTGCTAACTATTTGGTCAGTAACTTTCCTTTTTCCCATTTTGCCCTTAATTATGGTAAATTCTTACTGAATCACCACCAAACACCCTTTTATCATTACATTTCACCACAATATGCGCCTTCCCTCTATTTTAATTCAATTTATATGTTAATCCATAATTGAACTTAGATACAGGACTTGGGCACTGCTCATAACATATTCGAATCAGATTTCACATCGTATTCTCCAAAAGTGTTGGTTTAACCTTGATTACCTTCACTTTTGAAGTCATTAACCCTTAATCAAATTTTGGGATATTACACTATCCAGGTATCATTTTAGATACTTCCATAGTATTTCTTGTGATTATATTAGCCTATGGTGAAAATTTACTAAAATGCCCCTAGGACCCCAGCTCGGCCACACCCTACCCGGCCCCACTGTACTTTTTTTCCAAAATTTTGACATGGGCTATCCAAATATATTTTTGCCCAAGGAATCCATTTTCGGGTTCAGAATTACCAAATTCAATGTTGAATTATAAAATTGCCCTTGACAATCTTACTTTTAGGGTTTTAGGGGCGTTTTCGTAATTATGCTTTTTTGAGCTTTTCCGAAAAAGTGACCAACTGTAACCCCACCTAATTTTGCCTCCTGAACCCAATGGAATCATCAAATCATTGAAAATCCAACTCTTTCCCCCTAGAACAGAACTGACTAAAATATGGCTCAAGAAAAAGGAAAATTGCACTTTTGTGTTTTAACCTCCAAAGCTTATGCCTTTCCACTGCTAATCCATTATCAAGCCATTTAAATACATTTTAACCATGATTCAAAAAAAATTTGGGCAGCATAACCCTTTAGGATTAAAACTTTCCAAATTTACAAACTCAGTAAAAATCACCAAATCCAACCACACACTTCAATAATAACAACATACTAGTATGGATTTGAGATTTGTAAAGTTACCTCTTGAGTTTTTGAGCTTTCTCTCTCTAGGTGTCCTCCTCTCTCTCCCTCCTTGAGCTTAGGATGAGCTTTCTAAACCATTGATTCCATAGAGGAGAAGAGTTCAGAGAAGATATTATGTAATGTTACAAGAAAATTTTAAGAAATCAACACTTACTTTAAGCTTTCTCTTCTTCCTTCTCTCTAGAACTTGATATTTCTTAAGCTTTTCTCTCTCTTTGTATCTCCTTTCTTGAGCTTGAACCAAAATGACAAGAGAAAGATGAAGCCTTGCTTCATAAAATCCTATCTAATTTCCCTTAATTAATAAATGGCAGCAAAATTAGTTTATGACATCATTTGGTACTTGATCTTATCTCTTCCAAATTTGTGTCATATGGTCAAGTTGAGTGTGAATCATTGTCTTCCCTATTTGGTTAGCCCAAAACGTCCAAACTCAAGCCTCACAAACCAAATGGGCTTCATCCAACTTATCCAACTATATGCTCAAGTGTTGTACCATAGTGATAATTACCATGTACAATTTTAACACAATTAAGCATGTGCTCAACTTTAACAATTATAAACTAATTTTTTACCTTAGGATAATGACACTTGGCATACTTATGAGCCAAATAATTATTTTTTCCTCCTATTTCTTTATTTCACAATTTATACAATCACCATTACATCTTTCTTTTTCAATTTTGCAACAATTAGCAATTTTGGCAGATTTTCTGACCAAACTTTGAAAAATCATAACTAAATTTATTGACATCATTTTGGAGTGATTTTAAAGGCTATATAACCCTTATTGAGTCTAGTTTCAAGAAAAAATATAGTATTTTGCTAGCTAGAAGCATATCATTTCTAGATTTTCAATCTTTGAATGCTGTTCCAGAAAATAGTCAATTTTACTGGGCAAACTTCAAAAATTCATAACTCTTTGTACATAGCTTCAATTGATTCATATAACCTATTAAATTAAATCTTAGGATGTCTACTTTCACCCTGTAAAATTTCATTATTTTTTCTCATCATTTGGTCTTTCAAAATCACATGACAAACTCACTGCCTCACAAGCGATTTCACTAAAAATACTGTTCACCTTTTAATATTTAATTCCTTTGGCCTTAAATATTCATCATTTTATTGAATATATAAAATAATCACAATATATTCTTGGTGAATAAAATTTGAGGTGTTACAAGGAACCAATTGCTTTAAAGAGGAAAGTGTTAGAGCAAGCGTTTCACCCAAAAGGGGGGGTGAATTAGGTGATACTAAAATTTCGTTGCAAATATAAACCTTGACGGTGAATACAAAGCAGTAAAGAGTAAGGAGAAATATCACCGAAGTGTACACCGGGAGTTATACTGGTTCGGCCACAACCACTTTGACCTACGTCCAGTCCTTAGAGCTTCTCTGGGAGTTTCACTATAACTTCCAAGATTCAGTGGGTTCTTGGCACCTCAATACAAGCAAGTTTCTTCGTCTGGACACTCGCTCCCCCTTACAAGTTGTAATCCAATCCCAACTCAAGGTTCCACAACCTTAAGTTACCTCAATAACAAATATTGAGTTTGAATGAAATATCTCTCTCACAGAGTGAATAAGAATCACTGAAGTACAGAATTACAAGTATGTGTAAAACAGAGTAGTGAACTTGATAATACGTTCGTGTGTGTGTTCTTGTTGTAATCTCTGTTTGGATGTTATATAGATGTGTTGGTAGCGACCGTTGGAACATTTTCTTCTTGTCCGTTAGAGTGTGCGCAGCCACTGTTGACTTTTCCAGTATTTGAAAAATATCCATTTGCGGTAGGTGGGGGTAGGTAGCGTTTGAACGTTGCATTTGACTTTCCTTATTTGGTAAGATCTCTTCATTGTTTATCTGTGGATATGCTAAGAATACTAATACAATGAAAGGTTAATCATATAGGAAACAAATCAAAGAATGTTGGAATGATTTCTCAAATTCTGAACTTGCATACTCGAGTATTCATTAAGTTTACTCGAGTATCATCGTGATAGTAATGATAGCAAGTTTCATAACTCGGGTAGTGCATGAAGTAAACAAATTTACAAACCTTTGGAAATACCTGTTTACTCGGGTATGGCATACTTTTCTTCATAGGTTACTCGAGTAGCAACTCAAGTAAACTCTCAAATAAACTTTAGATTACTCGATGCTTCACTCCAGTAATGTTGGCAGGATTTCAAGGCCGAGAGCACTTCAAGTTTGATTACCTTGTTACTCGAGTACTTACTCGAGTAAACATAAATTTTCTGCATAGCTTATTCGGGTAGCGACTTGAAGTTCTCTTCTAAATAACTCTGCATACTTGAGAAGTGCCTCGAGTGAAGTGTGATAAAAACATTTCATGTTTATTCGAGTATTACCTTCAAGTTTTGCTTACCACAGTGAGTTACTCGAGTAGCTCCTCGAGTAATATTGGCAGGATAGAAAATGCCGAGAGCAATATATTTCTTGAAGCAGGGGACTCGAGTACATACTCGAGTATCGTTGGCAGGCCGAGAGTAACTGGTGTTAGATATGATTAGTTTTGATGATGTCAAATATAGATGTGAAATGATAAGAGCAAAAAGTTTATATAATGTATTTCTTTGACTAACTACTATATTTAATGTTACATATTTTGTAGATTAGTCAAGCAAAGAATGAAGAAGATTGAATTAATGAAAATGATCAAGAGGAAGAAGAAGAAAGAAATTGAAGATAGTCAAGGAGATGTTTACTCAGATTATGAAGAATGATTATCAAAAGGAAAATCAAAAAAAGAAAGATATTGAAGAATGAAGAACTTGGAAGATCTATCAAGAATATCAAGATTCAAGTTGTTAGAAGTGATACTGGAGGTTCCTATGATGATTCCGGAGGTTTCTATGATCAAATGATGGTTGGAATAGGTTAATACGAAGCTAAGATGACTTATATGTGAGTTATGGCACTTCTAGGGGAGTTATGCTCGAGCACGAGGTGTTTCACTCGAGCACAGGAAGAACTCACTCGAGCATGGAGGAATTCACTCGAGCACGGGATGAACACTCTGTTCTACTCTGTTTTACATTCAGCCTGAGCGAGGTCTGGTATTTTGGTCATATCTCTTAAACCACACATCGGATTGACCCGAAACTGGTGGCATATGAATGAAGACTCCCAACACGTAAAACGTGCACCAAGATCAAATTGAAAGAAGCTCAAATGAAGGAGATATGATCTGTGGAAGAAGACAGTGAAATCACCGTCACTTTTCAACACAGGTTCGGTATTTTGCATGTAACTTACAAACTACACATCGGATTGAGACGAGACCAGTGCCAAATGAAAGTAGACTCAAAGAGATTTCCATGTATAGGTAATTTGCCTAATTTGAACGTATATTCTAGGAGCTATGCCTTTTGGAAGTTGACGCTTGTGCAGTCTAGCGAAATATACACTCTTTTGATCATAACTTGCAGAATATAAGGAGTTTGAAGCTGATTCTTGTTGCATTGGAATGCATATGGAAAGAGCATTCTTATGATACATCATTTGAATCAAATAAACAAATTTTTTCTAAAGTGGCCCCACATCACCCGTGAGTGTAAAAACTATCTCTCTGAAAAAGTTGTGCGAGTAATGTCTAGAAGCAACTGAAACGTGAAGAAATTTGCAACACTCGAGCACTAGGATCCATGCTCGAGCATTAGACCATTTTTCACTTGAGCACATGCAAGTTTTGACAAGAAAGTGTTAACCTGAGAAGAAGCTTGTACGCGAAAGCAAGAAACGCACTCGAGCATGACTGGTTGTGCTCGAGTGATGTCGAGAATTCACTCGAGCAGATGCGAGTGAAGTGCAGCGAGTGCTTGCCCGAGAGAAAGTCAGAACGTGAAAATATGAACTGCACTCGAGTGAGCCATATTGCACTCGAGTGAGGTCCTGACAGAAACGAAACAGACTCTCACGGTCATCAATCCAAACGTGGTTAAATGTTATACAATCATTATGTTTTCACTTGTTATTGTTCCTAAACATTAACTAACATATATTTCAAGTGTAAAACAGGAGATTAAACATTTGGATTGCATCTTCAAGAATGGAGGTCACGTATGGCAAATATCTTCAACGTGATGAGTCACAGAAGCTAGAAATTCATCTTTTGACCAATGATCCAACATACCCATGACTAATACTTCCTCATATTAGTGATTAAGCATTTTGCAGTGTGAAACAGGAAATTTAACGGTGAGCTTACAAATTCAAATAAAAAATTCAAGTGTGGTGGGCGGCATCATTACACACCGAGCATCAGCTACCTACCACGACAAAAGTTTGACCCACCATAAGAGATTGTTTGGAAACTCAAACAAATTCAAAACGCTCCACAACGTGATGTACAACTCAAAATGAATCTTCCTGCTGTTCAACGATACGCTCCACTTTGCAACGGAAATCTCATAGTGGCTCGTTATTCAAATGTACACAACGGTCAAATGAAGCAATGAGACTCCAACGAACGATTGCTTACAACGGTCATGATCTTCATCAACTATAAATAAGAGAGCACTCAAAGTTGATGGTAGACAGAGAAAACAGAGCAACGACACCAACATGCGAATAACATAAATCCTCTGCTTCTACCCAAACACGCTCTGTTTTCCAGTTTCTATATTACTCATCATTGAGAGAGTGATTATTTGTATTGTACTTCAGTGAGTGTTATACCCACTCTGTGAGAGAGTCTATAAACACCTTCAAATATATTTCTGAGTTGATCTCAAGGTAGAGGGACCTTGAGAGGGTTGATTTTCTTACGGAGAAGCTGTAGAGAGAATTGCCAGTAAGACATTCTGCTCGTAAGACTTACAAGGTGCAAGCAGTAGAGAACGTTACTGCTCATAAGACTTACAGGGGGTGTAAGCAGGAGAGAACGTTGCTGCTCGTAAGACTTGCATGAGTAAGCAGGAGAGGAAGATCTTCGGGATTGCTTTGCATGTAAGACTTGCCGTAAGGGGGAGTATCTTGGTGAGAGATTTGTAAAAGGTCTCACAAGCACCCGGGTAAACTTGTGACATTGTAAAGGCTTTTCTTGTGCCCGGATTAAACAAGAAGATAGTGGATTTGAAAATCTCAGGAGGAGCCTGGGGACTGGACGTAGGCCATCACATATTGGACCGAACCAGGATAAATCACAGTTTGCATATTCTCTTCCCTAAACTCTTATATTTCCAGCATATATTATTTAATCTAACTGTTGATTTATAAACTTTCATACTTACCGCTTTCGTTAAGATATGAAAAGATTTCTAAAGTTCTTAAGTTTTTATTATACACCCAATTCACCCCCTCTTGGGTGATAGCCGGTTCTAACAACTGGAAGTCTTTTACATGGTTACTCGAGTAACATTGGCAGGCCGAGAGCAACTCCAAGTGATTTACCTAGTTACTCGAGTAACTACTCGAGTAACGTTGGCAGGCCGAGATCAACTAGAAGTCATTTACCTTATTACTCGAGTGCTTACTCGAGTAACGTTGGCAGGTTACTTGAAGGTTGACTCTGATTACTTCAAGTTTCTGTCTCATTACTTGAGTACTTACTCGAGTAACCCTTTAGAAAACTTGCCAGTGATGAAGTTTCTCAGCTTTTTCTCTTGGCCTTTCTTCATTACTCCAATGCTTACTTCAAGTGATGATTTGCCCTGTTATTACTTTGTTCAAACTTATTTGTTTATCAAATCTTTTTCATACCATCCTTTGTTATCATCAAAACATAAGAGATCTAATAGAAAGCTCCTTTGGCTGGGAAGTTTGACACTTATTTTGCACCTAAGACAACTCCTTGTGCCCAACCAAGCATAAAGAGTGTATGGGTAAGTAAAGAAGCACAATATAATGTAAAAATGGCTTTTGATCGTTGGGCTTATATGAATTGTGTTCCATTTACTACAATGACTTGTCCCTTATTTCAGAAAGCTGTTGATGTTGCTACTGCAATTGGGCCTGGGTTTAAGTCCCTAGTTTTCATGAGTATAGAGTTAGAATTTTAAGAGATTGCAAAAAAGAACTTCAACTACTGATTGATAGCCATCAGGCTAAATGGAAAGAAAATGGTTGCACCCTCATGACTGATGGTTGGACAGATGTTAGACAGAGACATTTGATTAATTTCTTAGTTTATTCATTACATGGCATGGTATTTGTGAAATCAGTTGATGCCTCGAATTTAATTAAAGATGCCAACAATTTATTCTCATTATTCACAGAAGTTATTGAGTGGGTTGGTCTTAAAAATGTAGTTCATGTGTGACTGACAATGATGCTAATTATGTAGCATGTAGATTGATTAAAAAAAATATAAAAACATATATTGGTCACCTTGTACAACTCACTGTTTGAATCTTATTTCGAAAGACATTACAACCATGCCTTATATGTCAAAACTTACAAAGAATGCATCTAAAATCACTGTATTTGCATATAATCATATGGTCTTCTTGCCATGGTTAATGAATAGACCAAGTTGGAAGGAAATTGTACGTCTTGGTACAATGAGATTTGCCACCACATTCATCACCCTTTATAGCATATATTCCCACAAACGTGATTTACAAGATTTGAATGTTAATCAGCATTTTATGTAGTACAAATTAGCAAGCACTAAACCTAGGAAAACTTTTATTGCAATCTTTCTAAGTAATCATTTTTGGGATGATTGCTTTGAAGTTGTGAGACCTGTGTCTCCATTGATAAGGTTGTTGAGGATTGTGGATTCTATTAGAAACCTTCAATGCCTTATGTCTATGAAGGCATGCAGAGAGCTAAAAATGTAATCAAGGACATGTTTCAAAGGAAGAAGGAACTATACAAGCTTTGCACAAATATTATTCAAAGTCGCTGGGATAAGCATTTGAAAAATGAACTACATGCAGTAGCATATCTCTTGAATCCTACATTCTTGTATAGTCCTGACTTTGTTCTAAAGCATAGATTGATGGATGTTGTGATCAATTTGTTTGAGGCACTCTCACCTGACAATGATGATCATTTTGTAGTCCCTCGTAAGTATATTAAGTTTTATATTTGAAAGCACATATTATGATTAGTATTTAATATTTATTAATACATACTAAATGTCTTTTTTTTTTTTTTGAATATGAGTTGTGGTTGTACTATGGGGTTCAGTACTAGAATTGCAACAAATTGCTATATGTGTTTTTAGTCAAACTCTTCTTCTTCTGGCTGTGAAAGAAATTAGAGTTTATTTGAACATATCCATACTAAAAGAAGAAATAGATTAGAGTACCAAAGGCTTAATAATTTGGTTTTCACAAACTACAATTTGAAGTTAAAGTTTAGGTAATCTAAAATGTCATGACTCTTGAATGGTAGTTATATAGTTTTATTAAATATTGATCTTCTATCGTGTTGGCATTATAGAAATCAATTGAAGATGAAGAAAGATAATTATGATCTCATTGATTATGAATCAATTGATAGAATAGACTTTTGGATGCTTAAAAAAGATCCAACTCCTGAATTTGATAATGTAGAAGTGACAAATCTTCAATTTGAACAAATGGTGAAAGATTATGGAGGTTTCTAACAATCTTTTCTATTATCTAAGATTATATTCTTATTTCTTACACAAAAGAATATAGCCATATTTTTAGCATAACTATTACTAATTTTATTCATATATATAGGTGATGAAGATATTGTTGGGGCTCCATTTTTAAATGTTGACTCTGTTGCTCCTAGTACCTTAACTTTACCTCCTATAGCTCCACCTAAAGAGTTGAATGATGTAGTTGATGCTTATTTTAATGATGATAATTATTAGTTTACTAGTTTAGTGATTAAAGGTGGGAATATTTTGGTATCATAAATATGTTTTGATATTTTGTTATGATGAATGTTTTGGGATTATAAGTTATAGCAGGTGTCATTAGGTGGTATATATATGATACAGTCATGTCATTTTGTCATGGAAATTGTAAAAAACATTTGCTGACTATATGATTATTTTGTTATTTTCAATATTTTGTCAGCATTTTGAATTTGGATATATAGTATTCATAATTTGGATTTTGGGATGAGAAATGACATTATTTTTAATTTTTTTACCCCTCATCGGTTTGGGCCCAGGTTGACTCCGATCTGACCCACTGACCCTTGACCCAATACCCCAACCGATTCAGAGACTGATCCGGGTTTAATTACCTAAGTCCAAAGAGCTTTTGCCAAACTACAAAAGGAAGAAGAGCACGAAATGTAGACTCCCCATTCGACTTAATCAGCAAATAACCATATCCGGATAATGAAACCATTGATCATAAAACAAAGGAAGTAATGGAATTCACAGGTGCTCTTGAAGCATCACTTGATACCTATATGTCTAGTTTTTTGAGGATGCCAGATTCATTGCAATGAGCATAAGATCTCGATCAATCATGGCTGTTAAATTCTTAGATTTGTCTATCACCTCTAGGGCTTTCCTTCTCAGCTTCATCCATCTCAGCTTTTGGACACATCTTAAAATAATTCTTGAATTAACAATTTCAATACTCTTTCGTATCCTTTTTATAAGGAACAACTACTAAAATTACATGGTTCCAAATGTTAGTTAAAAATAATAAATGTGTAACTTATGTACTTTTCTTTCCAATTATACTATACCCTTATTTAGAAAAAGTGTACATGAGAGATAATGAGTAGTAATTTATTACAACGAGATAATAAGTGATATATATTTAATAATAGTAAAAATGAAAAGATAAGTTTAAATTTTTTAGACAAATAGGAGTTATTCCTTATATTAATAACCACTCCTATGCACTGTTTAGAGAACCGGACTGGACCGGGCGATTTCGTTGGCTGGTCATTGAAGCGGGACGGATGCATGTGTTGAACCGTTTTTCTAAGGGAGCCGTATTGGACTGTCGTTTAGCCGGTTTTGAGCTGTCAATTGTTATTGAGCCGGAAACCAGACCAGTTTTTCAAAAACCGTCAGGTCCAATAAAAAAGCAGAAATTTTTTTTTTCTGCAATTTTTTTTATATTTGATGCTGAAAAAAAAAATAAAAAAATAGCATATAAATTTTAGACATGTTATTTTATTTTATTTTATTTATATTATATGTTACTATATTTTTTGCCAAGTATATTATATGTTACTAACTTTAATAATTTGGTTTGTTGCAAACTATTTTATAAAAATTCTTTTGAATAAAAAGGCAATGAGGTTTATCCTCAAGCTAATGATGAAATTAGAAGCACTGAGATTGAATTGAAGATCTTAATTTTAGGTCATTTCCTCAAGATGTTGATGACATTTACCACTCTAGTCGTATTTATAAGTTCATTTTAACTAAATTTCACATACCAAAGAGAGGTAGTTAACTCAATGATTATGGAGTAAATTTATGACTATGCCCTCATTTATGAATGGGTACTTTTCAACTCTTTCTTCTCTATTTGTCTTTAAATTATTTCTTCATTTGTACAATAAATAGGGGTAAAATTATCACAATCTCATTTATTACACTGAAACTAGATTGATAACTAGGACCAATTTTTTTTTTTGTAAGAAAAAAATTATAAATAGAACCAGAGTGGTATGGTCTAAATATCTTTCAAGAAACTCATGCTTAGATCAATCAAGAGCCACCAATATTTGACAAGTCATGAAATCATTATTGTTAATACATTTTGTTAGGTTGATGATTGATTTAATGGTCTTCCTTAAATGGTATTTTGTGACTTTATTAACTTCATATGAAATTGGACTGAAGATTAATTGTAATATATAATATATATTATTTTTAAATTTAATTATTACGTCACCGGTCCAACCGAACGGCTCGACCGTTCCAACCTGTTGAACCATGATCCGTTGACCTTTCCGGCTCGATTTCCGGTCCGGCTTTTAAAACATTGCTCCTATGAAAGAGAGTATTATTTATAAAAAGTACCAAATGGAGTAATTATTACTCCCTCCGATCCTTAATATAAGACATATTTATCTAATTTAATTAGATTAAAGGAGTTAGTTGAGTTAGTTAATATCGCATGTATTTTCTAAAATGTCCTAGTCATCTTCCTCAATTTCTTTATTCTCTCTTTTCTTTAATTACTGTTTGAGGGAACATAAATATGGGTAAATTAGGATACTATTGACAAATATGAAAATTTTGTCTTATATTTAGAATCAATATCAACTCTTTAAATATATCTTATATTAAGAACAAGAAGAGTATCATATTTTGGGACAAAATAATTATTAACACTGCCTCCTTTCTTTAATATAAAATCATGTCAATAGTGTAAGAGTAAATACAGTACCAACAAAATCATATAACTAGGACAGAAAGTAGTATTTAGCAAGGTTCATGAACCCGGACCAGGTACTGACCAGTTGGGGTATTGGGTTAAGGGTCAGTGAGTCACATCGGGGCTAAACCGGAGTTAAACCGGGACCAAACTGATGAGAAATTGAAAATTTTAGGCTTATTAATATGAAATTCTAAAAAAAAATTAATTTTTTTTAAAAAATAAGAACCTGGACCTAACCGACAACCAGATCGGTTTTCAGGCCGGACCGGCCAGTCCGGTCCGAATTTCATGAACCCTGGTATTTAGAAGTGGTAGAGGGTCAAAATCTCTTACGGTACGCTGTTCAGCCGAATGTTATATCTTTTTTTTTTTTTTTTTATCAAAAGAGCCGAATGTTATATCTAGTGCTTCAATTGTTGTCTGTTGAATGAGGGGGTCATTATGAAGAAAGGGGGCGTAGCCTATACGAGAGGAAAAGAAAGCGGAGGACAGGAGACGAAGGCTGGGCTCAGGGACCAATTAAGATGTTTAACCTTAAAAACAAATAGTCGAATACTTAACAAAAGTGGTTAAAAGAGCCAATAAGGATGTTTAGCTTTCAAATCGTCAAAATGCATAATCAATCCTAATAAAAATCATATCATAATTAATGTGAATTTAAATCCTCAAAATATTTTAGTAAAAAAAAGGAAAATATTGAAATCTTAGGATCATGCCAAATAAAAACAACATAACATGAGCTTGCGGAGTATAAAAGAGCCTTCAAGAACAATAACCTAAAAAATATTAATATAAAGGGATTAGATTCCACATCTCAATAAATACTAAAAATTACGCAATACGCAACCTCTCTTATATCACAGTTTATCCTTATTCAGCTGACTGGAGTCATAGGCTAATATGTAATCTAACAGAAAATCATCCATTTAACTGGATTGTCCCAAGCTCATCAATTCCTGAGATGTACCGGGCCAAAAATGTAAAGCTCAAATCTGGACTATGGCTCCCCTATTTAAAAGAACAAAACTCAGGAAGAGACATATGTCCCACAACTCTAATGCAATAAAGGCCAAAAGAAAACATAGAAGAAGGGGCTATGACAAGTATTATTCACTTGCCGTACCATCTACTATGTACCTAGTGATGACTTACCACGTGATAAAAGAATTCACCATACAAACTCCTCATCTTTACTTCAACCCATCACATCACTACTACAAAATATTGCTTTTACGATTCTAAAGGACGTACCTTTTTAAAAAAGGGACGTAAAAAATAAAGACGGTGACATTTTTGTAATTCTGAGTGAGATTTGAATAATTTTAGAAGTCCCCAATTCAAAAAGGGACGTCTAAAGTCACTTTAGAGGTCCCCAATTTAATTGGGGACGTCTAAAGTATCCCCAAAGTCACTTTAGATGTCCCCAATTTAATTGGGGACGTCTAAAATTAATTTTTTTTTAAATCAGGAATGCCTATTGGTCACTTTAGACATCCCCAATTTAATTGGGGACATCTAAAGTAAAACTTTTTTTTTTAATCAGGGACGCCTTTTAACGTCCCTAATATAGGCGTCCCTTAAATATCAGGGACGCCACTTTTGGCGTCCCTGATGTTATCAGGGACGCCTAAAGTGGCGTCCCTGATATTATATGAGGGACGCCACTTTAGGCGTCCCTAATATGAGGGATGCCTAAAGTGGCGTCCCTCATATAATATCAGGGACGCCTGATTATTAAAAAAAAAAAAAATAACTTTAGACGTCCCCAATTAAATTGGGAACGTCTAAAGTGTGACTTTAGACGTCCCTTTTTGAATTGGGGATGTCTAAAGTAAAAAAAAAAAAAAAAAATTAACTAAACAACTTTAGACGTCCATAAATTAAATTGGGGACGTTAAAAACAATTCAAATCTGTACTGACACTCTGACAGTCTTTATTTGTCAGTTTTATAGATCCACACTCTTCTTTCTCATCAACGCAACCACTACCACCACACATTTAACTTTTACTTCTTCTTCTTTATATGCTGTTGTTTCTTCTTTTCTCTCTCTTTATTTTCACCAGATCTGTAATGTTTACCACCACGCATTTAACTCTTGTTTCTTCTTCTTTATATACTATTTTTAAACTTTCTTCTTCTTTGCTCTCTCTCTTTTTCACCAGATCTATTATGTTTCTTACTATTTTATCTTCTTTCTCTTTTTTTTCTTTGGATTTCCCTTCTATTTTATCTTCTAACTCGTGTTGTTATGGTTTGTAGATCGAGACTCCAAAACATGCTTCATGGCCACGTTCCCACTGAGAAAATGAGGTACATCTCTCTCTGTTGCTCTTCTCTATTCATTATTACGAGAAAATGAATTTTAATAATAGAAGGAGATAAGTTTTTCGCAACTGATTAATCTTATTGTTATCATCTTCTATTTATGAGATTTCAGCTCTAGAGTTATTATTGTGTAGATTTTGGATTTGGATTTCAGATACTATATCTGTAATTTTATTGACGATGATATGTAATTTCTGATTTTAAATACTGTTTAGTCCAGATCTGTAATATAAATGAATTTTTTTTTAAAAAAACACTTTAGACGTCCCCACTTTACGTCTAAAGTCCAGATTTTAGACGTCCTTTTTTATCTACGGACGTTATTGCCATTTTTTACTACGTCGCTCACATAGACGTCCCCTTATTTTCAGACGTTAAAAGGCCTAAAAAAGGGACGTTAAAAATATTTTTTGTAGTAGTGCATATACAAGTGTCATGACAGTTTTATCCAATCACTAATAAATATAATATCACTAAAATTCAAAGTACAATAAATCATGTGCTTCATTTATATTAAATATCATTACATATATAAACATTCTTGAAAAGAAATAATCCAACAATATAATAATAATAATTAATACATTAAATGTATAAATAAAATAAGTTATAAAAGAAATTTAATTATAGCATCACTTGCGAATTCAGGATATATACATATAATTCAATCCTTATAATTTTAAAATAAAATATAGTCATCCACAATTCATTCATACACAATTTATAAGCATATTATAGAATTTTCAGAATTA
Organism: Inga leiocalycina; assembly: GCA_963242795.1. Lineage (NCBI taxonomy): Eukaryota > Viridiplantae > Streptophyta > Magnoliopsida > Fabales > Fabaceae > Inga > Inga leiocalycina. The sequence goes on from OY725320.1 coordinate 73,766,090, forward strand.
CTTGTTACTCCCTAACTCAAAAATAATCACATAAAATTATTTTAAAACTTTCAACGAGAGTTTGTAAAATCACACACATAAGTCTCTGTTAATACACTAATTAAATCTATTCCCAAATTACTCAAATACTGCCTTAACTTAAAGATACTATAGGTTTTAAAAGTTACCCTCTAAAACCCCCTATTGTTATATAGGCACACACTACAAAATGGTGAAGGCAAGGACGTATGAAGAGTTTGGTGTGTGTGTGTATATATATATAATGAGGAAAAGAAGGGTTTGGCTGTATTGAATGGATTACGCACTATTTTATCTTACAGAAAACACCTCCCAAAACCTGACACTACATAAGGAATGAATTGAAGAAAAAGAAGGCAAAAGGTGAAGACTTGACATTGCATACGGCAAACCCACGAGATAAACAAACAAAATAAAATAAAGGGTTAAAATGGTACAAATACTCATAAACTTATACTGAAAGTGTATCCAATATCATATATTTTTTAAAGATGTAAAAATATCTACGAACGTTCAAAAGTGGAGAAAAATATCAACACCGTTGAATATAACCTAACAATATTATATTTTTGTAGTGGGGTCCACACTCATTTTATATATGCATATATAACAATGTTAGAACATATTTAACAATGTTGATATTTTTACTCTTATTTTAAATATTCATGAGTATCTTTGCATTTCTGAAAAATATATACCGTGCTTGACGCATTTTTTATAAAAGCAAGTCATGAAGTGAGGTAATAAATGTATACAGACACTCAGTAAAATAAACACAGCAAGAGAATGTCTCTTATAAGCGTATGATGTAGAGGCGTGCCATGAAAAATGATGAATTTATATACCCACACAAAGGTATGAAGAAGAGATCCCATGAAAGAGTGAATAAACTATTTAGAAAAGATACCCTCGCCCTCACACCAGAAAGGACGGCGGGATGTCAGAAAGATTAATTTAAGGGAAAATCACTCCTAAATCCCAAACAAATAAAATATTATCATAAAGGTCCTTAGATGTTATAAAACACACTAAATAAGTTGTGAATATATGTTTTTAGATTGTGATTAGAGACCTTTCTGATAATATGTTATTTGTTTGGGATCTAAGAGTGATTTTCCCTTAATTATCAACCCACATATTATGCTTTGAGCAATTTGGTGGAGGAACAGCGAGCTGCTGGTTTGGTGCAGCAAACGAAAAGAAAAGGCAAGACAAAAAAAGATACACACAAGACAAAATGTAAAGCCAAGGAAAGAAGAAGGATGGAAAGTGAAAATTTTGACATGACTGAAAGGAAGAGAACGCTGAAAAAAAAAAGGAGGAGAGGAAAAGAGAGGTAGTAAGCTCTGTGTGTGGCAAGTGGCGGCAAAGAAGTGAAGCGTTTAACGGCAATTTTGTTTAGAAATTTTCATCCAGGATACTTTTATCTTAAAAGTTTCTTGAAAGGCAATTTTATACCGGAAGTTTTAAAATGGGAGCAACTTTTTTCTAGCTATTATCTTAGTTAATTTTGACCATTAGTTAACTAAATATGCTGAGCTGGTAGTCTATATGTCATCTATATTATTTTTGTTAAAATGTAAATTTACCTCAAAAGTTTTAAACCTAACTTTTAAAAAATATGAAGTAGATGACATATAAATTTACGGGATAAATTTATATCCTAACAAAAATGATGTAGATGATATGTTAACTTTTAGCTCAGTATATTTGATCAACTACCGGTTAAAATTAATTGAAATAACGGTTAGGACAAAATCGCTTATGTGTTTAAAACTTTCAGGACAAAATTGTCACCCGAATAACTTTGGAGACAAAATTGTCCCTTAACTCGTAAATAAATAATAGCAGCAATATCCAGACTGCTAGTAGTAAAATCTTGATGATTAAATCTCACCGATCACGGAATCACATAAATATCCTTTGTAATATGAGGAGATGCTTAAAGAATCTTGATCTTGATGCATCATCAAATAATATTAATATGTCCCATTCATCGTGCAGCGCATGGGGGTTTTCTAACAAAGTTTTTTTTTTAAGCCACATTACCTTTGTCATCAATATTCAATAGTCAGTAGCATTTGTTGACCATCAAATGGACAATAATTAATTATGGTAGCTAATGTGGCTAATGGAATTGTTGGTGACGTCCTTCACACGTGCTTTTTTATTGCAGTTCCTTGGCTCCCATATTGCGCCATGTTGGGCTGCCTTTATTTAACCTTTATGTCTTTATGGCGGGCAGTAAAACTTTCTTTGTAGATCGGTATTTGTATCAGAGACTTTGAGTGATAGTTATTATATTTTTCTTTATGTTTATGTAATGTACACATTTCAGTTTTGAAGCTTGTGTGGTTGCCATGAATAATTTTGTGGTTTTAGTTGGTTTTAGTAAGCACTCCGAGTAATGTTTTTTTTTTTTAAGTACAAAAAATTGGATACATTATCTCACAAAAGAGACCTCCAACAAAACAAATCCTAATCTCTTTCATCAACCACCTCCCCCTCTAAAGTATAATGTTTTTTTGTTATGTAGTAGTAGGGTTGCTTTTGTTTCTCTGTTTTTTTTTTTCAAATACTTTGTTGTCAAAATATATTTTTCCGTGAAGATTTACTCCCTACGCAACGAGCAGTAGAGGTGGTAATATGGTTCAGCCCGGTGGGTTCGGGCCAACCCGTCATGGGTTGGGACCATATGGGTTCGGTCCCAAAAGGACCGCATCAATATGGGTTGGCATTTAGCCAACCCAACCCATAACCGCTGGGTTGGCGGGTTGGGCGGGCCAACCCATATTTTTTTTTTCAATTTTTTTAACAATATACTAAGATTGTTTTTTTATATACAATAAGATTGTTTTCTCTACACACTTAAATATAACAAAATTAAAATACATTATAAATTAAATATTTATCACAGGTCCATACACAACAAAATAAATATAAATCCACAAGTCATCAGTATAACTTAACAATAATCAATAATTAGTTAATATTAAAGGTGTTTCAATTTGAAGCACGTTGAGGAGAGTTGGGATTGAGGAGAAATGGGCTGGATTTTGGACTTTGAAGTTACGGTTTTGGAGACTTGGACTGTTGGCTAATGACTCTTCCTTTTCCCTCTTAGTTAAAAAAAACATGGGCCAACCTGCCAACCCGGTGGTCCAACCCGTGACGGGCTGGAACCATATGGGTTCGGGCTAAAAAGAACCGCATCAATATGGTCCCAGTTTTATAGAATCCAAACCGTCCATTTTGTCGGGTTGGGTGGGCTCGGCCCACAGTCCCAACCCATATTACCACCTCTAACGAGCAGGGGAGTTCATGTTAGTTATAAGATATATTTTCATAAACACACCCATATATTTTAAGTAATTATTTTACAAAGGTATTTCTTTTGTATTTTTCATATAATAAATATTTAAAACTCGATACTTCTTTCAAATTATTAATTTACCGTGTACTCTTTGAATATATAAACCCTAAACGACAACTAATTCTAAGTGCTGTTAAAACAAGGATGTTACAGTGAGAGGAGGGAGAAATGCCATGGGACTGAGGGGGAGGAGTGGTTTGGTGAGGGTAAAATGTTAATTCCACTTAATGTAGAACCTAATTAATTGAGGAGTTGATCTTTATCTTTAATGTAAGAATCATTTCTCATATTTATTAATATTTTCCTAATTTACTCTGCTCCCTCAACAATAAGCAAATAAGAAAGAGAATGAGAAAATTAAAGAAGATGATTAGATCAGAGTGTTTTAGACAAAATATATGATATTAACTAATTTAATTAATGTTCTTAATCTAATCAAATTAGATAAATAAGTCTTATATTAAGGGTTAGAGGGAGTATTTTTTTTTTTGGACCTGAGGTTATTAGAGGGAGTAATTTGAAAGGATAAATTTGACGGCTAATATATTAAAACCATCAAATATATTTTTAAAGTTAACCTGTTTATTTGACACGATTTTTTTTTTCTTGGCCAATGACACGGTTGTTAGACATATAACCGTTTAATCATAAATATTTGTATAAATATTTTAAATTTTTTATCATAAATATTTGACGGTTATGAGATTTCACACTGTCAAACTTATTTGTATAATATTTGACCGTTTAATCAAATAGTCGTTAAGTTTTTGTTTTTTCTTATTTCCGCCTTATCATATTTGACCCTTTTCTCATTAACAATCAAGTATATATTAAGCATCGAATATGACAAATTCTGTCGTAGTGAACAAGATGAATGTACACCACTTCTATGCATAAAAAATATACGTCTCATTACTTTTGACTACACCATTTCTTAATTATTTACTCCCTCAGTCCTTATTATTAATGCCCTAATACCTAACAAATATTATTGGTCCTTTTTATAAGGCATTTATTAGATTTTGAGGAGCATTAAATATTTTTTACATATATATTCATATTTAATAAGGATAATAAAAGAGAATAATAATTAACGTGATATTAGAGTTTTACTAAAACAAAAGAGAGATATTAAAGTTTAGTATAATTAATAAAAATAATATTGAAAAACACTTAAATCTAAGATAAATTTTATGCATTTAATTATTTTTAATAATATGTAAGAATTAATAATCGGTGTCTTCCAATAAATGGAGCATATATAGTTACTTTTCATAAGAAAAGAGAGGTTTGAAAGAAGAGAAGCACTTATAATCGTTGAATTTTCAACTTGAATTATTTCCTTCATCTAACCAATGAAAGTCCTCATCATAATTCCTCCCTATCCCATTCAATATATAAATCATCACTTTTAAAAGAATACTCATTGGTCTATAATATAAGTCACTTTGAAAAATAATTAATGCTTATTTCCCAACTTTTTCTATGTAAGTAATGCTTAAATGTTTTATTTTTTGTATTTTTCTTTCTCATTTAATATGGGTGAAATTAGCAAGTGGGTGGCAATGCAAATGGATGAATGGAATTAATCAAAATTCCTAAACTGTTATATTTTTGGTATTTATACATAAAATAGATGGTGAATGTATATATGGAAATGAGGAAATTAACAAAGATTAGTTGAAGAAAACGCCCTTGATCAGCTACTTTCAATCAAGTTCTGCCTCTCTTGGTAAACCTCATCGTATGGATTGGATCATTATTGTGGGACAGCTAGGCGGTTGTTTTGAAAGGATCAGATGATATAGTGTATGATATTATATCCAAACGGTTGTTTCTCGCTTTTCTCTGTTTCCCTTCAAGGGACAGCTACATATCTATCCTAACTATCTTATCATGTAGTGTCATTATTAAACCCATTAAGAAGAACAAAAATGATGCAAGAGAGACAAGAAGGAGGGAACCAGTGTAGTTTTAAAACTGGTGATTTTTAAATAAAAAATTATTTTTTGAAAAAAATGTTAGTTAAGATATTATCTTTATTTTAGATTCTGTACCTATTAAAATAATTTTTTTCAAAAAAAATAAAAAATAAAAAAAAATTAAATCTATATCATTCAAATTCCATCAGACAATCCAGATTTTGGTGCGTATTCGAAACTCATTCTCCAAAAGGAGGGGGGAGGAGGGATAGAGAGAAAGAGAGACTAGAGGAGGGAGGACAGTTAGAAGAAGAGGCATAAATCAGACAATAAAATGAGGAGAGAAGTATAAGAAGAGGAACTCAATAATAAGAAATTCATTCATTAAAAGCTGATTACAATTGACAACTCTAACTTTATTTAGAAAGCTTACGAACTAACAAAATAACAATTCAAATTTGAATCTAAATCCAAAATCTAAATCATAGGATAAATCCTTAACCCTCATGAATAACAATCCTTATTAAACATCCTTGATTGATATTAACCTATTCTTCTTCCATGCTCCTTTTTTATGAAGCTTTATTAATATGCCTTAAAGATGACTAGCAAACATAAAACTTCGAGGGACTTGTAAAGAGAGGACCTACGTTAGTCTCTCTCTCTCTCTCTCTCTCTCTTCCTCCACACTTACACAATAAACTAAGAGCTCTGAATATAAAATCTTAGAATCATGGACCAACAAATTAAAATCCTAACGGAGCTAAGAGCTCATGCACGTAGACGGACGACGCTTGACTCCGGTAGCGGTTGGAACAAGAAGTTGGACACTTGGAACAAATAATTAATTGACAATTTTAACCTTGTTTTGGATTTGATCACGCAGTAGTTTAGAGTCTCTCCAACGCTTAATATCATGGATTAGCGCTGTTAAGTTTGTATGCGATGACCCTCCTTGTTCCACTGCTTCTTTTGCCTTCTTCCCCAGCTCCCTCACACGTCTTCTCATCCCTAGCACTTCATCCCCACCGTCCATCACCTTTCTCACTGCTCTCTCTATACGATCTCTTTTCACCAACTTCTCCAAACCGTCGAACACCAAATGGCGCCACTCCTCTGAGCCCACCTCCACCCCAATCCTGTGCACCTCCGTTATCAGCTTCTCATTGTAAAACTGATCCGCGTGCATCGGCCACGTCACCATCGGAACCCCTGCACTTATGCCCTCCACCACCGAGTTCCACCCACAGTGAGTCATGAACGCGCCCACCGCCTCGTGGCTGAGGATCAACAGCTGTGGGGCCCACCCCCTCAGCACCATGCCCTTGTTCTCCCGCTTCACCCTCTCTTCGAACCCTTTCGGCATCCATTTCTCCTTCTCTTCCTCTGTTTCGTTCTCCGTTTTGCCCTTCACTGACACCACCCATATGAAGTCGCACCCAGAGGATTCGAGCCCGCTCGCCATCTCATACAGCTGGCCGTCGGTAAAACGAGTGGCGCTTCCGAAGCAGACGTACACCACTGAGTTGGGTTTCTTCGAGTCAAGCCACTTCAAGCACTCATGTTCATTCACCACGTTCTCATGGCACCTCTCTGTTTTCTCCTCCGTCGTTCTGTGAATAAGAGCGGCCGGCCCAATATGCCAAACTCGGTGGCCACTGATTTTCCCGTAGTGTTCAACGTACTCTCCGTCAAGCTCCGCGAAGTTGTTCATGATGATTCCGTTGTTCTTAAACGAAGCTTCCATACGCATAGCCGTAGGCGTGTTGAATGCCTCTGGAGGTTTAGCAGTCATGGATATCCTGTGGGGTAGATCCGGGATCACATAAGGACCCGAATCCGGAATGTTGAAAGAATTCAAGGACAGCGTAGCGCATACGGTGAAGAGGCAGAAAGTGTTGAAAGCGATGGAGGGGATGCCGAGTCGGGTCGCCAAATCGGAGGTCCACGGGTATACAAAGTCGACGACGAGACAGTCCGGTGGGTTTTGGAGAATGAAGTCCTGGAAGCGTTGAGCGAGGATGGCAATGCCTTTGTAGACTGCCATGAAAGTTGGGCGATCGATGGCGGTGTCAAGGAGGTTCTCGATGCCCTCGGGGGTGCCAGCTTGTTTCGAAGGGAATTCGAAGACCTCGAGGGAGATTGGGTGGCCGGCGGCGACGTCCTTGTCGACGGCTTTACGGAGGCCGAGAGCATTGCCGGGGGTGGTGAAGAAGGTCACGTCGATACCACGTGCTGCGAATAAGCGAGCCAGTTCGAAGAGCGGGGTCATGTGGCTAGGTGTGATAAATGGAACGAAGTAAAGTTTGAGGGGAGCTTGAAGAAGAGAACCCATGCTGTATCAATACAATCAACGTAGGATATTATTGAAACTAGCACTCTTCAATGTCCAAGTGAGCGAGGACGATGATGCCGCTTATATCCAAGATTTCATCATACCATAGCCTTAAAAAAGACAATATTTTTTAAAAAAAGTATTTCTCACTTAAAATTTTTAGGGTTCACATAATTTTTAATCCCTTAAATTTGGATCCACATTCCCTGCTCATCAAAAAGATGAGCCGGAGTGTTCATCACCCTAATTTTGAGATTTTTTTATTTTATACTTTTTGAAAAAAATACTCCATACACTAAAAATTGATTAGCTTAAGATATTCGACGTTAAAAAAATATTTCACATATTGAGTGTTTCTAAGAAAATATTTCAGGTTGCTGGTGTTGTAGGAAGAAATATTTCTGAATGCAGAACTAGAAATTAATTCATTTGAGATATCGGGCAGCAAAAATATTTCAGAATACAGTATGCAATTTAATCCAAATAAATAAAAATATATAAAAAATTAAAAAAAAATGGCCTCCACCCAAATTTGGGGTGATGAGCATGCATTACTCATCTTTTTTATGAGCAGGGAATGCGGACCCTTAAATTTGTCCACATTTTAGTGTTAATCCCTTAATTTTCAAACTAAAAGTTTTAGTCATTCAATTTTCATTTTTTTAAAAAATATTAGTCCTTATTTATAAGTGGGTATAAATCAGATCATGTGACATATTATAATGTAGGGTTAAGATTCATTCAATATTAATCTTCCATATTTTTAGTACTCATCTTTAACACTTATAATAATCAGTTTTGAAATTTTTTTTAGATCTTAAATATCATCCAGACTTTAATAATCACCTTAACGTGCTGCTCACAAGAAAGAAACATGGAAAATGAGCACGTTTACTCGCAGTTGTGGACGGTATCCGAGCCCAAAGACCTTTTCGGAGTTATCCCGCAAGGTTGAAATTGCTGTTGAGATCCACAAAAGAAAGAAAACAAATTGCTCTCCAAATCAATCATTGGCGTTTTAACCTAATGACGTACATGCTTTATTATAAGTGGGCAATAATTGGCGTTTTAACCTAATGACATAAGCTTTGTTTGGAATAACATTTTTTTGAAAAATAAGTGCTCATTACATAAGTCAAGATAAAATTCCTCTTACATACTTACCTCGTATACTGTAAATCATGATTTATAAGCATTTATAAGTCAAAAATAAACTATCCCAAACGAACATATACATGCTTTATTATAAGTGGGAGATCATGAGTTCAATTCTGCTTGTAACCACATGTTATTAGAGTCTGTTTCTTTAACTCAAAAAAATGCTCTTGAAAAAAAAATTACTTTCAGCATATTGAATACACCTTAAAAAATATTTAGGATGCAAGATGAATTATAAAATATTTTAAAATATTGAACGTATCTGAAAAAATGATTTAGAATGCTAAACTGATAGATATACCTAACCCATATAATATTATATATATATATATATATATTTATGTATATAGATAAATTTTTAGTTGAGGTGTTAAGTAGCATCATCTAATAAAAGAAAAAAAAATACAAATTTAAATATAAGGAAACACAGTTTTTAACGGACTTGTTGAAAGAGATGAAATAATATGTGTCAAATAAAAACAAATATTTTATATATAATTATAAACAAAGGACCCGTGGAGAGCAAGGGCATCGTTCAAAAATATTATATCATATTCTTATGACTCGCCAATAAAAAAAAATTTCTTATGACTCATGGGGAGTGGGAACCATAGATAATAGCAGATAAGCATCGACCTCAGTGATGGGGGCCAATTGTAATTTTCTCTAAAAGTCATAAGGAAAGAAAAAGCAAGAGTGTTGAAATCGTTTTTTTATTATTTTCTTAAAAAAGTTGTCGGCGTTCTTTAGGTAAACAACCGCGGATCCACATCCCCTGCTCTAAAAAAAGACGAGCAAGTGAAGGCTCATCCCTCCAATTGTTGGGTTTTTTGTTTTATTTTTTTAAAAAAATATTCCATACATTAAAAATTAATTAATTTAAGATATTGGGTGTTTAAAAATATTTAAAATATTAGATGCTACTGAAAAAATATTTTAGGATTCTGATGTTGTAGGAAAAATATTTCTGAATGTAGGACTATAAATTAATTAATTTGAGATACTGAATGACAAAAATATTTCAGAATGCAGCATACAATTTAATCCAAATAAATAAGAATGTATAAAAAAAAATCCACACCAAAATTGGGGTGATGAGCATGCTCTACTCATCTTTTTGATGAGCAAGAAATACGGACCCAACAACTTCTTTGAAAATCTAAACTCTTTTTTCAGGAAAAGGATTTTTTATGGCTGTGGTAAATCCTTCCTGCCCTATAGTATTTTGAGAAATTTTTTTATTGTAGTGTTTTGATAAAAATGCCTGTGAAGTAATATTTTAAAAGTTGGATCGGACGTTGAGCCGGAAAGGTTAACGGATCAAGGTTTAAATGGTTGGAACGGTTGGACCATTCGGTCGAACTGATGACGTAATAATTAAATTTTAAAATATTATATGTATATATTTATAATTATATATATATATATATATATTTATATACAATTAATATTTAGTGGTCTAATTTGATAGGAAGTTAACTATATAGGTCACAAAATATGGTTGAAGGAAGAACACTAAGTCAACAATCAATCTAATAAAATTCATTGGACCATAATGATTTTATGACTTGTCAAACATTAGTGGCTCTTGATTTATTCAAGTATGAGTTTCTTGATAAACATTTGGACTATAAATATCATCATCTGCTTGAGGAAAAGATTTAAAATCAAAACCGCCAACTCTAATACCAGAGCTTCCAATTCCATCCTTAGCTTGATGATGAATCTCATTAATTCATAATAAGTCTAATTATTAACATAATAACACCTTAATTAATATATTAGAGTTATAACAAAATACTCCCTTTGATCCTAATTATGAGACAAAGTTGACTTTTTTGGAGAAATTAAGGAAGCTAATTAAATTATTTTAGAGTATTTATATTTGTATTTTTTCTTCAAACTAATTAGTTTGACTAATAAATTAATATATAATCTAAAGATACATAACATATGATATGATTAAGTAACTTATTTAGCTTCCTTAATTTCTCCAAAAAAAAAATCAACTTTGCCTTATAATTAGGACCGGAGGTAGTAACACTATATAGCATTGGCAACATTATAAATTTTTATATATTTCAAAATAAATATTATAAAATTTAAGATAAAAAATCATAAAATTAAATATGAAAGAAATTAATTTTAAATATATAAATATAGTGGTGTTTTTATTTCTAAGAGGTAAATGAAAGATGAATTTGCAAGAAATAATAACTCTTTTTATGTTCAGCTTAAGCAGTAAACACAAAGTCATATCTCACAAAACACGAAAAAGCTGAAAGCATGAAACAAATTAATGCAATCTACTAATCTAATAACTAGACTCTTTCATCTTTAAGTTTTTTAGTAATTTTTTATTTATTTTAATAACTGTTCACCCTTCAGATTAGAGGATAATAATTTCTCACTTGGATTGGATGTATTTGTGCTCACCCCACAAGAGGACAATAATTTTTCACCTTTAATCACTTTTTCGTTTTCTCATTCCCTATGTGTTTCTTTTCTCTTTGATTTTCAAAACATCTCCTCCCATCTCTATAACTCATGTTTTTTCTCTTGATGAAGAAGGAGAAAACACAGTATGTTGTTCAGCTCTCTCTTTCTCTCTGCATCTCCTTTCTTCATCTTCTCAAGGATCTGATATATCTTCTTCTTGATTTTTCTCTCTCCTTGCGCTGCGAGACACTCATTCATACATTTCTCAGTGATTTTTGTTTTTCAAGCCCATTTCTTACCACAAACTTAGCCGTTTGGTTATTGCATAGCCGTTCCAGCTTCCGGCTAAAAAGCGGGTTCCAACCAAAAAAGGGCTTTTCTCCGGTTTGAAACAGCCTAACATGGAAAATGGCCCTTATAACATAAATGAGAAGTTGTTGACTCCGGGTCACGGTCTGGCCGGCCGGACTGTCCGGTCCGGTCCAGTTTTTAAAAACATGTTGTGAAGGGGTTGTAATTGTAAAGTAGGCTGAACAAGACTATTCAAATAATTGTTTCAAGAATGCTAATACTAAATTTCACAAACTACAATAATAACTTTTTTAAAAGATGCACATTTTAGGTTAAATTATAAGCTTCAAATTTTTTAAAGGTTTGATTTTTCTTATTAGCTTCCATTTGAATTTGTCTAGTCATTTAATGCATAATTCATTTTCACCTCTAATTAATTACTCTTCTAGTTTCATTTAAAAAAAGAGAAGAAATTTTATGGTCTTATATACAAGTCATATTATTAAATTTTTCATGTCGATGTACAATTTTATCCTTAATTTATTATTGTGTTGATTTTGTTCTCAGATAGTATAATGTATATTAAATAAAAAAAATTAAAAAGTTGTTGCATTTTGAAAGTTTTAATGAAATTTAAATTTTTATATTGTGTGTGTTCGGATTAGCTTTTGGAGAATAGCTTTTACAGTTTACGAGGTAAGTATGTGAGAGGAGTTTTATCTCGATTTACAGAAAAATACATCTGAAACCATAGTGTTTTGGAGGTAGGTGAACACACACTAAAATAAGTTGAAAGTGATTTCTAAATAGGACATGAGGAGTATTTATCTCTCCCATATCTTTTTTTCCCCACTCATTCTCTTTCCCACTCTCCATTTCCACAAATAAGGGTGTTATAAGAAAATAAGTTACATTTTTTACATATGGGTTAAGGTCCATTTTTATTCTCAAAGTTTTTGCTAAAGCGCAATGGGCACCCACCAGTTTTATTTAGGAGCAATGTCACCCTAGAAGTTTATAAAATGTTGCAATTTTGTGCTACTATTTATCAATTGTAAGTTTGATTGATAAATCAGTCCAACACCCCATATGGCACGCCACTCAACATCCAGATCAGCCAGCCCATAATGCTGAGGTGGCATCATTCAACCTTTTTCTCATCCACGTCCACTCTTTGGGGAGAAAACTCCTTCCTTGTTCCTTTGACCTCTCATCCCCCCCCTCAACCACGGTCGCTGCCGTCATGACCTTTCTGCCATGACTACTGTTGTGGCGGTCCCATCAATCAGCCCTTTTTATCAAGGCGGTGAATGGGGTGGTGGTGGGTATTTGTCCTCTCTCACAGTGATTCAATCCCTAACTCCATCATAGCCGCTTAATCAAATAGGTTATTGTTCTGATCTGAGTCTTCTTTCTAAGCTCGATTCTGCTTTGGGTTCATGAATCTGTCAATCGCAACCATTTTATCATATGGGTGTTATAAGAGACAAGGAGTAAGACGCTTCGTATGAAGTAGACCAAGTTTTGATTCAATCAACCATGGGAATAGCGGTGTTGCTTTATCTCACCATGATTGGATATGAGAGACAAGGATGATTGCAACTTTGCATTCATTTTAATTATAAATCTGGGTTAGAAGACAGAATAAGAAACTTTTTTCTTATTCTTTTTTGTTGAGGGATCAGAGGCCATTGTTGAAGGAATTTTTTTTCAGAAAGAATGAATGAAGAAGAGAGGAAGGGAGAGATGATGCCACCTCAGCATAATGGTGTGGCTGACATGGATGATGTGCTGGAGTAACATGTGGGATGTTTGATTGATTTAATCAGTCAAACTTAACATTGGAGAATGATAAGACGATATTGCTATATTTTGTAAATTTCAAGGGTGACATTATTTTTAAAAAAATTAGGGATAATGAATTATGGATACCCATGTCTCCTTAACGAAAAATTTTAAAACAAAAATGGACCTTAACGTTTTACATATTTAATGTCTTTCTCCAATTTTTAAAGACTTTTTTATGTCCATAATTTAGTTATTTGACATGAAGTAGTATTATATCAATTTAACAATAATTTTGGGTAAAGGTACAAAATACAATTAATTTAACACGAAACCTACAACAGAACACAAACATGCTAATTACAAGATCTTAACTTCCCTGGTCACCTTCCACTACTTGATATAGAGGCAGCGATTGATTAAGAATACAAATAATTAAACCAAGGTATTGGCTGAGCTAATGGAATCTCCTTCCCTCAACTGATGATACGGATAATATCCCTTCTAAATTAGGGTTTTCACGAGCCACATATCAATTAGGGTTTTCCATGGTTCATATTCAAGCCCGCATATCAATTAGCTAGGGTTTTCACGAGCGGCATGAAACCTGTAGTTAAAGATCCCAGACCTATAGTTTGACACCTGAACGAAGGAAGGAAACAATTATATTAACGCTTTTTCATTCCATGAATTGTCCACACGTTGTAATCATTGGAAAAATAAAACACAATAATAAAAAAAAACTATCCAACAAAAATACACAAGAACGGGCACATAACCACTCAATTGGTCACACACACTAGAACAAGATTCATAAATTCAGAAGCTCGCAAACTTCCAGCTTCTATAAAAATGGGCACATCAAACTTCCAGCATTAGAAGGAGTGCAACAATGAGTGCTAAAAATTTAACAAAAAAATAATTTAATCGACAATCATTAACAAACTAATCTCAGCACAAAGTGATTTTTAGTTATTTAACAAAAAAATCTGCTTATATGGGAAAGACAAATTTGAAAGAAAGAATAGGAAGCATATCGGAGACCTCATATGCTAAGGAGGGTAACAAAGTATTAAAAAAAAAGATGAAGAACGACATAGAAAAATAAAAATGAGAAGCAGCAAAAAAATCAAAGGAAAAAGAGGAAGCGACGTAGATGAGGAAGCAGAAGTAACGGTGGAACCTACGGCGGAAAAGAAGAGGATAGCTACGGCGCTAATGGACGCTGCAGATGATGGCGATGGTGAGGGCCGCGACGGGCGATGATGATGGTTTGTGCTACAGATGATCGCTTCTCTGGAGCAAGACGAAAGGCAGCAAGCAAGAGCGGCCTCTGCAATCGACAGAAATGGTGGGCTTAGGTTTTGTTGTAAAGGGGGGTAGTTTGGATTATCAAAATAGTCCATGGGTATATTGGTCATGATACAACAAAATCATTGTGCTTCCCTTCAAATCGTCCGAACTCGAGTTTTTAACTGGGCTGAATCCTTATAATTAAGAAAGCCCAATATATCGAGAAAGGCCCAAAGTTTGAGCCCAAAAAAATAACTTCGGTTTCTCCTCCAAGCTAAAATCCTTCACAATTCAAAAGACTCATAGGAATCAACGGGAGTTGGGTCTAGCAGAATGGCCAAGCGCCTCTCCACTTTGCCTCCACTTAGACAAAGTGACATCATTTTGCATTAAAAAATACAATCTTAACCATTCATTTTTATTTCTAATCTCAACAGTTGATGTTTATAAAAACATAATATTTCATACTCTCATGTGCTACAGTGCTTTCATCCTTTTGCCGGAAAAAACAAAAAAAAATTGATAAGTTATGTGAGTAAGAAACCCTCAAAGACTAAGGGAGTAAACAACGATTATAATATTTCTGAAGATGCAGACTATGGCGTCTTTTTATTTGGCTAGCACACTTTGGAAGACATAAATTATTAAGTATGAATTCGATTGTTGAGTATGATCCTCTACTATCATATTAATTTATTTATCACTACCAATTTACAGAGATAACAGCGAAGATAAATTATCTGGTTGATTTTTTGAAAAGGTTACAGCCGTTAATCTAAGAGATGGAGGCAAGCTATATAAAGACATGGTTGTGGTGGGTATTGGAATACGCCCATATACTGTGAAATCGAGGGAAGAGATCCATGTTTTAAAGAACTTGCCAGTGATGGTGGAAGACAGCAGAAGAACAGAGGCGGCGGCAACGAAGTAATGGAGGTGGCGACGGCAAAAGAAAAGTTGGTGGCAGTAATGAACATCCATAGAGTGGAGAAAGGAAAGATGCTAATAGTATGGTTTAGTTTCTTCTCTCCAAGATACTCAAGCAACGGCTAAGAACACACTTTAAAATCAATGGCTGAGATTCAGCCTAAATTCTAAACCACGTCATTTTTATTTAGTGGAGGCACAGTGTAGAGATCTATATAGTGGAGACACCCCGCGCCACGAGTCTAGTTCCTCACAACGTGGCAAACTACGATTTGAATTCCGTGTTGGAAGATGTGCCTACAGTTAGTGCCTGAAAGTGCCTTGAACAAGATTGCCTCTAATAGAAGGTACCTGCTTCTAGCCAAAAACAAAAAACAAAAAAAGACCCCTAGGAAGAGGCATCCTCTTGATAGTGAAGCCTTAATCTCGACACCTGGTAATAGGATCCTAAAAAAAAGTAAGACACTGGATGGCCCAAATGGTAATAAACACAATCCCGAACAGTAACCTATTTTTTAGATCTCTCTCTCTCTCTTTTTAATTTAAGGGAAAAAAAATCAAGAAACGAAATCTTAAATCCTTGAATCCTAAGATAGGGATTTGTAATGCTGTCACTTATTAAATTTTAATTTACGAGAGATGATTTGTCCAAAGAGCTTTGCCAAACTATAAAAGGAAGAAGAGCACGAAATACCCACTCCTTCTTTTCACTTAATCAGCAAATTACAATATCTTAATAACAAACTATTAGTCCATAAAGCAAAGGAAGCAATAGAATTAAACATGTGTTGTTGAGCTTTGTCTCTCATTATCAACACCCGTTTCCATTTCGATAATCGAAGAGTAATAAAGATGGAATTCAATGGGCATACAGAAAAGTACAAATATCCTGATAAAAAATATTCGTCTACAATTCTGATATCGTTCGTCGACGAAAACAGAAAATACAGCGGAAACTTAATATTTACAAATTTCACCAAAATATCACAAAATAGACTAATTATGACCACGTTCTTGTCCTTGCCTCGAAACACGTGCCGTTCACTTTCCGGCGTCTATGTCTTTTCCCTTTGCCCTACTGGTACCCGCTGAGGTGTTTATTTAAAAATAAGGTGAGATTTTGGAGAACCTCAGTAGAAACATGCTATCGTTCATAGAAAATGTGAAAAGTAAATATGATATATGCCATGTATGCACCAATTAATGAACATTATGAACATATCATCTGCATGTATACATGAGTAGGGCCTAGCCCCATTATTCTGCACCAGTTGGATTTTCACTAACTCCAGTGAAAGTGCCTCTGACACTTCTGGCCCCTCTCTGGGCAAATCATGTTGATTAATAAAGCGCATTTATAAAACTATGGCATCCACACAATCACATAACTTATGACATAGTGTATGAAGGATAATGTCCCTACCTCAAAGCTTAATATCCCCTTTTTAAATGTGCCTCGAAGAACGTGTCATATCCGGCCTCCAAATTGGTCCTAAAATATTAAATGTATCAGAAACAGGTCATAACCTATCCAAGTATTTTTTTAGATTCTTCCATAATGTTTATTGTGGTTATATTAGTCTATGGTGAAAATTTACAAAAATGCACCTGGGAACCCGGCCCAGCCCCGCAGTACCCGGCCCGATGGCACGTTTTCCCAAAATTTTGACCAAGGCTATTCTAACTTATTTTTGCCCAAGGAATCAATTTCCGGGCTCGAAATAATCAAACTCATTGTCAAATTACGAAAATACCCTTGACAGCCCCTATTTAGTGATTTCAGTGGCATTTTCGTAATTATGCTTTTTCGGCCTTTACCGAAAATGTGCCCAACTGTAACCCCATCTATTTTTGCCCAATGAGTCCAATGGAACCATTTATTTCATGAAAATCCAACTCCTACTATCAGTTCTGGTCTTGGCCAAAATATTAGGAAAAAATGGGAAAAATGAGGTTTTGTGTTTTAGCTCCCAAAACTTATACTTTGCCCCTTCTTATCCTTGATTAACTTACTTAAACACTTCTTAACCATGATTTAAAGGATTTTGGGCAGCATAACCTCTTAGGGTTGTGGCTTTTCTAATTTTACAATTCAAACCAAAAATCATAAAAACCAAACAACAATTATCAACAACTCAAGAAGGCAAGTTCATGAAGTTACCCTCTTTGGCTACTTGGTTTACTCTTACTCTAGGCTCCTCCTCCCTCTCTTCTTGATCTCAAAGTGTATCTTCACCACCATGGATTCATGAGAAACAAGAATTTAGAGAAGAATATAAGGAAATGCCATAAGAAAAACCAAAGAAACCACCTTACCTTGACCTCTTCTTCTTCCTTCTCTCTAATCTCAAGAGCTTCACAAAATCACTCTCTCTTCCTTTTTTCTATGTCTTGTGCGTGAAGTGTGCATGAAAGAGGAAGGAGTTTGTGTTATATTATTTTAGTCTTCTTCCTTCCAAACCATTAATTTAATTAAGGGCCCAAGTTGTGACACTTGTCACCATTCCCTTCCTCCTCATAATTTCTCCACCTAATTCCATTATATTGAACAATACCTATTATGTGGCAAGTAGTCAGATTTTGCTGATGAGCCCTCTCCTCACAGTTAATCAAGCCTTCGCTATGGTATGCGAAGAGGAGGCTCACAAGACAATTATAGCTTCACGGATAATTAGCCCTACTGAAGGAATAGCCATGGCAGCCAGGGGGTGAGGTCGAGGCAGTGGAAGGGGTAGAGATGCGTCTCAAATGAATTGTTCTCACTATAAGAAAAAGGGACACACTAAAGAAAATTGTTACCAGCTCATAGGTTATCCCCTTGAATTCAGAGGGCCTAGGATGTCAACTCAACAAGGTTCAGATGCCCTTAAGGACTCAGATAAAGCCATACATTTAGCCAACATGATATCTGCCTTACTCATACCCAAGCAATATGATAGACTACTTGAGCTGCTCAAGAAAGATGGAGATGACAACATACATGCTTTGACTGGTACATGTTTGGCTAATACTTTATCTCATAAAGGAACTAATATAACATGTGTTATAGATTTAGGTGCAACCACACATTTAGTTAGTGAACTCTCCTTGTTAGATAGTTATAAATGTTACAAAGGACCAACTAGAACGATTAGGATTCCTAATGGAGATAGGGTACACATAACTCATGTAGGCAATGTTAGATTATGTTATGGACTTTTAATAAAAGGTGTGTTTTATGCACCATCACTTAATGGTAATCTTATTTCAATTTCGAAACTCATTCGGGAACAACAATGTGTGGTCATCTTTTTTCCTAATACTTGTGTGATATATGACCTTCAAGATGACAAAATAAGGGGGATTGGTAAGCTGGTGGAAGGAATGTACCTTTTACAATGTGCACAACATGAAGTACTAAATGTAGCAAATGTTAGTCTTGAGAAATTAGAACATATTGATGTATCTCTACTGCATAAACGATTGGGTCATGCACTGATTTCTGTATTGAGACATTATATGTAATTGCTAATAAGTCTGTTACCATGAATAAAGATTGTGATGTTTATTATCATTCTAAACAAACTAAACTTCCTTTCACAGCGGCTGCATTAAAACTAAAAGGAAATTTGAATTGTTGCATATGGATGTTTGGGGTCCTTATAGGATACCAACACACTATGATTTCCAATATTTTCTCACTATAGTGGATAATTACACTCGTGCAACTTGGGTATTCATGATGAAACAAAAAACAGAAACATTTATGCACATTCAAGCTTTCATTACTTATATTGAAAATCAATTTTTTGTTAAAACTTTGAAAATACATACTGATAACGGTAGTGAATTTGTTAGTAATTCCTTGAGCACATATTTTTCACAAAAGGGAATTCATCATGAAACAACATGTGCATATACATCTGAATAAAATGGCATAGCTGAAAGAAAATATAGGACATTGATGTAAGTTGCAAGGAGTTTAATGATTCAATCTCATTTTCCCATTAAATATTAGGGTGAGTGTATAAAGACTACTGCATATATTGTTTATCAATTTTCCTCACGAGTATTAAACTTTAAAACTCCATATGAATTAGTATATGACACAGTAGCTGACTATTTTGTCTTAAAAATCTTCAGATGCCTTGCATATGTGATTGACTTAACTAATCATGACAAGTTTCAGCCAAGATCAATCCCTTGTATTTTCTTAGGATATAAAAATACCCAAAAAGGATTTATTTTGTATAATATTAAAACTAAATCCCTATTTGTGAGTAGACATGTTAGATCTGTTAAAGACAGGTTTCCATTCAAGATGGGTGAGGCATCACAGTAAGGGGGAGTTGTGCAATTTGTTAGTGATCTTTTTTGGGCTGAAATAGAAAGGGAGCATCAGCTGCTGGTTAGTACCCCAAATGCTGCTATGAAATGCCAAGAAAGGAGCCAATAACTTGAGCAAATTAAACTGGCAGCATTGATTAAAATCAGGAGACATCGAATGTTAATGAATTTGATGAGGGTGGACAGACTAATGTGAGGCCTACAAGGGAGAGAAGGCCTCCCATTTGGTCACAAGACTATGTGTGCAATTTAATCTCTCAAGGTAAGCATATTTCTTTATGTGGTTAGCAACGAAGGAGTAATTGTAAGTACCCCATTGAGAATTATATGTCGTATGAATTAGTTTCTACATCATATATGTGTTTCTTATCTGCTATAGATAGTGGTGTGGAACCTAGAACATATGAACAAGCTGTAAAGGATGAAAAATGGGTCAAGGCAATGCAAATAGAAATAGATGCACTAGAAAAGAATAATACCACTCTGGTCCTATTTATAAGTCCTTTTTGACCAAAAACTTTGGTCCTATTTATAAGTCTATTTTTAGGGTAGTAAATGCATTTTGTACTTTTTTACCCCTATTAATTACAATAAACAAAAGGAATTTATTCATGTTGACTTTTGGAACCAATCATAGATAAGGGCGAAATTGTAAATTCAGCCCATAGTTAATGAGTTAACTAACTCTCCTTAGTATGTGAGAATTAGTTAAAGGGGACTTATAAATAGGACCAGAGTAGCACTTAGGATGTTGTGTCATTACTTAACCATAAGAAAGCAATAGATTGTAAATGGGTTTACAAAATAAAATATAGTTCTGATGGTACGGTAGACAAATATAAGGCAAGATTGGTAGCCAAGGGTTAGATACAACAAGAGGGTATTGACTTTAATGAGACCTTTTCCCCCGTCATTAAGATGATAACTGTTAGAATAGTGTTTAAAATGGCTGCTGTGTATGGATGAAATCTTTATCAAATGGATGTGCATAACGCTTTCTTTCAGGGAGATTTAAATGAGGAGATATATATGTCTATACCTCAAGGTTTCGAGAAAAAAGGAGTAGTCATGGTATGTAAGCTTAATAAGTCCCTATATGTGTAACCCCCTTCTCGATAAAGACCACAATTAGCGTTTAAACACGTTTAATAATCAAATGAAAGATCCGGGATAATTAAAAAATTTTATAACACCTGTATAAATAGATCTCCATTCATTTCATTCCTTAAAACAAATGGTCTGTTTGGTCTGTTACATGTACAATATCAGAGTATACCACAATTCCCGACATTCACCAGGGATAATAATGTTAATCCAAAATAATAATCAGGGCATCAATGCCCATCTCAGTATCCATATCGGGGATTACTCAAAACTATACTTCTATGGTCTATTCAATATATACATTTATCCAAAAATGATAACCAGTTCAGTATAAAACCAAAATATCTAACTAAGACTACTGCCGGCAGTCCTAATTGTCCTTGTTCACTTGCTTGTTCTTCGATCCACTTGCCCTGTCTAAAAATATTATTTGGAAAGAATGAGATTCTAGAGAATCCCAGTAGCAACATTTTATGTATATGATGCATATAAACAAAGCAAGTAAACATATATCAATATGCAGCAATCAATATTCGAGGCCGAGCATATTGCCATGTCCCCTTCACTGTATATGAGGCTGGGTTTTCGCCACATCCCCTCACTGTATCTGTATTCAAGGCAGGGCTTTCGCCACGTCCTATCAACTGTATCTGTATTCAAGGCCGGGCTTTCACCACGTCCTATCAACTGTATCTGTATTCGAGATCAGGCTTACGCCACGTTCCTTTCACTGTATCTGTATTCGAGATCGAGCTTACACCACGTTCCCTTCACTGTATTCAATGATTAATGCAAACAAGCAATGCAATATACATGATATAGGATAAAGTGTCACTACCTTGGTCTTTCCGTTCTTGAGCAGGCACAGGCCTTCTACGCTCTGGGCAAATATCAAATCCTAAAGTCATAATTAAGGACGAAGCATTATTCTCTATTCCAATACTCAATTGACTCTTTAACACTTATATTTGGTTATCAATAATGACCCTTAAGAAGCTACAAATGCCTCTAATAAAACTCCTAAAAGGTTGGGAAACAATAGGTTGAAGATAGCCCTCCCTTGGGCCACAGCCAAAATATGGTCAGAAGGTCACTGGCGGCGGCTAGCCACCCATGGGCCGCGGCCAAAATCAGGCCAGAAAGGTTTGGGCAGCGGCCAAGAAATTCCTTGATTCTTGGCTGAACTTCCAAAATTCATAACTAATTCTAGAAAAATCAAAATGAGGTGATTCTAAAGCCAAATGAAAGGTATTTAAGTCCTCTTCAGAGGAAATATATGGAACATTACTAGAAATCATCACAAAATTCCAGAATTACACAAAACCAAACACTGCTCCAAAACAGAGTCCAGTTTTTGTCCCAAACTTTGGCAAAGCATAACTCTCAGTTAACACAATGAAATGACACAAATTATATGTCCATTTTAAAGAATGGGATGTGAAATTTACTACTGGAAAGTTTCAGAATTTTTCAACACCATTTGGTCATTCAAAAATTTCGTACAAACTGACTGCCCAGAACAGAGTTCACACTTGACGGATTTCCAATTTTCTACCAAAGTGTTCAATGACTCCAAAATCATTAACCAAACCTATTCCGTTACAATTTTCCATAAGGAACACAATGGATCACAACCTAATTACATGTTCTACTTTGGGACACATTTCAACATAAAACCCTAAAGTTGCCAAATTCCACATTCAAAACTTCAAACTATTTTCATTGTTCAAATGACTCAACCAAACATCATTTCCATCACAACACATCATGCAATCCTCACACTCCATAATACACGAAAATTAGAGAAAAATTCCAAAAAAATTAATGCTCCACCAACAACCACAATATATATATCAAAAGGGAGCTAACACTCATCTCTTTTACTTTCTCAAACTTGTTTCTTGATTCTTCAATCTCCAACTTTTCTCAAACATAAAAACACCTCCTCTTGAGAATCTAAAATCATAGGATGAAAGATTTTAACAAGAGGAACAACTTTAAAGAAGGAGATTTTGGCATTCAAAGTCAAAATCTTACCTAAATCTTGAGCTTTCCTTTCTCTTTCTTCCTTCAAAAATGGCGAAAATAGAGAGAGAAGAGAGAGAAAATGAGATGATGAAGATGAAGATGAAGATGAAGATGAAGATGGAGGAGATCTGATTTTTGCCTCCCCTTGCCCATACCATATGCTAAGAGAGAAGGAGAGAGAGAAAAAGTGATTTTTAAATTGTTCTTTGACTTTTCTACCACCATTTCTCTTCATACTTGACACTTGTCCCACTTCCATTGGTTCTCATAAAGTAAGTAACTAATTAGTTACTCTAACCACACCATTAGCCATTTAGTTACTTATCTCATTTCTCCTTAGTTAGTAATTAATTCTCCCATTAATCACCAACTAATTGCCATTCTTTCAATTTCTCACTGATTATGGCACATTTATTTAAATTACCACATAGCTCATAATTAAATCCTTTTTCCTCTTTCATATGCCATTTTCCCTTATTTTAGCCCAATAATTATTTCATCACATAATTATGCTAAAATACAGGGTGTTATGCATTCCCAATAACAAAGTTGGATCTTAAATCCACTTTAATTTACAAAATCATTTCACAATAATTGTCAATAGCCCTTAATCAAAATTTGGGGCGTTACAATATGGGCTTAAGCAAGGATCAAAGCAATAGAACTACAAATTGACAAAGGCCTTGATAAATGGTGGTTTTCACCAAAGCAAGCATGATTATTCATTATTCATTAAAAGATATGATAATGCTTTGGTATTAATTCTTGTGTATGTAGATGATCTACTTATTACAGGTGATTTAGAAAGTAAGATCTGTAAGGTAAAAGAGTTTCTTCACAGTCAGTTTAAAATCAAAGATTTAGGATAGATTAAATATTTCTTGGGAATAGAGGTAGCTCGATCCCATAAGGGAATAATACTCTCACAACGAAAGTATGTTCAAGATCTACTTTCAAATACAAGAATGAGTGGTTGTAGGCCTTTGACATTGCCAATGAGACCAAGTTTAAGACTTCTAGTTTATGAAGAAGGGAGAGATAGAAAGGAGGATCTCTTAAAAGCCCCTAAGTGTTATAAAAGACTAGTGGGGAGGTTGATTTATCTAACTATTACTCGACTTGATATTTCATTTCTTGTGTAGGTTGTCAGCCAATTTATGCAAATGCCGACAAAGGCACACATGGCCGTTGTAAAGGATATAGTAAGATACTTAAAGTAAAGTGCGGGCTTATGAATATTGTTAAGTTTATATGACATCCTTGTTTTATCATGCTTCTGTGATGCTGATTGGGGTGCTTGTGGAACAACGAGGCGTTCGGTTACCAGATACTTTCTTAAGCTTAGAGAATCACTTGTCAAGTGGAAGTCAAAGAAACAGGAAACTGTGTCTCGCTCTTCGGCTGAGGCAGAGTATAGGGCCTTGGGTTCTTGTGCATCTGAAGTAGTTTAGGTAGATAGTTTACTCAAAGATTTAGATATTCCAAATAAGGGTCCAATAAATATGTTCTGTGATAGCAAGGTTGCACTACATATTGCTTCTAATCTTGTATTTCAAGAATGTACAAAGCACATTGAGATTGATTGTCACTTCATACGTGAAAAGCTGCAAGGCTAATTAGCTTGGAGCATATAAGGTCACATTGTCAAGAGGCAGACATTTTAACTAAGGCACTTGGCAAAGAGGCTCACAATAGAATGCTTAGCAAATTAGGGACAGTTAATGTGTTTCCTGTATCTAATTTGAGGGAGAGTGTAGAAAATGTTTAGTTATTGTATTAGTGCATATTGCTTAGTGTTAATGGATTGGGCTTAATACTCTTTAAGCCCATAATGTGTATATAAATACAAGGCCTAGAGACTAGTTATTGTATGGATTCTACCTATTCATTATTATTTCAATAATATTCAGAATTGTTTCTGGGCTAGTACAGTTGTCAACAATTATAAGATACCAAATAACAATTATCACAAACTAATAAAAACGGTTAAAGTATTAAATTTGTCATAAAATTCAAGTGATTTACAATATCACCCTTACTAATTACACTAAACTCTAATATCATATTAATTATCACTCTCTCCCACTACTCTTATTAAATATAGGTACGAATGAAAAAAATATATGTAATGCTCATTGGCAACTAACAAGTGCCTTATAAAAAGGACCTAAAACTTATGTTAGTTGATACATTATAATAAGGACTAGGGGGTCAATTGTTTTAGCAAGTGGTGTGTTGAGCTTTTTCTTCAAAACAATGGATTGAATGAATCTGATGTTGCTTTATCGACATGGATTCTGTGGCTTAGTTTGAAAAGTATAAATGATTCTATTTCTAATTATGTTCAGCCTCATCTGATACTTGTCAGTTATTACTTTGTTACAGGGAAAGGATGAATGAGAATTAGTGTGCTAAATATTTGAAAAAAGAAACAACACAACTTTTTTTTTGGACAATAAAAACTTTCATTACCACTGCATAAAAAAAGTTCATATACCTTAGCCTATACCAGGCCTATCCTATGCGGAAGCACAACCTGTAACATCATCATGTAAGATCCTAACTAGAGAGGTGGGGGAAGAGTCCAGCCACCCCAAAACAACCCCTTTACAGCATTTTTGGCTAGCCAATCTACCGCCAAATTACAAGAATGAGGAACATATGTTAAAGAAATATTATAGTTCCTATTCAAAATTGCTACAAGGTTATCTACCAAAATCCTTGCTTTCTATTCTAGACAATTGGACTGATTCTGCACAGCTTCCACTAACAGTTTGCAATCATACTCCACATGAACGCATCCTAGGTCTTTATCTGCCACACTACCCACTGCTTTTGACAGGGCCATAACATTACTTTGGAAGGGTGACTTAGCTTGGCATTTTTTACCACACATGTTAAGCATATTACCTGTATCATCACGTAAGAGAAAGCCAATTCCATCAGCTTTATTAGTCTCTATAAAAGCACCATTCATATTGATTTTTAAATTAGCTTTCGGTGGACAATTCCATCTAAAAATATAGGAAGTAGATCTCAATTCTTCTTGATCAGTTGCAAACCAACCCTTTGCTATCTATAAGCTAGTCACGGCATTGTTGGCTGAATTGAGAATCCAAGAAAGATTGAGAGCTTTCTGTTCATACAATTCAGAACATCTACTTTTCCATATAAACCATAAAATATAAGCAAAAAGAGCATGGACAAATTCATCATTATTAGATTGATTAAGAATCATCAAAAACCAAGACTTAAAGGAATTAATATTAAAATCAGTTATAGTCTGATTCAACGTACTAGCAAACCAAACTCTCTTGATTTCTTCACATAAGAGCAATGAATATTCAATAGATTTAGTAGCTCTCTCATATCTGAAACAGATTGGGGAAGAGCTGCATTTGCGCTTAAAGAGAGCCTCCATAATAGGCAGGGCTTTACTACATACCTTCCATATAAAGTGCTTTACTTTAGGATGAACCTTCAAATTCCACACTTTTTACTATATTTCTTAAGGAAAAGGATTAGAGGAACTAGGGCTTGCAGTCCTATTAGCATTCAGAGTTGATTTCAGACATTGATATCCTAGCTTTACTGTGTAAATACCATTAGCACTACCCAACCAATTTACTCTATCTTGTGACCCTGTCCTTAGTAAACTGATACTAAGAATAGGCTGCCTTATACATTCAGGGATAACAATGTCTTTCAATTCCCATCATCTCTCCCATAAAAGGCTTTCAACTTTCTTATTTTCAATTGGAATTAGAACCAATTCTTTTGGGATCTAGTGTTATATGGAATAGAAGGAATCTAAGCATCCCTCCAAAAATCTATTCTCGCCCCACACCTACCTGCCAAAAAACCTTATCCTCAAGCAATTGCCTAGCAGCTAGTAAACTATTCCAAGCCTAAGAAGCTTTCCCCCTTTTCTTTGCTGCCATGAAAGAATTATTTGGAAACTGAATTCCCTTTAACATTTTAACCCACTACTCATCAAGTTCAGTCAAAATTCTCCAAAAATGTTTTCCTAGAAGAGCAAGATTGAAATTTTAGAAATCCTTAAAGCCCATACCCCCTTCCAATTTCCTTTTTGTCATCACATCCCAAGATTTCCAATGGATTTTGTGGCTTCCCTCTGAATGACCCCACCAAAATTCAGAAATAACTCGATCTAATTATTGGCAAGTCTTTTTAGGAAATTGAAAGCATGACATAGAGTAGGTCAGAACAGCATTAGCCACAACTTTTATCAAAGTTTCTTTCTGTTAGATATGAATAGTTTTGATGATGTCAAATATAGATGTTAAATATGAGCAAAAAGTTTGTATGATATAATTATCTTCTACATTGACTAACTACTATATTTAATGTTGCATATTTTGTAGATTAGTCATAAACCCGATTGTGGGTTGATGTTATAATGCCTCATATGTGGAGAATGATCATCAAGAAGAAAATCAAGAGACAAGGGATTGAAGAAAGAAGGCATTGTAAGAACTAATGAAATATCAAGAAGAAAGATTGGGCAAAACAAAGAAAGAAGAAGATTGAAGATATTCAAGAAGATATCTAGTTGGATTATGAAGAATGATCATCAAGTGGAAAAACAAGAAGAAAGAGATTGAAGAAAGAAGAAGAAAGAAATTAAAGAAAGAAAAACTTGCAAGATCACATGAGAATATCAAGATCCAAGCTATTAGAAGTGATACCGGAGGTTTCTATGATCATACGGAAGTTGGAATGGGTCAATACGAAGCTAAAATGATGTATACGGAAGCTATGGTACCTTTGGGGATGATTACTCGAGTAATCACTCAAGTAATATGGCATTGTCTGATTTTGGAGGTGTTTACTCGAGTAATCTGCCGGGTTATTTGATGAATTACTCGAGGCGGCACTTGAAGTAAATGGCACTCTGTTTTCGTGCGGCAGAACAGAGGTTCGGTATTTTGATGATATCTCTCCAACCACTTGTCGGATCGAACGGAAACCAGTGGCATTGGAAACTAGACTTCCAACACGAACTTTTGACACCAAGATAAAATTCAAAGGAGGTCAGATGAGAGAGATATAAGCTTCGAAAGTTGACACATGAATCACCGTCATATTCCAGGACAGCTTTGGTATTTTAGACATAACTCTCAAAATACATATCGGATTGAGACAAAACCAGTGCCATATGAAAGAAGACTCAAAGAGATTTCCATGGATATATAATTTGTCACATTTGAAGCTATATCCTAAGAGCTATGACTTCTGGAAGTTGCTGCTCGTGATTTCAGGATTGTCTAAGAACAGTAGATACTCTTTGGATCATAACTGTCTGTACACAATGAGTTAGGAGTTGATTCTTGTTGCATTGAAATGTAGTTAATGAGGGCTTTCCGATGATATATAATTTGCCATGTTTCGAGTCAAAATCAAGAATTCACTTGAAGGCACCACTAGAGTAACTGGTTGATAACAAAAGACTTTACTCGAGTAGGTACTCGAGTAATCAGATAGAAAACTTCCAAATGCTCTCGGCCTGCCAACGTTACTTGAGTCAGTACTCGAGTAAAGAGACAGAAACTTGAAGTAATCAGAGTCGAACTTCAAGTTACTACCCGAGTACGCAGAGTTATTTAGAAGAGAACTTCAAGTCGAACTTCAAGTTACTACCCGAACTTCAATTCGAACTTCAAGTTACTACCCAAACCTCAAGTCGAACTTCAAGTTACTACCCGGGTACGCAGAATTATTTAGAAGAGAACTTCAAGTTACTACCCGAGTAAGTTATGCAGAAAATGGAAGGCCACTCGAGTAACCTGTGAAGAAACTTGATGTTTACTCAAGTGAGCACTCGAGTAATGCTTCCCAGGAAAACAGAACAACGTCCCGAAGATTCTGGAAATCAATGAAATGATCATATAACTCATTCTTCTTGTTTCTAATCACTCTAACACTTCATTGTATTAGTGTTTAATGCACTTTTCCAGTAAAACAATGAAGAGATGATGAGAAGAGATAAAAGTTGAGTTTACGGAGCGGAGCGGCGAACGTTCCAACGGCTAGTTTTCAAAATCAAAGAACGGTCAAACAAAGCTATGTCACTCTAACGGACATATTGAAATGCTCAAACGATCATCAATTCTCATCGGCTATAAATAGAAGATCTCCAAAACAGAAGTAAGACTCAGTGTATACATCGTCTAAATGCCAACATCCTGACATCAATACTCATCACACATACTCTCTGTTTCTCTAGCTTCTATATGATTTATCTTTGAGAGAGATATTATTTGTATTGTACCTCAGTATTCATCTTATTCACTTCTAAGAGAGAAGATTGATTGTAATCTTTCATCATCAAAGTTGTATCCTTACGGTATGTAAGGGGGAGCAACTTGGTTGTAATCTTACGGTGTGTAAGGGGAGTAATCTCAGTGCCAGAATTGTAAAGGCTTCACAAGTACCCGGATCAAACTTGTGAGATTGTAGTGGTTCTCAAATACCCTGTTAAACTTGAGGAAGATAGTGGATTGAAAATCTCAGGAGGAGCCTGGGGACTGGACGTAGGTCATCGTGGATTAGGCCGAACCAGGATAAATCACAGTTTGCATATTCTCTTCCCTGAGCTCTTATACTTCTAGCATATATCATTTAAATATTTAACTGTGATTTATGATTCATTACTTTCATATTTATTGCTTCCTCTAAGATGAGAAAAGATTTTAAAAGTTCTTAAGTTTTTATCTTACACCCAATTCACCCCCCTCTTGGGTGTCAGTCGGTTCTAACACTTTCCCTGCTTGGGAAAGAAACTGCTTATTCCAACCTAATATTTTCTACCTTACCTTATCCCTGACAAAAGCTAGAGCTTCTACTTTTAATCTACCCCATAAAATAGGGAGACCCAAATAATTTCCAGGAGAATTAGCCCTAGGAATTCCCAGCAATCACACACTAAGTTTTTAATGTCATCGGACGCTAGAAAGGAGACAAACACACAAGATTTATCCAAATTAATCCTTTGCCCTAAGGCAATACAATATTTGTAACCCCTGCCTTGATAACCATAATTATAATTCAAAATTCGTAATTCGTAATTAAAATGAAATAGAGACCAATAATCATCAAAAGCTTTACAATCCCTTTCTTACGGAAGGGTTTTCACAAATTCTTTCAAAACTTTTGCCCTTATCCTGGTCTCAAATTCACGTTTTGAATATAATTACCCTGTGTAGTTCAATCACTTTTATACATATCAGAGTGTAAAACAAAAATCCTGGCAAGCCCTAGGTTTCATATCAAGCTAAAAGGGTTTATGGAGCATATTCGCCCCTTACAGTTTCCTAATGAGGGGATTACATCACCCAATCCAAAATAATATTTATATACTAAAATATATAGTAATCCCAAACCAAAATGGATAACCAACAATCCAACATCAAATATCCCTACAAAGTTCTAGTTGCTCCTAGTCATTCGCTTCTCCTTGGACCCACTTGCCCTGTCTTTAGGTTAGTCAAAGGAAAGAATGAGATTCGAAAGAACCCCAGTAGTAACAAATCATTCATATAATATGTAAACACATAGTATGCAAGCAAATCATTAGCAGAAACATTGCAATGCACAATAATTAATGGCAGTCACCATAAATGATATCACTCATGGCTGTAAACACAATGTGACAACTTTCGTTGTAATCTCAATGACGACAGCCCTCCTGGTTGTATACACTATGCGATAGCTTTCACTATAATCACAATGACGACAGCCCTCCTGGTTGTATACTCTATGCGGCAGGATCAAAAATCATCACAATGAATAACAAACATACATATAATGTATTACACATGGTATAAGAGAAAAAGTCGCTACCTTGTTCTTTCGTGACGTTTTCCGACATTGCACGTCTACGATCAGGGTAAATGTTGAATCCTATAACCAAAATCAAGAACGGTGGATTAATTTCCTACTCCAAATTCTTATTGTCATAACTCTTAAAGTTGGTTATCCTTAAAACTCTTTAGGTGGCCACTAGGAGCCTAGAGACATACCTAAAGGGTTGGAAGAAACTACTCCAAATATTTCTCTTTAGAAGTGAACACACTGATTTTTGACTCAGACACTCGAGTGAAGAAGACCTCACTCGAGTAATAGAGTGACTTACACTCCAGCATTGAAAATCACTCGTTCGAGTGTTTGGCCGAGAGCACAACCTGAGACAAAAAGTTGTCACAGCACTCGAGTCCTGAACCCAGCACTCAAGTCCTGAACCCAGCACTCGAGTGATGGCCTCATACTCACCCGAGTACTATCGAGTAAGACACAGAAAGTGACAACCCGAGAGCAGCAAGAGCCCCAGCATGTGGAGTGGACTCGAGCATTAGCTCTAGCACTCAGGTGATTACCCAATACCTATGAGTGTTGAGGCACACTCTTGAAAAATGGCCTCCGAGTGCTAACTCGAGACACGGCCTCATAATCCGAATCACCCTTGCACCTAAGTGAGACATAGGTCACTCAAGTAAGGACCTATATCATTTACAAGTAAGGAAGTTCACTCGTGATCTCTGCCTAAGAACTTAACCAAAACACTGAAAAGGAAGGGAAAATATCATACTGCACTCGAGTGAGACCCTACCTCACTCAAGTGAGGCTTATCAGAAGCTAAAAATGCAGTAACTGATAGCATTTCCCAGAATTGACCCATTTATTTCCATTGTATCCCAAACTTAACTCAAAGCTCATTCCCACATAATTTCACATAAGGAATCTATTGGAACCCTCAAAACAATCAAATTCTCATCCTAACAGCAAGTTTTGGGTTTTGGGCTCTATATCACATACCTTACTCAATTCCTTCAAACTTAATTCCTAAACAATTCTAACATTCAAATAACATCACATCACACCAATTTTACCATCAATCACTATGCAATTCTGGCATTCCAAATTGGCACTAAAATCAGGGCAATTTCCACAAACATCAAAACTTAACAAAAAATCACATCATATATACCAAAATACTCACTTCTTTAAATTCCAAAGGCTAGTTTCTTGATTCTCTAGCTTTCAAACTTGTTCAAGCTTTAAAACACCTTTGAAAAATCTAAAACCATCAAGATGAAGCTCTCATCAAGGTTGAAAACATTAATAAAGAGATTTAGAGCACTAGAGGCCAACAAAGATGTCAAAATCTTACTTTGGTTTTCTCTTTCCTCTTAAAGCTCAACGCAAATGGAAGCTAAGCAGAGAGAGATGAGATGAAGATGATGACACAGATTTTTTTTCGCTTTTTCTATGCCATTAACCAACTTGGAGAAAGAGAGAGAAGAGAAAAGAATATTTGAAAAGTTGACTTTGATCCATGGCTCATATTTTACCAAGTGTCAACATCTTGCCTCCTCTTTCATGAGCTCACATACACACTTATGCCTAAGATTCCACCCTTTTAATCTCTTGACAATAAATCTCAACCATTGATCTTTGAGTTACCAATGAGTTTCCTCTTCGGTAACTGACCACTTGGTCGGCAAATTTCCCATTTTGCCCCTAATTATCACAACTACAAAACCATTATCAAGCACATTTATATCACTCATTTAACTCAAACATGCGCCCTACCCTACGTTAGGGTTCAATTTAAGCTCTGTCACACATTTAAGTTTAAACGAAGGGTTTGGACACTGATCAGAACACCTTTAGATCAAAATTCACACAATTTGCTTCAAAAGTATTTGATTAACATTAATTACATTACTTTTGAAGTCATTAGCCCTTAATCACAAATTGGGATATTACAATATTCAACCTATATGCTTTTCAAAAGCAAGCAGTTATTCCAAGTAGCATTGATAAAGAAAAGAGAATCACACATAAAGAAACAATAAGACAACACTAGAGAATGTCTAGTTATCTTGATTCCATGCAAATTACCCCTACCTATGTGAACATTTAGCATACGAGATAGAACATCAGCAACTAAGATGAACAAGTAGGGAGAAAGAGGGTCTCCTTATCGAAGTCCTCTTTGAGGCATAAAAGAGTCAATTGTTCTTCCTTCTAATTTTACAAAGAACGTTACCGAAGAAACACATTTCATTATCTTTGAAACCCACCCTGCATCAAAATTTAATTTCAACAGTAATGCCTCCAAAAAATCCCACTCAACTCTATCATATGCTTTCTTCATGTCTATCTTAAACGCTGCATCATATTCATCTCCCATACTACTCTTCAAATAATGGAAGGCCTTATGAACAATGAAAATATTGTCTTGAATTAGCCTTCCCAGAACAAAAGCCCTTTGTTCTTTAGACACAATCTTAGGCATAATAT
The DNA here is from genome assembly GCA_963242795.1 of Inga leiocalycina. NCBI lineage: Eukaryota > Viridiplantae > Streptophyta > Magnoliopsida > Fabales > Fabaceae > Inga > Inga leiocalycina. The sequence continues at coordinate 73,799,415 of OY725320.1, forward strand.
GTTTCATCCTAATAGCTATTACTTTAGATACAACCTTATAACAAAAGTTATGTAAGCTAATAGGACAAAAATGTCACACTGTTTCAGCTACCTTCACTTTTGGAATTAAAACCAAATTAGTATGATTTAATAATTTCAAATCCAAATCATCCTGAAAAATGCGCTTTACCATCTGACACAATGATGGCCCCACTAAATCCCAGGAGTGTTGATAAAAATACCATAAAAGCAATAAAGCCCTGGTGCTTTTAGTGTACCTAGCTTAAAAGCAGTCACTCTAACCTCTTCATTTGTAAGAGGTGTAACCCCCTCCATAATTACATCCAAAATACGTGATTGAAATGAATTAGAGACCATTAGATAAACAAAACTCATTTAAAATCCCATCTTCTCGATAGGGTTTTCACAAATTCTTTTCAAAATCACTTTAACCTGGTCTCATATTCATATTTCGAATACAATTACTATACACGGATAAATCACATTCATTATAAATATCAGAGTGCACAACATAATTCCCGGCAATCCCAGGTTCATATCTTTACAAAAGGGTTCACAAAGGGCACATACGCCCATATACAAGTTCTCATACGGGGATTACACAATATCCTTTCAACGCATATCCAAATACACACCCGAATATACATCCACAACAAAATATAGTCATCCCAACATCTATGATAACCAACTACCAAAACCATACTTCAACAGGAGCCTTAGCCATCCTTTATTGCTTGCTCCTTCCTCGAACCTCTTACTCTGTCTAAAATGTTGGTAGGGGAGTGTGAGATTCGAGAGAATCATAGTAGGAAAATATTACCAATATGTATGCAAGATAAATGTTTAATGCATGATATGCTTGCTTCACATAACTCATGCTTACACAATGACAAATCTGTAAGCTCAATGCTTCGAACAATATACCTATGGCCATAGTATAAATTGAAACATAGCTTCAATTATTCATAAATGTTCACATAATTAAGCAAAGCAATAACATGTATCAACACACTAACACAAATATCAGAGCATGCTGGAGAGGTATGTTCCCTACACTTATTCTTCTCACGTATGCTCCAGTATAGCCTACTCGCGATTAGAGCAAATATCCAACCCCCTTCCTCTTTCCCAAACCAATTTCTTGATTCTTCATCTTCCACTTTTGCTCAAGCTCTAAAACATCTCCTTTCAAGAATATTTCATTTTCTCTTTCCTCCTTGCCATAGATGAAAATGGAGTTGAGAAGAGAGAGAGAGAGATGAAGAAGAAGAAGAGGGATCAGCTTTTTGGGGTACAAATGGCCCTTTGGCCGTCTAAATAGAGAGGAGAGGAGATAGGGAATATGTTGAAATATTGACCAAGATCCAAGGGCCCAAAACTTGCCAAGTGTCAACATCTTATTCCATCTTCCATGAGCTCACATACACACACCTATACTTGATTCCACCCCTTGATCTCTTACACAAATCAATCCTAACCATTGAACTTGAAGTTACCAATGAGTTTCCTCTTCAGTAACTGACCAATTGATCAGTAACTTTACTATTTTGCCCTTGATTATGGCAATTCCTCTTGAATCACCACCAAACACATTTTATATCACATTTCCTCATGCCATGCACCCTACCCTCTATTTTAAGTTAATTTAGATGTAAATCCATAATTGAACTTAAATACAAGGTTTCGGTGTTACTCATAACACATACGAATCACATTTTCACATCACAATCTCCAAAAGGGTTATTTGTTACTAATCACATCCACTTTTGAAGTCATTAAACCCTTAATCGATATTTGGGATCCTACAAAATCAAGGCTTAGTAGTCCACTTATTTCAAGCTTATTCTCTAGCCTCAAATCTCAAAATTTAGGGTATTACAAGAGGCAAAAGCAAACTTTGATTATCGTGATCAGTTACTAGAGGCTCAATATAGCTTAAAACAGTTCCAAATTTTTTTTAGAATTGCCAGAAAACAGGTCTTTATAAAAATTACCGAAACTCTACCCTATTTCTTGTTGGTTATTAATATCCATACATCCTCTGCATTCCTTAATCTAGCCACCTTATTTCTGGCTCTATGTTGAATGGTTGTTTTGTTGAAAAAACCAGTATTGGAATCACCCCCTTTAAATATTTAACTCTAGCCCTTTGGAACCAATATTTTTCCTCCCTTTCCCAAATTTCTTCAATTTGATTCACAATCAAATTGCTTTATGCGCTTCTTTCTCAATCAAGACGCCTCATAACAAAGCTTTAAATTATTCATAAGCCTATATAAGTCCTTTTGAGTATTAGGAAACTCCTTACGACTACACTTGATCAATACTTGTCTTACTCTGTCAAAATTGGACATGAAGCATTCAATTATACCCTCCCTCCTAATCCCTTTATTCCCCCAGACATTAGACACAACATTGTTATAATCAATATGATCAACCCACATCATCTTAAATTTAAAATCTCTGGCACACTTTAAACCATTAAATACAAGGTGAATCAAAAGAGGAGAGTGATCAAAGCCGATAGGTTCAAGAGTACATTCCTGAGCTGTTGGGTAAATATCTCTCCAAACACTATTGCACACTGCCCAACCAAGTCTTTCTTGAACATTTGCTTCATCGAAACACTTATTTGACCATGTAAATTGCAACCCTTTAAAACCCAAGTTTAGCATATTGCACTCAGAGATAAAATTATGAAAGTCTCTATAAGAAGCTTCAGACCGAGCCCTCCTCCCAGCTTCTCAAAGGAAAATAGCAGCTTATTAAAAGCACCAAAATAAAGCCATGGCACAGTTTCTCCTGGATTCAATTGAGTCAGCTTTCTCCGCCAATCTCTACTATCTTGTTCTTTAAGAGGACCATACACCAAAGTTATATAGCCAAACATTGGTTCTATCCCCTTCAAGATTTTTACATGAATGAGATTTTGATAAGCATTTATAACTTTATAGAAACTCCATCCTTCCAACATAAAGCTAGACCACTTCCTAAACCAACAGAAGGGACATATTTAGCATTTCTGATAGTGTAGCCTGCACCTCAATTGATCCATTGTATTAAAATTTGCTTTAGTTTCCGAGAGAAAAAATAAAGCTGGTTGAAATTTATTACATATGAACCATAGATTCATGTTGTTAGAGTCAACCCTAACCCTTGATAGTTCCATCCTAAAGACTCATGGCTCCTGGTGGTCGTTAATGGACGACCACCAGAACCATTTTCAACAGCAAACACAAAGTCCTCAGAAATGGAAGATAGCAAACTAAACCAAGATCCATCTTTTACCTCTTTAATAGGCACATCAACCAACTAATTCAAGCGCACCTTACCTTCATAACTCTTCTTTTTTGTTTTCCCCTTTTTCCTTTTATCATAATTTTGCTTTAGCTTCAGGTTCTCCTCCTTTGCTAACATAGGCTGCTTGAGTCTTTTTTGCAGTCGATAGATCCCAATCTTCACCTATGCTTTATTTCAGTGACACCTCTAATTCTTCAATGAGGATGTCTTCATAGACTGGCTTGACAGCTACTAAAGCCTTTGCTGCAGTACTATCTTATTCAGGGGCTAGATCCATAAAATATGAGTCCTTCTCACCTACTTCTTGCACTCTTACTTGAAACAAAGCTCGTTTAACAACTTGTACATCTACCAAAGTACCCTTACCTCTTATATCATCAGAGTTACTTAAGCTAGGCTCAAATCTCCTTACTAGGCTAACTCTTTTAGCCAGTATTGGTATTAATTCCATCATTGGGCTTTTCCCTTTTTCACCATCAGCCCCACTAGATTGGCCCACTGAAATAATATTAACTGCCTTATCCTTGTCATCTCTTATGTCTTCAGCCTTGACTGGATTGTTAACTTCTTCACCATCTAATTGAGCCTTAATATTCTTCTGGGCCTTACTAATTTGCTGTCCATATGAGATATCCATGCCTTCCATATGTCCTTGCTCTATTGAGATTTTCAAATCATGAGGATTCTAGCCATGTTCAACAAACAACATGCCCACCATGCTCCTCGTTTGATTATAACCCACGCTCTGACGTGATAAAGAATTTTCACGTGCCACCTCCAACTACATCGTACCTCCTAAACCTTCATTGATACTTAGAATTGCAGCCACTACTCTCATCATCTTGACACAACCAAGATTATACAACTGTTGAGCTGCATCAAAATCTACCATTACCGAATCTTGCTCACAATTATTTTGATCATGACCAATAATACCATAGGAAAAATAGAATGACTGAAGTTTCTCATATAGTACATGAACCCAAACATGATCATAATCCGGCCTTGGAATCCACAAACTAGCCACTAAAGGCTTAGTAATATCAACCTTAACTCTAATTCAAATAAAAATTATAAACAGAGAATCATTAAGCTTAAGGTCTTCAAAATATACCAGCTCTCCAATTTTTTCACCAAGTCGGACGATATTCCTTTTTATCACTGTAGCTCGAGGAAGATTGTGCACTTGAATCCAAAATAGGCATTTTGACATATCAATCTCCTTCATTGTCAACCACAGTGACCAACTCTATAAATTCAGTAGAAAACCAGAAATAGTCTATGGACTATCTCTCAACACTCTATCTTAGTCCTTCTAAGATTCTAAAGCAAAGACATAGCTATTATTTCCTGCAACACTAATTTCAACCTTACTTCTTGGTGACCAAGCTCTCCGAACTAGCTCTTCAAACACACCTCTTTTCACCGCCTGAGTCAAAATTAGCTTTCCAACTAAGAGCCATCTACCTCCAATCTTTGCCTCTGCATCGTCCCAATCCAGTTTAACTTCATAATCCTCTTCCATCACAATCTCCATTACACAAACACAGGATCTTTGCAACAAAAATCCCAATCGGGCAAACCCCTAAATCACTACTTAAAACTAGATCTGGCCAAAATGTCCCCAAAGCGCAAAGAAATAGAAGAAATCAGAGTAGATGAAAGAAGAAACAACAAACCCTCCCAAAGAAAACTAGAAGAATATAGTAGAAGAGAAAAGAAACAAACAAAATGCACACACCCACACTCGCCTACGCCATTACCGTTGCACAGCGAAATGGGTTTTCACTCTCACTCTAAATGAAGAGGTTTTCCTCTCACTAGCACTACTACAAAAAACATTTTTAAAGTCCCTTTTTTAGGCCTTTTAATGTCTGAAAACAAGGAGACGTCTATGTGATCGACGTAGTAAAAAATGGCAATAACGTCCGTAGATAAAAGGACGTCTAAAGTCTGGACTTTAGTAAAGTTCTTTTTTTAAAAAAAAAATTCGTTTATATTACAGATCTGGACTAAACAGTATTTAAAATCAGAAATTACATATAATCGTTAATAAAATTACAGATCTAGTATCTGAACTCCAAATCCAAAATCTACACAATAATAACTCTAGAGCTGAAATCTCATAAACAGAAGATGATAACAATAAGATGAATCAGTTGCAAAAAACTTATTTCCTTCTATTATTAAAATTCATTTTCTCGTAATAATGAATAGAGAAGAGCAACAGGGAGAGATGTACCTCATTTTCTCAATGGGAACGTGGCCATGAAGCATGTTTTGGAGTCTCGATCTACAAACCATAACAACACGAGTTAGAAGATAAAATAGAAGGGAAATCCAAAGAAAAAAGAGAAAGAAGATAAAATAGTAAGAAACATAATAGATCTAGTGAAAAAGAGAGAGAGCAAAGAAGAAGCAAGTTTAAAAATAGTATATAAAGAAGAAGAAGCAAGAGTTAAATGCGTGGTGGTAAGCATTATAGATCTGGTGAAAATAAAGAGAGAGAAAAGAAGAAACAAGTTTAAAAACAGCATATAAAGAAGAAGAAGTAAAAGTTAAATGTGTGGTGGTAGTGGTTGCATTGATGAGAAAGAAGAGTGTGGATCTATAAAACTGACAAATAAAGACTGTCAGTACAGATTTGAATTATTTTTTGCGTCCCCAATTTAATTTAGGGACGCCTAAAGTTGTTTAGTTATTTTTTTTTATTTTTTTTAACTTTAGACGTCCCCAATTCAAAAAAGGACGTCTAAAATCACACTTTAGACGTCCCCAATTTAATTGGGAACATCTAAAGTTATTTTTTTTTTAATAATCAGAGACACCTTTAGGCGTCCCTAATATTAGGGACGCCTAAAGTGGCGTCCCTGATATTATATCAGGGACGCCACTTTAGGCATCCTTGATAACATTAGGGACGCCAAAAGTGGCGTCCCTGATATTTAAGGGACGCCTTTTGGCGTCCCTAATATATATTAGGGACGTTAAAAGGTGTCCCTGATTAAGAAAAAAAGTTTACTTTAGACGTCTCCAATTATTAGGGACGTTAAAAGGTGTCCCTGATTAAGAAAAAAAGTTTACTTTAGACGTCCCCAATTAAATTGGGGACGTCTAAAGTGACCAAAAGGCGTTCCTGATTTAAAAAAAAAAAAAATTAACTTTAGACGTCCCCAATTAAATTGGGGACGTCTAAAGTGACTTTAGACGTCCCTTTTTGAATTGAAAACGTCTAAAACTATTCAAATCTCACTCAGAATTATAAAAATGCCACCGCCTTTATTTTTTACGTCCCTTTTTTAAAAAGGGACGTCATTTAGGGTCGTAAAAGCAATATTTTGTAGTAGTGTAGGGGGAGGTTTCAATGAAACAACACAACTTTAGTATATTAAATCATTGAAAAATAATATAAAATTGAAAACAACATTATTCTCATCTCATAAGATATTAAAATATCACTTATTTTATATTGAATCTAATAATCAAAAGAAACAAAAAAAAAAGTATTTTGAAAAGGGGGATTTTTTTTTGGGGCTAGCACTAAAGGCGTAGCAAACTCCCCCCACGTGTGTCTACAATGGCCAAGGATTCAAGTGAGGCTATTAAATCTATGGTTCAAAACCATGGTTTTCTAAAAGCTTTTTTTTTTCTTTTTAACTTTTTTATAAGCTAATCTCAAAAATCTATTATCTTAAACATTTATTTTTCAAGTTTTTTCCAAAAGTTAATCCAAGGGTGTGTTTGGATTAGCTTTTGTATTAAAATATGGATCCGTGTAGTTAACCTTCTGTTTCTTTAGTTTCTGAGTTCATCTGTGTTTGCTGAGACATACTTTGATTTGTTGATGTATTTGAATTAATGTTACGTTTCGTGATTAATAAAATACAATATTTCTGGTAAAAAATCCAATTTTTCTTTCAAATTTATAATGTTTTCCATAAAGCATATATTTATTGTCTACACATAATATTAATGGGTTTCTTTTTCTTTTTCTTTTCTTTCTTTCTTTCTTTGTTTTTGTTTTTTTGCTAGGCACATGTTTCCTCCTATTAAAAGCAATTCTGTTTGAGATGCTTTCGAATACTAAATGTGGGCACATCTCCCGGTGAGGATTCAAACCTTTTCAATGCATCAAATGAATGATAGGGAAACAAACACCTATTTGCTATATAGAGGAATAACTAACTTAGCTAATTATTTTAATATTTGTAAATTAGTTTTATAACTCTTATATTAAAGAGAAGAGGTAATACTCCCTTGTCCCTTATCATAAACTTCAAAAGACCTATTTGTGTTGATTAAAAAACAGTTAAAATTAATTAAAAACAACAAATATACAAATAAATGTATTTTTTTAACCATAACTGTATTTGTAAAGAGGATAACTGAAAGTAACACTTCTATAAAAAATACTTTTTACATCAGTTGTAAATGCTTTTGACATCCGTTTTCTAAGCGTCGGGGTGACATAGAAAATCGTATTTTCTGGGTCAGAAAAAAAAAAAAAAAAGACGTTGAAGGTGATAATTCAAAAAACCTGGAAAGAACCGATATTGATGTTGATTCTTTTCATCGTAGATATGTAATCAGATCATCACTTATTGCTTCCTTTCAATCACAGATTTAGAACCAGATATTCCCTTTTAGCTTCCTTTCAATTACAAGTATCGATCATCTCCCTTTTCTCCATGGTCCTCCCTACTCAACAATCTTCATCTCAGATTATGATCGAAACATGATTTAAAATCTGATCTAGCAACCTAAACAAATCTTAAAAACAACTTTAACGTTTAGCAAATCAAGGGTTGCGAAAGATATGGAATAAATATATATTGTTGAAAACAACTTCAGCAATTAGCAGATTATAGGTTGTGAACATTCTGAAATAAATATTTATTGTTGATTTTCCTTATTTTTCTATTTATTTGGGGAGAATCCCAATTAAATCCAACCAAAATGCCAAAATCTAAATTCATAACTACATTTTTAAAAAATTCCTAATAAGATTAAGAAGCCTCATAAGGGATTTCTGAATTTTATTAAAAGACTATAATACCTATCTATAGTTAAAAAGAAAATTGAAGGTACCTTTAATCACAATTCAAATTCCGACCTACACTTTTAACAATTTCCTAATTGTTTTTAAATGGCAATTTAATCTTTTTATTTTGTTTCCTTTTGAAAAATAAATCATTTTTTAACTACTTAAGGAACTTATGAATTTAAGGTACTGTAAATAGAGAAACGAAATAAAAAGATTAAATTTTCATTTAAATAAACAAAACGAAATGAAAGGATTAAAATATCGTTTAAATAAATAAAATGTTTAGGAAATTGTTAAAAAAATATGTCTACATTTTTTTTTTGGACCTAGGTCTAAATTTGAATCTTGGTCAAAGGTATCTTCAATTTTTCTTCTTAATTTTAGATGGGCATTTTGGTTTTTTAACAATATTTGTAAATCCCTAATAAGTCCTCTTAACTTTATTAAGAATTTGTCAAGAATATGGGTATAAATTTAGATTTTGGTATTTCGGCCAGATTTAATTAGAATTTTATTTATTTTCAGATAATTGATTGTTAAATCAGTTTGTTAGATCATTATCAGCATAATCAAGCTGAATAAACCAAGTGTTACAGAAATAAAAAATAGAAGGAAAAAAATTACCTCTGCACTTTTCTAATTTATCTTTTTTCTTCTGCCATTATTTTGGACCTTTAGGTTCAAAACGGTAAGATCGTTCGCATAAGTCCATCACCAACGTCCTCCACTTTCTTTCCTTTGAGTCATCTACTGCCTCCTTCAATTGAGGCTCACTTCACAGATTCTCATGCGACACACTATTTGTGATCTTCAGGTCTATCCTTTTCTTTAAAATGTGGTCGTTTAGGGAGGAAAATGGCAAGATAAACAAAGCACTGTTTGAAGAATAAATAAAGGAATTAGCTTCAGCTGACCCAAAAAAAAAAAAAAAAACTAATGGAGCTAATCTGTTAAAAATTTTTAATGAGTTTTGTTTTTCATTTTTATTTTAAATTTTTCATTTTTCTAATATTTGTAATGAGTAATGACCAAGTTATGGAATCGTTTTTTCATAATTAATTATATCTCTTACTCATTTCTTTTTCTACTCATTTTCTCTCCCACTCACTCTCTCCATAAATAAGGATATTTTAGAAAAAATCAGTTACATTTTTTTACATATGTACTATCTTTAACCAATTCTAACCAAATTTTTAAGTACTTCATCCGGTTTTTAATATAAAATATATTCACCTAACTTGATTAGACTAAGGAAGTTAATCAAGTTAGTTCATATACTACTACAAAAAGGTTGAAGGGTGGCGCACATATTGTGGCCCTTTCTTAATGAAGCGCCACAGCTGCTCATTTTTTATTTTTCTTATATTATATGTTTTTTTTTTAACCAGCTGTAGCGCCTGGTAGGGTAGGTACCACAGCTGGTATGATCAAGTGTGGCGCCTGGCTAGCAAGGCGCCACACTTGAGAAAGTGGAAGCAGCTGTGGCGCCTGGCGAGCTTATGCTCAGATGTGGTGCCTGGCTGGTCAGGCGCCACCCCTGACCCTTAAAAAAAAAAAATTTTTTGTCAGGGGTGGCGCCTCCCTGGCCAGGCGCCACCCCTAACCCTTTTTTTAAAAAAAAAAAAAATTTTGTGATCAAGACTACTGGCGCACCCCTGACCCTTTTTTCGTAGGAAAAAAAAAAGTTTTATTAGGGGTGGCGCCTGCCTGGTCAGGCGCCACCCCTGATGCTTTTTTTTTAAAAAAAAAAGTTTTATCAGGGGTGGCGCCTGCCTGGCCAGGCGCCACCCCTGATCATTTTTTTAAAAAAAAAAAAAAAATTTTCAGATCTGGCGCACCTCTGAGACTTTTTTTTAAAAAAAAAAAATATTTGTCAGGGGTGGCGCCTCCCTGGTCAGGCGCCACCCCTGACTCTTTTTAAAAAAAAAAAAATTAATTTTGATATCCTATCCCTTCCCCACCAATAAGATCCCCACCCGCCCCCCCTTATCCCCTTTTATTTTCCCGCCGCCCCCCCCATTCTCTTTCATTTCCCGCCTCCACCCCCCCATCTCTTTCTCTCTATCTTTAATTATTCATTCCCTCTATCACTTTCCCTTCCATCTGTGCGTGCACCCTGTCCCTCCATTTTCTCTTCTTCATATCTTAAAACTACACCCACACGCGCACACGTTTTTGTATTTTTCCAACTGCCAACCCCACTTCTTTCCGTATTATTTCGTTGTCTTCAACTCTTTTGGTCCCCACTCCATTTGGTAGCTAGTGCCCAAATTTCTTCCTTCCCTCACTGAGATTGCGTCACTAACGGCAATTACGTGGTCCCCCACTCCACTGATCAACCTGTAAGTTCAACTTGCGTTTTCTTTTTATTAATTTTTTTTTCAGGTTGTTTTGCGTGGCTTTTTTTCTTTATGGCATGGTTGCGATGCTTTTTTTGATTCTTTCCCTGTTATGACACGCATACATGTATATTTATATTTATTGAGAGATTTTTCATTTTAATATAGAATGCAAGGACCCTTGGCGTATTTGGGAGGACAATTAAATTGATTGAACATTTTCGGTTGCAGATGTTAGTATAATTTATAAATAATAAAAAGAAGAGGAGAAGTGTAAAGAGTAAAGTGTGCATACTTTACTGTCATTCTCACACACACACACGGGCATTTCGGTGCAAAAGCATGTCTTTTTATTTTTATTATTTTTAATTTCATTTCGGTACAGCATTCCCTCCTTGTCCTTATTATTTTATTTATTCATTTCAATTTTTAATCACGTTGCTCAATGAAAATGATAACATTATTACCTCCTCTTTTTATTAATTCAGACATCGGATAATACCGATAGAGATGGGCTTAGTTAGGACATAAAATATGTGTAACATTCTCTGCAATAATGTTTGAAAATTAGTTTGTGCGTGTGTGTGCACTGGCAAAAATAGTATATATATATATATATATGAGAAGTGATTTATACTTTTTTTGGTTTTTTTGGCCATATATAATCCATATATGAACACGAACGTTGAAAGAATTGTAAGAATTCAACTGAATCAAGGGGGAAATGTACATTAATTACTAGGATAAAAATTAATCAATTGACGTGACTTTGTCTTTGAAAAAATGGCCCTAGATGTTAGATTTTACCTAGCTTGGAATAAAATAATAAAACTTACATATAAAATGACTTTAATGTATCAATGTTAATATTTAATAAAATAAAATATAATTTGTCTATATTGTTTAACTTTAAATATATTAACTAAAACCGTAAGGGAAAAAACATACAATAAGGAGATAATTAATGTTAGGATTATGCTTTCTTTTTCATTTTATTTTTTTTCTTTATTTTTTTTCTGAATCATAATTTTTGATTTAAGCTAATCATATTTGATTTTATTATATTTTGATGTTTATTACACATATTATTATTTAAAAAAATAACTTAGAACCTCAAATATTTTATTGATTTGTTTATGTTTAATTTGTATTTGTAGTTTCAGTTCATCAGTCTATTGAAGCTTCTATTTACGGTATGTTTTTTAAATTTTGAGCTTAATTACAAATGTGATTTTAGTTAAATTTAATAGTTATAATTTGTAGGTGTTGTAATGATTGTTATTGATTAATTGCACAAGCAAAATAATTATTTATATATTTTTAACACTTGTATTTTATTTAATTATTGACTTGTAATGTTTTATAATTTAACTATGATATATTATTGTGGCAAATATGGTTTCTTTTGTTATGAGTTGTAAAATTTTATTATAATGCCTGGGAATAATTAATGAATTATTTGGAAATTTAAATATTCAGTTTAAGACTTAGAAAGCTTCAATAATAAAGATTCATGTGGTGTATGTTATTTGAAATTAAAATTGGTAAGAGAATATAAAAGTAATTAGTAAATGCAATAGTTATACAACTAACCACGTAATTTTTTAAAAAAATAGATTGAAGCCCATATATGGATCGTAAATGGATGTCATCTAATCGATGTTCAAGGGAATATATAGATAGGGTGAAGGATTTTATTACATTTGCAACTGAGTACACAAAAGATCCTGGCAAAATCTTATGTCCTTGCTTATCCTGTTGTTTTGGAAAGCGGATTAGTCAACTTGATTTGCTAGATCATCTAGTGTGTTATGGTATTGATCAAACATATATACGATGGACAAGGCATGGTGAGACCAACGATTCATATAGTGATCGGGTGCATACCACGGGTGGTGCCTCGGATAAATTTGATCAAAGCATGTTTGATGAAGATGATGATCTTGAAGAAATGGTAAATATGGTTGAAGGGGTGCTTCATAACTGCCCTAACGAATATGAGAAGTTGAAAGGTGATGCAGAGAAACCATTATATGTCGGAAGTATTAAATACACAAGATTGCTAGCAGTGTTGAAGTTGTACAACTTTAAAGCTCGCTACGGATTGAGTGATTCGGGTTTTACCACATTGCTTGAATTGTTGCAAGATATGCTTCCAGAAGAAAATGTACTTCCTACCAAGACATATGAGGCAAAGCGAATTCTTTGCTCTACAACCGGTATGGGATATGAGAAGATACATGCATGTCCTAACGATTGCGTATTATTTCGAAATCAGTATGCAACGTTGGAGAAGTGCCCTAAATGCAACGCATCTCGATATAGGAAGAAGAAAGGAAAAAGTCCTTTGAAGGTGCTATGGTATTTTCCCATTGTTCCGAGATTCAGGCGACTGTATAGTAATGCAGAGATAGCTAAGCAGTTGACATGGCATGCAGATGAAAGGATTAAAGACACGAAGCTTAGGCACCCTGCAGACGCTCCTCAATGGAAAAAAATTGATCATGAGTACCCTGACTTTGCTGATGAAGTCAGGAACTTTCGCCTTGCACTGTCAACTGATGGAATTAATCCGCACGGTGTTCAGAGTAGCACACATAGCACGTGGCCGGTTATATTGATGATTTATAACCTTCCTCCACACTTAATCATGAAACACAAGTTTATGATGTTGTCCATGTTAATTTCTGGGCCAAGGCAACCTGGGAATGATATAGATGTATACTTGGCTCCTTTAATTGATGACTTGAAGCTGCTTTGGGATGAAGGCGTTAGTGTGTATGACGGGTACATGGAAGAAAGTTTCACTTTGAAAGCCATGTTGTTTGGCACAATTAATGATTTCCCTGCTTATGGAAATTTGTCAGGATACAGCGTCAAAGGATATGGTGCATGCCCTATATGTGAAGATGACACTCATTCAATGCGACTTCATCATTGTAAGAAAAATGTTTACATGGGGCATCGAAGATTCTTACCATCACAACATCGTTGGAGGAAGTGGAAAAAGCCTTTCAATGGTGATGCAGAAGAAGGTAGCCCGCCGAAGATGTTGACCGGTTCCCAGGTGTATTCCAAGGTAAAAGACTTGGAGAACAATTTTGGCAAACCTTTTGCAAAACAAATCGAGACAAGCGGTTGGAAGAAAAAGTCTATTTTCTTTAAACTTCCATATTGGAAGTCTTTATATGTGAGGCATTTTCTTGATGTGATGCACATAGAAAAAAAATATCTGTGATAGTCTAATTGGCACGTTGCTTAATATCCAAGGAAAAAGCAAGGACAATGTCAATTCGAGGTTGGATTTAGTGAACTTGGGAATTAGAGAAGAGTTGGCACCGATTGAGCAAGGGTGTCGTACCTATCTACCGCCAGCGGCATACACTCTGTCGAGGAAAGAGAAGAAATTGTTTTGTGAGTTTCTGCAAGGAATTAAAGTCCCCGAGGGCTACTCTTCAAATATAAAGAACCTTGTATCGGTAAAAGAGTTGAAGTTAAAGAACCTTAAATCTCATGATTGTCATGTGCTCATGCAAACTTTCCTACCGGTTGGTATACGATCCATTCTTCCCAAAAAATTAAGGAACACTATCACGAAACTTTGCGTGTTTTTCAAGTTGATCTGCAGTAAAGTGGTTGATTCAACCAGGTTACAAGATTTGCAAAGGCTGATTGTGTGTACTCTGTGTGAACTTGAAATGTATTTTCTGCCTTCTTTTTTTGACATTATGGTACATCTAACTGTACACTTGGTCAAAGAAACTCAATTGTGCGGTCCAGTGTACTTGAGATGGATGTACCCAAATGAACGATTCATGAAAATATTAAAGGGGTATGTGAAAAATAGATATCGTCCAGAGGGTTGTATCGCTGAAAGTTACATGGTTGAAGAAGCAAGTGACTTCTGTGCTGATTTTCTATCAAATGTTGACCCTGTAGGGATCCCCAAGTCCCGTCATGATGGCCGAAGATCAGGGAAAGGAACAACGGGGAGTGATGTAATAACGATATCAGTGACTGAACGGGATCAAGCCCACTTGTATGTCCTACATAACACTGATGAGGTCGAACCGTATGTAGAAGAACACAAGGATGCTCTCCGATTGGTACATGGTGATGGGAATGAAAATTTATTAACAACAGAACACAATAAACAATTTGCAGGCTGGTTGAAAAATTGTATTAACGATGAGATGGAGAGGAATCCTGATTCAGTTTCCGAAAAATTGAAGTGCCTGTCGAAGGGACCGAGCTTACATGTATTATCTTACAATGGTTATGCAATCAACGGTTACACATTTTATACACAAGATCATGATAAACAGAGCACGATGCAGAATAGTAGGGTAACACTTGTTGCTGATTCTTGGCATAGATCTAGTGCTAAAGATACACACCCTATCTATGCATCAATGTCATACTTTGGTGTCATTGAACGCATATGGGAGTTAGATTACTCTATGTTCAGGGTCCCTGTCTTTAAATGTCAGTGGGTTAACAACAATAGTGGATTGCGGATAGATGACTTAGGCTTTGTGCAAGTGGACCTTTCTAAGGTTTGGTATGAAGATGACCCTTTTATTTTAGCAGCACAGGCAGAACAAGCATTTTACATTCCTGATCCTGCTAAGAAGAATTGGTCTATTGTACTTCCATCCAACAAGAATCGTCAAGCAGAAGTTGATTTTGAAAGTAATGAATATTTGAACATCAATAATGATGATCCTTCATTTGAGAATTTGTGGTCAGCAGAGATTGATATAGATGGAGATGCAGATGAAGATGAAGATGGAGATGGACCCCTATACGTGAGACATGATCATAAAGAGGGAACTTGGGTCAAGAGGAACACAATTCTCAATCCAACACGAATTCTGAAGAATAAAATTTTAAATCAGACAAGAAAAAGGAAAAGATAATGATTGCCTTGACTCATTTACTTGTACGTATGTTTTTATAAATTTCAAAATAATTTGCTTTCGTTGACATACAAGACCATTGTGCACTAATGTTTTGATTTGGTTTATTTCACTTGCAGGAGTATGGACTCACCACATCATGACATTGATGACGTTCCTAGTCCCGTACCTGATGACATTGATGACGTTCCCAGGCACATTGGTAGACAAAGATTTGAGACGAACGTTAGACGTGGCAGGACAGTTATGGCGAGGTTGATCAGACTGAGAAGTAACGGGATCAAGTTACAAGTAGAGTGGAATGAACTTGGGAACCCGTTTGGGGAGAACAGTACCTCGTTAAATAACTTCATCGGGACTACGGTTCGAGACAGAGTCCCTATTACCGTTCAAAATTGGAAAATGGTAAAGAAAAGTTATGAGGATGGGATCTGGGCTGAAATACAGGTAACACCTTAATTATATATTTATTCGGTTTGCTTTGTTTCACTTCATTTCAATCTTACATATGATATATGTTTTTTGACTTGTTTACAGAGTGTTTTTATTATTGATGATGATCGGAAGAACTTTGTAATGAGAAAAGCCGGAAAAATTTTGCGAAAGTTTCGTTCTGATCTCGTCAAATATTTCTTGAGGGATGATAATGATGATATCATTACTACACCGCCTTATCCATTGTACGAAGGAATCATCACTCAAGCAATGTGGGATGAGTTTATCAAAACACATACAACTCCTGATTTCCTGGTAAGGGGATTTGTTTATATTTCCCTATTACGTGTAATGTACGTATTTGTAAGTAACATTTATATATTTATATGAATCATTTTGATCTAACTAGGAGTTGAGCGAGAAGAATCGAGCTAACGCGACCAACATGCCATACCGATACACACAAGGACCTGTTTCATACGGAAATTTACAAAAACAAATGGTACGAACTGATGATTATTTCATTCATAATAAAAATTGTATGAATATCATTTAAATTCGACTAACTTCGATGTACAGATACAAGAATCAGGCTCAGATATTACACAGGTTCCACGACATGAGGTGTGGGTCAAGGGTGTCACAAATAAGAAAGGTGAAATTCGTAGTGAGGAAGCAAGAAGAGTAGCCGAATATTGTGTAAGTATTCAATTATATTATGCGTTCAATAAATAATTGGCTTTACTTAAATGAACTCCATTTATAATAACTAATTTTCATTGTAATTCTTTTTGGGAAAGCGACAAATGACACAGGAGGATCCTGCGTTAGCGACCTATGTTGGTCGGGACGATTTATTGAGCAGAGCGTTACCAGTACCCGAGTATGATGGTCGTGTTCGGGGTACTGGTTTTGCAGTCACCCCATCAGCATACTTCGGACGTCAGAAGCGCTCGAGTAGAAGTGATGTTTCCCACCTACGTGACGAGATGTCTAGCTTTAAGCATCAAATGCAAGAACTTCAACAACAAATGCGCTATAAGGAACAACGAGAAGAACAATTCACCGAACAAATGCGTTTGCTGCAAGACCAGAATGCGTTGTTAACAACGCAAATACAACAGTTGGTCCAGGGTAGGCCAACACCAAATGTTCCGTTCTGTGATAGCCCAAGTTTCAGAGATAGCTGCAATTCCATGCCTAAAGTCCCTTTTCCTTCGGTAATTAATTTCTTGTCTACTTAACTTTATGTTAAATTATAATTAAGCGAATTTAACATATTAACTCTCTTTTCCGTAGGGCGAATTTCAATGCAAGCTATATGTCGAGCAAGCATCCAAGCACGCGGTTGTAGTGGGTGTTGCCTACAACACTGGTGAGGACGTACTGCACAATTCACCGTTGCCCGATAACACACTCCGGGTTAGGGTTGACGTCTGCACGAACGAAGACTCCATCTTACCGATCCCGTCTCAGGATGAGCAAAATAAGGTGGCAGATGTTGTAGGTGGCTATGTTGCTTGGCCAATAGGTCTTATCGAGCCATGTGGAAAGGTCGTTCATTCAAAATTCCCTGCACTTTTCCTTCAAACTTTCATCTCGAACTGTGATTTAATTTTCTGATTTGCGCAGGGTAAGCTTTCAAAGTCTTCAACAACACAACCCAAGTCAAAAGCATCGGCCAGCCATCAGAGCAGAAGAAGACATACCTCATATCTCGATCAATTAATATTGATTGCACCACAATTGATCGGTGAGGGAGTAGTGTCATTACGTATTCCAAGACATATCTACAATGTTGGTGGTCTAGTTGATTATATTACTGCCGAGGTCGTGCAGGAAATATGTGCTCGTGATTGGGTTAGTGCTTCGGCTATCAACATCTGGATAAGGTACTTCACTATTATCGTTTATCACTGTTATTAATATATCTCGTTCCATTTCTTTTGTTTCTCATGACACTGTATGTTTTATACCAGGCATTTAGACCAGGACGTTTTCATGGATACACACAGGGTCCAATTCGCATTTGTCAACCCTTTTCTCGTTGGTCATTATGAGGGTAAAATGGATGTGACTGCGCAGTCTAATGAGCTAAAAGATTACTTTAGCAAGAAAGCGACAGCAAATACATTATTTTTAGTGCCGTATAATACGGGGTAAGTTATTATTGGTACAATTTTTCTTTTTATTGTTTAACTTCTATCATAACATGATTGTTCAAAAAATATTTTTAAAACATATTTTAGGCGCCATTGGATATTGATCGTTATCAATCCAGCGGAACCTTCAGGCCCTCGCATTTATTATGTGGATCCTTTGAAAAATGGTCTTCCACAAGACCGTTTTGATATGTTGCTATTGATCAGTAGGTAAGTATACGTGCCTATAAATAAATATTTGCGAACATGATTGAATAGCCAAAAGTAATAACTTTCTGTTTCTTTTATTAGCGCATTGACTGCGTATCGGTCGTCTGTCGGGTTAAACTATTCTAAAGCTACTGACCCCCGCCTTAGCTATCCTTGGAAGAAGATACAGGTATTGATATTTGACTTTAATTTACTTAGACTTTGTTATTAAACACTTTTTATTCAAGAACAGAGTTAAATATTGCATTATATTATTGCAGTGCCCTTTCCAATCTAATGACAATGATTGTGGGTACTATATCATGAAATTTATGAAGGATGTTATTATGCATGATCAACCATTTATTCCTCAAAAAGTAAGTCATTTAGTTGCACTTCATATTGTGTTGTAATGAAATTGAATTAGTGCCTGACAGTTATGTTTTACTGATTTTAATTCGTTCTAACTTGTGTCTGATTGTATTTATCTGTAGTATTATGAAGATCAACGTTGTGACACTTTGCTAGACCATCAGGTTAATGAAGTGATCGAGGAATGGTGTGAATATGTGTTTAAGCAAATCCCTAGGTAGCTATATTTACTATTAAATTCACTAGCTAGCTGGTTTTTTTTTGTTGTTTCTAATTGTCAATATAATTGTTGTGTCATGCATGTTTGTTCAAGTTGAATTTGTTGTATTATATTTCATTCAGCTAGGTTTACAGTATATTGTATAACAATTTTCATTACTACTTTAGCTAATCAATCATTTGTTGGTATCATTTTAAAGTTATCTATTATTGTTCTTTTTAAACCTTGCAGACTATAATTATATATGCATGAGAAAAAAATATGCTAAAAAAAAACCAATACGAAAAACCCAAAAAAATATGAGAAAAAATATGCAAAAAAAAAACCAGAACGAAAAAAAAAAAGAAAAAAACACCTACTGTGGCGCCTGGCCAGCCAGGCGCCACCTAAAAAAATATGAGAAAAAAAAATTCAAAAAAAAAACCAGAACGAAAAAAAAAAAATAAAACACCTCCTGTGGCGCCTGGCCGACCAGGCACCACAGCTGGCCCACCCACCTGTGGCGCCGGCCAGGCGCCACAGGAGGTATGCTTCCTGTGGCGCCTGCCAAGTTAGGCGCCACAGAAAGCTATTTTTTTAAAAGAAAAAAATTTAAAAATCTGTGGCGCTTCCAAGCGCCACAGCTTTTTTTAGTAGCGTTAAGATAGGTGGCATTTCGCAAGCGCCACAGCTAATGCAATTATAAGCGCCACAGATTTGGTTTTTTGTAGTAGTATATAACATGTAATTTCTAAAATACCTAACTTATATTCTTTAATTCCTTCATTCTCTCTCCTTCTTAATTATTACTGAATAAGCATCAATATGAGTAAATTAAGAATATAAAAAATAAGTCTTATACTTAGGATCAAGATCAACTCCCCAAATATATTCTGTATTAAAGACAAGAGGGAGTATTATAAAAAAAAACAAATTTTTAAGCTACATATTATGAAAGCACAATTCCATAATTAAAATACAAATTTAAACTAAAAATAAAAAATAAAAATCATTAAAAGAATTTAACAGCTTAGCTCCATTACGTTTTATTTTTGGGTCAAAAGTTAATTCTTTTATGTATTCTTCTCGCACATGTAGTCATATTCTCCCACAGTAAATTCATTAACAATGCCTCCAATTCACGCCTTAACAGTGTGATTCGCTTCTGAATATTTTAAAATGAAAAAAAGTGTTTGTTAAAAAGTCATGTTCTTATAAATTAAGGAATTTATATGAAGGATTGTGTAGGGAGTTATAACACTAAAAGTCACCAATGTCATGTCCTTTTAGTTTCTAAAGACACCTATAAAAAGGTGTGGTAAATACATAATACTTGATAGAAGGGTCTGTTGGTTTTTAAAAATAAAACCTTGCATATTATAAAAGTATAACCCTTCATGAAACAATTATTTTAAATAACCATTAGTTATTGAAGTTATGTTGGTTTATGAAACTAACATGTGATTAAGACTTTGAATTGAAATATTGCTTCAAGAGGCACCATTTAAAGACATCACGTCATAGCCTATAAATACCATGCACATTGCTTCATTTGTGACATTTGAAACATATAGAACACACATGAGAAATCACACAACAACTAAAAGTCAAACTCATTGCCTTTGCCCTTGAGTGCACACAAAGATAAAGTCAAATTGTCACTTTGTAAAAGCAATTGTTGTCTTGGCTTAAGTGTTGGGAGTGCAATCTATACTCAAAGGTCTTCATTGTCTTTTGCAGGAAATTCACCCGTCAATCCGAATTGCACCCTATGAGATATGTATAGATGGGGGCAAATTAAGCCTAAAGGAAACTGCTGCCCACGCCTTAAAAACATTGTATACTACTTTCTTCGCCATCTCTTATTCTTGTACTCCTTAAAGATCTAGCCTCTCTAACATGTCTTGCCATTTTCATCCCCAAACGGTATAGCCGGGAATAAGAGCCGACCCTCCAAGGGCTTAGGCCTAAATTTATTTTAATTTAGGAACATACCACGATGGTAAGCGTGGTTGTTCTACGACAGTAGAGAAGAATTTTGTTTTGCTCTTCTTTCCCTTTGTTCTTTAAATTTAAATCTGAACACTATTTGCCTGTTATGGATTTCGCTTCAGCCATGAGGATGCGGTTGATTTTCTTTTTAGACTTAGAGAAATTATGAATACACCCGTAAACTAGATTTTATTTCCATTAGTTATAATTTATACACTAAAAAAATGGTAGTTTATAGCAGTGAAATTGTAGCGGTTACAATTGACCACTACAAATAGTAAAATTTGAATCGGTTATAAATTAAACCGCTACAAACTTGTAGCGGCAAGCTTCGAGCCAAATGACGCCAAAGATTGGCAACGATTTTTTTAGTGGTTAATAAAAAAAACTGCTACAAATATGGCGAGCATTTCCCGCCAAAAATTGTAGCAGTTACATAATAAAAGCAACTACAAAGTTCCCGCCACTTGGCAGGACCAAGGTGCGCCAATAGTGTAGCTGTTATTTGTAGCAGTTTTACTAATTAAACCGCTACAAGTTTCATGACCTCTGAAATTCTGTAGCAGTTATAGAGCTATAACTGCTACAGAATTTCAGAGGTCATGAAACTTGTAGCGGTTTTGTACAATAACCGCTACAAAACTTCAAAAGGTCTTGTAATTTGTAGCGGTTATTATAGAACCGCTATAAAGTTTAACTGCCCTAGCTTATTTGTAGCGGTTCATGTAGCGGTTATTTCAAGAATCGCTACAAACTCCGCCACTATATAAACCCACCCCCTTCCATTTTCCCATTTGGCCATTTTGTTTCTTGAAGTTTCTCTGAGTGTTTTCTTTTAGATTTGAGCATTCAGACGTCTGTGGAAGATTTTTGCTGCAGCATTTCTCGTTATTTGTACTTGAGGCACGAACAAAACGTATTTTACTTGTATTTTTATTTTTATTATATTTTTGCATAATAATGTGACTAAAATGTTTTTTTTTGTAATTGATATGGCTTCATGATAGGATAAGGGGAAGGAGTTCGAGGTCCCTAGACCAATTTTGCGGGGTGGCAGTAGTAGAGTAGGGGCAGAGGGACGGGGCAGCACGGAGGGAGGGCGACCGCCCCATTTCAGCCCATCCCCCCACAACAGTCATAGAAGTCGGCCCTACCATAGCTACCGCACTAGAGGTTCCTGATTTGGGGGAGGGAGATATCAGCGTCGATGACTATGATGCGAACGAGGACTTTGAGATCCTGATGGGGATCAGAGAGATGGAGTAGTTCCTCGATGAAGAGGAGGCGCGGGAGCAGAATAACCCACGAGGGTCGTCTTCGCGGTCTATTGGGTTTGAGGTGCAAGTCCAAGGTAAATAATTTTTTTTATTTAATAAATTATTTATTTAAATTCAAAATATTAAATTTGAATTACAATTTATCTAACGTGCAGTAAATTGTGCAAATAAGCAGGGGAATGTGTCCATAAGGAGGCTGGACGTGGCCAGTCTGAACAGCATGGACCGGACACTATGAGTTGTTTTGCCGTGGAATGAGGGCACAGACTAGACTATCGACAATAAGGGTTACCTGTTCAACCGCTTCTTGAACGACCTGGGCTCGAATTGGATGCAGTTCCCCATTCACTTCAGGACATGGAAGCACGTTCTGAAGGGGCCGAATGACCTAGAGTGGGAGGAGGTAGTGTAGGTAATTAATAGTATTTAATTAATATTTTTTATAATTAATTCTATTTAATTAATATTTTTAATAGGATATTTGTAATTATTCATATTTAAATAATTTTTTACAGCTGTGGTTTGCCATCCGGGCCAACCGGAAGAAGTACTTGCTAATGAAGATGGGTGACGGTTGGAGAAACAGGAGGAATCATCTCTTCCACAGTGTGGATAAGGATGGGACGATGCCTCTGGAGAAGTTGATCAAGAGCGTCCCAGACAGCGTCCCGTCAAACGACTAGCCGAGTTTCGTCCAGTTCAGGAAGAGCGTTGAGGGGCAAGTAATGTATTTATTAGATTATTTATATATAATTTTGTAATTGATAATTATTAAATTATAATTTAAATTTAATTAATTTTAATTTGAAATTTATTAATTTTAAATATTTTATATTATTTTAATACATTTAATATTATTTTTTTTCCATGCGCTTTCTCAGAAGAACATGAGGTGCTGTGGGCAGCAGACGATCTACTACACAGCAGGGTTGAAGACCTTTGCTGTCACTTACAGCGAGCTGGTAAATTTTCATAATATTAATTACTTTTAGCTGGTTATTTCATAATACTAATTGAATTTTGTAATTGTTTTAGGAAAGGAAGGCATAGCAGGAGAACTGTCAAACGGACTATGGGGAGTTGTTCGCTATCACACACAAACACCGTGACAGGACTCCAACCTCTCAGCAGGCAGAGGTGGCCATTGTAAGTAATTTCATTATTATAATTTTTATAAAACCAACTTAATTATGAAAAATGCTAAAAAGTAATTGTTTCATAAAATGGCAGAAGCGATGTAGCATTCGTAGGCTGAGCTGCGAGAGACCTAGGCTGAGGAGTCACAGGGGTCAGTGGACCCTACTACTCCTTTGAAGGCGGGTCTGGGTCAGGCTGACTACCCCGGACGCGTGTGAGGGATGGGGATAGGTGCCAAACCTAGAATGGTCCATGGTAGGAGCGCCGCCTCTGAGGTTGGTAGCTCTAGAGGCGTCAGACATCCTAGGGATGAGTCTGTTAAGTAGCTGCGGGCATATTTGGCCTGGACATAAGCTGCAGTGGCTCAGCAGCAGTAGCCGATACAGCAATAGGCCAATTTCATCTACGCTCAGCAAACGAAATAGTGTGATATTATGAACAACATGCTCGAGCAGTATCCACAGGTTCCTCCTGTCCCTTGGTTCATCGTCCAGCCTACTCCTCCTCCTGATAAGGATGGGGCTGTTAAGTCTTCCCAGCGCCCTGATCCAGCAACACTTGTGAGAGCCCCACCTGAGGGAGGACCAGATGATCAGCCCCGTGCTACTTAGTTTAGGACATATTTATTTTTTTTGTTGAAACATTTGTAAATAAATATATATAATTTTTTATTTCAGAACTTAAATTCTTATTGTATTTACCATAATTATATTTATATTCTTAGACCGCGTTGTTGAATTTGTGAATTAATTGTAACAGTATTATTTATATTTTTAAAACTAAAAAAAATTAATTTTATATTTGTAGCGGTTTTATAATAAAACTGATACAAATATATTAAAATTTTATTTATAGCGGTTAATACAAAACCCGCTACAAAGATAGTTCCATATTAGTAGCGGTTAATACAAAAAACGCTACAAAAAGAGTTCCATATTTGTAGCGGTTAATACAAAAACTGCTACAAATGTAAAGACATGTGCGAGAGAAATTCAAAATTGAAATGGTGAATATTGTAGCGGTTACATAAATAACCCTACAAATACTCAATATTTCAAATTTGAATTTCCCCTCACTTTTTTCAAATTTGTAGCGGTTACTAATGTTTAACTGTTACAAATGTATATTAGTAGTGGTTTTTCTTATAACCGCTACAAGTTTAAAACAAATTCTTAAATTTGATTTGGAATGGCTTGAAAATTAGTAGCGGTTTTAGACATAAAACCGCTACAAATGTGTAGTACTGTAGCGGTTTATAAACCACTACAAAATATTAAATGTTGGAAATTTAGAATACAAGATTCCAAGCATTCGTCATTCTCTGTTCACTCATCTTCTTCACTATACTTTCTTCTCTCTCACTTGTAGCTAAGGATAAGTCATGGATCAGGTTGCCACACAATTTTCTGGAATATTTGTACGGATTAAACAATTCCTTGGAGTTCGCATTCACTCATGCCAGCTGTAACGGAAAGATCGTCTGTCCGTGTCAGAGATGCAAGTTCAAGAAGTGGCATGCACAAAATGTTGTCAAGGAACATTTGCTTCTGAAGCCTTTCCTGGAGGAATATATGTTCTGGGTAGTTTATGGTGAGAAGGCCGGCATGAGATATGATAATTCTCTTCCTCGAAGTTCTCAAGTAGGAGTTCAACTAGATAAAGATGATCCTGTGAATGATGCTGTGCATGATGCATTTGGATTTCAAGGCGACAACTTCAACAAATAAGTGCAAGGTTCTGAGCCGGTGTTCATGCGGAATGAAGCAGCTCAGAATTTTTTCAACTTGATGGATGAAGCAGATTGTCCTTTATATCAAGGTTGTCGAAAATATTCTAAATTATCTTTCTTGATCAAATTGTATCATATCAAGTGCTTGTATGGAATCACGTATAAGGGAATGTCGATGTTACTCGAATTATTACAAGATGCATTCCCCGACGCTAAGATTCCCATAATATTTTACGAGGCCAAGAAGATTATCAATGGTTGGGGCTGAACTATTAAAAGATTGATGCATGCCCCAACGATGTATGCTGTATTAGGGAAACGATTCCAGTAGGGAGACTTGTAAGAGATGCCATGCATTAAGGTACAAGTCAATTCGGAAGGGGAAAAAGCAGAAGAATAAACTTGCAAAGATTCTCAGGTACTTCCTTCTGAAACCTCACCCATAAAGATTATTTATGTCGTCCAAAACGGCGGAGCACATAAGGTGGCATGCCGTTGATAAGAATGAAGACGGTAGAGTAAGACATCCCCGGGATGCTCGGTAGTCTTAGTTCCCTACAACTTGCCCACTGGATGTGTATGAAACAAAATTCCTTTATTATGTCTATGATCATTCCAGGTAAAAAGGCATCGGGCAATGTCATCGATGTGTATCTTCAACCGCTTATTGCGGAATTGCTAGACCTGTGGAATGTCGGCATTGAGACATATGACACTTACGGGAAGACTTTGTTCAACTTGCGTGCAGCCTTGATGTGGATGATTAGTGACTTTCCTGGCCTTAGCACATTATCTAGTTGGAATGTGCATACTGGGTCGGCGTGTCCAGCTTGCAATTTTGACTCTGACGCAGTGTGCCTTCCCCACAGCTAAAAATGGTGCTTTATGGGGCATCAGAGGTTTCTCAATAGAAGACATAAGTTCAGATTGCAACAGAATCGCTTTAATAGGAAACCAAAAAAAAGAAGACTACCTCAGACTTTATTTGGTATAAATATCTTACAACAGCTTGAGCATGTTGACTTCAAGTTTGGAAAAAACGGCGATTTAGCACAAACTCGCCAAAAGACGCGCAGGACTTTGGTGCCTCAGCAGTAGAAGAAGATAAGTATTTTATTTACTCTTCCATATTAGAGATATAATTTACTTCACCACAGTCTTGATGTCATGGACATTGAAAAGAATGTTTACGATAATGTGCTATATACATTGCTTAACGAACCCGGCAAGATAAAAGATCACCTTCAAGTAATATAATATGTTCACAACTAAGGAATAATGGGAATAACAAATATTACTTAAAATATATCAATTTAGCCAATTTAATTCCCAAATTACCTTTGCATTCAAATCTCACATTAATACCTAATTATGCCCAAAATGGTTAATCAAATCCCACAAAAGTCTAAGGTTAATTACCAAAAGATATTCAAATATTTAGCTCTTATCAAAGATTCAAAGAGATTTGGAGCTTTAAAATTTGGTTTTCCGTTAATTTTTCTTCTCTCTTTTTCTTAGTTTCTTATATGAACCGAATTATTATTTATGGTTTTAATTTGTTGATCAACATGAGTAGCTAATTTTCTCGTTCTAGGATTTTCTTGAACCTATTTATGGATTGAATTATTTATTTACTCTCTTTTTGCATCGAATAAAGTTTTTGTATTGATTTTATCTTACTCTTAATGCTTCTAAATGCCTGATCACCATTTAGTTGTCTTGTTCATTTAAAATTAATCTTGAGAAAGATAATTTAAGTGTAGAACTTGGGTAAAATCATGTTAGACTTGAAGTTTAGATATATTAAACGGATGGTTTGTTAGTATTATAGAGATATAGTTACTAACCTAGCATTGTCAGGTTAAGATTGATGTTTAAAGTTAGTCCTTATAAATTAATGCAAGAGATTGACTAGTTTATTAGGATAAATATTTGGTTTTGACTCGAGAGAGCGTTATCGAATGCCTTTGAATCTTAGGCAAATGCATATCTTCGTTTTATTGCTTATTGAGGGTAAATTAATTAGTTCATGAAATAAATAGGGGATATATAATCCTAGGTTCCTCCTGTCTTGAAGTTCTCAATTTAATCAATTAATTCTTAAGTATAAAATCTCTTTCAAAATATTCTCACTTAACCTGATTGATAATTTAATTAAGATAATTAATTCATTTTTGTCATAGTTCTCGTGGGAACGATCTTTTTATATTACTTGCGACCCATACGCTTGCGGTAAAGCTAGACGGCTAACAAGGTTTTGGCGCCGTTGCCGGGGACTTTAGCAAAAATCTCATTGAACTAATTATCTTAATTGTGTGATTAATCATATTTGAGTATGTTCTTTCTTTTCTTGATTTTTTTATAAGTTGGATACTCCTTGGTTGTTGTTTGGATTTGCAAGTATCTCTGGACGTATGAGTGGCACACTGGTTCTAACAACCTGGACGACGAGCATCATTCTGAAGAAGTGGAACTTAAATCTGAATCTGAATCATCAAAAGAACCAATGTCACCTAATCCAAAGATCATGGCACACCCTAATGACGAGGATATAGATCATACTTTAGATGAATATATGGAACAAGAGAGCACCACCTATCAATCTAGCATTCAATTCCCAGCTATCACCGCTAGAAATTTTGAGGTGAGGCCAATTATGCTGCAGATGCTCTAGATGATTGGTACATTCACAGGAAATCAGAATGAAGACCCAATTGAGCATTTGACAAAATTTGTTCAAATGTGTGAAAATTTCAAACAGCAAGGAGTGTCTTCTGATGTACTGAGATTGAGACTCTTCCCCATGTCTTTAGATAAAAAGGCTCTACCTCCCAATTCCATTTCTACATGGGATACCCTAGCTTCTCTATTCAAAGCAAGATTTATTCCAAGGGGTAAACAAGCAGTGCAAAGAGCTGAGTTATTGGGCTTTGCACAAGAACCAGGTGAACTCTTTTATGAGGCATGGGAGAGATTCAAAGAAATGTGGCGCAACTGTCTTAATCATGAGCAAAAGACTTATGTGTTATTGGAAGCTTTTTAGGCTGGATTGGATGGTCCTATTGTTTATGTGGTAGAGAATACTTGCAACGGTGGGATTGGCAAGAAGAAAGTGTCTGAATTAAAGTTATATGATGAAATTGCTTTCAGCACTCTGCAACAATCCGATAAAGCACTCTCTGGGTACAAGACTTATAAAGAGCCAAATATTTCTAATGCTTCTAGTATGTCTAAAGATATTGCTACTTAACTTGCAGCTATGGCCAGGAGGTTTGATCAACTTGAAATGAAGATAGAGAAGACATCTTCTAAGGGTATTCACGCTATCCAGGCCTCAGGCCTCTCTTGTGAAACTTGTGGAGAAGCACATTCTTATAAGGATTGCCTACATACTATGGAGACAGTCCATTACTTGAACAATAATCAAAGATATCCTCGTGGCAATCCCTATTCTAACACATAGAACCAAGGTATGAGGGATCATCCAAATTTCTCTTGGAAGAATGAACCAAGTGAGAATCCACCTAATCACTATACTATCAAGTCAATGACACCACCAGGTTTTGAGCAACAACAAAAATCTAGAGAAAGTGATTCAGAGACAAACCAACTCTTGAGGTAGATTCTTAAAAGCCAAGAAGGTATAATAAGCAAGGTTAATCTTCATGATACCTCTATCAGAAATCTTGAGATACAAGTGGGCCAAATAGCATCTCAAATGAATACATTCAGCAGGAATAGTCTACCCAGTGACACCGTTCCTAATCCTAGAAGAGATGGTAAGGAAGATTGCAAAGCAATAACCTTGAGAAGTGGAAAGCAACTAGCTGACATTCCTAGCCAAAGTGGAAAGAAAAAGAGTGCAAGTAATGAGGTTACTAATAGGCAAGAAGATGAAATACATGTAATTATTGATGAGGTGATTAAGGAGAAAATGGATGAAAACTAGGAGAAAACTTACCCTTCCCCTTTAAAATATGTGCCTCAACCACCATTCCCGTAGCGACTTAAGAAACATCAAGAAGATTCGCAGTTTAAGAAGTTCATTTAGATATTCAAGCAACTCCACATCAACATTCCATTCGCTGAAGCTTTAGAACACATGCCTAAATATGCCAAGTTTATGAAGGATATTCTATCTAAGAAGCGAAGATTCAGTGAGTTTGAGATAGTTGCTGTGACCAAAAGTTTCACTGATATCATTAAGTAGATGCCCCCAAAGTTAAAAGATCCTAGGAGCTTTTTTGTTCCTTTCCATATTGGAGATAAATTATTGGGAAAAGGAATGTGTGACCTTGGAGCTAGTATTAACCTCATGCCTTTGTCTGTCTTCAACCAGTTGGGATTGGGTGAAGCTCGACCAACGACGGTTACCCTTCAATTTGCTGATAGAAGTCTATCTCAACCTCGTGGAATTATTGAAGATGTATTAGTGAAGGTTGACAAGTTTATCTTTCCAGCAGACTTCATTGTACTAGACTTTGAGGCAGATAAAGAATTACCTTTGCTGTTAGGGAGACCATTTTTGGCAACTGCAAGAACATTGATTGATGTAGAGAAAGGTGAGTTAACTATGAGAGTAGCTGATGAGCATATCACCTTCAATATGACTCTGTTGATTAAATCTCATAATATTCCAGAGGACTATTTTTTCATTGACATGCTTGATCCTATGGTACAAAATGAATGTGAAAAAGTTATGACTAATGACCCACTTGAAGCTGTGATACCTGAGATTGATTCAGAAAACTTTATAATAGAGGAATGCAAAGCTATCATGGATGCATCGATTTCTTATCCTCAAGGACGAATGCAATTTGAATCATCTAAGAAGTGGCATGATAAGAAGATCATATTCAAGACCTTTGATCCAGGACAACAAGTGCTCTTATATAATTCCAGCCTAAGGTTGTTTCTAGGAAGGCTAAAATCTTGTTGGTCGGAACCATTCACTGTGGTTCAAGTGTTTGATCCTGGCATAGGAGAGTTGGAAGGAAAAAGTGGAGAGAAAGTCAAAGACAATGGACAAAGATTGAAGCAGTATTGGGGTGGTGAAGTGGATTGTCAGACCACTACATTACCTTTAAAAGTTGATTCTTGAGATGCTGCCATAGTCTAGCTGAAGACTATAAACTTAGCGCTTGTTGGGAGGCAACCCAATGATTTGATTTTCATTTACTATTTTTTTTCTCTCTTTGCTATTCAGGCTTTAGGGTGATCGGTTCTCTCGCAGCTTAAAGTTCCGGCTCGTGCGCTCTTTTCTCCTTCAATTTTGAAACGTCAGAGGAATAACTCCACATCAGAATCTGAGACCTAAATAAGTTGAGTACTAGTTTCTTTCTCCTTTATTAATTTTTACAACATTGAGGACAATGCTTGATTTAAGTATGGGGGAGAGAATTAGGAGACTTGCAATTTAATTGAATTTTTTTTCAAAAAAAAAATATATAATGAAGGGAACAGAGGTATTTTGTCTTGATTTTGAAATTGTTAAATTTGAATAAATATAGCTTAGTTACTAGTTGCATGAAGGGAAGTTGATTACATATATTGCAATTTATATGATGATATATTGTTTAACTTGATTAAATTAGGTGAAATAGTATAGCCCTGTTGGAAGGAAATTTGAGCCTAAAACATTCAATTCTAGTGTGATATTTCACTTGTCTCAACTTACTCTTCAGAACTTGTCTTATTTCTTTTTACTGCTACCTAATCATGTGCAATTCTTTAATAGGATAGAGGCATTCATTTTTATACCCTTGAATCCTAAACACAAGCTGCAAACACTTCATCCATTGCTACCCCTTTGAGCCCATCTTTTGTTTCTTTACATCTATCATATCCATATTAAGTTAATATGCATGTACAATCATTATTGCAATAGTTTGATCATGTTATCAAATCACAAGATGTGGTATTGTTGCTATTAGTGCTTTATGTTGGAGGGTATTTCAAAAAAAAAAGAGAAAAAGAAAAAAAAAACAACTCCGATGGCTTCTCTCGACCTCACTTAGTAATCAGGGGCACTTCATCACCAAATGTTGGCACTCGCGTCAAATGGTGAAGCCAAAGAGAGCTATGAGTTGGGCTAAAAGCCTCTTGAGGCACTTGTTGGAGTAACTGAGTAACCGGTGCTGCATCACCCATGTGCAGGGTCGCGTCAAAAGGGAACCTACAACAAGCTCAAGATGAAAAAAAAATTTGGAAAAAAAAGAGAGAGAAAAAATATATATAGAGAGAGAGAATACCCTTCTTGAATCTTGAAGAATAGCATACATATCACTATTACATTAAATTTTCTATATAACATGATTTACATGCATATTGCTTAGTATCCATCATCCACTCCACATAGCCTATATTCTAACATTACAAGCCATAAAGTCCTCTTGATTTTTGAATACACATGTAACTGGTGGTGGAAAATTAGAACTATTACAAGCCTATGGTAGGGTGATTGAACAAGTGAACTGAGCGAAAAATAACCCATATGCTAGTGAGTTGAGTGATACACTTTATACTCTTGTGTGACTATTTTACCTGAATTTAATCTTGTTAAACTTCGTATCTGAATATGAGTTTATCTATATGTGATTGACAACCCATATTGTATATTTAGTTCCTAGAGTATATTTACTTGAGTTCTCAAGGTTTCTTAGTTAATTCAATTTGTCTCTCTTATTTCTTCAACATATTTTCAAGATTGACTTTTCTTTGCCCAGGAGTGCAAAAGATTTAGTGTGGGGGAGTTTGATAAGTATATATTTTATAATTAAATAGGTATATATTTTAGATATATTCACTGGATTTATAAATATTTTATACCTATTTAATTATCTTTTATATATTTTTTATCTTTCAATTAAATTATAGGATAAGAATAAATTTTGATATAAAATCTAATCAAATCCTATATTATTTTATAGGAAATATTATCTTATTGGACAAAAAAAAATATCAAACAGAATAGGCGAATGATATAACAGATATAATATATATCTATATTTATATATGTAATACCTAATTAATGGACGTAGCAGAAGCAACATCTCAAGCAAATTATTCAAGCCAAACGTGGACCCCACGTGATTAAACCATATGAGAGATATTGGAAGATAGAAAAGCAATTTGAAGGCCTAACAAAATGTGGGTCCCATAAGGAAAAGTCAAAACGAATATATGAGATGCAGATTATTTGAGCAACAAATATTATATATCACATCTTTAAGAAATTGGGATAGTACCATGGACCCCATATGAATTATGATAGAAGATATCAAGAAAAAAGGAAATCACGAACAACACGCAAGGAAGCCTATATATATGCTAGAGGAGGCGGCATCCGAGAAAAACATGGGAAAAACTAAAGGACGGCAGGGACGCATAGAAATACAGCAGAACGCTGAGACGCAGAGCTGAGAACCAAGCGGAGCGAGGAGCAGAGTTTTGGGAAGCTGGGGCTTGAAGATTCAAAGAGATTTGGAGCTTTAAAATTTGGTTTTCCATTAATTTTTCTTCTCTCTTTTTCTTAGTTTCTGATATGAACCGATTTATTATTTATGGTTGTAATTTGTTGATGAACATGAGTAGCTAATTTTCTCGTTCTAGGATTTTCTTGAACCTATTTATAGATTGAATTATTTATTTACTCTCGTTTTGCATCGAATGAAGTTTTTGTATTGATTTTATCTTACTCTTAATGCTTCTAAATGCCTGATCACCATTTAGTTGTATTGTTCATTTAAAATTAATCTTGAGAAAGATAATTTAAGTGTAGAACTTGGGTAAAATCATGTTAGACTTGAAGTTTAGATATATTAAACGGATGGTTTGTTAGTATTATAGAGATATAGTTACTAACCTAGCATTGTCAGGTTAAGATTGATGTTTAAAGTTAGTCCTTATAAATTAATACAAGAGATTGACTAGTTTATTAGGATAAATATTTGGTTTTGACTCAAGAGAGCGTTATCGAATGCCTTTGAATCTTAGGCAAATACATATCTTCGTTTTATTGCTTATTGAGGGTAA
This sequence comes from Inga leiocalycina, assembly GCA_963242795.1. NCBI lineage: Eukaryota > Viridiplantae > Streptophyta > Magnoliopsida > Fabales > Fabaceae > Inga > Inga leiocalycina. The sequence goes on from OY725320.1 coordinate 73,832,543, forward strand.
ATTAATTAGTTCATGAAATAAATAGGGGATATATAATCCTAGGTTCCTCCTGTCTTGAAGTTCTCGATTTAATCAATTAATTTTTAAGTATAAAATCTTTTTCAAAATATTCTCACTTAACCTGATTGATAATTTAATTAAGATAATTAATTCATTTTTGTCATAGTCCTCGTGGGAACGATCTTTTTATATTACTTGTGACCCGAACGCTTGCGGTAAAGCTAGACGGCTAACAAGTTTTTAACCTGCGCCAACATTAAGAAAATTTATCCCTCTTGTTGGTAAACCAGTTAGAGGAACTGAGAACTTCAAACTAACGGGAACTGAAAAGTTGCAAGCACATAGACATGTCTTGATTAATTGCACTCAAGTTGAACCTTTCATACAATAAGAATTGTACACTCACATATTATTCTATATCTTTCGTAAGATTTTTCACTTTTATTTCACTATCGTCTTTCCATTATTAATTGTAGGGTATTCAGAAATTATGTTAAGCGTCAACTCAGGATCCGTACACAAACATCCTCAAAAGTTGATAAAAAGGTCTACAGAGAATTCCCGAGCTGGTTTGCGCGCAGAATACTAAATGACCACAACCCACACTCACCAGATTTGATAGCTCTCGCATTCGGTCCTCTTGATCATGCAACAAGGTTTACAGCATATAATGTTAATGGTTTTAAGTTTTGCACCGTTTCACGAGATCAAGGATTACAAACTCAAAATGGGTGTTTATGGCACATTTGGGACAAGGAGTTATGAGAGCAGCAGTGATGCCAACATACAGTTCAGAGGCGTCCCTTACTATGGAAAGCTTCTTGATGTGGTTGAACTTAATTATCAAGGCCGTTTCACCGTGACACTGTTCAAGTGTTTATGGGCAAATAACACTACTTCTCGGGGACTGACAACTGACGACTTAGGGATCACATCAGTAAATTTCTCACGACCAATTCATACTGGTATTTCTTAAGATGATAAGCCGTATATTCTTGCATCAGAGGAACAGTAGGTTTAATATGTCGAGGACGAGAGCAATAGGGATTGGCACATGGTCATTCATTTAAAGCCACGAGACATTTACAACATGGGTGAAGGCGATAACATTGCCTACGAGAGTGAGTCATTTCAGCCAGCCAATTTTGAAAACTTCTTCCCTGAAGGCGATGACAATTTACCTCTACTACGATGCGTTTTCTTAAGTTCACATAATTTAAATTAAATTTTGTTAAACAAAATAATACATCACTAATAATAATTTTTCTACACAATTTCTGTAGAGATGGGGAGGATGAGTGATCAAATTCAAATTATATTTTTGTCTGAAAAAAAATATTTTTTTTATAAAAAATAAATTAATATTTGTAGCGGTTTTTAAACCGCTACATAAATAAAATTAACATCTATTAATTAAAAACCGCTACAAATGCTACACGGATCCCTATAAATACTCCCACCACATTTCATTTGAAACACTCCCCCATTTCTTTTCATCTTATCCCTCTTTCATTTTCTCTTATTTACAAATTTTTTTATATGAGTTGAGGAGCTTAATAATACGATCAAATATGATAACAAGTTTTTAAATTTTTTATTTCAATACTTATTTCCTTCGCATAAAATTTATTCTCACCACTTTTTTTCAGATATTTCAGAGCTTTATCTCATTTTCATCTATTTTTCATATACAATTACATTGTAGTAGACAACATAATAGTTCCTTTGTTACCTACGTATCATTAATAATATTATCAATACAATCTTTATACTTAAATTATTCTTTTTAATTTATAAATGAGCTAAAGTATTGAATAATAAGTTAATTAAATTAGCTAAATTACTAAAAATATAAACTATTTAATTTTATATCAAAAAACCTGAAACAAATGATTGTATTTTTTTTTAATTTTCTTTATTTTTGTAGCAGTTACTAAACCATTATTAATTAACGCGCCTTTTTCAAACTGAAATTAATTTATTGGCGTGAACTTTGAATTTTGATGAAATTAGTAGGGGTTATATAACCACTACTAATTAACGGAAATGCATATTAGTAGCGGTTCATTAGACCGCTATAAATTTGCAGCAGTTATTAGGGGTGGAAACAGACTAGGCAGCCTGGCCTGTTTTCGGCCTGATCAGGCCTGGCTTGTTAGAATAAAAGGCCAGGCTCGGGCCTGTTTTAAAGTCTGTTTCATTAAATAGGCCAGGCCTAGGCCTATTGAAAGGCCTTTTAGGTCTATCAAGTCGGCCTGCTAATATATATATAAAAAAACTGGCCATCTGCTTCTCTCGCGTTGGGTCATCAAAATTAGGGCCCCAAAAAAAATTGTCCTCTTCTATCTCCACTAACTCTCAAATCTCAATCTCACCCTCTCGTCATTCTCCAATCTCTATCTCTCATCTCCCAAATCGCGATCTCTCTACACCTCTGCCAAACCTGATCGTTGTGCGACTTCAAAGCCCTAACCTGAACCTTTGACGCTGAATCGCCGTTTGCAGTTCACCGTTCACCGTTCGTTGCTCCTTTCTCCGTCCTCTCCTAACTAATCTAAACCTCCGGCACTGAATCGACGTTCTCTGCTCCTCTCTCCGTCCTCTGCTTCCTAATCTGAACCTCCGACGCCAAATTGAAGTTCTCCACTCCTTTCTCCTTCCTAACCTGAACGTCTGAGAGTCACCATCCTCTCCACTCTCCGTCAGACCGTCGGCCATCCTCGGTGGGGACTGGGGAATAGACGGCGGGCAGATCTCCAACACTGGTAAGTGCACTCTTTAGATTTGTCAATAATGGAGACATAGCTAATAAAATCTGTGAAACATTATTGAGAAATTTAGTTAGAACATGTGCAAAATGTTCCCGCTTGCAAATTAAGTATATGGCTAAAAAAATTCTATTTTTCCATTTAATGGACGCATGTGGATAGAAGTTTGGTTTTGGGAATAGTGGTTTAGGGATCAGTATCGTCATGAGCGGTTTTTAAATCTGAGATTTCAGACCTTTAATCAGTTCCTTTTTCAAACGTTAACCGCACTTTGTATGCTGTCTTTCTTTTCCTACTAGCTCCTTTCTTATCAGCTCCAAAAAGCAACCATTTTAATTTGAAGGCACAACATCTTATTCCTAGGCTTTGTATATGATTTTATGGCTGAGAATATTTGTTTATGTTGATCTTTTGGGTATTAATTGTGTTTCTGTAGCTAAATAACTTAATGCAAATGTGTGCAGGGAATCGTATAGTTAAACAAGGCAAATATGGCGTATGCAGCGATTAAGCCTTCCTTTAAACCTGGCTTGGAGGAGTTTCAGGAGCAGATCCATAAGAGAAGGATCACTCTTTCCTCTGAGAACATGAAAAATCTCGAGAAAGGCCTTTTCTGTTCTTTAAAACTTGTATTATGTTCTGCTATGCTTTTTTTTGTTTAATTGGATCTTATATTAGATTCTATTATACTATACTATTAATTGAGGTCTCAGCATGGATGAATATAGCATTTTGTTGTCAAAGGTCTCCGAGTATGTAGCTGAATGTCTAGATGTCTACATTTTGGCTTTAGTGACAGTTTCATATTCAACTCTTATGGTTTTGAATTTAATCTATTGGTTTTTAAATAAACTTGTTTATTGAATTATGCTTTACTACATATATGTAAAATAAGTTCTATATGAAGTCGCACTTGTTATATGTTATGAATAGGGTCTCTTACTTCATAGGAAATCACATTTGGGTTTGCATTTAAATCTAGAATGCAGTTAAGTTCTCTTGGTGATTCAATTGATATTTTCCTGATGATTAAATTTGGCTTATTGGCAGTTTGTGCTGACTTGGTTCAAGGTTAAGGAACTTGTGAGAATGCCCACTAAGTGAATTTTAGAAATGATACTTCTGCCTTGTGTTTTCTAATTCTTACCTTCTGGATATCTTTCTGATCTATGGAAAAATCAGAATTGCTACTGTTATATGTTCATATTTCAGTTTTTAAAATCGGGTGCCTTTTTAAAATTTAGTTTCCACCCCCTTTTTATTGTTTTTTTCTCGCACAATGTTCTCAAGTCCTACCCTAGCAGATGTATTGAAGTCCAATCTTGGTTATATTAGAAAAAATATGAATCATTAGCATTAATTTATATAGATTTAGGCCTGTTATTGGCCTGTTTAAGGTAGGCCTATTTTCGGCCTGTTTAAGGTAGGCCTGTTTTGCAGTGTGGCCTGTGGTCTGTTGGTCGGTTTGTTTAAAATATTTAAAAAACCAAGCCTCCTAACAGGCTTTAGGCCAGGCCAAGCCCAGGTACAAAAAAAGGCCTGTGACAGGCCACAGGCCAAGCTCAGGCCATCTTGTGCCTTAACAGGCCTGGCCTGTTAAGGCAAAAGTCTGGCCTGTTTCCACCCCTAGCGGTTATAAAACCACTACTAATTAAAGGAAATGCATATTAGTAACGTTTCATGAACCGCTACAAAATAGCAAAAAAAAATTATTTTTCTTTTCCCACCTTGAAAATTTCACTTTTTGATATTTGTAGTGGTTATATAACTGCTATAAATGTCATAGAAAAAGATTATTGCTTATGGCGATTTTGTAGCGGTGGGATTGAATCGCTACAAAAAAAAGTAGCGGTTATTTTGCTTGAGTAACGGTTTTAAATAACCGCTATAAAACTGCTTGAAACATGTGATTTTGTAGCGGTATTATAAACCTCTACTAATATTGTTTTTAGCGGTCTAATAACCATTTTTAACCGCTACTAAATTACCTTTTTTTTGTAGTGATATTAATTTTGGTTACTTAGTCTTATGTTGATATGTCCGTTTGATAATTGACCACCATTAAATATGAATTATAAAATTAGGATTTGTCTTCATGAAGAAAATTTTAATTAAGCTACGGGATTAAGTAATATGTGATTAGATTATAATCTAATTTTCCGTTAGGATAGACATATACCTAATGAACACATATAAATAATGACGAGTGTGTTTGAATTGTTTTGCCTCTTGGGTAATTATGCTAAACATAGCATTTTATATTTGAGAGAGGGTTATAGGTAAATCGACAAACACTTATAGTTATTAATACTTGATATTGACAAAATTAACATTTTAGACTAACTAATTAAGTGGAAATAAGATTTACAGAGCTAATAAGGGATTAGTGACTCTAGGTTGTGTTTGATATTAGTAGTTTTTGTTAGAATTTACTTATAACTAGATTCATTTAACTTAAAAGAAATTGAGATTTTAACACCTAAAAATTAATTACTAGATTCCTTGTAGGACGATACTCTACTTATCACTTATTACTTGGCACAACTTGTGTATTTGCGGAGCGCATTAGTCAGGCACATGATTTAGGACCTCCACAAAGAGTCAGGCTTAAATGAGGCAACTCTACAAGGCTTGGAGCTTAAATGGGCTGCCATTTTTTTTTATACATTGCAAGTTCAGTTTTGCCTGAAGGTAATGATTTTTGAAAATTGGAAATGATTTCCCAGGTCATATACTGCTACTATTTAAACATTGGGACAATTAAAATGAAGTCCCACACAAGAGAAAAAATGAAAAAATGGTCCCTGAAGTTGTTAATAACAAGTCGAGGAGCGTCCATTAACAAGTCGAGGAGCTTACATTGACAACTTCAAGGACCATTTCTTCATTTTTTTCTCTTGTCTGGGATTTCATTGTAATTGCCCCTTAAACATTTTTTAAAGACGAAAATTGATTTTATTCATATATAAAAGCTAAGAGAAGGTTTTTGATGATATTATAGTTAATTAATCCTTGAAAAAGGTAATTCCTTCTCTTGAATTTTAAACCCATCATCCATCATGTAATTTTTTATAGCTTTATTTTTTTATGCACCGTTGGCATTTTAATACCCCGAATTTTAGGATTAGAGGCTAGAGAATAAGTCTAAAATAAGTGGACTATTAAACCCCGGTTTACCAGGAGCCCCAAATTTATTGCCTAATCATTCTTATATCTTTGGGGTATTAAAGAAAGTAAAATGGTGAATTTTGGGAAAAGTGATTATGCTTCCGGTGAAATTTTCCGTGAGGCAGTGATATTGTAATGTGATTTTGGATAACCAAATGATATCTGTAAATTATGAAATTTTATAAGGTGAAAGTAGACATCATAAGTTTTAAATTGATAGGTTATATCACTCAATTAGAGTAATATATAAAAAGTTATGAATTTTTGAAATTAGCCCAGAAAAACTAGAAAGTTTCTGGAACAGCAGGCAAATATTAAAATTCTGAGAATATTGTGCTTTCAACTAGCTAAAGTATATACTTTTCCTTGAAATTAGACTCAATAAGGGTTCTATAGCCTTTGGAATCACTTCAATGCGATTTTTCTAGAATTAGTTATGATTTTTCAAAGTTTGGGCAGAAAATCTGCCAGAATTTTGTAAAAATCCGAAATTTGAAAATTAATTAAAGGAAAAGAGGAAATATTATAAAATATCATCATCTTCCTTCCATCAGCCCAGAACTGACATATTTTTGCTGAAAATAGAGATAGAAAGCTTGAGAGATTTTAGAGAGAGAAGGAGAAGAGAACTCACAAGGTAGGTTGATTTCTTCGGTAAATTTGTACCTAACACATATAACTATTCTCCTAAGCTCCTCTTCTATGTTATTTAAGGTGTTGGAAGCTTGAATTTCAATGTGGAGAAGGCTAGGGTTTAGCCATATCAAGGGAGAGCCAGAGGGAGATTAAGGTAACCTCCGAAACTTCAATCTTTGATTGTTCTGACTGCTGTGAGTAGTTTAATCGGTGAAAACCCGATTGATTTGCTTTGATTTCAAATTTGGTAAAGGAGTTGGCCTAACCGTTATGCTGCCAAAATTGAGTCTAAGTGGTAGTTATAACTCAATTAAATAGTTAATAAAGCGATTAGGAGCAAAAAGGAATACGTTTACAAAGTTATAATTGAAAAAACTCAATTTTTCCCTAGGAACTAAGAATTTCAGCCAAGGCTAGTTTGGAGGGGTTAGAGTTGGATTTTCAATGATTTGATGGTTTCATTGAGTTCAAGAGGGAAAATTAGATGGGGTTACAGTTGGTCACTTTTTCGGAAAAGGCCGAAAAAGTATAATTACAAAAACGCCCTTGAAACCCTTAAATAGGGGCAGTCAAGGGTATTTTGTAATTTTACAATGAATTTAGTAATTCTAAGTTTGGAAATGGATTCTTTGGGAAAAAATATGTCAGGATAGCCCATGTTAGAATTTTGGGAAAAATACAGTCGGACCCGGGCAAGGTGGGGCCAGGTTGGGGTCCCAGGGGCATTTTGGTAAATTTTCATAATAGACTCATATAACCCCAATAAACACTATGGAAGTATCTAAATGGTACATTTAGAATCGTAGGACCGAGTTGAGAGCTTGAGTTGCTGGTATGTAAATCGAGGAGAAAAAACTGGAGGTAGGGAACTTACATCTTCTGTGTGTATTTGATATTTGTTCTGGTGTATTGATGCATGTTATTGCTTAGCTTGATTATGTGAAACATCTATGAATGATTGAAGCTCTGTCTCTATTTATACTATGGCCATAGGTCTGTTGCATGAAACATTGAGCACGCAGATATGTCATTATGTTAGCATGGGTTTTTGTAATGCAAGCATGTCATACATTAAGCATTTATCTTGTATGCATATTGGTATTAGTTTCCTACTAAGATTCCCTCGAATCTGACCCTCCTATTACAACAATTTAGACAGGAAGAGATAGAAGATATGTTGAGAACAAAGAAGAGAACCGTATGAGGGGATCGCAGTGGTAAAACGAAGATGAGAAGATGTCTCTATTTCACTAGGATGGGTTTAGATACCCTAGAGCCCTGTGCGGCTACAAGATTTGTAAATATTCTGTGCAAATCCCTATAGGAAATTTTTGTAATCATGCATATATTATCGGTATAATTATATTATTCATGTATTACCCACCGAACCACGCATTAATATTCCGCTGCAAGTCAAAATAAGATAAGGGTGTGACAAGTATTGACCAATTTCATTTTGGGCGCATCTAGGAACTCAAGGTTTTTTGCCCAAATTTGGAAACGTGTTAATTTTGAATGCATGAAACTCTTCTTTAACACTTAAAGGTTTTTTTCAAAATTTTACATTTTTACCACATATTATTGAACGATGATTTTGTTACGTTTTGCTTTGGTTCAATTTCCATTCGGTTTTTCTCTGTTTTGCAGCCACCAATACTTGTTTGTGGATTCAAGGTATTCATTTTGTTAAGTCTTCTAATTTATTTCTTAAAAAAAATTACTCAATTTTTTTAAAAATCATTCATTTAGTTCTTATTAATAGTTCTAGAAAAGAATTTTCCCTTATAAAATATTGACAGAATCATCTTTGGACCTTTTCGTTCAAACTAGCAAGATCGTTGAAAGACCTATTGCAAATGTCCATCACCAGCGTACTTCTCTTTGTTGCCCTCCCCCTTGCTTTTCTTCGATTTATCTACTGTATGTCTCCTTCAATTGACGCTCACTTCATAGATTCTCATGCAACACACTATTTGTGATCTTGAGTAACTACAAAAAAAAAGCACCTTATTACTGATGAAATTTTAATCTATTAAAGGATTATCAACGAAAACAGAATTACTGAAGGAATTTTGATTTACCAATAGATTAGTGACAAAAATAGAATTACCAACGGAATCTATCCCGTCACTACATTTTAGGTGGCAAATTGATTTATTGACCGAAAGAAAATTCTGTCAATAATTTTTTTTTTATAAATAGAAAATGACACGCACATCACGGTGGCCAGCCCTCACATCATATATTGGTAGCATTTTGCGATGAAAGGAAGAATCGAATCCGGAACCTTGCGCACTTTTGTGATGCCTTAACGAGTTGAGAGGTACATATCTGTTGACTGTTTTTTTCAATGTTTGAAGAATCGGACCGGACTGGATGGTCCGGCCTGATGGACCGTCGACTGAAAGGTCTACCGGTCCGTTTTGATATATTCAACCGTTTTCAGTGCCCAGCCGTTTTAATCCGTTTCAAGCTGGCTTTTGAGCTGGGATCCGCTATTAACCCGTGAACCGGAGTGGATTTGCAATAGCCGGGTGGCTCAAAGTTCAATGGAAAAAATGGAGAATGAAGATGAAAACAGAGCCAAAGTAAGAGAACAATGGATGAAGAAATTGTTAGATTTAAAGTGCTTATCAGACGATGTCATTCCTTGCTTTATTTTAATGATATGATATTTTGTAGGAAACAAATAAGAAAAGAAGAGAGTGCTTCCCAGACTGGAGATGTTGGATTGAGGAGAGGTCTAGAGTTGGGAATCAGGGCCGGCCCGGCCCTATAGGACGGGCCCTTGACGGGCTAGGGTCTAACAGGGTTGGCCCTAAAGGGCTCGGGGTCAGAAAAATTACAGTTTTTCAAAGCCCGACCCGCAGGGCCGGGAAGTCCTTTTCACAATATTTAACTATTTTTCTTGCGTATTTTTCCCAGAGAGATATAATTAATAAAAAAATAACAATTAAAGTTCTAATTTAATACATAAATGTTGTCAACATTAAAGTTTAAATAACATGTCTCTTGTAACAAACAAACACAGTTACTAATGTATAATCAAAGGTAAAATCATGTCCATAAATAACTCACACAAAGGCTAAAGTATAAGAAGGCAAGAAGCTTAATACTCTAACCTCTAAATATTGTCAACATTATGATAGCTCAACGCTATCATCAATTTCAAGGACATATGATTGTGTTTCACTTTGAGGTGTAGGTTCAAGTAGTCAAATAATCACAACCTCCATAAAAAATCATACTCTATCAGGCAGAATAATATATAATATGATTTTATTCTAAACAGGCAGAACAATATACTCAAAAATCACAATATGATTCAATTAGACAAAACAATATATTCAAAAATCATACTCTATACAATATGAGGATAGAGTGACATATAGATTCAATAAGGCAATTCAAAAATGTAACATGGTTCCTGTCCAAGCAAAACAAATAAAAAATAAATGGGCTTAAAGGGCCAGCCCAAGGCCCTACAGGGCCGGCCCTTTTAGGTCCGACTTCCTTTCAAGACTACAATTTGTAAACCCGACCCTTAAAAGATCAGGGTTTAAAAGGGCTGACCCGACAAGCTCGACCAATTTTCCCAGCTCTAGGAGAGGAGAAGGTGTCCATCGGCGTGAGAAACTGAGAAAGAGAAGCTAGATCTGGAAGATGGAAGATGGAAGATATTATTAGTTTATTAGTGGAGTTGTCAAGAGACCAATGAATAAAACACTGCACCGAGTGGCTTAATACCCATGGGTAAAAGCATTGTCTTTTTGAATGTCATATCATTTCTTCGCAAGTAGGCGAGACTTGCGCATCATCCATCGTGTATTTGCTTTTTTAATAATTTTTCTTTTGAAAAAAAAAGGGAGAATTACACTTAAGTCCCATAGAAGAAAAAAAATGAAGAAATGTTCCCTATAGATTGCAAAATAAAAAAATGGTCCAATTAACAACTCCATGAGCCTGTATTGACAACTCATTTTGCAATCTATAGGGACCATTTCTTCATTTCTCTTCTTCCTTAGAACCTGAATGTAATTCTCCCAAAAAAAAAAATCAAATTAATTGAAATTTTGCTTAAAAAATAATTCTAAATATAGGAAATTTAATCTTTCTCTATGCGTCTTTTCAGTTTTTATAGTAATCTCATTCTTTTTTATTGTAAGGCACACTAATATATGTTGAACTTATAATCTCATCTGTAAGAAAATCTAAAAGAATGTAATATGGTTTTATTTGTTTACATAATTATATTATTATTATGTTTGTTATCTAATTTTGATATGTTGAATTGCATATGAAATCATGAAATTAAATTATTTAATTATTTTCTCAAATTATCTAACAAAATTTGATATTTTATTTTCATACTTATATATTATTATATATATCATATTATTTTTTATTTAAATATTAAGTCGACAGTTCCACCAGACGATCCAACCAATCTAATCGTTTGAACTAAGACCTGCTAACCTCTCCGGTTAAATCTCTGATCCGACTTTTAAAATATTGATTTTTTTTATCTTTATTGTCAGTATTACAAGAAATGCTTTTTGCGTCGCTTTTTAAAAAATAAATTGATTAGACAAACCTAAAATAAAATATGTATTTTGAAACACACATTCATTAGTTTAAAACTTATAACAAGGGAAGGAATGTCAGACGCTTGTTTCTCACTATGCTCGGTTTTTGTTTTCCCATAGGGACAGCCACATATCTGATCTCTCTAACACACCTATGGCATAATAAAGGTGGACCTCTCAAACCTTATCTATAGTAAGGTCATGTAGTGTCTTCATTAAAACCAATAAGAACAACAACAACAAAAAAGATGAAGAAGCTTATTATAAGCTGCCAAATTAATAAAGTGCACTAACATGCCTTGTGCCCCTATTTGATCAACTAGTTTAGAATCTCTCTCTCCAACGCTTAAGATCATCGATTAGTGCTGTTAAGTTAGTGTGCGATGACCCTCCTTGTTCCACTGCTTCTTTTGCCTTCTTCCCCAGCGCCTCCACGCGTCTTCTCATCGCTAAAACTTCATCCCCGCCGTCCATCACCTTCTGCAATGCTTTCTCTACGCGATCTCTTGTCACCAACTTGTTCCCACCGTCGAACACCCACCTGCTCCACTCCTCTGCTCCCACCTCCACCCCAATCCTGTGCACCTCCGTCACCAGCTTCTCATTGTAAAACTGATCGCCGTGAAACGGCCACGTCACCATCGGAACTCCTGCACTTATGCCCTCCACCACCGAGTTCCACCCACAGTGTGTCATGAACCCGCCCACCGCCTCGTGACCCAGTATTAACAGCTGTGGGGCCCACCCTCTCACCACCATCCCCTTGTTCTCCCGCTTCGCCCTCTCTTCGAACCCTTTCGGCATCCATTTCTCTCTCTCTTCCTCTGTTTCGTCCTCTGTTTTATCCTTCCCTGAAACCACCCATATGAAGTCGCACCCAGAGGATTCGAGGCCGCTCGCGATCTCGTAGAGCTGAGCGTCGGGAAAACGACATGAGCTTCCGAAGCAGATGTAGAACACTGAGTTGGGTTTCTTCGAGCCAAGCCAATTCAAGCACTCATGTTCCTTCACCACGTTTTTATGGCATCTCTCTGTTTTCTCCTCCGCCGTTCTGTGAATAAGCGCAGCCGGCCCAATATGCCAAACTCGGTGGCCACTGATTTTCGCGTAGTGTTCAACGTACTTTCCGTCAAGCTCCGCGAAGTTATTCATGATGATTCCGTTGGTCTTAAACGAAGCTTCTATATTGGAGACCATAGCTGCACTGAATCCCGGCGGAGGTTTAACAATCATGGATATCCGGTGGGGTAGATCCGGTATCACAAAATGACCCGAATCCGGAATGGCAACAGACTTCATGGCAAGGATAGCGGATACGGTGAAGAGGCAGAAGCTGTTGAAGGCGATGGAGAGAATGCCAAGTCGGGCCGCCAAATCGGAGGTCCACGAGAATACGAAGTCGGCGACGAGACAGTCCGGTGGGTTTTGGAGAATGAAGTCTTGGAAGTGTTGCGCGAGGATGTAAATGCCTTTGCAGACTCCCGTGAGAGTTGGGTGATCGATGGCGCCGTCAAGGAGGTTCTCGATGCCGTCAGGGGTGCCGGCTTGTTTGGAAGGGAAGTCGAAGACTTGGAGGGTGATACTGTGGCCGGCGGCGACCTCCTTGTCGACGTGTTTGCGGAGGAGGAGGGCGTTGGCGGGGGTGGTGAAGAAGGTCACGTGGATACCACGTGCAGCGAATAAACGAGCGAGTTCGAAGAGTGGGATCATGTGGCCAGGTGTGAGAAATGGAACGAAGTAAAGTTTGAGTGGTGCTTGGAAAGAACCCATGGTGAATCTGAACAACACGATTTAGTGAAACTAGCACTCTTTTAAGTGAGCGAGGACCACGAAGTCAGACCACGACGCCGCCTCTTATAATCAAGGATAAATAAGGTCCTTAAAATCAACACATAGATAGTAAGGTGGGGTTGGGGGGGGGGGGGGGGGGGCTTTGTTAGATTTCTTTAAATCTTACAATTAATGGGGGCGGGGGGCGCTTTGTTAGATTTCTTTAAATCTTACAATTAATTTCTAGACAGAGACATATGTAGTGGGGGCGGTTATGAGCCCTAGAACTCAATAATAAATTGTTTGAATATCTGATAATAAGATATTGAAAAAGTGTCAGACATCCATTGATAATATTAAAAAATTATATTTGTACTTGGAAAAAAAATAAATCATATATTTATAATTGATTATAAATTGAGAAAATCACTCTTAGGTCCCAAACAAGTAATATATTATCAGAAATGTTCTTGGAGGTTGTAAAACACCTCAATAGATTGTGAATACACATATAAGAGTTATAAATAGGGACCTTTCTGATAATATGTTATTTGTTTGGGATCTATGAATGATTTTCCCTTATAAATTTTGTCCCATGACTTCTAATATAGGGTTTGGTCAATCATCATGTATTTTATTCTAAAGTATTTAATAATACCATTTTGTCTTTAAATATTTTCTCAGTTAATGTTTTTATCACTCTTTTTTTTATATTTTTATTATTAACATTCCATATTGTTGACCCATCTGCAAAAATTCTTCGATGTGCCAGATAACCTTAAAACCCTATAGCTTGGGGGGGGGGGGGTGTGTGTGTCTCTCCTGTGACAAGTTACTCGTGGATAGCGAGTGTCTCATTTGAAAATATTTTATAATATTCTTTTGATCGTGGTGACAACATATAAAAATAAATAATCGTGGGCCCTACGTTGATGACCAAAATTGTCACAGTTGAGGTAAAAGTTAATTACCACGATTCCATCACGCGATGCATGGAAATTATAGTTGTCTTTTAAATTTATAATTTTTCCTTTAATATAATGATATTTTTTGTGTGGAAATAATGATATTTTTTTGCCAATATAAATATTTATAATGATATTTATGAATAAGTTGTAAGCTGATGACCTGATGGCCTAATAGCATGAGAGCTCCTATGGGGGGTTGTATGTTTAAGTGCTCGTTTAGAATAGCTTGTTTTTTGATAATAAATACATATAAATCGTTATTCATGGTATACGAGGTAAGTATGTGAGAGGAGTTTTATCCCGGCTTGCGTAATAAGGACTTATTCTCTAAAATTAAATGATCCCAAACACACACTAATTTTGCTTAAAACCTAGATTGTGGGTGCTTACCCCTTTAATTCAAAAACAAAACAAAAAAGTAGTAAGTGAGATTGTACTTCCTTTTTTGCCAATATTACTTCCTTTTGTCCATGTCATAGGATTCTTTTAAGGGACAATTACAATAAAATCTCACACAAGAGAAAAAATAAAAAAATGGTCCCTGAAGTTGTTAATGACAAGTCGAGGAGCGTCCATTAACAATTCGAAGAGCTTACACTGACAACTTCAGGGACCATTTCTTCATTTTTTCTCTTGTATGGGATTTCATTGTAATTGCCCCTTCTTTTAACTATCTCACAAAGATTAAAAAAAAAGGGGAGAATTACACTGTAGTTCCATGGAAGCTAAAATACGAAGAAATGGTCCCGGGAAAATCTGAAATTACCCTCAAGTCCCAAGGGACCATTTTGTAATAAAATCCAGGTGAGAAATGTCTGAAACACCCTTAAGGAAGGGGGAAAAAATGGAGACACACTGGGCTTCTTTTCTTCATTCGAAATAAGCTTCTTCTCCTCATTCTTTTCGTCATTTGAAATCAGGTTATTTTCCTTCTTTTCCTCATTCGAAATCAGAACGTATTCCTTGTCTAATTTGTGAAACCCGAGACTCGATGATGTGCGACAGAAGGTAGCAGCGTGTGCAATGGTATTGGTAGGATATCTCTGGTGTAGTTCAGGCGTGGTCGGCCGAGTAAACGAACTCCGATCTTCCCTCTTCCGTGGTTGGGCTCCGACGAGCGTCATTGTGAAAATCGGTAAGCTTCTACAAGATGTGGATGCAAATAGATGTCAGACCCAAGTATAAATTCCCTTTTTTCAGCGACCTCATTCACAAAATGTGGTTTTTAATTTGTGACCTAATTGGTTAGCAAGTTAGAGGCATAAAAGTTTGATGCTTGCGTTCATATCTATGTTCATATGCTTGCGTTCATATCACTGAGTCCATCTTATGCTTAGCAAGTTAGAGGCATAAAAGTCATATGCTTAGCAAGTTAGAGGCATAAAAGTCATATGCTTGCGTTCATATCACCGAGCCCATCTGAATTGTTTCTTCTTATTTTATGGTTATTTATTTTTCTTTGAATTTTATTTTCTCTTAGATTTTGAAAAACCTATTTGAGATTGTTTTGTTGGAAGACCGTGGCAATCAGTGGAGTCTTTGCAGAGCAATGCTGAGTCTTAGTAGAAGTGAACTTTTTGAGATTGATCTACTACTCGGTTGCCTTATCCATAAACGTTGGGTAATGATGTTATTTTGAATGTGGTTTTCTGGTAGTAAGTGATTTTTGTTGGTAACCGTACAATTGTTATTTCTTGTGGTTTGATTGTTGTGCTTGTTTAAAGTGAGTAACATTTTGTTTATGAAGTTTTGCTTTTAAAGCTTGGATGCCTCCAAATTGGGATTAGCTTATTATTCGAGCCAACTATCGTGCTTCCTATGATAACTGTCTTTTAATTAACTTTGTTTTTCCACTTTGCAAGTTTCTTCAAACTTCAAATTCGTTTCTGGCTGAGCTTTGCAAGTTCCTGAGCTTTTTTTTATCTCATATTTGCTTCATAGTTTCATCCTTTTATTTAACTTTTTATTAAGATGAAGAAGAAGCCAATTCCTCTGTTATTATATATATCATACAGTTGCTGATATGTGATGAGACTGATCATTAAACTTGCAAGTATTTCATACTTTTAGAGTTACTGATAATCAAGCTCCTGTTCTTTGCTCTCTGTGTTCTCAAAACTATGCATTTACTTCTAGCTGAGTTTCCTTTTATTCTTTTGCTTGCTAGTCTCTATTACATATACACTAATTACATAATACAATTTGTACGAAATTTATTGTTGATGCAGTGCCTAACTTGACTAATCAATGGCAAACATATTGCAACAGGAAGAAGTGCTTTGACTTCTATCCCAGCTTTGACTTCATATCCCTTACTGATGTTGTATTTCTTTTTTCAGCGGAATTGCTTATTCCAAATTCTGCGGAGAGTGAAGCCACAACTGTTTGCCGATGAGACAAAAATAGAGCCGGGCTTCACCTCGGCAAAAGTACATGTACAACATGACACGTGAGTTGCCTTTGTGGTTTTTGTTCATAGTTTTACATTATATGAAAAATGACTGCTGTGGTTTGTTACCTGTTAATGTGTTTGTGTAGAGATTCTTGTAGTGTGCATGTACTATCATGGCTACAGATGTGGGACGACACTGAGCAAGGTCAAGACGGATACACCATGCCGTACTATACCGCAGAGGAGCTCCAAGAAATGAAGGTGGGGTTCTTGTGGTGGCTCATTACTCATCCACTGAACAAACATGTAGAGAAGGTTATGTCTTTGGTTCGAGGTATGCATAAGAGGAGCAGAACCAATTAGGTAATCATTGAACCTATTTGTCAACTCCGATCCATGTTACTGTTCTTATAATGCATGCACAAATTCCATTTCCAGGTTATGTTTATTATTTTTTGTGGAAGAATTTTTTTTTGTACTCATTTGGTTCATGGTTTTGAAATATGGATTTTAACATATTAAATTATTGTTCTTTCCCTTCCATTCTGATGTTTGATGATTTTACATAGTGGCTACTGGCAAATTATTTTAGGTATGAAGTTTTCATTCCCTTTGTATGTTTTATTTTTCATGTTGAGTTCTTATTCAGTAGATGAATTATTTTGGTGACATTTTTTGGCTGGTTTATTGCCAATTCAAATAAGCAGCAATTATAATGTGTATGAGAATTGTATTAGCAATGCATGCTTTTGGTGTTGGCGAGTCTTTGCTTGATGTTGCAAATTGTGGAATTCCTATGTTTTGACATATCTGATAGTAAGCATTAAATTTAATTTCAGCAGGCACGAATGCATTTGACTCCAGTTCTGGATGACTAATTCTTCTCCTCTCACTGACAATTGATATAGCAAAGAAAACTCCATTTCAAGTGCTAAGTCTGGCCCTGTCCATTGTACATGACCTGTAAATTTGAAGCCAAATAAAACTGGAATATGTGACTTTTAAACAAGACATCCCTTGGGCAGAAGTTAGCAGTCACCTCTCTGAAAAACATGCCTTATTATCTGGAGCTACAATCATTAACATTAACCTTTGTAGTCATGTTCATTTTGCCATTGATGCACTGAAGAAGCTACTTGTTTATTCAGTGAAAGGAAAAAGAAGCTCTATATTGTTTTTCTCTGTAATGGTCGCCTCCTAGTATGTTGTAGAAACTTTGTAGCCTTATTTGAATTGGCAATTTATGTACACAAAGAAGCTACTTGTTTATTCAGTGAAAGGAAAAAGAAGCTTTGTAATGTTTTTCTCTGTAATGGTCGCGTCCTAGTATGTTGTTGAAACTTTGTAGCCTTGTTGAATTTCTAGTTTATGAAATGAAGAAGAAGGTGATACTTTATTCGTTCAAATACAAGAGATGGTTCTAGTTTATTCATATAAGCATGCCCTGGTGCCTCCGCAATTGGGCCAAGTGCCGTCACACCAGAGAATTCAATGTTGTATACACTTTTCAGGTGCCATGGCACTTGGGCCAAGTGCTGTGGCACGGGTGTGTTAACAATTCGCTTATGCACGTTTTTCATTATCTCAGCAGCTTTTCTTCAATTAGTACCATATCATACTGCATCGCTTGCCATCGGACCAACCCATTGCGTGCGTGTTTCGGAATTTCCCAAACCTAGGTTTCACCTCGTAAATCGTAAAGGTAAACCAAACACACACTGAGACTTACTTGACAATTCATAACAGCATAACTGTGTTAACAACTGGAGGGGCTCTACTGACAACTCAAGGGGCCTCCACTGATAAGTCTAGACTGAAGGGGCGTTCATTAACAACTCTAGGGGCCTCCACTGACAACTCTAGGGGCCTTCACTGATAACTCAAGGGGCATTCATTAACAACTCTAGGGGCCTTCACTGATAACTGAAGGGGCGTTCATTAACAACTCTAGGGGCCTCCACTGACAACTGAAGGGGCCATCAGTGACAACTAAAGGGGTGTTCATTAACAACTCTAAGGGCATTCACTGACAACTAAAGGGGCGTTCAGTAACAACTGTAGGGGCTTTCACTGACAACTCAAGGGGCCTCCATTGACAACTCAAGGGGCCATCAGTGACAACTAAAGGGGCGTTCATTAACAACTCTAGGGGCCTTCACTAATAACTGAAGGGGCATTCATTAATAACTCTAAGGGCCTCCACTAACAACTCTAGGGACCTCCGCTGACAACTGAAGGGGCCATCAGTGACAACTAAAGCGGAGTTCATTAACAACTCTAGGGGCATTCACTGAAAACTAAAGGGGCGTTCAGTAACAACTCTAGGGGCTTTCACTGACAACTTAAGGGGCCTCCACTGACAACTCTAGGGGCATTCACTAACAACTCTAGGGGCGTTCATTAACAACTGAAGGGGCCTCCACTGACAACTGAAGGGGCCATCAGTGACAACTGACTAGGGGCCTTCACTGACAACTAAAGGGGCATTAATAACAACTCAAGGGGCCTTCACTGACAACTCTAGGGGCCTTCAATGACAACTTAAAGACCATTGAGGTGACATCCATCTATATACAGTATGCCTCGACACCCTTGTAAGAAGCCTTTAATCGAGCATCCATAAACAATGAATAGCCTCTCAAATCTGTCACCCTCAGAGAATTCACACCGGGCTATCATGTCTGGATCGGTCTCTATAAGCCTATCACATATCCAAGGAAGAGTCATGTATGAATCTTCGACGTGGCCATGTATTTCCATCAATGCTCTTTCTTTTCCCCTGTATGCTTGACTATAATTTAGACGCACCACGTAATCTCTATACATATCTCTCATAACCTCATTTGCATTCTTGTCTATGTTACACCTCAAACTGTCTGCGATTATTGATGAGGTTAATTTGGATTTCTTCAAGTGAGGTACAAGTAGATTATCATGTGCATCATGTTTGTGGTCACCTTTGAAAGTCCTTATAGTGAGGAATTCTGTATCTTATCGTTCACCCATTGAATATGCTCCCAAGTACCATGGACATCCATCAACCATGCATTTGGCGATGATCTTTTCCTTGTTGTTTTTTACATATTTATATGCAAACTTGTGGGCAATGCCATACTTGTATAATGTTTATCAAAGGCCATCCGCATTGACAAAAACTTGTCCCTCCCCGATTATAAGATCCTTCCACTTTGTAGAGTTCATTTCAGGTGTTCCTATTGGCACCATTTGGACAGCGCATTGCAATGCAGGTGAATCTTAAATAGACATAGTGGCTGATCCTCCATCCCAACCTTCTGACAAGTTATCAAACCTGCACCACATTGCAAAGTAAAACATGTTACTAATGACAAGCTCATTTGCATTCGTTCACAAGCTTTTTCTTATAACGATTTTACACTTACACATATTGCTCATCACTTCGATCATCCCTTATTGCCGTTGTATTATCATCTTTATTTTGTCCTTCATCTACATAGACATGCCCACTTTCTCCACTATAATTGATTAAATGTTCAATTGCTTCATCATCTAGTATGTCCACAAATGTTGTTCTATCACACGGCAATGTGAAATTCATAACAAGTCCACTACTCTCTTTTCCCACAATGGAGGATATCATTGTTTTAAACTCTTCTAAACTTGTTCCTTCCTTAATGGTTCTAGATCTGACACTTCCACCAACATATGTTAAATCACCATCTCTACTGGCTTCAAACCTTCCACTTATATGAAGGAAACATAGTAGATTCTTGTCGGACGTTGTAGCCATCTCTGCTATCTACTGCACAAAAAAGTTGTCATTAACAATGTCAGCAGCCTTAGTAACAAATGACACAGCCCCTATTAACAACACTTTCTTACTACATAATCAACACCGCCAACCACACATATTTC
The DNA here is from genome assembly GCA_963242795.1 of Inga leiocalycina. Lineage (NCBI taxonomy): Eukaryota > Viridiplantae > Streptophyta > Magnoliopsida > Fabales > Fabaceae > Inga > Inga leiocalycina. Next base: position 73,852,725 of record OY725320.1, read on the forward strand.
ACACCTTGTTCATTAAATCTCACTTATAATGACTGAAAACGGCACAAAATACTGAAAAACATTCCAAACTTTTCAGCCCCATTCCAAAAACCATTACACCACAAGGAAGGAACATTTAAATATGACCTCTAGTTGTTATTAACAAGTTATGGAGCCTCCATTGACAACTATCACTGCTGCCATTAACAACTCTTTTTTCCCTACGCAAATCAGGTTATGTAGCTCCTAACCTTTGACCCTCATCTTCATTCCTTACCTCTTTTATTGCAGAAACACACCACCATGAACCAGAAAACAGAGCATAATGACTAAAAAAATAGAGCACACAAAATCATACCAAAACGCATTGAAACCTTAGCCATAACATATCCCTTGCATTTACGAGACCTTCCTTTATAGCTTGCAAGCATATGGAGGACAATTCCCACAAAAATCTTGACCAAAACAAATATCAATAAAAAACCTTTAGTTGTCACAAAAATCATTTAAATATGACTTCTAGTTGTCATTAACAACCTAAGGCGCCTCTATTGACTACTATCGCAGCTTGCATTAACAACTCTTTTTTTCCTACGCAAATCATGTCATGTAGCCCCAAACCTTTGATCCACATCTTCATTCCTTGCTTCTTATATTGCAGAAACACAGCACCATACACCAGAAAACAGAGCTAATAACACAAAAAACAGAGCATACAAAGCCATACCCAAACACAATGCAAACTTTGTCAAACCATATCCATTGCATTTAATAGATCTTCCTTGTTAATTTGCAAGCATATACAGGACAATACCCATCAAAAGTAGATAACTTTTTCCATTTTTATGATCAAAACGAACATGACTCAACAAAACCTAAAGCTATGTTTACCAACTAAACAGAATATGTGAGTCAGATGCAATAATCAAGACAAGAGAGTGGATGCCATGAATTCCCTACCTTAATCTTCAACCATGGATGCTGATCTTCACTAAGTTTTTCCCGCCTTCTCCAGACTTCTTCCGGACGTAATATGCGTGATTCACAGCATTTAATCACATATTTTACTGTTTGTCTGATAGGGATAATTGTGACTTTTCTCACCTGGATTTTATTACAAAATGGTCCCTTTGGACTTGAGGGTAATTTCAGATTTTCCTGAGACCATTTCTTCGTATTTTAGCTTCCATGGAACTACAGTGTAATTCTCCAAAAAAAAAAAGTAGTTAAAGGTAGTTTGTACTTTGTATTATTCAAATAATAAAAAATCATAACTCTATTGTAATACTTTCCTCCAATTGAAATCAACATATCTTAATTACCAGTCAATTTACCTACATACAACAAACAATTAAAAAATTATCAAAATACTATAAGATAAAAAATATTTACTGAGAACAATTTTAAAATTGTGAGGAAGTCATTCGTTACAAAAAAAACAATCTTATTTTATTATCACCCTTCTCTTCTCCATCCAATCAGTGACACCTTCTCTGACTTCTATCTCTCACCCACTTCTTTTTTCCTCTCTCCCACTTCTAACCCTCTCTCACTCTCAATGTTTAAAAGGCCAAGGTAAACACACACAATGACACAGATACAGTGATTGAAAACTTTTCCCCCCCTCCCCCAAAATTAAATATACGATGTAAAAATCAAGGAAAAAAATTAAATATGATTAATTAAATTGAATACTTTATTATTTTAAATTTGATAGTAGATCTTCTAAGTTATAATTTTTTTGAAAATTTGATCTATAAGATTTTGATAATGATATTTCATTTTCTTATTAGATTTAACAAGGTGTATCTTATTGTGTTTAGTTGCATCTAAGCATTTTTTTAAAAATATTTGTAAAGAAAAAATAAACATCTCCTCTAATGAATCATGATTTAACAAAATATAATCGGCAAAAGTATTTCATTTTCTAATAAATCTTATAGATCAAATTTTCAAAAAAAGTTATAGTCTCCTCAATCTTTAATATAAGACCCAGTTGACTTATAAACTGATATATAATTTAGTAGTACACAATATATGCTATGATTAAATAAATTATTTAGCTTCTTTAATCTCTTTCAGAAATTTAGTTGGGTCTTATATTAAGGATCAAAAGGAGTAATTTAGAAGATCTATTATTTAATTTAAAAATTGTGAAGTGTGTAATTTAATTGATTATATTTTAAAAAATTCCTGATTTTTACATTTATATATTTAATTTTGTGAGAAAAAAAAACGAGTTTCCAATCACTATCTCCATATATCATTGTATGTCTGCACTAGCCTTTTAGGGTCTGTTTGGCAAAGCGGTGGGCAGCCCCCACCGCACGTTTTGAAGAAAAAAATCACAGTGGCGGCAAATGCACCGTTTGGCAAGGCGTTGATTATTCCTTCGCTTTTGGAATCATCGTGGCGTTTTTTTGAAGCTAAACTTTGTAGCTTTTATTTCCACTGCACTTTCAGTTTCTCTCTTCCATCAATGCTCAGCTGCAGACCGTTGGAAGCATTATATGTTCATTATTTTGTCTCGTCGGCGCTCGCATCTCGTTGGCGTTTTGCGTCTCGTCTGCGTCTCACGTCATCACTCATCTCATGGCTTGCCTTCGGTGGTTTGGTGTACCGCCCTCATTATTTTGTCTGACCAAGCTTCTTTGTTCATGCATGCATAAAGGCGATGCTCTGTTTCGGTGGTTCGCTGGTTCGCCTGTCGAAGGAAGAAGAAGATGCGTGGTCAAATTAGATTTGACCAGGGATTTCTTTGCAAATTTCAAAAGTTTTTAAGGAGGGATTAAATTAAAAATTGTTGAAATATTTTTAGGGTTAAACTGTAATTTATGAAAAATTTGCATAAATTTGGGTCATTTTCTATGATTTCCCAGATCTCTTTTCTTCATTCACTTATAATTTTCATAAATTCTAAGGTACTTTTCTGTAATTTTCTCTAGTCCTCAAATTAATACTTAATCATGTAATAATGTCCCAAAAAATACATTAATCTGACTTATTGTATTTTATTAAATTTTAATTTTAATTTAATTTTTTACTTCAGTTATCACAATATATACAAATAATATATATATAATTCATGCCATTTTCAGTCATTTTGTATCTAAATGGGCTTTTCAAACTCTAATCCAAACAGGTTCAAGGTTAGATAAAAAAGTCACTTCTGCCACCACTAATCCAAACACAAATCACATTTACATTTTCACTTTTTTTCCTACCTTACTTTTTCAAAAGTCAGATGGTAAAAAAAGCCACTTCTTCACCGCTAATCCAAACGGGCACTTAAACATTGAAGTGTGGGAGAGGGGTAGAAATGGGAGAGAGAGAAGTGAAAGGAGGTGTCAGTGATGTGATAGAGGGATGAGCAACAATAAAGTAAAATCGTTCTTTGGGAAGTACAATATTAAAATCGTTTTTGTTAAGAACAATTTTAAATATAATATTTTAGATTTTTTATCAATATTTTTTATCATGTAGTATTTTAGTAATTTTTTAAAGAAAATTTTATATAAAGTTACTTAAAATAATAAAATTCAAAATTAGATTGATAAAATCAACATATCCCTAATTAGATCATAAACTCCATTTCAGATTTCAGAATATGGGTATAATGACATTACTACCCTCTCATCTCTATTCTTTTCTCTGGATATTTCCTCTTTCATTCTCTATATTTAATTGTGTAACATCCTAATTTTTATTTTATGATTTTATTACAATTAAAAAAGGATTATTTATGAAAAGGGGATTTATCATGTAATTATTGAAATAAAAAGAGTTTATTTAAAATATGATTTATGATAGTAAAAAAATATTATAAAAATAATAGAAATAAAAAAAAATAATGATAGCATTAGTATATTATTATAATAAAAAAGGTGCAAAAAAATGAATTAAAAAATGACTATAAATATACTAATAAAGTTGAAGTTATAAAAAATCAAAAAAAGTAACTTGGCCCTTCAGCCAATATTTTAAATGTCTCACGTGATGAGCTTTTTATTAATATATATACCCACCTCTTTATGTCAAATAGGAGCTACAGAGGAACCGTCCTGATATTTTCTCTCTCGTAGAGACATTCTCTCTTCCCTGAGAGTTGCTTAGGGTTCCGATATCCTTCAATCTTTTTAGTTACCGGCCTCTGGTGATTCAGTGCAAGTTGACTGGTTTCTTAATGCTTAGTATCTACTGATACTTAGCATTGCAAACAAGAATGGAAGTAATGGAGCAAGATCAGCGAATAGATGAGGAAGAGAAGGAACTTGAGTTTAAGTGGCAAGATCTACCGGAAGGGGGCGACGAACTCGTCGGACTGGTGATAGCACAATCAAAGGTCAGTTTTACTGCGGTTAGAGATACTGTGAAGGCAGCATGGAACATTGAAAAGGGATTAACGGTACGTAATATAAGAGATAACTTCTACTCTTTCAATTTTGATGATGTTAGTGTGCTTCAACGTGTACTGGATGATGAGCCGTGGTTAGTTAAGGGCCATTTTCTAAGTCTCAAGAAAAGGCCGCCATTTACGAGTGATAGTGAGATTGTTATCAACTCGTGTTGTCTCTGGGTGCAATTCCACCATGTTCCACCAGAGGGGAGATCAATCGATAATATTCGCTACCTGGCAAATAAAGTTGGGAAGGTTGTTGAAGTTGAAAATCCAAAGAGTACTCAGGGATTAAGGCGAGCGTTTGGTAGAGCACGGGTGGAAGTTGGCACTGATAGTCCATTGATTCCAGGGATTTATGTGACAAGACCAACACCATTGAACAAACCTGGTAATGGTAGAGTATGGATTAAGTTCAAATATGAAAAGCTACAAAAATTTTGCTATGGCTGTGGACGGTTGGGACACGATTGCAGGGCTTGCAAGCTCGAAAACAGCGCTAGTGCTGAAAGCTCGATGCCTCGGATCTTTGATTCAACGCTCTGTGCTCCGGGAATTAGGGGACAGCATGGTTCTTCTGCTCCTCCGGTAATTAAGGTGCAGTCGGTGATGGTCGAAGATCAGACCAGTGAGGGAAGGCATAAGGCCGTGCATGGGAAAAGAGGAAACATTAAATGTAGGTATGGGGAAGTGGGGCCCGTGTTGACTTCAGAGATGGGAAGTTTAACTTCTGCTTGTGCCTCACGTGCGCAAATAGATCCTTCTAATTCCCATGGGCCAAAGGAACAAGAAGTGGGCCAGTCCTCTTCTGTTGGGCCAAGGAGTTGGATTTCAAATATTACCCAACTGGGTAATGCAACACGTCCTGGACCTTCAATTGTTCAGGAGATCATTGTTCGGGACGATTCCAGAAAGCATTTAGACCAAGGGCTGAATCAAGTTGTCGAATATGGTGTAAATGAGGAAGGGTATCATTTTAGAGTGGATTTCGATGGGGAAGAGGCGATTCAACAGGTTGGTGAAAATCCAAATGCTCAAATCATCATAGCAGAAGCTGTTGGGAACCTAGTGCATCAAATCGAGAGGGTGAACCTGAAACGTCTTGCAAACTCTGAATGGGTCTCACCAATTTCTAAACGAAGTAAGAAATCAGATGACGATTCCCCCGGAAAAGCCGAGAAGAGATCACAGGACGATTTGGAATTGCAACATGCTGCCATTGTACCCTTTAATTTCTCTGGATCTTTACATTTCGAGGAAGGGCGCTATGATAAAGGGTCAAATAGAAAGAAGGGTAAGGATATTAGAAGAGCTCTATTTCCAGGTTCGGTCCCCTATCCAATTTTCCCTGAGATTAACGATATGGGTGGTGTATCGGGTTCCATTAATTATGGGAACACAAGTAATTCTGAGAGGCATGGTGGCTGGCCGAATACAGCCACCAAGTCGCCATGAGTTGTCTAGTGTGGAACTGTCAGGGATTGGGAACCTCCTTGACAGTTCGGCATCTTAGGTTCCAGTGTGGGAGGAAGAAACCGGATATTCTATTTTTATCTGAAACAAAGATGCAGAAGATTAAAATTGAAAGAATTAGAAGAAAGCTAAAATTTGACCACTCAGTTTATTTTGATCCCTTGGGTCGTTCTGGAGGCTTAGCATTATGGTGGAAGGAAGGTGTAAAGTTGAAGTTAGGTTTAGTCAGTAGATATATAATTCATGTGGATGAGGTTATGATTAATGGAGTACTGTATGGTTCTATTACTTTTGTTTATGGCCCTTGTGATGCTGTACTGAAGCGTGAATGGTGGGGGGCTTTGGAATACTTAAATCCGGGTTCCACTTTTTCCTGGCTAGTAATAGGGGATTTTAATGATGTTCTCTATCATGCTGACAAAGAGGGAGGGAGAGCAAAGACAAACAGAGAACTGGATGACTTTAGACACTTTATGCTGCAATGTGATATGCTTGAGGTGGCTTCTAAAGGGAGTAAATTCACCTGGAGGAACAACAGAGATGGTGAGGGGCTTATAAAAGAAAAACTGGATAGAGCTGTGGCTAATTGCTGTTGGGGAACAAGGTTCCCACGGGGACAATATCAGGTATTGGAAGCAGTGGGTTTGGATCATAATCCGATATTTTTTGAATTTGAACATAAGGACTCACTTACTCCAAAGCTGTTCAGATTTGATGCGCGCTGGCTTAGTCATCCTCATTTAGATGAATTGATAAGGCACAATTGGAAGGGGAATGATGGGGGTGATCTACTAGCTAACTTTGTGAAAAATATTTCTGAGCTTAGTGATGTTCTTTCAAAATGGAGCAAAACAGAGTTTGGAAACAGTTTAAAGACCATAAATAAACTGTTGGAAAAAGTGCACCTTTGCTTAGACAAAGATTGGAATGATGATACAGCTAGGGAGTTGGAGGAGCTGAAAAGGAAGCTGAATGACCATTGGAAACAAGAGGAACAGTACTGGGCTCAAAAATCTAGAGTCCAATGGCTGAAATGTGGAGACCGAAACACTAAGTTTTTTCATATGACTACTGTTCAGAGACAAAGCAAAAATAAAATCACAAGGCTGAGAGTTGATGCTGATAATTGGGTAGAGGATGAAGTTGAGATTGGACATTGTTTCAATAATTTTTATTCTCAACTATTTTCTACTTTGGGGCAGCGTGATTTTCACCAAATCATGGGGTTTATTGAGGAAGTGGTAACAGTAGAGGACAATCTAAGGCTGATGGCTGAAGTTACTGATGCAGAAGTCAAGCGGGCAGTGTTTGAATTGGGAGCAACAAAGGCTCCGGGACCTGATGGTTTTACAGGACTCTTTTATCAGAAGGAGTGGCACGTCATTGGAAGCCAGGTTTGCAATCTTGTACGAAAATTCTTTTCTTATGGTTTTCAGTTGCATGAACTTAACCAAACTGATCTCGTTTTGATACCAAAGATAGAATGCCCTGAAACTGTTAGTGATTTTAGGCCTATAAGCTTATGTAATTTTTCATATAAAGTGTTTTCCAAGGTTATTGCTAATAGATTAAAGCCAATCCTTAAAGATTTTATTTCTGAGAGCCAGAGAGCTTTTGTTCCGGGTAGGCTTATTCAAGATAATATTGTCATTGTACATGAAGCCTTCCATCATCTGAAAAGTGGAAGAAGTAAGGGTGAACTGGCTCTTAAACTTGATATGAATAAAGCCTATGACAGAATTGAATGGGATTTTCTAGTTGCAGTACTTTTGAAAATGGGCTTTTGTAAAGATTGGGTTGATAGGATTGTTTGGTGTATTACTTCTGTCAATTTCTCTATTATGCTCTCTGGGAAAAGGACATCTCAAGTACTACCTCAGCGGGGTTTGAGACAAGGAGATCCTTTATCTCCATACTTATTTATCCTGGTCAGCAATGTCCTATCTATTATTATTGAAAAGTGGGTAAGTCAGGGGTTACTTAATGGTCTCAAGTTGGCTAGAGCCTCCCCTGAGTTGACGCATTGCTTCTTTGCTGATGATGCTATTTTTTTCCTGAAAGCTGAGGAGGATAATTGTAGAAACTTGAAAAACTTACTTGATTTATATTGTGATGCATCTGGGCAACTCATAAATGTGAATAAATCATGTCTCTACTTTTCTAGTGATGTTCCAAATCGGTTAAAGGAGGAGATTGGCCACACTTTTCAGGTTGCTGCTGTTGACATCCCTGGCAATTATTTGGGACTTCCAACCATCTGGGGTAGATCCAAAATTCAAGCTCTGAATTTTGTAACTGATAAAGTCAGAAAACGTGTTCAAGGGTGGCAGAAAAACTTTTTATCTGAAGCTGGGAGAGAGGTACTTATAAAATCTGTTGCAAATTCAATTCCAGTATACCCTATGAGTTGTTTCCTATTTCCAAAGACTACCCTTAGGAAACTGGAGTCTATCATCAATAGCTTCTGGTGGAAGGGTTCGGAGGAAAATAGGAAAATTCATTGGGTTTCAAACATAAAGATGAAAGCCACAAAGGAAGAGGGAGGTCTGGGACTTAAAGACTTTGAAGCTTTTAATCTTGCATTGCTTGCTAAACTTGCTTGGAGAATTTTGCAGGAACCGGATCAGCTTTGGGCTCGAATTTTGAAAAAGAGATATTTTCCCAATAGCAGTTTTTTAGAAGCCAAAAAGGGGAGGAATGCGTCTTGGCTATGGAACAGCATCTTGGCTGGACGAGAAGTGCTTCAAGGCAACATTATCTCTAGTATTGGAGATGGGCGAGATACAAGGGTGTGGAATGATCCGTGGCTTCAAGATCTACCTGGTAAAAAGCTTATCTCCCCTTGCCCGTCCTTATCTTTTTCTAAATTGCGGGTAGCAGACATTAACAGTAATGATGGATGGGATTTGTCGACTATTAATAATTATCTGACACATGAAGAGTTAAATGCCATTTTCAAAACCAGAAGAGCTTTAAATAATAGGTCAGATAAATGGATTTGGGCTGGGGGCAGAAAGAGTTTTTATACTGTAAAGGAAGGATACAAGGTAGCTAGGGACTTAGTGGAGTGCAGGAATTCTGGAAGACCTGAATCTTCTTCCCTGGAGGAACCATTTTCCTGGAAAAATGTGTGGAATCTGAAAGTACCTTGGAAAGTTAAAAACTTCTTATGGAGGGTGCTTCACAATTCCATTCCTACCATGTCTAATTTACAAAAGAGGGGGTGTTCTGTTTCACACCTGTGCTTGATCTGCAAAAATGAAGCTGAAACGGATACACATCTATTCGTATCTTGCGAGTGGGCAAAATTAGTATGGTTTGAGAGTTGTTTCTCTTTTAATTTCCAGAATTTTACCCCAGTAGATGTTCGATCATGGATTAAAGACTGTTTAATCAATAGAGACTTGTCTGATTGGCATAAGGGTCTATTTGTAATGATATTATGGCAGGTCTGGAAAGCTAGATGTAATCATATTTATCAAGATATCCATGTTGATCCAATATGGGCTTTCTCTCAAGCAGGTTATTCTTTACAAGAGTTTTGGGAGGCGCAGGGATGGCTGAGCTCTCAGCATAGTGCAAATACTGCCCATTCTGCATCTAATGCTGAAAAGAAGAAGTGGACCTCACCAAAAGGTAATGAGCTAAAAATTAATGTAGACTGCTCCTTTTCTACCAACAGTGGGGAAGCTGCTACTGCTTGGGTAATGAGGGATGAAAATCGATGGCCTTTAGATGGGGGTACCATCTTATGTAAGGCCTCATCCCCTTTTATGGGAGAATGTTTAGCTTTGTTGGAGGCTGTTCGGTATGCTTCTGAGAATCACCTCGATGATGTGACATTTGAATCTGACTGTAAATCATTGATGGATTGTTTAAACAACAGCTCTCCTTCTCCGGAATGGGATAGTGATATTATTATTGAAAATATCCTCATTCTAGGAAGTTTGATTAGAAATCACTCTTTTATGTGGATTTCCAGGGAAGCAAATTTGGTAGCTGACTGGCTCGCCAAAGCTACATTGCGGAGGTCTTGCCCTGAAGATTGGCTTTGGAGACCTCCACTGCAGCTCTTACATATTTTGGAGAAAGATAGTACTGATAGTAATTTTGACAATGGATAGTTGTGGTGACTTTTTGGTTTTCCAGTTCTCAGACTCTATGTGTATGGATTATGGTCCTTTAATTAATGATATTTCCTTTGATGGCAAAAAAAAAAAAATAGGAGCTACAGAGATGCGCGATTTGAGTCCCTTCGTGGCAGCCGTGTCTTTTATCTTCAGTCTCGGTTGCTCATTTGAGATCAAATGGGTAATTAAGTATACTCTTTTCTCCTAAACTATTTTCATAATACTGTTTTAAATAATTTTATCTTCCTAATGAAGGTAATATCATACTGATTATAGATAATTTTGGGTTAAGGTCTTAGGAGAGTTTTGAGTTTTAAAAACATATAACCATAGATAGGTAAAGAAAAGCTAATGGTTAATTTTATTTGGTTTAAATTTATTATTTGGCTATTTGATGATTCTATAATTAATTTCTTTTATAAACATATCATAAATTATTTTCTATAAAACGTTTTTGTAAATTAAATTTGGGTTAAACAGCTTATTTAGATTATTGGAGGTATTATTGAAGTTTTAATCGGTTTAGATTGTTGGATAAATTGAAGATTTATAATTTAACATTTTTATTCTTGAACACCCTAAACTTTAAATTGGACATTTTGTCCAATAGAATGAAATGGAGGGTAATATGGGTTTCAAATGAGTTGATTAGGTTAAGGTAAATATTTGAATTAGTACTAAAATGAATAATTGGGATTAAAGTGTGTAATAGTAAATTTTGGGTAATTCAAAACTTTAAGATTATATAATTAATCGTTAAGTGTTTAATTTATCTATTAAATTTGTACCTACATTATTGTGTAGATTGATTTGTGATCGGATTGTGATTGGTGCCTTTATTTCTCAAAGCTTATAAGATTAAGCTTGGAGTTGAGGTAATTGAAATTAATTTATATTATATGCTTGTTCTGGACTATAAGGTATTTCCTAAACATTACCTTCTTTACGAAATTAAATTGTGATTTGAAAAATCCTATGTACTTTTGTATATGAACTCATCTCAGTGAAGGAGTGTACTTTCAAATTGTATTGAGGTGTTGTATTGATGTGAAATTTTTTTTTTGAAAAGTGTATATATATTATATTCACTATTTTGGGGACTGTGTGGTAGGGGTTGTGGAGAATTTGTGTGCCCATTGGCTCTCTCATTCCTAGCCCGGATTTGAGTTGAGTGTTTTTAGCGGACATCTTCCTGTTACAATATATTGGTGGTGATATGAGAGGAGGCAGTATTCTTGAAGTAACAGCTAACTTTTGGCTAGGTATATTATCATTGATCGCTTGTGCCACGTCCAATTAGGCAATAAGGTGGAGTATGGTGGATAGGTGAGATGATATATATATATATATACATGTAATATGATATATTGTTTGCTGAGGATAGTTAAATTTATATTTATAGATATAATAATAAACCTGCTTCTCTAACTTGTATTCATATCCTACATATGTTGTAAATTAATTTTAGTTACTGAGACTTTATGTCTCACCTGTTGTTAATATTTTTCAGGTGAAGCCTCTAATTCTACTAGAGATCAAGGGAAGCAGTCATAGGTGTAGGCACCTAGAGCCTTATTGGACTCTGTTGGTATTGGTATTGTATTAATTTCTATATTGCCATTCTATGGCGTTATGTTTTTGAAATACTATATTTGTTGTTTTTTATAGCTGTTAAATATTGTTGGGCTCGAGGCCTTATTTTATACACTTTGATATTTTGATGGATCCACAATCATATCTTATGTTGGAAATTATTTTGTGTAAATATTTTGTTGTGTGGTTCATTGTTGGAAAAACTCAGGGCTATGTTTTCTTCTATTTGTTAATTGTGCCCCGAGTGACGGATTTTCCGTAGTGGGTTTGGAAGCGGGATTTGTGCTTAGGACTTTGATATGTTTTCTTGAAAGAAATGGTTTTTAATTATTACTAGTTAATTAGATTTGTAAGAACATTATGAATAATTGTTATTTGTGAGGAAGGGTCTTTTGAAGTCGCTCTCTCTCTGCGACTTTTTTATATTTATTCTACTTGTGTGTTCTTTTTTCTTGCCCCCAAATTTCCTTCCTTAGGTTCTAAGAATAATAAAAAAAATTTACAAAACAATCACACTTCAATATTAAAAACCTTTCAAAAAAAAAGAATAAAATTAATTATTAAAAATGAAAGGCAACATACCAACCTGATTTTAAATCTCATTATTTCAAGTGACTTTATATGGGATTTCTCCTAATTCCTTTACTGTTTGTAGTATGTGGGTAAATTTACCTTAATTACCTTTAATTTCTTTCTTTTACAATACAATCCCTGTCCATTACAATTATACATGTAAGAGTTAGAGACTTAATAATGATTCAAATATGTCCTTTAATTTCTCCTTTCCAGCTAGTTAATTTTATCTTAGCTATTTAAAAGTAGAGCAGTGAATGGTTCTTTGCCTGACAAGTAAGCAAAATTTAGAATGCCCTACTGTACGACATGTGTCATTGAGTCAGTTGATAGTTGACACAATTGTAGGCAAGTTTGACTGCTTATAAGAAGTCATGTCCTTATAAATTAAAGAATTTATATTGGTTCATAAATCAATATGGTTTCTGAATTTAACATATAGTTATAACCCTTTAATTGAAGAGGTGTAGTCTTCAAGAGACACCACTTCAATATATATATTCATTGTTTATAAATGCCCAAATAGTGACACCATTTGTAGAAGAGAATAGGAGGCTTCTATAACCTCTTGCTACATTACTTTATCTTTCATTAGTTTTGTAATCCTATATTCTTGCAAGAAGATTACGTTTATGTCGTTTCCTATTTATCGAGGAAGCTGCAAAATATCTCTTAAAGATAGTGTTATTTGGTGTGACTTGAACCAAATATTTTATTGAATTTTTGCAGAATTCGCCAACACACTCCTCTTTAAATGAAAGATGAAAGCCAAACTTAATGATGGATGGGAAAGGAGCGATATTCTTTTAATTATCCTGCAAACTCAGAGTATGAAAGAATATATACAATTTCATGGTGTTGAAGTTGTATGTCAAATATGAGTATTCAATATGGTTACTTGCAGCATAAGGTTTATGGCAAAGTTATGTTTATGAGTCACAATATTCTTACGTGTTTTTGACATCTGATGTAATAGGAACGACAAAGATTAGGAACCTAGATCAAACTGTCAGGTTCCTTAGCAGTGAAACTTCTGATATGGACCTCAAAGAAATTTCCAAGATTGTTCTTATTGATGGAGTGGTAGGTGATCATTACTTTTTTGTGTGTGCACCCGGTATCCTAGGGTAGGCCATCTTTCAGGCACAACAACGGCCTCGAACTAATTCGGTTCAAGGCATGACAGGAACCATTAAGGTTGGTGCCCCTAGCCCTTAAGATGCTACATTCCCATGCCTAGAACTTGAGACTCGTGGTTAAGCTAGAAAAGACATTGCCATCTCATCTAATTGTCGGGGTTATGTGATTGTTACTTTAATAGATGAGATAAATAAGGCTGAAAAATTCTATTGTCTCGATTTGAAGCACTTGAAAGCACTTTTCACTTGAAAAATAACACAGTTTGTCTACCAAATCCAACCATATTTGAAAATATAAATGCGTTATTAATAGAAGCTACCAAATTCATGTGTAGAACTTCAATGTATTAGAATGATTAAGATGAAAAATAGCCTGGATTGGATGATGTTGTACTTTGTAACATACCCTAAAGTATCAGTCATAATAAGAATAAGAATTGGATTTGGTGTTGTATGTTAACATGATCTATATGTCATGACACTACGTAGTGGTTAAAAAGGGGTATTCATAGCGGTTTTAACCGCTACCAACATTATTAGTAGCGGTTCATGAAACCGCTACTAAATCTATTGTTGCAAGCAGATTTGTAGCAATTATTTAAATCGCTACTCATGCATAATAACTGCTACTATATTTGTAGTGGTTAAAACCCACCGCTACAATATTGCCAAGAGTAATAATCATTTTCTCTGAATTTTGTAGTGGTTATATAACCAATACAAATCTCAAACCCTAAAATTTGGAAGGCGGGAAATGAAAAATAAAAACTTGACTCCATTTTGTAGAAGTTCAAAAACCGCTACTAATATGGATTTTAAAAATGGTGCCATTTATTAGTGGCGGTTATTTAATCGCTACTAATTTCATTAAAATTCAAATTTTGAGCAAAAAAATTAATTTTCGTTTTAAAATGGCGCCGTTAATTAGTTGCGGTTGAATAACCGCTATAAAAGTACGTAAAAAAAATATAAGAAACTATTATGATATGAAATTAAATAGTTTATTATTTTAGTAGCTTAGCTAATTTAATTAGCTTATTATTCAATAGTTTAGCTCATTTATAATTTAAAAGGAATGATTTAATTTACTTGGATAAGTATGAAGATTGTATTGATAATATTATTGATGATACCTAGATAATAAGAAACTATTATGTTGTCTACTACAATGTGATTATGATTGTGTAAGGAAAAAAGGTGAAAATGAGAAAAAGCTCTTAAATATCTGCAAAAAAAAATAGTGAGAATAAATTTTGTGCGAAGGAAAAAAGTATTGAAATAAAAATTTTAAAAACTTAGTACCATATTTGAGCACCTTGTTTAGCTCCTTAACTCAGAAAAAAATTTGTAAATGAGAGAAAATGAAAGAGGGGTTAGCTGGAAAGAAATAGGGGAGTGTTTGAGATGAGATATGGTGGGGGTATTTATAGGGATCTGCGTATCACTTGTAGCAGTTAGTGTATCGTGTTTTCAAGTGGTTTTTATTAGTAGCGGTTATTTTTGTTTTTGTAGCGGTTTATAAACCGCTACAAATATTTTATTTATTTATTTTAAATATTTTTTAAGACAAAAACATAATTTTTTTTATCATTCATCCTCACCATCCCTACAGAAATTGTGTAGAAAAATTGTTAGTGATGTATTATTTTGTTAAAAAAATTTAATTTAAATGATGTGAACTTAAAAAAATACACCGAAGTAGAGGTAAATTGTCATCGCCTTCAGGGAAGAAGTTTTCGAAATTGGCAGGCTGAAATGGCTCGCTCTCATAGGCGATGTTATCACCTTCACTTATGTCATTAAGGTCTCGTGGTTTTAAATAAACGACCATATGCCAATCCATGTGCCTCTCGTTCTCAACATAATCAACCTGGTGTGCCTCTAAGGCAAGAATATATGGCTCATCATCTTGATAATTACTAGTATGAATTGGCCGTGAGAAATTAACTGATGTGATGCCTAAGTTGTCAGTTGTCAGTTCCCGAGAAGTAGTGGTATTTGCCCACAAACACTTGAACAGCGTCATGGTGAAACAGCCTTGGTAATTAAGTTTGACGACATCAAGAAGCTTTCCATAGTAAGGGATGCCTCGGAACGGCATGTTGACGTCACTGCTGCTCATATAACTCCTTATCCCAAATGTGCCATAAACACCCAAATTTTGAGTTTGCAATTCTTGATCCTGTGAAACTGTGCAAAACTTGAAGCCATTGACATTGTATGCTGTAAACCTTTTTGCATGGTCAAGAGGGCTGATTGCGAGAGCTCTGAAATCTGGCAAGTGTGGGTTGTGGTCCTTTAGTATTTTGTACGCAAACCAGCTTGAGAATTCTCTGTGGACCTTTTCTTCAACTTCGGAGGATGTTTGTGTACGGATTCTGAGTTGACGTTTAATATGGCTTCTGAATTCCATGCAATTAATCATGGGAAGGCGATAGTGCAATGAAAGTGAAAAATGTTACGAAGGATATAGAATAACATGTGAGTGTACAATTTTTACTGTATAAAAGGTTCAACTTGAGTGCAATTAATCAAGACATGTCTATGTGCTTGCAACTTCTGAGTTGCCGTTAGTTTTAAGTTCTCAGTTCCTCCAACTGGTTTACCAACACGAGGGATAAATTCTCCTGATGTTGGTGCAGGTTCAGGACAATCGTCAACACGAGGTGAGCTGTTGAAAGCCGTCTTAAGGTCATCAAAGTACCTTAAAGAAAAATACAGCACCTCATCCCCTATATAGCCTTCAGCTATAGAACCTTCTGGCCACGCCTTATTCCTTATGTAAGATTTTAATTTCCCAAAAAACCTATGAAGTAAAGAAGGAAAAAATGATACTAAATGCTGAAAAGGGTGACTAACAAACATAGGAACTAACAATAAAGCACATATTTAAAACGAGTACCTCTTAATCGGATACATCCATTGATATTGAACTGGACTAGCGAGCTTTGTTTAATGAACGAGGTGGACTGTAAGGTGAACCATCACAGTGAAAAAGGACGAAGGAAAGATCATTTCTAAATGACAAAACCTAAGAATGATTTTTAACTGCAGCTTCAACGATCAAAACCTTGGAACACAACTTCCGAAAGAAAGAACAAAGTTCCACCAAAACGATGAACATGTTGGGAGGAAGTGCATTCTTTATAGCCAGAGGGAGTAACTATTGCATAAGAACATGTGAGTAATGACTCTTCAGGCTAGCAATCTTTCGAGCCTACAAGTCAATACATCGAGAAATGTTGCTTGAATACCCATCAGGAACTTTTAATTTCTTCGACGTTGCGAGGAAGACTTCCTTGTTCGATTTTGTGAGGGTAAACTTTGACAGTTGAAATTTGTCATGCTCATTTAGCCAAGCATCTTCATGAACTCCTATGGTGCATAAATCTTTTCTCGCTTAAAGATGATCTTTTGTCTTACCGGGTTCGTTAAGCAGCATATATAGCACATTATCGCAAACATTTTTTTCAATGTGCATGACATCAAGACTATGGCAAAGTAAATTAGATTTCCAATATGAAAGAGTGAAGAAAATACTTATCTTCTTCCATTACTGAGGCGCTAAAGTCCTACGCGTCTTTTGGCGAGCTTGTGTTGAATTGTCGCTTTTTCCAAACTTGAATTCAACATTCTTAAGCTACTATAAGATATCTGTACCGGACAAAGTATGAGGTGGTCCTCTTTTTCTTGGTTTCTCATTGAAGCGATTCCTTGCAATCTGAACTTATGTCTTCCATCGAGAAACCTTCGATGCCCCATAAAGCACCACTTTTGGCTGTGGGGAAGGCTCACTGCATCAGAGTCAAAATTACAAGTTGGACAAACCAATCTAGTATGCACATTCCAACCAGATAATGTGCCAAGGCCAAGAAAGTCTCTAATCGTCCATATCAAGGTTGCACACAAGTTGAACAATGTTTTCCCATAAGTGTCGTATGTCTCAATGCCGACATTCCACAGGTCATGCAATTCCCCAATAAACGGTAGTAGATATACACCGATATCATTACCCGATGTCTTTTTGCCTGGAATAATCATAGACATAATGAAGGAGAGTTGTTTCATATATATCCAGGGGGCAAGTTGTAGGGAACTAATACTACAAGCCAAATACTGTAACTTATGCTAAGATTCCCAAATGGATTGAAATCATCGGTTGCCAAAGAAAGCAGAACATTTCTGGGGTTAGTTGCGAAAGATGAAAAGTTATTGACAAATGTTTTCCAGGCATCTGCATCCTGGAGATGTCTTAATTTACCGTTTTCATTCTTATCAACATTATGCCACCTCATATGCTCTGCCGTTTTGGATGACATAAACAATCTTTATAGGCGTGGCTTCAAAGGGAAGTACTTGAGAATCTTTGTAGGTTTCTTCTTCTGATTTTTCCCCTTTTGAACTGTCTTGTACCTTGATGTGTGACATCTCTTACAAGTCTCCCCACTAGAATCATCTTTCCTATACAACATACAATCGTTCGGGCATACATCAATTTTTTTGATAGTTCAACCCCAACCTGTCGATAATCTTCTTGGCCTCGTAGAATGTTGTGGGAATCTCTGCGTCGGGGAACACATCTTGGAATAATTCGAACAACACTAACATTCCCTTATCTATGATTCCACACAAGCACTTGATATGATACAACTTGATCAAGAAAGATAATTTACTATATTTTCGACAACCTTGATATAAAGGACGATCTACTTCATCCATCAAGCTGAAAAAATCCTGAGCTGCTTCATTCCTCATAAACACCGGCTCTGAACCGTGCACTTCTTCGTTAAAGTTGTCGCCTTGAAATCCAAAAAGCATTACACACAACATCATTAACTGGATCATCTTCATCTAGTTGAACTCCAACTTGTGAAGTTCGAGGAAAAACATCATAATATCTCATACTGGCCTTCTCACCATAAACTACCCAGAATGTATAGTCTTCCGAGAAAGGCTTCACAAGCAAATGTTCCTTAACAACTTGTTGTGCATGCCATTTCTTGAACTTGCAACTCCGACATAGACAGACAATCTTGCCTTTACAGCTAGCGTGAGTGAATGTGAAATCCAAGAAATTGTTAAATCCGTACAAATATTCCGAAGAATTGCATGGCAACCTGATCTATGATTTATCCATAAATACTAGGGGTAGAGAAGAAAGTATAGTAAAGGAGATGAGTGAATAGAGAATTATGAATGCCTGAAAACTTATATAAAGCTTTTCCAATGTTTAACATTTTGTAGCGGTTACAAAACCGCTACCATAACCGCTACTGAATTCAATATTTGTAGCGGTTCTATGCATATAACTGCTACAACATTTCAACCCGTTGGTAGGATTTAGAAAAATTTATGTCATACTTGTAGCGGTTTAATTAGTGTAACCGCTAATAATATATATTTGTAGCGGTTTTATTTTATCAATCGCTACAACTTTCGGCGCTAGAAGAAATTCAAATTTCAAATTTTTTTCACCTTGTAGCAGTTATAAGAAAAAGATCGCTACAAATGTTCATGACTGTTGGAAAAATTTGGTTTTCACTCTGTAGTGGTTATTAATGCAACCGCTAAAAAATTAGAAGACAGTGGGAGAGAAATTCAAAATTCAAATGCTGAATATTTGTAGCGGTTATTACTGTAACCGATACCAATATTCAACATTTGAATTTTAAATTTCCCTCCACTCCCCTCTAAAAACTTTCGTAGCTGTTTGGAAAATTAACCAGTACAAAAATACTAAATTTTTTTTTTTAATATTTGAATTTCTTCTAACGGTTTGGCAAATTTAACCGCTACAAAAATTCTGAAATTTATTTTTGTAGTAGTTTGAAAAATTTAACAGCTAAAAAAATTTTGAAATTTGAATATTTGTAGCGGTTTTACAATAAAACCGCTACAAATATATGCTAATTTATTATTATTTTTTGTTAGTTTTAGAAATATAAATATAACTGTCGTAAATGCAATAAGAATTTAACAAGGCTATGAAAATATAAATATAATATTGTAAACCCAACAAGAACTTAAGTTCTGAAAATAAAATATCCAGGTTTATTTACAAATGTTTCAAAAAAATATATAAATGTCCTAAACTAACTAGCAGGAGGTTAATCATTTGGTCCTCCCTCAGGTGGGGCTCCCTCAGGTGTAGAGTTAACAGCACCATCATCATCAGAAGGAGGAGGAGGCTAGACAACAAACCGAGGGACAAGGGGAACTTGGGATACTCCTCGTCCGAGAATAGGCGAGACTAATTAGTTTGACTAATAAATTGATGTATAATCTACGGATACACAACATATGATATAATTAAGTAACTTATTTGACTTTCTTAATCTCCCAAAAAAAATCAACTTTGTCTTGTATTTAGGACCGAAAAGAGTATTATGTAAGACATACGTCGTATGTAGAATATATTAAAGCACAAAGCATGCTTTACACTTAATTTCTCCAGGAAACCAGTCTAATCAATTTTTGTTATTTAAAAAGAGAGGGATCTTTTTTTTTTTTGCCAGAAAAAAAACAGAGAGAGAGAGAGAGAGAGGGAGATCAATCAAATGACCCAAACCACCTTTCAGCCTTTCAAGTTTCAACACGAACACAAACAATGCCACTATGAAATTGCCAGAGCATGCTCTTCATGGGTTATTTTTTAATTTTATGAAAAAAATATATGAACCTGAGTGCCTTTTTTTTTGGTGAAAAATGAAATCATCAGTATAAAGACCCTCGTCCTCCAGGTTTGATGCCAAAAACATTGATTTATCTCATAGACTCATACATTGCCTTCTCAGTAGGAGTAGAAATAGATTAGGCCCTTGCTATGAGTTAGCCTATCCTAACCTATTGACTAAATAAGTCATGTTTAAGTTCAGACTTATTGTTAGGCCTATTTAGATAAATAAGTCAGGCTTGTTTTTTTATAAGGTATAGCCTACAAACTCACATGTCTGACCAATTTAACTTTTTTGTAATTTATACTAATATATGATTATATATAATATCATCTAAATAATTTACCGATTTACCAATTTAGCCTCAATCCTAAGTTTTACATCCCCAAACCCTTGCATTCACATTAATCATTCACCCCTAACTCTCTTCTCTTCGATCGCTCGAGATGACAGGGCTAACTCATTCCCTCTCCCTGATTTGCATTGTCCACTAAAGTATAATAATTGCTGAGTTTATTTTAATGCCAAATGAAATACTATAATATTAGTAAGAGGAGTTTGTTCCAATTTATTTGGGAAAAGTAAGAGGTAAAATCCAGTTTTACATGCTACTTTTTATGCTTGGTCAATTTTAAAAAATATAGTTCATTAATTATCAGATGATTTTTTTTTATTCCTACATGATTTGGCAATTATTGTCACTAGACATTCTTTTTTCCCCTTACTAAACCCTTATATTACAATAAGAATGGATGTTGAGGCTTTTTAAGTTTTAAAACATAATGTAGAAGTGTAAAAAAGTGTGAAGGGTTATATAAGAATTTAGAGACTTAGAATTTATATGACATTTAAAAGGTCTACATTTTAAGTAGGCCTTTAAACAGGCTTTAGGCCTTATTAGGCATTTTGAAAGCCTAGGCTCAGGCTTTAAAAAAAACCCTACATATAAGCTCAGGCTCAGGCTTCAAATTTTTGTTGCAGGCGCAAACATATTTAGGTAAAGCCTAGCCTAACCAAGTCTATTTCCTCTCCTATTTATCAGAAACCGAACCACAAATAGGGTTTCTCATTTAGAGGTTGATTGGTACAATGCTTTTGGAGGGGGGAGGGGAAAATTTTTATGAATTGAATCTAAAAATAGTGAAAAAGTGGGGTTATAAAATTTTAATTAAAAAAGATTAAGATTAAAGACTAAAAAAATTAAGGTTAAAGTATATTTTTAGTCATTTAAGTTTACATAAAGTATAATTTTGGTCCCTTAACTTTAAAAAGTATACTTTTGGTCCTATAATCCTAACATTGTTAATATTACTAATAAAAAACACTAATGCAACAACAAACTCAAGTGATGATTGTATAATTAAATAATATTAATCTTAAATTTAAAATATGTGTAAGTTAAAAAATATATAAAAACCTAATAAGGTTGTAAATAACAAAACCTTGATTGCAAAATAAAATTTTAGTTTAATAATATAAATATATTAGTTTAAAAATCTAAATATCTGAACCTCGATTTCATTTGCAGAGATTTGTCGGTTTATTTTAGTTCAATCATCTAAATATATTATATTGAAACATTAAAACTTAAATATGCTTTGTCGGCTATACAATCATCACTTGAGTTTACTGTATCAATATTTTCTGTTAGCAACATTAACCATGTTAGAAATATAGGATCAAAAGTATACTTTATAAAGTTAAAGGACCAAAAGTATACCTTAAGTAAAATTTAAAGGATTAAAAATATAATTTAACAAAAAATTAATTAAAATCTTTTAACCTCACTTACCTAATTTCTTTATATCCAACTTAAAAAAAATTCCCTCCCATCATCACCTTATACCAAGCAGACCCTTAGGGCTCATTGCAATAGTGATACCTATACTATTCAAATCTAATCTTAACTATTCAAATTTAAAATTTTTAATATGTGATTTTTAAATGATAAATTTATTATATTAAGAAGTGATAGTTATAAGATTGTTTTTATTCTTAATTTTACATATATTGACATAAAAATTCATTTAAAATATAAAAATTAAATTAAATTTAGATGGTTCAAAATTAATCTAAATTATCCAAATTAGTAATGATCACACTATGCATTTGTGCTCCTAGTAACCCCACAAAACAGTGCAACACAAAAGTGTGGTCCACGGGGGTTATTTTTAATTTTATGAAACAATATATCAACCTGAGTTATTTTACTTTTTTGTAAAAGAAAAACAAAATCATCAGTATAAAATCAATCCCTTGTCCTCCAAGTTTGAAAGCAACTTGTGTGGCTGAATCCACCAACTACCCACCATGATATTTCCCTCCAATCGTCCTCTCAACTTCTTCGTCCTACCATATCTAGGACCAGGTTACATGGTGCCTCTCTGCGAGTTGGTCGTTTCTTTGCTGATAGGCCCACCACATAACCATCATCACGAAGTTGGCTTCTCTCCGCTACCCCTTTTGGTTCGCTACATACTTTTCTCAAAACTACACCGTGGTGTAAAATGATGCGCTAAACTTTTTTCTTTAAAAATATGGTGTCCAGTATTTTGAAATATTTTTTTAAAAATATCTAGTATCTTAAAATATTTTTAAGTAGCATACAATATCTTAAAATAATTTTTGATGCGTTTAACCACTTAAAATATGTTTTTCATTTGTACCTAGTATCTTAGCAATAAAAGAAAAACCAGACCGGACTGGCTGGTCGGACTGGAAAACGGGCGAACCGGTCCCATGCCTAATCCGGTTAGCTATCAGTGAGGGGAAGAGAGTCGACTTAGTCAAAACTGAGTCAACCCAACTGGTTTGCTTGTGACTCGGCAAACCGTCGAGTCAGGCGATTTGACCGAGTCACCCAAAAAATAAAAAAAAATGAAAGAGATCAGAAAAAAAATCGAAGCAAAGCGCGAGAATGGGGTAAAGTTTCAAAATCAGATCCCCTTCCCTCCCGAGTCCTAACCTTGTGCCCTAGCTCTAATCGGCGATGGCTGCTTGAACGACGAGTGACGATGGCGAAGATGGCGAGCAGCGACGGTGAGCTACGACAACAAAAATTAAAAGATGAAATCTAAACCCTTGCTGATCATAAACTTTGATATGCCGAAGTGAAGTTAGGTTGAAGAAGAAAGAAGGTTAAGACCTTGCTGGAAATGAAACGTAGAAAGGAAAGAAGAAGATGGAACCAATGTCAAAATGTAAAATTACTGCACTCCATCCTTGCTTGTCACTCTCACAATCACTTTTAGTCTTCTACACTATTTTTTTGAGTTTTTCAATACAAATAAAATTAATTTATTGCTACTTGCTAGTACTATTTTTTCTGCCATTCACACCGCTCGAGGCATGAAAAGTGGAAGAAAAATATATTTTCTTTAGATAAAAAACAACAGATTTCTCTTTATTTTTTTGTACCAAAAAACTGACAACTTTTTAAGTTTATTATTTATTTATACATTTTCATCTTTTCATTTTATTTTTATTTAAATTAATTAATATATAATTAAATCTATGCGTTTCTACTGTATTACTATCAATATATAATTAATATATATATATATATATTGTTACTAATAAATTGTAATATTTTAATATGACTAGTTCGACCACAGGTTAGACCACGGTTGAACCATTAACCCTTGAACTTGTTCCATGACCGGTTCATTGCCCCGTCCGGTTTTTTGTTCCTTGTGTCTTAAGGTATTGACTACAATTTTACCTTTAATATATTTTTCTCAGTAGTAACGAGCACTCAAAACACAGGATACTGATTTATTGAATATAATTATTGTTAAACAAATACGTTTGGAGAGTGTAATGCGAATTGTGAACTGGATGTGTTTTAATTAGTGCTTAAACCCTGTATTTAAAATCAATTGTGGATTAACACCTAAATTGAAATTAGATGGAGGGAGGGCGTATAGTATGGTGAAATGGAAATATAAAATGTGTTTAGTAGTGATTCAAGAGAAATGACCATAGTCAAGGGTAAAATGGGAAAAAGAAAAGTTACCGACCAATTAGTCAACTACCGAAAAGGGAGTTTACTAATTACTTGGAGCTATTATAGAGTGTTTAATTGTTAAAGAGATTATGAGAGAATGATCCTATGCTTGCATGTGCATGGAGGAAGTGGAGAGATGATGACAAGTGTTAACAAGTGCACCTTTGATCATGGTCAAACAGTCCGCCATAAATTTTTAATTCATTTTCCTACTTCTCCTCTCTCATAGTCAATTATGTATAGGCTAAAGAGGAAAGAGAAAATTGAATTCATCATCATCATAATCTCATCTTCTCTCTCCCCCAAGCCTCCATTTTCGTTCCAACTCAAGGAAGAAAAAGAAAGTGAAAGGTAAGGTTTTGGCCTTGTAAATGGTGTTGAATGCTTAAATCCTTTTCACTAATCTTGACCACCTTGATGAGAGCTTCATCTCCATGGTTTTAGATTTTTGAAAGAAGTTTGAGAGCTTGTGAAAAGTTGAAAGTTGTGGAATCAAGGAACTAGCTTAAGGAAGTGAAAGAGGTGAGAAATAGCTTCCTTTTGGTATATATAATGTGATCATTGATTGAACTTTGTAATTTCTGGATCTTAGCCCTATTTTTGTGTCATTAGGGTCTTGTGATTTGCATGGTGTTTTGGTGGTGGAATTGGTATTTTGTTATATGTCTTGAGCAATGAAATTGGTTTGGAACATTAAATGGAAAGTTTGGCAATTTGGTAGGTTGTATTGCAATGTGTTTGGAAATAGAACATGTGTCATTGTGATGTGAATTTGGTTGTTTTTAGTGATTCCAATGGTTTCCTTGTGAAAAATTGTGTGGGAATGGATTTGGTTGTTGGTTTTGGAGCCATTGGACACATTGGTTAAAAATTTGAAATTCTGTCAAGTGTAAACTCTATGCTGGGCAATTTGTTTGCATGGATATTTTGAATGGGAAAATGGTGTCTAAAAATTTTTACTCTAATAGTTCACATGCCAAACTTTAAAATGGACAAATAATGGATGTCATTTCAATGTGTGTGCTTGGAGTTATGATTTTCCAAAGTTTGGGGTTGAAACTGAAAGCTATTCTGGAGCAGTATGGGATTTCGTGTAATTCTGTATTTTGTGGTTATGAACAACATTAATTAATTATTTTCCTATAAAGAGGACTTAAATATCTTTCCATTGGCTTTGGAATCACCCCATTTCAATTTTTCTAGAATTAGTTATGATTTTTTAAAGTTCAACAAGAAATAGAAAATTTCCTTGGCTGCAACCCAAACCTTTCTGGGCAATCTTTGGCTGCAGCCAAAAGATCTTGGCTGCAGTAAAAAAATCTTTGTGCTATTTTTGGCCACAGCTAGAGATTTCTTGACTACAGCTAGCCCCTATTTTCAGCACTTTGCGATTTTGAAAAGTGGTTTCTAACCTAGTACTTCCCAATCCTTTTAGGCTTTCGTTGAGCTTATCATAGCCACCTAAGGGACTCAAATGACAACCAACCTTAAGTGTTTAAAGTTAAGAAATTGGAAAAGGGAATAATACTATGTCCTTGATTTTGATTGATAGGATTCGATATTTGCCCTGAAACTTGTGCCAGAGCACACTCGGAAAGAACAAAGTAGTGACACTTCCTCTTATACTGTATGTAATGCATTGTATGTATGTGATATCATTAAATTGTGTATTGCTAATGCTGCGAAGCTTGTTACTGTGTGTATGCTGTGAAGCTATGTGTATATTGTGACTTCAATCACGCATCATGTGTATATTCCTTTGAGATGCACAACCATGCCAAGAGTTCTTCGGTAGCTAACAATAGCCATGGTGACAGCAGGTGAAAGAGGATGAGGGTGGGGTGTGCCAATAAATTCGTTGTAGATATGAATTCTGTAAGGCTATGTGAAATCCAAAAGGCTATATAACAGCTGTAAAGGCTATGTGAAAGCCAAAAGGCTATGTGAAAGCCGTAAGGCGGCTAGTTCTTTATTTTTGTTTGTTGGTTGGTTATCATATTTTGGTTGGGATTACTGTACCTTTTATAAATATTGTTTTGGATAAGGATATGTAATCCCCTGAATGAGAATTTGTAAGGGACGAATATGTCCCGTAAACCCTTTAGTTAATATATAAAAGCACGAGGGTTGCCAGGATTTTTAGTTTACATTCTGATATGTATGAATGCAACTTAACTGCATAAGTTAATTATATTCAAAATGTGAGTATGAGACCTAATCGAATAGGTTTTGAAAGAAATTTTGAAAACCCACTTTATTTCAGGGCGGGTCCTTGTCTTGAAGCGGGAACTTAAATAGATTTTGTAGTAATCATAAGTTTCTAATTCATCTTAATTATGCATTTTTGAATTATAATTATGAATTATAAGGTAGGGGTTACAAGGATCCCTAGCCCTTCCGCTTCTGAGGAGCACTTCCCTTACTAGGCTCACCACGACCACCACCCTTAGTTGGGTTCAAAAATCTTAAATTATTTTCTGTGATTCTACACTCCTCCACAGCCTTATTGAATACAGTAAATTGGTTGGTGGCTAATCTTTTCCTCAACTCACGCCGTAAGCCTCGGATCAGTATATCGGAACTCCACTTCTTATCATCCATGCGTTTTAAATAGGAGGAGTATCAGGTCAGCCGGATGAAGCGAGAAAGGTAGTAATCAAATGTCTCTGCATTACCCTGCTTAATGGACAGGAATTATGATTCTTTCTCTATTCTCATAGACGTTGGGAAGTACTTGTCATTAAACTGTTCCTGGAACAGCTCCCAGGTCAGAGGCTTATTCCGGTTGCGCAATGTCATAGCAATATTTCGCCGCCACCGGTCAACATCCCCCTCCAGTTTGTAAACGGCTAATCTTGCCTTCACCTCGGTTGGGCAGTTTAGTACATCAAAAATCTTCTCCAGTCAAATTAGCCAATCTTTAGCCACTTGGGGATCAAACCTTCCCCTAAACACTGGAGATAGATGTTTGCAGAATTTGGAGACCCAATACTATAGATGTCTCTCATCTTGGGTTGGTACCCCATGTGACTCCTGGATCGATGCTGTATGAGGTGGGGACTCTTGAAATCGAATTGACCCTTCTATTGTTTCTTCATGATGTGTCTCCTCTTACGTCTCTTCTCAAGTCGATTGGACTCTATCTGCATTACGTTTTCCTTCTCCTCTTGGAGCTCTTCCCTTAGCTCGTTCATCATATCCTGCTATTCCATTATCATGCCCATCATCAGTTGCATGGGATCAGGTGGGTTGTCATGTACCTCTTCCACCTCTGGTTCTACAGGCTAAACCTTTGGATTAACCATTGTTCCTTTTCACTCTACAAATGATTCATCACGTCAATATCACAGTAAATATATACACATATTCCTTAAAACTCATATACCAGTAATAACAGGAATATTCATGTGTACACCACAAACATTTATGGGTTATCTATCATCACTAAGCCAAGGAACTATGGCAATTATCCTAGCAAAACCTACCCTTGCCAGGAATTATAGCTCTGATACCAAAAATGCGACCCCTACCTTAAAAACCGTAATTATAGTTCGGAAATATATCATTAAGTTAAATTAGAGACCAACGGATAATTCAAACTTATTAAAGGTCCTAACTTTAAGACAGGGTTTGACCCTGGGATAAAGTGGATTTTCAAAAAAAACATTTTCTAAAAATATGTTAAATGCGATCTCACATTTACTTTTCGAGTCTATAAACTTGTGGAGTTCAGTTCTATTCGTGAATATCAGAGTGTATATCAAAATTCCTAATGACTCTCGGGTTTCATCTATTTACCACAAGGGTTTACAGGGTATAATTGCCCAATCAGTTTTTGTAACACCTACCTTATAAACAATAATTATGATTCGAAAATAAGTAATTAAGATGAATTAGAAACCAACGGATGATAAAATTTTGTTTTCAATCCCATCCTTGAGATAGGGTTTTACAAATTTCTTTTGAAATCGGTTTAACCTGGTCTCCTATTCATATTTCAAATATAACTACCTTTGCAGTTAAATCACATTCATACATATCAAAGTGTACAACCAAAATTCCCTGCAACCCTGGGTTTCATATATATCTACTAAGGGTTTATAAATTCCTATTTAGGGGATTACACAACCGTATCCAGAACAATATTTACAAAATATACAGTGATCCCTAATCAAAATTCAATAACCAACATCCTAAAATCAAATGACCCTACAAAAGTTCTAGCCGCCCTTGGCCATCTCCTTCCCTTTTTAACCACTTGCCCTATCTGAGGGTTAGTCAATGGAAAGAATAAGATTCAAAAGAATCCCAATAGTAACAAATCGCTCATACTATACATAATCACAAAGCATGCAATAACATCATCAAGCTGTATGGCAGCACGAAACACAACATACAAGCTGTCACATAAATACATAATCACATAGTCACACCCCCTGTATCTCCACCACCCTGAATGCACAGTCCTCCCATCGGAACCACCTATGGGCCGAAGTGAAGGATCCACAAATAGCCTTTCGGCTTTCACATATAGCCTTACTGATTCCACATAGTACATCCCCTATATCTCCACCGCCCTGAAGGTATGGTCCTCCCACCGGAACCACCGATGGGCCGCAAGTGAAGGTCTCACAAATAATGATAAATCAAACATGTAATGCATTACATATAGTATAAGAGAAAGTGTCATTACCTTGTTCTTTCTAAGCATGCTCTGGCATAGTCTGCTCACGGGCAGGGCAAATATGAAATCTTAAAAATCAAAATCAAGGACGACGAGTTATTCTCTATTCCAAATTCTCACTTTCATAACATTTATAATTGGTTGTCATTTAAACTCTTTAGGTGGCTACTAGAAGCCTAGACACATGCCTAAAGGGTTAGAAGAACTACACCAAAGATCCCTTTTTTAGGAGTATAAACACTAATTTTAACTGATGCACTCGAGTGATGGATGACACACTCAAGTGATGGGATGATTTGCACTCGAGTGAGAACGACTCACTCGTGTGAGTGCTTGGCTGAGAGCAACAACAAAATAGAAAATGATCACTGCACTCAAGTCTTGAACTCAACACTCTAGTGGTAGCCTCATGCTTACTCGAGTCTTACCAAGTATGGCACAGAAAGTGACTACCTGAGAACAAAGAAAATCCTGAAGTGATAAGTACACTCGTGCACCGACTCTGGCACTCGAGTGATAGCACAACACTTGCGAGTGCTAAGACACACTCTCAAAAAATTGGCTGTGAGTGCTAACCCGAGACGCGAGTTCATAGTACCAAATGCACGGTGTAACCCCCTTCCAACCATAGGCCGAGATTACGTTTATAATCAAGTAATTAAGTGAAATTAAAGACCTTAACTGATTTGGGACTTAAGCAAAATCAAACTTCCCGAAATCAGGGTTTACAAAAACCTTTACAAAGCCTGTTCACAAGGTCTTATATTCATATTACAAATACAAAATGGCCTGTACAGGTTGATTCCATTCATACATATCAGAGTAAAGCATAAATTCCCAACACACTCGGGTTCCATTAATTAAACAAGGGTTTATACAAAGGCACAAAGCCCATAATTTATTCCCTTAACTTGAGGATTACATAAAACTAGTCACACATCTCAATATACATACACTTGTTCCCAAAATATCCAAATGATATTATATATGATAACCATTAACAAAATATAAACTCCTAAACTGGAACTCATCCGCTTTTCGTCACCCGCTTTCCTTTTGATCCTTCAGCCCTGTCTAAAACATGTTTTTTGGGAGAGTGAGATTCTAAAGAATCCCCGTAGTGTCAAATCACTCAGAATGTGCACAACAGTAAGCCATGAAAGGAATCATAACACACAGATATTGCAACTACAACGGCAGTTACAACGGCAAAGGCAGGTGTGACAAACGCCACCCTTACGTTTGCTCACACTAAATTGTTCACGCTGTATCGCGCACATCACAGTTCACAACAATGTATATATTTCACCACAGCTGGGTTTCATTTAACAGTTTACAATGCACAGCCATACTGGCCAATTTACAATTCACAATCGATCCATGTCGATTACAATGGCCGAGGTAGGTGTGATGGGCATTAACCCCCTACGACGGCTCCCACTGAAGTGCTCATGCTGTAATGGACTATGACACATTTTCCTTCACAATTCACTAGCACAAATTCACATTTCACAAATACTATGATAAATCATACATACCAGACATCATACACAATATAAGAGAGAAATCACTACCTGCTCATTCCTTCTGTGCACGCTCTGGCACTGTTTTCTCCCGAGTAGGGCACACGTCATATCCTATAATTCATCATGAGTGACGAAGTATCAATTCTCTATTCCAATTCTCAATGACTTCTCACACTTAATTGGTTATCATTATTGCTCTTTAAGTACCCACGAATCACTCTATCAATACTCTAAAGGGTTGGAAGACTATCCCTAAAGATCCCCTTTTTGAAGCTCCAAACTGACATTTTTCTCTGCGACACTCGAGTGAAGATGACCTCACTCGAGTGAGATTGTATGGACACTCGAGTGAAAAAGGCCTCCTTCGGGTGATGGTACAGTCTGCACTCGAGTACTAGACGGTGAAGGATAACGAGTGAACACCCGAGAGCACAAAGACTTTTCAGAGACTATAACACTCGAGCATACTGGACCTCACTCGAGTGATAGCCAAATGCCTCACTCGAGCATTAGAGAGTGAAGTCCAGAAAGTGAGAACCCGGGAGCACAAGAGTTTTCCACAAAGAGGAGCACTCAAGCACAGGACTTTGCACTCGAGTGATAGATTAACACTTGCAAGTGAGACTATACACTCTTGAGATTTTCCAGAAAGCACAACAGAAAAACTGAAGAGAACAATAAATATACATACAGCACTCAAGTGATACTCAACCTCACCTGAGTGATATTCATCCCACACTCGAGTGAATCCAAAATAACTCAAGTGATTCTATCAAAACCAGAAAACGTAGCACAACTGACCATTCATCCCAACCTTTGCCCAAATGATTCTAATGGTCCCAAACTCTTACTTAAAGCTACTCCCACACAAAAACACCCAAGGAATTCAATGAAATCAACAGAATTACTAAAATCCTATTCCATTATCATGCTTTGGTTTTGGGCAACATAATCATCAAATTCTAAAATCATCCAAACAAAACATTTCAATCCCCAAATCAATCAATCTATCCCAAACTCACCACAATGTACCATTTTCATGCCAATACCATACCAAATACCCAATGATACTTATTTTCAAATTTAAGGCCATAATTACCAAAAATTCCAAACTTCCTACAATGGCATGAAACATAGATAGAAAGATTGGTCTCACTTACCTTAACAACTTTCTCAAAAACACTTTTTGATTCTCTAAACTTCAGATTTTTGTGATTCCTCAAATCACCACCAATGGAGAAGCTACAACCATCAAATTGAAGTTCTCACTCCAAGAAACAACGTTAAAGAAGACCACTTAAGCATTAGAGGCAATTTACTTACCCAAATCATAGCTTTTCTTCCTCCCTTCTTTGGTCTCTAAGGCGCAGAAGAGATAGAAAGAAGGAGAGATGAGAGAGAGATGAAAAATGATTATGATTATACTCCCTCCATGCTATCCAACGAAAATGAGGGGAAGAGAGAGAGAAAATAAAATATTTTATCCTATTTGACTTTTCCCCTTACTCTCCTAACATATGAGCTTACCACTTGTCACATTTCTATTGTCTCTCATAAGTAAATATCCAATTAACATCTCTAATCCCTCCATTAGCCATTTTAATTACACTTCTCATGTTCTCTTAGTTAGTAGTTAATTTCTCAATGAATCACTAACTAATTGCCCAACAATTTCATTCTTTCAATTTCCACTAATTATGGCATATTAATTAATATTGCCACCAAAACACATAATTATTCGACTTTCACTCGATAATTATCCTCAATAATTATCATTAGCCCTTAATCAAAAATTGGGGTGTTACACACAGGCACTCGAGTGATACCATATGCATTCAGGTGAGAACCTAAATCACTCACAAGTAAGAACATGCACTTCTGCTTTCTTTGCGGGGGGAGGAGTGCAATTAAAATTGAAGGGAAAGAGAAAATAAGATGTTGCACTCGAATGATGCCCCTATGCACTCGATTGGTACCCCTATGCACTCGAGTGACGTTCATCAAAAGCCAAAACGCAACAGATGACAGAATTTTCCAAATTTTTGACCAATGTGTCTAATAGCTCCCAAAATCCACAAACAACCCTATCCCCACCAAATTTTCACAAAGAACCTATTGGAATCACTAAAACAAGCAAATTCTCATCATATCCCCACCTATTTAGTTTTAAACCAAAATACATCCTAAACCACCAATTTGTCAAACTCTTTATCCCAATTCCAAACGAACTCCAATGGCACAAAGACACAATATAACACTAATTCCACCATAATACACTATCCAATTCATCCATTTCAAAATCATACTATAATCAGGGCAAAATTCTCAATTCTCGAAACCCAACCAATTATCACAATACTTACCTCTTCCTCTTCCGAAGGTTGGTTTCTTGATTCCTTAACTTTGAAATTTGCTCAAGCACTCAAACACCTTCTTTCAAAAATCTAAAACCATAACAATGAAGCTCTTATCACCATGAACAAAATTAATGAAGAGAATTTGAGCATTAGAAGTCAATAACAATGCCAAAATCTCACCTTTCCTTTCTCTTTCTTCCTTTACCTTACATGAAAATGGAGTCTTGAGAGAGAGAAGATGAGATGATGATAAAGGTGTAGATTTTTGGCCTTCCCCATACATGATAGCCGACCTTGAGGGGGGAGAGAAGAGAGGAAAAGAGTTGAAAATTTGACTTTGATCATATGGTCCATACCATGCCACTTGTAATGATCTTGTTCCCTTACCTATGATCACACATGAATTCTAAAGCATATGATTCCACCCTCTTGCCCAATTAAGCACTAATCACAACTATTGATCTTTAAATTACAAATGAGTTTCCTCTTCAGTAACTTTCTTTTTTCCACCCTCTTGCCCAATTGGTCAGTAACT
This sequence comes from Inga leiocalycina, assembly GCA_963242795.1. NCBI lineage: Eukaryota > Viridiplantae > Streptophyta > Magnoliopsida > Fabales > Fabaceae > Inga > Inga leiocalycina. Next base: position 73,885,790 of record OY725320.1, read on the forward strand.
TTCTTTTTTCCCATTTTCCCCTGATTATGGCAAGTCTTACTGAATCACCACTAAACACGTTTTATCATTCATTTCTCTCAACTATGTGCTTCCCCTATACTAAGGTTCATTTTAAGCTTTATCACATAATTAAGCTCATATGCAAGGTTTAGGCACCAATTGCAACACATTTAAATCGAAATTCACATCTTATTCTTCAAAAATGTTTATTCAACACTAATTACGTTCATATTTGAAGTCATTAGCCCTTAAGCCCATTTTTAGGGCATTACAGTTTTCCCATACAAGGCATTACATCACACTAACCAAATTTACGACATTTATAATATGTACGATAATTCCAAAATATGATAACCAACTAATAAAATACAAATCTCCTAGCTAGGAGCACTAATCGCCCTTATTCACTTGTTTCTCCTTTATCCCGCTTGCCCAGGCTATAGGTTAGTCATTAGAAAGAGTGAGATTTAAAAGAATCTCAGTAGTAACAGTTCACTCATATGATATATACTAACAAAGCATGTAAACAATTATTATAGGGCAATAATACAACAACAACATTCACAATAGTGATACAACAATGGCATTCACAACAACAGTACTATAAAGACATTTTTAACCGCAATACAATAATGGCATTTAAAGGCCTTTTCAACCACAATACAACAACGGCATTCACAATAGCGGTACAACAATGACATTCTCTTTCACGGCAATTCAATGATAAGCACAAACATACAATGCAATATACATGATATAAGAGAAAGGGTCACCACCTTATTCTTTCCGCTCATGCTCTGGCACTAGTTTATCATGCACAAGGCAAATGTCAAATCCTATAAATCATAATCAAGGATGACGAGTTATTTCCTATTTAAATTCTTAATTCTAAAACCCCTAGGGTTGGTTATCATTAGAGACCTTTAGGTGGCTGCTAAAAGCTCAAACAAAAGTCTAAAGGGTTAGGAAGAACTACCGGAAACTACCTTTCAAAAATTTAAAATGCAAGATTTTGAGGGATGGCCACATCCAAGACCCTCTCTGGCCATAGCCAAGAGAAGGTTAGAAAGGTTTGGGTTGTAGCCAGGAACTACAGGCTATGGCCAAGAGCATATCAGAAACTTTTGGGCCGCAACCAAGAACTGGTCCCAAACTTTTTGGCTGCGGCCAACAATGCCTTGCCGTAGCCAAAAGCTGGCATGATTCTTGGCTGATTTCAACTGACCATAAATCTTAGCACACAACTCCAAATGACACAAACTATATACCATTTTAAAGATTAATATGTCTACTACAAAACTGGAAAGTTTCACAACATTTTGACACTATTTTCTATTTCAAAACACCATAAAAAGTTGGTCTCCTACACAGAATCTTAACTGAATTTTCCAGAATTTCTAGTTTTTGCACAAATGTTTCAAATGGTCAAAAATTCACAACTAACACTACTCACTCACAATTTTCCAGAAGGAATCCAATGGAAACATCAAAACACCCAAATTCTCATTACTTTCTCGTGTTCTATTTTGACTACATTTCAACATAAAACTCACAATTACTAACATTTCATATTCAAGACTCCAAGCCAATTCCATTATCCAAAACGCAACCCAAGACACCATAAACATCAACAAACCACCATGACACTCTACAACCCTAGTGTTCACAAAAATCAGGGCAAAATCTAGAATTCAAGTCGCTCAACTAATGACTACAACATATATACCAAAAGGTAGCTTTTGATCACCTCTTTCACAATCTCTTACTTGTTCTTTGATTCATCAACCACCAACTTTCTTTGAGCACTTAAACACCTCCTCTTGAAAATCTAAAACCATACACATGAAGCCCTCATCAAGATGATCGAGATTAAAGAAGAAGGTTTTGGCATTTGAGGTCATTCACTAGGTTAAATAGGCTCACATACCTTGATTTTTATTCTTTCTCTTTACTCCTATTGCTTGGACGTCAATGGGGCTGAAGTGAGAAAGAGAAATGATGAGATGAGATCAGATTTTACTCCATCCATGCCTCTTGGACAACTTAGAGAGAGAGAGAGAGAAGAGAGTTGAGTTGAAAATTTTAACTTTAATCAATAGTATTAGATTATGCCATGTGTCCAAATCTTATAGCTTCTTCCATGTGCATGCAACCATGTGATTATTCTCTCTTGTTCACTTGGCAATTAGTCACACCACTTAATCTTTAAGTTATTAGTGGATTGTTGCTGACTAATTGGCCAGTAAATTTCTTTTCTTCCCATTTTTCCCCTGACTATGTCAATTCCTATTGGATTACCACTTAACACATTCTTTCTTCCATTTCTTCATGCCATGAGCCCTCCCTTCTCTTTTGATTCAATTTAGGTTTAATACCACAATTAAGATTAAATACAGGGTTAGGGCACTAGTTACTACCACGTCAGTCATAATTCACATTGTATTCTCCAAAGGTGTTTGTTTAATATTAATTACATTCACATTTGGAGTCATTAGCTCTTAATAATATTTTGGGGCATTACACCGCTCGCCTGTTGCTTACCCTTAGATTCCACAAAAGAACTCATCAATGATGATGACTTCAAGAAAAGACTAAATTCGACTCCAACTCATTTATCGTGCCAGACTTACCCCACCCGGTTACCACAACATTGTCCCAGCTTCTAAATCCTATGAAATTACCGAAGCATGGTGGTGAATTTGGTTAAGTTATGAAATTAAAGAAGCAAAGTTGAACAGCCATCGCATTGTCTTCAATAGTTTTGCTAAGATTGACGTTGAGTACATAGAGATGTACGAGAAACTCACAGGGAAGAAGCTCTAGCTCAATGGGCCACTGTTGCTTATTAACAGAACCACTGAAAAGAAAACTCAAAGGAGCCATAAGATCATGATCGGAGAGCAAGAGTGTCTGAGTTTCTTAAACTTGAAGAAACCCAACTCGGTGGTGTACATCGCGTTTGAAAGCACGTGGAGCTTCTCAGACAACCAACTCTACAAGATAGTGTGTGGGATAGAATCCTCCGGCCACGATTTCATCTGGGTGGTGTTCGGAAAGGGAGAGAATGAAATAGAGCAATAGTGGGAGAAATGGATACCAAAGGGGTTCAAAGAAAGGATGAAGAGAGAGAATAAGGGTATGATCATAAGAGAGTGGGTCTCACAGCTGTTGATTCTAGGCCACCTGGCGGTCAGAGGGTTGATGACCTATTGTGGATTAAAATCCATTATGTAGAGTGTGATCAATAGCGTTTTGATGATCAAGTGGCCATTATACTTTGACCATTGCTATCACGTGAAGCTTGTGACTCATATCTATGGCTATAGTGCAAAGGTGGGGTATGAGGAACACGAGCTAATGATGTACAATCCGAAAGAGAAGTTGGTGACGCATGTCACCCATGTACCTGGTTGGCTGGTAAGTTATTACAAGTCTTGATGGGAGGTTATAAATAGTGTAGGCCAGATCTTAAAGTAGTAACACTGACGGGTGACGACCATTCTCATAACATCATTATACCTCATCTTCCCTTTAGAAAGATCCAAAGTTATTTTCTTCTAATATCCTTTTCTCTTTTTTCAGTTCTCATGTTAAGAGATAAAGGGATCAGAGTTACTATAGTTAGAGGTACTACTGATAAAGTCTTCCCCTGTTACTCTTAATTTTAAAGTTTACATTTTATGTATTGGGGAATTATTTATGTATTTATTCCAACATGTGGTATCAAAGCTAGATCGATTCTCCTCTGCCTGGTGTCTTATGCATGTTATTATTCTGTCTTTTCCATTCTTTCATGAATAACATGATATCTGCGATCTTTATTAAAAAACCATGATATCTACGAATTTTTTCCTGTTAATCTTGTGAGACTCTTAATTATATTTTATCCATGAATATTGTTTTGAATCACTATTAATATGTTAGTGGATTGAAATCTTGTTTCCTCCTTTTTTAAATATAATTAAAGATTCTATTCATGGATGTTGTGAAAGTCTGATGCGTATGAAATATGTCAATATATGCTCTAGATCTGTAATAATTTTTAATAGAGAAAGGAATTTGAGATTGATTTTAGATTTTTTTTTTTTTTTTGGTTTTGAATCTTTCTTTATTTCTTTCATGGTTGCCAATCACACCTTTTTCGGTAATCACCGCGCTCCCTTTGGTATTCCTTTTTGTTTTGAATCTTGGAATCTATGATTAATCTTGATGCATAACTATTGAATAATCTTGTATGTTGCATTCTGTATTGATTTTCATGATTTTCACTGTCAGAACCGTTGCATTCTGAGCTCTTAAATCACCAGAAAAGGAGTCACCTGCATTTGCAAGTCCGGCTGGTGGATTCGAGTTGGGATCGGGTCAGACAAAGGTAACTGGGTGGGGTTAGGGCTCTAGTTGGGTTGAAGGAGATGCCTTAAACAACGTCATCCTGAATCATTTTACTTTGCGGGCTAAAGTTGGATGAATTTTCTGAAGTTGCATGAATTTATTTTATTCACGCCTAAATTATTTTACTTTGCGGCTAAAGTTTTAGTTATTTGTTTAATTTTCTAGATTTTTCTGTTGGCCTTTATTTAACTATTTAAGCCATATGCTTTATTTTCTCAGAGATTACTAGAGTTAAACAAACATTCTTCATTGAGCTATTATTCTTATTTATTTATTTAGCATTATATTTGTTTGCATAATCTCTGGCATATACTATTGCTCAAATATATTCTTCAAATTCCATTGTGAATTATTGTCTAAATGTTTATATTGATAATTTTGGACATTTATATAATTGTCGGATATATTTATGAACATTCTGAGCTGAGGCATATTGAAATTATTTCAATTTTTTTCTAGAAAAATTTCTTTATGGGCTCTACTACATTTTAAATCATTTGGGCCATTAAGTTGACAACCAGAAGCGAGGATATATTCTCCCAGTCACGTTTTGATTTGCACTTTGGGCCAGGTATGAATTTATTTTAAAGGTTAAGGTGCAAAAATATCCATGAGATTTTACCCAAAGTACACCCAACACCATATGCTTTTTAAAGATGCAAAAGTATGTATAAGCTTTCACAATGGGAGCAAAAATGCCATCTTTGTTATGTTGACTGTTAATTTGACCGAGAACACTGACATGGATGATGAATTAGCTAATTTTAATCTAAGCTGGCAGTGGAGGGAAGAAAGAAAACACTCATCAGTTCATATGGCATTGTACCTCCACTCATGCAACCCACATAAAACTTCTTAGCATTACCGAAGAAATCAAAACCCATTCAATTCAAAGAACACATCACCCATGAGATCAACAAACTCAGAAATCAAAACCCACAAGAAAAAATCGAACCCAAAACCATCAATTGAAGAGGAATCAAGAAGGGAATGGTTGCGGCTGAGGGGATTCAACGAAGGAGTGCGTGAGTTTGGATGGGGTGGGTTGAGATTTTTTATTGTTTAAATAATAAATTAATATTTATAACATAGTTGAATTATTTTATCATTATTTTTTCCCTCCACTGGACATTATGACCGCCACATCATCTTCAATGTCAACATTTTCAATCAAACTAACAGTCAACTAACCGAGACTAACAAAGATGGTATTTTTGCTCACGTTTTGAAAGCTAATAGGTACTTTTGCATCTCTAAAAAGCATATGGTGGTTGGCTAACTTTGAGTAAAAGTTCAAGGTTATTTTTGCACCTTAGCCCTTATTTTAATTCTGGACAATCATTGTTATTCAATGTATAGGGCTATTGATATTGAAGCCTTTAAGTTTGATTTCTAGATATTATTTTGGTTCAATAAAGTTTCCTTAATTCCATTTTGAGCACAATTCTTTGTCATTTTCCCTTCTTCTGAAGAAATTAAATATCTAATCAATTGTTTAAGTTTAGTTTATATTTCATCCCATAAATGGCTTACTTGATCAAAATAATTGAATGCTGACTTATTTTTCAGTACCATTTTAATTGTTTCAATAAGGAAAAATTAATTTTGGCTATTTTGCATAATTTGAAAAATTTTGTTTTGGTATTATTACCTTAATATGTATGCAATTTGGACAATTTTTCAACTTTTTGAATTTTGCAAAAATTATATTTGAGTTGAGATATGATGAAATTAATTTTTTAAACAATTTTTGGATACATGAATTAGTGGGTTATTAATTTAATTATTTGATATTAATCCCTCCATTAAGAAGTTCATATATTATATTTAATTTGGATGCACAAAATAGTGGAAAAATTTAGTTATAATGATTATTTGGTCACATTTTGTTGACTAAATAAGTCAATTAAATTCTCATTAAAGATTTGTGCATATTTAGAATTTAGGTGCACATAGTTGATATTTGCAATTAGCATGCATCTTGAGAAGTAGCTACAGTATGCTCAATATTGCATTTATAAATAATCGCTTATAGAATTTTTCAAACATCAACTCTAATTAGTGATTAATTAATTTAATCAAAGTGAGAGAATTTCAGTTATTTAGTCACTTTTATTGATTACATTGTTTAAATTCTCATTAGGTTATTGGTACATATTTATGTTTTAAATACACATGATATTCGTAGTTAGCATGCTTGTGTCCTAGGGAGTAGCCATGGCATCCTTAATTTTGTTACATGCACATTTATAATCACATATAGTACTATAGAATATTATCAATTGCAATTAAATATATAGTTATAATTAGTCTTTTCCCACAGGTAGATAATTATAACTAGATATTTAATTTGGATGGAATAGAATGACATTATATTTTTTAAATAGCCCACATGTATTAGAAAATATAACTGCGTTCTAGATTCATCAATTCGAGATAAATTCATTCTCTGCTGTTGTCTTTACCCATAGGTAGATCTTAGTGATATGAAGTTATAATTGTATGATTTACATTAATAAACATACACTTGTTTGTGATGGTTTTTTTTCCTTTGCTTCTTATATTTATGTTGTAAGCATGATTAATTTTTTATTTTGACTTTGTAGCATCTTATTGTTATCTATTTAATTGTTTAGTTTAATATAATTTATTACAAATAATTGTTGAGCTTATAAGGAGATAAATATTACTCCTTCCATTAAGATAAAAATGACATCATGAAAGTTCTAGTACTTAATGATACTGGCATAAAAGGTGAGACAACATTATGAGACATGATTTTCTTATTAAATTAATCTCAACTAAGACCTGGTCATCAAGGGTATAATGGATAGAGCAAAGTCAAATGTTACTTATAGGTTAAAGGACGAATTTAAAATTCTCATAATTGTTATTATATTTTTTTGTTGACTATAAAGTGATTCTCCATAATAGGGTAAGATGCCTTCATTAGTTTTGGTGGAAGAAATTATTAGTTTTTTATCTCATGAGCCATTACTACTTTTCATGAGTACATGCATGGATATTAGGCATTCATTGAAAATGTGTATATATAAGTTTTGCTCATACTTGGAAAAGAGTGAGATTCTAAATTAGGGCCATTAAGCCACTAGCTCTAAAGCCAAAATGTAATAGGTATATAAAGAATAATATGTTTATAGTTAAAAGGCTTAATTGGAGGTAGTAATAGATATACACTCACTTTTGATTATGTTCTAATTAGTGAATAATTCATCTCTCCTTGTAGTTGAATTTTCACAATACCCAAATGCTATTTTCTTTATAATTGAGTTAGTGTCATTTGACGCATTGAGAGTACATAAAGCAAAATTGGGTGGTTAATCTGATGAACAGATTAATATAGTGAAATTAATAGGAAAATATATGTGACATGATAAGTACATCATTAGTAGACTGGAACTTAGTCTTTATGTACAGTTTCTTCATACTTGACTCACATAATATAGGTGGAATTATTGCGAGAATAAACATAATGTTGATAGACATTTTGTATGATACGATTTTCCTCTTAAAGGACACATTAAAGACAATTATATATATTTTAAATGAGATTCCAATAAATTTTATGTTTAAATCCTTTTGAAACCTCAGAGGTTGAAAGCTCAGTTTAAAATATACTTTTGAAACTTCACTATAAAAAGCATTCGTCTTACTTCTCAGCAATAACCGTTCTAGTCAATACCTTCACACTTATTTTAGCGACTGCCGAGCAAGTTGGTTTCACTTGGCCTAACTCACATTTTCGCTGTTCGTGAGCCATAGCTCGGTCGCATTCCTTTTGTGAAGTTATGTTTTTTTGGAAAACCTATTATTGCTCTAAACGAAGGTTCATTTCCTGTTATAGGAAGTTGTCAACTGATTGCTTTAACTAAAGATTCCTACTTTATTAATCTTTTTTTAAAGTAATTTCTGGAGATATGATCCCTAATTAAGCAAAATACATCTCTTGTTTTGGGAAGTATCCATATATCCATAAGTTACTTCAAAAAGTTCAATAGGTGTGATGAATAAACTAGTTCATGTGTACCAACAAGAGTTTTACATGAACAAGCTATATAAATAAACTAGTTCAGATATATCAAGAGTCATACAAGAATAAGCTCTATAAATAAACTAGTTCAGGTGATATATTGAATTTATTATTGTGAAGTTATGTTTTTTTGGACATCCCATTATTGCTCTGATTGAAGGTTCATCTCATGTCTTTTTATTGAGCAGGTGGCACCAAATTAAATGCTATGAAATTCAATATTATGATAATTTCTAGACTCTTCAATGTGAGAGTTTCTAAGCTACTTGGTTTCGAGTCTATATATATTGTTAGATATGATTAGTTTTGATAATGTCAAATATAGATATTAAATATTGAGAGCAAAAAGTTTACATAAGGTATTTATCTCCTACATTAACTAACTACTATATTTAATATGAAATATCTTGGAGATTAGTCAAGTAAAGAAAGAAGATATCAAGTTGGGTTGAAAAGATTCATGTGATTTAATACCGTGCATTATTCGAATAGCAAAACTTGTTTTTACTTAAGATATATTTGAATAACTCTCAATTTATCCGAATAAGAAAATTATTATTCGAATAATGAATATGCTATTCGAATAGAGAAGAACTGTTAAAAGTTAATAAGCACATTAGTATTTGAATAGTATGCCTAACAATTTTTCTGAAAATAATTCAAGTAAAAAAGTATTCGAATAGTCAGGCAGTCATTGTGATTTTAAACTCAATTTCTAAATATGTTATCCGGATAGTAGGATAACTATTTGAATAGTAAGGGCACTATTCGAATAGTGTGATGATTATCCGAATAAGTTTTAGATGAATTTCAACATCCAATATCACAAGACTATCGGGATTGTAAGGTTACTATCAAAATAGTATTTGACATATTTCAAAAAGACTATCGGAATAGTAATGGAACTATCATAGTAGTCTCAGTGTAAAATAATGAAATACTATTCGAATAGTGAAGTGGCTATGGGAATATCACATGACTATCAGGATAGTAAGGTTACTATCAGGATAGTCTTAGTACAAAATAATCAAATAATATTCAAATAGTGAAGTGACTATTTGAATAGTCTATAACTGAAAAAGGGTGATTCTATTCAAATAGAAGCAATGCTATTCGAATAACAGCAGCAGACTCTGTTTCTTTCAGCATGAGCGACGTTCAGTAATTTGGTCATATCTCCTAAACCACAACTTGGATTGAGGTGAAACTAGTGGCATATGAAACTAGACTCCTTTTGAAGCAAAAATAAAGTTAAAACTAGCTGAGATGAAGGAGATATGAATTTTGGAACAAGTTCAGTATTTTGGACATAACTCTCAAACTACACATCGGATTGAGATGAAACCGGTGCCATATAAAACTAGACTTAAAGATATTTCCATGGATAGGTCATGGGTCATATTTAGAGTTATATTCAAAGAGATATGTCTCCTAGAAGTTTGGGATCGAAATCAAGCTTTGTTTCAAACCAGTCGATACAACATTGAATCATAACTTTTAATATACAAAGTATTTGTGATTGATTCCAATTGATATGGAAAGAAGACTTAATGAGCTTTATAGGGATAGTTCTTTTGCCATGGATTTATATCCAAAGAGTTACACCCTCAGAAGTTTATTCAAATATTGAGGTTGCAGGAAAATGAAGATTCATTGTCAAAATGCATTATTCGACTACAGCAAGTTGTATTCGAATAATATATCATATCTTGTGGAAAAGCTATCCGAATAAGGGTTGGTCTATTCGAATATGAAAGTTCATTATGAGATAATATTATTCAAATACAAATGGAAATATTTGAATAAGATCGTTTGTTTTACAAGGCAACTATTCGAATACACTTCAAGTTCTAAAAGTCTATTCGAATAAAGGATAAAGTATTCGAATAAGGATTACTCATTATCAACGAAGGCTATTCGAATACAATAGATGTTATCTAAATAACTGATTTTCTAGAAAGCATAGTATCACCTTGAAACTTCTGAAAATCATTGAAATTTTGTGTGACTTGTTCTTATTGATTCTAATCACTCTAAAACTTCATTATATTAGTGATTAAGCATTTTCCAGGTAATCAAACAGGGATTAACACACAAGATGAAGAAAGCACTTTTGTGTCAGAAGCTTCCAACGGCTTGTTCAACAGTAATATTTTAAGCCTCAACGGGAAGAAGAAAAGCTCAAACGGTCAAATGCTCTTCATCAACTATAAAAGGAGAGTCATTCAAAATGAACAGAGATGAAAGACCAGGCCTACAATGTTGATATGTTGTTACTCTGAATCTAACCTAATCGAAGCTCTATAATGATACTCCCACTATGTACTTCAGTGTTAATCATTATCTATTTCATATAGAGAGAAGTAATCACTCATTGTAATTATTCTATATTTGTGAGAGTTACTCAAAATTGGGGAATCTTGAGCAGGAAATAGTTTGTATCCTTACAGTGTGTAAGGGGGAGTCCTTGTCTTAGTACGAGAATTGTAAAGGCTTCACAAGTGCCCGGATTAAACTTGTGGGATTGTAGTGGTTCTCAAGTACCCTGTTAAACTTGAGGGAGATAGTGGATTGAAATCTCAGGAGGAGCCTAGAGGCTGGACGTAGGTCATCATGGATTGGACCGAACCAGGATAAATCACAATTTGCATCTTCTCTTCCCTAAACTCTTATATTTCCAGCATATATGATTTCAATAATTGATTATGGTTTTATATTTCATTACTTACATACTTATTGATTTCATAAGATGCGAAAAGAATTTCAAATTTGTTAAGTTTTTATAATACACCCAATTCACCCCCCACTTGGGTGTCATCCAATTCTAACATATATAATATAGTAGTACTTCTCACATCGAGTAGCGATGCAATTTGGATGTATCAAGATTTTCTGAGTTTTGTGGCTAGAATCAATCGCACTCCTGATCTATATATATATATATATATATATATATATATATATAATAATGTTAAGTGTTCACCTATTCTTTGTGTCTCTTGGGCAATTAAGCCTGGAAAGCAAAGGAATATGGTGTAAAAAAAATACCCCTATCAGAAAGGGCACAAGGGTTATGTAAACCCTTGAACTCAAGTGTTTGTAGATCCCCTCCTTCGCCTTTTTTGATAAAGGTATATGTTTTTTCTCTAAAGTCCTTTGCTTTCTAGGGTCAATTCATGTTAAGAGACACAATTATATATAGATCAATAGCTACAATATCACTTATATGAGTCAATAGTTGCCATTGATTGTTCCCACAAAGCCTGAAATATCTTGATCCAACCCAAATTGCATAGAAACTCAATGTGGAAGGTACTGCTATTCTATTATATATAGAGAGGAGGTCAACTGGCTCAGAAACTCTCACTTGAAGAGTTTTAAATCCATACATCATGGTTATTATATAAAGACCGTCATGTATTATAAATGTTCATGGTTCTTATTTTTAAATTGTTATTTATGTACTTAATACATAAGGGTTGTCTATGTGAGACTATTATTAAATTTTACTAAAAGTCACAGTTCTTATATATAAACTGTTATGTATGTTACTGAATAAATAATAGTTGTAAAATGATACTTTTTTGTATCATGCAAGTATTACAATATATTATGACGGTTGTTTACGTGTACCCGTTAATTATTATTACAACAATGGGCATATCATGGCCTCATCAAACCTCAATATATAACTGGTTTTATATTATAACCATTATAATAGGTTCGAATAAATAACAGTTTGGAACTGTAATGTATCTGTGCCGAGCTTTTTATAATGCCCTCATATATGACGGTTCAGAACTGCTATATATGGTAGTTAATAACTATCATATATCTCGATTTCTGTAGTAGTGAAAGGAGCTTTTACACCATCAGGCTACAAAACTTTTGGCCTGTTTGCAAGATAATAACATGCATAGTTGTCCATGATATAGAGCATTGACTACACACACACACACACACTCCATACTTTGAATGCACAAACATATGCTATAGTATCATATCCTCTATCCCATCCACAATATAAATCACGTTAAAGTATATTTCATAAATTTTTCGGAAGATTTTTTGTCTATAATATGATTCATTTGCAGAGTAATTAATTAATGCTTATTTATCAATTTTGTCCCTACAACTAATGTTTAAAAGTGGGTCAATGTATCTTTGTTTTTTTTTACTTCAAAATATCATTTAATTTCAGTAAAGGAATTTTTTTTAATTTAAAATAAATTTAATAAGTTAAATATTATTTATTGGTTTTAATGAGTTGGTTGAAAGTGACTTAAATATAGAAGGGTACAAAATAGCTCCAAAATTCATGATAATATTCAGATAATGACTTCTCAAGTTACTATCTGAAATTCAAAATTTGCCCCTCTTCCTCCATAATAAAATGAACCATAAGAGTATTATTATATTCAGTTATTCACAAAAGGGCACATAACCCTTTTAATGCTAGAGTATAGTTACTATGAGAGATGATGGAGTTCAATGGATGGAGTTTGTGAGGCCTGTGCATGAGCCTAGTGGAAGCAAATGGACGTTTGTGGGCGTTACAGCTTGGGTTAAAATTGGTCCATTTTTAATTTTAATAAATAAATTTACATAACAAATTGGGTTAAGGGCAATGGGGCCAATTTTGACTTAGAAGTGTCAAAAAAGGGCAATTTTGCTCTGGCCATTATCTCAGTTAATTTTGATCATTAATTGATCAAATATGCTAAGTTGGCAGCCCACATGCCATCCACGTCATTTTTGTTAAGGTGCAAATTTGCCTTGAAAGTCCATATGTTATCTACTTCATATTTTTTCAAAGTTATATTTAAAACTTCCAAGGCAAATTTGGACCTTAACAAAAATGACGTAGATCATATATGGACTATCAGCTCAGCATATTTAGTCAACAAACTGTTAAAATTAACTGGGATAATGGCAGGGCAAAATTGTCTCCCTTTTTGACACTTTTGGGGCAAAATTGCCCGCTGACCCAAATAAATTAAATAATCTATGATGCTAATGAGTCATCTACTACATATTTTTTTTAAAGTTGGGTTTAAAACTTCCGGGGCAAATTTGTAACTTAACAAAAATGACGTGGATGACATGTAAACTGTCAACTCAACATATTTGATCACCTAATGATCAAAATTAACTGAGATAATGACCATGACAAAATTGCCCCCTTTATGACACTTCCGGCGCAAAGTTGGCCCTTAGAGAAAACTTTCAAAGCAAAATTGCCCCTTAACCCTAATAAATTAAATACTCTAGGATACTAGATGCACATAAAAAAATTCAGCATATTGTGTAAACCTTAACCCAATATAATCTCTCTTCATTTATTTTTTTAATTAATTAATTATTTAAATCATATATGTTTTTTTAGACTTCTAATTCACATATTACTTTGGGAAAATCCCATTAAAATCCAATTAAAATTGGAAAAGAATAAAATGGTGCTATGAATTTTTGAAATCCCAAATCAGAGCGTCAGTAGGAATTTGGGATTGAAAATTATGATGACAAGACAAAAATGTCTTAAGTTAAGTGACAAGCAAAAGAAATAAGAAGGCACACGCATGGGAGACAAGTGTTAATATAGAGACAAATGTTGTTATCCCCCCACCCAACTTATTAATTTCACACTTTTCACTGGTCATGTTTTGGATTGTCATATAGGAAATTATGAACCAAGAATCTAAAGTTGTTAATATAAAATATGGTATTATTAATATAGAAATAGGTGTTGTTATTCGCCCTCTAACTTGTTAATTTCACATTTTTCTCCGTACATGTTTTGGATTGTTAGATAGGAAGTTGTGAACCAAGAATCTGAAGTTGTTAATGTAAAATATGGTGTTGTTAATATAGAGACAGGTGTTGTTATTGGCCCCCCAACTTGTTAATTTCATACTTTTTCCTGGGCATGTTTTGGATTGTTAGATAGGAAGTTGTAAACCAAGAAAGTGAAGTCATTAATATAAAATATAGTGTTGTTATTCGCCCCTCAACTTATTAATATCACACTTTTCCCAGGGCATGTTTTGGATTGTCAGAGAGGAAGTTGTGAATCAAGAATCTAAAGTTGTTAATATAAAATATGATATTATTAATATAGAGACGGGTGTTGTTATTGGCCCTCCAACTTGTTAATTAATTTCACACTTTTTCCTGAGCATGTTTTGGATTGTCAGATAAGAAGTTGTGAACTAAGAAAGTGAAGTTGTTAATTTCCCCCTTCAAAACACGAAGCGATTTGGGGCATTTGGTTTTTTTAAAAGTTAAGTAAGGGCATTTTTGTCTTTTAGCCATAATTTCAAATCCCAAAAATACTAGAAAAAATGGTTTTAAAGTCCCTCTTTTTGGCCTTTTAACATCTGAAAACAGAGGGACGTCTATCTAAGGGTCGTGGAAAAAAATGTCAATAACGTCCGTAAAATAGGGGACGTTAAAGGCAGACTTTAGACGTCCCCAGTATGAAGTGGGGATGTCTAATGTCACTTTAGACGTCCCCAGTTCAAACTGGGGACGTGTAAAGGCCCACTTTAGACGTCCCCAGTTCCAACTGGGGGTGTCTAAAGTGTCGCACCCCCTCTACCACGTCCCTTTTTGTTTTGAGGATGTTGAAAGTTTTTTTTTAAATGGCCTTTTCATATATATTTCTCTGTCTAGAAAATGTAAACTGTAGAAATAGGATGGAAACAACAGAATAAAACAACAACAGTTCAGCAGAATGGAAACAACAACTTGAAACACAGTGATCATCCCAAGGCTCTATTACATGCAATAACTTTAAGGAGTAGCAAACTAATTAACTAACAAACCACATGAACTACACAACAATCTATAGCCAAGTCTGTTATTGCACTAAAAAGACTATATCCAAGTCCCCAGTTTGTACAATAACCAAGCTAAATCCAATATATATCCAACAACAACAATGCTAATTATATGTACAATATATAGAACTACCACAAAAGTATGTCCTACATAAACAACTAAAGACTTTACTCTGGTATACGTTGAAGAAGATGTCCAGCCAAAAAGTCTCTGATCATATTTATGTCTTAATATGAGTAGACATCTTCATTGTCAAAAATTTGTAAATTAGAAAATAAGCTTAGATAAAATAATGAATCAAGTGAATGAATTGCCATTGAATTACAACACCAAGAATAATATCCTTTGAGAATGAAGAAGCGATTACTTGTTCAAAATCTGTCGTAATGCCACTCTAAATGATGTTAAACATATAAAGTAAGACATAGTATCCACATTCTCAGCTGTCAGGTTGTTGAGGGCACTATAAATCAAAAGCAAATGGTTAAAATTAATAAAGGCATATCTAAAACGACCGTCAATCAAAAGAACTTGATTTGAAACTACGTACCTTTGAAAACAACCATCTCGGGTCTTTGCCACCTTTACGATCGTGTGGCCCACCAAGCGCTCGATACGTCGTGCTTGCCCTATCATTAAAATGAAAATCAACATAAATTAGAATAATTCATTTAAGTCAAGAATCAAGAAGCATTGAAATACAAAAAAATAACTTACGTGTTGAAGACACTTTTAGTGTCTTTGTCTGGTCTTCTACTCAAGGAATCAAACCAGTAAACCACGTGGGACCGAGGACAGACAATACACAAACTCCAGTGGTAACTATAACAACATATACATATTAAAAAGAAGTTAGATGGCAAGGCAATTATTTATTAAAAATCTCAAATACACAAAATTAAAATGCGTACCCTTGAACAATCGGTGCTAGATAACAATGATAGCCGTTCTCTCCTATTGTGAAGCCCACATAGTGCGTCCTTTTTTTCAGTGTATTCCTATTCCTTGTCGTATGTGCAGGAGACAAGAATCCATATAAATCAACTCCTTGCAAGTCAATGCATATACGATGGAAGGAGCTATAATAGAATTAAAATGATGAATGTATTAGTTAGTTAAAATCAACTTAACTAAATGAAGGAAAAAATGGGAAATAAAAAACTTACAGGATTGTAAATTTGCCCCATCCAATATCTAGCTCCTCCAACTTAATGAACTGTTTAAGATCTTGTTTATCAATTGTGAAGGGATACTCTAATTCCAAGCCCACAATCCCTGGAGGCATATGCAAATCAATCTGGGGAATGCCTTTATAGATCTGCTGCAGTCGTGCTAAGAAGGGTCATTTTCCTGCTTCCTGCTCGTTCTTTTAGAACATAAAAAAACATATTGTTAGTAGGATGTCAACACATCTCAAGTAAAAGTGAGATAGTTCTATACCATTGGAGCTGTTGTTGGTAATAAGCCAATAAGATGTACAGACCAAAGGATGAAAGATCCTCTCGTCTGAGCTATCGTGGCAACCTCGTCATCAGGAATAGGGATGGCTGTACCTTCTTCCCCCTCTCGAACACACATCATAGTCACTCTACGCAAATGCTGTGGAATTTGCTGATGATGGTGGGTGTAGCTTCTATGTGAACGAGAGCATCTAAAACTACATGCAGCACTGGGGCATCCAAAGAGAGGATGGCAAGTTCTCCCAGATCTGGAGTGGGAGAAGGGTCACCAAGTGGTTCCTCCACCAGGTTGTAACTTCCTTTGGGGCTGTGGAAGGCCGGGGATGAACGGGTTCTACGCTCGGTAGTTGCCATCTATGATTCAAACATCTTCATCATTTCAGCTCGTAGCTCAGGCATCAGCTCAAGCATAGCTCTGGCAACAGCTCCTGTCGGAGCTTGTCGTGAAGGTTGGCCTCGAGCTCTTGTGAAACTTCCTGGCGAATCTTGGCCACAAGCTCCCTACTGGGTTCAGCTTATGACGAATAAGGATGTAAGGCTCGGCCAAAAGACTTCACGACACGAACTCCCCCTGCCTCCCCTCAAACATGACCAGGGTGATCTGCCTTCCCAATCGCCGTTGACAAGATGTCCATCCGTCCACTTGGAGTGAACGAACCTTGGCTACTATGATCTTCCAGTTCATCCTGCAGTATAAAAGTTATCGTAAATGAAAATTAAGCACTCCCAATATGAAAAAAAACTTTGTACTTATGCTCTAACTACTTACAATTATTGCGATAACATCAGCAACAGTTGGATTTACGTACTTCCCACCCTTAAGCCTCCCTACTTTCCATTTTTTGTGACATGGAGGAGGTGGCGGGGCCTGGACCACAACAGTAGGATCTGATGTGGCTGCTTCCTTCAATTTTTCTAACTCTTCTACCATCATCTTTCGCTCAAGCTTCCGATAACCACCACGAGACATGCAATGTTGATAGTTATGAGCTACTTGCCTCTCTACATTTGCTGCACTTAATGCCTGTGAAAGGAAAACAACGAACACCGAATCAATAATGTCAACTATATTCAAGTAAAACACTATGATGACAGAAATCTTACCAAAAAGTTTGGATCTTCTCGTGATGCCATAAACAACCTCTAATCCTCTGGAGACAAAAATGTATACTCCTGACATGGATCCTGATCCCTCAGGTCCCCTCGAATGTAATCTCGTGTAAGCCTGTTCTTGAAATCTTTCCATCGTAGACGAACCTCCGTCATCCACTCCTTATACATCTCCGCAGTGTCAGGGACATCATAGGTTTGTTGCAAGGTAAAAACATAAGTTAATTATATTTGAAGCAATAGGAATAAAGATATATATGTAGATGTATTGAAACTTATATACCAAAAGTTGTTGCCAAATCAAGTCTTTGATTTTTGGTGGAACTAACTTCCAATTATCATAGATAATGCGAACTTTGCTTCGAGCCAAAAAACCTAAGTAGCTAATGAAATGGTCTTCCTCCGGACCAATTGGTTTCATATTTTCATCAAAGTCAATATGCAACCTCTCTTGTTGATGGTGATGACGTGCTACCAATGCAGGCATTTTTTTACTGCCTCTAACCCTTATTCTCACAACTGGTTCAGGTCTCGCATCAAGTTCAGGCCTATTCATTTCATTGTCCCTATCACTTTGTGAGTCACCAGAATTGTCCATATTTCTGTAAGCACAAAAATCACTGTCACATAGGTGAATAAATTGTAAGTAAATGAATAAACTAACTAGTTATAAAACAAACAGCACACATTACTATTTTCTAAGATAAGCTCTTACTCTAGATTGTTTCCCATATTCCTTCACCATGATCATTTCTTACAGCATATTCTTCATCATTTTCTAAGTACGCAGTCATTAGGGTAAGCGTGTATCTTTTTATACTCCATACCCATTGTAGATAGGATTTTCTTGGCCTCATACATACGATTTGGAAGTACATTATCGTTTGGAAACATATCACACAACAGTTCAAGCAGCAATGTGAAACTACTATCGGTCCACCCACAAGTTGCTTTTAAGTTCACTAAATGTAATGTTCCTGTCAGCCGTGTGTATTTACTCCCTGGGTACAACGGTGTCTCTGCATCACTCTGCAGGCTGTCATATTCATGCGATTGCGCAAAGGATTCTATCTCAACATCATGAATCATTCTCTCCATTCTATCTTCATCTATGACATCCACAGCTTCCTTCTTGTGTGACGGACAATCAGTTACTTCCTCACCATGCCATATCCACCTTGTGTATCGAAGATTTATTCCATCACAAAGTAGGTGATCCCTTATAACTTCAACATCCTGTCTTCTCTCATTTAAACAATTGACACAAGGACAAAAACACATCCCATTGCTGGCTGGAGCGTTCTTTCTAGCATATTCAATAAACTCTTCAACCCCAATCTCATATTCTTCACTTGTTTTCAAAGCATTCATCCAACTATGATCCATTTATTACCACCTACGTCATTCCCATTTACACTCAAGTTAAGAATAATTGTCAACACTAGAAATGCCATTTACTATTTTGTTTTTCAAAATTTTGGCAGTATTTCCCCTTAAAAGTGAGACATCCCAAAATCAAAATAACAAATCATCTCAGCTTAATTTAAATAAAATAAAACTTTAGCTTCTACCACCAAGCACAAACATTGAAAGTGATGTTAATAGCAATTTCAGATTTCACAATATTCAGTAATCAGACGATCAAGAACATAGAAAAATTTGAGTCACAGCAGATCAAATCCACAAGGTGAATGCAGTTATACCAAGAAATCTGAAGAAAAAGATAAGAGGTTCAAATTTGGAAAATTTCTGGCAGACAAACAATATTACTTAAGGTGAAAATCTAGATAGGAAGCAATAATAGTTTACCGACTGAAATTATGTAGAAGACAAAGTAGGATAAAAAACAACCAAAATATATTAGATCCAGCAAGCTAATTTGGTTTGAATGCAAAATTATCAAAAATTCCGATGGACACCAATAATTTTGCTACAAAAGTCTTAAGAAACCTAAGTTCTGATATGATTCTATCACGGCCCAAAGTAGTAAAATGTGACCGGCATGAAGTGTACATTGACTTCATTTCGTAAGACCAAAAAATCTACTTCATTAATCTAATATAGAATGACTTTATGTTGTCTTGGTTTGTGAACCTTTATCAAACAACCACCACAAATATCTTTAAATTATGAACTTCCAATCATATTTAAAGCAATCAATCCTCCTTCCACAAATTAAAATATAAGATCTTTGACTCAAGCTATACATATATACACATACAAATAAGTAAGTAGCTAGACGTCCATTAGTTTCGTTGAGTAATTTTTCTCTAAAATGAATGAATAAATTAACTTTATCATAAAATTACATTTACCATAATAACTAAACTATTATAGTTTTACTATACAACTTATTACTAGAACAATTCAAGAGCACAAGGATATTATTGAAACATGATTAGTTTCTCAAGATGAAAGAATCATGCCTCAATAACTCAAATCCATAAAATGCTTGAAATAATTATGTGTGAAAGCATGCTTGATTCTACAAAGTAAACAATATAAAATATATAACCATCATCTTTCATATGTGTAAAACTAATTTTAAATCTTATAATAACCATATTTGTATTTAACAAAGATAGAAACTACAAGAATAATCGTAAGTGTAACCTAAATAAAACTTCAATAAAAGACTTTCCTTTCCATAAAACGGAATAAACATGAAAACATTTTTCCACCTAAAAACTTGTTTAGTAGAGGAACCAATACAAAGCAAATAACAATCACAACTCGAAGGGTATAAAAATGGGGACGAAAACTTTAGCTTAATTTAAATGAAACAAAACTTTAGCTTCTAACCTGTAGCTGAAACTTTAGATGGAGGCCGACAGTGGAGAGGAGACCGAATGGGGAAGAAAAAGTTGCAAACCCAGAGCAAAGAAGGTGGCCGGTGACGGAAGTGAAGCTTTGGAGAAAGAAAAAAATAAGAAGGGGAGAGAAGACCGAATGGGGATGGAGTGATGAAGTTGGGAGGAGAGATGCAGCAGGGGAGTGAAGTTGGGGACGGAAGTGATAGTTTAGAGAAAGAAGGAAAAAAAGAAGGGGAGAGGAGACCGAATGGGGAGCTCCAGATGCAACAGGGGAATAAAGTGGGAGGAGATATGCAGCAGGGGAGTGGGAGTCTGACATTATCACATGCACCGGTCATGTCAATTCTGGTGCATGTGAGTCAGTTTAGACGTCCCTAGCCATTGCTGGGGACGTCTAAACTTACTTTAGACGTCCCCAGAACAACTGGGGACGTCTAAAGCTAACCTTTAGACATCCCCAGCAGTTCTGGAGACGTGTAAAGACTACCTTTAGAGCTGGGGACGTCTAAATCTTAGTTTAAACGTCCCCAGAACGGCTGGGGACATCTAAAGTTTTTCTTTTTTTTAGTGACATTTAAAGGTCTTTAGACGTCCCCATTTTTACTGGGGATGTCTAAAACACTACCTGACAGCTCTTGGCGCGAAATTTAATTATTTTAGACGCGCCAACCTTTATAATTTCAACCTGACTATATTTTGGGCATCCCTTTTTTTAAAAATGGACGTCCTTTAGGGTAGTTGTAGGTATATTCTGTAGTAGTGCAAATTCCTTTCGACTCTTTGATTTAGGGTTTCAAAAATTTACAGTACCATTTTATCCTTTCCCAATTTTAATTGTATTTTAATGGGATTTTTCCTATTACTTTTCATCTTAACAATTTAAATCTTACATTAAAAAATTGATATGTTATAAAATTCATTTCAAGTGCAGTTGTGTTTGTGTGTTAGACAATACTGATTTGTGTATGATTAGCATATTTGTAATATCATTATAGATAAGATCAAATGTGGTCCCTCAACTGTACACGTGTAAAATGATGAGTGCAGCACGTGTAATATTCTCTAGGATACTCTATTAGGGCAGACGACCTTTTGTATTACTCTCATGCTATATAAAAGAATAAGGGTAGAGCAGTAATTATCGGCTCCCGTTTCAATATTTTGTCCGGTTTGCTTTCTTTGTGGAATATGTGGGTGGTGGTGACAGCCTGAAGGGGTGGAAAAGAAGATCACGTGCAGCACGCGTGAGGGGAAGAGACAACAGAGTTATAAGTGGGTACTGGGTACTTTGGTATTATTTCATAACATAAAAATTCCAGTTTGGTTCTCTTGAACTAATGGGGGATATTGCAATCACTTGACTTGACTTTTGAAGCTTTGAACCTGGTTGCTGCAAAAGGAACGATCGAATGTGTTCATGGCGGTAGATAGTTTCGTCTTAATCAATTTTAACGCTTTCTGATTATCTTTTGAAAGACATAGGAGCATGACTAAGTAGAATATAATAGAGCCCGAGGCATGCTTCATACTTAGTTTCTCCAACAAATTAAACTTTTTAAATTTTAAAGGAGAGGAATCAATCAACTGACCCAAACAAGAAAGCGCACATAATTAAATCCGAGATGATGAAAACTAGAGAAGCCAAAAGCATTCGAACCAAGACATGCATTCAGAATTAAACAGAAGTTACTATAGAGCTAGTAATTAATTCCCTCCTTTATTTATGTTATCAATTTGAGCCTTTGTTCTGGCGGATTTCATCTCTTGAAGATCTTGAATCAGAGCCGTCAGATTCCGTTGTGAGGACCCACCTTCTCCTACTGCTTCCTTAGCCTTCTCCGCGAGCTCTTTAACACGCCTCCTCATTTCCATTGCTTCATCTGCACCGCCCACTAATTTTCTTATGGCGCTCTCTATACGGTGCCGTTTCACCAGATTCTTCGTGGCAACGCCCATAAGGACATTGAGAACCCCGCAATTATCTGCTCCCACCTCCACCCCAATCCCAAGCACCCGCAGTATAAGCTGCTCGTTGAAAAATTGCTCGCTGTGCAATGGCCACGTAATCATCGGAACTCCGCTACTGATCGCTTCCAGCATTGAGTTCCACCCACAGTGCGTCATGAACCCTCCGACGGCCACGTGGTCCAGTATAAGTGCTTGTGGGGCCCATCCTCGTATGACCACTCCCCTACCTTCTCGCTTCATTCTGTCCTCGAACCCTCTCGGCATCCATTTCAGTCTGTCTTCTTCAGTCTCGTGCTCGGTACGCTGTTTTTTGTCAACCACCCAGATGAAATTATGGCCGGAGAATTCGAGTGCAGTTGCTAATTCCAGCAACTGTTCGTCGGCGAAGTGGGCGGCGCTTCCGAAGCAGAGGTAAAGCACCGAGTTTGGTTGCTTCGAGTTGAGCCAACTCAGGATCTCATCCTCACTCACCGCCGCCTTCAAATTCCTCTCCGCCTTGTCCTCCGATGAACTGTTCAGAAGAGAAGTGGGGCCCAAGTGCCACACGGTTTTCCCCGTGGTTTTCTTGTAGTGCTCTATGTATTCCTCTTCAAGCTCGGCGAAGCCATTGATTATACGGCCATAGCACTTGGATTCTGAGTCGTCGACCGATTCCATGAACTGGGTTAGTGGGGTCGTATTTTGGATGTACTCTGGAAGTCGAGAAAAAGTCAATGTGATCGGGTGGGGAAGACCCGGAAGGATAAACGGGTCAGAGTTGGAGTTTACCAAGTTCGGGAAGTTAGGTAGTTTTCTTATGCTCTCCTTACAGCAGGCAGGAAACACGCCGGACGCATCGAATATCAGCCGTGGGATTCCCAACTGGTTCGCGAAGTCGGAGGTCCAAGGGTGAAACATGTCCGCGACGATACAGTCGGGCGGATTTTGCTCCATGAACTGCTCCATTTGAAGGCGGAGGAGGCCCATTCCCTCGCCGACTTTGGCGACGGCACCCAAGTCATCGACGCCGACGAGATTCTCGACGCCTTCAGGGAGACCAACCTCCCGAGAAGGGAACTTGAGGTTGTGCACATGGATGCGATGCCCCGCAGCCTCGGCCTTGAGTAAGGATTTGTGGAGGAGGTTAGTGGTGGAAGGGGTGGAGAAGAAGATCACGTGCACGCCACGTGAAGCCAAGCAACGACAGAGTTCAAAGAGATTAACAAGGTGACTTGTAAACACGCTGGGTATGAAGTAAACTTTCAAAGAAGCTGAATGAGATTCCATGGTGAAGCAAGGAGATGGAGGGTGGAGGCTCTTGTGCGGTTGTGGTTTTGGAACTATAAGTAATTTATAATAGCTTCTGGGGGCAAAAGAGTAAATAAATAAATTAACAGGATCTCTTAGAAGTTAACAACTGTTAGCACAAAGAAGAGAAAAGCTAGTCCAAAACAAAGAAGAAGACAAAACATCCAACTACGCAAATATATCCGAATTTGCGATATTTGTTTCCAATAAAGGAAAGTTCCGTGATGCGACGCGAGATGTGCGAGGTGGTATTTATAAATATATCTGAACTTTTATTTACTCCGGGAAGCGAGGGATGCGAGGCGAATTTTCAAAGGGAAAAGCTCCTTGGTTGGTACATGAAAGAGTACTATTTCCTTACTCGGAAATATCTCAACATTTATCACTACTGGACGCGAGGGATGCGAGGAGAATTTTCAAAGGGAAAAGCTCCTTGGTTGGTACATAAAAGGGGTGAAGGCATGCCTTGCGTGACGATTTGGGTAATTTTTAATTTATGATTTTTTTTAAAATGATATCCTCTTACACGTATACTTAGTGTGTATTTGGCAAGCACCAAAATCATGGTTTCAAACCATGATTTGCACAACCCGAGACAAAACTCCTCTCACACACTTACCTCGTAAGTCGTAAAAGCTATTAAAAAAAGCTATTCCAAACACACACTTAGGGGTGAAAACAGGCCAAATGGCCTGTCAGGCTAAAAGGCCAAAACAAAAGCTTATTTTGCTTAATAGGCCAAGCCAATGCCTATTGACAGGCCTGTCAGGCCGGCTTGAGCCTGTTAAAATATTTAAAAAAATCAGATAAGGGTTAAAGGATAATTTCACCTGAGCCTGTAAGTTTTAGCTTGTTTTCGGCCTGTTTAAGGAGGCCTATTTTCGGCATATGGCCTGTTAACCTATTTTACAGTGTGGCCTGTAGGCCTGTTGATTTGCTTAAAAATTTTTAAAAATTCAGGCCTCCTTAATAGGCTTCAGGCCAGGCCAGGCCTGTAAACAGGTGAAACCCAGGCTTTAAAATTGGCCTCCAACAGGCCACAGGCCAGGCTCAGGCCAGTTTCTGCCTTAACAGACCAAGCCTGTTAAGGCAAAAGCCTGGCTTGTTTCCACCCCTACATATACTACAATACATTTAATGTGGAAGAAGACGGAAGTAGCTGAAGTTTGTTGGGACGTAAAATTGATCCATTTTTAATAAAATAGAGGCAAAATTACACCACAAAAATATTTTAATATGTTGGATACACCTTAACCCAATATTAATGTCTCTTCATTTTTTCATAAGGTCTCTTCATTTGTTTTTTATTTAATTAAATAATTAATTATTTAAGTTAAAAGTACACCTTTAGCCATATGACTTTATACAATAACAATATTTTTGTCAATATCTTAATTTTTAGGGAAAATTGATTTAGAAGTCTTTATAGTTTTATTGATTTTGAATCAAGCTCGGGTGTGTTTGATTTGAGGTGTAAAGAGGAGGGGGTAAATAACCTATGAGAGGATAAATTTTGGAAGGGACCCGCTCCAAAAGGTAATTTACTCTCCTTACCCCCTCAAACCAAACACATCCTAAACCTTCAAAACTGTTGGATAATATTAACAGCATCAAATATTGCTGTTAGACGGAGCGGTCGTCTCCTTGATAGTTCGGAGCCTCCTTTGATGCTTGAGCTCACTATGTCTACTTTTTCTTTGGTCAATTAAATAAAAATTGTTGGGAGATTTACACTTAGGTCCCATACAAGAAATAAAATGAAGAAATGGTCCCTATAGATTGCAAAATGAAAAAATGGTCCCATGGAGTTGTCAATACAGGCTCCTGGAGTTGTCAAATGACAACTCCAGGAGCCTGTATTGACAACTCCATGGGACCATTTTTTCATTTTGCAATCTATAGGGACCATTTCTTCATTTTTCCTCTTCCTTGGGACTTCACTGTCATTCTCCCAAAATTGTTTGGTCTTCCATTTTCATTGGGTCGGTCTTCATTTTGGCTATGAAAGACGCTTTGGCCCTGGACTTCTAAGCAATGCTTGAGGATGCTTCTGAAAATTATGGCAGTGGTGTTCAAATGGCTAAAAGTAGTCTATAACAAAAAATACACTTCTAAATAGCTTATTAGTAAAGGGAAATGAATCAAACATGCGATTTTTTTTTTCTTTCCTTTTCAATCTTGTCATGTTTTTTATGGTGTTATTGAAGTTCTTGCTTCCCTCACTGAAAGAAAATAATAAGGCATTAAGAATTAAATTGTGGGTGGTACAAATAACATTTGAATAAGATATAAGAAATGCCTTAATATGGCTAGCCCTGTTTTTTCACAACTAAAAACAGGGGACGCCCTCCCATTAGGCGTTGTTTCTTTTAGTTCTTATATTTTTTGTGTATAGGTCCAACTTGGGAACATTATTTTATACATCATTCACTTTTTATTTTTCAATTCATATGCTTACAAAGCTACTTCAATCTCTTCCTCAATGTGAAAATATTATTTATAGGTTAAAGGGTCAAAAATATCTATAGGTTTTTACCTAAAATTCATCCAGTATTATATGTTCTTCTTTCGGGAGGTTCAAAAATGCCTTTAAACTTAAAAAATGGGTGTAAAATTGCCAATTCCAGTATGAATAGCTAACGGCCGTTAAGTGTTTGACAGCTGCTGTCCATGTGTAACTGAAGAAAGGGTTGACTGGAAAAGACGTGGCAGGTGGGGGGTTGAGTAAATGTGTTTCTCTTTTCATCGAATCCAAAACCTATCGTTGTGTGTTTGGATTAGCTTTTTTTTAATAGCTTTTATGACTTAGGAGGTGAGTGTGTGAGAGGAGTTTTGTCTCGAGTTTTGTAAACCATGGTTTAAAACCATGATTTAGATGTTTACCAAACACACACAGTCTCTCTTTCTTACGGAACAGATGAAGAGGAAGGGGACGAAGGGGAAAGGGACGATTATCAAAAGAAGATGATGAACCCGAAAGGGACGATTAGCGAGAAGATAAAGAAAACATGCAGACTTCTTAATTCTAAATCAATATCTTCTATCCCTTTAAGCTCAGTTTCAGTTCGCTCCTTTGCCTCACTAGTTTGACTACTACCCACAGCAGTACCATCACCCCTTCGCAACCAAGCTTTAGTTGCTTCCCAACACTTTTTTGCCAGCTCGACTTCGTCACTATATTGTTTGGCTCAGTCGCCCTTTGTTGCTTTATCCATCCTTCCTGATTCGATTCCTTAGTTCTTCTCGATTCATCCTCGATTGCTCACTCGCAAACACTACCTTCCTCCTCGCCTCATATGCTCTTCGTCTGGATCTCAATTTCTCTTGTGCGTGCCTTAAATTTTGATTGTGTTTCTGATTCCTTCCATTGATTTTGTGCCTCTCCTTTTCTTTTTTCCCCGATTTTGATTATGTGCCCTAAATCTATTTTCCCTGCTTTTTTTAACTTTTTAAAAAAAGCAACTTGACATGACATGGCAAAAATACTTAACATTTTCCAGGTTTTTTTTCTATTTTTATTTTTCCATTCTTTTCCACCTTGCATTTTTCTTTAGACGGGGACTGCTACATCGAACATTACTTATTCATCTCAGCGTCCACATCACAATTTTTAGTCAAACTTTAGCCCATTAATAGTTAACATGACATGCTTTGACAGAATTGGCAATTTTATACAATTTTCGAATCATATCTCATGTTGCTTTTTTATATCTTACATCTTTGTGCTGACCACTCCTCTGTGATATATATTGAGCTTGGTGCCTCTTGGTTTCATCATTATCTAATTCCTCACTCTAAGCTCTGCGAAGTTTCTAAATTATCCTTTTCTTTTCATGTTATTCTTGTTACCAAAATTCTTCGAACCGGGGTCAAGCTCGACCGAATGCAATGTGACTACGGGGATGGCCGAAGATAGTCCCATTGACTTTACGACTGAGGAAAGGCATTATAGAGAGGTGGGAAGCAACAGTGAACCATTTACAGATTAGGAGAATGGTGGAGAAGGAACTGGGAGGAATGAACGAAGGATAGAGGAGAGCTTGTACATGGGTAGTGGTGGATGGAGATGGAAGGAGGAGATGTGGGATAGCACTTTCTAACAGTAATATTTAATGTTGTGAGTATTATTTAACAGTTTTGAAGGCTCAGGGAGTAAAGATTTTAACTGTCGAAAGCCTAGGATCTAATAAGAAGAAGAAAAAAAGCTTAGGGACCTCATTCAAAATCAATGAAAATTATAAGGACCTCTAGATTAATTTCCCTTAAGTTTATAAGATATTTTTTAATTTTTTAATATTCAAGTGACTATTTTTTGGGAATCATTATTATTTTTAAAAATAAAATATAATATTCGAGTATTTGAACTTTTTTTAACCACGTTAGGGTTAGATAACTGAAAAAAAGCATTTGACAAAACTAATGGATAAAAATAAAATCTTGTATGAAGTTAAATGTGTTTTCAGTTTAGCACAGCTTCAAAATCATGTTTCTCTATTGAACTTTGTAATAAATTAACAATCATATCCAAAAAGATATTTGATTGGAAGAACTAGATTAAAATAAAAAATTTTCATATTGTTATACTCCCTCCTTCCTTTTTATATATAAATTATAAATAATGAAAGGTGTAACACCCCAAATTTTATATTCACTAAATATATTGTAATTATTTGGTAAATTCAATAAAATGGTGAATATTCATGAATTTGGAATTTATGAATGTCATAAATGTTCAATTTCATGGAAAATTGGGAAAAAATAATTATGGAATTAATTTGGGTAATTTAAAAATCCCAATATTAAGGTCAAAAAATGAAGGAATATTAGAGAAAATATTTGGTCCAAAAATAGATGGAAATTGGCTAAAGAAAAATAAGAAAAGAAATTGGATTAGAAAGGTAATGGCAAAATCGTAATTTTGTCAAATTATCACAAAATTAATTATTTTCCAATTAATTGAAGTTAATTTCAATAAATTAAGGAAAATAAAGGTGAAAAATATATTTAAAATATTTTGGTCAATTTAATATGAATTTATGGAAAATTTGAGCAAAAAGTGCAAATTTGACCAAAATTGGAACTTTACGTGTAAACGTAACCGAAACAAGTTGTGAAACCAATTGAGACCATAGGGAGGGACCCCTAGGTGTCTCCTACATGTGTCATAAATAAGGAAATATTGATTGGACTTAATGAGCATAGTTACATGTACATAAGGATTTATGTACATAAGTTCATTTTTGAAATTTTGGAAAATAAAACAAATGAATAAAATAATGCAAAATATATGATAAATATATCATCATCTTCCTCTTTAGCCCATTTTCGTGCAGCAACAGACCTGAAATAAGAGAAAGAAAGTTGAGAGAGTTTAGAGAGAGAAAGGGAAGAAATCTCACAAAGTAAGCCGATTTCTCCGACGATTTAGCTCCTAACACGTATAACTCCGACCCTAAGCTACTCCTCTTTGTTCTTTAAGGTTTGGAGGCTCAACAATTTGTTGTCCAAGGGTTAGGGTTTCAGCCATCTTTGGGGAAAAGCTTGTGGGAGCTCGAGGTAACTTCCAAACTTTCGTATATTAACTATTCTGGCTGCTGTGGGCAATTTAATCGGTGAAATTTCACCGAATTGCTATTGGTTTTAAATTTTGGAAAAGTGTGTGCCTCAGGGTTATGCTGCCCAATTTTAGTTCAAATGGTTGTTATAACACAATCATATGGTTAATAAAGTGGTTAGGAGTAGAAAGAAGCGCGTTTACAGAGCCAAAATCGTAAAACCCCGATTTTTCCTGGAGAACACCATAATTTCGGCCAAGGATGTTTGAGAGCCATAGAGTTGAATTTTTAATGATTTGATGATTCAATTGGATTCAGTGGCCAAAAATAGGTGGGGTTACAGTTGAGCACTTTTTTAAAAAAGGCCAAGAAAGCATAATGACAGAAATGCCCATAAAACCCCAAAAGTAGGGTTGCTAAGGGCAATTTTATAATTTGACCTTGAATTTAGTAATTTGGAGCCTGGAAATGGATTCCTTGGATGAAAATACGTCAGGAGAGCCCTAGTCAAAAGTTTGGGAAAACGTGCCATCGGGCTGGGTATGGCGGGGCTGGGTCGGGGTCCCGGGGGCATTTTGGTAAATTTTCACCATAGGCTAATATAACTACAAGAAATACTATGGAAGAGTCTAAAATGATACTTGGATAGGTTATAACCTATTTCTTGTACATTTAATATTTTAGGACCAAATCGGAAGTCGAAAGTCGACATGTTTCACGAGGCACACAAAAAGGGGTTGATAGAACTTCGAGGTACGGACATTATCCTTCATACATCGTGCTATAGTTTTATGATTGTGTGGATGCCATTGTTTGTAAATGCGCTTTATTAATCAACATGTTTTGCCCAAAGAGAGGCCAGTAGTGCTAGAGGCACTTACACTAGAGTTGGCGGAAGACCAACTGGTGCAGATTAATGGGGCTGGGCCCTACTCATGCATACATGCAAATGATATGTTTATATTGTTCATTAATTGGTGCATACATAGCATATATCATATTTACTTTTCGCATTTTCTATGAACGATAGCATGTTTATACTGGGATTCTTCAGCATCTCACCCCTTTTTCTAAACCAAACATCTCAGTGGGCGCCAGTGGATCAAAAGGCAAGAATGTAGACCAAGGGAAGTGACTGGCATGTGCTTCGAGGCAAATACAAAGTTCGTGGTTATAGATAGTCTATGTCTAAAATACTTCTGGATATTTTGTAATAGTAGTGTATATTGTTGCATTTTGTATGGTTGACATTGGACTGTAAACAAATACTTTTATCAGTATATATGTACTCTTCTGTATGCCTGTAGAACTTGGTCTCTATTACTCTGTGTATATCGAAATGGAAACGAGTGTTGACATTTTTGGTATCAGAGCCCATAAGCGGTTCTGGCATATCTTAATAAGAGGTTCTGGCATTATCAGAATAGTATATTGATATGGTTTTGATTGCATGATGACAGGGAAATAGTGAGTTATGGAGATGGTACAACCAGGAGAAGGTGGTAGAGGTTGAGGTAGAGGTCGAGGCCGAGGGCGTGGTAGACATAATACCAACTAGGGAGAACCAAGGCCTGACCCTATCCAGCAGCGAATCCTGAATTCATTGGAATAACAACAACAAACCATGACTGAGATAAGAGTTGACCTCCTGGGAGTACAACAGAGACAGGACCACCTGGAGAACCGCATGGATAAGTTCATGTGGGGGAACTACGAAGAGATACACGAGGAACCTCCACTAGCGAATTTACTACTAGAGCCTGAGGTGGATATTCAAGCATGGCTGAGCAGATTCAGCAAACAGCAGCCGCCCATGTTTAAGGGAAAGTTTGACCCTCAACAAGCTGAAAACTGGCTGGCTCGTTTGGATAAAATCTTCGATATACTGCAATGTTCGAATGAAGTGAAGGCCCGACTAGCTATATACAAGTTGGAAGGGGATGCCAATCGCTAGTGGAAAGGCATGGATCTCATCCTGAAGGGGAAGAATGTTCCAATCACATGGGAACTATTCCAAGAGGAATTTAACAAGAAGTATTTTCCTCCGACTGTCAAGAGAGAGAAAGAGAAAGAGTTCCTCAGCATCAAACAGTATGACTAGGAGAGTTTTGATGACTATCTGGCTCGGTACATCCGACTGTCACGCTACTCGTCATATGCCAAGCTGAACGAAAATGATGAGTGGAATTCAGATATGATGATAAAGGGGCTAAACCTGAGTTCAAGGAGAGACTGATCTCCCAACACTTCACGGAATTTAGCAAAGCGAAAGAGGAGTGTCGATACATCAAGAAACTTTTGACAAGCTAGTTAACACAGACTGGGAATTGTAGTGGTTTTGAGAGCGGTAGCTCCGCACAAAAGCGAAAGGATTAGAGTGGATATTCTGGAGGGGATCCTAAGAGGCCAAATCAATATAGGGGCTGAGGAGGCCAGAGTTCTTCTGGAAGCAGGAGTTGTTGGCGTTGCCAGAAGCCAATTCACCCTAGTAGATCTTGTGGCGGGATTCCGTTTAGGCCAGACCTGAGTAGACTACCTGTCTATTTTGTGTGCAATAAGCCAGGACATATGGCCAGGGATTGTCCACAAAAGCAGCAGCAACAGGAGACGAGACCCAGAGCTTCTGGCAGGGTCTATACACTGACACAGGAAGAAGCCAGGAAGTCTCCGGAGCTGATTCTAAGGTACGATTTCTTTGAACGGCAGTTTAGTATATATTATGTATGATTCTGGTGCAAGCCATTCATTCATTACATACAACTACGTGAGATGATTATGTTTACTGATGCATAAATCCCCGTACAATTTAGTTGTATCTACGCCTAAGGGCATTCGAATTGTGACTGTCGAAGTTTCTTTTTCATTCCAAATTTTAACTAATGAAAAAGAACAAACTTATTTTTAAAAAAAAATTGTGATTTATAAAAAGGGAAAATCCCTAAATAATACCAAACGAACTATAAAATCCCCAAAATATAATGAGCTTGTTTGGTTCAACCCATTGCATGCCTTCAATGATAATAATTATTATATTACGAAGAGAAGAGTGTTTGGTTGCTCTTTAGTATGGTAAAAGGGTTTACCATGATATTGATGATTACCAAAAAATATGTAATCCGCATTCATGCCTCCTCCCTATGAATTCTCATTACTACCCCATTGGATAGTTGAAAAAGTCTAATTTGCCCTTTAATCTCATTTGTTTATTTTCACTTGTCTCATTTTACTCGTCACGCCATGTCGCGCCAAAACTGTTGCCACCATTACCTCCTTTCCTACCACTGTCGTCGCCGCCATCCCCCTCCACCGGCACCTCCACTATTGTTGTTGCTGTCATCATGATAGCCATTGCTGCTACCTCCTCCTTCACCGTTGTTTCTGTCACCACCTGCCATCACTACCGCAACCACCACTATCTTATCCTCTTCTGCCGCCACTCCCACTACCTCCTCTTCCATTGTTGTCGCTGTCACTGCCTACCATTACCACCGTCGCCATTACTACCTCCTCTTCCGCAGCCACCGCTGCCACCACCCCCCACCGCATCCACCTCCACCGTTGTCGTCATAGTCCCTACCTCTGCCTCCACTGTTGTTGTTGTCACCACATGCCATCACCACCCTTTCTACCACTACCTCCTCCTCCACCATTGCCACCACCCACAACCAACGCCACCTCCACTATTACCGTTGTTGCCGTTGCCTCTTCCTCTACCATTGTCACTGTCACCATTGTCATTGAACGATCCTTGGCAAGGTAGCATGACAGTCATGATGAGGTAACGCGATAGCTCTTAATAGTTTTTTAAACAAATATTATATTAAGGGTAAAATAAAATTTGTGTGATATACTAGTTTTAAATAATTATTAAAAAATGCTTAAAAATCAAATGAAACACCAGCTCTATAATTAATACTATATTGCATTACCGTTTCACCGCATTGCACTATATTACAAGATGCAATGGGATCGAACCTAACGGGTCCAATGTGACTTGAACAAGGTGGTGAAGGCTTTTTTGAGGGCCAATAATTTTTTTATTTAGTGCCAAGGTAGTGAAGGTAGGATTTGATCCCACCCCATTGTGGTTCCCAATAATATATAATACATATATAAGTGTCACGTTTAAAATCATTGACTACACTAACAACATGAATAATAACATTTGTAAAGATATTTATCATTTTAATAATGTCATATTCTACTACATTTAACAAATTCCATGTTTAGGGAAACTCAACTAATTAGGAGAGGATGTGTGAATTTGACAACATTTGTCAATTTTTACAAATAATAATGTAATGTTTGATCATTGATTACATTTATAACGTGAATGATAGCATTTGTAAAGGTATTTATTAGTTCATTAACGTTATTTACTATCTCTCCATTCCTTTTTATAAGGAACATTTAACCAGATCTTGCAGTTCAAAATGTCGATTAAGAACAATAAATGTAACAAATTGCAACACTTTCTTACTAAAATACCCTTATTTATGAGGAGATATAAAATAAGAGAGTGAATAAGAAAATTATTATAATAAAAAGGATTGTAGAAGAAAGAGAATAAAAAAACAAGTATGGTAGAAGTAATAGGCCTTTAAAGCTGTGAAAATTTATTATATCGACATTAAATAGGATAATTAATTAAGGGGAAGCTAAGAAAGGAACAAGTAAAAACGTAAGACATTCTCTGAATGTTTCTTATAAAAAAGAATTGAGTATGTGTTGTCACGCCCTTATCTCATTTTCAACTTTTTCAGAGTATTCGCGGAAAACAATATGCGGTTCGGTAGGCAACACAGGAATAGCATAACTATACTGATAATATATGCATGATTACATATATTCCCCATAGGGGTTTGTATATGATACTTACGATTAAGGTAGCCACGCAAGGCTACTAAGGTGTCTAAACTCATCCCAGTAAAACAGAGACTTTTTCCCGTCTTTGTTCCACTACTGTAATCCCCTCGTACGGTACTTTGCATTGTTGTTTACATATCTTCTGTCCTCTCCTGTCTAAATTATTGGTAGGGGAAGGTGAGATTCGAGAGAATCTCAGTAGGAAACATATACCATAATGCATGCATGATTGATGCTATGTGTATGACATACTAGCTTTATCTAGATGTATGCCCCATAATGACATTCCTGCATGCTCAATATTTCATACAACAAGACTATGGCCACAGCGAAAACAGAAACAGAGCTTCATTTATTCAAATATGCTCTACACAATCAAGTAAAGCAATCACATACATCACTACACAAGCAAAGATATCGAATACATGCAAGTAAGGTAAGTCCCCTACCTCCAGTCTTTTCTCCTCGATTTGCGTGCCAGCAACTCAGGCTCTCAGCTTGGTCCTACAATTCCAAATATACCATTTAGACACTTACATAGTGTTTCTGGGGGTTATATGAGTTTATATTGAAAAATTACTAAATTGCCCCTGAGGACCCGGGCCGACCCCGTCGTACCCGATCCGGCTGTACTTTTCTCGAAACTCTAACCTGGGCTATCCTAACACATTTTCGCCCAAGAAATCCATTTCCGGACTCAGAATTACCAAATTCACTGCCAAAAGACGAAATTGCCCTTGGCAGCCCTTATTTCAGTGTTTTAGGGGTATTTTCGTAATTATGCTTTCTCGGCCTTTTC
Source organism: Inga leiocalycina (assembly GCA_963242795.1). NCBI lineage: Eukaryota > Viridiplantae > Streptophyta > Magnoliopsida > Fabales > Fabaceae > Inga > Inga leiocalycina. The sequence goes on from OY725320.1 coordinate 73,920,931, forward strand.
CGAAAAAGTGCCCAACTGTAACCCTACCTAATTTTCCCTCCTGAATCCAATGGAACCATCAAATTATTGAAAATCCAACTCTAAGGCCCACTTACATCCCTAACCAAAATATATGGGTTTTCCGGGGAAAATCGGGGTTTTGCGATTTCGGCTCCGTAAACACGTTTCTTTCTACTCCTAACCACTTTATTGACTATTCCATTAGATTACAACTACCATTTAGTATCAATTTGGGCAGCATAACAGCCCCACAAACCCATTTTCCATTTTTACACACAAAGACAATCCGGTGAAATTTCACCGATTAAATTGTCTATAATAGCCAAAATAGTCAATATGCAAGAGTTTGGAAGTTACCTCAAGCTCCTACTGGCTCTGCCTTGATATGGCTGAACCCTAGCTCACTTCAACAAGCAAATTTGAGCTTCCAACCCTTGAATCACATAGAAGAATAGCTTAGGAGCGGAGTTATACGCATTAGGAACAGATTTACCGAAGAAATCACTTACCTTTGCAAGTTTTTTCCTCCCCTTCTCTCTCTACAAATCTGAGTTCTCTCTCTCTCTTAGGGTTTGTTATTGCGTCAGAAATGGGGCTGAAGAAGGAGATGATCACTTTATATCATATCCACTTTTAATTAATTATTTTTCCCAAAATTCGGATTTTACAAAATTCTGGAAGATTTCTGCCTAAAATTTGAAAAATCATAACTAATTCTAGAAAAATCGAATTGTAGTGGTTCTAGAGCCTATAGAACCCTTATTGAGTCTAGTTTCAAGGAAAAATATAGACTTTTGATTAATGGAATCACAAAATTGCTAGAATTTCAATCTTTGCATATGGTTCCAGAAATTTTACAGTTTTTCTGTGCTGACTTCGAAAATTCATATCTTTTTGTATATAGCTCTAATTGAGTCATATGACCTATCAAATTAAAGCTTAGGATGTCTACTTTCATACTGTAAAATTTCATAATTTTTTCTCATCATTTGGTCATTCAAAATCACATGACAAGCTCACTACCTCATAGGCGATTTCACCAAAAACATAATTACTTTCTCCAAAATTCACCATTTTACTTTCTTAATACCCCAAAGATATAGAAATCATTAGGGGATAAATTTGGGCTCCTGCTAAATTGGATCTTAGCAGTCCACTTAATTTAGGGCCCGTTTGGTTCAATTGCAGACCCCTCTGGTAATGCAATGGACTACAATGCAATGGGGTGCAATGCAATAATGATTACCATCATCATGTTTGGTTGCTTAATAATAAGATGTGGAGAAATTTTTTTTTATATTTAAATTGAATTATAAAAGGTCCAAAATACCTCTTAAACATAAAAAAAACCTCCATCACCAATCATCTCCTTCCTCACCCCAAATCACAGCGTTAGTGCATAACTCAAACAAGAATAAGCAAAACCTCTAAAGACAATTTTACTATCGACTAAATTGAATACTGTACAATTTTACTATCGACTAAATTGAAGACTGTTTAATCGACTAAATTGAATACTATGACTGTCTTGAATTGTAAGCAAAACCTCAAAATCCAATTATCAACGATGGTGTTTCATTTTAGACAATATAACTCTCATAACCAAGAATCGATTGACTGGGATTTTTTTCTGAAGACAGAATCTGGCATTTTTCGATGTTCTGCTCTCACGTTAGGGCTTTTGCTTTTGAAAGGCAAAAAAAAAATGAATACAAATTTTGATGTTTTGTCTATTATTGAGGGTATATATTGTCTTTTTATTATATTAGTATGGTCAAAATTGAGATTTCATCAATGATTACAAGCCTGCAATGAGTTTTCATAGGGGTCCCCCTATGAATGGAGATTACCATAAAATATGCAATCTATTTTACAATTGTAATCTACATTACCATTAATAAGTCCAACCAAACAGGCCACCAATGGTAATGCAATCAAGATTACCATCGTATGTGTGCAATGCAATCTAACCAAACGGGCCCTTAGGCTTATTCACATGCCTCAAATCCCAAATTTCGGGGTATTACATGTGTGACAATTATTTCTTATAAAAAGAAATGGAAAGAATACTATTTTTAACAACTTCCCCATTTAGGAAACTCAACAAATTGGGCTAGGAAGAAAAAATAATTGACAATTAAAAAATTGTATCTCCTATGATGAACACAAATACTTACATCACAAAACAACCAAGACAAGTAGAAAAGCTTGGTTAAATCAAGTTAATATTGTTGTCCGGCTTATTCATTTTATAAATTAAACAGGCTAAAGACTATCTTTCATACTATTGGAGGATGTATAAAGGTTTGGTGGCTGCTCTGACATGCGTATTTTAGAAGAGAGCAAATATGGTACAAGAGAATGTTAATTAAATTTAGTTTACAAAACATATATTAATCAAATCGATAACAAATAAACTTGCATCTGACATATAATTGATATTAAAAGCGTGATACGGTGTTTATATATCTAAATTTTCCTCCACTAATAATTATTAACAGAATCAACTTGCACAATTTTTTAATTGTCAATTATTTTTTCTTCTGCAATGAAAAAAGTGTAGATATAGAATATTATATGAAAAGGGAAATATATAATAACATTTTGGGAGTGGGAATTGTTAAAAGCAATGTTTTAAAAATCGGATAGGATGTCGAGCCAGAAAGGTTAGCGGGTCATAAATAAAATGGTTGGAATGGTTAAGCCATTCGATCGAACCGATGACTTAATAATTAAATTTAAAAATATAATATATATATATATATATATATATATATATATATATATATATATATTATAATTAGTCTTAAGTCTAATTTCATAGGAAGTTAATAAAGTCACAAAATACCATTTAAGGAAGAACATTAAGTCAATCATCAACCTAACTAAATGTACCAACAATAATGATTTCATGATTTATCAAATATTGGTGGCTCTTGATTGATCCAAGTATGAGTTTCTTGAAAGGCATTTAGATCATACCACTCTAATCCTATTTATAAGTCATTTTTGACAAAAAAATTTGGTTTTATTTATAAGTCTAGTTTCAGTGTAATAAATAAGATTTATAAGTCCTTTTTAACTTAAAAGTAGCTTCAATTTTTTAATTGTCAATTATTTTTTCCTTCCTCACCTAACACTAATACAAATTTGGGCATTATAACGTATAATACATAACGGTTACAATTAATAAATGTCATATATGTTGAGATGAAGATTGCACAATAATACATAATGCTTAAAAATAACGGTAAATTGTACGCACCGTCATGTATTGCGAAGTGGAATTCACAAAAATACAAAAGTAACGGTTGAAGTTAATAATCATAATTTATTTAGTGAAAAAGTGACGGATTTTTTGTAACAATCATCATGGAACACCTACAAACGATTCATTTTCGAACCTTACATTAGCAAAAACACAAATATAATAATTATATCAATTGACAGTAAAGTATAAACGACAAAACAACATTTCATAATAAACAACCATTATGTAAAGTATAAATCTAAAAAGCACATTTTAAAAACTTCCTGCACAATGTTTAACAACTCAAAAAAAGAAGAAATGGCTGAAGAGTTGCCGGCATTTGTGCAACGTCAGTGGAGCGTAAATAATATATAATATAACTGTAAATTTATAACACTGATAATTTGTTTTAATATTTTGATTTTAATAGTGTTTACATATATATAAATGACTGTAAATATATTCTGATTTATTGTATTGTTCTGTATATGAATGAAAATATAAATATATATTGTGATTTGTTCTATAAATGTATATGTAAGGGGATCTCGAAAGCAGAGCCCCCCCGGCCTTTGTTTTAAAAATTAGCTTCTATGAATAGCAGTTGTTACCTAACAACCGTTATTTATGTCAATTATATATAACGGTTATTTGGGAAAAACCGTTATATATGTTAGTAGATATATAACGGTTGTTAAATTGGAACCATTATATATTATGTAAGTATTACTATATATTATGAAGGTTATTTACGTGTGCTTATTAATTATTATCACAACAATGGACATATCATGACCTCATCGAACCTTAATACATAACAGATGTTATATTATAACTATTATAATAGGTCCGAAATAAATAACGGCTTGGAACCGTAATGTATTTGTGCAAAGCTTTTATAACGCCAGCATATATGACAGTTTAGAATCGTTATGTATGGCAGTTAATAACCGTCATATATCACGATTTTTCTGTAGTAGTGCAACTAGTTGAGCTTCCCAAAATGTGGAACTTGTTAAAAATAGTAGTAATTATGTTATTAAAATGGTAAGTACCTTTACAAATGGAGCCAGCGGGAGTAGATTTTTCTATTTTTTTTAAAAACCTGAGTGGTAGTTTGTAAAATATCAACACTTTAAAATTCTAGATCCATACCCTCTCATCTATTTACCTTTTTACATGTTCAAATGGTATTTTAGGGATTTTATAATTTGTTTGATATATTTTTAGGGATTTTTTCAATAAAAAATGACTACTACAAAAATATTCAGTGTGTTTGTTTGGGTGTTTAACCAGCCCAATCTTGACTTTTTGCCCCAATAAGCACGGTGACCTAGATTTTAGCTTTTGGGGGATGTTTGTTTCAGCATTTGATCCATTGGGCTTTTAATATGTAAGTTGCTTTTCTTTTAAGCCACAATTTATGGGGTGAGTTTGGTATCACATTTTGGATAAATAAGTTTGTTTTTGGGTAATAAGCTCAAATATAAATGGGTTGCGGTTTTACAGTGTTTAGTATCATATTTTTTAATTGGATTACGGGTAGAATAAGCTATTTATTAAATAAGCTCCTCACTGTAGCTTTTCTATTAAATCACTTATTACGTAAGTCAAGATAAAACTCATCCCACATACTTACCTCGTATACCGTAAATCACGAATTATAAATATTTATTATCCACAAATAAATTGTTCATCTAAACATAAATCACATTATAAAAATTGATTTTTTTATTAAATCATTTTTAATAAATCAAAATCATAATAAATCCTTTTTTCTACCGCTTTTCCAAAAACACACATATATAGCTTGTCAAGTAGGGGTGGAATCAGGCCAGGCCAGGCCAGGCCAGGCTTGTGCCTTAACAGGCCTGGCCTGTTAAGGCACAAAACGGCCTGAGCCTGGCCTGTGGCCTGTTACAGGCTTTTTATTAGGCCTAAGCCTGGCCTGTACACAGGCCTGGCCTGGCCTGTGGCCTGTTAAGAAGGTCTGGAATTTGTAAAAGATCCTAACAGGCCAAACAGGCCGACAGGCCGACACCTAACAGGCCGACACAAACAGGCCTAACACAGGCCTAGGACTATGAGATTTTTTTTTTCTGATAGAGAACACCATTGCATGAATCAAAAGGAGCAAATAACCAGAATCAAAAGTAGCAAATAAATAAGGAGAAGGAATTCTCATATAAATGCTTTAGCAAGATGTATACTTGTAAATGCAGAAGGAATTCTTGAAAAAACATTATTTTCAGGCGAAAAATCCATGGAAATATCATCTGAGCTCTACAAACAGTGGAGATTCAATGAACAAGGACTTCCTGCTGATCTACTCAAAAGGTAAATTGCACCTTCAGTAACAAGAAAGACAAAAGCATTTCAACTGTGAGTATTAGACCTATGAAATTTTAGTTTTCAACTATATCAGTTAATCATCCAAGATAATAAGATCCTTATTAACTAACATTCAAGTTTATTATTTTTAGAGATTAACTTGTCACTAATTTTTCAAAACTAAAGCTAGAAGGTTCCAAAACTCACAGTAAATTGTTAGTCGTGCGACGGTGCGAGGCAGAGCTTCACGGAGGGGACTGGGTCACCGAGTCGTGCGACGGTGCGAGGCAGAGCAGCGACCGGCGAGGCAGAGAGGACTGGGTCACCGAGAGCAGCGACAGCGAGGCAGAGCAGCGACAGCGAGGCAGAGTGCGACTGTGCGAGCGCCGACGGCAGCGACCAGCGAGGCAGAGCGGTGAGCCGATGAGACCGTGCGTGAGTCCGTGAGAGGCTGAGAGCGCACAGTGAACTGATGTAGGAATTAGGTTTAGACATTAAAGAAGGGGGGTGGGCGAGTGGCGCTGTGGGGGGGGTTTTACTTAATTTTTTTTTTATTAACCTTACAGGCTTAGGCCGGCCTGACAGGCCTGACAGGCCTGTCACAAGGCCTTGGCCTGGCCTGTTAAGGAAAATAGGCCTCCAAAGAGGCCTTGGCCTGGCCTGATATCCTGTCAGGCCAGGCCTGAACAGGCCTATAACAGGCCAGGCCGGAGGCCCCTGTCAGCCGGCCTGGCCTGTTTCCACCCCTATTGTCAAGACACCAAATTGGCTTTTTACCGTTGCAATGCATTTAATACCATTTAAAAACCTCGCCAACCCATTGCTTTTCTCTCTCTTCTCCCTATCTTCTTGTAATCGGTAGAGCAGCGGAACCCCAAAGCTGGTTGTCCTCCCTCTGTCGGCACCGAGATATGGAACCTTCACACCCGGTTTCTTCCCATTGTGGTATAAGCTACATCATTCGAGAGAGTTGTGGTGTGGTTTCGCCGATGGGTGTTGTTTGCTGTCAGTTGCACTCTCGCCGTCGGAAGAATTGAAGCCAGGCACCACCTGAGTGTTCAGGACTGGGTGGTTTCTTTTTCCTGTTGATCTACTGGGTTTTGCTCTACTGTCCAAAATGTGATTTGGCTTTCGTTTATTTTGTACTGGATTTTCTGCAAGATTTGTGTTCTCTGTTTCATATTTTGCGTTCTCTGTTTCAAATTTTACGTTCATATTTCTGGGCAAAGTATTCGAAGCTTCCATCTTCTCCGACGTTGATCATCATCTGCTGGCTCTGGAACTCGCCCTGTTCACTCAGTACTGGTTAGGATTTTCTCTCTGGCTCTTACCCTTATTGAATTCACTTTAGTCTTTTAATTCACTCAGTACTTCTAATCTTGTTTTGTAATGTTATTGGATGAATGTAATGATTGATTTACACCATTTTCTGAATTCTGGGTTGGTTTTCCCTTTTCATTTGTTGAAAAAAGAAACACAAAGTAAATGCGTTTTTGGATTGGCGATTCTGTTCTGTGAAACTATAATTGAAATCCGAGGGATAACATGCTATGAGTTACCATACTGATACAAGGGATAATAATATTTCCTTCCATAGCTTATGCGTTTTTTGTTTAAATTAATTATGGCTCAAGTAGCCATCAAAAGGCATAGATCATGAGAAATGTGCGTTCTTATATTGTAAGAATGAATATTTGTCAAACTCAAATAGAGGTAAAACCCCCGATAAGACCCACAAATGAAGCTGGCTCTTGATGAGGTAGAAATGCTAAAAGACAAGACTTTCGGTTTTTGTTGGATTTTCTTAATACAAGCATGCATTATTTTGGTTTTAATTGGATTTGTTTGTTTCACCTCATGAAGCAAACTTGTGGGCTTATTTCTTCATCCGCTTCTCTAACCACTCTCTAATTCGACCACATGTTGAATCATTGCACTAATTTATTTGGTTGCTTTCAGCTCATGTGTCTTTACACCCGATATAGTTAGGAGGCATTATGTTTTGTGTGAAAATGATCACAAAAAGCATTTAATTCTTTTTGATTGGTGAAAGGAAACTTTAACTACCTTGTTTTTTCTGTATTAACTAAGAATCATCTTAGCAATTATGTATGCACTTTGAATGCCTTTGCTTTGCTGATCTAGAATTGTTTTTTATGTCCATGTTACAAAACATGAAAAAATTGGTCAAGCGTCACTTACCTTAGGTAATTTCTCTTGTTCTGTTAAGTTTGGGTTTTTGGTCATAAATCATGTCTCTTGTTATTTTGACATTCTTCCTAAAGAAATATGGACACAAAAGTGGTTTGGGATGCATAGTCAACAGAGATCTTTATCAACGTAAGCATGGAACAAATATACCAAAAAGAACGGCACGGGCAGTCGTTCACAAAAATAGGTTGGAAGAATAATGTTGCCACGTTCAATGAGAACACTGGAAAACATTATCAAAAGAAACAATTAAAGAACCGGTTAGATATCTTAAGGAAAGATCTAAAGACTTGGGAGTCCTTAATCAAGGAGACCGGTGTTGGCCGAGACCCTGTTACGAACAATGTCATTACATCGACTGAGTGGTGGGAGTAGAAAATACGGGTAAAAATTTTGTTGTGTAACGTAGAAGTTTCATTAGTTCGCTTTTCTGTGTGCCTACTTGATAGTGGGTATGTAATTCATTTTAATGTTTATTGTTATACATTTTACTTGTATGCATGTAGGAGAATCCTGGATATAAGAAGTTTAGGAACTCAAGCCTAAAGCATGAAAGGGAGTTAAGAATAATATTTAAGGATGTCATTGCTTCGGGAAACCACATCTTCTCACCCTCTCATACACAACCACAGACAAATAAGGAAGATAAGGATGATGTTTATAGACCCACGATGGATGAAGAGAAAGGCTATGGGGATAGCGAGGATGAGCATTTCAATGCTAACCTTGCAGTTAGTATAGGGGTGATAGATGAAATGGCAAGCGTTGGATTAACATCATCAACACCATCAGGCACTAGTCCCAGTGCATCTGGAAGTAAACAAAAAAGAGAGGTGAAGGGTCTAGTAAAAGCAAAAAACAGAAACTTCCGGCTACAAAGCAAATAGCTGATGTTGTCAGTGTCATTGCTAATATTTCTATGGATAGAGCTGCGGCTTTAATGGCAAATCAAGAAACTAGCATGCTAGAGGTTATGAAATCTCTACTATCCCTTGACGATGTGAAGGACGACAAAGCCTTTGGAGTCCGGTGTATGCGCGCTTTGGAAAGCAAGGCACGTCGGGAAGTGTTTATGTCATTGAAAGGAGACCCTGAGTACTTGATGACACGGTTGCGTTATATCGAGGAGTAGTAGCTGTAGTTGCATTTGATGTTTGGACACTTGAATTAAGACATTTCTCTTTTTTTTTCATTTCGGATTACTTGACCCGTCTTTTAGAACGGTTTTATCATGTTGCTATTTGTATTATATGTTATATTTGTTAATCATCCTGCTCACACCATAATTTCACCACACTTACAGGTACATCAATGGCAAATCATAACAACCAAAATAGGTTGCAGGGGATGAAGGAAGATGAAGATAGTGACGACGCCTCAATTATTGAGGTTGAGTTGGATAAATACGAACAATTATGCGTGTTGCTTTGTCATTATTTAATGCCATATGTGTGCAGACAACCGCGTAGAATGAGTTAGCGAAGAGGTCACATTAGGTACAAGAAATGTTGGCAAATGAAGGTTCAAAATACCATCAGATGTTTAGAATGGAAAAACATGTATTCGAAGTTTATGCATTAAGTTGTGCAAGCATGGGTTAAGAGATTCTAGGAATACCTGTGTTGAAGAAATGGTTGCGATGTCCGTGCTCACTATTGAACATGGAATAGGAAATAGGCTGGTACAACAAATATTTCAATATTCGGGCGAAACTGTAAGTAGGCTTCTACACATAGTTTTGAAGGCTTGCCTTAATCTTGCAACTGAAATTATTAGGCCATGTAATCCAGAATTTCGTCAATGCCATCCAAAAATCGTAAATGATAACCGATATTTCCCATATTTCAAGATGCCATTGGAGCTATTGACAGTACTCATATCAGGTGTTTCATAACTGGTCTGGGCCGAGATAAATTTATGGGAGAAAGGAATATCCCACACAGAATGTTATGGCTGTTTGTGATTGGGATATGTGCTTCACATTTGTGTTAGCGGGATGGGAAGGTTTAGCACATGATGCTCGTGTTTTTCACTCTGCTGTCTCAGATCCAACCATGAATTTCCCACATCCACCACAAGGTATACTTTCGTATACTTCAATTACATTTCTTTGTCTTCATTTCACTTTTTACATAATCTCACATTTACAATGATTTTAACACATGTTAGGCAAATATTATTTGGTTGATTCTGGCTACCCAACATCAATTGGGTTTCTTGGTCCATACAGATATGAACGTTACCACCTCCCAGAATCCAGGAATCACCGATGCTTTCGGAATCCTAATGAGGCCTTCAATTTTTATCATTCAAGCTTGAGGTACACAATAAAAATAACTTTTGGAGTATGGAAAAATAGGTTCGAAATATTACAACATATGTGCAAGTACAACTTTGACACACAAGTCCGCACTGTCTGTGCCACAATGGCTATACATAATTTCATTAGAAGAAATTCCCAAACTGATGTGGACTTTACGGAAGCAGAAAATGAGAATAATATACTTGATGTAGATAATAGTCAAGATCAAGAGCCATCGCTGTTAAATGATGCTCGGACATATTCAACCCAAATGAATCATGTTCGTGACACCATCAGGGACCAAATTGTACGGGACCTTTGATCTGATTAGTTATGTTATATTTTACTTTATCAAAAACTTTAAATTTGTATAATTTATAATTTATTCGTATTTTAATTATAATTTTATTATGTATTTTTTTATTGCCAAATTTGGTCCGTTAGAATGCTCTGTTGTTTGATTGGTATGAGTCAAGTTCAAAATTATGTATTTGGTATTTTGCTAATATACATGAAATTAAGGAAGATTCATCTTATAAGGGAAGGTTTTATGCCTTTGGTCGTGTCTTTTCCGATAAGGTCTCTACTGGTTTAAAGGTTAGAATTATGGGAACTAATTATGTGCTCGGAGAAAAGAAAGATTTGTATGTGAAGAGTGTGCAAGAACTGTTATCTGGATGGGTAAGAGGCAGGAAACTTTTGAGTATGTGCCTTGTGGTAACTTTGTCGCCATGGTATGTTTGGATCAATTTATCACCAAGAATGCCAATTTACAAATGAGAAGGAGGTGGAAACGGTTGTCTTGATATATGCCTTTTGCATTGCTTGTCATGATAGTCATAACTCTTAAGCATTTTATTTAGAATTTTACCATTGCAAAATTTTCAAAGTTAATTTTTGGGAAAATTGTGAAAAAATCCCTCATTGGCAATTTATTTGTCAAATGAGGTTTTTTGGTCCCATTTGACAATTAAGTTACCAATGAGGTCTTGTTTTCACAATTCTCCCTTAATTTTTTCATTTTCATAAATTTTAAAATTTTTTCTCTTAAATATCACAAAAACCACGTATGCAAAAGCCAAACCAAACACATTTTACTTTTACAAAAGCACTTATCCAATCGCTAATCCAAACATTCATCATTTTACCCAATCTTAAGATTCTATATAAGTCAAAGTAAAACTAAGCCACTTATCCAATCACCAATCCAAACACACTTATTGTTTTTAAAAATAGGGTTAATATAATTTTTGGTCCCTGAAGTTTGATCCAATTTTGGTTTTGGTCCCTCAAATTTGAAATCGGTGATTTTGGTCCCTGAAGTTTCACCCAATTTTGGTTTTAGTCCCTCAAGTTTGAAATCGGTGGTTTTAGTCCCTGAAGTTTCACTCGATTTTGGTTTTAGTTCCTCAAGTTTGAAAAGGACTTGGCGACCCGTTTTTGAAACCTGACCCGATCCAGAAAAAAATCAAGTCCTTTTCAAACTTAAAGGACCAAAACCAAAATCGGGTGAAACTTCAGGGACTAAAACCACCGATTTCAAACTTGAGGGACCAAAACCAAAATTGTGTGAAACTTTAGGAACTAAAACCACCGATTTCAAATTTGAGGGACCAAAACCAAAATTGAATCAAACTTCAGGGACCAAAAGTTATATTAACCCTTAAAAATATTACTTTACCTTTCAAGCTTTCAACTTGTGTGCACACACTTCAACATGGTGACAATTATCACTTGATCATGTAAAGCTTTTGTGCCTTGCTGGAGGTAATCGATCATTTTTGTTGTTTTAGTATTTGGATTAGCTTTTGAAGAATAGCTTTTACGATTTATGAGGTAAGTATGTAAGAGAAATTTTATCTTGATTTGTAAAAAAAGGGCTTTTGAAACCGCGGTTTAAGCTTACCAGATACTATCATCCTAATCAATTTTAATGTTTTCTCTGTAACACCCCAAATTTTATATTCACCAATTATATTTTAATTATTCAAGAAATTCAATAAAATGGTGAATATTCATGAGAAAATGAGCAAAATAATTCAGGAAAGTAAATTAGATTACAAAGGTAGTGGCAAAATTGAAACATTACCAATTTAGCATAAGATTAGTTATTTTCCAATTAATTGAAGTTGATTTCAATTAATTAAGGAAAATAAAGGAGAATGTATATTTGGAATATTCCATATAGAATAAATCAAGAATTGTGAAATTGGAAGGACTTGTGCATAATTCAACTAAAGGCATTGTGGAAATATTTAAAAAATTCCTATTTTCCTTTTTCTTGTAAAATTTTCGCCTAGCACAAGAAAATTGGGAGGGAAAAATGATTAATGGGATTAAATATGCCAAGTGTCATTATCCTATGGTGAAAGGATTAGTTTATAATTGATTAAGGTGAGCACATGTCAAATTGTGTTAAAATAATGTTACTTTTACAAAGTAATCGTGATTTTGGTACAACAATTAGGTGCATGGTTGGATTAGTTGGAAGAAACCATTTGGTTAGTGGAGACATAAGGGGGGATGGTTTTGAGCTAACTAAAGGGAGAGGAAAATTGGTTCAAGGCTAATTGAAGCCTTATGACATCAATTGGAAAGAGATGAAGCTAATGCCATGTGTCAACATAAGATGAAGTCTTGGAAATAAAGCAAATAAAGGAAAGGAGAGATATTTTATAAAACACTCTTTCTTCCTCTTCCCTTCCTCATTTCGTCCAACATAAGAGAAAGAAGAGAGAGAGAGAGAGAGAGAGAGAGCTTAGAGATCTAGAGAGAAGGAAGAAGAGAAAGATTAAGATAAGTGTTGATTTCTTAAGAGTTCTTGTAATCTTCTCTAAACTCTTATTCTCTATGGAATCATGGTTTAGAAGACACATCTTGAGCTCAAGGAGAGAGAAAACTCAAGAACTCAAGAGGTAACCTCACAAACCTTATATCTATACTAGTATGATGTTGTTGTTGAGGTTTGTGGTTGGATTTGATGATTTTTGGTTAAATGACTTGATAAGGGATTAGAAGTGAAAATGTATAAGTTTTGGAAGTTAAAACACAAAACTCCAATTTTTCCCTTTTCTTGGCATATGTTTCGACCAAGCACATATATAGGGGAAGGAGTTGGATTTTCAATGATTTTATCGTTTCATTGGATTCAGGAGGCAAAAATAGATGGGGTTACGGTTGGTCACTTTTTAGGAAAAGCCCGAAAAAGCATAATTACGAAAACACCCCTAAAACCCTAAAACAGGGCTGTCAAAGGCAATTTCATAATTTGACACTGAATTTGGTAATTTTGAGCCCAAAAATGGATTCCCTGGGCGAAAATCCATCAGGATAGCCCTTGTCAAAATTTTGGGAAAACGTGTTGTTGGGTCTGGTACAACGGAGTTGAGCTGGGGGCATTTTGGTAAATTTTCACCATAAACTAATATAACGATAAGAAACGCTATGGAAGTGTCTAAAATGATACTTGGATAGGTTATGACATATTTCTTGTACATTTAATATTTTAGGACCGAGTTAGAAGCTGGAGCGATACGTTTTACGAGGCACTCTAAAAAAGGGTTGAAAGAACTTTGAGGTAGGGACATTATCCTTTATACATCATGCTATAGTTATATGATTGTGTGGATTCCATTATTTGTAAATGTGCTTTATTAATCAATATATTTTGCCAAGATAGGGGCAATTGTACCAGAGGTGCACTTGTACTGGGAGTTGGTAAGAATCCAACCGGTGTAGATTAGTAAGGCTGGGCCCTACTTATGTATACATGATGATAATGTGTTTATATTGTTTATTAATTGGTGCATACATGGCGTATATCATATTTACTTTTCACATTTTATATAAACGATAGCATGTTTCTATTAGGATTCCTTGGAATCTCACCTCTTTTTCCTAAACAAACATCTTAGCAGGTGCCAGTAGATCGAAAGGCAAAGGCATTGACGTCGAGAAGTGATTGGCACGTGTCTCAAGGCAAGGTTAAAGTCGGTGGTTACAATTAGTTTATGCTTAAGATATTTTGGGAAATCCTGTAAATATTGGAAATACTATAGTATTCTATATTTTGTCGATGGATGACTTTGGATTGTAAACGAATACTTTTATCAGTATATATGTATTTTTCTGTATGCCCATGGAGTCTAATCTTTATTACTTTTTGAATATCGAAATAGAAACTGGTATTGACATTTTTGGTATCAGAGCTAATAAGCGGTTCTAGCATTATCAAAATGGTATACTGGTATGGTTTTCTTTACATGACAACAGGACTGCTCATGGATATTTCGAGAGAGCCTATAGTAGTGATTAGCAGTAGCAGTGAGTCATTTGGGGGATCGATGATGGTGAACCAGTGTGTTCTTGACATACGGTAAATGATAGACTATTTCGGGTATGGTGGTATTTGTATGAGATATGCAACACGGAAGAGCGTGCCGAGGCTACTTATGTACGATCCAGAGCCATGGCTAGTGGCCCTAGGAGTGATAGAGATTAGAGACACCGAAGATGCACTAGATGAGTACCCAAAGTGGGATTCTGGCTATGAGCTGGAGGAGATGTCAGAGGACGAGCTGAGTGACAGTGAGTCTTAGGTAGAGCTGGTACATATGCCATACGATTTACAGCCAGATATAGAGCTGTCATACCTTTTCAAGGCCAAGTATCAAGGGCATTGTAGGAGCATGATACCCTGAGAGGCCAGTACTTCTCATTCCTTGACGGTGTAAAGACATTGTATCGACTGCAGATACCATTGGGGGTTACGGTGACCGACAAGTGCTGGGTTTGTTCTACGATGTACTTCTTCTCGGACTTAGCATTTTGGAACTGACAGAAGAACCTTATCGTTAGTGTGGGTTTTCTGAAGGTACATCAGAGGGTTAGTGTAGGATTTCATGTATACCGAGCTGTTATGTGGGGCCTACGCGAGCTATTTTGGTGACCAGAGCTGAGCGGCAAGTATTACGAGTTAAGGGCAGTTAGGCGGAACCGACAAATAGAGAGAGTTAGCCAAAGTCGGTAGTTTTTGGGAGGGGTACATAGAAGGTTAAGCGTGCTCGACCCGAGGTAGTATAGGATGTGTAACCCCTGGGAAGTTGCATGAACTCAGTATTTTGGTTATGTAAAATATAATATGTCATATACAGTAGTATTTAAGATATGTGATGTTTCCATTTCTCCATAATTACTATAAATAGTTGTTATGTGTTATGTATGATATATCTATGTACTCTGACTATAATGAAATGACAAAAATGTCCTTACTCTTATATAAAATATAATTCTTCTATATTGTCATGTAGTTTGAAATATAGAGATGGTTCAACCTGGTAGACCTCGTGGCAAGCCATGTGCAGGGCATAATCATGTCGCGCTTGAGCCACGACCTGATCTAGTACAACAGCAACAAACAATGAATGAAATAAGAGTTGACCTTCAGGGAGTACAGTAAAGGCAGGATCATCTAGAGAACCGTCTGGATGAGTTTATGAGGGGCAATGATGAAGAAATATATGAAGAACCCCACCAGAGGGTTATATACCTAAGCCTAAAGGAGATATTCAAACTTGGCTAAGCAAGTTCAGCAAATAACAGCCGCCTATGTTCAGGGGGAAGTTTGATCCTTAACTAGCGAAGGACTGGTTAGCTCGTTTGGATAAGATATTTGATATGCTGCAATGCCCAGACGAAGTAAAAGCCCAGTTAGCTATATACAAGCTGGACGGTGATGCGGATCGCTGGTGGAAGGGCATAGATCTCATCCTAAAGAGGAGGAATGTTCCTATCACATGGGAATTATTCCAGGGAAAGTTTAACAAGAAATATTTTTCCCCGACTGTCAGAAGAGAAAAGGAGACAGAATTTCTCTGTATCAAACATCAAGACTTGGAGAGCTTTGATGATTATTTGGCCTGATATATTCGATTGTCACGATACTCATCATATCACAAGATGAATGATAATGAAGAGTGGAACACAGACATCATGATTGAAGGATTAAGACTCGAGTTAAAAGAAAGGCTGATTTTTCAATACTTTACTGAATTCAGCAAAGCAGCAGAAGAGTGTCGATACATTGACAAGCGTAAGGCTAATTGGGCAACACAAACTAGGAACAAAGGTGCTTCTGGAAGTAGTAGCTCAGCACAGAAATGAAAGGAACAGAGTGGATTTTTTGGAGGGGATCCTAAGAGATCGAATCAATCTGGGCGCCGTGGAGGCCAGAGTTCTTCGGGAAGCAAGAGATGTTGGCGTTGTTGAAAGCCACTTCACCCTAATAGATCTTGCAGTGGGATTTCGTTTAGGCTAGACCCGAGTAAACTACTTGTCTGTTATGTTTGCAACAAGCAGGGACATATGGTCAGGGATTGTCTACAAAAGCAGCAGCAGCAGGAGACTAGACCCAGGGTTTCAGGTAGCGTCTACACACTGACACAAGAAGAAGCCAGAAAGTCTCCGGAGCTGATTCAAGATATGACTTCTCTAAATGGCAGTTTAGTGCATGTTATGTATGATTTGGTACAAGCCATTCATTTATTGCATACCACTGCGTGAGATGGTTACTTTTACCTGTGCATAAATCCCCATATGATTTGGTTGTATCTGTACCTATGGGTAAATGAATTGTGACGACTGACGTCTGTCTAAATTATGTGGTAAATGCTGAGGGACATGAATCGACTATAAATCTGATTTGTTTGCCACTGCAAGGGTTGGAAGTAATTTTGGGAATTGATTGGTTGACAGTGAACGATGTGTTATTGGATTGTAAGCAGAAGAGAGTCATATATCTGAATCCACAATCGCAAGCTGACATAGAAATCACTCTTAACCTCTTTCCACGGCTAAGGTTGAGAAATATCTAAAGAAAGGTTGTCAAGGATATATGATATTTTACTCTATGCAATCAAAAGCTGGTGTAGCCTTGGAAAGTACCCCTATAGTGAGTGAGTTCCCTGATATTTTTTTGGAGGATGTCGGTAGATTACATCCAGATAGGGAAGTAGAGTTCTCAATTGATTTAAGGCCTAGAGCTGGTCCAATTTCCAAAACCCCATACCGTATAGCTCCAAGTAAAATAGCAGAGCTAAAGAAGAATATTGAGGAACTACTTGAGAAAGGGTTCATACCACCCAACGTATCACCCTGGGGGTGCTCGAGTGTTCTTCATAAAGAAGAAAGACGGAAGCCCGCTTCTTTGTATTGATTACCAAGAGTTGAACAAGGTGACCGTTAAGAACAAGTATCCACTCCGTAGAATTAACGATTTGCTCGATCAGTTGTCTAGTTCCTGTGTATTCTCAAAGATCGATTTGTGATCAAGATACCATCAGCTTTGGGTAAAAGCAAAAGATGTATTGAAGACTGCTTTTAGTACCAGATATAGGCATTATGAGTTCCTAGTGATGCCATTTGAGCTTACCAATGCACCTGCTCTGTTCATGGACTACATGAATTGAATTTTCTGTCCATATTTGGATTATTTCATAGTAGTCTTTATCGATGATATACTGGTGTATTCTCAGAGTAAAGCTGAACACAAACAACATCTGAGAACTATGTTGAACATATTATAGGATAGGCAACATTATGCCAAGCTAAGCAAGTGTGAATTCTGGCTTTTAGAGGTAAATTTTATGGTCCACGTTGTTTCATAACAAGGGGACTCTGTTGATCCTAGTAAGGTGGAAGTAGTATTGAACTGGAAGAGACCAAAGATCGTATTTGAAGTACGCAGCTTTCTGGGTCTAGCTGGTTAATATCGAATGTTTATACATAATTTCTCCAGAATTGCATTACCGTTGACAAAATTGACTCGAAAAGCTCAACATTTTGTGTGGGATGAGAATTATGAGAAGAGCTTCCTAGAGTTGAAGCAGAGGTTAACTATAGTACCAATGTTAATGATCCCAGATTCGCAGTTTTTATATGTTGTTTATACAGATGCCAGTGGGCATGGATTGGGATGCATATTGATGCAGTATAGCCGAGTAGTGGCATATGTATCTCATCAACTGAAACCTTATGAACTGAACTATCCCACCTAAGATTTTGAGTTAGCAGTAATTGTGTTTGCTTTGAAGATCTGGAGAAATTATCTCTATAGTGAGACTATAGAGTTGTATGTAACCACAAGAGCTTGAAGTACTTGTATGATTAGAAAGAGCTTAAAATGAGACAGCGCAAATGGATGGAGTTGCTGAAAGATTACAATTTAGAAATCAAGTATCATCCCGATAAGGCTAATGTCGTCGTTGATGCATTAAGCCAAAAATTAGTGCAAGTGGCAGCCATGATGATCTATAAGCAGAAACTGATAGAAGATTTTAGAGACTTAAATCTGTCTAGTTTGATTCTGTTAGGTAGTGGTGTTAGCCAAATATGAAACGATCTGA
The DNA here is from genome assembly GCA_963242795.1 of Inga leiocalycina. Lineage (NCBI taxonomy): Eukaryota > Viridiplantae > Streptophyta > Magnoliopsida > Fabales > Fabaceae > Inga > Inga leiocalycina. Next base: position 73,939,427 of record OY725320.1, read on the forward strand.
GGGCAACGATTGAAGAAGCCCAATTACATGATGATAAAGCACTATCTATCAGAGGTATGATTGATAGGGGTGAAAATCAGGATTACGACTTGTCACCTAGCGGATTAGTCAGGTACAAGAAGCGGATTTATGTTCGACCGCAACCAGAATTGAAACAGCAAATCCTGGAGGAAGCACATAAGAGTAAGTATACTTTACATCCAGAGGCTACAAAGATGTACTATGACATGAAGGCCCAATACTATTGGCCAAGAATGAAAAAAGAGGTGACTGAGTTTGTTGCTCATTGCTTGCAATGTCAGAAAGTGAAAGTTGAACATCAGTGACCATCGGGGCATTTAACAAACCCTGCGATTCCTGAGTGGAAGTGGGAAAGCGTTACTATAGATTTCTTGACAGGGTTGCTGAAGGTCAGAAACCATGACGCTATATGGGTGATAGTTGATAGATTCACAAAGACAGCTCACTTCCTATCGATTAGGATTCACTATTCTCTTGATAAACTGGCAGAAATCTACATTAAGGAGATTGTGAGATTACATGGTACTCTGAAGAACATTATCTCTGATCGAGATCCACGGTTCACTTCCAAGTTTTGGAAGGTGATACATGAAGCTTTGGGTGCCAAGCTCCGATTCAGCAGAACATATCATCCTTAAAATGATGGGCAGACAGAACAAACGATTCAAACCCTTGAGAGCATGCTAAGTGCGTGTGTGCTTGATTATAAAGGTAGTTGGGAAAAATTCCTTTCGTTGGTAGAGTTTGCCTACAACAACAGTTATCATTTAAGCATCCAGATGGATCATATAAGGCACTCTATGGGAAGAAGTGTCAATCTCCCTTAAGCTGGACTGAGTTGTCTGAGAGGGAATTACTGGAGCCAGATCTAGTTGATAAAATAATGGAGCAGATAAAATTGATTAAGTAGAGATTTCTAGCTGTTGAGAACCGATAGAAAAGTTATGCAGATAAGAGGCAAAAACCTTTGAAATTTGAAGGCGGTGGCCACGTGTTCATGAAAGTATCATATGTTACGGGTATTGGTAGAGCATTGAAAGTAAAGAAGCTGCAACCAAGGTACATTGGTCCGTTCAAGATCTTAGAGAAGATTGGGCCTGTAGCATACCGTATCGCTTTGCCACCGAATCTGAGTAGGCTACATGATGTTTTCCATGTTTCCCAGTTGAAAAAGTATTAACTTGATCCAGAACACGTAATAGAGTATAAAGATGTAGAAATTCGCAAAGATTTGACATACGAAGTCACGCCTGACCGAATCATCTATCGACAGGAAAAGCAACTTAGGAACAAGAGCATTCTGTTCGTCAAGATCGTTTGGAAAGGGTTATCACCCAGAGAGGCTACGTGGGAAATAGAAGAAAGTATGAAGAAATGTTACCCGAAGTTTATGAATGTATAAGTCTAGCAAATTTTGGGGATGAAATTTAATTAAGTGGGGGAGAACTGTAACACCCCAAATTTTATATTTACCAAGTATATTGTAATTATTCGAGAAATTCAATAAAATGGTGAATATTCATGAGAAAATTAGCAAAATAATTCAGGAAAGGAAATTAGATTACAAAGGTAGTGGCAAAATCAAAACTTGGCCAATTTAGCACAAGATTAGTTATTTTCCAATTAATGGAAGTTGATTTCAATTAATTAAGGAAAATAAAGGAGAATGTATATTTGGAATATTCCACCAAGAATAAACCAAGAATTGTGAAACTGGAAGGACTTGTGCATAATTCAATTAAAGGCATTGTGGAAATATTTAAACAATTCCTATATCCCTTTTTCTTGTAAATTTTCGCTTAGCACAAGAAAAATTGGAGGGAAAAATTATTAATGAGATTAAATATGCCAAATGTCATTATCCCATGGCGAAGGAATTAGTTTATAATTGATCTTTCCTTTATTTGCTTTATTTCCAAGACTTCATACATGCCATTAGCTTCACCTCTTTTCAATTGATGTCATAAGGCTTCAATTAGCCTTGAACTAATTTTCCTCTCCCTTTGGTTAGCTCAAAATCGTCCCCCCCTTATGTCTCCACTAACCAAATGGTTTCTTCCAGCTAATCCAACCATGCACTCAATTGTTGTACTATAATCATGATTACTTTGTGAAAGTAACATTATTTTAACACAATTTGACAAACTATGTTGAATGGAATCAATGGATTGGAAGATAAGACATTTCTTTCTAATTAACACTCTATCAAAAGAATGAGATTGAAAGGGTGAATGTCCTTGACAATCTTGCTCTCTTTTTGGATTCTCCATTCGAGCTAAGATGAGGTCTAGTTATTGTTGCACCGATTGAGATCCTTGAGAGATATTATCATTCATATTGGTGTAATTGCCTATGGAAGAGTGAAAATTGAAAGGTAAATCTTGACAACCATTAAATCAAGCCATAAAAATTCAATATAATACAATCCCAATGAATCACAAGACGATCACAAAAAAAACTGTTAGAAAAATAGTTTAAGATACTGAATGTTACTGAAAAAATGCTTCAATGTATTGGATGAATCACAAATTAGTACTTAAGTTCATAAAGCTACTTAGAAAATATTTTAGGCTACTATATACATAAAAGATATATTGGTGTATCTAAACAAATTTCACGTTGAGTATGTTTAGAATCTTTTTTAAATTACTCAAAATTTATGTTTGTTGACATGTTATAATATTGATAAACTTTTGCATGAGTTTATTATAATGTCAATATTGTTTACTAACCTTTTTAGCCAGTTAAGACTCTAGTTGACGAGTTAATGGAAAATGAGAGCTTAGAAAAATAGTCATATACATGCACATTTTTTTAAAAAATATAAATTAAAAGAAATTGTATCAAACAAATATAAATTAAAGAAATCGTTTCATGCATATTTTAAATTTTTACGGATCAAATTAAAATAAGATTACCAATGAATTGAAAAAATATAATATCTTTGACTTGATCTTTGCAAAGAGGCCAAGATTTTTTCTTATATTATACTCGTGTCTTTATTATATGGCGCATTTTAAAAGGATTCTTTAGTCTATATTATTTGGAGAGTTTTTATTATTTATTTGTCAATTTTATTTCTGTAATTAATTCTTTAACGTGAATTTTCATATATTTTTTTCTTTACTTCAAAACCTTATTTCCAGAGTTAAAACTGAAAAATCTTATCAATTTAATATAAAATATTAGATTTTTTTTTTACATATAAATGTTAAGTTTTTGTGTAATGTAATGGTTTCCTCTTGGATTGCAGAGAGCCAAAAAAATATAAATGTTAAGTTTTGTGAAATGTAATGTGAATTTTCATTTTTTTCTTTCCTTCAAAATCTTATTTATAGAGTTAAAATTAAAAAAATTTATGAATTTAATACAAAAGCTTACATGTTTTCTTACATATAAATTTTAAAATTTTGTGTAAATTAATTTTGATATATGACAGGAAAAATAGGAAAAAGGTCCCTCAGTAAAAAGTTTATTAGTGATAGAGACTTGGCACAAAATTTAAATAGTATTGATACTTTTTTTATAAAAATTTACCAATATTTAAACTAACAAAATTTTTAATAGGTTTAACATGAGTGGATAAGTTAATTTTATAGTAGATGGCCGGAGAAAAAAGAATAATCTATAACCGATGTAAATAAGTAAGGTGAAATAACTATAACACCCTTACTCCTATAAAGCCCATCAATGCGAACCAAAAACTGCACAAGCCGTGAACTCGTTCAAAATTCTCTTCCTCAAGTATTGGACCATTAGGACTCTTTCTCTACCCTATTCCTAATCACCTGTAAACATGAATGATCACGCACTTCAAGATCCATGATTCTGATACCATCGACAATGGTGCAAAGAGCGAAAAGCCGAACCGGGTAATGAACCAGTCACAGCATAGGTTCAAGAGTTAATGGGTCAACCGGGGTTTAACCGGTAGTGGAACCGGTAGTTGAACCGGTCATATTAAAATATTATAATTTATTAGTGGCAATATATATTAATATATTTTTAAACTTCTATAAATAAAAATGAAGATTTTTAGAAAAAAAATACTTAAAATCTATTAGTATGAGTTATAATGCATATACTTATACAATGATATCTCCTTTTCTATAATTATTATATCTTTTTAAATAATTTTTTCATTATCTTCTTCATTTTTTTTAGATTTTTTCTTTCTTTACCTATTTTTCTCTTCATTTTGGTCTTCAACTTTCAATTTTCCCCTAAACACAGAAAAAAAAAATTATAAAAAAAAAAGGAAACCGATCTGACCGGTTGAACCACCGGTTTTACCGGGTTTAATCGGTTCTGACCGGTTCAACCGGTTTCAGACTGGTTCGACCGGTTCTCCAATCCAACCATCAAACCAGACCGGACCATTGACCGGTTCCCGGTTGAACCGATCGAACCGGCCGATCCGGTTCGGTTTTTCATACAGTGCAATGGTGAACCTCTCAAAGACCCATGCTTGTGTACCTTCCACCGAACATGGTCGAGGCATCCTCATTTCCCGGCGACCCGAAAACCAACAACATTTTATACTGCACTTGACGATCCATCATAATCTGTAACCTAGATAACCCGCTTTAGGTTTCCGTTTATGGTGAGCATGGATACCTTTTGTGATGAGCATTTAATTTTCTCCTTCTCCCGTTGTACCTTATTTATTTCATTTTGTAGTATTTCGTGATTCTGTGGGATTCAGGCAACACTGTTGGGGATTTTGATGGTCATTCACGTTAAGTTTTGAGTTGTGCTTTCAAACCAACTAGGCCTTTTCGTATTGTCACATGTGGAGAAAACTTTTTAGTAAATTTTTATGACGGTCCTCCATTCAAGTTCAACATGTCCATCAGGTGATAATTATTGTTATATATGGTTGGATTTATGTCTAATAATGAATTGGTGGCTACATATGAAAATTTTGATTTAATTAAAATATAATCATCAAACCAACGTAACAGACCGCCAGATCCAATGTGAGATTAAGCTTTTCTTTTGAAACACACTTCCATATCCAACGGGTGTTAGATATTATAATATAAGTAATAAACATTCATGTAACAACTTAATCTTTAAGGTGAAAATAGTTATGAAAGAGCTGGCAATCAATTAAATTTTTAGTTGAAGTAAGTGGAGAGGATTGATAAGACCTTGAATTTCTGTTTGATAAATCTTTCTTTGTCATTGTTTCTCCTTTGGTTGTTGCATTTCTGTTGGCAACAGAGGCAGTGTAACCTTCATCTTGGAATGATTCAAGAAGAGGTGTTGTTTTAACTATGTTGAACAAATGATCTTGTTTTGTACCTAGAATTCGCATCTAATTGTCCATCTATCCTTTTGTTCACACAATACATTGTCGGAATCTCTGAGAATGCTATATTTTGATCATATATTAGAAGCTATATGTGGATATAAATGCATTATTCAAACTAAACGTTCTACAAGTTCAATTGATCATTGAACTGTAAAGCAAACGGCTTATCGTTGATTAGCTTGAATGTTACTAAATGATAATTGATCTAGCATATATGACTAAGGATGTTTTTTTCTTGGCCTAATCATTCAAACTTGTCAGTCAGTTTCCCTAAAAACAATACACACGTTGACAGAAATGTGTGTACTGATAATGGAAGGTGTTGTTGATTTGCAAGGACCATTCAAATTTTATGAATTGTGTTAGATTTTCCCCTGATGGAACCAAATTCATAACTGTGAGTTCTGATGGAAAGGGCATGCATCATATATGATGGTAAGAGTAGGGACAAACTTGGCGAGTTGTTTGCAGAGGGTAGCCACAAGGGCAACGTATATGCTGTAAGTTGGAGTTCTAACAGTAAACAATAATAGCCTACACGTATCTTAAATAAATTGAAAGCAAAAAGAATAGAAATTTACAAAAATTGAGGTTTTGTGGGAAGAAAGATAAATAATCTGCCATATCTGGACAAAATTACCCATGCCACTCTTTTGATATTCCAATTTAGCCCAGCCCCTTCTTTACCCGTTTGATTGCCTCTAACTACAAACTTGTATAGTAAGGAAATGTAGATTTTTGTGTGACAAGATTTTCAAAAAGACATGATTAAGACCCTAGCACCCCATCAAGGCAAATCTCTAAACCATGGTTTGCGCAACTCAAGACAAAATTCCTCTCACACACTTACCTCATAAGTCGTAAAAGCTATTAAAAAAAGCTAATCCAAACACACACTAAGTGTATATTTGGCTTCTTCAAACTTTCCACGACGACTCTCCATACCCTTATTTTCAAGTTTGTCACTTTTGTCTGCTTGAGCAACATTTTCCTGCCATGCTTTTCTATGTAATTTCCATGTCCGGTTCTTGCAAATTGCTATCAACAATGAAAGCCATTGCCGATTTATTTCAATTCATGTAAGGGTGTGACTTGTACATTATTATGGTCCATATATATAACAACATTGCGTGCTATATGGTTCTTAGACTCACTTGTCCATTAAAGTCATCCATTAGGATTCTTTAAATTTTCCAAAATAAAGACAATGAGAGGAACCTAATTTTGCGTGTTATATATGTGCAATATTAACTCCTATTCAAGCTCATGTTCTTGACCTAGACTTTTAATTACTCTCATACGTATTTATTATGATTAGATTTTTCTACCCGTCACACAGGTTCTTAGTCTTTTTTTCTTATTGGTCATCTTTGTATTGTTATTGTTATGATATGGATAATGAAGTGACTTAGAGGGTTTTTGGCCAAGGCCAATAGTCTTTTGGCTACGCCAAAAGTAGATCAGAAGTTTTTGGGCTGCAGCCAAGAACCTTTGGCTGTGACCAAGGAAATTTCTGTTTCTTGGCTGAATTTCCAAAAATCATAACTAAATCTACAAAAATCGAAATGGAGTGATCTCAAGTCCTATGGAAATATTTTCAAGTCTTATTTACAGGAAAAATATGAATCACTACCATCTACAACCACAAAAATACAGAATTCAACAAATGTCCATACTGCTCCAGCATTAAATATGGTTTCAACCTCAAATTTTTGAAATACATAACTTCCAGTACACACATCAACATCACATCCATTATATATCCATTTTGAATCTTGGCATGTGAACTACTATACTAGAAATTTTCAGAATTTTTAGTCACCATTTACCCATTCAAAACGTCTATGCAAGGCAACTACCTAGCACAGAGATTTTATTGACAAAACTTCCAATTTTTCCAACATATGTTTTCATGGTCCAATTTTCACAACCAACACCATTCCCACACAATTTTTCACAAGGAAACCAACGAAAACATCAAAACAACCAAATTCTCACTCCATTCATATGTTTTGTTTTGGGGCTACAATTAACACAAAACCCTAAAACTTTAAACTTCACATTGTTCAATTCAATTCTATTTATCCAAAACTCAACACAAGGCACCATTTTAACCATCAAAACATCACAACCTCTCAAAACCTCAATTCACACAAAAATAAGGGTAAAAATTCCAGAAATTAAAATCTCAATCAATGGCCACAATATTCATATCAAAAGGTTGCTCTTACTCACCTTTATCAATTTCTCTAACTTGTTCCTTACTTCACCAACCTCTAGTTTTCTTGAGTTTTCAAATCACCACCTCTTAAAAATCTAAAACCATACAATTAAAGCTTTTAACAAGAGGAACAAGGTTAAAGAAGAAATTTTTGGCATTCAAGGTCATCTTTAAGGCTAAAATGGCTTACCTTCACTAAAATCTTCTTCCTCTTTCTTCCATCACCATGGCCGAATTAGAGAGAGCAAGAGAGAGAGGATAAGATGATGAAATGATCAAATTTCGATCCTTCCCATACCTTTGATTGGAAATACAAGGAGAAAGGGAAGAGAAATGGATTAAAAATTGCTATTTGACTTTTCCAACTCCTCTCCCTTCATCTAAATCTTGCCACTTGTCAAAAATCCCATAGCTCACCATAAAGCATGTAACTACATAGTTACTCAAACTAATTCCATTAGTCATTTAGTCATACTTCTCATTTCTTTAGCTAGTAATTAATTTCTTCATCAGTTGCTAACTAATTGACCAGTAGATTTTATTCTTCGTGTTTTGCCCATGATTATGGCAAATTCACTTGAATTGCCACTTAACACATGATTTAACTTCTTTTCCTCCATCCATGTGCCATTCCACTTCTATTTTAATCCAATAATATCTTTGCCACATAATTAAACTAAAATGCAGGGTTTGGGCATTTTCTACTGCTAATTCGGTCATAACCCATACTTTATTTCCCGAAAGCATTCATCAAGCATTATTTACAGTCTTATACGAATTCATTAGCCCTTAAATAGAATTTGGGGCATTACAGGTCAGACTCCATGAATTGCTCTATACGGTGCTAGAGAATGGGGAAGGCTTGGGAGAACTTGAGAGCGGTATCAAAGTCGGTGTGGAAGATATTCTTATGGCTGTCTAGCAAACCAACCTCGCCAGAAGGGAATGGAACACTGTGAAAATGAAAAAGGTCTAGAGGAGGAGGCTGGTCAGAAATGAAATACTGAAGAGAATGAGAGTTGACAGGGTTGGTAAGGATGGTCACATGATAGCGCGTGAGATGAACAGACAAGAGAGCTCAAATAGGGAAACATGCAGCTGGGGATGAAGAAGGAGGGAAACATGCGGCTGGGGATGAAGAAGGAGATGGTGTAGACTTTCATAGGGGAAGAAGAAGAAGACGAGTTCATGATGATATTGTGGACTTGGAGGTGGCTTGAATTTGCCTTTATAGTATAAGGATCGTTCAATATTTATATGTGCAACAATGAACACAGGCGCGCGGCTTGCTTGTGTTCACTTCCAATAATTTAACTTGTACATAGACATTCAATACAAAATGGGTTTAAACCAAATTCATAACAAGGATCTAAATATGGATTAAATAATTAAAATATTAAAAATGTCAACAATTTAATTTAATTATATTTTAATTCCAAATAGTAAAATTAAATCCATCAACATTAATTCATGATTGTTTATCATACTTAAAAAATTCTTTAAAGTTCATATATAAAGCCACTACTCACATTAGTACAAAAATGACTTTTAAAACCGGTTAAAAATGACTTTTTAGACTAGTTCAAGATGAGGTCTTGATACAGCCGGTCTAAAAAGTATGATACTTTTTAGACTGGTTAAGGAACCGGTCTTAAAGAAAACGTTTTAAGACCGGTTGTAATGGAAACCAGTCTTAAAAATACATTATTTAAGACCGGTTGTCATAACCACTAATCTTAAAATACCTCTTTTAAGAGCTATGGTAACACTTTTAAGACTGGTTGTCCTTAAACCCGGTCTTAAAAGTTTCACTTTTAAGACGGTTGTCAAAACAACCGGTCTTAAAAGTTTGCTTTATGATTTTTTTTTTGTCTTTGATTATGTTTGTATACCAGAACATATATCCTAGAAGTTGCTTCCAATGCCATACTTATTAAGTGTAAAGTTGAGATTTAAGTGACAAGTTCCCAAATTCAATTTATACTTGCCATATATATATATATGGAATTTGTTATACAATCAACAACTAACTTGTAACAAAATAAATGTTGCCATAAAGTGTGTTCATTTTCCTTCCACTTACCATTTCCTTTTTCTGTAGCTTTCTCATTAGGAACTTGTAACATAATATAGGCTAATGGATGTCTCAACCGAGTTCACTTGGATAAATGCATGATGTCACATAATCACAAAAACAAAAAACATGTCAATTCATACAACCAACAAGTTTTGCAAAAAACACTGAGGGAAGAAAAATTTCTCAGTATATACAGAAAATTCCGTTGTTTTACAAAAACTCACTATTGTAGTAAAAGCTCATAAATGAATTCAGCACAACAATTGAGGATGAAATCAATATCTTCGTTCGTAAAGGGGTCAGCAAGATCAAACATCTGTAACACTAAAGTCAAACAAAACATTAACTTTCTAACTTAAAAAAGAATAAAAGTAATACAAAATTTTTGAAATATACATTTACCTCTTGAGTAAATTTTGTCATGCCTAGGGTGGTAATGTTATAAATGTGTCTCAAAACATACAACGTACATAAGTTGGACCCCGGTGGTTGCCTACGGCTATGAAACATAACATGATATCATTGAAACAAGTTTAAAAGTATGGCTTATTGAATACATTTTTGAAACAAGCCACTACGTACTAACCTTTAGCATGATCCATGTAGGATTTTTTATATCACAAACATGCTTACCACAACCAGCGTGTCGGAATGTCCTCATAGCCCTATCTCAAAATCACAACGGTTACTTATTTTGCACAAATTCCATGAATTTCCAACAATAGGCAATGCGAGAAAACTTACGAGTTCATGGCCTTCTTCAATTCATTCCCTGGTTTAAGGTGAAGGGAGCACAAGAGGATGATTGTATAACTCTTCTTGCATAGAAGAACCAATTACCAATTATCCCTGAAAAAAAAAGGATGACTATATATTAAACAAATATAAAGCATTATATTTATTATAAAATATATATTTGTTTCTTACCCATACACATATAGAGCCAAGAAACACTTAATTGGGGTTTCACTAAGCCTCTCCGGTAAGTATGTATGTCTGATAGCAGCAGTAGTCCCTTTGTCGTGGAGTTGAACTGGTCATAGGAATCCAAATTTATCGCTTTTGCCAGAGGAAACCAACCTATGATTCATATACCTACATTAATGTAACCACACAAATCAAAGTTTAACGGCGTAATTTGTAAAATATTTACTTCCAATTGAAAAAGATACTTACATTAAAAATAGTTGGACAATCGAAACCGTAAGCTGTTGTCGAGGAGCTACCAGGGACATTAAATCATCCCTCTCAAGATAGCATTGCTCCCTTGACTTGCCAACAGCTGAATCAGTAGGCCAATCTCTTGATTGAAAGAACGTATCATATGCCATCAGAATCACTTGCTACATGACATTTAATGGAGGCTATGAAACTTCTTGAGTAGAGGGAGGTGCAAGTAGCAAGGCTGTGATCGGGGCTTCCTCAGCTCGATCAGAAACAAGATTCTTTGGCCACAAGATGAAAGAATTGAGGACATCACTCACAATCTTGAAGTCATCAGTGGGTATAGGGAGAGGTTCATCTGCAACGATCACCTCTTCAACTGTCACTCTGAATTGATCATCTTTTATTTGTTGGTGGTGGATAGTTGATCCCAAGTTGTGCACACTCTCTCATGCAACTAATTGTCTCAGAGGATCCTCCACAAACAGGTCACAAAGCTCACCAATTTCTTTTCCAGGACGCTATGATGACTAACCAATACAACTCCCTTTAGTGCTTTGTTTAGGGTTTAGGGAATGTGCATGGGGAGCACAAGTGTCTTGTCTTGTGCTCGCCATGACAATTCATTCCTCCTTTATCTTGTTGAACCTTTCTTCAAATCATGCATTAAATGATGCTTTTGCCTCAGCCCTTGCTTTCGCCCTCACAATGGCCAACATATGCTCCATCTCCTCCGTAGTTACCCTACTTGAGAAATGGCAGGGGGTACTCCAAAGTAGTCCCTTATGCCTACCCCTCTTCCAACCCCCCTGATACAACCGAGATGCTCATGTTTTCCTATAACAACAGTCAGGATATCATTCCTCCCATCTGACCTAAACGGTCCCTCGGCTTGTTTTTTTTAAGCTCCTCCTGTAAGACACAGATGACAAACGTTAGTAATGAAATTTTTTTAATAAATAATTAATAACAACAAAAATACTTACAATTGTTTCACCAAATATACAGGATTGTTCACTTGTATAAGACCCGCTCCTCTTTTGGTAAACGAACAACCACTTCTGTTCGTGACGTATCGGAGATGGTAGAGAAAGAAGAACGGAAGGATCGAATGGATCTGCTTCTTCCAATCTCTTCCATTTAGCTGCCAACAAGTCTTTTTCAACCTTCGCATAACACTCATGAGACATTGTATGGGAGCAATCATTCTTTCTACCACTCTCTTAGGCCTTTTGCCTTTTTTCCTACGAATAAGAAATCAAAATTAAGGTTACAATCAATAAAGACAATTCATAAGTAAATCAAATGCAAAAATAAGTCAACTCACCAATGCTTCGGAGTAGTCCGAAGCCGTCTAAATTCTTGCCAAGTGTGTCCGTCAATAAAAGAATACTTGTCACACGGATTAGGACGAGACTGACCTTCTTTCACCTCGATATGCACGTAATTGTTGGCTAAAGTTGTCTTAAATTTCCTCCAGCGTTCATCACAATATGTCAGTGTCTTTTTATATAAGATGTCACTCTGAGGAACGTCGTAAGTGAGTTGCAATGCATATTGGATAGTTAGTAACAAATTTGATAATTCAACCATACAAATTTTATAGTTAGGGAAGGCAATCATTTTATACTTGGATAGTTTTCTAAATATGTTGCTTCACACATTCATCCACATTTCTCCACTCCTCTATCAAGATGCTAGGCTTGTTGTGTGCTAAGAGGCCGACAAAACTCCTATACCGGCTTGCATTAGGCCCGATTGGTTCCAATATCTATCAAATTCAATCAGAATCTTTTCCCCAGTATTCCGATTGAGGGGAATGTCTCTTAATCAGGTGCCTCTTCTACCCCTTCGTATGGGTTGGTTACGTGGCTCATGTTGACCCTGGCTCAGAGCATGGCTAGGCTCGCTCTGATTATCATTAGTTGGATCTGGAGTACCATCACTAGGATGACTCATTATCCTTACTTCAAGGACAGTGATGGTTTAAGGAAAATTTGCAGAGGGTAGGATGGTTTAAGGATAGTAAATAATTTGGGTCCTCAATGCTATCCCAATAAGACTCAGGAAAATATATATAATATATATACTCACATCTACAAATATATCTCTATATAGAAAAAGAAGAAAATGAATGTATACATTTTTGCACATATTTACATTGAAGTTATCATAAATTACTTACACTTAGCTACAGAAGTGTCCCAAGTGACTAAGAAAACAGTTTCACTATTTTCACGAAACAAACTACACAAAAAGAAGTGAAAAATATAAACAGATAATCCTTTGTAGCTATTTACCAGTAAAGGGCCACAGGCATGGGTTTAGCCTAATTCTGATTCATCTGCACCTATGTTATAACAGTAATGTTGTTAGCATTTGACTTACCTTCTTTGCTACCTATTAATCATTAGTGACATCTCTAATGAAGATGTATAAATTTTCAAGATCTTAGCATTGAATGTGCTAGGTTTTCTCTGACATGGTATCTTAGATGTACTTACTTTGTAGTTTATGCTACTAATTGCTCTTATTGAGTGTGTTTTGCATATTACACCATAGGAATCACTATAGTTTAAACTAGTAATGTTTGAGTACTCCTTACTATCTTTATATTTCTACAATGCATTATGTTTGTAAATGAGTTTTTACAGATATCAAAAACACAGTTCTTCACTGAGTATGGAGAGGCAAGTCAATATCAGGTCCATGAAGTTATTGGAAAAGAAAGTTATGGTGTCGTAGGTTCTACAATTGATGCTCATACAGGGGAAAAGGTTGCAATTAACAAAATTAATGATGTTGTTGGGCATGTCTCAGATGCCACACGAATTCTAATAGAAATTATCTCATAAATAGTGCTCACAAGTTAATGCTCACACAGTTCACATTAATGCTCACAAGTTAAGATAATTCAAAAGGGAGAACAATGCCTCAAACAAGCAACAGAAAAAGTCAAACTTATCTCATAAATACCTGGAGTTCGAGCTTGAGGAATAAACCTAAGGGAGGCAAGCAACGGCAATAAAGGAATGCAATCCACTATACCCCTACGTCAACTGGTAGCATTGGTAAAGAAAAAAGAGACGTGGGAAGGAGGAGTTTGAGGAAGAAACCTAGGGGAGGCAAGAAAACAAAGTTGAGAAAGAAACCAATCGGAGGGAACAAACGCCAAGCCTTACGGTAATGTATTCAATCGTACATCTGCGTCAACGGCGGCGAAGGTTAAGGATGGAGGAGAGAAGTGGAAAGGAGGAGCTGCTGCGAACCGAGGGAGGGGTTTACAAGATGTACTTGAGTATTAGATTTCAGAGTTGAAATCAGGAGCGAGCTGAAAAGGAAAATTTAGGTCAATTTTAAGACCAGTTGTTCTACAAAACCGGTCTTAAAAGTAATATTTTAGACTGGTTATTATAAATAACCGATCTTAAAAATAATAAACTTTTTTCACTTTTTTTTAGACCGGTTTTTAATAACAACCGATCTTGAAGTTTTAATATTTGAGATCGGTTGTTCTTTACAACCGGTCTAAAAAATAATAAACATATTATTTTTTTAATTGCCTTTAATTCAGATAATATATTAGACCTGTTATATTTAGAACCGATCTAGAAAATATATTGCATATATTTATATTTTTTTATTATTTATATTTTAGGACCAGTTGTTTTTCTCTTTAGACCTTATTTCAATATAACTGTCTTAAAAGTTTATTATAATTACAAAAATGCCATGGATTATATTTTTAAAACCTTATCCGTTATAACCGGTCTAAATGTGCCGGTCTAAAAGCCCTTTTTTATACTAGTGACATGATCAAATTGAAAGGGTTATAACAAGTTTAAGAGCGAGTTGACATAATTTTATGAGCTAGAATAATACAAAAAAGGTAAAGTCCTTATTTGGAGCCTCTTATCATAAGCATGTTCATGTAAAACAAGACAAAATTGCTCTCACTTACTTGTCTCAAACTCAATGATTGAAGAGCCATTTTTAAATGCTCTAATTGTCATTTCAAACAAGCCTAAACTCATTCTGTGAACTTACAAGTCCAGCCAAATTTATCACTAGCTAGAATTTAAGAGCAAGTTCACACGATCTTATTAGGAAGAATGTGAAAATAGGAAACTTAAAAGACTGACTTACTACTTTGACAACAATGGTTAAAGCAAATGCTAATCGTTATTGTGAAATGACTGCAAAAATCTGCCATATATATATAGATATATATATATATTATCCTCTCTGTTTTTACCAGATATATTATATATCCTCGATGTGATAAAGATACAGATTAATGCAATTCATGATCCACTAAGAGCACGGGTTAGGAAGTTAGATACCTTGGTCAAGGATTAATGTTGGTCTTGTACGTACCTTGGACATGGTGTCAACCATCCATTTGTGGACTCCATCTTTCGGAACCAGTTTTTCTGCCTATCCAAAGGATACTCAGAGGGAGCTCAACCCATATGAATCATTCAAATGAGATCTGAACGGTTCAAATTTAATTTTTGTTTACTTTTAGCTTTTTTTAAAAAAAATATTTTGATGGGAGGAGAATCTAAAATAAAGATAATCTCTTATATAATATTTTTTTTAAAAATGATTTTTTTTATTTAAAAATCACCAAATAAAAAAATTAAATATGAATGGTCCATATGGGCCAAGCTCCCCCTACCTATCCAAAGGATAAATAGGGAAATTGGTTCCCCACCTTTCTATATCCTCGGACGATTATCATTTTCTTTTTATTATCATAATCTCACACACTATTAGATAAAAAATAGATGATTTAAATTTAATATTTTATAAAAATACTATTAAAATATTTTATTGAATAAAATTATTCTATTCAAGAGGTATGAACTGTCTAGATCAAATTTTAACACTTTAAATTTATTTAATTATTTGTTGCAATACTATAATAATATTTTGTAAAATATTTATTAACACTTTAACTTTATTTAATTATTTGTTGCAATACTATAATAATATTTTGCAAAATATTTATCTTGTCATTCATTTGTTGATCTAAGGGTGAAGATAAGATTTTAAAATAAAATGTAGGGGGGGGAGACTCTAAGATGATCTAAATCCCACACCTTTAGAGCTGTCAATAAGGCCAACCAGGCCCTAAAGGGTTAGCCCTTGACGGTTCGAGTTTAAAAGAGTCGGACCTAAAAAATCCATCTACCTAAAATCCTATTATTTTAAGCTCGTTTTGTGAAAAGAAATGAATCCTAATTTTAAGATGATTGACCCTTTTAATCCAATCCAAATAATTTCTTTTTTGGGACCTAGAGGAAATGCATCTCAAGTACACCAATTAGTAGGTATGAGAGGATCAATGTGAGATCAACAAGATAAATGATTGATTTACCCGTTCGAAGCAATTTATGTGAAGGATTGTCTTTAACAGAATGTATCATTTCTTTCTATGGAGTCCATAAAGGAGTTGTGGATACTGCTATACGAACATCAAATGTTAGATATCTTATATGTAGATTTATTGAAGTGGTTCAACACATTGTTGTACATAGAATGGATTACGGCGTCAGTCAAGGGATTTCTTTGTGCCCTCGGAATGGGATGATGTCAGAAAGAATTTTGATACAAACAATAATTGGTCATGTATATATATATATATATGTTCATGATGCATTGCTATTCAAAATCAAGATATTGGTATTGGACTTGTCAATTGATTCATGCTCAAGGCCGGCCTGCGAGTTTTAACATTCTTATATTAATCTTCAATTTTTTATACTTAAAAATATCTAAAAAAATAAAACACTAAATTTCATGAAATAGCTAGTTTAAATTATAAATATTAACAAATATAATGTTCAAACTTATAAAACTAAACCAAATGAAATAATTGTCTTTAACACTTGCGTTAAAAAACTATTGCACAAACTCCAAAAGAACAGAAACTAAATAAAAAAATCATACTAACCATAGAACAAAAGGCTAAAAAACACAAATGAAACAACTTTTGTTTGTCTGGTACTAGAAACAAAAGGAACACAAGTTTTGTGTAAGAATTAATTTGTTTGCTTTTTTAAATTCAGAATTAAAGAGTAGGTAAGAATGGATGAGAAATGATAAGAAACAAAATATTGATATGGATGTTCAATTTACACTTCTCACTTATTCATAATCAAATTTTTATCTTTTATTACTTAAGCATGAACCTTTCTAGATATTTTTTCCCCTCACTTCATTCTAGATCCCCAACTTTCTGAACCACAAAAATATCAATAATAATTGAGTCGTCAAGCAAACATCAATAAAATAATTAAAATTTATTATGGGCTTAAACGAGCCGACCCTCAGCTCTAAAGTATTTTATTTGTCCCTTCCTCGCTCTTACATTGCATACTACTTTTTTCTTTAAAAAAAAACATAGAATTTTTTTTTACTCAACATGCCTCAAGGTATCTTTTTGTAGGTGTGCCATAATAAATTTCTACGCACTATAATGTATTCCAAGAGTAAGTATCACTTGAATGATTAGAATTTATAAGGCTAGGTTTTACAAATTGAACTAATACTATACAGATAGTGTATGGATCCTGCCCCGGTTTATCCTACATATATGTGAAGGCTTTGTGATGATTAAGAACATATAAATATAATTTGTAAATGATCATTATTGTAAACTTTTTTGTAAGGGTTTATTTTGAATAAATTTATGATCAAATAGTTGGATAAATTAATGGCCCGTTTGGTCCATCAAGTCCTAGAAAATATAATGTAATGTGATGCAATGATGTTTATACGATTCTGTTTGGTATGACATCAAGCGAAAATGATACACAGACGTAAAAAAAAATGTTTGGATTACAAAGGATATGTGTACATGTATGAATAAATATTAAGAGATAAAATTAACCCTGGCTATATATATATTTTTGACCTACACATACCTTAAAAGAGATGCAAAATGTTTTAAGCAGGGTGAAGAGCAAAATAGATTGTGGAGCACGACCCTCTCGAAGAAAAGCTCGGACCCCTGTTCTAGGGCAGCTGCAGTAGCAACAGCCTCTTTGCTCTGAAAGCTAAGGCTAATCATATCTCAATTGCCTAGTTCTACTTTGAATAGTTCAAATTTGATTTTTTTAAAACGTTCGTATTTTTTCCTAAAAAAAACTCATTTAATGGTATAGAATTTAAAATAAAAATAATTTCTTGAATATTACTTTTTCAAAAAAATGATTTTTTTTATTTACAAAATTAGACTTTTTAAGAAATCCAATCCAATCCATATCAGAATTAGGCCGTCCAAGCGCTTGTTAGGGAAACCAGTTTCGAACGATAACATTTAGATTGAAGAGAATGGGTAGGGTTCATGAATTAAGGGCAATCTAGTCAATTTCAGAAATTATGATGGTTATAATGTCTTTTCCACCTAATTAAAAGAAATATGCATCCACATTCACCACTACTAACAATGTCACCCTTTTAAATTACACATGTCCAACTAAAATGACAAAATCTATCTATTGTATTGCATCAAAATTACATGTAATTTTTATTTTCTTTTTTGCCATCAAAACTACATATAATCGACCCTTTTTTTTTCAATCAAATTAATCCACCCTTATTGAATCCAACCAAACCGGCGATAAAGTAAAATGACATTTATAAATGAAGCAAATATATGTAAGTGGAGAAGATTCACAATCTACCCATGGAAATACGAAATTATTCTTGGTTTCTTGTGTTGTTTTATTTGTATTTGTACCCAAATGTAATTGGGCTCAACCCATAAAGAAAAGAGAAAAGGAAACTGTAAAAGCCCATTACGTTCCATTGTAACAAAAAAAAAGCCCGTTTTCATACCATTGCCGAATCCCTGGCATACTGACTATGTTTAACTGGCTAAGGGTTTTGTTTCTTTTTCAGGGCCTACTTATAGGGCATGGGTTACAAGGCCATTGGTTATACAAGCTCCCACACGCTCCCCCTTATACAAGCTGGATCCATACGGCCATGTTACAAGTTCATTTGGTTACAGCGGTAACGAGCAAAATTTATATACCAT
Organism: Inga leiocalycina; assembly: GCA_963242795.1. NCBI lineage: Eukaryota > Viridiplantae > Streptophyta > Magnoliopsida > Fabales > Fabaceae > Inga > Inga leiocalycina. The sequence continues at coordinate 73,958,277 of OY725320.1, forward strand.
CATATATATAGACTTGGTAATTCTTTATATTTTGACCCACCTGATTATAAGATTTTTATTGAACATTTTGTTTATTTTATGTAATGTTGTCCTAGTTATAAGACACATTTAAAAATTTAATCTTAATCCTCAATATAAGACTTGGTTTTTTTATTTATCCAACTCTTCCTAATTTACCCCTATTAATGTTTCAACAATAATCAAGAGAAAGAAGAGGGAATTAAAAAAAAAATGACTAGGATATTTTAAAAAATTTATATCATACTTCCTCTAATTCAAAATATTAGAGCCAAAATTGTGAAAATGTGTGGTCTTTTACATAAAAGCCACTTTACTTTTGTCTCATCATTTTATGCTTCTTTCAATTTTACCCTCTAATTAATTATATCTCTTTCATTTATTTTTTCCACTCCTCTCATATCTATTTCCACTCATTCTCCCTCCCACTCACCCTCTCCATAAACAGACTTTTTAGGAAAATAAGTTACCATCTTGTCCTATTTTTAAATATTTTTTTATAAAAAAATTTAATCCTATTTATATGTCCAATTTCAGTATAATAAATGAAATTGTGATAATTTTGCCCCTATTTATTATACCAATAAAGAAATAATTTAAAGATACATAAAGAAAAAAGAATTGAAAAATACCCATTTATAAATGAATACATAGTTGGAAATTTACCCTATAATTAAGTTAATTACCTCTCCTTGGTATGTGAAATTTAATTAAAAAATACTTATAGGACCAGAGTGTTATATTTTTCACATATTTATTCTCTTCAATCAATTTTTTAATTATTTGACTCTCATATTTCAAACCGGAAGTAGTATTAACTAATTAAATTAACTTTGTTACTCTAAGTAAATTAAATAAATATATCTAATATTAAGAATAGAGAGAGTATTGTTTTCAAGAACTGACATACCAAACTTTTGATGGCAAAAAAAAAAAAGACATGCCAAACTTTGAATGCAGCCACGCTTGACTAGGGGTATTCAGGATCGGGACGGGATCGGGAAATGCCATTCCCAATCCCGATCCAGAGAAGGGTTCGGGAATGATTTTCATTCCCGATCCCGGAAATTTCCCGATCCAGAATTTGCTTCTTTTTTTAAAAACAAAAAATCTATATATTGAATTTTTTGTTGTGTTTTCTTTAGTCTAATATAAATATATAATTTGTCTAATATCATATTGTACCAAATAAATCTAATATAAATATATAATTAGTCCAATATATGCTTAAAGTTGTCGATTCAGCTGTAAAAAGAACAAAGACAAAAACAAAAAATTAAATTTATTTAATAAATAATAAATGAAATTAACTAACTAAACTAAAAGAATAAATATTACCTTAAAGGTGTTAGGAATTTTCACATTTTATTTTACATTTGGTCTTATTTTCTTAAATATTTTTAAAAAATATACATGTGTATATATATATTTTCGGGATCAGGAAAAAGTCGGGATCGAGAAGTCCCGATCCCGATCCCGGCCCCGACTTTTTCCTGATCCCAAAATCACATCCCCGATCTTGAAATTTTCGGGACGGGATCTGATTTGCTCGGGATCGGGACGAAAAGGTCGGAACAGGAAATTATTAAACACCCCTACGCTTGACCAACATTGCTGCAAGTCCCTATAAGGCTGAATATTGAAAGCATCAAGTGTAGCAAGGGTTTACTCTAATATCTTCACATATGGAAGGAAGGGAAATCCAAAGAACAAGCCACGCATCGTTGTTCGAAAACAAAACCACGCATCTTACTGAATAGCAAGCACACCAAGAAAACAGAAATCATAGTTACAATCTGATATGGCTTAATATCACCAACTAAATAGATTATTTCATAAAAAACACATAATTTCAAAATAGATTCTAAAGACCACATAAAAATTAGGGGAAATTGCCTATAAGTACTTGTTTGAAAATTTTATTACTCATAAGTACCCTCTATGTTTTAATACTACTCTGAAGAATTTCACACATATAATGAAGAGGTACTCTAATTCACGTACTTTTAAGAAATAAAATTTTCAAACTAGTATTCATGTGCATTTTTCCCTTGAGCCATTTTGAGATTCCCAAATTTAGGTCCATGTGTTGTTTTTCTCCCTACATGATTTAACCCAACAAGCAAACATGAAATCCGGAGGATGAGTTGCAACTCACAGCAGCAATCAAAATACAGATGGGATGATCATGAACTCATAAGTCATAAATCATACTATCACAGCAGCCACAATGCACTAAAGTACCGTCACTAACAAGTAAAAACAGTTAGAATCTTGCAAATTCCATCAACACAATGGAGAGAACATTCACAACTTAGATACGTTGTCACAAGGGAAATCTAATCAAAATATTTAAATTACTCCAAAATGTGGAGTAAGCAAATAGCTTTCATAGGAAATGTTTTCAACTTCAACACCATTGTTGCACTAAACGCAGGCTGAGAGCAATGTTCTTCAAGTCAAATGCAATCTGATCAATACCTAACACAATGCTAGGGAGAAAATGACAGTTTAGAAAGAATAAAATTCTTCAGTGAATTAGTATTCAAGCTTCGTTATTAAAAGTCATATTTTCCCCTTTTTGAATAGTTTGAGTTAGAAGAAATTCTCTAATGACAAAAACCCCCAAAAAATCTACATCACCACGCGAGATTAACAAATTGAAACTTGAAAAGATCAATTGCAAAATCCGGAGATAAAAGAAGCAGGAAACACTATCCAGATCCCAAATTGTTCCAAAAAACCAAACTTGTTAAAATAGCCTTGTAATCCTACTCATTCGCGTTAGTAAAGATTAAATTCACTCCAACCAAAATCACTTCAGCATAAAGAACATCTTAATGATCGTTCATCTCATTACTGAAATACTAAACAGAAATCATCAAACCATCAAATGATTGAGTAATCATCAAATCTCCATTAAAAATGACATGTTTCGCAGGTTAAATCACGAAATAGGCATACAATCCAAATAGTTCTAATGATAGATCGTAAAGCACTAAGAAGAATCAAAATTTCCTTCGAAGGAAATACTAAAGCATGAAAGAAACAAGCATTTTTTTAAGTCCACAGTCCTCACGACAGAAAATGACCCCATTGTTACAGTAAAGCAACAATCAAAACCTAAGCTTGGTGAAGAACCACCTGTTCTTGCCGGTCTTGAACCTCTCCTCAAACCTCTTCTTTGTCTCCTTCAAGGCAGTCACCTTCTTGTCCTTCGATTGAAGAGAATCGATCGTCACTACATCCTTCAGATCCACATCGAGGGTGTAACGCGTAGGCATGAGGTGCTGGTAGTTCACGAGCTTGACGAAGGCCTTAACCCTAGACTTCTTCGCCGTCTTCTTGGCGGAATCCTTCTTGATGACTTTACTTGGATACTTCTTAATGCCGGCAACCAAGCAGTGGCCGTATGCGCGGTCGCGAGTGCCGTCGTCGAAAGTGCGCACAATCACGGCCTTGCGACCGGCATATCGCCCTTGAAGGAGGATCACGGCCTTGTTAGGCTTCAGAAATTTAACCATATTGTCGACTCTCTGAGCTCTGAGTTCCCCTCCGCCTCACACTCTCTGGAGAAGAAAACCCTAGCTTAGTTTACAATAAATATACCATTGTAAAACCCTAAGAACAGTGGGCTGAAGTCCAATGGGCTGAACCCTAATGACCATTTTTTTTTTGTCCGAACGATAATTTATATATATTCGTTTCGTCTTTTAATATTTTTTTTATGTAATTAATCAGTCATTATATTTCAAATTTATTTTGAATTTATTCTTCATACTTTAAATTTAAATTATTAAAAATCATTTTTTATAATTAATCATCATAGCTTAAGATTTAGGGATTGTTTGGTACCAGAGATTTGAGGGGAAGAAATTTTTTTGAGTTAGATTTTAAAAAAATTATAAAAGCGGAGTTAAAATTTTCTAATTGTTATAAATAAAAAGAAAGATAAGAGAGAGTATGAAAAGAAGAGGAAAGAGTAATTCTTATTCACTATTCAAAGTGTATATAGTACATAATACATACCCTCTATTTATTGGCATAATTTTACAATCTCTACAGAACTGATATCTACAGTTTTGATGACAATAAAAGATAATTGTGAGATACTAAAGATATTAGAGATAATGAAGATATATGGACATCCATACAAATATGATATCCATAACTTTCCCCCTTGGATATCCATTATATATGGATGCTCCTCATTAAAAAATTTCAACTAGAAAACACCCTGTGAGACAAAAGCCTAGCGGAAGAAACAGAGTACATCATTCATTGACATACTATTCAATGATACCTTATTAAAAACCTTGCTAAGATAACCCAATGGGATAAAGTCATAGAAAAGGGGAAAATAGTATAGCGTGTATCAGCTCCCCCTCTTAGCAACCTGAGTTGATACCTTTGAATCTGCGAAGTTTGATATCATAAACAAGCTTTCCAGATATTATTGTAGGAAGTGATTTGGTGAATAAATGTGTTATATTTCATTTCAATGGATTTGCTAGATACTAATTTCACTCTTCTTTTAATGCGGTTCACTGCAATATCTTTGTATTGATGAATAACTGTATCACGCTAATAAAAAATGATATATCAAGTCACATGTGACGAATTAGATACACATAAGCGCTTTAATTATACTAAGATATAATACTTCTGGACTAAGTATTTCTTCATCACCTTCTCAAGGTTTAAAGATATGGTACTTCCGAACCAAACATTTCTCCATGAAAAAACACTTTATTCTTCTCAAATGCTTTCTTTAAGTAATTTTTAACTTTAGAAAGCTCTTCAGGAATTTAAGTAATTCACACCTTTTGCAAGCTTTTTTGGAAGTCAAGCAATTCAGAGTTTTGCAAACTCACAAAACTCTTCAAGAGTTCTAATAATATTTATGTCAACAACTATTGTAGACTTATTTCCCTATATTTTTCATATGGGCAAATTGAATATTTTGTTTCCTTCTTTCAATAGATATTTACTGAGTTGGTAAAACCACATATGCTCTGGATGTTTCAAACCATAAAGAGACCTTGATTGAATTATATGCTTCTGGCAACTTGAATCCTTTAGGAAGTTTCATATATTTTGACCATATATTTATGGCAACTTGAATCCTTCAGAGACTATCATATATTTAGATATAAATACATACATCTATCTTATCCTTTAGGTATTTTATAAATACATCATTTTTTTTAAATATATACTCTTAGCATTTTAAATCCTTCTGCGATTTCATATATAATTCACAATATAGTGAGTCACATGCTACAATCATGTTCTCAAAACGTATATCAAAATTTTATATACTGCTAGACTTTCAATTAAAAAGACATATAAAAATTTAATCCACCATAAGATATTGTCTATCAATATTCATCTTTTGCAAAAAGTGTTATAACTATATTTCCAATTTTCGTACAAAAAGCTAGGCCCATTTATAAAATGCTAACATAGCACTTCGGGTGCTCAAGCTAGAAATACACAATTCAGGTTATGATATTGAATGTTGCACCTTTTCTTTTCTATTGGCCAATATCTTTATGTCTATATATCATTACATATTTGTATACAAGGTCCCCATTTGATCACATTATATTATCATCAAAACTGTTATCAGCAACTTTATCTTTTCGGTTTCTTTTTCTTTTATGGCATAACTAATTGATATCTCTTTATTGTTTTTAAGTACTTGAACCTATTTTGGGGTCTTACAAAAGTAGTTATATCTCAATTCTTGCCTTATCAATGCGATCATCTTGATTATTTGCTCCATTTTTTTTTTTGGAAGCGTTCATTTTCTCATGCTTTAGACATGTCTCATTTTTCATTTGTACCTATAGGAGCATTTTTAAGCTGGAACTTGAGATATAATAATTCTCATTTAGGTCAGTAATTGCATCTGACAAATATTTCACAATACATTAAGAATGCAGTATTTAATTAACTTCTTGTTCAAACTATTATATTTGAGGATTTATTTTTATGCATTCAATGTATTCTCTTTTCCAGCTATTCATTTTCTCCCTCTCATGTCGGAAAAACTTTGTTGAATGACAATAAACTAACCATGCAGTATGTCTCTTAAACCCATTTGTTTCCTTGAGAAACATCATTTTGTTTCATTTAGAGACAAACAAGAGGAAGAAGGTTCTTACCTAAAATTTATCCCAACTTTCTTTGAATATTCATCTATATGCAATATTGAGGTGGAATAATAAAAATAGATTTACATATTCAAAATTCTAAGATGGAAAATGCCTAGCTCCTGACCAAAAGCTAATTATAATGGGAGAATTCATAGTACCTTGTAAGCTTGATGCCTATATATACTGCAGTATATAAAGTTAATAATCCCAACACTAAAATGGGAATTTTTGTTCTCATAAATTTTGATCTAGTTACATATGGAGGATTTGATAAATAATTTTGTTAGATCATTTTATGGATCATATACTATGAAAATTGTGCACTATAATAATTTATTCAAACAACTTTGCAAACTTCATGTTGCAAACATGTAACCATCTCATAGATACATTTATCAAATTTATTAATACTTGTATAGTTTACATGCTATTTGAATGGGCTCATATATATGAGTTTGATATATTTCTAGAATTTCAGAGATCCATCCCAAATCACAGCTGGTGATATTATCATAGTCAATATTATTTGAGAACAAGCAGCAAATAAATATATTGACTATTCATAATAAATATTCTGGCTCTTTAATGAATGTTAATACATAATATTTGATAAGTTGTTGCATAATTTATGTGACTTGGATGATTAAACCAGTCACCCAATAATAAATTTGTCTAGATCAGTAAACTTCTAGTTTATTGTAACCACTTTTCAATTTCTATAATATATCACAAAATTGAAATCTTCATCCAATATCACACTTGTATTCCAATAATCTTCCTCTCAAGTGTGAGTTATACATATTTTTCAAATTTCTATATTAGTTCTTCAAGAACCATATTAATAATATTTCATTTTTTGTTATATAGAGTTCTCTAGGAATTGCACATCATTCTTCAGAAACTACTATATATTGTTATATCTCTATTCTCTAGGAACAGTCTTCTTTGTATATTTAATACATTTTTATGGAAAAACACTACTACACACACGCACCCACTCATGCACACGCTCTATAACATCACAAAAAATATTTATTGAATTTATAAATTCAATAAAATTTTAAAGAGTTCATAAAGGTTAAAAACAAACTACATAAAGATTATGCTATAATGAAATATGATATTTAAAGGCTAAAGTGCAATAAAAAAATTTTGAGGGGAATGCAAGGACATACCATATCAACTTTATACTCCAATATTACTACGACAAGTATTAAGACACTTGCAAAAGCATATAAATGTCATAATAAAGTAAATTACTTAAACTAATAACATATAAATGTTATGTAGCTTTTTGGGCATATAGATATTTATTTAGTATTAATCGAGCTAAATGCCTCTAGTTCTTCTAGGACCTTATTCAATACTCATTATTTTATTATATATTGCAAAACATTATTGCCTTTATATATTACTTTAGGAGTTGACAATAGATGATTATAACACAATCAAACTTTATAATTTTGGAGAATTTATATCACTTTGCCCCTTGATATAAATCTCCATAAACGTTAGTCTTCAGGACCATTACAAGAATCTCTTCAAATATATTGTGCTATGCTTGAACCACTAGTAATTTGGTATGAACTATTAGCCTTCAAGGCTATATTTTTTTGTAATATATATGTGGTTATATATTGCTCATAAGCATATTAAATTTAGAAATTTTATCTCTTCTTTTGGAAATGCAAATTTCAAGTCTACAGGGCCATAATAAAAATATCATCCAAAATATTTTGTGCTATGAAATATTGACATTTACTCATAAATTCATGAATTAACATAGATTGTACTCAAACTTCTTGTAATATAAGATATTTTAATCATTGATCCTCTGGGCTATGTTATTTATGTCTTTCATCAAGTAGCCATTGTTTCATATAAATTCAGTTGAGCTCGTGAGTGGTATAATTTTTTAACGTGATCATAACAAAATAAATATGCTAATTAGTTTTCGGAGTATTACTTCTAGTGATATAATTTTCTTTGGGTAAGTAGTCTTCACTCTTCATGACACTATATAGTACAAATATTTTTTAGAGTTGCAAAGCTCTTTTATATCATTCAATATTTGAGACATAAGCCTTCAGGACTTTAATTAATGTACCACAATTTTCTTACTCATGCCATTTATTAAAATGACATAAAGTGGATTTTTACAAATTAACCATTATTAAAAGTGATGAGGCTTCTAGCCATCTAATCAAGAAATAGAGACTATAATGGGTACTGGCTTTGAGATTATAATATTAATAAATATACAAACCGAATATCATAAACATATAGTCATTTAATGTTAAGATAAAATTAAAGCTTTATGGTTGCTAACCATATAATAAGGTAGAAAATAAAAGTTCTATGGCTTTGAGCCATTTATTAAGATAAAAAATAAAAGTTGTATAACTTCTAACCATTTAATAAGATAGAAAACAAAATTTATATGACTTCTGGTCATATAATTTCAAAATATGAAATCAAAGTATAAGACTTCTAGCCATAAGATAGAAAATAGAAATTATATAGCATATGGTCATACTAAAAGTAACAATATCCCTAGCATAGGAAAAAATACTTGTGGAGGAGATTAAGATGTGATAGAAAATCAATAATGATTTACGATGTTAGCCATTGGACTTGATGTCTATGGTAAAGTATCGTTTTAATTTTATAAAATGTATCAAATTATCCTTCATAATTAAGAAAACAGAGAGGGAACTTTTAAAGAATCAAAGCTAATACATGGTAATATAATAAATATCTATTTTCATCATGTAGAGCAAATTTTGAAAGGGTAAAATTTCTTAAACCTTAGAAAGCTAAATTAAATCAAACTACACTAGCATCAAGTCCATGATAAATCTTCAAGATAAATCATAAAAGTTTCAATTGTGTTTAGAATAAAAGATCGGTTGTTGTTAATGATTATACAAAAACATATCTACCCAACATATAGATGTAGAATGAATATGTCCTATTATGAATAATATAACCATTTTTAAAGTACAATAATTTTTTATATTCCTTGAGATATGAATATATTAACTTTTAAAATATTCAGTTAATTAATAAACATGATCAACCATTATAAATTTCTAAGTCAGCAATTTGCCTTTCTGCTAGGAGTATATAAAAGTTTGCAAAATTGATGGAATAATTGACATGAGGAGACTTGTAGAATCGAAACCCTTTAGATTACTCTGGTTAGTAGTATATCGATTTTTCCTCCCAAAACAATGAAAAGGTCTCTAATCCTAATAATTAAATTCTGCATCCCATAAAGAAAGAAAAACTCAACGCAGATAAAGCCACATAAAAATAAAAAAAGAATAAGTAGATATAAACAAGAACAAGATGTCATAAGCTCATCCGGTAGAGTCTCGTGCGCTAACATGTTATAAATAAAGAGAAAGATAAGAAAGAATATGAGAGGAGGAGGAGAAAGTAATTCTTATTTACCATTCAAGGTATATATAGTACATAACGTATGCCCTTTATTTATAGGCATAACTTTATAATCTTAATAGAATCTATATATATAGATTTGATGATAATAAGAGATAATTGTGGGATACTGGAGATAATACAGATAATGAAGATATATGGACATCCACACAAATATGATGTTCATAAAACTAATTAATTTTTCTTATATTTTTATCTTACAACTTCTCCTTATTAAAATTTTATAATACCAATTCTCCAATTTTTTTGAACAACTCCAAAATTAAATCTATTGGCAAAATTATCCTACCTTGTAAAAAGTGATAAAGTCGTTCATGTTGATGATGTGGCATAAAAAATTATGTGAAATGACTTGGCAGTTGGCTATAAGGATCTTTTCTTTCCATGTTTTTTTTTTCTTGCGATGACTACTAGGTATTTTTTTAAAGTTTGGAAGATGACTCAACTAGCCCTGTGAGATTGATCCCACAACTGCTGCATCAGTGTGGAGACATTTATTTGTCACTAGGACAGAGTACCATGTGCAGGTACAAGAGTGTTTAAAGTTATTGGGGGCCAATATCATTATGAACTAATAACATGAAACTCATCTTTGTTGATGAAACCCGCCAAAGTTTTATGGTAAAACATTACCATAAAAATATTCAAACGAAAGCTTACCCAATGACTTGTTACTTCTCTAATCTTAAATATAAGATCTAGTTTATAAAAAAAAATTGGTTCTAAATATAAGATTTTTTTTTTTTTGGTTTTATCTCTTATACTTATCACTTTTCTTTAAATTAATTTGTTAGACTTATAAATTGATATATCATTTAATGTTACATGAAAGTATTTAAGAGATATCATATCATATGCTATAATTAAATAATTTTTTTAATTTTTTTAATCTCCCCAAATTAGATAGATATATATTATATTTAGAATTAGAGAAAGTATTAACTTTTTTAGTGGGGTTAAGAGTGACTTATTATGACTCAATAACTTTGTTTAAGATTAAAAAATGCAGCTGTTGCCCCATAAACCCAAATGGAGTCATGTCCAAAGTTTGATCATTTGAAAATGCAAATATATATAATAACAATAAGCCTGATCCCACACGTGGTGATACTAATGTGCTCCATCAATAACCAAATATTTAGATATATTGTTAAACAAGATGTCTCATCCAATGATTTTATTGAACTTCTTTGTACATGCCAAAACCACCTCAAATAATTTTTTTACCATTTTTTCTTCAATAGGCGTCATTCCTAATATTCCTCTTATATGATCGTTGTCCTTTTAAAACTCAACATTCACTACTATATAATATTGCTAGCCTTAGAGCAATACGATAAAAGTTTTCTTTAAACTTGTATAAGGAGGTGAAATTCCAAGAGGGATAGAATTAAAAACTTTCTGAAGATATATAATGCAAATTACAAAGGAAACAAAAGTCTAGAGGGAGGCACCGAGGCAGCCGCCCCTTTCTGTGTTATAGCTTATAAGCTATCTCCTTCCCTGTATATATTTCAACAAACATTTTACTAGCATTTTGCACATATTTTTATACAATGCATAACACCATTCACATTTTCTTAATTACTTTCATTGAAAGAAAAAATAGGGAGACATTTGGGTTTCTAGTAAGAGACTTGTTGATGCTTTGGTCCCTTAGACATGATTTTTTTTTTTTTTTAAATTAACAACTATGAGTATGCCTATACTATATGAATGATGCAAATCTTCAACACAAACTTGCAACTAGAACATTTATCTGGAATGTATACCAAGAAAAAGAATTAATCCCTGGAATTGCTTCATTAATGCTTCTAATTCAGGTTACACATCACAAAAATACACGCTCATTTTTTACCTTTACCACTGAAAACTTTTGGACTATTTAAACACATTAGTTGATCACAAGCACCAATATGAAGTCAGTTACATCAAATTGAGCAAAAAAATATGTCAAATGTAGGTGGGCAGGTGGCAGATCAAAGAATAACTCAGCATGATACTGTTTCAATTTCCTTCATGATAAGCTCCTTTTCCTCCTCAAATTGCTCATCTTCTGAACCTGAATATAACATGAAATATATAAATGGCAGTTAGATACACAGGAATTGAGAGTGGTAATATAGACTCATCAATAAGGAAAGTTCGTATAGATTTCAGAGCAATTCATTTACTCAAAAGCACAATAACCTTTTCCAGGAGACAGATCACGCAGCAATTCCAGAAGCTTCTCCCGGTTCTTTGACAGTATAATTTTTACTTCTCGTGGTTTATTAGGATTAGCAACGAAAACCTGCTTAACATGGCGGAAATTTTGTCCATAATCATCATCCCTTCAGCAAACATTTTATGTTGCAGCACATACTTTCAAAAGTCAATAAAAAAACACAATAATCTTGCAAATCAATAGTATATTCTTTTTTATGATGCACACACATAATAAGTCTACTAATTACAAATCACAACTATAATGATCTTTGTCAGAAATGCAGTTCCCAAAAGTTAGCAAATGAATTGTTAAAAACAAAAAAAAAAATGTGCATGTTAAGAAAACAAAACAGATAATGCTTACATAAAGTCTCTTTTGTCGTCTAGATAATTGTGTTAAAACAATTCGTGATCTAACTCAGTTGAGAAATTTTTAACCAAGTGCTGTAACTGAATGTTACTTAGAATTTTCAACTAAACCATGATGAGCTCATCAAGTAAAGTTGAACATGAAGGGTAGAAATCACCTTGAAAATGTGGAAAGCAGATAACTGAATGTTTTTACTCGAGTCCTGCCCAGTCAAAAATCAAAGAATTAAAAACTAACACCTATAAAATAAAGCTGCAGGCATACAGAAGAACTAACAACTATACCCTCAACAATGTCATCATGACTTTCAGGTAACGAACTTCTAAGACGTAGCGTTTCATTATGTGGGAATTTGGAGTCTCCAATAGAAATTCCGCGAGAAGCTAAAATCCAAATACATATAACTGTCAAAAATCCCGTTCATCACAGTATCAGAAACCAAAATATGGAAAATCAATATCAGAACTAACCTTTAAAGACTGCCTCCTTGTGACATAATTAGGAGATGTCAACAGTTTCTCATATAAATCAAAGAACTGGAACAAGAAGTCCTATTAGGAAAGCTGTAATATAATATGGGCAATAAAAACAACCCAGTAATGATTCTGCATCATGCAAACGCTCAAAGATGATATAGCCATCTGGGTGCACTTTACTATCTCCCAAAGAATAGTTATCCACATGGTTAAAACATTCTCCAAGAAAGAGGCTTGATCTCCCGGGTATCAATATTCAATCAATGTGCATGAATTTAGCTATCGCAGCATAATGTGCTGCCTTGATGTGTTCAAATAAATGAAATGAGGAGGACACAAACCTCATCGTAATGAGCTGTCAAAAATTCAGAGACCACTTTTTGATGTTTAGTAAGAAGATCCTGCAAAACAAATCCTTAGGGATATAAAACGGAGCAAGTACAATAAAAAGGGAAAATGGGAAGAGTTCAGATCTCACCTTAAGAGTAGAGAAAGCATCTGAAGCAACATCAAAGGTAGGTGACTCTACAAATTTAAAGAACAATACAAAGCTTGGGGACTCCAATATGTATCTGGAAAAATACAAATTAGCATTGTGAAATGGAGTAGCCGGCTAGCCTTCCAGATAGACTGCATGTCAAGGACCAATCTCAAAAAAGCACATTAATGGTTAAAATCATCAATCAATTTTTACTATCTGAATAATTATTAACCATTACGAAAATTAAGAAGAAAGAAGGATATGACAACAGTGATTATTACAAGCTATATGCATATCATTCGCTCCCTTAGAAAATAATTATCATTTAAGGCTATGTATATAAATTTAAAAAACCTATTAAATAGCCTAGAATGAAGATTGTGGCAAAATCTAACTGGCCTTTGATTAAAATACCCTTGAAGTAAAATATTGCAGCACCTGAGCTCCCCCAAACATAATTTTCATTAATGAAGGGTAAAATAGTACAAAAATATTTAATGCTTCATTGAAATTCTAAGGTGATAATAATTTTGAAACAAAGGAAATACTAGAGATGTATAATAACAACTATTCATGGACCTTCACTTGATAGTTTGAGCTAGTTGAAGTGGCCTTTAACTTGGTATCAACTTCTTCACCCATGGTCAGAGGTCCAACCCCTGCCATCGCCCATTTTCTTTTTTGGACATTAATATATAAATTACAATTAAATCTAAACACAGGGTTTAGTGGGCCTATGTTTGATTCATACCACAAGCCCAGGTTTTTATATGAGGGAGCATGTTGTCGATTACAATAGAAACTATTCATGAGTCCTCACTTAACAACCTAAGCTTACAAAAACTATTCATGGGCTTCACTTAACAGCTCCAGCTTTCAAATTGAGTTGATCCCTAACAAATACCTTTCAAAATTATTAAGCACGTCCAGTTATGTTTTACTCAAACTCTTTGGTTATGATAGTTAATCGAATTATGTACACTTAGTCTTTTAATATAACAGAACTTGGGAATTCTTTCAATGATCTTAAAAAACATAAAACAATTCAAATAAAAAATGTCTAGTTTTTAGCAACACATTTTTGTGAGCACGGAATAGGAATGTCCTAGATAGATCCCCCCTTCCTTACCAGCATTCACTCTCTCCTAATCCTAATTACATAGTATTATCAAGAATGAATTTCACGACACTCAAACATGACCTCAAGAAAATTCATTGTTATAATTCAATTAATTTGTCTTCCTGTGATGCTAAAAATTTTTCTTGTTCAAAAAACAGAAAGTGCACACAAATTTCCAGCAAGATTGGTGCGAGCCTACAATGGATATGAAGATACCAGAAAGGAGAAAAACATAAAAAGTTGAAGGGAGTAAAAAACAATGTAGAAATATCCTACCTTGTGAGTGTTGGAAATTTGGCACATTCACGCAACATCAGTCCACAGGTCAAAGCAATTTCCTTGTTGTCATAGCTGCTTGGATGAAGATACATACAAGATGCATGAGCAGCTATTTGGATTTACAATAATAGCATTTAGTAAGGATATAATTTCTTTAAGTAGCCATGAATCTTAAAGTGTTCGGGAATGCTAAGAGATTATCCATATTAATAAATGTCACTTTCACTATAATTGGTTTAGACAGAATTCTGAAATAAATTGATTTTTGAGAGTATTATCATACTTAAAGCGTTGTAAGTGAAATTGTTTTTGGGTGAAATTGTTTTTGTTTAAGCATAAGAGAAAACAATTTCTAACATTTAATCACAGAAAATGAGCATAGCATTGGGACGTTGTGTCTAAAATCAACACATTTGGGGTATTTAAGCCGAACTTTCTGTGTATAATACAGGAGAAAATGACTTAGTCAAGAGTCAAAAGAAGGTTCAACCTCCTAAAACAATTTTTCCAGAGTCAATTTTATTAGAATCCTTTAGGTGTGTTGGGATTGAGGGGGAATTTGCAGAAGAGGAGGATAGAAGAAATTTAATTTAGATAACTCATTAGTTTAGATTTAATCAAACCTTTCTTTCCTTTAGAATAAGTATTGATTGAGGAGAATGGATAAGAAAATAATGGTGGAAAAGCATTTTTGTTCACATCTGAAACAAAGAAATGCTTGAATAAAGATTACCTTAGATTCCACAAAAATAAAGAAAACAAGAATAACTATTGGGGACCAAACCAGTTATTTTCGGATGCTAAAATGTAATTTTAGACCACCTTTAACAATAACAAGGAACATAATCAAATTTTATCCATTGGTTTGCTTGTAAGGCAAATGAGGTCAGCCAATCCTAGTTTTCCTCCAAAATTTCTAGAGCAGAACAGACTTTAATTAGGGGTCTTAGCAGCAAATTTACATCATTAAAGATATACTAATGTGAATATTACATTACCATAAGTGCACTGCCAATGAATTCTTTTAAGCAATGTAAATATAGTAATAGAATAGACTAGAACAGTAAGAAAAAAGTTATCAATATGTAACAAAATCTTTCCACATGGAAGCAAAACTCTATCCTATCAATCGATTTTACATTCTAAAAGTACTGGAAATATATACATATTTTCTAAGAGTGAACAAGCCACAGTAGGTCTGACATTGCGCTTGACATTTATTTTATGACTATTATAGTGTAGAAACTATTTTATGGGTTAAAAAATGGCAGTTTAGTTTCATTGTCCCCATGGTAGTTTCACAAACTCTAACATGATCGCATGTTCTCCTTCACAACTTCTTGCAACATCATAGTCCATAAAAAATACAAAACAAGATGAAAGAAACAAATTGCTTCCATTAGGCATGAGTTATTGATTTTGTACCTTCCAACTTTACAAGCCTAGAATTTCACATGAGAACTCTATAACTTGGAAAAGTTCACATTTGGGAGATGAGGAAATCAAAGAGGGAAAAAAGAAGTTCAAATTTTTGGGGGAAAAAGAGGTGATGCACCAAATAACTTACATGCCATAAGAAAGTCTAGTAACTCAGTGTGTTGTTCAAGGTAGTTCAAATTTTACGGAAAAAAGGATGTGATGCACCAAATAACTTACCATACCACAAGAAAGTCTAGTAACTCAGTGTGTTGTTCAAGGTATTCTACGCAACAGTATTTGGAATCAACCTTTTGTTTCAACAATATGGACCAGCAATGGACTAAATCTTTTCTTGCCTGTATCAGAATTCACATTACTATATTGAGAAACCATTTTAGCCAACTGCACATTTTAGCGCTTGGTATCAATCGAAATCTTACTTCCCATCCCAGAGTTGGCAGCTTGTGAATTAGAAGATCAATAACATCCTCTTTGCAAAATTCAACTGCTAGTTGTGTAACCTGATCCATGTTTGGTTCGGATTCCCCATCTCCAGAAAGCATGCATCTCATTGTCACAAAATTCTTCTCAACTTCCTCTAAAGCCTTTGATAAAACATCAATAAATCAATCATCTAATATAAAATTAACTACAGTAAATAAAATGTTTGCACCTCTGGGACATATTTCTTCATTTACTTCTCAGAGCAAGATGGCAGTAATTAGAAGCATTTCTAAAATGGAAGCTAAACAGCCACGTCTCTGGTATCCTTTGAGGTGATTAAGAATCAGATATAAACCAGTTATTTACCACCCAACATATAATAACTTCTTTTCAGCTTAATATAGTTGTTTCTTTTGTGCATGCTCTCTAACTTAAAGTGTTAAGTTTGCAAGTTTACACATTGCGAGCTAGCAACCACCATATGTACTATTACCAATGATGTTACAAAAATATTAATAGAAAGAAGTAATACATTCTTCTATTGTCAAGTGAAATTCTATGTGCCTTCTTTTATTTCCTTAGCAGGTTTCAGTTATATTGGGTTCCTAGTCTAATGAATGAATGCCTTTTCTGGGATGGGAAATTGAAGTTTCCCTTTATTCTGACTTTGCCTTTGCAATAGGAGCTACTTGTTTACAGACTTCATACTCCCTTTGGATAAACAAGGGACTTACCAAGAAAACCTCATTTGTAAGTGTTGGGCTTGCTTTCTGACAATAAGCAATACAAAAAAGAAACCAGACAATTTCTATTAGGAAGCTTCTATGAGCTTAAATCAGAGCATCCGCTGTTTAGAAAACATTCACAAAGGAAAGCTGATCGCTTGAAATCCTTTCTGTAGAGTATTGCTCCGCCAATATTGCCACTCAAATAAAACAATTGAAGTGATCACAAAAATTAAAATAAACAATTAAGACATTACAGAAAGTTACATTAATATTCCATTATTAAAAAAAAGAGAAAAGAAAGAATCACGTCCGCATGTAAAACAGAATATTCATAGCACAACACATAGTGGTGACAAAAAACTGTCCTCTAACAAATTTATAACCATCAGCAAATCAAGTCCGCACATTTAGCTAAGAAATGAAAGTGTAAAAATAGCAATAAGGATTCGGATCGAAATGATGCCTTGATTGAGCGAGTCAATCAACGTGAACACGAATGAAATTGTTGTGCGAAAAAAGTAAAAGCAGAAAACAGAATAGAAGCAAAACCTTCTCAAGAGCTTTAACTTCAACAACAGTCTTGGTATCGAGGGCATTAAGACTATCCTTGATAGACTTGGCCACCTCCTGTGGCGTTTTAGGCCTCGCCTTAAAGAACGAGAACGACATGATGATCGGTTCCGCAATGAACTCCCCTCTCGTTCTCTTTTCGCTTGCTTCTTCCTTGCCTGATGATCTTCGGGGTGAAATATGAAGCTGATGTTGATGAAATTGCTTCTTCTTTCGAATTTTTCCGATCGTAATTATCAATTATTCATCGCCATTGTCGATTCTTGCGAGCTTCGATTCAAAGAGGGAGATGAATGTTCGAAAGCTTCTCAATATGATTTTTCAACTCGTAAACATGACTCAGTAGTTGTGGCTCATGACTCGCCGCTTCTTATTATTGTGTCCAAACAAGCACTATTTTCGTGGCTTCCTTTTTTTTTAAAAAAAAAAACCTATAATTTAAAATTTTTTTTACCACCATATCAATTCTCTGCATCGCTCACTAAGAAGAGTTTGATTGGTTGTTAAAAAAACAGTTTAATAAATCTAAATATAAATTATTTATATTTAAGTCAAACAAATTTAAGTTTTAGCCTTTTATAAATTCATATTTTGACATCATTCATTTTTCATCAAATAAAGTGATATTGATAGTCATCAATAAGCTATTGATTGACTTGGTAATGGACCTCACCTCCAACTCCTGTAAAAAAGAGAATACTAGTTTAAATCTCTCAAGTGAGAACTCTTTACCACTGTATGAAAAACCGGACTGTTCGACCGGTTAAACCAGGAACTGGCCAGTGGTCTGGTTTGGTTTGATGGTTGAATCGGAGAACTGGTCTGAAACCGGTGGTTCAATCGGTCAAACCGGTTTCATTTTTTTATAATTTTTTTTTCTTTTTTTAGGGGAAAATTAGAAGTTGAAAACTAAAATGAAAAGAAAAATAGGTAAAGAAAGAACAAATCTATAAAAAATGAAGAAGATAATAAAAAAAATCATTTAAAAATATATAATAATTATAGAAAAGGAGATATAATTATATAAGTATATGCATTATAACTCATACTAATAGATTTTAAGTATTTTTTTTCTAAAAATCTTCATTTTTATCTATAGAAGTTTAAAAATATATTAATATATATTGCCACTAATAAATTATAATATTTTAATATGATCGGTTCAACTACCAGTTAGACCCCGGTTGACCAATTAATCCTTAAACCTGTGCTGTGACCGGTTCATTGTCTGGTCTGGTTTTTCGTTCCATGCTCTTTACCCTTTAAGTCTCAAAGGATGAACCCTTAATAGTTGTTAACACCTGCTATTTTGCTATGATTAGATTTTTTTTAATCATTTACTTATTGGATCAATATCTATTTTCATAACTGTTTTCTTAATTTCTTCATCAAATGCGCTTATGTTTTATACAGGAAGTGAATGACCTTAAATTAGATATATTTTATCTATGTTTAATGAAAAAGTAGTTTATATTTAATATTTGTCTATATCATTTAAAACTAATTTATATGTTTGTAGTTTTTGTTTTGACAGATACAAATGTTTAGTTTTGGCCGTTGATTAAACAACTTTTTGGAGATGATCTGATTAGCCTTTCCTTTTTTTTTTTTAAAAAAACATTTGGTTATTGAAATACTTCCTGGCATCCAAAATATGAGAAGTCTTTTTTTTTTAAAAAAATTATTCGGTCTTATATAAGAGCTTAACATAGTAATTAAGAGTTGTTTTTCACTTTTACTCCTTTGCAGAATAGAGCTAGAGGTGACATATAATAAATACAAATTTAAATATTAAACTCTTTTATAAGTAAAAAAATAAGTAAATTTTATCAATTCAGTACATATTACTAAAATTTGGTAAACTTTTGAAATGAAACTTTGTTACATTTTTAGCCTAAGACTCGCTCCATAATAAATTATTTTAAAAAAATTGCCCAGTTGAAATCCCCCACGTGTTGCGCGGGGAGCAAAGTTTAAGTTTAAGGGAAAAAAATTTCACTTCAAAGTATTAAATTCGCGCGGGGAGCAAAGTTTAAGTTTAAGGGAAAAAAATTCCACTTCAAAGTATTAAATTAGAAACATGAGAAAACATAAACAACTACTATATGATATAAGGAAAATTACATAAAGTTTGTTGCTACTAACCTACCGACACATAAATAAGCACGGCAAGATGCCATGCAAATGTTATGAACAAACATCATCTTATTATATTTATGAACAAAATACCTCTTCTTATGATCTAGCATTTATTCCCTGTGAGATGTGCAAAGGAAAGTTATTAAGGAAACAATTTAATACTTGATAAAATTTTTATGAAAAAATAACTTTTCATCATTTAATTAAATATTAAACCATGGCATCATCAAACTAATGAAATATCAAGTAAAAATGTATTTTGTGCAACTATAGGTTCAATATTTTAGCAACATCAATTAAAAAAAATTTCCGTGCTACTACAGTGGTAGTTTTGAAACATGCTTCAATTTGAGATCCCAATTGAAATGCAGCATATTTGTAATTGCATAGATACCATGTTGCAATTGTGATTGTTCTCTTCCATTACCAGCATATCAACTAATACATTGGCATATGATTTAATGACAACCTTTTTGAAGCCGATCTTCCAAGCCGATCTAAGGCCTTCAAGGAAAGGCAATTCTTCAACCTCATACGCACTACATTGTCCAAGCATGTGTGTAAACCAACATGCTTTCTTATGACTCTTTTGAATGCAATTAACAGGAAAAATAATCTATGAAGTTAGCGACTACAATATGATTCTCATACTATTAAATTATCAGAAACGCGAGGTGATAAAAAGTCTATAAAAGATCATTCATCCACCTACTTCCTTCGATGTCAAAGGTTTATGCAAGGGCAAACATAATTGACCAATATTTTTTTACCCTTATGTTGCTTTGTTTTTTGAATAAGACATTTAATATATTATACATTGAACGAAATAGCTAGAAAAACCTGTTTAGATGTAAAGAAATACTTGCTCCCCTTTGATGCCAAATCAAATCAGAAAAATAAAGCCTGGGAAAGAAAAAATGATCCTACTGTCATGTGGAAATGATACAGATTCAATAGAAGACTATATGCTACACAGTTTCAAGAATATTAAAAATAAACAGTCAAAGTTACCAAAAAAACATAGTTCTAGCATTAAATTGAGTGGTATAGAAGTACCTATGAAAGTAGCTATGTGATGCCTATGGACATTGTAATCCATGCTACAACTATTAACACAAAGGCAAACTTTAGCCATTAGTTAGAAATAGCACTCGCAAGTAAGAAAGCATTAGTTAGAAGAATCAGTCGCAAGTAAGAAAGCATTAGATAACTATCAATAGAATAAGGGACATATAGGAGGAATAACACCATAACTCTATCGTTCCCAGTATACTTTTATACATTGTACTTCATTAAAGGAGGAAGCTTGATCAGTCCTTAGTTATAGTCTCATACTAATTTATAGACTTCACTTGGACCATCCTATATATCATCAATTATCTCTTCAATCAAATCAATGAATTACACTAAGTCACCCAGCATCTAAAATCTTACCAAATCTTTCTACAACTATCCCTAAAGTGGCATTGCTCTTGCAAAAAGCAAACCTGATGTATCTCTTCTAGTAGTAAAAGTCTTGATTAGAAGCTTCTAATTTGGGGTGAAAAAATCCTTGTCCTGGTACGGCCACCACCCCTACTTTCACTATTAGTTTTTTGACAAATTCTACCTGAAAACCAATACTCTAAACTGAAAGGTAGGCATTCAATCCGTAAGAATACAGAAAAGTGATGAATAAATTGCTGGATCACATATGTAGCCAATACTCTAAAAAGAAAGGCAGACATTCAATATGGTTCTTTGCTGGGCAATTTACATGAAAGCTGCAGACATTGGGTCTTCATAAAACTTTTTGCTTGTTCAATGAAGTAGCTTATGATTAATACAGATTTGTGCATACAAGGTCACCAAATTTAAAATGATTTTAAAATTTGAAACAGCTTTTAATCAATCAACTTGCCTTGCTACAGATTAATTAAAGATCCCATAAATTATGAAAATCACTCCATCTAAGTAAAGTTCGGTTGAAATATAGAAATTATACATTTTATAAATAATAATTTATATAATCTTTTTTCTTTAAAAAAACATAATCATATTAATTGGTTTGATATGCAGTTACTTGTATGCTCATTATCAGATTTTCTATGACAAATGTATGGTTTAAATAGTAATATGAGATCCCATTACTTTGGTATATAAATGTATGGTTCCCAACCAAATTTTGCACTCATCTCTTAATTGGAAACCACCCATTGTTACATTTCAATTAGAAGATGTAATAGGCAAAGATGTACAACATTTTACACAAATTCAATCTAAGCATGTAACTCAGACAAATACACAATGTGATGCTGTTAATGAGGCATAACAGGGATGCTGTGCAAGTAAAAGGGGCAGCGATATACATTGTTTTCATTAAAATACATATATTCCCTCCTCAAACCAAGCACTTCAAGTAAGGATTAACAGTAAAGTGCTTCAGCAAAGAACCTTATTAAACGCTACGCTGTACCCTGCTAAAACATATCTACCTTAGCTATACCAAAATGATAAACTTTGAAAAATGTAAATTGTGTAGAAAATAGAGTACAATTCCATTCTCACAATCGCTATAGCAGATAAAAGAACTGAAACATACCTAGAATGGTAATGGCCGAGTCCATGTTTCAAGCCCCATTTAAATTCTCTAATATAGTGGCTGCCATCATTGCACCATTTTACTGCATACACATCACCAGTATAAAATTTATAGATGCCTAATTGCCTATTCCATGCCTTAAGCCCTGCCTATGCATCCCATAATACTTTTCATGTTATGTGTCATACACATCCCCATGACTATAAACTTGGACCCTGGATCCTAAAATTGTGGTTTCCTCTGATTTGGGTTTTTACTTTTGTTTTCAAATTAAAAAAGTGAAGAAGGGAATATCATAAGAGGGAAGAATCTGGGAACGAAAAAATGGAAGCAACGAACGAAGAAAAAAAAACAGTCGAGAGATAAAAATATAAAGCAAGAGAGGAATCATACCAGTTGAAGAACAAATGTAGCTTTCTTCTTACAAGCTTGCCTTCTTTAAACCCATCACATTCAGGACCTAAGAAACCATGGGCAACACTGCCATCTGCAGCATCAATCTCTAGAAATTAGTCAATCTAAAACCAGAAGATGCCTTCCCACCGTTGGTTCCTAATCGGGTAAAAAATTACACGCTGATGCGTTGTATGAACTCTTGGACCAACCCAAGAGGCTAGCAAACCTGACCCAAAAATCTTCCTTTATTCATCTAAAAATGAAAACAAACACACAAGAGTCTTCTTTCATATAATCACAGATTGAACTGAAATGACAATCAGGGTCCTAACATATATAACACACAGCCCGTGCTATTAAGCCAATATACAGAATTACTATACTACCCTTACTTACTCTCGCCCTCAAGTTTGTGGACTAAACAAATCAATAGTCCCTAACTTGTACAGCATCCTTCTTTGGACATCTCCACTTACTGCTTTTGTCAAGAGATCTGCTTGTTGTTCCTTTGATCTAACATACTGCAAGTCTATCAGCTGGTTTTCCCATTTTTCCCTTATGAAATGGCAATCAATTTCGATATGTTTGGTACGCTCGTGATACACAGGATTTGCAGCAATATGTATTGCCGCCTTATTATCGCAGAAAACCCTCACGGGATTTTCATGCTGAACATGCAAATCCTTTAGTACCCCAAGTGCCCAAACAATTTCTGATGTTGCCATGCTAAGGGCCCTATATTCTTCCTGTGCTGATGACTTTGATACTGTGCTTTGTTTCTTTGTCTTCCACATGATAAGTGAACCTCCAAACTTCAGTAAATAACCAGTTACTGATCTCCTGGTGGTCCTGCAACTTGCCCAGTCAGCATCACAATAACACTCAAGTGCTAAGCCACCTTCTGCACTTATTAGTATACCAAATCCAGGACTGACCTTTAGATACCGGATCACATTTATAGCTGCTGCATAATGCACTTTCATTGGTTGTTGCATGAATTGGCTAAGGGTCTGTACAAAAAATGAGATATCAGGCCTAGTCAAGGTCAAATATATGAGCTTACCTACTAATTTTCTATACCAATATGGATATTTATACAAATCTTCTTTCTTATCCTTTCCTTTCTGGTACACCATCAGTTTCACATTCTGTGCCATTAGTACAGTATGTGGTTTGCATCCACTCATTCCTATTTCAGATAACAAGTCAAGTATATATTTCCTTTGACATAGAATAATTCCCTTATTTGACCTAGCCATTTCAACTCCAAGAAAGTATTTCATTTGTCCTAAATCCTTGATTTTAAAACTGTTGTGCAGCAAGATTTTTGTTTGAGATATACCTTTCTCAGAACTTCCTGTGATTAATATATCATCTACATAAGCAAGAACATACACTATACCATCATCAAATTCTTTAATAAACAAAGAATAATCATTTTTGCTCTGTGTAAAACCTCCTTGTCTTAAAGTTTCAGACAATTTGCATTCCACTGTCTTGAGGCTTGTTTCAAGCCATAGAGGGATTTTCTTAATCTACATACCATTCCCTCCCCCTTACCATCAAATCCTGGAGGTATATGCATGTATACCTCCTCATTTAAATCACCCTGCAGAAAAGCATTTTGCACATCCATTTGATGCAATATCCATTTGTTAACAACAGCTAATTTAAGAACAAAACGAATAGTAAGCATCTTAACAACCGGTGAAAAAGTTTCATAATAATTAATGCCTTCCCTTTGACTATATCCTTTTGCCACTAATCTAGCTTTATATTTATCTATTTTACCATCTGAATTATACTTAATTTTGTACACCCACTTACACCCTATAGGCCTCTTTCCCTTAGGGAGTGGAACAATCTCCCAGGTGTGATTGTTCTCAAGTGCACTTACCTCAGCTTTCATGGCCTTTACCCATTCTAGGTTCAGGACGGCCTCATCATAGCTTACTGGTTCTGTTACAGAATCAATGTTGCAAAGAAAAGACATATGATGAGAAGAAACATTGTCATAGGAGATATAGTTATCAATAGGATATTTACACTTACCCTTTTATTTGTGCTGATTTCCTGTAATTAAAGTAGAACAAACATAATCTGTAGATCATATAGGAGGTTTTCTATCTCTAACAGGCCGTGGCCCATTATGCTCAGAAATCTGTTCATCACTTATATTTTCTGGGGAATTAGACAAAACACTTCTATTCGTTATGCTGATTGGTTGTCCACTGTTCAGATTTTGATTATTAATATCAGCAATAGGATCCTCAAGATCAAACCAAAACATGCTCTTTAAATCTCTAGAGACTCCCAAATGATTCTGGTTAGCATTATTATTAAATGGATATTTGTCTTCCATAAAACTCACATGCCTACTCACAAACAATTATTATTCTTAGTATTAAGCAATAGATAACCTTTCTTATTTTCTGGATATCCAAGGAATACACAAGGTATTGCCCTAGGGTCCAATTTATCTTGGGTTACTAAATCTGTTGCAAAAGCAGCACAACCAAATGTCTTCAAGTTAGATAAATCAGGTTTAGATCTATATACCACTTCAAATGGGGTTTTATATCCTAAGACCTTAGAGGGAATCCTATTGACTAAATAACATGCCATCTTTACACATTCCCCCCAGAAATCCACAGGAACACCAGATTGTATTATTAAGCTCCTAGTTACTTGTATAATAGTTCTATGTTTCCTTTCTACAACCTCATTTTGCTCAGGGGTATAGGGACATGTCATCTCATATACAATTCCTTTTTCTTGAAAATAAGATTTCAATTCATTATTTGTGAATTCAGTTCTATTATCACTACGAACACGTTTGATTGAAACAGGAAATTGAGTCAATACATATGCACAGAAATTCTTCATACAAGTAATAGTGTTGGATTTAGAACTCATGCGAAATATCCAAGTAGATCGAGAAAAATCGTCTACAATAGTCAAGAAGAACCTATAACCTTGATGCGTTGGGGTTCTATATGGTCCCCATACATCAACATGAATCAGCTCAAAACATCCTTTGGTTTTAATATGACTACGATTAAAAGGAAACTTAGTTTGTTTGGATTGAACACAAACTGAGCATTCTTTATTCATATGTAGTTCTTTACTATTTATGACATCCAGATGTTTCATTACAGAAATTAGGGCATGTCCTAATCTTTGGTGCCACAAATCAAGACTAGACAATTTCTTTATACCACTATTGTTCTCAAAAGTATGAACTGTATTGGCACTATTACATCTCTTTTCAATTTTCAACATGTAAAGTCGTCCAATTTCTTTACCAATCAACTTCGTCTTCCTATCCTGTAGGCCCTGCATTAAACAGAAATGGGGGAAGAACGAAGCCATACAATTATGTTCTTTGGTGAATTTAGAGACAGCTATCAGATTAAATTGTAGTTGAAGGGCATACAGAACATCATGCACAATTATGTTATCGATAATTCTAGCACTACCTGTATGAGTAACAGTGACATGCTTTCCATTGGGTATCTTAATGGTTTTAATAGGGCCATTATATGTCATATACTCATGCAATAAGGCTAAATTTCCTACCATGTGAGTGGTGGCTCCAGAGTCTATAATCCAACTATTGTATGCTATAGAAGAGTTGGAAATAGTCAAACCTGTACCAGATAAAGCGTGCACTGTCGACTCCTTATCACGCTTTAGTAATTCCAATAATCGCTTATACTGGACTTGTGTGAATGTGGGAGCTGCCACGCTAGTTGTTCCTGCCAATGCTTCATTAGAACATTGAGGAGAATCTTTAACTCCCTGATTGGCTTCTTTATTCTGTCTTCCTTTGAAATTTGGGGGATATCCGATAAGTTGGTAGCAATTATCCCTCACATGCCCTTTCTTGTGACAATGAGAGCATACTGGAGCGTTTTCCCCACGATCTCTCCCCCTTGCTGCCATAGCAATCCCTTCTGAGGAGGAGGAGAATTTTTTAGAAGTAGTAATAGAACGTTGCGTCTCATCTTGGACGATCATACAGTATGCGTCATTGACAAAAGGCAATGGAGCCATTAACAGAATCTGGCTTTGGGCTTAGGCGTACGAATCATCAAGACCCAACAAGAACTGAAGAAGGCGTTGTTCTTGGATCATATCACTATGAGCCTTAGACGCAGCACACGTACAAGGTGGAAGAGTAAGCAACGTCGATTGTTCTTCCCAGAGCTCTCTGAGTCGGGAAAAATACACGGATACCGAAGAACTACCTTGCCGAAGGGAACTAAGCTCACGATGCAAGGCAAAAATTCTGGTCCCATTCTTCTTGTTGAATCTCTCACGGAGATCAGTCCATACCAAATACGCATTATCAAAGAAAACAATCCCGTTGACTAACTCCTTCGAGATTGAACCGATCAGCCAGGAAAGCACTACTGCATTGCAACGTTCCCACTGAGCGTGCAAGGTTGCTTCGAATGAATCTTTCACGCAGCTGCCATCGATGAACCCTAGCTTCTGGTGGTCCTTAAGCGTGATTCTCATCCCACAGTTCCACACTGTATAATTCTCCGTACCAATAAGAACATGAGGAATGAGCGAGGTTGTCGTCATATCTGATGGATGAAGATAGAGGGGATGAGTGAACGGTAGCGTCGCAGCGGTGAGGGAATTCTTGTTGCCGCTCATGTTAGGGCATCGCGAAGAAGAACGGAGATTCAATATCTGAGGCTGCGCACGGAGATTCAAGACTAAATCTTGGGTCAGCATTGGCGGGTCGAACCAGGGGCTCTGGTACCATGTGAACTCTTGGACCAGCCCAAGAGGCTAGCAAACCTGACCCAAAAATCTTCCTTTATTCATCTAAAAATGAAAACGCACACACAAGAGTCTTCTTTCATATAATCACAGACTGAACTGAAATGATAATTAGGGTCCTAACATATATAGCACACAGCCCGTGCTATTAAGCCAATATACAGAATTACTATACTACCCTGCTTACACGTTGCTTCCTAATCGGGTAAAAAATGAAACACATTAGGTGAGAGAGCTTTGAATCATTAGAAGTAAGTAAATCCCCAATTCAACAAAGAAGAAATGATTGGAAATACATTGAAGAGAGCATGGGAGATTAGATGACGAGAGAGACGTGGGGGAAGCGAAAAGTGGAGACTGAAGATAAGTGGAAAACCGTCTTAAACTCTCCGGCATCACCATCGCATCCTCATATCTGCGTCCACTCCGTCGGCGCCTTCGTTATGGTAGCTTAATCCAGATCTACCCATCCTGTCGTTTGTCCACTTCCAGGCAAAAGTGGAAACTGAAGAAAAATGGGATGAAGGAAGCGAGAGTGATGACGACGAACTGAGGAAAAGTGTTTTAAAAAAGGTAGCTTTTTGAAAAGCGAATTTGAATTTTGAATTTTAAAATGAGATATAGAAAGCAGGGGAGGGAGATTTGACTATTTGAGGCAGTGTTTGTGGACAGCCGTCCATTTAGTGCATGTGGGACCTTGAGGCAATAGGTAAATGCAGCCTCGAGACAATTCATGAGATGGAGCTCTGTCATGAAGCCTTATGCAAGCCGGTATTGTTCATATGAATAGTGAAATGAGAGAAAAGCTACAGTAGAACATGGCTCGGCTCAACTACTGATGCATAGAGATTTAGTGTGTGTTTAGATTAACTTTTTTAATAGCTTTTACGACTTACAAGGTAAGTGTGTGAGAGGAGTTTTGCCTCGAGTTGTGCAAACCATGGTTTGAAACCATGGTTTAGAGGTTTGCCAAACACATTAGTTTAAGAGGATTCCGAAATAAAATACATGCCTTACTTCTGGCCAAAAAAGAAAAAAAGCATTAGAAAAATAAATAAATATTATGAAAATTGGGAAAATATAAAGGATGAAGGAGATGAGAGAAAGTTGGAGAGAAAGTAAAGATGAGTTCTTATTCACTTCATTGTTATTGGTACCAATACATTGTACATGATCTCTATTTATAGACCTCTAACCATTGAATTCTATATATATGGTTACAAAGAAATAAAGATGAGCATAATGGTATTAATCATAAGAAACTTCCATAAGTCATTCATTATGAAAGTTATAAGATTATAGCATTGAACACATGGAATTCTAAAAGTGAGAGGTTATGGAGTAAAGGGCATATGAAAGGTTAAGAGTTGGATAGTTTATGGATATCCACATTATATCATATTTACAACAATAAATAAATAAATAATACAATCCTTATCAAAGACCAACCGTTAGTCTTTATCGAAGACCAAAAATGCCATAACCATTTATTTGACCATTGCTAACTGTTTAGAGAAAAAATTTTGACTAAAAATGCCTATGTGACATAATAATATCCTGACTGGACAAAAAATATAACCATTACAAAAATTCATCCTTCTCCATGACCATCGCCTTTCCCACCACCAGATCGTCACCAGTATCATCACCGGCTTCCATCGTGTCTTTATCCTTCCTGCGGAAACATGGATCAAACCGAGAAAACGCAAAAAACTGTACCCAAAAAAGCCCACAATGGGATTATTGGAATGAGATTCTTCACTTAGATCATCTCTCAAAAAAGCCCTTTCCCATTTAGGAGGTGAATTAAATATCTTCGGCTATACAGAGATGATTCGTGGAACCAGATTCTCCAAAAAAACCCCTTTCCCATCTCGGCTGCGAACATACCCAGAAAACAAAAACCATTGAAAAACAACAAAGTTGGGTAAAAGCTTAAGAGTCAAATAAGGAAAACAGAAATAGAAAAAGATGTAAACTTTAAGGCCAAATTACCAAAAAAAAAACCTCCATTCTTGCCAGCAAACTAAGTTTGAAAGGAAATAATAAATATTTAAGTGAAGGGAAAGGGTGTAAAGCAAAGCACCTAGAATGAGACTGTTCACAGGGCAGGGGTTAGGGCGAAGCAGGCAGCGACAGTGGCTGAAGAAGCACCAAATCCAAACATGGCTTGTAGGAATAAGCAAAAACAAGAACCAAGGAGACAAGGGGGAGACGTAAAGGGCAATGGCATGGAGATGGGTCCGATGACCTTTAAGGGTCTGTTTGGTTTGACGGAGGGGAGGGGATGGGAGAGATTTTAATGGAGGGGAGGGGATAGGAGAGATTTTAATATTACCTTGTTTGAATTGATAAGAAGGGAGGGGCGGGGAGGGATTTTAATGTTACCTTGTTTGGTTCAGGAGGGGAGGGGAGAGAAATTATTTTCACATGGACAACTTTATACTTATGTTATTAGTGTTTTTTTTACAAACTCTATTAAATGTATAATGAAGCTTAATTATAAATAATATTTTTATTCCATAAATTATAAATAACATTTAATACAATTATATTTATTTATTTATAATTATATTTTATAATTATAGTTATATATATAGAGTCAAAAATGGCAAAGGGTATTTTTGGGTTAACGACAAAATGCCATGGGTATTTTAGTCCAACAGGTTATATGTTTTTTGCCTCCCCTCCAAATCTCCCTAAGTTGGGGGGAGAGGTTTTGGGGGGAGAGTTTTTGAGGGGAGGGAGGGGAAAATTTCAAAACATTTCCCCTCCCCTCCTAAATTTTTAATCTTACCAATCAAGAGGAGGGGAGCAAATCCCTCCCCTCCCTCCCATCCCCTCCCTTCCCCTCAAACCAAACAGAGCCTAAGAGGTGGGTGATAATTGATTGGCAAGGATGGCCACGGAAGGTGTGGAGTTGCCTTAAGAGGGTTGTAGGGAGTTGGAAGAGAACTCATTTTTAATTGCTTGATGATGTGGCGTTTTGTATAGTTGGGGTGGAGTGAGTTGGCATATGATGATGGACACCTAGACACTATAGGTGGGACCCAGAAAAAGAAAAATGATAGCGTTTAAGATATTTAGTAGAGATAGTATTTTTGCTCCATTTGAAAAAATTCATAGATATTTTTTGCACTACAAAATTATTTATGGTATCAGGTGCTCTTTTAGAAAAAGATTATGGGCATTTTTATATCTTCACCCTAGTTATAATTATCAATTACATAAATTATAAACCAATACTCTAAGGTCAAACTCGGCAAAGGGAACAAATCTTTAAAGGTCAAAACAACCAAAACTATGCAAAGCATGAGCCTAGTCTAATTTATACATATCACAAATCTCATGTACATTTACTTATGTCTATTAGGTCCAATACTCAGATTAAATCTTATCATGCCTGGTTTCTATTGTTAAATAATAATATAATAGAATTTTAAAATTTTAAAAATATAAATTTTTATTATTAAAAAAAGTGCACGTGACAAAATTTAATTGGAGAACTAGACTTAAATATAAGCAAATGGACAAAGGATTTTCCATTTTCTAATTTGACAAGCTTCCATGCATCCAGTTGCATAAACAAAATTATTACTACTACTAGGATATAAAATTATTATTTATTGAAAATTTCAAAATTGACAAGTAATTATATTGTGGGTGTAGTTGTTTATAGATTTTTAATTTATTGCATATAAATATAGGGATAGATAATGGATTAATTAAGGGAAAAATTCAAATAAATATCATTTGAATTTATAAAACCCCAAAAAGTCTGTTAACACATGGAAATGACATAAAGGTGACAGGTATCAAATTGGGATTTTAAATATTGATGATTTTACCATGATGCCCCTCAATTTAAAAAGGAAAAGGAAAAAAGAAAAGGTGCCCTTGCCAGAGCACCACCGCCTGTTGGGCGCCCTGAACTCTGGCCGCCGGCTGTCGGAGCTCTGGCAATGAGGGCTATTTTTCGGGGGTAGGGTTTAATATATTTTTTTTAAATGGAAGCAAGGGGGCAACAGGTGGGATTCAAACCCACCCCACCACTTTGTCAGAGGGGCTAGGTGGCCTCTGTTATATATATGTATTAATATATATATATATATATATGTATGTATGTATGTATGTATGTATAATATAAATAAAGGTATAATGGTATTAACAAAATAAGTAATGGAAATTACTAAATGCGTAATGGTATTAACTAGAGGTATAATTGTATTGACTAAATAAGTGATGACATTAACTAAAGGCGTAATAATATTCACTAAATGAGTAATAATATCATTTAAGGTGTAAATAAACTGACTAAAGGCGTAATGGTTAGGTGTGGCCAAAAACATGGTGGTCCGGCCCATACATATCCCCAATAATGGTATTGACTAAAGGCGTAATGACATTGGCTAAATGAGTAATGGTATTGATTAAATGAATAGTAAGATTGACTAAAGGTGTAATGACATTGAATTAATGAGTAATGATATTGACTAAAGGTGAAATAACCAGGTTTATCAGACCCGGACCAGAAACCGGCCTACCGGCCGGTAGACTGGTCCGGTCTGGGTCAACTTTTTTATTTTTTTATTTTTAAAAATCACTTTTTTTATTTTTTTTCTTTAGAATTTCATACTAAAAAACCTAAAATCTTCAATTTCTCACCGGTTTTGTCCCGGGTTAGCTCTGATCTGACCCACTAACCCTTGACCTAGTACCTCGGCTGGTTCACTGACCGATCCGAGTTTAATTACCTTGGCAATAACATTAACTAAATGAGTAATAGTATTGACTAAATAAGTAATGGTATTTCACTAAAGGCGTAGTGACATCGACTAAATGAGTAATGGGATTTGACTAAAGGCTTAATGACATTGACTAAATGAATAATGATATTGACTAAACAAGTAATGTGATTGGTTAAATGAGTAATGACATTGACTAAATGAGTAATGAGATTGACTAAAGGCTTAGTGACATTTATTCCTTTAGTTAATCTCATTACTCATTTAGTCAATGTCATTACTCATTTAACCAATCACATTACTTGTTTAGTCAATATCATTATTCATTTAGTCAATACCATTACTTATTAAGTCAATGTCATTACACCTTTAGTCAATCTTACTACTCATTTAGTCAATAACATTACTCATTTAATTAATGTTATTACGCCTTTTGTCAATCTCATTACTCGTTTAATCAATACCATTATTAGGGATGAGCATGGACCGGACCACCAGGTTTTTGGCCACGTCTAACAATTACGCCTTTAGTCAGTTTATTTACACCTTAAATAAATATCATTACTCATTTAGTGAATATCATTACGTCTTTAGTTAATGTCATCACTCACTTAGTTAATACAATTATGCCTCTAGTCAATACTATTACGTATTTAGTCATTTTCATTACTTACTTTGTCAAGGTGATTATGCCTTTATTTATATTATACATAAATATACTAATACATATAAATAACATAGGGGAGCCCCTCCGGCAAAGTGGTGGGGTGGGTTCAATTCCCACCCCTTGCCCCTTTTCTTCCATTTAAAAAAAAATCAAACCCCACCTCTCCAAAAACAGCCCCCAGCCCGAAGTTCAGGCAAGTGCAAGCCGGTTAGAGCCGGAGCTCCTACGGTTGGCTAGCGGTGGTGCTCTGGCAAAGGCTCCTTTTCTTTTCTTTTCTTAAAAAAATTGAGAGATATGATAAAATCATCAATACTTTAAAACCTCAATTTGATACATGTCACATTTATGTCATTTTCATGAGTTAATAGACTTTTTGGAGTTTTATAATGGTATTTATTTAAAATTTTCCCACTAATGTGTAATTTTTTTAAAAAAAGTGGTCCGGTATTTTTGTCAGCACGAGGTTTGATTTTATGGGTAATCTGTCTAAAGATTTGGCAGGTTTGAACGTGCAATTTTATACTCCACTTAAATCGCACAAACGAGTTGACTTGTTAAGAAAGAAAGCCTGGAACCTGTTTTACAAGAAGTATGGCTGACTTTTCTCAAAAGATAGTTATTCCTAATTTAATATTTCATTCTAAAGGCATTAACTTTTTTTTTTTGTTTTTTGAATCAACTAGATTCATTATTTCAAAAGAGACTTTAAAACATCTCCTTCAAAAAGAGTCATAGCGTTTATCAACATTCACCTCTTGCACAAAAGGAAGAGGTTGATCAAGGAAACAAAAATTATCTTCTATCCTATACAAATATTTAGCCAACTGGTCAGCAATAGTTATAGTCTCTCGATAATTATGTTGAACCACAACCTGTCAATCGCCATGAACTAAAAACCTAACATCATCCATAATTGAAGATGTTTAACAGAGAATATTTTCAGATGAGAAGAAGTCCCTATTTATACTATCATAAGGGGACATTAGTGGAGGAATTCACGGGATTACAATCAATGACCTAATAAAGAAAAAATTCGGTTGACCCACTCTAGCAACCCATAATCATTCTAACAACCCACTGACAACTAATATTCTAACACCTATAATTATGAGATTCTACACTCCCCCTCAAGTTGGACTATAGATATCTATTATGTTCAACTTGCCAGTAAGATATTCAAACTTATCATTGGGTAGTCCTTTAGGAAGAACATCTGCATTCTGTTCCTTAGATGGTATATATCGTAGGTCAACAATGCCTTCATCAACCTTTTCTCTTATGAAATGTCTGTCTATCTCAACATGTTTGGTTCTGTCATGTTGAACTGGATTATGGGCAATTCGATTGCAGCCATGTTATCACAATAGACTTTGATTAGCAGATTTATGCATTTCCTTATATCTTCAAGAACACGTTTTATCCATATGCCTTCACAAATCCCAAGTGCTACAGCTCGGTATTCAGTCTCAGCACTGCTTCTTGCAACTACGCTATGCTTTTTACTTCTCCATGTGACCAAGTTACCCCATATATACGTACAGTATCCATAAGTGGATTTCCTGTCATCTTGATCACCTGCCCATCAGCATCTGTAAACAATTCTACATTTCGTTTATCAGTCTTTTTGAACAACAAGCCACGTCCTGGAGATCCCTTCAAATAACGAAGAATCCGGTACACTTCATTCAGATGCTTCTGTGTAGGATTATGGGAGTGCTGACTGACCATACTAACGGCAAATGCGATGTCAGGTCTGGTATGGGACAAGCATATTAGTTTACCTACCATTCGCTAATAGTTTCCTATGTCCACAGCTTTACCAAGGTCTGCTTCTTCATTTATTTTATTAGCCCGAATAGGTGTGTTACTAGGTTTGCAGCCTGTCATCCCTGTTTCCTTTAGGAGATCCAGTATATACTTTCTTTGGGAAATATAGATACCTCTTTTTGACCGAGCAACTTCCATCCCAAGAAAGTACTTCATTTCTCCAAGATTTTTGATCTGGAATTCCCGTGTAAGGGCTCCCTTGATTTGATTGATCTCTACCTCATCATCTCCAGTAAGAATTATATCATCAACATATACTGCTAGAACAGCCATCTTGTCCTTGTGATGTTTAAAGAACAAGGTATGATTGCTCTACCCTTGAGTGTATCCACATCTCTTAAGGACTCGAGTGAATCTATCAAACCAAGCACGCGGAGATTGCTTCAATCCATACAATGACCTCTTGAGCTTACAGACTTGATTAGCTTTCTTCCCTTGGAATCCGGGAGGTAATTTCATATATACTTCTTCCTTGAGTTCTCCGTTGAGGAAGGCATTCTTTACATCAAGTTGGTACAAATTCCAATCTAGATTAACTACAATGGATAGGAGGATTCTAATTGTATTCAGCTTGGCTACTGGTGCAAATGTTTCGGTGTAATCTTCCCCATATACTTGTGTGAAGCCTTTTGGAACCAACCTAGCTTTATATTTCTCAAGAGTTCCATCTGCTTTAAACTTAGGAGTAAATACCCATTTATACCCAATAGGCTTCTTTCCTTGTGGTAGATCCACTACATCCCATGTCTTATTACTCTTAAGAGCTTCCATCTCTTCTAATACAGCTTGCCTCCATTCAGGTATAGTCATGGCCTCATCAATTGTGTCTGGGACCCTGATACTATCAAGATGAGAGATAAATGCCCTATATTTAGATGAAAGGGCCTTATAGGAAACAAACCTTTCAATGGGATGTCGAGTGCATGATCTGGGCTTCTTTCGTATTGCAATGGGAAGATCAATGTCAGAATTCTCTATTACCATTGTTTCCTCTTGACATGCCTCCGGCTCTGACTCTTGGTAAGTGCTAATAGCTTGTGGCTCATTACCTTCTTTTTGACGTCGTTTGTAGGTATTTCCCCATTTGTTTGTGTCTCTCTACAGGATTGGATCATTAAAGATATGATTAGGTTCCATTTAGGTGTATAAACTGTAAAAGTATGGTCATCTTCTAGTGTCTCTTGTGGCTGGAATTCACCATCTCTCTCCCCCTGAATTGCAGATAGGGAATAATAGGGAGTGTTTTCATGAAATGTGATATCACAGGTAACTAAGATCCGTTTGGAGACAGGGTCATAACACCTGTAGCCCTTTTGGGAATTGGAGTAGCTAAGGAAGATACAGCGAAGGGCTTTGGAGTCAAGTTTGTTGGTGTGATGGAGGTAAACATAGGACGTGCATCCAAACACCTTGAGTGGCAGAGTGTTTTCAAGATACGGAAGGTTATAATATTTATGCAGGAGCTAAAGTGGTGTTTTGTAAGATAGTGGCCAACTGGGCATTCGGTTAATGAGGAAGGTGGCAGTGAGGACAGCATCATCCCAATGATATTTAGGAACATTGCTATTGAACATAATAGCTCTGGCAGTCTCAAGGATATGACGATTCTTTCGTTCGGTAAGACCATTTTGCTGAGGTGTATTGGGACAAGTACTTTTGTGGATGATCCCATTTTCAATTAGAAAGGTGAACATGGCCTGATTGAAATATTCAGTCTCATTATCAGTGTGTAAAATCTGGATTTGGGTTTGAAACTGGGTGCGGATCATATTATGAAAGTTAATGAAGGTTTGAGACACCTCAGTTTATTTTTCAATAGGTAAACTCAACAAACACATGTATGGTCATCGATAAATGTGATAAACCATTTGGATTTGGATCTGTTTGGTATGTGTGACGGTCCCCATAAATCACTATGAATCAAGGAAAAGGGTTTAGATGCTTGGTATGGATGTTTTTGAAATGACGTACGATGATGCTTAGCTTTTTCACATGAGTCACAGTGAAAATCATATGCATTTTTATTAGAAACAAGAGATGGAAATATTTGAGACATGTATTTGAAATTTGGATAGCCCAAACGCTTGTGCCATAACTCCAAGTCACCAATACTAGAGAGAGACACTTTATTGCAACCTTTAATTTCACGACTATTACTTGTATCAAGGTAATAGAGACCATCATGTTCTTTAGCACTCCCAATCGTCGTCCGCGTTAGCAGATCCTGAAAGAGACAATAAGTAGCAAAGAAGTTAGCATGACATCGTTCATCATTTGTTAATTGACTTACTAATAGTAAGTTGCACTTTATCTTTGGAACATGTAATACGGAGTACAGAGTAAGTGTAGCAGAGATTTTAACAGATCCAATTCCAGTGACAACAGATTCAGAGTCATCAGCAATATTTACAGTCATTCCTTTGGAAATAGGAGTATAAGACGAGAAGATAGTCTTATTATCAATCATGTGATCAGAGGCACCTGAGTCGACAATCCAGAAATTACCTGTACACAGACCTTTTATTACAATCAAGGCTTGCAAGAAATTACCTCTCTTCACTACTGTGGCAATAGGTTGTTTTGTAGTTTAAAGTGCTGCAAGCATTTCCATGATTTTGCTCAATTGATCATTTTGAGAGATCTCACCACTTTTTGAAGCTTCAGCCATATGACTTCGTCCTTTCCCCTTTCTTGGCTTCCAATCAGCAGGTTTACCATGAAGGTTTCAACAAATATCTCTAGTATGCCCTTGTTTCTTACAATGATCACAAAATGGTCGACCTTTGAAACCTTTCGATTCTGTGGATTGAATAACAAGAGCTGAGGCCTCAGGAGGTGCAGGAGTAGCAGCGGAATTATTCTGAAGCATTGATATGCGTCTATCTTCTTCATTGCGTAGAATAGAGTAGACTTCATGTACTAAAGGCAAGGGGTCGTGACTAAGGATCCGAGCCCGAACATCATCATAGATCACATTTAGACCAGCCAGTAGCTCGTATACTCTTTCTTCTTCTTTCTCTTTACGATCTTCTGAAGCATCAGCTTGGCAATGATGAGTTTTATTTTTTAGGGCATCAAACTCTTGCCAAAGAGCGGACTTTTCAAGGTAGTAGTCATCAAGTGACATGAGATCTTGTTTCAACTGCCACAATTTTTTCTTAACATCAAACAGGCGAGACCGATTCCCTACAGTACTATATGTCTCTTGAAGAGCCTCCCAGATATCTCAGGCTGAAGAGAGATACATGAAACTCTTTTTTATTGATGAAGACATTGCATTAATCAACCAGGATTATACCAAGGCATTTTTAGACTTCCAAATTCTAAATGCCTTGGTTTCTGATTCTGGAGGCCTTGTTGCTTCACCAGTGATATCTTCCTTGGCTACTCCAATTCCCAAAAGGGCTACAGGTGTTATGACCATATCTCCAAACGGATCTTAGTTACCTGTGATGTCACATTTCATGAAAACACTCCCTATTATTCCCTGTCTGCAATTCAGGGGGGGAGAGATGGTGAATTTCAGCCACAAGAGACACTAGAAGATGACCGGACTTTTGCAGTTTATACACCTACCCAAATAGAACCTAATCATATCTTTAATGATCCAATCCTTGAGAAAGACACAAACAAATGGGGAAATACCTACAAACGACATCAAAAAGAAGGAAATGAGCCACAAGCTATTAGCACTTACCAAGAGTCAGAACCGGAGGCAAGTCAAGAGGAAACAATGGTATAAGAGCGTTGAAGATGTTTAACAGAGAATATTTTGTTATATTAATTCAGATGAGAAGTCCCTATTTATACTATCATAAGGGGACATTAGTGGAGGAATTCACGGGATTACAATCGATGACCTAATAAAGAAAAAATTCTGTTGACCCACTCTAACAACCCATAATCATTCTAACAACCCACTGACAACTAATATTCTAACACCTATCATTCTAACAACCCACTAGCTCTAGAATTGTAATCCCGTGAATTCCTCCACTAATGTCCCCTTATGATAGTATAAATAGGGACTTCTTCTCATCTGAATTAATATAACAAAATATTCTTTGTTAAACATCTTCAATAATATCCTTGAAGGGATGGTCCCTATCACACTCTCTCAACATATAGTTTATAGCCTCTATACAATCAGTAATCAAAACAATCTTTCTATATCCTTTAGACATGCACAATTCTAATCTCTGAATACATCTAGTTAGTTCCGCAAAAACTGGAGAAACATTAACTAATTTATGGCATTAACTTAAAAGTAACTTAATTGTTTGATGTTACATTAAAAGAAAACTTAACTGTTTGATGTCGCAAGAAAATGAAGTGTTTACAAATAATTGATTTAACCCATCTATAATGAAATAAAAACCTTTCAAGTAACATAGAACATGCTTTTACCATAGGCTCGCCTAGAGCCAGTAATATGTGTTGGGCTCATGGACCCAACTCCCAAAAAATGATGGGTTTATGCTATAAAAAAAAGTACCGCTATTTGTATAAACAAAATAAAAATAGGGCTATTTAAAAATGACTCTATTGAGCCGGTTTAGCCTTTTTGGTTTTTTTTTTTAATTTATCTATTTTTTTTTCTTATACAAGGTACATAACAGTATGATGAAATCAGTTTTTCACAAAAGCTTAAACTATTGAAATACATTATTGAGAATCCAAGAATCAAATATTTAAATTCTCCAAAACATTATAAGCATAAAACATTTTAAACATTATTATAAGCATAAATCATCTAATTCTTTTATACCGATGAACAAGAGAAAGAAAAGAGAATGGAGAAATTACGGAAAAATGAGGTTATAAAATTTTAATAAAAGATAAAAAAAATTAATTAAAAATTTTTAACCACACTTGTTTAATTTTTTAAATCCATATTAATAAAAAATTTTCTTCCGCTTACATTCTCTCCC
This sequence comes from Inga leiocalycina, assembly GCA_963242795.1. Taxonomy (NCBI): domain Eukaryota; kingdom Viridiplantae; phylum Streptophyta; class Magnoliopsida; order Fabales; family Fabaceae; genus Inga; species Inga leiocalycina. Next base: position 73,998,096 of record OY725320.1, read on the forward strand.
CTCCTCGTACCAAAGAGCTCCTAAAGGCTTTAAATTATAGGGCTTGGTTTTTCCGTTAATGTTCATATCAATATAACATAAACCTATCCTTTATGTTGACTTTGGAGGTATGTTTGGTATGAGGGACTTGGAGGGAAAGAGAGGGGAGGAAAAAAATTTTTGAGTTGGATTTAAGAAAATTAGAGAAGTGGGATTACAACATTTTAATATAGAGAATATGTAAAATAAAAAAGTAAGAAAACTTAATTAAAAACTTTATACCCCACTTCTCTCATTTTTTTTTAAATCCAACTCAAAAAAAATTTTTCTCCATCCATTTTCCCTCCCCTCACCTCATAACAAACAAACCCTGAGGGATTGCAAGACATGAATATTCCCCAACAATAGAATAACGAGGGTGGTGACAAAAGCAGTTATCAAGTAAATTAACAACTTCTCATACTAATATGAGTATCTCCAATCTTTAATACTATGTATAGTAAAGAATATAGAGTTGGCCTACTGGGTTTGCTGGACCTTTTGGGTCTCAAATTCGAGTCTCAGAGAAGACAATTATATTAGGAGAGACAGCCACGAATCCCAAACTGAATAACGGATAACAATATAAAAAAAAAAAAATAGAACATCTTCTATAAATTTTGTATGGTTCCAATTAAAAAGAGAGAGTTTTTATAGTTCTAGCTTCTAAAATCAACCATAGTATTAAATTCTTCTTTTTCATAATAAATATGCTTATTAATTCTATATATTGTAAAGGGAGATTATGTAAGAAAGAAGTCAAAATAATTAGGATACTTTAATTTTAATTGCAACTTAATCATGAAAAGTAATAATAAAATTTACCATTAATGATATAAACTAATTTTAACTACTTTTCTTAATCCTTACGAAGTATTCCTTTGTTCCTTTTTATAAGCAACATTATCTCATATATGTTTGGTTCTATATATAAGCAACAATTTGTATTTATTTAAAAATTTGATGCACTTATTTCTTTTTTCTCTCTCAATTAATTACTTGTCTCTCTCATCTATTTTTTTAACTCACTCCCTCTCATTGGTTTCACTCATTCTCTCTCACTCACCATTTTCACAAATAAGGATATGTTTAAAAAAAAGATATTTTTGAAATATTTATTACTTTTAACTAATTCTAATTAATAATATGATTTAGATGATTTCAATAGTTGTTGCGTTTATAAAAAGGACAAGTGAGAGTAGTTATTAGAAATATCTTATATTAAGAACATGAGTTATACATCGGGCTTGGGGGAGAGTAGTTATTAATGTCTTATATTAAGAATATGAGTAATACAACGGGTATAACGGAAGGATATGGTCCCTCACAATGTGATGAATCAATTAAAACTCAAATCTAAATATGCCTGCAATTAGTATCTAAAAGTACTCATACAGAATTGCTTCCAATATAAGAATATTTCTACATACAAAAAGATCATCCAATATAAGCCTAATTTATTTCAAGGTTGGAGAAGTTTGATAAAGATTCACGTTCAACATTATTATTATTATTATTATTTCTTCATCATATATATATATCTACAGCACTCCCAAAACTAAATGAAAAAGGATTTACAACTTCTCTCTCCTTTCCTACAAATTTACAGTACTGCTGCATCTCTAAGAAGAGGACGTATACATATAGATCATCCAAGTCTCATTACAGCATAAAAACCTACACAGCATCATTTTCTCCTCTACTCAACGACGTCATTTGAAATTACTAAACTGTCCTCCCCCTCCCACACACACAATCACAAACACTCACATACCCTAGCCAAAAACCCAACCTTTCTCTACAAGATTAAATCCTGACCATTACATATGTTTCTTCTTCATTCTTCGAGAAAGTGTCTGGACGACTGGTACAGATCGTAAGGAGCCCAAAGGTGGTCAACAATGCATGGCTTTCTAGAATCAAGCCTGAGCCATGGCTTACCTTTGCCACTCCAATGCAACAAACTGATCGGACCAGGGTGCAAACTTCTACACTTACCTTCAAAATTGTCACCACCTAGTCCATGCTGATTCCACCGGTGATCCACCGCCTTTATATTTCCGGCCAACACCAGCAAAAACGGCGGTAGCGAACCTAAGTTATATATCTTCTTCTCCTTCTGCACTCTCATCCACCTCTCCACTTTTTGCGTAAACCCTTCTTTCCTCCATTTCTCTACGTCCATCACCATCACGCCCGTGTTGAAGTAACACGCGTTTCTACCTTCAAATGTCTTTGCTAGCTTAGAATCTGACCAGAAGTTTGACGTGAAATATACCGTGAAGTTTGCCCGACAATATTCCGGCGCGGCGACGACTTTACCTTCCATGTCTACGCCCCAGAGCTTGGCGATGTCGTCGACGATGATGAGGTCTGAGTCTAGGTATATTACACGGCTTACTTGTTTTGGTAAAATGTCTGCCAGGTAGATTCTTGCGTAGTTTAATGGTTGGTCTAGGGCTAGTCGGATGGATTTTGAGATTTTTCCTTGAACTCGGGTCGAATCGAAGCGGAAGATGTTGAAGTTGAGGTAAGGGAAGGTGGTTTTGATGCTGTTGTAAAGCTCAGGGTTATCGTGGGCGGAGAGGAAGTAGAAGGAAAGGTTTTCCGGGCATGTCGAGTGTTGTAGCATGGATTGCACGGCGGCCATGGTGCCTCGGAGGTAGTTTTCATCGAGGGTCATGGCCACGTGGATGCGGTCGGAGTCGGTGGAGCCGCATTCGTCGCCGTTTCGGAAGGCGGGCGCTTCCCGGAAGAGAGGGAGGTATGATGAGGAGGAGGGGCGGTGGTGGCGGATGCCGACGAGGCGGGTGGCGGTGGCGCTGGTAATGAGGCGGAGGAGGACGAGGGACAGGAGGCCAACGAGTAGAGGAAGAGAGGCCATCCTGTCTCCGAGAGATCTTTTTTTGTCTCCTGCTTTTTGTCCTCCTCTTTCTGTTTCTTTTTATTGGTTTTGGTGTTGGTGTTTTCTTTATTGTTTTTCTAAAGGAGGATTAAGGTTTTGGGATATTTAAGAATGAATGTAAAATGGTGTGTAATGAGAGATGGAGATTGATTCCCAAATCTGATGATAAAGAGGTAATGTGATATCTCAGGGGTTTAGGAGGAAGAGGGTTGATGGAAGAGAGAAATTGTCGGAATATTCTTTTGGTCTAGAATGGACAAATTTTGGTCCTAGCCGTCAAACAACTTAGATTTTCCCCACTTTTGCTTCCCTTATTCATCAATTTAATTTATTTTTTTTATAGCTCGTATCAATTTATTTCATTAATAATTGTTCAATTTTGGGTTTAAGTCCACCTTTGATGGGCTATACTATTTGATTAAGAAAGAAAGCTTTCTACTCAAGTGAAGAGAGATAAATCAACCTCATATTAGGAAATTATGTTGGCAATTAATTTTTTTAGAGGACGAGCAAGATGTGATTACACCTTTTTAATTAATAGGACACCTAATCCTATAAATAAGATGTGTCTTCTTTAGTTGCTACTTCCCCTAGCTATTGAGTTTTTTGTCTCCCTTTTTTTCTCATTATTTCTCTTATGTGATGATATGCTTTGCTACTCAAATATATATAGACGTTAGCGGCCTAAACCTTGCATTGACATCATCTGGTCAACTCATGGAGTTATAGAGGTTTGATCTAGATCCGAACGTGGACTTCGTAGTATATTCTCTCCCCTTAGTTTCCCTTAATAATAATAATAATAATAATAATTAATTTATATAAATTGATAAAATTATTTTTTTCATATAAAATATCAAGATTACCCTCAATAAGAGTCATTAGTTAGAAGAGTTAGATTAATTAGTTAAGAGGTTTTATATTGAACTAGGTATATTATATATATGGAAAAAATTAGAAGGCAAAAAAAATATAGGAAAAAAATTAATATTTAAATAAAACATGTTATATTACAAAATATGTTGGACGTGTTTGTAATAAAAAGTTAAAAACAAGAGAGAGTAATAAGTCAGTAAATTATGACTTTTCTTGAAACCTTGATCTTTACAAATCTGAAGACCATTACTCTTGTTCTTGTACTTGAAGCCCGTCCCATGTTTTTCCCTTTTAGAGAATGACGGGTGTCCACACCTATTTTTATTTTGATATGTGTAAGATAATAATGAATAAGTTTTAAAGGTAAATAGAAAAGTACAGTTATAGTGATAATAAGTATTTGTTTACATACAGTCATTAATAGAGCAGAAATCGATAATAATGACAAATATGAACAGAATGTCACAAAACTAGTTCACATACAGACTATATACAATCACTGTATTCATCTTGGGAAACGTGCCTATCAATTTTCCTTCTTTGCATCCTTGGCTTCCGAGCCGCTGGCACCCGCTAAGACATTTAGATTAGAAAAAGGGGTGAGATTCCAAGGAATCTCAGTAGAAACATATGATCAACATATAAAATGCGAAAATTAAATATGCAATGCACCGTATCACGTAAAATGAAAACTCATAATCCGTGTGTACACAAAATTTAGGGCCAACTAACTAGTTCAAACCCTTACATGTACCTCAGCCGAGTCCTTTACTACAGCTAGGTAAGACTAGTGTACCTCAGCTAAGTCCTAGACCACAACTAGGTAATGTGCCTCCAACACGTGTTCAAATCATAAAATACAGTAACACGCATCATACAAATAGTCACATAGTATATGAGAGATAGTAGTCCCTACCTTAACCTCTTTCCTGTCTCAAAGGGTCCGCCTCGTAAAATGTGTCAACTATAGGCATCAAACTCGGTCCTAAAACATCAAATGTATAAGAAATAGGTCATAACCTATCCATATATCATTTTAGACACTTCCATAGTATTTATTGTAATTATATTAGCCTATGGTGAAGATTTACCAAAATGCCCCCTGGACCCTGGCCCGGCCCCCCGCCGTACTTGGCCCGGTTGCACTTTTCCTGAAATTTTGACTAGGGCTATTCTGACATATTTCCACCCAAAGAATCCATTTCCAGATTCAAAATTATCAAATTCAATGTCAAATTACAAATTGCCCTTGGCAATCCCGCTTTAAGGCTGTGTTTGGTTTGAGGTGAGGTGAGGTGAGGTTAAGTGAGAGAGGGTGGGGAAATTACCTTTTTGGGTTAAAGGAATTTAAATTTTGAGCGAGAATCCAAAATTTTGAAAAGAATAAGAAAGTAAATTTTGGGCGGGAACTCAAAATTTAAAAAAATGAGAGGGTAAATTTTGGATTTCTTTTGTCCAAAAAGGTAATTTCCCCACCCTCTCTCACCTCACCTCAAACCAAACACAGCCTAAGAGTTTTAGGGACGTTTCCGTAATTATGTTTTCTCAGCCTTTTCCGAGAAAGTGCTCAACTGTAACCCCACATAATTTTCCCTCTTGAACCCAATGGAACCATCAAATCATTGAAAATCCAACTCTAAGAACCTCAAACATCCCTGGCCAAAATTATGTTATTCTCCGGAAAAAATTGGGGTTTTGCGATTTCGGTTCCGTAAATGCGTTCCTTCTACTCCTAACCACTTTATTAACCATTTAATTGAGTTATAACAACCATTTGAACTAAAATTGGGCAGCATAACCCTTAGGCACACACTTTTCCAAAATTTAAAATCAATGACAATTCGGCAAAATTTCATTGATTAAATTGCCCACAGCAGCCAAAATATTTAATATACGAAGGTTTGGAAGTTACATCAAGCTCCCACAAGCTTTTCCCAAATATGGTTGAAACCCTAACCTTTAGAGAAAGGATTTTTGAGCCTCCAAACCTTAAAAAACAAAGAAGAGTAGCTTAGGATCGGAGTTATACGCGTTAGGAGCTAAATCGTCGGAGGAATCGGCTTACCTTGCAAGATTTCTTCTCCTTTCTCTCTCTAGGGTTTTCCACACATTCTCTCCCTATTCAGATATGATATGTTCGTGAAATGCTGAAGGAAGAAGATGAGCATGAATATCATATGTCATTTTAATTATTTATGGAATTTTCCAAAAATTCTAAAACTAATTTTTATTACATAACTTCCTACATTCAAGTAACCATGCCATCATGTCCAACCAATATTTTCTTATTTATGCCACATGTAGGAGACACCTAGAGGTCCCTCCCTATGGTCTCAATTGGCTTCACAACTTGTTTTGGCTAAGTATATACGCAAAGTTTTAATTTTGGTCAAATTTGCACTTTTTGCTTAAATTTTCTATAAATTCATATTAAATTGACCAAAATATTATAAATATATTTTTCCCTTTTATTTTCCTTAATTAACTTCAATTAATTGAAAAATAATTTATTTTGTGCTATTTTGGAAAAATTACGATTTTGCCATTAGTTTTTTAATCTAATTTCTTCTCTTATTTTTTTGGCCAATTTTCATCTATTTTTGGACCAAATGTTTTCTATAATATTTCTTCATTTTTTGACCTTAATATTGGGATTTTTAAATTACCCAAATTAATTCCATAATTATTTTGCCCATTTTCTCATGAAAATGAACATTTATAAAATTCATAAATTTCAAATTCATGAATATTCACCATTTTATTGAATTTATCAAATAATTACAATATATTTGGTGAATATAAAATTTGGGGTGTTATAACGGGAAGTCTACTTATTAGAAAATGTGAAAACTTTTACGCTCTAAATCTTGAAAAGTATCTGTCTCTCTTTTGATCTTATATATATAGTCTGAAAAACTACTCTCTTTTGGTCTTATATGTAAGAACTTCTTTATAAATGTCTTATACCTATTTTTAGTATCATGTTTTCATTTTTACCCATTAATTATTGGCTAATCTTAGTGAATTAATTAATTATTTGCTTATTCTCACTATCTCACACACTCACTTTTTCCTCCCTAAATAAGGATGTTTTTAGAAAATAACGGGGTTGTTTGATTTTGTTAATAAAGATTGTTTGGTAAACTGTTTTCAAAAAAATTTTTTTGAAAATAAAAAAAAAACTGTTTTTAAAAAATAAAAAACAAAAACAGTTTTTAATTGTTTTCTTATTTTTTATTTTTTGATGCCGTCACTTATCCCCTATTGACATTACATACCAATGATGACCACTGCCACATCACCATTGGCAACCGTACTGCCATGTCACTTCAAAAATATATTTTTCACAACAATCTATCCAAACAAATTTTTTTGCTTTTTTATTTTTAAAACTTATTTCCAAAAACTGTTCTATAAAAATGTTTGAGAACAAAAAGCAGAAAATAAATTGTTAACTTAATTTGAATCAAAATTTTTATCTATGTGCATAATTAAGTTATTTGTGTCTTATAAATAAGACGGCGTGTATAATAGCCTATATTATTGTAACATTTATAGTGTGTTTGGTATCGCATTTGTGATCCCAAAAATGGCTTTTCCACCACAAAAAATAGCTTTTGACTTAAGATAGTATTTGGATTAGCGATATAACAATTGAGCTTTTGAAGAAAAAGTTGCGTTAAACTATAGGCCAAAATTTCTTGCTCTTGGTTTTTTCATAGTGGAAAGAGAAGTTTCTATCATGGGGAAAGAGAAATTTATTGCCTCATTAAGAAAAGATATTATATCTCACATTCTTTTATTAAAATAATATTTTGGACCTTATTATAAGTCCATGAACATTTTGGTCATAAATATAAGTCTACTTATTTATTAAAGTATCCAAGGAAAAAAAATAAATAATAAAATTTAAGAGAAATCGGGAAAAACTCCTCAATTAGAAATTTAATTGGCGTGAACAACCTGATAAATTTATATATGCAAAAAAAATGACAATACTCTGATTGAGGTCATTTTCATCAATTAAATTTTTAAAGGAGGACTTTTCTCTAAAATTTATGTAATTTAGTATTTTTCAATTTTTTCTTAATAGTACATTAACTATTTTTATTTTTATTAAATTTATGTCCTTTTCCGCTATTTCATATCTAAACTTACTTTTGCGTCAATCATCCCAATAAGTTTAAGTTTATCAAACTGACTTTTTTAAAAGTCAAAAAGTCAATCTAAACATATAAATCATATTATACAATATAACTTTTAATCAATTTTACCTTTGTAAAAGTCAGCTTGAAAAAAATGCCACTTTTACTACCGTTAATCCAAACACACCCATTAGTTAATGAAGAAATTAAAGAGACTCTATTTAACATGCGGTTTGACTAATGATTGTTATTCTTACTTGTTAGGGGTAAAATTGCACTAAAATAATTAAAATACTCGCTGAAATTTTAAAGTAAGAAACAAACAATTAGCTTGAGAGAGGAAAAAACTCTGAAGCAAAAGATATTTCGAAATGGAGGTTTTAATGTTAAATGACTTAACCAAAAGAAGTGGAAGTTAATTTTATTGCGTGATTATTGGAGCAGTAATTTCTTCTGGGAGAATTGCTGATAAATACATTTTTGGTAAATTAATTGCTAAATGCTACCATGGAAGATCTATTACACATAACGGAAGATATTTTGCACACAACGGAAGATTGTTTGCACATTTATATGAAAGATTTTTGCTCACACGGAAGATAGTTTACACAAAACGGAAGATCGCTTGCACGCTTGGTAGCAATCAGCAAGTAACTTACCCCAAAAGTATTTTTTGACAATTCTCCCATTTCTTTTCTAATAGTATTAACTCCCGTGCGTCACATGGATACGTGAATTCAGTTAATGTTACATGTAGAATCATTTTTTTTTGTTATAATGTATTTATTTATATATCTCTAAAACTGAATTTTAGCTCATAAATGCATAAAAGATTGTTTAAGTGCATACTTATATATCAACTTATTAGGGATCATTTTTTTTGGGGAACTTATTATCATCATGCTATATCAACAGAATGTCAATAAATTAAAAAATGGAAGGCTATGTGCAACACAAAATTTGATAAAGCAGAGATAAACCACATTGATCATTTTGTTGGTGGGTTTTTTGATAAATATATCACTGAAAGAGTCTTCCAACCAAAAATAAGTCTTACATGATATTTTAAAAAATTTCTTTATGAACCACATTGATCGTCTTGTTGGTGGGTTTTTCGTTTGAATTAAGTATTAAAATCTTGATGATGTCCACTGATTTGACCCTCAACAAAGCAATGTATAATTGACCATGTGTAAAGACAGGGTTATGTAGGTATAATCCAACATTAGTCATTAATTGTCCCAGACTCTTATTGATCATTATAGCTGTAACCCCTTACCTTAATAGTCAAACTTATAATTCAAAAATGTGTCATTACGTTGAAATAGAGACCAATGAAAAATGTAAAACTTATTAAAATTCTCATCTTCAAGACAGGGTTTTCAAAAATTTTTCCAAAACCTGTTTGATACGGTCTCACATTCACATTTCGAATATATATTTGGCCTGTGCAGTTCAGTTTCATTCATACATATTAGAGTGTAACAAAAATTCCCGACAACACTCAGGTTTTATTCATTTAATGAAGGGTTTATAGGGCATATTGCCTGTTCTCAGTTCCCATACAGAGAATTACACAATACTATTCCACATATACAACATGTGGCAACTAATCCCCAACAAAATATGATAACCAACTACCAAAATTAAAATTCCTAGTTAGGAGCTCTAACTGCCATTCGTCACTTGTTTTTCCTTTGAACTGCTTGCCCTAGCTGTAGGTTAGTCAATGGAAAGAATGAGATTCACAAGAATCCCAGTAGTAACAGTTCACTTACAACATGTATAATCACAAAGCATATAAGCAAATCACAATACAGCATCACAACAACGGCATTTCACAACAACATAGTTCATAACAGCATATTCCACATCGGCATGTTTCATAATGGCAATGTTGCACAACAGCATTGTTTCACAACGGCAATGTTTCACAATGGCATTGTTTTACAACGGCAATGTTATACAACGGCAATATTTCACAACAGCAATGTTACACAACGACAATGTTTCATCACGACATATTCAATGATAAGACATGCATGCAATGTATCATACACCGTATAAGAGAAAGAGTCACTACCTTGTTCTTTCCGCTCGTGCATTGGCACCGATTTATCACGTGCATAGCAAATGTCAAATCCTATAATTAGAATTATGGGCGGCATGTTATTACTTAATTCAATTCTTTAATTCAAAAACTCAAGTAGGTTATCATTAGGGACATTTAATCAAGTCAACAAAGGAGTTAAAGTTTTCAATTAACCTAAAAGGCCAATTTCTAATCTCAGAGTTCAACAATATTACATTATGCTATTACATTTTCAATTTTAGCATAAGTGACCAAATCTGTCAGAATTTTTCATCAAATTTGAAAAATCATAACTAAATCTATAAAAAATCAAAATAGGGTGATTCTAAAGGCTATGTGACCCTCATTTAGTCTATTTTCAAGAAAAAATATCACCCACATCCAATTATATTCACTGCATTCCCAAAATTTTCATTTATTACACATTGTCAGAATTCAACACAATTTTCATGACCTAACTTCAAAAATTCATAACTCCCAGTGTACAAATCGAAATAATACAAATGACCTATCAAATTAAAGCTTGATATGTCTGCTATTTAACTGGAAAGTTTCAGAATTTTTAGAGATCATTTGGTTATCCAAAAACACCACACAATCAGGGTAACTCGCTGGAATTCTGTTCGGTAAAAAATCCAGTTTTACATTTTGAGTTTCAGTGAACCAAAATTCACAACCCGGGGCTATACCCACACAATTTTTCATGTAGAACACAATGGTAACATCAAAATGAGAAAATTCTCCCTCATTCCCCATGTCTTATTTTGGCAGAAAAATCAACAAAATTTCAGAAATTACCAAACTCCCAATTTGAGCATCAAACTTGTGTCATATGGTTTATAATCATCATAAAACACCAAATACATAACCAAAACACCATGACTTCTCTAAACCCTAACTTGCAAAAAATTAGGGTAGAATTATATATGTCAAAATACTCATTCAACCTATACAATTAATAGCTCAAATTAAAGCCAATTCTCACCTCTTGCTTCTCCTTAGCTCCTTTCTTTGGTTTTTCAGCTTTTGTTTTTGGATAATGGCTCAAAACATCTCCTCTTGAAATTCTAAAATCATAGAAATGAAGCTCTCATCAAGAGGAACAAAGTTTGTGAAGGACACTTGAGCCATAAATGATGTTAATGAGGTGAAACTCAAGAGGAAATAACTCACCTACACTAGGTTCTTCAATTTCTGTTTTGGTCCAACTGCAAGCCAACTTAAACATGGAGAGAGAGAGTGATAAATGATCAGTTTTTTCCTTTCCCTTATCACTTAAAGGGCTAGCCGAAAATATGTTCCAAAAGGTGGCAAAAGTTATGGTTAATATTACTCCTTTGGTCACATATTTATGGCAACTTAACTAAATGAAATTTCTACAAGTTTTCTCTTTCCTTCCTCCCTTTTATGCCAGCCGAAATTCTCCTTCACAAAGGCACCAACTTTCCTTTCTAACAATATTACATGTTGGTCAACTTGATTGAGCAAAAAGGTGAGGAATTTATTTGATGCAATTTTCTCTCTTTCTCTTTTTGGTCTTGGCCGATTATGTTGACTAGATAAGGAAGGAATATATGCATTAACTCTTCCTCTCATTTTCTCTTTGATGCTTGGACGAAATGTTGGAGTAAAGAGATACCTATATATTATTTTATTCTTGCATGAAATAAAGCAAGGAGAGGACGATTTTCTTGTGGAAAAAGGGAAGAGAGTGTGTTGACTTGGCCTTGTACTTGGTTTTGCATATGCCTTGTGTCCAAATAAGAGGACAAGATAAGAAAATTGCTTTAAATATCTTCATCATTACTTCTACTTTATAAGAGTAAATCTTGGCCCTTCATTTTGTTTCCCAAATCTATCCTCAAAATCAAGTAACAATTAACTCTTAATCATGGCAAAATTAATTAGAGTGCCGTTAAATCCTTTTATGTCACTATCTATTACATTTAGCCCTTGGATGTATTTTGGAATATTACAATAGCAAACAATAGTATAATGGGAAATTGCCTATATATCAATGTGAATGGGAGTTTAGACCCTGATGGATTCATATATCATTCGATGGATTAGAATCTCTTGACCTACACTTGTACTATTGAGTGCGATTGCTTTGATAAAGTGTTTTCCAAGAAATGTGACCTTCAGCCTGGTTCCATTGCAGAGTCCTGCAACTTGATCTATATTTCTCTCGAGCATTATGGGTACTCCGACTTTCAATGCAAGGCTATGTAGAGGTAAGTCAGAGCATTTTATTGTGATCAAAAATTCTATAGTGTACAACTCTTTAAATGATGCACAACCTCTATCTGCTAAACTCACAAAATCAGAGCTAAACTATTCAACAACATCACCATCACCAGGCAATAAGGCACACATGGAGTCATTGATTAGCTCTACAACTTCTGTTGTTGGTAACAAAAGAGCCTATTAGTAAGATATTTAGAATTAGACAGATGATGGAGGATATTAGGATATGTAGATTCAATCATCAATTGTAGAGGATCATGATAGTCCAAAATTAAAAATTCTATTGGTATTTCTATCTCTGCTATTGCATTATGTGGCAAACCAATCTGGCCATCACCAACATCCAGAAGCCAGTCTGAAAATTGTTTCAGCTTTAAATTATCTACTAATAAACTCGAACATAACCGCATGTTCTTGGTAAGTTGGAACAACTTGCAATGACCCTATAAATGAGAAGAGTTTATGCTCAAGTTGACAATATCTGTGCGGCTACCTCTTAGGATCACATGCAAAATTTATTTGAAGTCCCCTCCTATAACAATACATTTATCTCCAAAGGGACGATTGCACTTCATTATATCTCTATATATTTGCATACTAGATTGCACTCACGATTCAATTGTAAGGCCACTATTCCACTTGCACTTGCTCCTTTTGGTTAATTGTTCAAGTTTGTCACCGTTTTGAATGATGAATGTTTTTCAGGGTATCAACTGGCTTCTGTATTTATTGTTTTATGCTGACCGTGTAATTAATATATTGATGAAATTTAAAAATGATTCGTAATGGTAGTAATATCCCGATAAATAGAATTTTTGAAATTTCCAACATGGCATTGGCAGAAAAAGAAATAGAGATATGTAATCACTGTAATTTGGGCATTGAATAAGACTCGTATTACTATCTTCAATCCTAATTATAAGATAAAATTGATTTTTTTTGGAAAGATTAAGGAAGCTAAATAAGTTACTTAATCCTATCATATGTTATGTATCATTAGATTATATATTAGTTTATTAGTTAAACTAATTAGTTTGAAGAAAAAATATAAATATAAATACTCTAAAGTAATTTAATTAGCTTTCTTAATTTATCTAAAGAAGTCAACTTTAGCTTATAATTAGGACCGAAGGGAGCATATTATATTGTTGTTAAAAACTGGGCATAAAATATAAAAGTCATTAAAAGGTGGAAAGTGAAAAATTAATGGGAAAATATCCATTTAATAATAATCAATTATTTGAGTTGTCAAATGTGGTATTATGAAAATAAGGAATTAAAACAAAGCAAGTGATTGATGTTGTGAAAACCAAAATAAGAGTAATTTTCACAAAATGCGTTTTTACGTGATTTAGCATTAATAACCAAGGTTTTAATTTTTTATATAAATTATTTATTGTTAATATAATTTATGGAGATTCCACAATCATGGAAGGTAATTTAATTCCTTTATTATATTCAAACCTCAATAATTACACATGGACAATTTTGATTGTGTGATTTTCAATTCATTAAACCCAAATTAGTTATGGAGATCCCTATAATCATAGAAAATGAATTTCTCCTTTGTACATGGAATACATAAATATAATTTTTAATATAGTTATGATTCCTAATTTAACATCTAACTTCAAGTCCAAGTTACTCCATTCCTTCCGTTTTTAATCAGCATTGTTAATAAAGTGCTGAAAAATAGGAGAGTGAAAATTTGAATATTATTAAATGCCTTTATAGATGAATTAATATTTTTTATTAAAATTTACAAACACATTTATTATTAGCGGTGATATCATATTTAAAGGTGGACAAAGTTAAAATTAATAGTGATTATACATTATTATAATTATTTTTTCCTCATTGTACGCCTAATTTAAAATTCAATTTACTTTATTTATTATATTCAAACCCCAATAATTATGAATAATTATGCATGGACAATTTTGATGGTGTGATTTTCAACCCCTTAAACCCAAATTAGTTATGGAGATACTACAATCATGGAAGGTGAATTTCTTGTTTATGCATGGAACACGTAAATATAATTAGAGTAAAATACTCTAACCTCCCCTCTATTTTGCCTTAATTATACAAACCTCCTCTCTATTTTGAAAACCCATATAAACCTCCCTTAAAACTAAAATATATGTTACACAAACCTCCCTTATAGTTTGAGATTCTATTTCCATCTATCCAAACTGTTAGTTAACCGTTAAATTTGACTTTTAAATTTTTTTTAATCAAAATGCCCTTCTTCAGTATTAGAATTATATATATATATATATATATATATATATATATATATAGGGGCCAATAAAAATTTATACAACCATAAATTTATTCTATTAGATTCTCTAAATTTCTAATTTGTTAAAAAATTTATTAATTTTGATATTATAAATTAATTTTGACTTAAAATATATATTAAACACATATTTTTATCAAATATAATAAACTATATAAGTATGAGATTGTATGTGTCATTTAAATTTATAATTAAATATTTTTTTCCACAAATATTTATAAACACATTTGATCAAGCATATTTTTATTTAAAATCTTGCTTGAATATTCAACGTTTGTGCTATTTACATTAACCAATGCTAAAATCATCAAACAGATAATTACTTGTAAAGATAAAAATAAAAATTAAGGAATAGATAAAAAAAACTCTTAAATTCTTTAAAACAACTTAGTCAAAATGTGCAAGAAAAAAATAAATTTAATTGAAAAAATATATTTTTGGAATCTTTTTCGAATATTCTTAATGGAGTTAATTGTTTGGACTTAAATGTATATTTTTAAAATAGAGGGGGGTCTGTGTAATTAAGGCAAAACTGGAGGGTGGTCAGAGTATTTTACTCATATAATTAATATAATTATGATTCTTAATTTAACGTCTAACTTCAAGTCCAACTTAATCTCTTCCTTCCGTTTTTAATCAGCATTGCTGATAAAGTGCTGAAAAATTGGAGAGGTTAAATCATGAATATTATTTAAGTTAACTTGTAATATTAATGGTAGTTATTATATTCAATGCAAGGGACAAATTTGAAATTAATGGTGATTATATAATCGTTATTATAATTATGATTTCTTGATTGAACGCCTAATTTAAAATTCAATTTACTATTTTTATTATATTCAAACCTTAATAATTACGTATAGACAATTTTGATAGTATGATTTTTCACCTTGACAATAAAAACGCATTAATCCGTTAAACTCAATTTAGTTATGAAGATTCCTACAATCATGAAATTTGAATTTATCATTTATACATGGAACACATAAAATAATTATTAACATAATTAATATAATCATTGTCGTCAAACTCGCAAGTTGACTTTCCGAATTTACCGTTTTTACGTTTCTAACTTATAAAATCGAGTCGAGTCATTGGTAAACTCGTGACCGTTGTAAACTCGGTTAAATTCACAAGTTTATACATCTAGTTTACCGTTTTTATGTTTCTAACTTACAAAACTGTGTTAACGCACCCTTAAACTCGTGTTAACTTTTTCAATTTGATTATACTCAACGGCTTTATATATGAATTTTATTGAAATTTTTTTTGTTAAATACAATAAATTATAAATGTTGATAGATTTAATTTCAATTATTTAGATTTAAAATATATTTAAATCAAATTGTTGTCAACTTTTTATATTTTAATTATTTAATTATATACTAATAATATCTATTTAATGATAAAACTAAACTTTTACGAATTTACTATTCGAGTTCATGATACGAATTTACGTCACTATCACGAATTTACTTAAACTCACGAGTTTGACAACCTTAAATATAATCATGATTCCTAATTTAACGTCTATCTTCAAATCTAACTTACTCCCTTCCATCCGTTCTTACTCAGCATTGTTGATACAGTGCTGAAAAGTATGAGACCATATGTTTAAATTTAAATATTATTAAATGCCTTTATAGCAGGATTGATATTTTTTTTTAACATTTAAGTTGCCTTTTGATATTAATGGTGATTATCATATTTAAGGATAGACAAATTTAGAACCAAGAGTGTAACAAAAGTGTTCCTTCTTTGTCTGTAATTCTGTATGTCATGCGCTGGAATTTAGGAGAGCATTGCTGATAGAGTGGTGGAAAGTAGGAGAGCATTACGTTAACTAAAATATAATGTGTTGATCATTTTTTTAATATAATTTATAATTATTGCTTTAATTTTTAATAATGATAAATTATAATTTTACGTAGGGTCCAACCTTTTTATTAATTTAATGTTTTCTTATTTTATTGACTTGTACAAAAAGAGTGTTTTATAATGACATCGTTTTTCATTGGATACAAATATGCAACTCTTCAATCACATGGGAAAAAGGTTGAAGACAAATAAGTTAACGGAAATTAGATAAATGTCACCCCCTTATCTTATTTTGACTTGCAACGGAATATTATTGTGTGGTTTGTTGGGCAACACAGGAATAATATAAATATACTGATGATATGTGTATAATTACAAAAATTCCCCTCAGGGATTATATATAACAATTACAAATTATATAGCCACACATGGCTACTAGGGTGTTAAAACCCGTCCTAATGAAATGGAGACATCTTTCCGTCTTCGTTCCACCACTGCATTCCTCCCGTGTAGTTCTCTTCTTTGCTTTTAGTACACCTCTTGTTTTCACCTGTCTGATTTGTTGGTATGGGAGGGTGAGATTTGAGAGAATCTCAGTAGAAAAACAGTACCAATATGCATGCAAGATAAGTGCTTAATGCATGACATGCTTGCATTACATAAACTCATGCTAACACAATGACATATCTGCGTGCTCAATGTTTCGTGCAACAAAATTATGACCACAGTATAAACAGAAACAGAGCTTCAATCATTCATATATGTTTCACATAATCAAACAAAGCAATAACATGCATCAATACACCAGAACAAATATCAAATACATGCAGGAGAGGTAGGTTCCCTACCTTAAACCTTTTTTCACCTCGAATTATGTGCCTCGTAAAACGTGCCAACGACTGCACTCTTAACTTGGTCCTACAATTCCAAATGCACAATTTATACACTTCCATAGTATTTCTGGGGGTTATATGAGTCTATATTGAAAAATTACTAGAATGCCCCCATGGACCCGACCCCGCCGTACTCGGTCTGACTGTACTTTTCCCGAAATTTTGACATGGGCTATTCTGATATATATTTGCCCAAGAAATCCATTTCCAGATTCAAAATTACCAAATTCAATGTCAAATTATAAAATTACCCTTGGCAGCCCCACTTTAAGGGTTTTAGGGGTGTTTCATAATTATGCTTTTTCAGGCTTTTCTGAAAAAATAACCAATTGTAATCCCGCCTAATTTTTACTCATGAACTCAATGGAACAATCAAATCATTGAAAATTGAACTCAAAAGCCTTCTAACAGCCCTGGCCAAAATTTATGAATACTCCAAGAAAAATTGAGGTTTTTCGATTTCGGCATTGCAGACATGTTTCTTCCTACTCCTAACCACTTTATTAACTACTTAATTAGATTACAACTACCATTTAGACCCAATTTTGGCAGCATAACCCCTATGTCATCACATTTCCAAAATTTAAAACCAACAGCAATCCTGCGAAATTTCACCGATTAAATTGTCCGCAGCAGCCAGAATAAGCAATATATAAAAGTTTGGAAGTTACCTCATGCTCCCTTTGGCTTTTCTCAAAATGGCTAAAAACCCTAGCCTTAAAACACCCAAATTTGAGCTTCCAACACCTTACAATACATGAAAAAGAAGCTTAGAAACAAAGTTATACGCGTTATGTACGAATTCATCGAAGAAATCAACCTACCTCGCGAGATTTCTTCTCTTTCTCTCTCTAAAAGCTCTCAAATCTTTCTCTCTCTTGTTGCAGCACTTAGGCACGGTTTTGGGGCTGATGGAGGAGGTGCATGATGATTTAATATGATATAATATTATTTTCTAATTATTTACTAAATTTCCAACAATTTCGGATTTTTACAAAATTCTGGCAGATTTTCTGCCTAAACTTTGAAAAATCATAACTAATTCTAAAAAAATCAAATTGGAGTGATTCTAAAGGATATAGAACCCTTATTGAGTCTAATTTTAAGAAAAAATAAAGTATTTTACCAATTGGAAGCACAAAAATTCTAGAATTTAAATCTTTGAATGCTGTTCTAGAAACTTTCTAGTTTTTCTGGGTTAATTTCAAAAATTCATATCTTTTTGCATATAGCTTTAAATGGTTCATATGACCTATCAAATTAAAGCTTAGGATGTGTACTTTTACCCTATAAAATTTCATAATTTTTACTCATCATTTGGTTATAAAAAATCACATGACAAGTTTACTGCCTCACAAGTGATTTCATTGGAAGTATAATCACTTTCTTCAAAATTCACTATTTTATTTTCTTTAATGCCCCAAAGATATAAGAGACATTAGAGAATATATTTGGGATATCTATTAAACTGGGGCTTATTAGTTCATTTACTTTAGGCTTATTCCCAAATCTCCAGTCTCAAACTTTAAGATATTACAATAAACACTCTAATTGAAAGGAATAGTTATCCACCAAAGCATGAGAGTTAAGCAATCTCTGAACACTTTTAGAATTTGAAATTTGAAATGAGCAAGACCCACAAACAAACTTATTCAACAAAGAATTAAATACGAAAGACAATCTGATGGAAAGAGGGATGCTTATTTTTCTTGTCTAAATTTAATATAATTATGATTCTTGATTTATTGTCAAAATTTAAATTCCATTTATCCCATTAAATCGAAATTGGTTGTGGAGATTACTAAAATCATGGAGGGTGAATTTCTTGCTTCTTATGGAACACGTAAATATAAATGTTAATGTAATTATAATTTCTTATTTTACGTCTAATTTCAAATTCATCTTACTACATTCATTGTATGCAATCCCCATTAATCACATGTTGTCATTTTTGGTAACTTTATTATCCAACCCAGTTTTATCCTAATCGATTTATTTAGCCGGTTTTACAACTTTTCTAGTATATAGTTAGTTGATTGATTGATAGTGTAATACTCCAAATTTTATATTCACCAAATATATTGTAATTATTTGAGAAATTCAATAAAATGGTGAATATCCATGAATTTGGAATTTATGAATTTCATAAATGTTCAATTTCATGGGAAATTGGGCAAAAATAATTATGGAATTAATTTGGTGATGTAAAAAGCCCAATATTAAGGTCAAAAAATGAATTAATATTAGAGAAAATATTTGGTCCAAAAATAGATGGAAATTGGCCAAAGAAAAATAAGAAAAGAAATTGGATTAGAATAGTAATGGCAAAATTGTAATTTTGCCAAAATAGCACAAAATAAATTATTTTCCAATTAATTGAAGTTAATTTCAATTAATTAAGGAAAATAAAGGTTAAAAATATATTTAGAATATTTTGGTCAATTTAATATGAATTTAAGAAAAATTCGAGCAAAAAGTGCAATTTTGACCAAAATTGAGACTTTACGTGTATATGTAACCAGAACAAGTTGTGAAGCCAATTAAGACCATAGGGAGGGAGCCCTAGGTGTATCCTACACATTGCAAGAGGAAGGAAATATTGTTTGGGCTTAATGAGCTTAGTTACATGTACATAGGGTTTATGTATATAAAATTGATTTTGGAATTTTTGAAAATTCCATAAATCATTAAAAAAATCATATAATATAATAAAAACACTTTACCATCATCTTCCTCAGCTCATTTTCGTGCCCAACCAGATCTGAACTAGTGAGAGAAAGTGTGAAATTCTAGAGAGAGAAAGAGAAGAAAAACTTGTAAAGGTAAGTGATTTCTTCGGTAAATCGATTCCTAATACGTATAATTCCATTCCTAAGCTATTCTACTATGTTATTCAAGGTTTGGAAAGCTCAAATTTGGTGTTCTAAGGTTAGGGTTTTCAGCTAAAAGCAAGAAAAGCTAGTGGGAGCTTAAGATAACTTCCAAACCTTCGTATATTAACCATTATGGCTGCTGTGAGCAATTTAATCGATGAAATTTCGACGGATTGCCATTGGTTTTAAATTTTGGAAATGTGACATTAGAAGGGTTATGCTGCCCAATTTTAGTTCAAATGGTAGTTATAACTCAATTAGATGGTTAATAAAGTGGTTAGGAGTAGAAAGGAACGCGTTTACGGAGTCGAAATCGTAAAACCTCGATTTTTCCTAGAGAACATCATAATTTCGGCCAGGGATGTTTGAGGGCCTTAGAGTTGGATTTTCAATGATTTGATAGTTTCATTGGGTTCAGGAGGAAAAATTAGGTGGGGTTACAGTTAGCACTTTTTCAGAAAAGGTCGAGAAAGCACAATTACGGAAACGCCCCTAAAACCCTAAAAGTATGGCTGCCAAGGGCAATTTCATAATTTGACATTGAATTTGGTAATTTTGAGTTCAGAAATGGATTCCTTGAACGAAAATATGTTAGGATAGCCCTGGTCAAAAATTAAGGAAAACATGCCATCAGGCCAGGTACGGCGGGGCCAGGCCAGGCTGGGGTCCCAGGGGTATTTTGGTAAATTTTCACTATAGGCTAATATAACCACAATAAACACTATGGAAGTGTCTAAAATGATACATGGATAGTTTATAACCTATTCCTTGTACATTTGGTATTTTAGGACTGAGTTGAGAACCTGGAGTTGGCACGTTCCACGAGGCGAGCTTCTCGAGGTCAAAAAGGGTTGAGGTAGGGACTACTATCTCTCATATACTATGTGACTATTGTATGTTATGTGTTACTGTATTTTGTGATATGAATGCGTGCTAGAGGCAAAGTACCTGGTTGTGATTCGGTGCCCAGCCAAGGTATATCAAAAATCCTAGCCGTGGTCGGCGACTCGGCTGAGGTACATGTATGGGTTCTAACTCGATGTTTGGCCCTAAAACTTGTGCACACATATGAATTGAATTGAACTTTCATTTTGCCTAATATGGTGCATTGCATATTTAATTTTCACATTTCATATGTCAATAGTATGTTTCTATTGGGATTCTTCGGAATCTCACCCCTTTTTCTAAATCAAAATGTATCAGCAGGTGCCAGCGGTTCAAAAGGCAAGGACATAGTTAAAGAAAACTGATAGGCATGTTTCCCGAGACACATCCGGTAGTTATATTTAGCCTGTACTTGGAATATTTTAGGATATTCTGTACATATTTATAATTATTAGTGAATTTTGCTTTGTTAATGTCTGTCTGTAAACAAATACTTATTATCAGTATATATATACTTTTCTGTATGCCTGTGAACCTTGGTCTCTATTACTCTGTGAATATCGAAATGGAAACGGGTATTGATAGATAGTAATAGGTTGACACCGTGTTTATGTCAGCATTCACTCAGTAGTTCACTTTTGTATGGTTGAGCACTCAAAATTAATAATAAGTGCTAATGAAAGTTTTAGGGTTCATTGGCAAGTTAAGCAAGGTCAATACCTTTTCATGGAAAGCAACTTGCTAAACTAGGGACCTTCCGACACATATAGAAGTTTCCCGTTATTCCTTTGCTTTTATTCATGTGTTCAAAACTTAAATTAATTGATGTGATTTGGTAGTGGTACCCTCTTTATTCTTACTATATGGCACCTTTTAGAAGGTGGTTTTAGTTTTTTACAAGGTGTTTATTATTTTCAAGAAGTATTAAAGATTCATTCTATATAGAGTATGTCCATGTTATTTAATACTGACAATGAGGGATAGTAGCAAGTAATGCTCCCTCCGTCTCTATTAAAGTCTCATTTGAGTTAGTTTGAGTAATAAATGTATTTTTCTCTATTTTACTCTTAATTTATTAATTTCATCCATTGCATTAAGCAACATGCTTACTTGTTCTATTGCATTCTCTTTATTCTCTCATATCATCTTTCCACACACGTTTTCTTTCATCATTTTCTTATTATTACTCCCCCTCTCTCTTTGCCACTCATTCATAAATAAGGGGATTTTTTTCTTAAAAAAAAATTATATTTCCTACATTCTAGTACCTTTAATTAATTTTAACTATTAATTAATTAATTTCATCCATTGCATTAAGTAACAGGCTTACTTGTTCTCTTGCATTCCCTTTATTCTCTCACATCATCTTTCCATATACATTTTCTCATTATTACTCCCCCTCTCTCTTTGCCATTCATTCATAAATAAGGGGAATTTTTTTATAAAAAAAGTATATTTCCTACGTACTAGTTCCTTTAATTAATTTTAACTATTCTTTTGAAATTCTAAAAGGACCTTATAGTTATATATAGGGATGGTGGGAGCATGATATTAGAACTTACTTTAACTAATAAGGATAATATTCAAGATCATTTAAACTTTATGATAAATTTAATACTTTTAATTATTTTTATTAGTATGTGTGAATTAATTAAGCGATGACTTAAAATAAGGGCAAGAAAGAGTATAACATATTAATATTCACGAAAAAAATATGTAATTTTGTAATAACGACTATAACTCCCTCAGGCCTTGGCCATATACTGCGGGTTTCTAACTAATCCCTCTAATTCTTATGGTTATAAGCTAAGCCATGTTCAATCATTTTATCAAACCTAAAAGAAAGTGGTTAAATCATTAAATTTGTTTTCAAAAAATTGGAAAAATCATTGTGAGGTGTCCAAAAAAGGGTTTAATTACTAAAAGGTTCCAATGACATATGAACAATAAAAACATATTGTCATTTCTTACATTAGAACTTGTCATTATATGCTTCTTATTTATTTTCAAACTTTTAGGTTATTCTTCTGCCAACAAGCTTTTGGTTAAGATAGTAAGCAGGCTTACCCCACAAGGAGGAGAACATAAGTTCAAATTTCTGAATGTGCACTTGTTAAGAAAGACAAAAACCATTTGTACTCTAATTCTTGAAAAGGGAAACCCTTAATTAAATGAAAAAAAAAATATCTTTTTTAGTGGGACTATATAGTAATTCCCCAAAAGATTTCAATTTACCTATATTTAAAATCATAAATTAAATCTGGAGAATTAAAAAAGAAAATTACATTCAACTTTAAATAGATACAATCTCAATAAAATGAAATTAACACCTCAATTAGTGATTTATATAAAAAAAAATAAACACACTTAAGGCGTATAATTAAAGGTCAACAATAATAAAAAGAGTTAAAGGCCAATTTTGCAGTCGAAGTATTTACTTAGGGTCAATTTTGCTCAGGAAGTTTTTCAAGGGTCAAATATATTGAGCTGACAGTCCATATGTCATCCAGTTGTTGTCCACATCATTTTTGTTAAGGTGCAAATTTGCTTCAGAAGTTTTTACTTTGGAGCAATGCTACCTTGGAAGTTTCTAAATCATAGCAATGTCACCCTTACACTTATCTATATTAAGTTTTACTATTAGTTGACCGAATATGTTAATCTAGCAGAGTGAACAACATTAAAGAAGAAAAAGTTACCTATGGAAGAGGAGCTCACATTCGCCAGAGAGCAATAAAGAAAAAGATTCAATCACTAAATGCATAACACACTAAGAAAGATTACTAAGAACAAGGCCATCGAAAACTCTTTGCCGCCATACCCCAAAGACTCTGAGATAGGGAAGTATACCTCTTTGATTTTCTCTTCATCGCACAAGATGTTTTTACCTCTCTGATTGTCTTTAATTCTTCATATGGAATGCATTTGTTTAAATTACTTATTTTAAAATCTAACTTTGAAAAAAAATGAAGTGGATGACATATGGACTTGCCAAACAAGCATATTTGGTCAACTAACGGGTAAGCTTAACCTAAATAACAGTAAGGGTGAAATTGCTATAACTTAAAAACTTCCAGAGCAATATTGCTCCTTAGAGAAAATTTCCGAGGCAAAATTACATCTAAACAAAAAAAAAATGGCATAGATGACACATGGACTACTAACTCAGCATATTTGGTCAACTAACAATCAAACTTAATCAGGATAACGGTCAGGGAAAAATTGCTTCCTGAAAATGTTTCAGACAAAATTGACCCACAACAAATACTTCCAGAGCAAAATTGATCTTTGATTTTTTTTTGAAAAAATCATATTTATCAATGCCCAGCATATAGGCTTAGGGCATTTAATGCTCAAGACATACTAGTACAACAATAAGCCCACAATACACCACAAAATCTGTTTTCCCCCTAGTAAAGAAACTAATTTTTATTAAGATCAACCGAAATTACAAGGTCTTGTAAACAAATAAACACAACCGACAAATAGAAAATACTCGATAAACTCTAGACAAAAAAATTAGAGTAAGAAACACAAGTGGTCTTCTATGTAGTGAGAACATAGAACACTATCAAAAGAAACATCCTAAACGCCTTACGCCAAAAAAGCTTGCAGCTGCGGAGGTTGAGAAACCCAACCTGTAAGGTAAGACCATTCATTGAAACTTTGACAACCTACTCGGTCACCAAATCTACTTTCATGAGAATCCATATGTAAGAAGGTTTTTTATTAAATTTCTTAAGACGAGAATTTTCAAGAAGGACAACTAAAATATTAAAAGCAAAGAAAACACAATCAATGTAATAATAAAAGAGAGAATCACAACTCCCGCCAATATGCCACAAAATCACAATTTCTTGAATAAACTCTATTCATTACATTAATAGTACCATGTGGATCCATGTCATTAAAGTATTTCTAAGGCACTTGATCACAGCTAAAAGTTCCAAGTTTATAAATCATATCACTCTGATCTTATTTATAATAAGTTCATTTTGATCAAAACTTTTTATCCTTACTATGAGTCTAGTTTTAGAGTAATAAATGTATTCTTTTTTTTACCCCTATTAATTACAATAAATAAAAGGAATTTATTCATATTAACTTTTATAACTAATTATAGATAAGGGGAACATTGAAAATTTAGCTCGTAATTCATAAGTTAACTAACTCTTATTGGTATGTGAAAATTAGTTAATTTAAACCAATGTTTTGAAACCCGGACCAGCCCGAGAATTGGTTCTGTTCAATTTTTTAAAAAAAAAATCAATTTTTTAAAAAAAAAATCAATTTTTTAAAAAAAAAATCAATTTTTTAAATTTTTCTTTAGAATTTCATATTAATAAGCCTAAAATATTCAATTTCTCACCGGTTTGGCCCTAGGTTAGCTCCGGTTTGACACATTGATATTTAACCTAATACTCTGATCGGTCCTGTGACCAGTCCGGATTTCAAAACCTTGATTTGAACTTACAAATAGGACCAGATGTAAATATCAACTGTACATGAAAATCCTAATAAAATAAAATCATGATGTTTAAAATCAAATCGTTAAAAATTTATAATAAATAATTATAAAATATTTCAAATTGAAAATTCACTTCATCCAATTCCAGGCACACAAAATTATAAAAAATATAAAAGTATGATGCTAATAGTAATTAACTATGATTTTAAAAATTGGTATATGAGGCTTTATTAGTAGACAATAATTCAGTACCTGTCTCGTTAGCGTTGTCCTAGCAACACTCAAAACTCAATTCACTAAAAATTTCATCTTTTCTTTTAATTTTAGTTAAAGATTTTTTTCTTGACATAGTTATATGATATTTTGTACTATTGGTGTAAGACCCCAACTTACATACCACTTATCATTGATATTAATCAAAGTACTGGAGTCTAGAGCGCAATTCGGTAAGCAATACAGGAATAACATAAATATACTGATATGTTGATACATTAGGCTTGGTTATATTACAAAAATTTCAATAGGGTGTGATAATACATACACAATTTTCCAAAATATCCAAAATATTTGAACAAAATAGACTACTTATAACCACTATCCCTACCTCAGGATCCTCACCATCAGTTCTCCTTGTCTACCATCTTGCCTTTGTATTTGCTTGTTCTTGCTGGCACATTTATCATTTATGAAAAAGAATGAGATTCCAAGGAATCCCAATAGCAATATACTATCGTTCATATAAAATGCGGAAAGTAGATATGATATACACCATGTATGCACCAATTAATGAACAATATAATAACATGTATACATGGGTGTTTGCCGTTTAGCTTCTGCAAGCGCATGGGTCGCAAGTAATAATTTAATGAGTAAACGAGTGTCGATTCACAAGGACTGTGACGAAAGTGAGTTAATTATTGTAACTATGTTCTTAACTAGGTTGAATGGAATCATTTGAAGTTGAATTAAGGAATTTTGCTGAAAACAATAAGGTAAAGCAAAGGTGATTGTAAAATTGATTCTACTTCAAGGTTTAAAGGATTAGGATTACTTCTTTCTTATTGTATTTCATCTATGCAATTGATTCACTTATGCTAGTTGTGTAAGTCCATATGCTAGTCAAAGATTCTAAGATCAGCAATTAAGCTTTCTCAAGTCAAGATTGATTTTTAATCTTCATTAACAATATTCAATCTCTTGTCTATCATTAATGAAAATCATCTTTCCCAAAGTAATTCTTCATTAGACTATGCTAGGTTGTTAGATATATATCTATTCTAACAACAAAATATCCATTTAATCTATAAATTTCAAGTCTAACATGATTTTTCTCAAGTTCTACAACCAAAATAGCTCTCTCAAGCATCATTCAATTGGACTAAACAATCATGTGGTGATCAAGCACAAGATAGTAATTAAGCATAGAGAAAAATCAGCATATATTCTCAACAACTAGCAAAAGCAAGAACATATAGTAGTTTTAATCCATACAATAAGTAGAAGTAATCATAAATGAGAGTTTTAGCTACTCATAATCAATACAAACCAAAAACTCAACACAAAACTCATAACCATATCAGCAAATGAGAAGATAAGAGGAGAAAAACCAGAAAAAGAGAGGAAAATCTTAAGTCTCTAATTGCCATTCTCAGCAAATCATGTTGATTAATAAAAGCATAAACAATGGCATAGATAATCATATGAACAAGGGCATAATGTATGAAGAATAATATCACTACCCTAAGCCTTTTGCACCTCGAAATGTGTGCCTTGATATGCATGTCAGCAACTCAAGCTCTCAACTCGGTCTTAAAATGTCAAATGTACAATAATTAGGTTAAAACCCATTCGTGTACTATTTTAGACACTTCCTAAGTATTTTTGGTGGTTATATGAGTCTATATTGAAAAATTACTAAAATGCCCTTGGGGACTCGGTCCTGGCCGTACCGTATCCGATTCGACTGTACTTTTTCTGAAATTTTGACCTAGCTATTCTTACACATTTTGCCCAAGGAATCCGTTTCCGGCTTCAGAATTACCACATTCACTGCCAAAAGACAAAAATGCCCTTGGCAGCCCCTAATTTAAGGTTTCAAAGGCGTTTTGGTCATTATGCTTTCTAGAGCTTTTCTGGAAAAGTGTTCAACTGTAACCCCACCTAATTTTCTCTCCTGAACATAATGGAACCATCAAATTATCAAAAATCCAGCCCTAACCCCTTGATCTAGCTCTTGTCGAAACCTACAATTCTCTGGGAAAAGTTGGGGTTTTCCAATTCTGACTCCACAGACTTACTCCTTTCTACTCCTACTCACTTTATTAACTATTTAATTACATTTTAATCACCATTTAAACTAAATTTGGACAACATAACGTTTAGGGTTTAGCATTTCCCAAATTTAATAATCATAGCAAATCAACCAAAAACTCATCGATTAAACTAACCACAACAACCATAATGTCACGCCCTTATTTTAATTTCACCTTTACCAGAGTATTCACGGAAAATGATATGCAGTTCGGTGGGCAAAACAGGAATATCATAAATATACTGATAAAAAGTGTTCGATTACAGAAATTCCCCATAGGGATTCGTACATAATAATTACCATCAATATAGCCGCACAGGGCTATCAGGGTGTCTAAACCCATCCGAGTGAAACAGAGATATTTTCCCGTCTTCGTTCCACCACCACAATCCCCTCGTACGGTTCTTTTCTTTGTTCTCAGCGTATCTTTTATCTCCTTTTATCTAAATTGTTAGTAGGGGAGGGTGAGATTCGAGAGAATCTTAATAGGAAAACAATACCAATATCTATGCAAGATAAGTGCTTAATGCATGATATGCTTGCATGACAAACTCATGCTAACACAAAGACATATCTGCATGCCCAATGTTTCATACAACAAAACTATGGCCACAGTATAAATAGAAATAGAGCTTCAATTATTCATATATGTTTCACATAATCAAGCAAAGCAATTACATGCATCAATACACCAACACAAATATCAAATACATGCTGGAGAGGTAAGTTCCCTACCTTAGACATTTTCTACCTTGAACCATGTGTTTCGATTCACGTGCCAATCCCTCGGGCTTTCAACTTGGTCCTAAAACGTCAAATGTACCATCCATAACAACCATAAATTAAAGTTTAGGAAGTCACATTTGCTTCATTCTTGCTCTTTCCTCTTTGGCTGAAACCCTAGCCCTCTCAACACTGAAATTTTTGCTTCAAAACACCTTGAATTATGTAGAAGAACAACTTAGAGGAAGGATTATATAGGTTAGGAGCTAAATCACCAAAGAAATCAACTTACCTTGTGAGTTCTCTTCCTCCTTCTCTCTAAGAATTCACACAAGCGCTCTCTCTCTCTCTCTCATTCAAAACCAACAGTTTGGGGGAGAGAAGAGGATGAAAATTGTTCTATATTATTTTGCCTTTATCCCTCCATTTATTTAATTAACCAAAGTTCAAAAATTTTGACTTTTGTGCACATAGACTTCTCTTCATGTAATTTTATGACACAAGGCCCATAGCATGTGTCTAATATTCCCTTCTCTTTGGTCAGCTCTCAAACACATCCAAGCCTATAGGAGAAAGAGAAATAAGTTTTTATGAATTTATCCCATAAGTTTTCTTCATTTACGGATTAATTGAAAATTCTGGCATATTTTTTGTCCAAATTTTGAAAAAACATAACTAAATTTGTAAACATCGTATTGGAGTGATTCCAAAGGCTATTGAGTCTAGTTTCAAGAAAAAATATAGCCTTTTGCCAATTGGAAGCACAAAATTCCCAAAATTTAAGTTTTTGAATGATGTTCTAGAAAATCAATAGTTTTTCTGGGCTAACTTCAAAAATTCATAACTCCTTGTATATATTTTCAAATGATTTACATGACCTATTATATTAAAGCTTAGGATCTCTACTTTAATTCTAAAAAATTTCACAAGTTTTAGGTATCATTAGCCTATTTAAAAATGTCACGCAGCAAGATTGTTACACAGGGAAATTCACTGGTGGTAAACATCAACTTGTACAACTTGTGTTCTCACATAATAATATTGTATGTGACCATAAATTGCCTTATTTTTGTCATTCCATATGCACTTTAATTCACCATTTTATCCCTTAGATATAAGGAATTTTGGTGACCGAAATTCGAAATGTTACCATTGGGTTATATTCCAGTATTGTTAAATCTAATTGGTAGTATCTTTCCAATGATAAATTATGTATTCACACATATTTAAAGTAAAAAACGTTGTGCTTAAAAAGTTCTTATTCGTTATATTAAAGCTAACACCTTTGATAAAAAAAAATTAAACACAAATTTTAATTACACTATTTTTTACTTAAGTAATCTAAATCCATTCTTATCAAATATATAGATATAAAATAACAAATTCATAAAACAATACTATTCATAAATTATAAACTATACTATTTATTTATCATATTTTATGTATTATATATACTGCCAACAATATATGGATCAACATGTCAAATGAATTTTCAAATGTTATGATATTTTCGTCTAATTAGATTAGATTGCAGGCCTACCTGTTGTATAAATTCTAAGCACTCGTTTAATATAGCTTATTTTTTTTATTTATTAGTGCTTATAAATCGGAATTTACAGTATTTGAGGTAAGTATGTGAGATGAGTTTTATCTCGATTTATGTAAGAAGCACTTATTTTCCCAAAAAAAAAAAAAGTTATTCCAAACATAAGCTTATGAACTATCTCGCAACTCAATCGTGTTGAGTATTTTGAATCAAGAAGTTTGATATATTGAGAAAGACATACAATGAATCTAGCTTATAAAAAACAGGTAGAAAGTTCTTGTTTAAAAATGTTTATTGGGTAGAAATATATGAATTTGAATGTGTAAAGTTATACATAGGTAAGGTTGGATAGGGCATGACCCTTGCCAGAAACCAAGCCTAAAGGATGAATGGGTTAAATTTTCACCCTACTACCCGCCCCTGCTCGTAAAAAGCCCAAGTCATTTCAGATTGGGTAAGGGCAGGTTTTCCTCCCTAAGTAGGGATATCCTACCCATAATATTAAATATGAATAAAAATCCAACTAAGACTTGATAAACAATATTTTAAATATAACTATATCTTATAACTCTATAACTTAACATATTCGGAATATAAATATAAGTAGTGCACATAATTTCACAATAATTCTATAATTAAAAAACAACACAATAACCAACAAATTATTGGTTGAAGTGGTAAATAACCTGACTTCATAAAAAGGAAATACAAGCTCGAATATCTGAAGCACATTTGTTAGCGGATGTGAAAACTCTTTACACTCTAATTTTTGAAAGGAGAAACAATTAATCAAATATAAAAACAACACAATAGCTCTTAACACAATATCTTTAATAAATAATATGCAATCACCCATAATGCATTAAAAGCAAGACAACAAAAAGAATATATAATGACATGATAGTGTGTGTGTGTATTATATTTTTTAAAATAAAATTATATATATTCTCTAAGCAAGGCAACATACTGTGCTTAATGTCTTACCTTGTCTAAAGATTTGCCTTGTCTGAAAATGCCTAATTTTTTTTTCAAGCTATTCTTTTTAGGCAAGGTGGGGCATTTTTCTACTGGGAACGGGCGGGGTACTAGACTACATTAACACCCTTATATTTTCTGTATATGAAATTTTGTAGAGTACCCACACTTTTAGTGTATATAAATTTTTTCTCCAGAAACTTTTTGCATTACAGTGGCTCTTAACACAATATCTTTAATAAAATAACATCCAATAATCCATAATCCATTAAAAGTAAGGCAACAAAAAGACCATATAATGACATAATAATATGTGTGTTATATTTTTTAAAATAATTATATATTCTAGGCAAGGCAACATACCACGCCCAATGCCTTACTTTACCTAAAGGGCCTGTTTGGTACGCTTGAATTGAGGTGGGTGGAAATGGAAATAGAATTCATTTTCATGCTAAAGTGTGTTTGGTACACACATCTAATAATGGAATTGGCTTCCATGGAAGAGCCAATTCCATCAAATTGATAAAATTAAGCTTCCATCATATATCCCATGGAATTATAACAAATTCTATGGAATTCTCATTTTACCCTCATTATGATGATCATTGGATTTGATTTGGGTGCTGGGTTCTGATGATGGTGAAAATTGGGTTTTTAGGAAGGGCATTTTGGTATTTTTGTATCAAAAATATGTCTCATTTCCATGTCATATCAAACACATTTTTAAACCTCATTTCCATATCAATATCCATATCCATTTCTATTTCCATCAAAATCAATTCCAACGTATCAAACAAACGGGCCCAAAGAGTTGTCCTGTCTAGAAATGCCCAATTTTTTTTTTCCGAGCTATTCTTTTTGGGCATGGCGGGGTATTTTTTGTAGAGCTCGGGTGACCTATTTTTATTTTTTTTTTTACCAATGCTCGGATGAGCTACTCAGCTATATGAACAACTTTATTTGTTGTGTATGAAATTTTGTAGAGTACCCATGCTTTTAGTGTATAAAATTATGTCAAGTCGTCGTAGGCGTTGTGGCCAATAAAATTTTAAAACGAGCTTTTAACAGATTTTTTAAGGAATATATGTTATCTTTATTAAGAAGGGGCAATTGAATATATGTTTATTCATAATTAAAACTCCTTTAATCCAAAATGATGGAATTTGGTTTGTGGGTGAATTTTGATCTTAAATATAAGATTTTTTTAATTTTATCTCTTATATTTATCATTTTCTCAAACTAATTTACCTAATTTATAAATTTATATATAACATAATGTCACATAAAATTATTTTAAAGATATCATATCACATATATTAGAATCACATAATTTATTTAATTTTTTTAATCTCTTTAAATTAGATAAATATATATTATATTAAGCACAAAATGAATATTATTCCGTTCAATATATTTGAAAAATTTTTGACATTGACCAGAGTATTTTTGAAATAAAAACGCAAAGTATCACGAGTGTGAGGCGGGTTGGAGTTAGTGGGTAAGCCGATAGTGGGCATGATGGATATGGTGGGAAATTGGCAATTTTCAATTTTGTAAGCTGATAGCATTCTTGTAAGGGAAAAAAAGGCTGCAAACACAAGGTCACGCACCAGAATAATGCTTGCGTGGAGCAATCAATTTCAATATTCAAAGATCAATTCGAATTTTGCAGGCAGAGAGAGAGAGAGAGAGAGCTGAGAGTGTTTGTATTCGAATTGTGAGAGAAGAACTTGGGGGCAAAAAAGCAAGACAGAAATGATGTTTTGAGTGTATTATCATATAGAAATGTGCCTTTTTCCTTTCTTCCTCACTGGATCTCCATCTTTCGAGATAGATTTAGCTATGGCATTGGCAGGGCTCGAGGCATCACGTTCAAAATTGCTACGAAACTAAAATTATTTGGTCACCTTGAGGCTTGAGAGGTACCTCTCTGTTTCTCTCTCTCTTCTCTGTATCGGAATTTGTTTTTGTGATTGTGGGGACTTTCTAAGAGATTGGCCACTTAAAAAGGTTTTAAAACGTGTCTACATGTTTTGCTTCAAAAAATATTGGCACAACTATGAAGAATCAGTCTCACGGGAGCATATTTTTTTATTATAGTTTTTTAGATTTTAGATTTGAAGTTCATGTATTGATAAAAACCATAAAGAAATGGTTCATCCCCCTTCTGATGAGATTTCCTTTTATCAAGCGTGTCTGTATAATCATCAAGATTCTTTTAGATTTATACATGCTTGCTTGCCCATGCTATATATCCAAGTCTTCCAATCAATTAATACCCCGAGTCCTGTAAATAGAATTAAAATATGAACAAGACACATTATGAGGGGGGTCTCTTTTGCCCACCACATGTTTGTTCATTTTCCTCCAATAGCTACCATCACTAAGTGCACGGGATTAAAGTCCTGTTTGTGTTGCACTTGCACTGCTCATTATCTTTTTTAAAATAAAGAATAGGACACATCAGAGACCACATCCATTTGATTTAAACTTAGCCATAAGCCACAGCCATACATACGCCTCTCTGACTCTGACAAACTTGAGAAAGACATATCAAATGAAGCCAAAATCTTCATGGATTGTAAGCACTAACTCATATTAAAAACATGATAAAGAACCCTTTTTTTCCTTTCCCAAACAAGAGCTGGCAACCATGGTGGGCTCCAATCCTAGCATTTTGCCAATTTTTTTTTCCTCTTTGGGTTGTGCGCATGATACAGTAGCACTTACTTCTGGGGGTCTTCATAGTGCACACTAGTAAAAATTCTTCCTTACTGACCCAAAATACACCAAATTGCACATGTGTGCCAAAGTATTGATGCGCGTGGGAGCAAAGTATGGCGGCTAAATCCCGCTTTCACTCCTCACCAACTATTGCTATTGTCTTGCAGCTATGGACTTTGTGGGGACAACATGTCCCTCAAATCTAGTTAAGTTCTCAAACAGAGATGGGTCCTAGTGTGCCATGAAGTTGGGACACATGCTAGATGATGTGTATTCCGGTGGGGCCGTCCACGGTGGTTGTCGGGGGGCGCACAGTGGGACCAATCATGGGTTTGTGGTTTGCATTATTATTATGATTTAAGCTATGGAATGAGGAAGGAGGACGTGGCTTTCAGGCTTGTTGGGTTTTAGAAAGGTGGCCACTTTTAGTGGGACCTGAACTTAGGATTTCAATTTACACTCTTTTTTGAAAATCCATTTCTGTTGTCTCTTCAAAATAGCCAGCAATTAAGGTTTTGGCTTGATACTTTTGATGTGAAAAGGTATGTGGGAATTGGGATTTCGTTGAGAGTTGGTTGGTTTGAGACTTTTTAAGTGAGATTTGATTCTGCAAAGTAGTGGTTGACCATTTTCTTTTTAAATTTTCCCCTTGTGATGAGTTTAATATGCAAATAGTGGGAGTGTTATCCTGTGTTGGCTTGCGTGTGAGAGTAAGATAGCAAAAGTATTGTGTGGCTTAGGAGATAGGGT
The DNA here is from genome assembly GCA_963242795.1 of Inga leiocalycina. NCBI lineage: Eukaryota > Viridiplantae > Streptophyta > Magnoliopsida > Fabales > Fabaceae > Inga > Inga leiocalycina. Next base: position 74,032,647 of record OY725320.1, read on the forward strand.
TTGAGTTTGGTGGTGCGCGTGCATCACAAAGAGGTGGGATTGTGGTCATAATGGAGGTTGCCAGCCACACCCATCAGATTTATTCATGACGCCATACATTCTGCATCATTTCTACCTCTTAAAACTCCAAAATTTGATTCTGAACTCACAAATTTTCATCATTGCTCTCCCCTTCTTTTTCTAAACCCCAAAAATTTTAGTTTAATTTATACAGTCCCTTCTTCTACCATTTGGTTAGCCTTCTTTCTACCTAGCTCTTTTTTTCTTTCCAAATAATTATGTCCACTACTACTACTACTACTCATATCTATATATGCTGAAAAAAGGGGAAGCTTCTCCAATGTTGATTGTGTAGAATTATTAATATAATCTTGACTATACTCTTAAATTGAAAGCCAAGAAGATTACAAATATGATGGAGAGAAGGTCGTTTTAGCTGTAGGCAGACCAGCTGCCAAAACTTCCTCTAAAAGACGATGCAGCACTAATTACTCCCTTTTACTTCAAAGTTACTGTTCCCCATTCCTCATAGCCTTGTTAAATTCAACATTATGATCCAAATCAACTTGATGTCTGACCAAATTAGAAGAAAGTTGTAAGTTTGTGCTGGGGTTTCGTCAAAGAAGAAAATGTAATATGCTATATGTTTAGCAGTTAGAATCATATGTATTCGTATTATTAATTAACATAAGATCTTGTCAAACGAAAAAAGTTAAACCTTCCCGGGTAACATAATGATAAAGTGTTGTTTGATTACTTTCTAAACCCCTATACTTTTAGGACTAATCACTTGGAAGATAAAGAGAATCCCCTTTTTAATTTTGAAATCTGACATGTTTAGCAACAGTGCATGCATGCCTTGGTAAATACAGAAAAAAGAAAGCCACTAAAATAAATAAATATAATGATAATGCCACCTAGCAACATGAAATTGCATGAAGAATAAAAATGATGTGAGTGCTTTTCATTTCACGTACGGACCTCCCCCTAATTCATGGATATTCTCATTATTTTTCTCTGCCACGCCTGATTCCTTTTGTATTGTTTTTTTTCTTTAATAATTTTTTCCACTGCATAATAACAATTATTATCATTCTAACTCAAAAATGGATGGCATTTTGGGCACGTCAGTTTAACACCTGCACTCCTTGGAATAGACAATGCTGTCTCCATCAGCTGAGTTGTTTTCTCCTTTTTCCATTATGCAGTAGCCATTATCAGTATTACAGGGTGCTCATATTACACGCAGTCCCAAGCAATTGGATCCTTTCACTTATAGTTTTTTACCTTTTTTTTTGTTGCAAAATTTTAACTGTGTTGTGCTCTGTTCATAACCTCTATTGCTGGTAATATTATAGCTCTAATTGAAAAGGTTGATTACCTATAGCAACTTAATAATTGTATTGCACAGCAGTTAGCCCTGGTTTTATCATTGTTGTCTTGCGGAACAACTTCTAGCTCGGTTTTATGATTATGTTTCTGCTTTATTTGAACTATCATTCTGAATAGTTTTTGTTGAATGTGTTTCTGCTTTATTTGAACCATCATTCAGATAGTTATGCTGAATGTTTTGAATTTTGACTGATTTTAAATCAAATTCCTTTGAATAACCCATGTCTTGGACACATATACTGGATTTTAATTTCCTCTGTGATTGTGAAAAGAAGTTTTAACGATATGGTTTCAAAACAATTATGTCTGTCATTTCCTTGCATCAGGTCAACCTGGTCTTCTAGTCAAAATAGGGCCCCCTGTCCTTAATCAAAAAATCTTTGGATAAAAGGGGGGAAAAGTAAAAGAAATGGAGAGTTTTTGGATATTTATGGATATCTTAGATAGATATACATGAACACATAAAGATATCAAATCTATTAAAAGAATGATACAACCTATAAAATATTTTATGCAAGTTGATAAAAATTAAAATCAAGACTGAAGATCCTTATTATACTATTGAATGGTATAAAGTTCTTGCTTAAAAAAAATAATAATAACTACACCATCCAAGAACATGGATATAGTTGGTAACTAGTTTTTCCCCCAACACTGGATAGGTTTGGTCCCATCAACATAAAAATAAATGAGTCTCATGCATTACATAGAATATAGTGGATGGGTCGACTTGTAATATTTATGATTTACGAATAGGGAAGCACTTACTGTAATTTTTTATATTATATATTGGTTTCAAGTCAAATTGTCCTTGAAGGGTAAAGAGTTAAAGGATAAACTTGCTTGGACACTGGAAATTTAGTGACAAGCGATTTGTGTAGAGCCAATTTCAATTACATGTTGGTTTTACTAATTCACATGTCTTGATCAAACATCTCAACAGTGTAGATACACAGAATAGGCAGGGACAAAGGAACAAGGAATTGATGTGTTTGAGTATATATTCTGTTTCCTATTGCTGTCTCTGACGGAAGAGAAGATTTCATGTATATATATTTTAAAAAAGAAAGAAAGAAAACATAAGAAACTGTTGTATATCATCATCCTATTCACTTCATTGCCTACAATCATTATTCTTGGTTCCGTCACCCGCATGCTCTCTTCTAAACCCTCCCTACTGCTTCCTATACACTCACTCTTATTCATATTCACACCTATAAATCCCATTGACCCCAATCTTTTCTCTCACCTCTTCTTCTACATTCCAGTCACACTTTTCTCTCTCTCTCTCTCTCTCATCTTTATCTCTTCACCTCCTAAAACCTACGTTTTGTTCTGTTTTACTCTGTTACATCCCCGTTTCCCCACATAGCTCTAATACACACTCAACCCCAAATGGCTGTTTCTGGTTTTGAAGGGTTTGAGAAGCGCTTGGAGCTCCATTTCTTTGGTGATGATCCAGTTTTTCACCAACTGGGTCTTAGGAAACTTGAATTTGAATCACTCCAACAAGTCCTAGAAGCTGTTCAATGCACTGTAGTTTCAGCAGTTGGTAACTCCTACTTTGATGCTTATGTGTTATCAGAATCAAGCCTCTTTGTCTACCCAACCAAGATCATCATCAAGACTTGTGGGACCACTCAACTTCTCAAATCCATCCGTCCCTTGATCTACTATGCTCAGCATCACTTAGGCCTCACCCTCTGTTCTTGCCGATACACCAGAGGCAGCTTCATCTTCCCAAAGTCTCAACCTTTCCCTCACACTAGCTTCAAAGATGAAGTTATGTATTTGGAAGAGACCATCCCTGTGAATCTCTGCTACAGAAAAGCTTCAATCATGCCCTCTAAATCTTCTTCTCATTCTTGGCATGTTTTCACAGCTAGTGATGATTCTGACGCACCTTACCTCTGTGACAATGAATTGTCATCACCATACACCATGGAGATCTGTATGACAGAGCTCGATCCAGTCCTCGCTCGCAAGTTCTTCCGGCCCCCGGAGGACGGGAAAACAGGGGACTCTGCTGGGAAGGACATGACACAGCTCACAGGCATCAATGAGATCAACCCTGAAGCACTTATCTGTGACTTTGCATTTGATCCATGTGGGTATTCAATGAATGGCATGGATGGGGATTGGTACTCCACCATTCATGTCACTCCAGAGGATGGTTACAGTTATGCAAGCTTTGAATGTGTAGGCTCCATCAACGATAATGATATAGTGCATGTACTTAGGAAGGTGGTTCATATTTTCCGACCAGGTACTATGTCTGTGTCCATCACGTGCGGTGACTATAAAAACGACATATGGACGCGTGTGGCAAGTGCCGTTGAGCCTCTGGGTTTGAAACGCCGGAGTTGTGCAATGGACCAGTTTCCTGCAGCTGGAAGTGTTGTGTTTCAAACGTTCACATCTCGCCGGAAAAGCACTTAAAGCCTTCAAGATATAAAAGGGGTGACAACAAACAGCGACAAGAATGGCGGCGGCAACAACAGCCTGAAGTAGCGGCGGAGGGGAGACATAGTAGATAGGGAGTTAGAATTAGTTGGGAATTCTAGCGGGGTGTATGTTGGATGACATGGTCAAATGTGATTTTTGTGGATGATGAATATGTTGGGGGCTGACTTGTTTAGAAAGATACAAAAAAAAAAAAAAATGGTAATCAAAAGTTTGGAGAACAGAGAGAGATGAGTAAGAAGGTATTGGTTTTTGGGGAAGGAAGAGGAAGGGGTCTGAGTTAAGTTTTTTTTTTTTTTTTAATTAGGCGTTTTGTTATTGAGTTTTTTAATAAATATATGATATGTGGATAAATTCTTTTGAAACATTTATACTTATGTGACTTTGAATTATATAAAAAAAAATTTCCCACTTATCATATCTTTATTAAAAAAATTAATAACCACAAGTACTTTAAAAAAACTGTAGTTAAATTTTGTCTATTTTAAAATAGTTAAAAAAAAGAAGGGGAAGGTGGTGGGAATGTAGGGTGGGGGAAGGTGTTTACTGGATGATCATGATAATGCACCCCACTTAGGCTTGTCACGCCTAAGATTTTTGAGTTTGTGTAGTGGGTTTTTAAAGTGCTCTTGTTTGAGAAGCCTATATTCATCTCTCTCTCTCTCACACACACACACATCTACCTCTCTTGTCTTTTATGCTCTGTTTCTACTTTCTAGATGATTAAAGGAACAAAATCTTGCTTTTGCTATATTATATATCTTCATTATTGATCTGTTACACCAAGTTAAGGGAGCCCTGCAATGAAAAAGAGTATAGGTGCATGAAGCAATATCCCAAACTAGTTATTATGTATGTGAAATTTGGACAGGTCATATCACATTTTCTTTTTGCATGGGCTTTTCACTTCACAGATAAATATCCTTTTAGCTAGTTAGTGCTTAAAAGAAAGTGGGTATGCCCGTTTTAGGGGAATATGTGTTACTATGTTTAAGCTTATAATTAATCAACCCTTTCTACCTTCCCTTCCCTTCCCTTCCGGCTTTTGCAGATAAAAAATGGTGTTAGTGTTGTTGGTGGGGGTGGTATATATGTAACTTAACATGCACGTGGCCATAATTGAATTTGGGTGACAGGCAAGCCATGTAGAATAAGGGAAATAGATGACAAAAGACACAAAAGTAGGAGACAGGTAGAGAAGCAACAATAATTTGTCCCAAAGTCTCTCTCTCTCTATATATATATATATATGAGAGTTTGCCTTTTTGATAAACAAGGGAGATCTAAACCAAAAAGGTTCATAATAACCCTATTTCCCCATTTGGTACCATGGAAGAGTGTTCATGGGAGTGGAAATGAAAATACAAGGAAAGTGGAAATAGAAATAGAAACAGAAGTGAACGAAGAAGTGGAAGTGGAATTGGATTTTAAAGTATATTTGGTATGTCAGTAGAAATGAGATATATTTTTTATTTAATGTGTATTTTTATTATTAAAAGGCCAAAATGCCCTAGCCTCTGGAAAAAGAAATATCATTCTCCCTTGAAAAAACCAACGCCAGAGAACACCACAGGCCAACAAAAAAAATCAGTCACCGACATGAACTACTATTGGAGAACCATTTCCTCTTCCTCCATCTCCGCCATCGGAAACATAGTAACCAAAATCGAACTACTCAACTATTGAACCACTTCAAGTCAAAAATCAAACCAGAAAAAAACTTCCATTGCAGAAGCAGTGTAGTGGTGTTGATTTTTGTTACGTCATTAAATTTAGTAAAAGTCCATGCCTGTTATTATGTAGTTTATTAAGGGTAGATTAGTCTTTGCATTCTTAGTTGTTAGTTATTGCATGTACTCCGTGGCTATTTAGTTTCTGTCACGTACTCTGTTTCAGTTATGTTACGTATGTTGTAGTTTTTCTCTCAAACAACTCCTCTGTTCCTTTTCTTTCTCGTGTTCTGTCTCTTTTCTATCTCTTTTCTGCTTCTATGTGCAGCATTGGTATCAGAGCAGCAACGATCCACTGTCATGGCGAAAGGAACACGTTCTCAGTCACAGTTGAAGGATGTGGAGGACCGAATAAGGATGGAGATTGAACAGAAATTCGGTTCGCTGGATTCGAAGTTTGACGGTGTGTATGAGATGCAAGATCAACTTGGTGGGCTTCAAGAATTGATGAGACGCTTATCATTGCAGGTTCCCAACATTCAAAATCAAAGCACCCGAAACAGGGGTGACGAGCGTTGTGGTGATTATCACATTCTTACTCGGTCTACAAAGCTCGACTTCCCACCTTTCTCTGTTTCTGATGTTGAATCTTGGCTAGCTAAATGTGAGAGATATTTTGAATTGGATGGTACATTGGAGGTAAGGAAAACAGTCTTGACGAGCATTGTGCTTGACAGTGATGCATATCGGTGGTTTCAATACTTCAAATGTGGGAAGCCCGGTGTGATATCGTGGCGAGTGTTCTCAGAGGCCATTAAAATTTGCTTCGGGTCTTTGAACGATGATCCTATGGAAGACTTGATGCGACTACGTCAGACGGGTAACTTAGCAGATTATCAGCGAGAATTTGATTTGCTGATGTGTAAAGTTGAATTGCCAGAAGAGAAGCGCATTAGTTGTTTTTTGGGCGGGCTAAAAACAAAGCTAGCCACAAGGGTAAAGTTGTTGCGTCCTCGCTCACTATTAGAGGCTATTAAACTCGCACGACTACAAGAGACCAACCTTGACTCCTTACAACGATACACCATGGGACATCAAACCAGCAAATCGTACTCTACCACTTTTAAAGGGATGAATGCTAGTTCCTCTAAGGGTTCATCCTCTTATACTGCAAATAAAAGTGAAGGCAGTGATGCGAAACGGGGTGTGGGAAATTTAGTGAGTGATTAAGGAGTATTAGGTAGGCCCAATATGACCTTTAAACAAAAACTTTCAGCAGAAGAACTTGAGGAATGCTGAACAAAAAATTTATGTTACTATTGTAAAGGTCGTTATACCCCAGGTCATGCTTGTGATAACAAGAAGTGTATGCAAATATTTCTCATGGAAGTCTTGGATCCGTCTGAAAATACTATGGCCGAAGATTATGTGGTCACCTAGGTAGGATTGGATAGTGATGAAGATCCTATTGATCAACTTGTCATCTCTTTAAACTCCATTCAAGGCACCACCAGCACCAAGACTATCAGAGTAAGAGGAATATTGGAAAGGCGAGTTATCCATATTTTAATCGACACCGAGAGTTCTCATAATTTCCTGGACTCATCATTAGCTAAAGAGGGGGGTTCGTATTGCAAATAATTAATCCTAGACAAATTGCAATTGCTGGTAGAGGACAATTGTGGTCAACCACAAAGTGATCGTGTGAAGTGGACTTCAGGTGGCGTCGAGTTTGAGGCAAAAGTTACGTTTCTTCTATTGGCAGGATATGATATGATACTGGGTATGCATTGGTTAAGGGAATTAGGCGTCATTCATCTGGATTGTAAAGAACTTACAATGGAGTTTGATAGGAAGGGTGTTTGGGTAAGATTAGAGGCGCCAAAGCCCAGTAAAAGCAGGGTGGTTTCTGATGCTAAAATGCAGAAATTGTTGCATCAACCTCATAGTATATTAGCTGTTCAGGTCGTACCCGAAAGCTACTGTGTCTTGAAGTCAACTGCAAATCCTTCTGTTTCAGCCGATATTCAGTTGCTTGTTGAGGAGTATGAGACCTTATTTGAGGAGCCGAAAACTCTTCCACCGTGCCGAGACAATCATGACCACCGTATAATCTTAAAGGAAGGTACGGAACCTATTAAACTTCGTCCTTATAGATATCCTACATTGCAAAAGGATGCTATTGATGCAATGGTTCAAGACATGCTCGACCCAGGCATAATTCAACATAGCACTTCCCCTTTCGCATCACCTATGGTATTAGTAAAGAAGAAAGATGGTAGCTGGAGAATGTGTGTAGATTACCGTGCTCTAAACAAGGCAACCGTAAGAGACAGCTTCCCTATACCTTTAATTGAAGACTTATTGGATGAATTGGGAAGTGCCTGAATATTTTCTAAGCTTGACCTTCGATCTGGTTACCATCAAATCAAAACGAAGGAGGAAGATATATATAAAACAGCTTTCCAAACACATGCAGGACATTATGAGTATTTAGTCATGTCTTTTGGGTTGACTAACACCCCATCACATTTCAGGGCATCATGAATCGACTATTTAAAGGATTATTGAGAAAGTGTGTGCTAGTATTCTTTAACGACATACTAGTATATAGCCAGGACCTATCTTCTCATGTTTCTCATCTGAAAAATGTGTTTGATATTTTGATTACAAACCAATTTTTTGTGAAGAAGTTTAAATGTTCGTTTGCAACCAGTAGTATTAAATATTTGGGGCATGTGATTTTTGATGGCAAGGTAGCAGCTGACAGTTCAAAGCTAGAAGCAGTCAGGAAATGGCCTATTCCTAAAACTGTAAAAGAGTTGCGAGCATTCTTGGGGTTATATGGTTACTATTGGAGATTTATCAAATCTTTTGGGGTAATTGCATTCCCACTCACTGAGTTATTGAAGAAGGATGGTTTCCATTGGTCCCAAATAGCCAAGGATGCATTTATACAATTGCAAAAAGCACTAACAGAAGCTCCTGTGTTGTCATTGCTAGACATTGCTTCACTATTCACCTTGAAAACGGATGCTTCTAATATTGGTATTAGGGCAGTACTATCTTAACAAGGGCACCTAGTAACGTATGTGAGTAAGGTACTTTCCCGTAAGAATAGGTTACTTTCAGTTTATGATAAGGAGCTGTTAGCAATTGTTCATGCAGTCACCAAATGGCATCAATATCTTTGCATTCAACCTTTCACCATCCTGACGGATCAAAGAAGCCTAAAGTTTCTTTTGGAGCAGCGTCTTTCCACTCCCTCTCAATACACATGGTAACGAAATTGATGGGATTACAGTATGATATCAAATATAGGAAGGCCACAGAAAATGGAGTTGCAGATGCATTATCTCGTGCCACACATGGGGAGCTGCTTCACCTTTTAGTATCATCAGTCTCTACAGAATTATGGGATAAGATTCTTGATCAATGGAAAAGTGACATAGCTTTGGTCAAGCTCATTAAGGAGCTCCAAGAACACCCTGCTGCCCATCCTAAATATAGCTGGCAAGATAGGTTGTTATTGAGAAAGCACCGATTAGTCATAGGCTCCTCACAAAAAGAGTTACAACAATGCATAATCCAGTGGTTATACTCAGGGCCACGGGGGCATTCTGGGGTTCGAGCTACCTACCAACGCATTAAATCTCTTTTCTATTGGAAGGGAATGATAAATGACATTCAAGCCTTCATTAAGCATTGTGAGGTATGTCTTCGTTGCAAGGCCGAGAATGTAGCTTATTTGGGCTATTGCAACCACTACCTATTCTGGAGGGCATATAGCAAAGCATAGCTATGGATTTTATTGAGAAGCTTCCCAAAACTAAGGGAAAAGAAACTATTTGGGTGGTGATAGATCGTCTTAGCAAATATGCACATTTCCTAGACTTAGATCACCCGTACACAGCATCAGACTTAGCACAAGTATTTATTGATCAAATGTATAGATTACATGGTGCTCCTACAAATATTGTCAGTGACCTTGACCCTGTGTTTACAAGCCAATTTTGGCAAGAGTTCTTACTTCGACTGGGTGTTGAACAAAAATTATCTACGACATATCATGCCCAGAGTGACAGGCAAAGTAAGGTGCTCAATCGTTGTTTAGAACACTATCTTCGTTGTTTCTCATGGCAAAAACCATCGGATTGGACCCAATGGCTTCCTCTAATAGAGTGGTGGTACAACACCACCTATCATACTTCTACAAAAAAACTCCTTTCGAGATTGTTCATGGTCAGCCACCTCCGTTACAGCTTCCTTACATACCTCATGAATCCTTTATGGATACCATTGATTGTTCCTTCAGTGCAAGAGAAGCTTTGTTACAACAGCTTAAGGAAAATTTAAATGTGGCAATACAGAGGATGAAGAAGTTTGCTGACCAACACCGTTCGGAACGTATGTTTAAAGTAGGGGACTGGGTATTCTTGAAGTTGCAACCCTATCGTCAAATGAGTGTGGCACCAAGGGCTTCGGAAAAACTATCTCCACGGTTCTACAGCCCTTATCGTGTAGCTGCAAAAATCAGTAATGTTGCCTATACTCTAGAGCTTCCATCAATAGCCAAGATACACTATACTTTTCATGTTTCCTTACTTAAACCATGTCCAGATCCCTCAGTACCAGTGGTGCCAATTCTAGATGTTGAACTAACAATATCCACCACCAGGAATCCTGCTGCCATTCTGGAACGTTGTGTCAAACGAGTGAACAACAAGGTAGTCACCCAAGTGCTCGTGCAATAGGAAGGTAGCAACCCTGAAGAGGCCACGTAGGAGTATTGGACCGATATCTTCCATCGTTTTCTAGAGTTCATGAGCCAAGCACATCCTTGAGGATAAGGATGATTTTAAGGGGGGTGTTGTTACATCATTAAATTCAGTAGAAGTTCATGCCTGTCATTATGTAGTTTATTAAGGGTAGATTAGTCTTTGCATTCTCAGTTGTTAGTTACTGCATGTACTCTGTGGTTATTTAGTTTCTATCACGTACTCTGTTTCAATTATGTTATGTATGTTACAATTTTTCTCTCAAACAACTCCTCTGTTCCTCTTCTTTCTCGTGTTCTGTCTCTTTTCTGCTTCTGTGTGCATCAATTTTCTAAGTGGCCGAAAATTCATTGAAATTTTTAGGAAAAAGAGTAAATATGAGATATTCAAAGCAATAAATAGCAAATCCAAATCTTGCTTTTTTCAAATCCTTGGGTTTCTAGACTTCCCCCTTCAAAGATCTAATCCATTTCGTGTGTGTTCTGATTAGCTTTTGGAGAATAGCTTTTACAGTTTACGAGGTAAGTATGTGAGAGGAGTTTTATCTCGATTTGCGGAAAAAGTGCTTCTGAAACCACGGTTTTGGGGGTAAAAGAACACACACGAAGAAGGTGACAGCCATAGGTGCCGAAGATAGAGATGGTGATGGTGAAGGAGGAGTAGAGAGTGATTGCATCTTCTCTAAAATTTTTTCCATGCCGTCGTGCTTGGTCCATCAGTCATGATTGTGGGGCTCTATAGGTGTTGGTGGGTGCTACTTCTTGGTGAGAACTTTAGTCAACGTTTTTGCCGGACGTCGTAGGAGGGAGAGGCATGGAGTCAGAGCCTCAGAGGGATGGGTATGGGTTATAATATGAAGGCTAAAGTTGTAGATTGACAAAATATCAGAGGGTATAATTGGAAGAAAATCTTACTTCCATAGATCTCAAACCAATTCCATGGGGTAGGCAGAGGAACTCATTTCCATCAAATTTGATGGAAGTTGGTTCCATGTGGAAGTAGGTTATATTGTACCAAACATCTTATTTTTGAATTCCATTTCCATTTCCACTTTTAATTCTCTAGCCTCAGTTCCAGCATTCCAAATGAAACATTTGTTTGATATAATATGAGCCACACCACCTAAGACATGGATACAAGTAGGTGCATAGTATGTATAATGGCTTCTTTTGATCCTAATTTTTTTTTGGTAAATATAACTTTTGGTCCCTCAAGTTTGGCCCCGTTTCGGTTTTGGTCTCTCAAGTTTAAAATTGGTGTTTTTGGTCCCTCAAATTTGGTCTATTTATAACCATTAGTCCCTGAAATATGAAAAGGACTTGGTGGCCCCTTTAACAGTGTTAAATCATCCTATGTGGTGCTAACGACGTTAAAGTATCCTATGTGTAATGCTTATTAAGACACCTGATATGGCAACTTTAATATATAATATTGATCTGAAAAAAAATGCTGATGCAAACATAACAAATCAAACGCGCACATGCTTGCTTCAGCCAGAAGTGGAGGACGACAAACAAAAAAGGTTGAAGTTGAAAAAGAAAAGGAGGAAGGGTTAGGTTAAAGAGGACCCATAGTCGGTAAAGTCTGACGTGGTCATCAATGGAGGAGTAATCTCGTTAACAAGCAATTTGTCAATCATACTTCTTGGACTGAGTAAATTGATTTGCTCAAGGAGTAAATCGATTTATGCCTTACGTAAATTGATTTACTTATAACAGCAAGATTTATAAGGCATTATAAGCAAAATAAAATGAACGTGACGGTGGGTTTAACTCAATACAAGAAGTGCACATTATGCAAATAGATTTATGAGGCATTATAAACAAAATATAATGTACCCGACAGTGGGTTTTTGGGTTTTACTCAGTCCAAGAAGTGTATATGAGGCAAATCGATTTATGCCTTACATAAATCGATTTGCTCCAAGAGCAAATCGAATTATGCTTTACGTAAATCGATTTATTTATCACAGCAAGATTTACGAGGCATTATAAGCAAACTATAATGAACCCGACGATGGGTTTAACTCAGTCCAAGAAGTGCATATGAGGTAAATCGATTTATGAGGCATTATAAGCAAAATATAATGTACCTGATGGTGGGTTGCCGTCAATGATTACTAACAGCCACATCAGACTTTGCCAAGCATGGGTTCTCTTTGACCTAACCCTTCCTCCTTTTCTTTTTCAACTTCAAGCTTTTTGGTTTGCCGTCTTCCACTTTTAGCTGAAGCAAGCTTGCGTGCGTTTTGATTTGTTTTGTTTGCATCAACATTTTTTCTTAGACCAATTTCATATATTGAAGTTGACACATCAAGTGTCCTAATAAGCATTACACATAGCATACTTTAACACTGTTAATGCCACAGATGACGATTTAATGTCAATAAAGCAGCCACCAAGTCCTTTTCATACTTCAGGGACTAACGGTTATAAACGGACCAAACTTAAGGGACCAAAAACACCAATTTTAAACTTGAGGGACCAAAATCAAAACCAGGCCAAACTTGAGGGACTAAAAGTTATATTTACCCTTTTTATTTAATGGAGATAGAGCCTAGGGGCCTTTTTGGTATGTTGGAATTGATTTTGATGGATATGAAAATGAAGATAGATATGGAAATAAGATTTAAAAGTATGTTTGGTATATCATGAAAATAAGACCTTATTTTTATCTGAAAAGACCAAAATGCCCATATATATTTTTTTTTATAAAAAAAGCCCTCTTCCAAAACTTGCCGAAGAATACGATCTGGCTGGAGAAATTGATCTGGTTGGATTTTCTTTTATTTGATTTCTGCTCACGTATTTATGATGTTCTGATCCCTGACATGCTTGAGTTACTGCGTTTGTTGATTAGAGATGGACGTTGATTATGTTATTGTCGATCTTGTTGTTGATCTGGCCATGTGGAGAAAACATGAGGAGGAGGTAGGAGACGACATCGATCTTGCAGTCAATCTTGTGTTGGTTAAAGATGAAGGTCAGCCATGGTTCGTCAATGGAGGTTGGGGGAAAAGATGGAGAAGACGATGTCGAAGAAGGTCGATGGTGGGGTGCGATGGGTGGAGAAGAAGGTTGATGGTGGGTGGGGAAGAAGGTCGCCGTCGTGGGTGAAGATGAATGATTATATGATAGAGTTGGGGGATGATGAAAAAGGAGGGGCAAAAATGATTTTTTTTTAAGGTGGAATTGGCAAATCTCAGTTTTTGGTATGGAAATCATTTCCATCAATCTTGATGGAATTGACCTCCACATGGAAGCCAATTCCATGCCCCTAGATTTGTACCAAACAGGATAAAAGCATGAAATTAGTCTCCAATTCTATTTCCATGAGGCCAATTCTAGTGTACCAAACAGGGCCTAGATTGTACGGTATTTGAAGGATTTTGAAAATAGAGTAAAGAAAAATCTTACATGGATGCATATCGTTCTTCCCCATGTTTTGGTTTGTATGTATGTAATGGGCTAAGGTGCAATTTTATCCGAGAAATACCTACCTAGGAGTGCTAGTCGGAAGTTTTTAAAGAAGCAATTTCACTTTGAAAGTGTTAAAAAAAAGTAGCAAATTTGCTCTCACAATTAAAAAATTAAACGTTGATCATTAACATTTTTAGAGGCAAGAGGAAAAATTGTTATGTTTTGGTTATTTTCATAACAAAATTGCTTCTTAAAATACTTTCAAATACTAAGCGCTCCTGAATGGTTGCTTCTAGGGCAAAAATACACATTGATCCTATATATAATTGTGTATGTTCAATGGGAAGACGGATGATCTAGATCCCAAATTCGTGGGACTTGGTAAAATGAATTCCTCCTAAAATAAAATGTGAAGTTAGGGGAGGGAAAGTTCCAAATTTTACATTCCAAAATTATATTTGTTTTGTTGTTCACCATTACTAAGAATAGAAGATAATTAAATTTATCTTTTTATATATGTGTTTTTTTAAGGTGAACTCAACGGGAGAAACTTATTCAAAAATGTAAAGAAATCTATCTAATATTGAGCTTATAGGTCCGATACATACAAAGCCAGGTGAAGGTAAATTTTTTTATATAATTTTGAGTATTAACCATAATTATGTATGCTAAAATTCTCTTCTCCTTGTGGTGTACGATTGGCATAATCTGACACCACTAGGAAAAGAGAATATTTCCTTTTCCATTTGTCTCGCACACAGAGAATGGATGTGGGAGTGCCTTAGTACTTCGGCCGGAAAAAGGAGAGAACGAGCATTGAATGGAAGGGAGAAATTAGGCGACCCTTTGTCCAAACTTTTAAAAAAGAAGTACTCCCTCCTGTTTTAAATATAGGATAAAATTTATAGTACAAATTGCACTACAAACGTTATCCTATATTTAGAACCGGAGATAATAATTTTTAGAAATTTTATGAAAAGTGATTTATGGTGTAAAAATTTTGTACTACCTCCATCCTTTGGGCCATGATATAAGAGCTAACCGGAGATTGAATTGAATTTTAAATATAAAACCTCAATTCATTTTGTCTCCTTTTTATCATTTTGTTTTTAAAGTATTCATATTGATTGTACATATTAAAAGAATTTATATTAAGGGGTAATTTTAATGCAAAACCAATACACATTTTTAATAAATAATTAATTTAGCTAATTTTTTAATCTGCCCAAATTAATTAAGTAGATTTTATATTAAGGGAGGGAGGTAGCATGTATCAAACATGTTTTAAAAGCACATTCATATTCTCTTCCATATTTCCATTTTTGAAAAATCTTTTTAGCAAACTCCTCTATGTGGAATCGAAACCAGTTTCAGTGCTATTGGTAATGATGAGCACCAAGAGATAATTACCACCGTAAACCTTTCAGATCAAATTTGGATGGATCAAATTGAATATTTTTTACTTTTGCTGCTTTTTAGAAACAAATTATTTTAATGTGTACATAATCTAATATAAAGGTACTATCTTAACTAATAGTTTTTTAAAATATAATTTTTTTTTTCCATTTAAAAATCATCATTTAAAAATATTAAATTTGAATTATGAAAATTCTATTTGAACTGTATAGATCTTACCATATAGATTAGTTCTTGGTGCTCATCATTTCGATGAGCGCTGCAACTGATTCCATCCGTGGCTAACTTGCATGATGTTTTAGTTTGTCTTCACAACTCCCATTTCTCTAGTTATTTTAATCAAATCAAATAATTAATTAAGATATTGTTAGCACCCCATGATCTAGAATTGCCCCATAAATAAATTCAAATAATAATGAAATTACATTAATTGTTTTTTCTCCATGAATGGACAATTGGATCAACTCACAAAGCCTCGTCAGTTTTCATAACATTAAAAACTTTTTAGTTTATTTATATTTTTAGAATTCACCGACAATTGAAAATTTGATTGATTATGAATTGAGTAAAATACTTTGACCACCCTCCAGTTTTACCTTAATTACACAGACTTCCCCTCTATTTTGAAAACATACATTTAAGTCCAAATAATTAACTCCGTTAAGAATATTCTAAAAAGATTCTAAAAATATATTTTTTTAATTAAATTTATTTTGTCTTGCACATTTTGACTAAAGTTGTTTTAAAGAATTTAATAGTTTTTTATTTGTTCCTTAATTTTTATTTTTATCTTTACAAGTAGTTATATGTTTGATGATTTTAACATTGGTTAATGTAAATATCACAAACGTTGACTATTCAAACAAGATTTTAAATAAAAATATGCTTGATCAAATGTGTTTATAAATATTTGTGAAAACAAATATTAAATTATAAATTTAAATGACACATACAATCTCGTATAGTTTATTATATTTGTAAAAATATGTGCTTAATATATATTTTAATTTAAAATTAATTTATAATATCAAAATTAATAAATTTTTTAACAAATTAGAAAGTTAGAGAACCTAATAGAATAAATTTATGGTTGTATAAATTATTATTAGCCCCTATATATATATATATATATATAATTCTAATATTGAAGAGGGGCATTTTGGTCAAAAAAGTTCAAAAGTCAAACTTAACGGTCAACTAACGGTTTGGATGGATGGAAATATAATCTCAAAATATAAGGGAGGTTTGTATAACATATATTTTAGTTTTAAGGGAGGTTTATATGGGTTTCCAAAATAGAGGGGAAGTTTGTGTAATTAAAGCAAAATAGAGAGGAGGTTAGAATATTTTACTCTTATGAATTTTATCTTCATAAAATTGAAATTTAACTAAATTTTTTTTTTATATTTTATCAATACATTAAATACAATGCTCAATACTTTCCAGTGAAAAAAATAATACAATATATACTTTTAGTTACAATTCACTTTTCATAATAAAAGCATTGAAGGATGTAGGGTGTTCAACCGGGACAGGACCGGTATCCCCCAATCCCGGCCTTGGTCCCGGTTTTTGGCCTTGTATCCAGGTCCTGGTTCCGGTTTGGTCCCAGTCCCGATATCCCGAGACTGGGACCAAACTGGAAAATCCCGGTTTTTTTTTAAAAAATTAAATTTAAAATATATTATTATATTAATTAAATTTTTTATATTCTAGTATTTAAAGTGATTATTTAACACTTAATAAGGTCATAATAATCACACATATTTATCTAAAATTGAAGAATAATATTTTATTATTATTATTATTATCACATTCATCATTTTTGTTATTATCTTTATACATTATATAGTTAGGATTAATATCATATTATATACGATTTAACTCTAATTAAATATGCGATATACATTTTATCAAATGATAATTTAATTTATGAGGTAAAAAATACAAAAATAAAAGAATAACTTATTTTTTAAGAAAAAAATAAAAAAACCGAGACCGGGTTGGGACTGGGATCACAAGGTGTGATCCTGATCCCGATTCCAGTCCCGACCGGGATGGGAAATTCTCAAGATAAAATGTTCGGGACCGGGTCGGGACAACCGGGACACTTTGAACACCCTAGAAGGATGTAAGCTAAGTGTGCTGACTATCTTTTTACGATTAAATTGATAATTTTATACTTTATAAACATTTTTCATTTCAGGGAGTTCAATCAAATTGCAAATAAAAAAATGAACAAGATATTGTGTGCAGGATATTTCCGGGAAAAAAAAATTGTATTAAGAAAAGTAATTAGGCTTTATCAAGAAAAATGCTTTTAAACTAAAATGGGCCCATGTTTAGTTGAATAAAAAAATGAACAAGATATTGTGTGCAGGATAATTCCAGGAAAAAAAAGGTATTGTAATCAGAAAAGCAATTGGGCTTTTTATCAAGAGAAATGCTTTTAAACTAAAATGGGCCCACGTTTAGATGGGCTGGACCCTTTTTGGCTTCTTTCTGTCCCACAATCTCTCTTGACCCATTTCTTTGATTCCAAGAGTCTGACCCCTTGCACCAAAAAGGTAATTATATATATTTTTTCGCTAAAAAAATAAAATAAAAATACTCATAAACTTTTTCCTAATGTGCTTTTGACACCCTAAGCTTTTTTTTAGTATAAAAATACCCATAAATTTTTCAAAAAGGAATAAAAATACCACTTCCCTTAACTTCTATAAACTGCCATTACTTTTTAATTTGTGGGTCCAGCAAGTGCCACATGTCAAGCACATTGAGTCCCACACTCCCACATCTCAAGGTTATAGTCTTAAATTGCTCCAATAATAGTGCTTACATGGTGGGTTATGAGGTTCAATTCTTTAATTTTTTTTTTTTTTTGCTCAAAGGTTCAATTCTTTAATAGAGACACCAAACACCCACAGTTAATTAAGCTTCTAATGTGCCTGTCAATGCTTCTAATTTCCTATCCTCCTCAATCACTTTCTATGAGCATCCAAACACAAAAAAATGTTGATTTTGTGGGGGTCCTTATCAAAGAAAGCTCTATTTGCATCTAGTTGTCCATAGCATCCAGCATTCATGAGCGAATATTCTTGATCTAGTAGTATCCAACATTGATTCTCCTGAGCATTACTGTAACTAACTAACTGAATTTTCTTCTCCTTTATGGTGAATCTAATTTGAAGAGGTTGCCTTCCATGAACAAGATAATATCTTCTCATTTTCATATACTCATTTGGTCTTATCATTAAATTTTTTTATATAATGTATACAATTTTACTCTTTATTTATTATTGTGTAGACTTTGTTGTCATGAAATATAACATATATTAAATATAAGTAAAGTTAGAAAGTTGTTATCAATCAACATAGAATTGATCTAGCGGTGTATAACCCTGCTAGATCCCTTTAAATCTCAAATTCGAGTCGCAGAAGAGATATTTAGGATGGGAGGGGCAGCCATGAACCCCAAATTGGAAGTGATAAGAGGTCTCACTTTTGTACATAGGAGAACATATGTTTGAATTTTGAGAAGCATATTTTTTGAAACTCTTTGCACTCTAAACCCCAAAAAGAAACATTGACCAAGTAAAAAAAAGTTCGAAAGTTGTTCAATTTTAAAGTAAAATTAATGAGTTTACACTCCCTTAAGTTTTTTTAAGTGTAAAGTTGTGAGTTTGAATTCTATATGAAGGGTGTAATGAGTGCATGAATTACAACAACAAAATTCTCTTAAAAATATTGGAAGGTTTGAGTTTAGAGGAAAAAAAGAAAGGAAAAAAAAAAATACCACTTAAACTTTAAAATCCTAAATAAATGACTTTCTCAAAATGATTGTGAATTATTATTAAAGTGTAGTTAATATTTATACTCTTGTAAATAATAAAACGGAATTATAATCTTAAAATTCAATTGATAATTTCTGATGTTTTTTTGTGAGAAAAGAAAAAGGAGGGAGTGAATTTATTTAATTTATTTTTTTTAAAAAAAGGAAAGGTGTGACAGCACCTGCGCGCATGTGATGTGAGCATTGCAACTTTGCAACGGCGTGCGGACAGGTCAAAAACTCTAACAATAATGATAATTGACCTGGAAATGTCATTTAAAGGGAAATGCTCCCACTTGAGTTCTATTATTAGTTTATCACCAATTAATTAAATCTGTGCTTGTCTTTTTCAGGCCCTTTCGCAAGAAACAAACAAAAAACTTTTCCCCTTTGTTGATTTCCTCTCTATTTTTTTTCCCTCCTCTTGCCCACTTTTCTGCGTTGCAAGTTTTTTTTTTTTTGGGTGTGGGTGTTTTCTTGGCCTGTGGTTTGTCTTCCCTCGGAGACAAAACCCCTCGTCCATGCACATACTCACGCCCAATCTCAATCAATTTCTCTCTCTTGTTCTTTGGGGAAGGGGGGGAAAAAAATTTCATCTTGCTTTCTCCATATTCCTGAGTCTTGTCTCTGCCTCCGCGCAAAAGTACGGTTCTTATTTTCTTTTTGGATTGCCCCACCTCCACTTTTTCTTCATGCGAAAGGTCCTTTTCTTTTTTGGATTGCCTTCGTTTGGTGAGGGGTTACTTTAGGGTTTTCTGATCCTAGAGTGATAGGCTTCTTTTGGGGTCTGATATCTCCTTAATTTTTCGAACAATTCCTTGTTTATCTCAATCTGTCAGGACAGCTTTCTTCACGGATTGGTAATTCTTTTCGTGATTTCTATGTCTAGGGTTTGTTCTTGTTTCTAGGAATGTTGAATTTGAGAACCTTTTCTTCATACCCAGAATCAGCTTGCCTGTATATGAGCCACCAATGTTGTAAGCTTTAGGTTGTGGGGATTGCTGGTCTCGTTCGTGCTTTCGCTTTGAATCATATGGGTTGTGTCCATTGCAAGTGTTGTCGCCGCTACATTCCGCCGTCGGAGTGCGGTGGTGCTGGCAGCTGCCGCGGACTCGGCCCGCGCCGTCGCCAAAGGAAACACAAATTTTCTCAGAGTTCATTGAAGTTTGCTCCTGTTCCTTCCCACGACTACGTTTTAGAATACTCGTTTCTCACCCAGCAAGGTTACTACCCTGATTCACCTGATAAAGAAAACCAAGATACTTTCTGTATTAGGACTCAGGTTCAAGGTAACCCAAACATCCATTTTTTCGGTGTCTATGATGGGCACGGTCAATGTGGTAGTCAGTGCTCGATTTTTGTTAGGGATACATTGATAGAAACCTTATCTAATGACCCTGCATTGTTGGAGGACCCTGTTAAAGCTTATACTTCAGCATTCTTGGCAACGAATTACCAATTACACAACAGTGAGATTGATGATTCTATGAGTGGCACCACTGCAATTACGGTGCTTGTCGTCGGAGACACACTTTATGTTGCTAATGTTGGTGATTCCAGAGCGGTGCTGGCAGTGAAGGATGGGAATTGCGTCGTTGCTGAGAACTTATCTTCTGATCAGACACCGTTTCGGAGAGATGAATATGAGAGAGTGAAGCTTTGTGGTGCAAGGGTGTTAAGTGTTGATCAGGTGGAAGGGCTTAAGGATCCAGATGTTCAAACATGGGGTGATGAAGAGAGTCAGGGAAGCGATCCTCCAAGGTTGTGGGTCCCAAATGGGATGTATCCTGGAACTGCATTTACAAGGAGTTTAGGGGATAGTTTGGCAGAGACTATTGGTGTCATTGCTACTCCAGAATTTTCAGTGGTTCAGCTTACATCTAATCATCTTTTCTTTATTGTGGCAAGTGATGGCATATTTGAGTTCCTATCAAGCCAAACTGTTGTTGACATGGTAAGACATCATCCAAACTTGTTTTCTGTTTTAGTTCTTTTATTGGTCCTTTCAATGTTTTCAAGTTACTTCTCTTGTCCTTGATGTAAAACCTAATTAACTAATTTGACTAGATTAAGGAAGTTAGTTAATATGATATTTTAACACCCTAATCATTTTTTTAATCTCCTCCCCCTCTCACTTACTTGATTATTATAGAGGGAATATTAATAGGGCTAATTTGGGAAAAAATTGATAAATATGTGAAATAGTTTCTATATTTAGAACCAATGTCAACTCCCCCAACTACATCCTACTTTTAAATGTAGACCGAAGGAGTACTAAGTATTTACGTTGGGATAGTGTCTGAATTTGACTTGTCTACTTTCAGTGGAAATCTTGTGACATTTGTTAATGGCTCATTGTTAAAGGCCTAAACTTGGAAACCTTGATGCATATTCTGTTATCTGAATGTAGTTTTGCTCATTAGGCTTAATGGCACAACAAAATATTTTAAATTGCCTTTTAATAAATGCTTTGGTGTTACCTTCATAATTTCTCTTGATAAATTCTGATACTTTTATAATGTAGGCAGCAAGCTATACAGATCCTGGTGAAGCATGTGCTGCCATTGCTGGAGAAGCATATAGACTATGGTTGGAACATGAAAACCGAACAGATGATATAACAATTATCATTGTTTGGATCAAAGGCCTATCTAATGTATGGATTACTTGAACAATTTACGGGCTTCTTTTAATTTTAATGTTCTTACTTTTGCATATAGATTTTTATGAAGATGTTAAATAAGTCTTGTATGCCCATTAATATTTATGACACCTAAGAAAATGTAGGTGGCAAGAAAATGACATTTATTGTGAACATTCTCTTGGGCAGTTATTGTAAGCTAGTCTTTGTTCATATGATGATTTTCATGCATTTATTGTATATTAATGATTGGTAGATGTATGAATGATGTGGTCAGTTTTGTTTGCTAGTGACTGCTATATTGGAGTCTGCATCCACTGTACAAAAAAGTGATATGAAAATGTATGGCGATTTGCAATGATATTTTTGTATCTAAGATCTTTGTTGACTTGTTTATCTAATATTTGTTTTGATCATTTAGGCAGGTACATCTGGAGTTGGACTAGATGGTATTAATATTAGTACGGCAACACGGTCAAGGAGAGGAATTTCTGAAATATCTGCTACCACTTCATCGGATGTTTATTGTTCTGCAATGAGTGAGCCCTCTGATCAGCAGTCCTGTCTGAACACAGTTTCAGTGAGAAGCCCATCTATAGTTGTCCCATCTCCATCATGTCAAAGTCCGGTTGAATAGGTTGGTGCCTTGTTGGTTTTTGGTGTCTTCTGATAATGATCCACCATAGTATAAGTGTGGATGACCATTTCAATTCAAAACTTAGAAACGGTTTATTATAATCTCCCCAACAATAAGTCCTTCCTTTTCCATTTTTCAGTCATTGAAGAGAGGCTTTATGGAAACTTCATCAAGTTTTGTTGTAATTTCTTCCAAGTGGTAGGTTTCTTCATTCTGTTTTAGCCTTTTATATTACTGTTGCACATTGTGTTATTTTGCATCCAGCACCTTGAAGTATTTTTCTGATAGCATTAGGTATCCTAAACTTTTTGTACATTTAGCACCCCAAAGTAATTTTCTAGTAGTATGAATATCCTAAAGTAATTTTTGGTACTATTTTCACGGGGCTTTAAATGAGTCATATTGCAAGTTTCAAATGGTGGCTTGATTCTTCCATTGACACGAATATGGATATTAGGGATACTATGTTGTCAAAAGTGATCTTGCCCTCTTTGAAAGACGCTTTTTTTAATGTATGTATTCATTTCTACTTTTAATATGATTTATTTATTTCCAAAAAGGGTGGCTGAAGGTTCCTGCTTTGAGGAGCATATCTTAAGCAGCTGAAGGGTTCTGATTTTGGAATGCAGAGAGCTGAACTGGTTAATGGTCAATTTTCTTCTTCTAATTCAGATTACAGAACCTCGTCAGAAGAATCACACAAAGGCACTTTAGTTTCCTGGGATGGCTCTGTACCTCCACTCCAGATTTCAACATTCAAAGGGAATCTAAAGACGATTCCAGGATGACAAGGAAGGGTCAGATCAAGGTATAAAGTATTTGAAGTGTTTCACGTCAAGTTCTCCAATGAAAATACTAATCCAAGTCTTCCTTTTCGTTTGGGGAAAAATGATTCATGTGATGCTGAAAGCTGTAATAGAATTTACTTGTGATGTTGTCATTGGAAAACTTGATAACAACAAACAAAACATGTAGAAATAGCATAGAAATTTTCTGGGAAAAGGAACTCGTGTTGTGCAACACATTGGGTGCTGACTAACTGTGAAGAAGAAACTCAGAATCTTGCAAATGATGGGGTTTGGCCTCCAAAGCAGATCCTCGTTCTGTCAATGCAGATGCTGGATTGGTTGCAGAGTATGAATCAGAAAAAAATATCTGCTTTTTTATTTTGGCATTGCAAGATCAATTCTATTAATTTTCCTTGGGTAGGTGTAGGAATCAAGTTTTCAATCCAAGAAAACTTCGGATATTTTCCACGTCTACTAGATTCATTGATATGCCTTACAGTTTTCCAAAATATGAATGGTTCAGTGTTCATCAGTGTATCAGAAATTATAGATTTGTCCCTCTTGTATATTGTGGTTTATTTTCGATTTCGAAAAGTCTTGTATAATTTATATATAATCAATCAGTGATATTGCGTAATAACGAATCTCAATGAAGCAGTGAAACTTAATACTCTCTTTGGTCACAAGGACGCACGTAAGAGCGAGAAATAAAGTAGTAATATGACTAACAAAATGTATTTTGAGAAAAAGATAAAGAGAGAATAGAATTAATTTGGGGCAGAAATGATAAAAAAACATTAAATACTCAAATGGTGAAAACTAAAAACACATTAAATAATTAGACAATTTCAAATACTTAGTGCATGTTTGGGAACACTTATTTTTTGAATATAAATATTTATTACGCAAGCCGAGATAAAACTCTTCTCACATACTTACCTCGTATACCGTAAATCATGATTTATAAGCACTTATTGTCTAAAAATAAGCTATTCCAAACGATAGACAACTTCAAATAAGATCTTATAAAAAGGCCATTGAAAATTTAAATTCTTATAAATAGGACGGTGACATATTGAAAAAGCATTCCAGATTATTCGATGCTGCAAATATGGAATGAAAGAAATTCAATTTATAATTCAATGCGATGCAACACACACACGTTCTAATAGTTTTGGAGAAAGAGATGTAAAGGTACAAAGGGGGGAAGGGAGACAACAAAACTATGAGAGAAACAAATGAAGGAGGGAGAGATTAAAAGGGCTTCAAAATATCTATTCATACAAAAATACTAATATGTCCATTTATAAGAGACTATCCTAGATTTTTTAACTAGGAAGTAAATCTACTGGCACAAGTAAAACTACATGTAAAGTAAACCTACCCCAAGTTACTCTAAAAGGTTAATAGCACAACTAAAAATACTCTCCCAATTACTCTAGAGGTTTCCTTAATCAAGAATGAAACTCACAATTTGCTAATATAATAAAAAATAAATACCGAAAAGTAAATTCATTTCTTTCTCGAATAATATGTTAGATCAAGTTAATATAAGACATATTTATCTAATTTGATTAGATCAAGTTAATTAAGTTTAATATGATATATATTTTCTAAAATATATTTTCTAAAATATCTAATCATCTTTCATAATTTCCTCATTCCTTCTCTTCCTTGATTATGGTTGAGGGAGTATTAATATAAGTAAATTAAAAAAATTGATAAATATAAAAAATGTCTCATTTAAAATCAAAACTAACTCCCCAAATTAGTCATATAGTAAGGACTGGAGGGGGTAGTTTCGTTAGTTTTAATTACCATACAAGCTACAACCGTTGGCTCCCCAAGAGTAACCATAGACTCTGAAAGCTGAATGCAGCTTGCTTGCACATTTTCATCTCAATTTAGGTTCATGTGAATCAAGAATTAGTTGTTATCATTTGTATTATAGTTGCATTTTGTACATGAGACAGACAGTAAGGCTGGATAAACAACACAAAAGATATTCTCGTTTGCTGTACAAAATTGCCTAAAAACACACTATGGGTTGGCATATATTCTTATCCTCCCTCTTTTTTCTATTTTTTCCTCCTTCTGTTACAATTCCCTCTCTATATATTGATTGAGAGTAATATAAAAATACAAGCATAACAAAGTAATTAAGCAGCAGATCAAAAGTACACAGAAAGCTTCTCATCTATAACATTCTGCAGCAAATTGCATTGCTCCAAAAGTTTGCTTAACTTGTCGGCTTCACTGTTTGCTTTGCCATTTGTTAGGACTACTTCACTTCTAGCATTGTCTAATCCATCATATGAGAAAACTGTGTCATCAACCCTAGGCAATTCATCCATTGCAGAATCCTTCACATCACCTGGGCTCACAGCTTCATCCATCACATCATCATCTGTGTCATGTGGAAGATGAAGTTGCCTTGGTTGGCTCTTGATGAAGATAGGAGAATCACACCCAACTTCAATTATCTCATCCAATGATGCACATTGATAATTTGATGAAGGCAAATTAGCTTCAAAGTCCACGTCCAGATCTGAACTAGGAGAAGAAAAACGGGTCTGTCTTGAGATGTAAGCTGAAGAGACTTCGCCGCTGGATAAACTCATTAATCTCCAATTGAAGATTCGGCGAAAGATCATGGTCCACTGCGGAACTATGTAGTAACTTGAGCCACGTAGCTCGAGCATAGCACATGATTGTAGCATGACGTGTGCCTCTTTTGTTGCCAATGGGACTCCCATCATTTTACTAGTATCAGTCAGGTAACGAATCAAGCTACCTTCAAGCCTTGATCTGAGATTCTCAATGTCATGTTTAGCTTTAGAACCAGAGGCCAACCAGGATAAATCATCAGGAAACGGGGGGAGCTTACAGTCTTGGAAAGCGCTAATGATTTGTTCTAGTTTTGGGTTGGAGCTCCAACCTGATGGTGGCAAGCAGTTTTTCAGCAATCTATCCTCATAACTAGACTGGTCAAGCACGCCAATCTCAGGACACGGCCAACCAGCAGGATTTGAATCAGCGGCAGCAACAATATCCTGTAATGAGCGATCTAAAGCTTCATTAAATACTGAGATACAGTCAATCGGACCCAAACTCGAGTTATTGGAGCTATACACAAACATCAACAAGGAGCTAAGGTAGGTATGAACAAGTTCTCGCACTTTCACATACTGTAGGGTAGGCTGCAAGGGTGATTCTCCTGCCAACCACTCCAGCCCCTCTCTTAAACGGCTGTCGCTGAAAAATCCACCCAAGTGTTCCATCTGCTGATTCTCAACAAGGAAGACAAGCTGAAAGCCACTAACTCGGGATTTATCGATATCATGAAGGCCCAATTCATTAATTATAACAGGAGAGTATCCTTTACCATATGAACCACATAAGAACAGAAGGGGTAAGTGAGCACCAGTGGGAATTGACATCAGAAGATTATGGAGTTGAGCTCTTTGAAATTTCCATGGGATGCTCTCGGATACAAGAAATAAAATGGCACTTGCCCCAGGTACGGTTTCTTCTCCACCACAGGAAGATGTGTCCCTAATTACAGAGAAGCAGCAAGTAGGATCAGCGCCACATTGACCAGGAACCCATTTCTTCCATATTGTCAGACCAGGAGAAGAAATAACCACATCCTCATCACTGGAAGGCATGAGCTTTGAGATCAACCATGACCCTACTGAGCCCATTTTATGTCCACTGTCCGTCTGAGAACAAAGAATAATTTTCCAGCACAAACATTTAACACCTGAGTTTCGTCTACTTAGTATGTCACCAACCATTTCTGAAAGATTAAGTCTTGCCCAGGATTTTTCCTGCTTTTCATATCGCTCTCTCATGGCTTTATCAATGTCAAATTTGTCAAAGTTGCTTGGTTGCTGCACACAGGGTAAATAAGATAATGAACTGAGTTAAGGATTGATATAGGTTTGATATTTATGAAGTTATACATACACACAGACACAAATTGAAGCAAACTTGTAGAGGGAAGAAGTGCCAACATAAGAGGTCACTAAATCATAATCAGGCCTACAAGAAAACTCTCACTAGCCCTACAGCTAAGGAAAATCGAAAGTGCACATCAAAATTAAATATTAAATTCACGCTTAGCAATCTTACATCTATGTAGTGCCGGATTGGTGGTCCCAGTGACAATGAATCCAGTGCAGCATTTGCTGCAGATTGCCTTTGTTCACGTAACATCCTCAACTTTGATGCCCGTCTCCTCCATAACCTAACAGGATAGACATAAGAATGATGCCTTTGTTAAAATATATTGACTTCAAACAAGTTACAAACATAAATGCAAGCTAGGTAACAAAACAAGGCTAGAAAACCTTAGGAATAGCTTGAGCTTAGCTACAGCAATTTCTTCATCTAAATCATTTTCTTCAGCTTGATCAATTTCATCTTCGTTTACTTGGATAACAAGTAGAGATTCATCTTGAGATGAACTTGGGAGCACAGGATCAGCCACAGAAAAATGAAAGGCATGCCCTTTTGAACTTTCTGGTGGAGATGGTTTTGGCATACTTTCAAGGAGCCTTCCATTCTGCTCTGAATGAAAGATTCTCTTAGGAGTGCTTGTGAATATAGCATCGGAGTTAGCACGCTTAGAAAGTACAGATCTGGTTGGTTGCGGTTCAGGTATACCATGATGAAAGAAACCAATTGGTGAAGAAAAAGGCAAAGTAATATTATGATCAGTTTCACTACGTTGAACTGCAATAGGCATTTCCTTAAATTTCCTTCCAGATCTACCATCCTTTGGGGACAAAATAGCTTCAGAGTCAAGCATTTCTTCATCAACCTTCTCAACTGAACTAACTTCTAGGACAGATTGTTGCTCATTCACATATTTCTTCTGTATCTGGATCTTGTTTGTTGTCTCAACAGGTGGTGATACAACTTGATCTGATGGTGAAACATCTTCTATTATCATTTCTGACCTTTTATTGTGGACAAGTTTGGAACGCTTAGTGGGATAATCATTATCGATATTGAGAAATGGGCCTTCCCTCACCATATATGGTTCTTCAAATGCTTTCACAAAGAATCCATGATATTCTAGCAGACCTTCTATGTCCTCATCCTACGTTTGATGAAAAAGTCACATGTAAGAGGATGTTAAGAAATCCTTCCACCCAACACCCTCCTCAAGACAAGATGAAAGAAAGAAAAGAGTATTTGTCCAAGTCAAACCAAGAGATGTACCTCCATAGCAAGCCAGTTAGCAACATGTGAAACAGGGAGACCTTGGTTATTTTGCAAACCAGCATGTAAAGAAGCAAGTGCCTGAGTACGCAACTGGTAAAGATGACAAAGCATACAGAAAAAATTAGTTCGATTTACCGTAAGAAAAAATGAGTAACAGCTATTTAAACAATGCACAAAGTGAATTCAATAAACTTAACTGGGGGGATTTCATGCTTAGAATTAATTAGGTAAAGGTTTGGTTTGTTTTGCATAGTTCATACATTAAGTGATTGATTTTGTAGAGAAGCTAAAACATATTCATCTCATCCTAGAAAAAGAAAATGCACTAATTTGCATTCAATTAATTAGCGCTTTCAAAGAAACACATGTACATATTCATCCACTTGGGTAAGTGCATGCACAGTCTACAAATATTACCCTAGGATTTACATGGATCGATGCATAGTTTGTTTTGAATCCCATGAAAACACATTGTGCAATTCACTAAACACAAATTAAAAAAGTAACAATGATCCATACCTTCGCAAAGTGAGCATGCATCAGACAGGCTTGAAGATAACTTGCCTTTCTAGCAAGCCGAAAGAAGGCAATAAAATTACCTGTTCGGCAAGCTCTGCATAGGCAAAGGAAAAAAATTATCAGACTGGAACCATGACAGCTCAAGAAAATTAACTTTAGTAGAAATTACAACCTTGCTACTTTGCGAGCAAACAGCACTTCTGGAGTCTGCCTTGTCCCAGGAGTCATCTTGGCAAGATCAAGAGAGAGCTCCGCAGGTTCAACCTATCAGAACTAACTTGTTTTCACCAATCTATTATCATAAAAAAACATTAAAGATGATTTACTATATAGATCACTTACTTTATAACCAGGATGCTTGTCCAATTTAAGAAGAGCATAATAGCCTCGAAACTCCTTCTCTGTGGGCACATTTATTCCCTTCTTTCTGTGATCATCATACATCTGAAACAATTCTACTGAAGTTTTGTTCATCTGTTCAATGTTGAGGTGAGCATCAAATCCTTCTGAAAAGCCCTCTCCTTTCATGTATTCACACAATTCATGCATTGCAAGTATGTGTAGTCTTATCTGAAATCAGAGCAATCACCAGCTTCATTAATATTAAAAATCAAAGATATACATATTACCTAGCAGATGCATTTTCTTGATTAAACTAACATAATTTCCAATAAATGAATGACTTTTGCGGCAGGCGTTATCTTAATGATACTATTGAAATCCAAAAAGGAAAGGAATGCCACAATAATTCTAAAAACCCATAAACGACCCAAGCAGGAGTACACCAAAAGAAAAAACTTCATCACAATTCAGAAAATGACCAAGATTTGCACAATAATTTGTTTTGGCCAATACAAGATTTGCACACGTTTGAAGAAAATAACAAAAGGTCCATAATTGGTACAATAAATAGAGATTCAGGAACAATCTGAGACCCCAGAAACACGAAAACTGTACAGAGCCAAGATGGAAATAAAACCCAGACTCTGGAGGGACCAAATTTGAAGCCAAATCAAACATATGCACGCATAATTTAGAATAAATAGCTTAGATTGATAATAAAAGAGTAATTTCATAATCCACAACTAGCCTCTCCCACAAAATCCACGTGCATTTTGTGGTCCTACCATTTGATTGGCCATTTTACATCAAGTGAATGACTTATTTTGTTAGTAATAAGCAGTACGGCAAATGGATATTGAACCCATGATCTATAAACTGCAATCTAATATATATTAAATGAATTAATTGCCAATAGAACCTTCTGGCAATAATAATAATTGCCACTAGAACCAAAGATCAATGGACATGTATGCAACAAAATGGCACTAATATTATTCAAAGAAGAAAGCACCATTTGTTCCATCATAGCAATAGCCCCTTGATTGAAAATGTGCTGCATCCTCAGGTCCATCCTAATTGCCCTCATGCGGTCCCACAAAAAGTTATATAAGCCAAGAAACCCTTCATCATATGGCTGATCTAGCAAATTGAGCAGGTAATCGATTGTTTTCTGGAGAACAGGCATAGGCCGAATCAAGCTTGCTTCTCTCTCTGCTGTCCTATTATACTGCCATGATTCACCTCATTAATGAATATTTCAAAATAACCTCTCAAAAAGTGCAATGAGTGCTTCATAGGAAATGACAGTAACATGATAATTACCTTCTTAACTGCAAGAACTCTGCTGGTTACATTTCTATCCCCATCCAAGCGTTCATACTGATCAAGATCCCCTTTCCTTTCACGCTCTGCCCTCTCTGGCTCTGAGAAATGAACAAATAAATAAACAAACATTCATTTCTTCTCCCCATAGAACAGTACATTTTTTGGCTTCAAAATTCAACAAAATGAACTATAGGAACTCTCTCCAATATGAACTTTCTGATAACAAATTCAAAAAAGAATCCAAATGCATGAAATTTGTTTCATTTGCAGACTTGGAATATGAAATAGAACCAACATATAACAGCCCTAACAAATTTTCTTAGACATAAAACCTGAGAAATATACCAGGACACATATCTGGACATAAGCCAATAATTATATTGGACGTCTTAAGAGCTTCAGAATCAGAAAAAGCATGGCCATTGGCATCGTTGACAGATGATTGTATAAAATGGCCACCATCATATTTTTGCTCCAACAGAGACTGTTCATTTCTACTTGCAGAAGCCTTCCTGTCTGCACTATCAGAATCATTCCACTCAGATTTGCTTAGATCCACCTTGAACCGAGCTGCACGCTTTGCCTTGGCTAACATTTCACTAAAAGAAACAATAATAATGGAGAGAATCAAAGACATAATTTGATGAGAAAGAATTGACAAACAATGGCACCAGCATAAATAATAACTTACCGTTCAGAATTGTCATCTGAGGAAATGATTTTTCCTTCAAGAGTTTTATCAGTTGAAGATATTCGAGGAGGTGATCTTGTTCTTTTAGGAGTAGAGGAACTGATGGACCTGTTTAATGTGGCTTCAGAAACAGTGGTACGTGGTGGAGATCTTTTATAGACAAGTGCACGAGGGCCACTCCTTAGAATGCTAGATGTATTTCCCAATTTAGGAGGAGATAAAGGCCTGCAGTGGAAACCACAGAACAGGTTTACCTACATGTACATACTTTTTTACTCTTTACAAGTGAGATATAAATAATAATGTATGCTAACAAGCATTTCAACTCAAGAAAGTTCATTTTTATCATTTTCCTTTAAACACCAACTCTCATAAGCTTGATATTTCTCATAAAGTAGCTGCAATGTTCCTGTGTACAAGTTCAAGTTCTCTCTCACAAGCTATCTTAATCTGCATTGCATTTCAGGGCCTTTATGATGCATACGTAACAATTTTTTTTTCCAATGATAGCACCAATAACTTTTAATGAAGCCAATAGAGTCTGCATTGATGGACATTGATCATATTTAGAAATTATATCTGTTAAGAAGTTTTTAGCTCGAAAAAATTCTTTTCACTTTCTCCTTGAGCACAAATGACCATGTCAGAAAACAAGTCCATTTCAATCAAAGACCTATAGAAACTGAAAGAACTCCAACACATAATCAAACCCATACCAAAGCACCTTAAATAAATTGAAATTTATTGTTCACATCTTTGGATCCATATATAAAAGTAAATGCTTCCTAGAAATTTACAGGCATGTGAATATTCTTTAGGATTTCGTAGTTCATACTGCTATAAGGAATCTAGATTAAAGATCAAATGTACTGGGGTCACAAATCTACACAAGTCAGATACATTTAGAACTCTGACAACTTATGCTAGTATGTTATAGACAATAATCATGTACGATCACAAAAATTATGTAATTTACCTCATCAAATCTTTATGAGCAGCAGTATGATTATCCTGCAAAGCATCATTAGGTTTGACAAACGGCAAAGGAGGAGACCTAGTTCTTTTTGAGACTTGAGAATCATTAAGTTCACTCACAAAACCCTGAGGATTATGAGAAACAGCCTGGGGTGAGACCAAGGATTGCACTTGATGTTCTGGTGAGCTGGTATAACTGCCTGATAGACTGACCGGGTTACCCAATGTACTGGAAGCTAAAGCTGGCCTACATACATAACAAGAACAACTTCAGGAAAAGAAAATGCAGACATCTAAGACAGCGGAGGCGCTAAGAAAGTATCATCCATGCAAGCAAACCTGCAAATGGCAGGCAACCTATATAAATTTATAAACTACATGGAAAAACATGAACAGCATAAGCATGGCTTGAGACAACATTTAAGTCAATATAAAATAGGACTATCGTTAGACCAATTTAGAACACCACTCCTCCCCAATGCTTGTGTGATTTAGTCTTATAACATGACAAGAGCCCAAAACAAGGGTTACCCCACTTTTCTTTTATAGTTCTGCAAGATGATTCACAGAGACCATAAAACCCTGATATCAGTTGGAACCATGAGGAGTCATTGATCAATGATCTGTGACTAGCAGGCTATATAGGTAGCCAAAGAAACCGATTCTAGTCTTTCTCCTGCCTTCTAAAAAAATCCAGCTATTTAGATTCTATCACTCATGCTCCATATGAGGCAATAATGCAAAGTTATTGTTTTTAACACTCCCTTCCCTTTTACTCGTCTAATAATGTTGAGAGATTACCATACAACTTCTAGACAATAATATATATCTGATTCTTCAACACACTTTGTCTTACCCTGTAACACTGTTATCATAGGCTGAGAGGACTACCCAGGGCAAGTAAATTGAAAGTTTTGAAGAGCTCTACAAATGAGTAAGACAACATGGGAGCCACCTACAGTAAGCATGTTCAGTAATTTTCAAAGTTGTTTCAGACAGGTGAATATTGTTAGAGGAATTACTAACTGCTGTTCTTGAATCATGGTGAAAGTGTCTAGGTGCCCGATTGTGGGTTTTCTTTATTATTTAATTTGTTTCTATTTGCAACAAAATGAAGCTTCTCTAATCTTCAACTTTAGGGGCAGTGTTACAATATTGTGATGGGTGGGATAGATATTGGCATATCATCACTAGTGAGCTGGCCTTGTGTTTATTGTATTATTCTTTACTTATTACAGGGGCCCCAGGAGCTATGGAGAACCCACCGATAAACACACATTATCAAAAGCAGAGAAAGATTACCCTTATGTTTCAACAACAAAAAAACAAAACAAAACAAAAGATTGTCCTTACGTACCACACTAAAGCATCCCACACCACTCAACTCGATATGGGGCTTAGGCATCTCATACTATCTAGTCCGTATTAACCTAGATATATTAATATAAACAGACGCACAAGGAACCCAACAAAGTTGATCATTAATCCCACCCATGCTTCTCTTCTCTCCCTTTCTTTCACTCAAAGGAAGATTTCAACAATCCTCAACTGAAATTCACCCCAGTTCACTCAATGTCTGTCCTAGATCATGCAAATACAATATTGACCACGGCATTAAGAATTGTCATATTTCAACAGGATAAATAATGACAAAACAAGGGTTCAACGAGCTATTGAAAGTGAGAGCATTTCACCATACAGAATAAATGCCCATGAAGCACTAGCAAAATTTTACAGAAGCGTCTTTTGACAATTTACCGCACATTGAGAGTGCCAAATTGCCAAAATACAAGACAAGATTTCAATATTGACTTTGTAAATCATGTATAAATATAAAGAGACAACCAAAGATACGATAAAAGCAGGGAGATGAAATAAAAAACCTAAAACTTACTGTTGAACAGGAATAGAAGGCCGAAAACCCCGAACAGATTGATAATTTACAGGTACGAAAGGAGGTGATTGTGATTTTAGATGAAGTAACTGGTTGTGGTCATCAGTAATCAAATTTGTGGGGCCACTGCAATCAGCAGTAAAGCACGAGTTAAGGCCTCGAGTATATTAGAAAGGAATATGAGATAAAGTCATTAACTAAAGACACGTTTGGTAAACATAAGAGCCCATAACTGAAAGGATATGAGCAGAAGAATGTCGATACAAAATGGCTTTCTGGAAGATAATATGACAGAATCTGTTATCCCCAAAATACCATGCATGCCAAAATGTACAAAAAGTAAGCATAAAGAGAACAGACCTCAACAGATGATAAACAACATTAGTGATGAAACTTCTTATTGTTGTTGTTGTTGTTTTTTTTTTTGGCATGAATGATGGATTTATACATCCATGATTAGCACATTACATATGGAAAAATTACTTCCTATAAGATTTTCCCGATGTAAGGATTACCAAAAAGGAATAGGCAATAAAGCCCGCTTACCACGAACAAGATATAAGACATATACTCCCTCCGGTCCTATTTATAAGCAACTTTCCCCTTAATTGCGCAAAACGAACTGGTAGTTAAAAGCAATAAGTGTGTCAAAAATGTCAAATTTTTTTCGATATATACCCTTATTTATGAAAAGAGTAAAGGAGAGAGAATAGATAAAAGGTATGAGAGATAATGACTAATGAGTATAAAAAATGAGAAAGAATAAGTATTTAATAAGAATAAAATAGGAAAAAGAAACTTATATTTTCAAACAAAAAGTGAAAGTTGTTTATAAAAAGGACCAGCCTCATGAGAGAGAATGTTGCCTGTAAATAGGACGGGAGGGAGTATATATATATAGCATCAATTGACTTTGTTTATTATTTTAATTTGGGCACAGGGATCATTTTCTAATCAAATCCTCATTTCCTTTCCTTTTTTATACTTAAGGAACAGCCCGTCAGTCTACACAATCTGACAACCACAGTTCAGATTTAAATTAAGGATATGAAGGAAAAAGCCCAGATGCATAATATAGAGAAAAATAACGGTATTAAAAGACACAATGATCTCACTTTCTCAGAACAGCTTGACCGGGGTAATTGGATGCATCATTGCCTGCATATGGTATGGGAGGAGATCTGGTTTTTTCTGGGTTTTGAGATCTAGAAACTCTGGCTGTAATACCAGTGGTGGGACCCCGTGAGGCAGCAAGTGTTGTAATTGCTGCGGGCTTTTCTGGAGCGGGGGCATCCAAATCTCTATAAAATAGTTTCTGCCCAATACTGAAACCAAAAGACACAGTGGATATTAAGACAACACATATCATCAATAACGCAACATTTAGTGACAAAATATATCCACTCTAATAGTATTTGGCCCAAAGAAGGAATAAAGAATGGTTCTTTCAGAAAATAAAGCAACTGCTAAAGAAAAACACTTGATCATATACCATAATACTAGTTGACATATGGACATAAATTGAGCTTTCAAGACAATGCTTGCAACATATAAAAAACGAGTGATCCCTATATAAATCCCGTTCGCGGAATCACAATCTCTTGCAGTAAAATGAAATTAGGGTAGTTCTCAGAGTTGACATAATGTCACCGTTTAAACGAGAAATCACAACACGAAATCCTCAAATTTCCTACTGTGTTTCTGTTCAAAGCGCAAACTCTGTTTCACTACCTAATGTCTTTCAATAATTCAAAAAAGGAAACTCGATTTCTCCTGAATTTTACCACAAATTGACGGAAAATTAATCAAATCCCAAGATGAAACGATATTAAAGATTTCAGGCAGACAAGGAAGAAGTAACGGAATGGACGAAATACCTGGGTCTGGGAGGTGACGCCGAAGTGGCATAGGCTGGAGATGCGAGAGAAGAAGATGGCGGACGGAGAAAAGTGTTAGTATGGCCACCAAAGAGTGGCTGTGATTTGGGTGGCACAGAGGGCCCTGATTCCTTCCCAAATCCCGGATACGACATTATACTTCTTCTTCCTCCTCCTCTTCCTTTTCCTCTATCGCATTTGTTCCAGTAAAAGAGAGGCCTCTCTGAAAGCCACTCTTCAGTGGGACAAGCTCCTTCTAATACCACTTCATGTTCAGCTCGTATAACTTCGTTCTCTGAATCACAGCTAGTAATTCACAGAATCCTTTTTGAGTACAAACGAAAGCCTTTCTCTTGCTCGTTGCACGCCTATGGCATTTCAAGAAGGACCCCCATTCCTCGCTAGCACATGAGCAATGATTTATGCCCTTGGAGGAGGAATAGCTGATGACCAGGATTTAGTTTTTCTTTTTTAAATTTTATTTTTTCCTGGGCTGAACATGATTTTTATAAGTGCCTGTAGGATGACAGAAACGGGATTTTTTTTAAAAAAAAAATCAGTTGGCTTCTAATTTTTAAAAAATTGAAATATTTGGGTTGGTGTTTTGGCAAATAATTTTTTTTTCAAAAATAGTGTTTGAGAAGAAGTTCAAAAGTGTGACTTTTTGAAAAAAAAATGTCACTCCTGCCATTGTCAATCCAAACATAAATCACATTTACAATCTGACGTTTATCCTATCTTAAATTTATAAAAATCATATTAAAAAAAAGCCACTTCTATCACCGCTAACCCAAACAGGCCTTAAAATTTTTTTTATATGATGGGTGTAATGAAAAAAGAAGAAGCATTTAATCCTTTAACTCCGTCCTGCTACAAAGTTTTAATTTTGTCTTTTAATTTTTATAAAAATGTAATTTCAGTCTTTTAGCCCTAATATCACTCATTTCAAATGATGATTTTTTAACGATTATTGTTCTTTTAAAAAGTAAATTAAATATGTCACTAAAACTAATTTTCAACATTTAAATATCAATATTAACATTTATTGCTAACATGTTAGAATTAAATGATTAAAAAATATTTTATAAAGTTGAAGGATCAAAATATAAAAAAAAATAGTTAAAAGATTAAATGTTTACTTTTGTCATGGATATATACACCAAAATTTAGGGGCTGTTTGGTACGGCGATTTAGAGGGATGAGGAGATGAGAGAAAATTCCTACAGGGATATTTTAAAAAATTGGAGAAATAGAGTCATAAAATTTTAATTAAGAGAAGATGTAAGATAAAAAAGTAAAAAAAAAATTAATTAAAAAATCTCAATCCCACTTCTCTAATTTTTTTTTTTAAATCTAACTAAAAAAAAATTTCTTTCCACATACTTTCCTTTCTCTTCCCTTCCCTCCCTTCATACTAAAAAGTTCATTAGGGTGTGTTTAGTTTAAGGACAGAGGATGATATGTTATCTTGTTTGATTTGTTAGAATGTAAGGGAGGAGAGAGGATCTTCTGATTTATTTAAGAGGAGGGGAGGGAATTAAAGCTAACATTTTGGCTCTCCTCCCCTTAAACCAAAGACACCCTTAAACCACTATACTAGATTATATTGTAACTTGATTCAGAAAGTGTTGGAGGTACATCTCATCATGATCTTATTGTTTGTAATTTCATGAATAATACAAATTTTTTATAAATTTTATATTAATAGTTTATATTGATTTTTTGCCATCACAATATCTCACTCGGTCATTCACGAACGCATGGTTTAAAAGGGTTACGTTTACTTTTGAATCTTATAGTTTACTTTAATTTAGGTTTTGGTCCCTATAAATTTAAAGGTTTGGTTTTGATCCCAGCAATTTTCTCCATCTAGAACTGTTTGTCCATATAGTTTTAAAAGGACCTAAATTCCAATTTAACTGTGTTAATTGCACTTATGTGTCACTAACTTTGTTAATTTTGCTTACGTGGCATGATGACTAGGCAATATGACCTGGGATTAAGGATCTGATGTGGCTTTATTTTCTTTATATATGATTTTTTTTATAAATAAAAAAGGAAACAGGCCCTTTATAAAACATAAATCGCAGAGGGTCAAAGACTTACAACGTAACATAGTACACGGGCAGCATCAAGGGTTTGAAAAGTAAAAGGTGAGGACTTAAGTCAAAGTGGACCTGCTAGAGGTCTGAATTGGCAGCCACCGGAGTCGAGCTACTTCCGCTGATCTTCCGGCAACGTCTATAATAGTTCACTGACGTACTATTTTGGTCATTGATTAAATCCGTTTAAGGTAATGTTTGTTCTTCTTTTTCTTATTTATATCTCTATACTGCTCTGATTTGGAGTAGTAGAGGAAGTTTACTCTTCTTCTTGTTCTTTATTTCTCTGCATTACTCTTACTACATTCTTAATGTATTATAAAATATCTACATTAAAATATCTGCCAGATGCAGTTACTTATCTAAATGAAAATTCTTATATCTCATATTCTAGATGAAAAATGCTCCAATCAATATATAAATGAAAAATGAAATATGCCTCAAGCACGAGAAAATGATCAATTCTAAAAGAAAAGAAAATGGAGCAAATAATTAAGATGATTATATTGAAAAGGCAAGAATTGAGACACAACTGTTTGAAAGACCCCTAGAGAGGTTCAGGTACCTGAAAACAATAAAGAGATCTCAATTAGCTATGTTATAAAAGAAGAAAGAACCAAAAAAATAAAGTTACCGACAATAGTTTTAATGAAAATATCACATGATCAAATGAAGATCTTGTATACAAATATGTTATGAAATATAGACATAAAGATAGTTGGTCAACATAAAAGAAAAGGCACAATATACAACATCATAAGGTGAATTTATGAATTTCTAGCCTAAGCACCTGAAGTGCAATGTTAGTATTGTATAAAGGGCATTCTTGTGTGAAAAAGGGAGAATATAGTCACAATACTCTTTGCAAAAGGTTCAATATTGATAGACATTATCTTGTGGTGGATTAAATATTCATGTCTTGTTAATTTGCCAAGGAAACATTTGAAAAACATGTAAGGGCACTTGATGTGCGTAAAATGTAAAATTTCAGACTTTATTACATTTATGATTAATTGAAGTCCTTATCATTATTAGTATAAATGTCTGTGTGAAAGTATACAATGTCTAGTATGTCGTACAGGCTTGTGAGGTTGTCTCTCACACACGAGCAATCGCCTTTGACACTCATGAGGGGTGTGCAAAGATGAGACAATTATGTTCACCGGTAAAGCGGCTAGAATGCTGATATGGTAGAGAAGAAACATAAACTATGTCGCCTCACTACTACAAAAAAGTAAAATTGTGGCGCTTGTAATTGTATTAGCTGTGGCGCTAGAGAAGTGCCACATATCTGGACGCTACTAAAAAAAGCTGTAGCGCTTGAAAGCGCCACAACATTTTAAAATTTTTTTTTTAAAAAAAATACCCTCCTGACGCAAGCGCCACAGGAGACCCCCCTCCTGTGGCACTTCCTCTAACAAGCGCCACAGTAGGGTCCCTTTTTTTTCCTTTCTTTCTTTCTTGTGGCTCTTTTTTATATTTCAACCTATTATATATATATATATATATATGATTTTCACATTTAAAATTCAAGTTCCCCAACAAAAATGTTCTTACAAAATAATATATTTATTGTCATTTCCCCAACAATAATGTTCTTACATTAATACTCTCCAAAGCTAACATAAAAAATATCACAATACAAGAACTTGATATGTGAACACAGTACATCAACAACTAACTAATTAAGTAAATTAAAAGATTACTAACAAACGCTAGCTTGTCAGCCAAAAAATTTAAACAAAGCAAAAATGCAAACGAAACAAGCTCTTTCCTATTAAATTAGGAATAAAAAGGCAAACGTTCTATGACAGTTTATCTTGACTAAAAAAAAATTAAACA
This sequence comes from Inga leiocalycina, assembly GCA_963242795.1. Classification (NCBI taxonomy): domain Eukaryota; kingdom Viridiplantae; phylum Streptophyta; class Magnoliopsida; order Fabales; family Fabaceae; genus Inga; species Inga leiocalycina. The sequence continues at coordinate 74,072,483 of OY725320.1, forward strand.
AAGCAAGCTATAATGAAACATTCTTCTTCTTACAAATCTATTAATTGACCAGCGCAGGGAGTGGGGGACCACGTTGGTGACGCTATCTTGAATGACGAGGATGAGCAAATGTGAGCTGTGGAATGTAGTGGGGATCAAATGGAGTGGGGTTCAAAAGAGGAAAAAAGACAGAGTATGAAGAAAAGGAAACAACTAGGGAGAGGAGTGGGGACGGACGAAAAAAAATGGAAAAAGGGCCAAGAGAATTTAATGAAGAAGATGAGTGTGTGTGTTTGTTGTGCAAGAGAAAGTGATATCTTTTACAGGGGGAGGGGCATCAACGCGAGTTGAGGAAGAGGGAATAAAAAGGTAAAAGGGAGGGAAAAGATAAAGAGTAAAGTTAAATGAGGGAAATCTGATTGACGGGAAAATTGAAAATTTATATCCAGCCAATTGTAAAGAAGTGCCACAGCTACCCTTTTTTTTTCTTTTTCTATTGTTTTTTAAAATTTTGGGGACCAAGGGTGGCCCTTGCTAAGGCAAGCGCCACCCTTAAGTACATACCAGCTGTGGCGCGTGGTGGACCAAGCGCCACAGCTGGGTCAATTGGGCCAACTGTGGCGCCTACCCTGACAGGCGCCACAGCTGGTCCCCAAAATTTTAAAAAAATTAAATAAAAAAAGAAAGCAAAAGAAAAAGGGGTAGCTGTGGCACTTCTTTAAAAAAGTGCCACAAAATGTGCGCCATCTTTCAACCATTTTGTAGTAGTGCCTTGAAAACAATGTAGCATGTCAAGATGAGATCCATAAATATGAAAAAGTATCGACCGAATCATGGACATCCACTTCAATGATGCCTGTAACCAGATAACAAATTCTTCAGCATTGACGTCTAAGTAGAAAGGAAGAATTTGGGTTTAGATGCTTGGAGTGTCTAGACTTAAGTCTGTACAGTGTTAACAATAGAATGCAAAACGACGTACACTCTTATGGTATAAGAGTAACACTGTAGCATGTGATGCATACTGCATGTACTAAAGAACCGCAAACGAGAAGCAATTAAGAAGATCCTTGCTTTATTGTTGTGTGAGTCCCAGGAAGTTTCTAATTCTTCCATTGATATCCTTTAACTTTGACAATATCATAGAGGTGTGCTTTAGCATCTGCTACTTTAGCATATGTCCTACGATCATGATAGATGCAATCTATGGTATTATGTTAAGAAAGTGGCTGATGTATATTGAAGTGATATCTGGGCAAAAGAAATATTACTTGAAATATACACAAATATGCTAGTGTATGAGACATGTCCTTTATGTGGTATTATTTTTAATAATTTCATAAATGTGGATACTATGCATACTAGAAAGGCAATCTGAGTTTTATATTGACTCAAAAGGGATTAGATTAGCTATGTGAAAGTGTATATAAGTGAATCTAGGATTTTTAAGGGACAATATTAAAATCAAGCTACACAAATGAAGGTTGTCTTGTGTTGGTCTCTATAAAAGAGATTTCTAGTACATACACCTATATACAGATGTCATGCCTACGCGGTCACGACAAAGCACCTAGTATGAAAGAAAGAAGAAAAAGAGACATATCTAATCCACCAAGTGTGAGTGGGAGATATTGGAAAATAGCCTAGTTCACCCTTGGTGGATTGGGCCCAAGTCCAATAGGATTGGGGTCAAAAGATAAATAACATAAATGCTTGGGTAGATATATATAAAATTTTCTAACATGTTATGAGTCATGTTATTTATCCGATGCAATATGACTCTACAAGTGGTATTATTTTACTTAAACAATATATCTCTCAATCGAAAGAATATCTTATCTCTCTGATGGAAGGACATATTGATAGAAGAGGAAGGGGTGCATAGAATCCTATAAATAGACGTAAAGGGATTCAGTTGCAAAACACTTGAATTAACATACAAAATTTCTTCCACTTTGATTCTCTATTCCCTCTACTATATTTCTCTGTTCTTCTTCCTATTTGTGAAGTATTTGTTGTGCGTCCTAATCACTTCCGCAACTGTGATCCGATTAGCGTAGGTACAAGAGATAAAACGGTGGCACTCCAGGTACGCCCAATAATTCTTACATTCTTAAAAATAATAACTGATAAAATAATAGAGTAATAAAGAAAATTTTGAAACCCCATTTTTATTTGAATCGCACCCTGCTCTCATCGACCCAACCGAACGGGACCTGTAGGCTATATCTTTGAAAGAGTAACGGAAGCAACAATAGAGACGATCAAAAGTTTCACAGATATGTGCGCGCGCGTATTATTATTCTTTTTATTGAATTCTTACGGACAAAATTAGTAATTAACTTGTTTTTTTTGGCATCAACTTGTTAAATAGTCACCGTTTTTATATAAAAAAGAAATTAGTCACCAAAGTTCAATACACATCAATATCGATCAAAGCAAACGAAACAGAAGCATCATATATATATGTGTGTGTGTGTGTGTGTGTGTGTAGACACACACTTTACCCATACTAGAGCTTTTGGGAGGATCCACCTCCAGTAACATTATCGTCGGGACTTGCAGGGTACCCAATACCATGGCGGTTATTAGGGAACATGACGAACACCCCACCTGAAATAGCCCCAATCACCGGCGGCAGAACCTGCAACAGCAACTTCTGCTGCTGCGTCTCAAACTTGGGGTAGAAACAGGGAACGGCGTTGTTGTCCAAAAGTACCAACACGGCGAACACTAACAACGAGAACAAAGCATGCACAAAGTCTCCAAACCTCAGCCTATAGGCCTTCATGTCGATGCGGTCCGAGGCCGGAGCCGGCCATATCCCCTTCGTGGTGACGACGCCGTAGTGGCGGCTGCCGTCGCTGCCAGTGTAGCTATCGGTGAAGCTGGCGAAGACACAGTTGAAGGCACAGATGACGAGGAGGGCGCCGGTGAGGTACTTGTTGAGGAGAGTCCCACAGCGGCCGTCGTTGGTGAAGATCGGATTAAGGAATTGGAAGGCGAAGACGGTGCCGGTAGGGAGGAGTCTGATGAGGTTGCCGAGGCCGTTGAAACCTTTGCCGGAGATGGATGTGTCCTTGTCGTTATTGTTGTTGTTGTTCTTGGAGCTTTTTGCACCCATGATGATTTTGAGGTTTGAGTGTAGCACTCTTTCAACTGATAATAATAATAATTATTAATAAGCACACAAGGTTATGTATATATGAGGATAGTGTATGGTTGATTTTATAGATGGAAGAAACAAGAGGGGTATATAAATGGAAGCAGAGAGAGAGTTCATTTCTTGTACGCAAATATGGGGTGTTCTTTATCTATGGGTGCAGTATGTGTGACGGCTTAGGTTTGCTTTTGCTTGTGCCTTTGGACATGACGATATCACCTTCATTTCTAATTCAAGCTATATATACTATATATGTAGAGGTATCTGTGTGAGTAAATATATATATATATATATATATATATATATATATATATATATATCTCAAAGATCAGTTCACTCCCGATGTATTACACAGGAATTATATAGGGTACGTGGGATAAAAGTAGTGTGATTTTCATGGAAGGAGATACTTTCCTTTTCTTTCTTTCTTCTTTTCTTCCAAGTATCTCATCTCTCCTGCCCTTGTATAAAAAAGTGGATGGTTTAGATTTTAAATTTAATATTTCATAAAATTATTATTGTACTTCCTCCAGTCCTAAATATAGGACATAGTTTATAGTGTAATTTGCACTACAAATTATGTCCTATATTTAGGATTGGAGGTAGTATTTTATTTTTTATATAAATTTTAACAATTTAGATTTATGTATTTATGTTTGTGATAATAAATTTTTAAAATATTAAATCTGAATCATATATTTTTTTAATTTAAGAATGGATATGAGAGATTCCGAAAAAAAAAGTGAGAAAGAAAAAAAAAAAGGAGAGAAACCCAACCCAATTTTTATAGGTTGAGTTTGAATGAACTTTTAGCATTACTATGTTAATATGGAATTGGATAACCAATTTGTATAGATTAAAAAAAATAGTTACATTTTTTATTTGTAAGAAAAAATGTGTTGATTTTCTCAAAATACTTTTTGTAATCATTATTTGTATTAAAATTACCCCTAGATGGAAATCTCTTTGCTATGTACACTCAACATAGGCATGCTGGGAGAAAAAGTTATAAATTTAAGAAATAAAGTGAATTGAAATATCCTATATTTAGAATTAAAGTAAACATTTTTAATTAGGGGAGCACATATTTCATGCTCATCAAAAAGATGGCCATGGAGTACTCATCTTAATCTAACCATCTAGATCGTTTTATAATGGCCCAAATTCAATTTTTTTTATATTTTAAAAAAAATTATTTTATTAGATACAAAATTTAAAATAGAAATAATTTCATAACTGACATTTTTTTAAAAAAAAATTATCGTTGGACTGGTTCAGATTTGAATGAGATCACCCTCAATGTTTAGGATCAGTTTTGGTTTAAATCCTGACTCTAAATACGCAAGTGTTTGCGTGTGTGCAGCTGATGTGTATGACATTATTTGCTTATTTTTTAAAATAAAAGGAAGGTAGGTACAAATGGTATTAGAATAATTAAGAAGGTTGATACAAAAACGAAATTAAAGTACAATAATTAAGTGGAGGGGGACTTAGTCCAAACGAAGGAAAGTAAACAATGTTAATTAGAAACATAACAGATATGATCATAGGCAAGTTAAATTGTAAGAAGTAGGATTAAAACAGAGAAGTTTGTCTAATTATTTACTCCTCTGGTAATTAATTTAGGACCTAATTCGTCAGGAAGTGGATATTGGTCCTAAATGTAATATCTATTTTTCAGCATATTTGTCAGTTTTTTCATAATTTATCTTTATTGATGCTCCCTTAAGGTCTCAATAATAAACAAGTAAGAGAGAGATAAATGGATTAAGGAAGATGATTAAGATGTTTTAGAAAAAATATGTCATAGTAACTAACTTCCTTGATATACTTAAATTAGGTAGAGAAGTCTTCTGATTCTATTTCCAAGCTTCAAACACCAGACTACATTTTTTTAACAAAAAAATACTCTCTCCAGTCCTTAATATAAGATATATTTAGAGAGTTTATATTAGTTCTAAATATAAGAAATAATTTTCATATTTATGAATTTTTTCCTACTTTGCCCCTATTGATGCTCATTTTACAATAATCAAAGAAGAGAGGGAATGAGAGAATTAAGAAAGATAGTTATGACGTGTTAGAAAATATTTGTTATATTAACTTACTTAATTAACTCCTTTAATCTAATTAAATTAGATAAATATATCTTATATTAAGGACGGGATAGAGTATATGATAATATCATCTTTTTAATTTTTTGTCAAATGACTGGTCAATATATGTATAATATAAGTTTGTTCTAAAATGGATAGGTAGAGTTAAATATAAGCAATTACATCAACAATGGACTTATATTTGTTTATATCTCTTTAATGTCATGTTGTTCGATTAAAACATGACGTGTGTGTGCGTAAAAGTTGATAAAAGAATTTTACAGAAATGAATCTTGCCATGATTTTTTTGCGTACGTAATTACGTGTGTAATATAGCCAAATATTGTTGAAACTGCAACAAGCCAAATTTTATTCACAAAAAATATACTGTAATTATTTGAATAATTCAATAAAATGGTGAATATTCATGAATTTGGATCTTGTGAATTTTGAAACATTTATATTCATAAGGAAATGGGTAAATTAATTCAAAAATTGAATTAAATTACAAATGGGATAGCAAAATCATAATTTTGCCAGTTTAGGCCAAGATTAATTATTTTTCAATTAATTGGAGTTAATTTCAATTAATTAAGGAAAATAAAAAAAAGCATAATGAGATTATTCTTGGTGGAATAAATCAAGAATTGGGGAAATTAAGGGGGATTAGACATAAAATCAATTATGTTAATTGTGGAATTGAGCAAAACAATTTTTCTCTTCCCTCCATCTCATTATTTTCATCCATGCATGAAAGAAAAAGAAGAAGAAGAAAACCGTTTAATACATGAATCTCTCAATGATGACAAAGGCGGAGTGCACTCTAAGTGAAGACATGTGCATGGTGGTCATAATGAGAATGTATGGCATAAAAAAGAGGGTATAGTGGAAGGTATGGGAGGAAGAATGGTGTGCATGCAAGGTGGTGTAATCTTGACCCTTGATTATATCAATGGTTAGGAGGAAAGATGAGGAAATTAATAAAACATATTCTTTTCCCTTCCCTTCATACACTTCACGCGCACAGCAAGGAAACAAAGGAGAGAGAGTGAGTTTGAGAGTTCTTGGTGATTTAGAGAGCAAGAGGAAGCAAAAGCTAAGGTAAGAGCTTGTTTTCAAGTGAATAAGCTTCCTATATTATGTAGTTCATCTCCTAATCTTTTGTTCTTTATGGAAATCATGGTTTAACAAGCTATTCTTCAAAGTTGAGAAGAGAGAGAGGACATTCTAGAGAGAGAGAGACCAAAGATCAAGAGGTAATCTCCAAAACCTCAACTTCTTAGTGTATTGTAGTTGTTATTGGTGATTGTTGTTTGGTTTTGTGATTTTTGGGATGAGTTGTAAAATTAGAAAAGCTATAAACTTAAGAGGTTATGCTACCCAAAATCCTTTAAATCATGATTATGAAGTGTTTAAATGAGTTAACCAAGGATTAGAAGTGGAAAAGTATAAATTTTGGAAGCTAAAACACAAAGCTCCATTTTTTCTATTTTTCTTCATATTTTCGGCCAGGACCAGAACTGGTACTAGGAGTTGGATTTTCATGAAATAAATGATTTCATTGGGCTCAGTGGGCAAAAATAGGTGGAGTTATAGTTGGGCACTTTTTCGGTAGAGGTCAGAAAAATATAATTACGAAAACGCCACTGAAATCCTTAAATAGGGGTTGTTAAGGGTATTTTTGTAATTTGATAGTGAATTTGGTGATTTTGAGCCCAGAAATGGATTCCTTGGGTGAAAATAAGTCAAAATAGCCTTAGTCAAAATTTTGGAAAAACGTGTCATCGGGTCGGGCAGGGCCGGGGTCCTGAGGGCATTTTAGTAAATGTTCATCATAGACTAATATAACCACAAGAAACACTATGAAATAGTCTAAAATGATACTTGGATAGGTTATGACCTATTTCTTATACATTTAATATTTTAGGATTGAGTCGAGAGCCGGAACGACACGTTTTACGAGACACCGTTAAATAGAGGATTATAAAGTGTTGAGGTAGGGACATTTTCCTTCATACATTATGCCATAAGTTATGTGATTGTGTGGATGCCAATTTTTGTAAATGCGCTTTATTAATCAACACGATTTACCCAGAGAGGGGCCAGAAGTGTCAAAGGCACTTACATTGGAGTTGGTGAAAACCCAACAGGTGCAGAATAGTGGGGATGAGCCCTATTCATGTATGTATAGATGCAGATGATATATTTATAATGTTTATTAATTGGTGCATACATGACATATATCATATTTACTTTTCGCATTCTCTATGAACAATAGCATGTTTCTATTGAGGTTCTCCGGAATCTCACCCTATTTTTAAATAAATACCTCAGTAGGTACCAGTGGGGCAAAGGGAAAAGACGTAGACGCCGGAAAATGAACGGAACGTGTTTCAAAGCAAGGACAAGATCGTGGTCATAATTAATCTATTTTGTAATATTTTGGTGAAATTTGTAAATATTAAAACTTTCGTTGTATTTTTTGTATTTCGTCAACGAACAATGTCTGAATTGAAAACGAATATTTTTATCAATATAATTATATTTTTTTATATGCCCATGGAATTATGCCTTTATTACTCTTTGATTATTGAAATGGAAACAAGTGTTGACATTATTGTCACACCCCCAATCTCTGACTAGACCCCACTTACTGATACCAGATCACCTAGCCTGGAGACACCTGCCTTGGGGTCGAGGGTGTACTCACAAGGAGTATTTACACACCCCTTGTGCATTTCTTTTGCCTTCACAAGTATTGAACACTTGACTTGGGGGTAAATACAAGTGTTTGGTGATACTTGCTCCACCTTTGTGCAATTCTTTTGCCTCCACCTTTGTGCACTTGACCTGGGGGTAAGTATAAATGTTTGATGATACTCGCATCAGATCAAGTGTTCGATACTTGCGGAGGCGAAATAAATGCATAAGGGGTGTGCAAATATTCCTTGTGAGTCCACCCTCGACCCCGAGGCAAATGCCTCCAGGCCAGGTGATCTGGTATCAGTAAGTGGGGTACAGTTAGAGATTGGGATGTGACAGAAATGCTTAACAATATATTTAAAAAATTCAACCATTTGCCAATTATACCTATTATACCTTATTGGTTATCTGATGCAAATTTTTTATTTCAACATAACCCAATATGTATATACATAAAACAATGTGGCATAATCTTGCTTGCCTAGGACTAATGTTATGTACTACTTTCGAATTTATATATGAAAATAAGTTATATACTTACTTCTTATGAATAGGCCCTCAAATATAAATATAATAGAATAAAATATATTGACTACGCCTTCATTTTACCTATATTACACAAACCTCTCATCTTTTTTGAAAACGTATATAGATCTCCCTTGAAATTAAAATGCAAGTTACAGAAACTTCCCTTACATATTTGATGTTTCATTTCCATCCCACCAACTGTTAGTTGACCATTAAGTTTGACATTAAACATTTACTTTGACCAAAATACCCCTTTTTCAACAAACGAATAAACATTTATATTTGCCTAAGAATAAATTTTTATACAAAAAAATAATTCTAATACATGTATGTTCAACATTTCCAATATATTATAAATTTTTTTAATTTTTATTATATTATAAAATTTTAAATTTTTATCATATTTATTGATACTTATTTATTTAGTATTCTTTTAAATGACTAAAAAAATATGCCTTTCAAATGAAAGGCAAAAAGAAAAAGAAAAAAAATCTGTTTTATTCACAATATGTTATTAATAATATAAATTTGATATAGTATATGACTTATATTAATTTTAAATCTTAATTTTTTAAATACATTTTTTGCACAAACATTTATAAACATGTTTATTTTAGTATGCATCTATTAATAGGATTAATCATATTTTTAATTAAGTTTTCTATGTCAACATTACTTAAATTAATTATTTATTTATCTTAATATGAAAAAAATTTAACAGATGACTATTTACAAAAAGTAAAAAATAAGTTAAGAAAAGAAAAGGAAACTCTTAAATTACTTAAACACTTTTAGTCAAAATTAGAAATTAGTAACGATGAAGGATAAATTAGTAAATAAAATTTATTTTAATGTAAATTGTAATTAAAAATAAAAATCCTTAACGGATTTAACGGTTTGGATTTAAATGTATATTTTCAAAATGGAGGAGAGGTCCGTGTAATTAAAACAAAACGTAAGGAATGTTAGAGTATTTTACTCAATATAATATTATGCACTCCATCTATATGATGCTAAATATAGAAGTTAGATAACTAATTTAAAATGGATTATCATCTTTAATGATGTGCATTGAAACTACTTTTAATAAAAACTCATTTAATATGCACAAATCAATAGGAGTATTTTAGAGAAAAAAAAATCATTTTGGGATTAAAGATTAATTTAGACATTATATTTAGGATAAAAATAAACCCCGATTTAACACCTATAATTAGCACTAGAGCGAGTATAATTTAATTTACAAATGCATGTTCCATTTGAGGCATGCAAATCAGATATGTCCCAAAACTATAATTTTGGAAGTCTAATGGCACTTCTAGCTAGTTCTTGCGTATAATGATGATATAAAATAATCAGCATCCAATCATGTATAATGGAAACGGCAAGGTGAGTGCAAGTATTACCAAAATAAGAATAAAGCCATACTACTAGTAAATGGCTTAATGATGTTAATGAGCTGATAGTGATTAATTATATATATTTTTTCATTTATAACAACAATTTAACACTCTTCGGCAAAAAAAAAACAATTTAACACTCACCTTTTCTCTCCCAAATACGCGCGAGTTTGTGTTTTAAAAGACAAGTCTTTTTCCCACCTTAGGTGTCATTTTGACTTCCAACTTCCAAGAAATTGAATCCGCAATTATTCAAATAAAATATCATTTCAATCCGGGATGGAAGAAAGCTCTTATGATTGGAAATCGAAAAGACTTTAATATTTAAGATTATCCTTTCACTTCACAATTTTTTGGTATTTTCAACACTTTTTTTGGTCAGAATTAGTTTAGACTTTAATATTTAATCAATGACTTATTTGATTTGTCAAGTTAACTAAAATAGCCATGTTGGTGTTAGTATTTATTACGTTTTATCATTCCTTGAAGGAAATTTGAAGCGTAAACCGTTAATGCATTAATGAAAAAAAAAAGGGCATGCAAACTTAGTAATGAATTATTTTCCTATGGGTACCTAATAAATTAACTATTTTTTGTATAAAAATAGACATAATCAATTTTTTTGATAGCATATATTGCAACGTTGTTATCTTTGGGTTAACTTCTGTTGCTTTTTGTAATGTGGGTCTCATCAGTCTTCTAACTCTTTATTATTTAAATATATTTTTAAAAATATATGCATTTTTTAATAGAAAATATCATTTAGACCCTATGAAAAAAAATTTATTTTAGTTGACCCCCAAAAGATTCTAAAATTTCACTTCACCTCTTAGGTCAAAATGAAATTAAGTTTTGTAAATGAAAAGACATTAATGCCTTTACTTTGTTTTTTTCATAAAAGCATTTACAAGACAAATAAATGGATTTAAAAGAATTAAAGGAGTTTAAAAAAAATTTTACATGACAAATATGAGCATTTACAAATAAAATATGTGAATGACCAAAATTTTTTCGGGAGAATGACAAAAAAAAACTTTAAAATTGTAAAATCTCAATTCAGATTTATTATCAAGAATTGATAAAATAATGATGAGACTTGATAAGCGACTCACAATTCATTTTATGGAAAATGCTTGATTTGAGATTTTGCAGTTTCAAATTTCTTTTTTTGCATTCTCCTAATTTTTTAACTCTCTGGATTATTTTAAACCCCTATACAAGATAAATATAGTCATTCACAAGACAAATAAGAGATTTTAAAGACAAATATGGGCGTTTATAAAACAAAAAATGTTTATTTCTACTTTTGGACCCAACAAAAAAATTTGTGTTTGGTGTGTTAGGATCGGCAGACACAGCAGAAGAATTTTAGGATTTTTATCGATCTTAATCGAGGATCTACGATTTGATATATTTCTTTTTTATATGGATATATCATATCTTATATAAATAATATATACTATCTAAATAATATTCTATAAATAATAGAGTAAATTGATCTTTTCTTGTGTTCTGATCTATCAACAGCGTTTAAATCGAGTTAGAAAGATTCGTACCTTTTTCAACTTAGGGTTTTCACGATCTCTAGGAGCCAACACCTCAGGTCTGCTTCCTCTACCGGTATCCACACGAATGCTCTCCAACAAAGACTACGTGCTAGCGCCTCCAAATGTCTCCTAGGGGTTCCCTTGCGGCTCTGAATTCTCATGCGTGTATGAGTATATCTGCTCTATCAAGTTTATAACCTATGAGGGCTATATTCAAATTTCAAAATTAATCTTCATTAATTTCGAAATTAATTAACAATTAATTATCTTGATGAGCTAATTAAATAAATTCAGTTTAAATTAAATCTGTCCAACATTTTTAATTTAACCTATTTATTTAATCCAAATAAAGAGCCATTAGATTTAAGTTATCTTCATAAATTAAATCTGAGTTACTATATCTTTATCATGTTAGTTATTAAATTTAATATATCTTAATAGATTAAATTTAAAACTAACACAATATAATAATATCATATAATATACACACACACATACACATATAAGATATGTATTTCGAAAATTTATATATATATAATATTATTAATAAATTTTATATTATATTTATATATAAATATAAAATTCATCCACCCTAAATTAAACATTATCTCGTGTTGGACCATTCTTGTGTGCGACCCTGTAGGCCCATATGAAGTTAGCAGTAGGCCAATAACTGTACTAACCCAAAAGTCGCAAGCGGCCTTTAGCAAGACATTATGACTACCCAATTCATATGAGGATCGTTAACACGATATAACCTGTTATATAACCATGTCACGTCCCTTTTGTCACATGATATATCGGTCAAGGATAAGGCATAGATAATGCCATCCTTTTGTTCCTGACCATTACTTTCTAGATCCTGAGTAGCCTGACAACAGAAATGGAAACTTCTTTTCATCATAGTATGGCCATACATTTCTCAGATTCACTCATCGAGGGGCCCAGTAATATCTCTCTACTAATGTGAGGGGCAAATTCCATCTTGATCATTCATATTCTTCTGCATGAAAAACCACCAAGCCCGATCGTAGCCTTTATCATCACCCGGTTAAAAGTGACTTTTGACTAGTTCAAAGCTTAACAACTCTCATGTAGAAATTCATGATGACCTCAGGTCTAAATGCATTGTGACGTGGTTATACATGAGAAAAACTTATGACTTGATCTATGTACCTTTCTCATAGTGGGTCGGTCCAGCATCTTGTACTCTTACAAGTGCCTAAGGCTTTGATTCGTATCTCCATATCTTATCAAAGTCATATTGGTTTTGTTTCATCTTTACTCCCGCATAGATGACCGACTAGGGACATTTTAGGATAATCTTTATGATTTATCCAAAGATACAATTATCACAGTTAACATGCAAATAATATGATAATAGAATTGAGAAATTTTATTAAATTAATAATATTCAGAAATACAATGATTGGCCTTTTGGGCATAATTTCCAACATGGTGCTCATAGCAAAATAGTTTATTTGCTACATTTGCACCTTTGCCTTTCTAAAAATATACTAAAATAATAGAGTGAGGAGAGTGGTGGGACCCACAATGCAAAAAATAATAGAAATTAATCAAGGTTAATGATGTTACTATATATGCTACAAAAAAAATTGATGATGTCTACTCTTTCACCCAAAATAGTTATTTCTGTTGGGTGTCCATAAAAAAATTATTCGTTGCTAATTTTACACTTTAACCCAAAAAAATATACCAAGCACAAATACCCTGAAAGTTCCCCCTATAAATAAAAGGTGGTTGATTCAATTAAACTTATACTCTTAAGTCGTTAAATCATAATATTAGGCAATGTTAATTATTTTGCCATTGTCAAAATTTGTTAGTGAACTAAAGGGGGTAATTGATGGGAAAAAAAGTTATAAGCACCATACCCCACGCAAAACTTGTAGAAATTGTCATATATTGTAGAAATTGTTAAGGGTTATATGCAACTGACCCAAAATTTATGGAGTCTTGTATAATTTATTCAAGGAAATTAAGTAATGAACAAGATGCAACATTGACAGTGATTAATTATATATAATTTTTTAATTTATAGGAATAGAAAAATGGTTGAAATAGATTTTTTTAAAATTTATAATATGGGCTATATAGCATTTTTCTACACGTTGCGTTCATGGTAACTTTTTCATTTTATGTCGCGTACATGTTGGATTCAAAGTAATTTTTTAATATTTAATAGTTGAAATATTATGCAGGGTATAGGATGAGGTCATGGCAATTTTTATTATTTAATAGTGGGAATATTATTTAATAAGATATTTTATTACTTTTGTAATGATGGACTATAATCTTTTTAATTTTTTTATGGGGGAATATTTTTTAAATTTCTATATTATCAAATAATTTTTAATATTTAACCATGATAATTATTTAATATTTAATAGTATTTATAGTGGGCATTTTGGTCAATTTAAAAAAATTATAATGACAATTATGTCTTTTTCATTTAATTACAGGATGTTTGTATCCACATTCATCAGTCTTATTCATATGATATAATTATGATATAATTAGGATTATAAAATGTAATCATTTTTACATTATATAAATACAACCAAACATCATAATCAATCTATTATATCAAGATTATATATAATTATCTCTCACGAAATCAAACAAAACGGATTATAATAGAGCGGTGGTTGAGCGTTTTCGTGATGTTTATAAAGGGGTGAGGCTAGTGGTTTTGAGAATAGTGTTGGTGGTCTTTTGGATCAACTTTCCTCTCCCTAAATTGACTAATGATCATGTGAGTCATCTTCTCTCGCCCTTTTCCATTCAATAGACTGAACCAGCGGTCACACACACACACACATATATATATATAAGCTCAAAATTTAAATTATGTTAGTCTTTTTTATAAAAACTAAATAAGAGTTATTTGAATATTGAATGAGTTTTTTTTTTACCCCTCATTAATTATATGTACATTAATTAAAAAATTGGTAATACTTATATTTACTTTATTTCTCTCTCTTACTTGCCCTATCATAAATAACGATATATTTGGAAACAATTTTTTTTTCAAATACACTTATTATTTTTAACTAATTTTAACTGTTTTTTTAAACTGCGTAATTCGGTTATTAAACTCTTATAAATAGGACCGGAGCGAGTACTACTCTGATCCTTTTTATAAATCCATTTTATCAAATTCTCACATATCAAGAAAAGTTAGTTAATATATACTGAATTGATAAATTTTCTCAATTTATCCTCGTCTATGAATTGGTATAAAAAATATTTGGAATAATTAATCTGTAAATTCTTATAGTTTCAACCAATTTTTAATTAGGTCTCTATAATTTTTTTCTTTTTATCAGGTCCTTATACTTTCACAAATTTTTAATCACGTCTCTTTAGTTTTTTTCCTTTTTATCAAGTCCTTATACTTGCACAAGATTTTTAATCAGGTCCTTGTAGATTTTTTGGATTTTAATTTATTAATTTAATTAAACATTAAATAAATTAATAATATTAAAATATAACTTACTAATAAAAAATTTAAAACAATAATTCTATAAGTATATAAATAATTAATATAATTAATTAATAATTATTAATTAATTAAATTTAATTATAATCTATTTTTAGAAAAATGTATTATTATATTCAAAATTTATAATTATAAAAATAAATAAAAATTATAATTTAAAAATAAATAATATATATATATGTTTATTAAAAAAATTATGAAGAATATTAGAATAATTCATAAAAAAGAATGATAAAATAAAATCATAATAATTTATTCTTTATTAGAATAATATTATATTTTATATTTATATAAGAATATTATTAGAATTTATTGAATTAATAATAAAAAAAGTATAGGGACCTAATTAAAAATCATGTAAAACTATAAGGGCTTAATTAAAAATTAGTTGAAACTATAAGAACTTATAAATTAATTATCTCAAAATATTTTTTACATGGTGTTTTACCTCTTTCTTCTCTTTCTATATTTAATAGGGAAAAATTATAAAATTTTTATTAATTACTCTCTAAGTAGACTTATAATAAGAACCATTTTTTTTCAAACTGGACTGATAAAAAAAATCAGAATAATTATGGTCTCTTTTTGTCCAGTTTATCCACAATAGGAATATAGGATGACCTTCCCCGGCTTGCCAAATAATGCATTCATATCTTTGATTCAGAAAGCAAAATCTGCACAGTCAATGAATAAGTTTCGTCCGAGTAGTCTCTGTAATGTGCTTTACAAGATATAATCTCCAAGACTTTGTGTGATCGCCTTCAAGTAATAATGAACCATATTATATATCTCCTTTTCAAAATGCTTTTATTAAAGGAAGATTAGGACAATATTTTAGTTACAACTGAAATTTTGGGCGGAAAATGAAACCTTTGAGGACGGAGAAGCATGGGCGATGTATCATTCAAAGTCTTGTTCAATGCCGCACGAATAATAGCTTTAGTACTCCTGATATTTTATTCTTAATGTAAGATCTATTTGTCTAATTTAAAAAAATTAAGGAAATTAAATAAATTATTTAATAATTACATCATATGTTACATGATTACTTTAAAATATTTTTATGCAATATTAGATTATATATCATTTTATAAGTTAAAAAAATTAATTTAAAAAACATGATAAATATAATAGACTAAAGGGAAAAATATTTATGCTTGGAGAAGTAATAGTTTTAGATTCCATTTCGTAATAATATGTTTTTCTGCATTTCATAATACTCTGTCATGTGACAGATTTAGAGGAAAAAAGACTTGCTTATGCAAAATATCCAGGCCCAAACCTTTTATAACCACATTTGTAAGTTTGTGTTTGTATTGGTTTTTGAGAATAATTTTTATGATTTATGAAATAAATATGTGAGAGGAGTTTTATCTCGATTTACGAAAAATAACTTCTGAAACCACGGTTTGGGTGTTTCCCAAACACTCAGAGTCAAACCTGTAACTTCAACTCATTGTTATTCAAACTAGCACAACCACATCCTTTTTTTTTTTCCTTTTTTGAGTGAAAAGGAGTGTTATATATATTCCCTCAATGTAAACTGTACAAGCACTATATCCTCAACGGATTTACAATGACATCAAAGAACAAAATCTGAGACTCTGATTTACAGTGAAGGACGAATAGCTATAAAACTATACAAAGTGTGCTTAACTATCCGTCTAATCTGCGCCAGTATGGTATCTGGAGTATATTCAGAGTGTTGGACAAGTCGATGATTTCTGACCCCCCCAAAGCTTCCAACATGTAATGAAGAAGCCAATTCTCCAGGATGTGTCCATCGTGGGAGCCATTAACATAGCTGTTAGCCATGATGCGACATCAGTTTGGAAGAAATCTGTACATATATCAGTGGGAAGAACCTTTTTTCCAAACTGCTAATGCTATCGGGCAATACTTAAAGAGATGGTTAATATCCTCTATGCCTCCAAGACAAAGGGAGGATCTTGCATCGTCTGTCATTCCCCTCCTCTACCGTTCATCACCATTTGTGAGCAATTTTCCTTTCAATAATAACCAAGAAAATGTGTGTATTCTCTATGCAATCAGAAGCTTCCAAACTTTAGTCCATTTACCCTCTGTATTGTTCCAACTTATAAACTCGATGGCTCTATAAGCTGATTTTGTAGTGAACTCTCCATCCTTAGTTAAATTCCAGAAGCATGTGGGCTCTGTATGTAATACCCCAAATTTCGGAATTGGAGACTAGTGAATAAGCCTGAAATAAGTGGACTGCTGAGCCCCTGTTTAGCAGGAGCCCCAAATTTGTTCCCTAATGTTTCTTATATTTTTGGAGTATTAAAG
Source organism: Inga leiocalycina (assembly GCA_963242795.1). Classification (NCBI taxonomy): domain Eukaryota; kingdom Viridiplantae; phylum Streptophyta; class Magnoliopsida; order Fabales; family Fabaceae; genus Inga; species Inga leiocalycina. The sequence continues at coordinate 74,089,729 of OY725320.1, forward strand.
AAAGTGAAATGGTGAATTTTGGAGAATGTGATTATGCTTCTATTGAAATTTCCTGTGAGGCGGTGAGATTGTCATTGGGGTTTTGGATTACCAAATGATATCCAAAAATTAGGAAATTTTATAGGGTGAAAGTAGATATCCTGGGCTTTAATTTGATATGTATTATAAGCCATTTTGACTAGTGGATTGAGAGTTATACATTTTTGAAGTTAGCCCAGAAGATCTAGAAAGTCTCTGGAGCAGTGGTCAAGGAAATGAAATCTAGGAATGATATGCTTCTAACTGGCTAAAGTCCATATTTTTCCTTGAAACTAGACTCAATAAGTGTTTCATAGCCTTTGGAATCACTCCAAAACGATGTCTACAAATTTAATTATGATTTTTCAAAGTTAGGGTAGAAAATCTGCTATGATTGACATTATTCCGAAAATTGAAAATAAAATGTGTAGCAATTGTGTAAATTGTGGAATTAAAGATGCCAAGTGTCATTATCATATGAAGAGGGGAGTAGGTTATGATTTATGAAGATGAGCACATGTCCAATTGCATTAAAATAATGCTACATGAACATAGCAATCATGATTGATGATGGTAAGGATTATCTTGAGTGTAAGGGTAGAATTTGCTTGAGTATAGGGTTAGACTAACTTGAGTGCACAGTGTTTTAGTTGGAAAAAACTCATTTAGTTATAAGAGCAAGAAGGGGGTGGTTCTTTATGCTAACTACAAGAGGAAGAAGTTAGTTCAAATCCAACTAGAAGCCTAATGATATAGTTAGAAGAAGATGAGACTACTTGCCATGTGTCAACACAAGAAAGCATCTTAAAATTCAAGGGATGGGAGAAATTGGAGATATCTTATGAAGCACATTTTCCCTTCCTCTTCCCTTCACATTTTCATCCTAAGCTAAAGAAAGAAGAGTGAGAGACAGCTTGAATAGCTTTTGAGTTCTAGAGAGAAGAATAAGAAGATCAAGGTAAGAAATCAATTCCTTAAGCATTCCTCTTGTGATTTTACTTAGAAACCTTCTCTAAACCTTTCTTCTTCATAGAATCTGTGATTTTGAAGACATATTTTGAGCTCAAAGAGAGAGAGAGGAGACGCCTAGAGAGAGAGGATTCAAGATCTCAAGAGGTAACCTCACAAACCTTAAATCTATTCTAGCATGGTATTGTTGTTGAGGTTTGTGGTTGGTTTTGGTGATTTTTGTCAAGTTTGTAAATTTGGAAATCCTAACCCTAAGGGGTTATGCTGCCCAAATTTCTTTAAATCATGGTTAAGATGTGTTTAAATGAGTTAATAAGGGATTAAAAGTGGAAAAGTATAAGCTTTGGAAGTTAAAACACAAAAGAGCAATTTTACCTTTTTTCTTGACCAATGTTTCAGCCAAGACCAGATCTGGGGGAAGGAGCTGGATTTTCATGAAATAGACGATTCCATTGGATTCAGTAGGCAAAAATATGTGGGGTTACAGTTGGTCAATTTTTCGGAAAAGGCCGGAAAAACGTAATTACAAAAACGCCCATAAAACCCTAAATCAGGGATGTCAAGGGTATTTTTGTAATTTGACACTGAATTTGGCAATTTTGAGCCCTGAAATGAATTTCTTGGACAAAAATATGTCAGCATAGCCCTAGTCAAAATTTTGGAAAAAGTACGGTCGGATTGGGTACGGCAAGGCCAGGTCGGGTTCCCAGAGGCATTTAGTTATTTTTCAATATAGACTCATATAATCCCCAGAAATACCATGAAAGTGTCTAAATTGTACATTTGACATTTTAGGACCGAGTAGAGAGCCTGAGGGATTGGCACACAAATCGAGGCACGTTATTTAAGGATCAGGGAAGGGCGGTTAAAGTAAGGAACTTACCTCTCCTGCATGTATTTGATATTTGTGCTGGTATATTGATGCATGTTATTGCTTTGCTTGATTATGTGAAACATATATGAACAATTGAGGCTCTGTTTCTGGTTATGCTATGGCCATACGTATGTTGTTTGAAACATTGAGCACGCAAATATGTCATTGTGTGAACATGAGTTACGTAATGCAAGCATGTCATACATTAAGCACTTATCTTGCATGCATATTGGTATTATTTTTCTACTGAGATTCTCTCGAATCTCACCCTCCCCTACTAACAATTTAGACAGGTGCAGACATAAGCTATGATAAGAGCAGCGAAAAGAACCATATGAGGGGAATGTCGTGGTGGAACAAAGACTGGAAGATGTCTCCGTTTTCCCTGGGATGGATTTAGACACCTACGTAGCGCTACGAGGCTATATTAATTATAATTATCAAGTACGAACCCCTATAGGGAATTTCCGTAATCGTGCACATAATATCAGTATATTTATGCTATTCCTGGGTTGCCCACCGAACTGCGTATCATTTTCTGCAAATACTCTGAAATAAGAAAAAAATAAGATAAGGGTGTGACACTGTATGTCCCCTGTTGATTGCTGTGTCCAGTATAGCTGTGAGAACATCATTCGGAAGAAGGTCGTTAAACATAGCCCTTTTCCAGTTACCATTTTCATCAAGAAAGTCATGTATAGGCCTATTGATCTTAGACTAAGGAATGGGCAAAAAAGCAATGTTCTTTAAGGGCCGGTAATCACCAACCCAAAACTCAAACCAAAATCAAATTTGCCGGCCATCACCCGGGGTCCATTTGATGTGAAGGGATGCTTCCTCACATGTTTGTAAAATGTTCTTCCAAAAGTAAGAGCATCATGTCCCCATCGATTAATCAATTCTACGTTGAAATCGATATAATCCACTCAATACACAAACCCACAGGCCTCTGGTTGTATGTATATCTTATAAATTAGCTTAGAAAGGAAAGCCCTGTTCTGTTATTCAAGGCGAAGCAAGTTGTAACACCCCAAATTTTATATTCACTAAATATATTGTAATTATTTGAGAAATTCAATAAAATGGTGAATATTCATGAATTTGGAATTTATAAATTTTATAAATGTTCATATTCATGAGAAAATGGGAAAAATAATTATGGAATTAATTTGGGCAATTTAAAATGCCCAATATTAAGGTCCAAAAATAGAGAAGTAGTAGAGAAAATATTTGGTCCAAAAATATATGGGAATTGGCCAAAGAAAAATGAGAAAAGAAATTGGATTAAAAAGATAATGACAAAATCATAATTTTGCCAAATTATCACAAAAGTAATTATATTCTGATTAATTGAAGTTAATTTCAATTAATTAATGAAAATAAAAAGGGAAAAATATATTTAGAATATTTTGGTCAATTTAATATGAATTTATGGAAAATTTGAGTAAAAAGTGCAAGTTTAACCAAAATTGAGATTTTACGTATATACGTAACCGAAACAAGTGTTGAAGCCAATTGAGATCATAGGAGGGGACCCCTAGGTGTCTTCTACATGTGGCATGAGGAAGGAAATATTGGTTGGGCTTAATGAGCATGGTTATATGTACATAAGTTAAGTTTTGGAATTTTTGGAAATTCCATAAATCATAAAAGTAGCATAAGATATATTATTATATCATCTCCTTCCTCCTTGTTCAGCCATTTGCACGTCCAAACAGACCTGAAGAGAGAGAGAGAGGGAGAGTAGCTGAGCTTCTTGAGAAAGAAGGAGAAGAGATCTTGTACAGTAAGCCAATTTCTCCGATAAATCCTTACCTAACGTGTATAACTCTGCTCCTGAGCTTCTATTCGGTATTCTTGAAGGTTGTGAAGCTCATATTTTGGTGTGGAGGAGTTAGGGTTTCAGCCAAGAAGAGGAAAAGGCTAGTGAGAGCTTGGGGTAACTTCCAAACCTTCATATATTGACTATCCTGGCAGCTGTGGACAATTTAATCGGTGAAATTTCGTCGGATTGTCATTGGTTTAAATGCTTGGAAATGGCATGGCCTAGGGGACATGCTACCAAAATTGGGTCTTAATGGTATTTGTATCCTAATGGAATAGTCAATAAAGTAGTTAGGAGTAGAAAGGAACGCGGTCACGGAGCTGAAATCGCAAAACCCTGATTTTTTCTGGAGGATACCATAATTTCGGTCAGAGTTGTTAGAGGGCCTTAGAGTTATATTTTCAATGATTTAATGGTTCCATTACATTCAAGAGCAAAAATTAGGTGGGGTTACAGTTGGTCACTTTTTCGGAAAAAGCTGAAAAAACATAATTACCAAAAACCCCTAAAACCCTTAAAGTGAGGCTACCAAGGGAAATTTCATAATTTGACATTGAATTTGGTAATTCCGAGCTGGGAAATGGATTCCTTAGGGGAAAATATGTCAGGATAGCTCATGTCAAAATTTCGAGAAAAGTGCAGTCAGACCGGGTACGGTGGGGTCAAGCCGCATTTTGGTAAATTTTCACCATAGGCTAATATAACCACTATAAAAACTATGGAAGTACCTAAAATGGTACATGAATGGATTTTAACCTAATTCCTGTACATTTGATATTTTATGACCGAGTTGGAAGCCTAAGCTTGACATGTTTAACTAAGCGGATGATTTGAGGCAAGGAAAGGGTTAAGGTAGTGACTCTATTCTTTATATAATATGCCAATCTTTATATATTTGTATATGCCATCTTCTGTAATATGTATGATACACAGTGCACACTGATAAATAGTGCCTACGGGTACACTGATCTACCCAGTCATGGAATAAGGTACGGGATGTGTAGAGGTTACAACTGTGGTTGGCTCTGAACACATTTCTGACTGAACTAAGTTATTTGTTAGTATGATATTGCCTTAACTGGTATTTGACATATTTATTTATCGCATTTTCTATGAATGATAATATGTTGCTACTGGGATTCCTTGGATTCTCACCCTTTTTCAAAATGACAAAATTCCAGTAGGAGCTAGTTACTCCAAGTGAAAAGCAGTTGATATGGGCAAATGAGGGTGTGGAACCCGAGAATTTGGCTAGTGGTTATATGTGGCCTCTATTTTGGACATATTTGGATGAATTATAAATATTATTAGACCCTGCAGGGATAAATCTTGTATGTAAATATGTACTCAATATCAGTATATTTGTACTATTTCTGCATGCCTATGGAATTTGGTCTCTATTACTTTATGTATATCGAAATGAAAATGGGTGTTGACACAAGCCATATCCTCCATTTTTTAGCAGCTCACAAAGATCACTCCACTTGACGAAACTAACTCCTCTTCGGTTGTCAAAGTAGCCCCATATAACTTTTCTGATAACCTTTTCAATCTCATTACAGCAACTAGTGGGCAAGAGGTTACTTTGCATCGTATAAAATGGGATAGTGGAGAGAATCAATTTAGCAAGAGTTATTCGCCATACAAGTGATAAGGATCGGCTCTTCCATGATACAAGATTACTTTGAATTCTACTGAGGATATGTTGATATGTGTTGAGCGAGACACGACCAGTAATGAGAGGTACTCCTAGATATTTTTCAATTGTTGGAGTTTGTTGATAGGCTATGGTATCATAGATTGATTTCCTGAGAGAATGGTGAACATTCCTAGAACAATAAATCTTCATTTTTGATTGACTGATCTTATGCCCGTAAGATTGACAAAACTAAAAGAGAATCTGTTGTATAATTACTGCATGTTCCAATGATGCTTGTCTGAAAAGGATTAGATCGTCCACAAAAGAACAAATGTAAAAGGGGGAGACCCCTCCTTCCTAATTTAATAGGCTTCCGATTTGTGTTGGCAACTTCATCTCTTATTAGCTGTGAGAGTCTCTCAATGCATAGTACGAAGATATAAGGGGATAGAGGGTTTCCTTGCCTTATGCCACGATAAGGGTAAAAGACCTCGAAAGGTTTGCTATTCCATAGCACTTGCATCGATGAGGTAGTAATGCAGGACATAATTAGATTAATGAAATTCTCTATAAAGTAAGCAATCTTCAGTGTATCTACAATAAAATCCCATTTCAGGCGATCAAATGCCTTCTCAAGATAACCCATCCCCTTTTACCTTGCTTATTCCTCATAGAGTAAATCACCTCTTGAGAAATTATAATATTATTAACAATGTTTCGGCCTTCAATAAAGCTTGTTTGATAGGGACCAATTAGCTTAGGGGAAGGGGCTTAATTCTATTTGCAAGAGATTTTGTAAGGGTTTTATACACCACATTACACAAACATATGGGGAAAATTCACTAAGGCAACTAGGTTTGTTGACTTTGGGTATCAAGGCAATAAGAGTTTTGTTGAAATAAGGATTTAGCCACTTCTTGTCCCAAAACTTGAGTACAAAAAAGAGGAAGTTAGGAGCTACAATGTGCCATGACTTTGGTAAAACAAAGCATGCAAGCCATCTATTCCAGGCGACTCAAGGGGTTTTATTTCAAACCTTTCGATTTTGTCAATCTAGACCCCTATTGTCTAAATTTGCCAGATCAGCTTGAGTTAAGAAGGGAAACACATATCTAGTAATTAACGGTGTGAAAACAGAGTCACCAAGTGAGTAAAGATTTCTGAAATATTCCTGTGCCATCCTCTTTAATTGTTGCTCTTGATCAATCCAATCTCATTCCCATTCTTTGATTGCAAGATTCAATTTTGTCTTTGACAAATTAGGGCCTTAGTGTGGGAAAAAGAGGTGTTACAATCCCCTAAATAAATCCAATCAGATGTTGATTTTTGTAGCCATAACATCACCTCTTAAAGACAAATTTCCTCATACCCATCTCTTAGAGATTGGTTAAGATGGGTAAAGTATTTAGAGAAAAGACGGTCCTCAATAATGCATTGTACCCTTCCAAGTCTTGCCAATATTCTTCTTTTTCGTTTGCCAAAGCTACCAAACACCTTGAGATTTGAACGCTAGGCTACGGAGGTGAAGGATTGAATATTATGTAGCATATCAGTGTTGGCGTGCCATGTTTTCATCATCAATCACAAGAAATTAGGGTGACTTAGCCATGGTGCCAGAAATTTGAAAGGCCTTTTTGTTGGATTGGGTCTAGAAATGCCCAGATGTATTTGGATTGGCTTGTGGTGTGATAGGAGTTTGGGTAAATGATTAACATAGCTATCCCGAAATATGCTCATCCACAGTGGGTTGCAGATGGCTCGATCGAGCTGGACCATAATTTTTCCCCTTCGCCAAGTATATTTGGGCTAGTTGAAGTCCATGTTTATAAGCCCATATTCATTAATGAAAGACTTGAACAGGTGACACCCATGGTTTACACGGCTTGAGGTTCTAGCTTCATCTTCTTTACATATGTTGCATTAAAATCCCCTGAGAAAATCCAAGGCCAGTTTAGTATAGGAGCAATTTTAGAAAGTTCTTGCCATATATATTTGTGAAATGTGGTATAAGGACTCCTATAAATTGCAGTAAACACAAATTGCTTATTTAGCTCACAGTGAGTAACTTCCATATGAACAAACTGGGTGTTATTAACAAGAATGCTAATTTCCACTTGATTGGACCAGAGGATCCAAATGCCTCATGAGAATCCCGTAGCCTCGATACAATGAGAATGCAGGAATCCCAGTCTTATAATTACTTTATCTGCTTTAATTCTAGATATTCTAGTTTCTACCAAAAGAAAGATACCAGGCTTATAGTTAGCAACACAAGATTTGAAAATAGAAGGGAACCTTTTGTCAAAGGCTCCTTGACATTCCAAGTTATTATAGATATTAATAATAATCAGGAAGATTTTATAGGGATAAATTCAACTCCTTATACTTGCATGGCAATGTCTTCATTATTCAGCTCCTGTTGGACACCTCTAGTTATTTCTTTCATTGTTTTCACTGACATGTTGGAGGTGGAGGCGGAGGTAGTTCCATGGGAGTTGGGCCTAAAATTTACAATATTTAGCCCAGGAGATACTTTTACTCTTTTGCCTAGTGAAGCTAGATCAAGGGGTTTTTATGGAAGATTGCTTGGTCCATAACTATCAGTTGGGCCTAGTGGCAAGAGGATTGGCCCAGGTTTTTGGTAGGATTATGTGGATTATTTTTCCATTGTAGGCTTTATTCATCTGCAATGACAATGGCAGCGTTGTAATTTTTGTCTAATGTTGTGTCTTGTTGCTTGACCTTATACGACTGGGATTGGAAAATGTTGCCGTGGTTATGCCTGAAGGTAGTTTGTCATTTTGCTTGCTAGGTTGTTCCACCTTTTTTGTGCTTTTTTGATCTTGTCTTTTTCATTTCAAAAATGTGGCGTCTCCACTAGGGTATTCTTTGACATTCTCATAGGCGATATGCCTGTCTTCTTCACCAATTCCTTATTTGCTTAAGAAGGTAAATCTGGATGTCAAGACAAATTTTGTGCTCCCATTACCTTCGTCTTTTCTGCTACCTCTAATGTACGGATGTCTTTTTCTTTGTACCTGCATCCATACGCCGAATTGGCACTTTTCATGTTTATCATTCACCGGCTGTTGAGGATGCTCCAATTGTACTGGTGCATTTTCTAGCAACATTACCGGTTGAATTTCCATATTTTTTGGGCATGAGGTTTCCAAGTGCCCATATCGCCCACAATTAAAACATATGGTTGGGAGGCCTTCATACTCAACATAGATCACTTCACCATCAACTTGAATCTTAAAGGTTAACGGCTTAGTTAGGTTGAGAATGGTCACTAATTGAGCGAATTTACCCCTGTCTTCAGATTCTGTGTTGTAATAGATTCGTAGAACTTCTCCAAAAATACTACCAATCGACCTTATAATGGTTTTATGGTAATATCTAGCTGGTAATTTGGGCAATCGGACCCAACAAAACACTTGACTGATAGGGTAATTCTGGGGTTTGAAGGAGGGAGTCTAAGCCTGGACAGTGAGATAGTGGCCAAAAGATTGTCCATAGGCCGTTGATGGGAGTGCTTTGGTAATCTAATTCTTCCTTGAACTTTACTAGGAAGCAGTCATCTTCTAAGTCGTTGAGCTGAATCTGTCCTGTTGGTTTCCATATGTTGTAAAGCAGGGTCTTGAGGGGGTGGAACCCTATTGAGCGTCCTGAGAGCTTAATCACTACTTTTGTTGAGGACCTCAAGTATATGTGTTGCAAAGTTGACAGTTGGAATATTACCCTTTAGTTCAAAGGTCACATACCCTTGTTGAAGAGTAAGTTCCTCTTCTTCTTCGTCTTCTTTGGTATCTCCCTTATCAGCATTAAGGAGCTTATCTTTAGAAGATGGGGCTGATTGGTTTGTAGGTTCAATGTCAATATTCATGTTGTTAACACCAATATTGTTTATAGCCCTTGTGTCATCTTGAGAGTCGGGGACAACTTCTATCAAGGGAGTTTGGGAAACATGGGTTTCCGGTAATAGTGTCATTGAAGAGAGTGTAACCCACTTCCACCATAGGCCGAGATTAGTTTGTAAAAACGTAATTAAGTTTGAGTTAGAAACCATATATGATTTGGGACTTAGACAAAATAAAATTTTCCAAAATCAAGGTTTTCAAAAACTTTTATAATGCCTGTTTCACAATGGTCTCATACTCACATTTCAAACATAAATGGCCTGTACATGTTGATTTCATTCATACATATAGAGTACAGTATAAATTCCTGACACACTTAGGTTCCATTAATTAATAAAGGGTCTACAAGGCACAACTGCCTATAGAGTTTCCAATAATAAAGGGATTACACAAATCAATAGATCATCAACAAACAATAAATAATAGGAAATAGGGGCCATACATACTCAATTTAACGGGCTTTCACCACCTAGCGAAAGAGGATCTCCCTGTCGTATTCCTCATGATAGGGTGTGTTTAGTTTGGGGGGAGGGGATGGGAGGGGTTCTCATTCCCTCATTTGGTTTGAATTTTTGGGTGGGAGGAAAGTCTCTTCCCTCTCTTTATTTTTGGCTCTCATTATAAAAGATCATCTTCCCTTCTCTCTAACAAACCAAACAAGGTAACATACTACCTTATCCCTGCCCCCTCCCCCCCCCCCCCAAGAAAACCAAACAGACCCTAAACCCAACTCCTTTGCTCCCTACCCATAAAATTTGCATAAAGGGGGAGGAGGTGCATGATTGAATGACGTCGCTTATATTTGCCAGGACCTAAATCTCATTAAGATGTTCCATAACACATTTCTATTTGAGTCGATCATATGCTTTTTCTAAGTCAATCTTAATGGCCATTGTTGGACTTTGGGTCCGAGTATGCCCTTGATGGGCTGAACTATTTGATTAGAATATAAGTAGCCTAATCAAATAAGAATAAAATAAGCATTAATTGCATATTGGGGAATAATTCAGTAATAATTATGAATTTGTTAATTGAGGAACAAATCACCATAATTAGGAAATTAATTGAGAATTAATTAATTTAATTGCTGTCTTGGAGGGCAAGAAGGAATGCGCATGTTTCCTAATTAGTGGCTTCCATAAACCACTATAAATAGGGTGTGCCTCCTCAATTGCAATTCACCCCGCCATTGAGCTTTCTGACAATCTCTTCTCTCCTACCATCTTTCTGGTTCTAGTAATCTGCTGTGCAAATCACAATTAGGCTCTAGTAGTCTAATAATTGTGTGGGCACAATTATGGAGCATTGGAGTTTTGACCCGGATCCGAACATGGGTTCATCCCAGTACGCCAGTTCTTTCTCTCCCTCTTTATATTATTTCCTTCAGCCATAAAACCCTTTTTACCCATCATGTTTCTCAGAGAGTGAACAACTATAATATTATCCGAGCTAGTTTGTCCCGGCACGAAACTGCTCTAATTTGGAGAGAATAAGAGTGGTAAAATGCTCTTGGAACGGTTTACAACCACTTTAGTAATCACCTTGTAAATAACGTTGTACAAACTAATAGGCCGGAAGTCCCTGAAAGTTTCTAGATGGTCTTTTTTCAGAATGAGGCCAATAAAGGTATGATTTAAATCCTTTATTCTGCTGGGGTCTTCGAAGACTTGATGAACCACTGGCTGGCGGCTGCCAAACAACACCCGAATGGTTCTGGAAAAATAAAGCGTTAAGGTCATTCAGTCTTGGAGATTTTAGTGCCCCATGCTGAACAGGCTTTTTATAAGACGCCCTCTGTATATAAAACGGAAACGAGTATAAACTGATTCATTCATTATCAAACCTGTAAAATACATGGTTGCCTTAGACATGAACAGAGAAGATCAACTTGCTCCCAATTGATTCACTAAGCTGAAACTATTCAATCATAACTTGAATACCTTAATACTTAAAAGTTGCCGACCATTAATTAATGGCAACTAAATTAAACTGATTTAAGAAAGACAAGTAAAAAAAAAAATTTTGTGAACCTTTTTTCAGTAATCACAGATATCTGATTTAAATATTTTTACTCTACAACATTAAAGAGAGAAGGCACTAGTCCCATCTTAATAAAGCCATAAAGCTAAGAAATAATTCACGGTCCACCTTATCCAGCCCAATATCTTCCCGGATTTTACAAATCCAACCTCCCATTTCCTCACTTCTTTTCTTTCTGGTCCTTATAAATATACTCTCACCTTAGATTGCAAACTTAATTACAATTAATGACCCCACATCTCATACAAATACAACTATGAGTCTATGACAAACTAATCTGTTGACATGCTCATCCCAACTTTTTTTTCACCCCGGTTTTAGTTCTACCCTTCCGTTTCAAAAAATCACGGTTGGGTCAAACTTAACGCCGGGAGGGACGCGATCACATCGACGCACGGAGAAGATAGATTCATGAAGAAGAAAAAGAAGAAGATTCTAAGGTGAAAACGAATAGATAATAAAGGAAGTTGAACTAGATTATAGATCCCTTCCAGCTCGATCCAATCCAAACCCTAATTTCAAGTTTTCAACACGCGAACGAATCATTCGAGTCTGAGCAGACGCCGGAGACCTTGCGTTGCAAAGTCATCGACGGCTGCTGACGGCTGCTTCTTTAGAAAAAAAGGCAGAGGAAGTGCGCTCGGTGACGGAGACACCGCAAACGCCGATCCGGCGTAAATGGACGGAGCCGAGCAAGTCATGAGATTGTCACCTTCCTTATTCTTTAACGCCTTGCTCATGATTTTCGAATCTAGCGACTCGCCTCTTCGAAGAATTGTAACCTTCTCCCTCGTTATCCCGCTGCTCCTTCCCATCCTCATATCATCGGAGCTAGATTTCCTCTGGACCGACGGCACCGGTATCGGTTGGCTCGAAACAACGGGTCTTCTTTTGTCTGAGCTAGATAAATCATCGGAGCTAGATCTCCTCGGAACCGACGGCCCCGGAATCGGTTGGCTTGGAACAATAACTGGCCTCCTTTTTTCTGACCGTTCAGGCCGTTTGGCTGGTTTTCGACTGGATCTTGAGTTCGGTACATAATTCTTACAATGATTATTGTAATTTACATGACTCTGTCGGTAAATCGAAACCGGAGACTGTCTGATTCTTCCAATCAAACAATCCCGAGGCTGTAAAACTTCCGTTCCCATCGTTAAGAACCGTAATTCTCAGAGATTAAACAAAAATATTGAGATAGAGAAGGAGCAAAACAGAGGGAGAGATTGAAATTGGCGAAGGACTTTAAACTCGGAATGAATTATGAACAGAGAGAAATGAAACCCTCATGAAAAGTGATTTCTTCTTCTTCTTTTTTCTCTTTATTTCTTCTTCTACCTCGTCTTCTTCCTTCTGGGAATGGAAGGAAGGAGGAGGTTGAATTTTGATGAATTGTATCTCTCTCCCTCACCGTTCGCCGTAAACTTGTGTGTTGTGGAATGGATTATATGAGGACACAGATATATAGCTAGAGGATGAGGAAAAGGGGTTGGATGAATTGAACGAAACATGGACGGGGTAGGCGAGTTCAACGCACGTCGTTGCTTGGCGCGTGAGGAGAATAAGTGCTGGGGAGAAAATGACGAGAGAGGGGAAGCCACGTTGTGGCTTCATGGCTGACCTGATCAAGTCTTTGGTTGGTTCAGTTTTGGAGGCTGGGGTGTGGGACCCATCAACGTCATGTTTGTTCGAACGGAAATGTGAGTATTGGGTTACTATTAATTTCTCTATGAAGAAAAAGTTCTAGCCATAAATTTTGAGGAAAGCTTAATAATGTGATAAACGATAATTTAGTTTTTCTGTTAACACTTAACACTATTGAATTGAAAATATGACATGAAGCCCGTTAATGTGTCGATAAAGTAAAAAAATAAACTAAATTACTATTTTTTGCCAAAAACTAAATTACTATTTATTAAAGATGTAAAATGAATTTTATTATTTTCCATAATCATATAATGATTTATGAAAAATAAAAATAATAATATAATCTTTATAAATCGTATGTTCAATTGCTCATTATACCTTTATACTCAATATAATCTAGTTTTTTCCACTAAAAAATAACCCTTAATGTCAATTCTTACATAGTTACATTATTAGAGGCATTATCTATCCTCCTGTTATGTGTTTTTTTATAAATGCAAGAAGCATGATTGATATTAGATAACTATAGTTTTTCTTCAATAAGTATTCGATATAAATTTAAATAATTTTTTTGCAATAATTTTAATTTAAATAATTTTTAATTAAGAACACAAGATATTGTCGGGGAGCAAAGGAGATAACGGCGTCATGTGGGAGTTAAGGTCATAAGGTGTCAATTAGTGGTTGTTTGGATTAATGATGGAGGAAGAACTTTTTTTTGTAGATGAGTTTTTGAAAAAGTTAGATAGAAAAAAGTCAGATAATATATGTGATTTGTGTTTGGATTAGTGGTGACAAAAGATACTTTTTTATAATCTTAAACCTGTTTAGATTAGTGTTTGAAAAGGCCGTTTAAATGGAAAATAACTGAAAAGAGCATGAATCTTATTGAATACTATATATATAAATATATTAGTTGTATATATTGTAATAATTGAAGTAAAAAAATATTAAAAACTTTGATGAAATAAAAAAAGATGAAATTATAATTGAAAAAAATGGGGAAAATTACAGAATTAATATTTTGAGAACTGAAAAAAATTACAAAAAATTTCCTAAAAATTATGAAAATTATAAGTGAATGAAGAACAGTGACCGTGGCAATAATAGAAAAGTACCCAAATGTTTCATAAATTACAGTTGATCCTACATATATTTCACAAATTTTCACATTAATCCTTCCTTGAGAACTTTTAAAATTTGTAAGTAAGTCCCTGGTCAAATTCCTATTTTAACCAAAGCTGCATCTGCTTCCTTGAAACAACAAACCAAGAAAAGAACAGGAAAACCAGTGAACCACACGGGGGAAGGAAGTCTACGGAGGATAAGATGGGAGTACAGATCTGGACAAGTTTTATCCCCAATGGTCCCACATTCAGCAAAAGCTACTTCTTCAAATGTGAAAGCGACTCGGATGAGCTTCTGTCAGAAGCTCCTTTTTTGAATAAGTTCAATGGAACAAAACGCTAACCCAAATAGAGCTAAACGTCTCAACTGGGCTTTTGGAAGGCAGATGGACTTTTTTCCTCCTCCAACGTGTTTCCAAACAGACCCTTTGAAAATTACTCCATTTCATGGGGCCCTCATTGGAATTACTTGTTTGAGGTCCAATGGCAATCAGGGTTTTTTTTTTTTCGTTTTTTATTTTGGTCCAGAATAGTTATTTCTTAATATAAATCGGTTTGTAAAGCTGGCCTTTTCTATATCGTCACCCAAATAAAATTTTTGCCTTTTATTTTTATTTTGAGAAAAGTATGAGGCCATTGTACAATTTTAATTTTAATTTCAATTTTTTATTTGAATAATTTAAATCATATTAAAATTACTTTTTAAATTTTTTTACTTCATTGAATTTTGATTTAAACACATTTTTTAGTTTATGATTGTTCTAAAATTAATTTTTTTGAATACTCAGATGATGTTTAAAATTAAGATCAAAATGAAATATAATGTTTTGACTAAGTTTCAAGTATATAAAAATGGTAGACAAATATTTAACAAACTTATAGAGATTTTTTTTTTTTGGATCGACTAGCAAGAACAAATATACTTTTTAGAGTTAAGGAGCAAAACTATCCATCATCTTTTTTTTAGAAGAGCCACTGGCACTGTAAACAATTTTTCAGTGCAAAAATACCTATAATGATTCTAAAACAGCCCTAAAATGCTACTTCCGTCAAATTTCTCTACGTTGACCGTTTGGTCAAACTTTTGATGAAATAAAGTGTGAGTAAAGGAGCAAAATTATCTTTTATCTTTTTCAAAAAGAGCTTTGGGCACCACAAGCAAATTTTGGATACAAGAATAACTATGATGATTTTAAAAATGCCCTAAAATACAATTGCCATTAAATTTGTCAAACTCACATTTACTTTGACTTGTGGGCCCCACTATTTATCCAGTATCCTAGTTATTTTGACCATGTGATGTGGATCTCTCCTTTTTTTTAAACCTAGTTTCCCTTTCAATTTCACACACTGTCTTTTGCCTTTACCATTGCAACGCAAGAGATCCGACCTTGTGAGAATATACAGTCGAGATGTCACGCCCTTATCTCAATTTCAACCTTTACCAGAGTATTTGTGGAAAACGACATGCGGTTCGGTAGGCAACACAGGAATAGCATAACTATACTGATAATATGTGCATGATTACATATATTCCCCATAGGGGTTCGTACCTGATAAATTCAAATAATGTAGCCGTACAAGGCTACCAGGGTGTCTAAACCCATCCCAGTAAAATGGAGATATCATCTCGTCTTCGTTCCACCACTGCAGCCCCCTCATATGGCTCTCTGCATTGTTGTTTTCATAACCTCTATCGTCTCCTGTCTAAATTGTTGGTAGGGGAGGGTGAGATTCGAGAGAATCTCAGTAGGAAACAGATACCATAATGCATGCATGATTGATGCTATGTGTATGACATATTAGCTTTATCTAGATGTATGCCCCATAATGACATTTCTACATGCTCAATGTTTCATACAACAAGACTATGGCCACAGCGAAAACAGAAATAGAGCTTCATTTATTCAAATATGCTATACACAATC
Source organism: Inga leiocalycina (assembly GCA_963242795.1). Classification (NCBI taxonomy): domain Eukaryota; kingdom Viridiplantae; phylum Streptophyta; class Magnoliopsida; order Fabales; family Fabaceae; genus Inga; species Inga leiocalycina. Next base: position 74,105,713 of record OY725320.1, read on the forward strand.
AAGTAAAGCAATCACGTACATCATTACACAAGCAAAGATATCAAATACATGCAAGTAAGGCAAGTCCCCTACCTTAACCCTTTTCCGCCTCGAAACGCGTGCCTCGATCTACGTGCAAACAGCTCGGGGCTCCATATTCGATCCTACAATGTCAAATGTACTATTTAGACACCTCCATAGTGTTTCTGGGGGTTATATGAGTCTATCTTGAAAATTTACCAAAATGCCCCCGGGACCCCGGCCCGGCCCCGCCGTACCCGGTCCGGCTGTACTTTTCCCGAAATTTTGACATGGGCTATTCTTACATATTTTCACCCAAAGAATCCATTTCCGGACTCGGAATTATCAAATTCAATGTCAAATTACGAAATTGCCCTTGGCAGCCCTACTTTTAGGGTTTTAGGGGCGTTTCCGTAATTATGCTTTCTCGGCCTTTTCCGAAAAAGTGCCCAACTATAACCCCACCTAATTTTCGTTCCTGAACTCAATGGAATCATCAAATCATTGAAAATCCAACTCTAAGACCCATTTATAGCCCAGACCGAAATATATGGGTTTTCTAGGGAAAATCAGGGTTTTTCGGTTTCGGCTCCGTAAACACGTTCCTTTCTACTCCTAACCACTTTATTGACTATTCAATTAGGTTACAACTACCATTTAGTATCAATTTGGGCAGCATAACCCCTAGGGAAACCCATTTTCCATTTTTACAACCAATGGCAATCCAGCGAAATTTCACCGATTAAATTGCCCACAGCAGCCAGAATAGTCAATATACAAGAGTTTGGAAGTTACCTCAAGCTCCCAATAGCTTTTCCTTGACTTGAATGAAAACCCTAGGTGTTTTAACACCAAAAGAGGAGCTTCCAAACCTTAAAGAACATAAAGGAGTAGCTTAGGATCGGAGTTATACACGTTAGGAGCTAGATCGTCGGAGAAATCGGCTTACCTTATGAGATTTCTTCCTCCTTCTCACTCTAGACATCTCAAACGTTCTCTCTCTCATTCAGCTGAATATGGCGTCGGTTTGGAGGAAGGAAGATGAATAAAAAGTGTTTTAACATTAGGATGATGTCATGTTTTATTATGCTGATGTCATAAATCCCATTTTCGGATTTTATGACAGTTTTTCTGCCCAAACTTTGAAAAATCATAACTAATTTGAAAAGCGACATCCGTTCTATTTGATAAACTTCGCCAGTCACCAGGCACCAGCCCAGCCCCTCATAATAAAATAGAATTTTGGGAAAATTTCTAAAAAGACATAAATGCCCCTATATTTATTTGAAAAAATGTCAGCATTATCAAGTCACCACCACCAGCATCTTGGCTCCTGCTGTCGGAGCTCCGACGGTATTTTCCGGCATAGGGGGCCAAATTGGAGTTTGAACCCACCCTCTCTTGGCACCCAAAAAGAGGCATAACCACTAGGCTATCAAAAATTTTTAACTGTTGCAAGCAGCCAAAAATATATGTAATAATTTTGTATCCATACCAACTTCATATCATAGTTAACAAGTGGTTTACATACTATGACTAAGTGAAATAGTTTTACAAATAAGTGGAATAATCTTATGAATAAGATAGATTAATTTCTTAACACTTACTTATTTGCAAGTATCTTACACTTTATGAATAAGTGGAATATTTTTTTAACAAGATAAATTAATTTCTTAATAAGGTCAAATTTACAAATATCTTATACATCATGAATAAGTCGAATTGTCCTATGAACAAGTGGAATAATCTTATGTTGGCAAAAAAAAAGTGGAATAGTGTTGCCAAAAAAAAAAAAAGTGGAATAGTCTTATAAACAAAATAAATTAGAGCCCGTTTGGTTCAACCCCATTGCATGCCTGCAATGGTAATCATGATTGCATTACCGATAGAAGAGTGTTTGGTAGCTCTTTAGCATGGTAATAGGGTTTACCATGGTAATGAAGATTACCAAAAAATTGGTAATCCTCATTCATACCTCCCCCCTATGAATCCTCATTACCATCCCATTACATAGTCTAAAAAGTCCAATTTACCTTTTAGTTTCCTTTGGCTTTGTTTCACTTATCTCATTTCACTTGCCGCATCACGTCACAACTGCCACCGCCACAACCTCTTCCTCTTCCACCGCCGTCACCTCCACTCTCTGCCGCCACTACTATCTCCTCCACCGCCGACACCTCCACCCGCCACCACCCACGGCCCCGCCACCGGCCCACCACCCACCACCACCTCTTCCACCCCCTGCCGCCCGCCGCCGCCGCGCCACCACCTCCTTCTCCATCACCGCCACCACTACCACCTCCTCTTCCACCGCCACCCTCACCCCCGCCGCCCCCACCACCCACAGCCCACCGCCCACCGCCTACCACCACCTCCTCCACCCCCACCGCCTATTGCCGCCACCACCACCACCACCTCTTCTTCTGCCTCCACCCTCACCCCCGGCGCCCCCACCGACCCACCGCCTATCGCCCACCACCACCTCCTCCACCACCACCGCCCACTGCCACTGCCACTACCACTACCTCCTCCTCCGCCGCCACCCTCGCCTACCGCCACCACCTCCTCCTCCACCCCCCGCTGCTGCCATCGCCACCTCCATTGCCGCCACCCCCAGCCCATCGCCCACCGCCACCGCCACCACCTCCACCCCCGCAGCCCACCGCCACCCCTATCATTGCCACTGCTACTACCTCCTCTTCCTCCACCCCCCACCGCCCATTGCCGCCCACCACCACCTCCTCCACCCCCACTGCCCATTGCCCACCACCACCTCTTCCTCTACCCCCAGCCGCCGCCACCACCACCTCTACTGCCGCCACCCCCGGCCCATTGCCCGCCGCCACCCTCGGCCCATTGCCCACCGCCACCTCCTCTACCCTCGCTGCCCACCGCCACCCCTATTATTCCCACCGCCACTACCTCGTCCTCCTTCATCCCCGCCGTCGCTGTCTTGTAACTATTTTTTCTACAAAGATTATATTAAGGGGTAAAATAGACTTTGTGTAATATATTAATTTTAAATAATTGTTAAAATATTAACTCATTGCATATTGCTTATAAATCAAACCAAACACTACCCTTGTAATTAATATCGCATTGCATTACCATTGCACTGCACCACAAGATGTAATGGGATTGAACCAAACGGGCCCTTAATTTCTTAACAATTACTTATTTACAAGTGTCTTACACTTTATGAACAAGTGGAATATTTTTTTTAACAAGATAAATTTATTTTTTATCAAGATCAAGTTTGCAAGTGTCTTATGCGTTATGAACAAGTTGAATAGTCCTAATACTAATTAATTTGAAATATTTTTTTAAAATACTAATTAATTTGATAGATAACATTATTTATTTGAATTTTTTTTTAATTTTATATTTTAAAATACTTATAGTCAAAATTACAAAGACCAAAAGATAATTTCTTGTTATGAAACTAAGATTTGGGATGAGAGAAATGAGCAAGACAATAGAAAATTGGAGAAAATGGTGGGATAATTCTTATTCACTTAGATATCCTTAAGGTTTGTTTCGCATGAGGGGACTGAACAGGATGAGGGGAATGAACAGGAGGGGAGGGAAAATTATAATGAGTTAAATTTGAAAGAAATGGATAAATGTGGTTATAACATTTTAATAGAGAAAATAGGGTAAAGGAGTAAAAATGCTCATGATCTTTTCTCAGGGAGCATCTGGCATCATAAAAAAATTGTAGGTTAAAAAATACCCATGTTTATTGAAAAACATAGCAAAAATTCTATAGCCATTTATAATGTGCTCGTTTGGATTAGCAATTGGAATGCTTAAAAGCAGCCTTTTAATCATGATTTACGGTATACGAGGTAAGTATGTGAGAGGAATTATATCTCGATTTATATGAAAAACAACTTATAAGCAATCTGATCGCTAAAATCAATATACCCAATATGAATGTTGACCATGGGTTGTGAAAAATTGACCAAATACATTGACGTGGGCGGTGAGTTGGCAAATTATGTATGGGTGACACGGACGCTAGGCTGGAGAGTACACAATCTGTTAAAAAAAAAAAGACAGACTTAGGGTTAAATCGAAAGAATAAAATCCTAAGCAGTCGAGCGATCAAGGGCGAATCACAAGAGGGACATAGGGAAAATCGAACAAGTGCTGAATTGAGGGAATCTAGAGTTACAGAGTGGGTGGAAAGGAAGACAGGTAATACAAGGGATCGGAACAACAAAGAGAAGAGAGGCCATGTGTGGCCGAAGTTGTACATCTCCCTGTGCTTCTTCTTGTCATTGTTCAGCACGCGTTCTTCTAGATTTGAGTTTCTCTCTTGATTTCTGATAAAAGAGGGACTTTAAGGAAACTAAATTCAAGGTCTGATTGTGTTCTTTCATATTTTTAATCATGATTTAGTTGAAGCTAGAGGACATGCTGAGCTCAGTCTCACTAGCTTGGAATTCGCCCTTACAAACCATAGATCTTTCTGGGTCCAAATTTTTCACCCAGAAAGGGTTGTCGAGTTTGGCTACAAATTGCTTATCCTTACTAGAGATTAATTCATCGAATCGGGCAAGCCTCACTGATTCATCTCTCAAGGCAATAGGGAAGGCCAAGAATTTGGAGAAATTGTGGTTGACAAGGTGTAAATCAACAACGGACATAGGGATTGGTTGTCCAATAGTTAATTGCAGAAAATTGAAGTCCATTTGCTTAAGGTGGTGCCTGCACGTCGCTGATTTTTGGGTTGCTTTAATTGCTGTAAAATGTAAGGAGATTCTGAGTTTGGATCTCTCTTATTTGCCAGTATTCGTCTTTTACTCTTTTACTCTGCATCTCTATAAGCCTTCTCGTAGTAGCATATGTACTAACCAAGTATTTGCTTTCACAATTGATTGCCACAAACGGGATTTCACTTGAATGTTCATAGTGTAGCTTCCTCTCGTCAAATCTCGCGTCTCTCATCTGCTTCCTTTTCCTACCGGCCATTCTTCAATTTCGACAGCATTAATTCTTCTTGCAACAGATAGGTTTCACGTTTAATGAAGGTCACAACTTATTTTCTGAGAAATAACTTATTTGAGATTTTACAATTTCAAAATTCTGTTTTTATCATTTTTCCTAAAAAAACGCTTTTTACTTATAATACGTTTTTTACGAAATTTTTACTTATAATACTTGAATTCAATATTCTATTCAAGAGGGTTGGATAACAAATCACTTGTACTATTTTCTAATATACTTGTAATGTTACTCTTTCTTTTTATTAATATTATTCGAGGCAGAGGGATAAAGTTCAAACCCTTTTAATATATATATATATATATATATATATATATATATTGTTTGGAATATATATTAGAATCTTCAAAAATAACTTTTCAATCGTGATTTACGGTATATGAGGTAAGTATGTGAGAGGAGTGTTGTTTCGACTTATATGCATAAACACTTATAAATTTTTCATAAATGATGTCAAACATGCGCTTAAACCATTTGATGCTAATTTTAAAAATATGATTTTTCATTTAAGGGTTCAAATGATCATTCTGAGCGAAGAAAGATGTCTACGTGAGGAGAGTGATGTTAACTTTGCAAGCTTTAGTTTACAAACCTCCAAGAGGCCAGAGTTTTCACGAAAGCTCACCACTGGAAGAAGAAAAGAGACAGAGAACAGGAACAGGGGAGGGGAGGGGAAAGAGAGAAAGGATAAGAAAATTATTAGTCCAATTATTCGCTGGACAACCACTCCAAGTATGTGTTTGGATTAGTTTTTAAGAATAGTTTTCATGATTTATGAAGTAAGTGTGTGAGAAAAATTTTATCTTAAGTTAGGCAAAACTAGGTTTGATAAATTGTCAAACACTTAAAAGGTTAACAAAAATAGCTTGTTCAAACCTTGGTTTTGAACAAAAACGGTATTATGACATTTTATAAAGTGTTTGGATAAAATTTTTCAAAACTTGAGTTTTGGTTCTAAAAACACTTTTTTTTTTTCTAGGCAAACACACAATAAGACACCTTTTGATTTAGATAAACCATCTCGTACTTTCTGTTTGGTTTTCCTTTACTTTTTTATTTAGAAAAAGAGAGATAGAGAAACACATGACTATTAAGTTATTGATGGATTTTTGTATTTATGAAATATCTAATAATTTAAATGAACTTTAAACATAACAAATCACTCAACCTGAGGTTTTAAGGATGGGCCCTTGCATGCTTGATCAAGCTCCACATAAAAAATTTTACGTAAGAAATCCAGAAAAGAAGAGAAAAGGCTATAAAATATAAACAATGCAAACCACCTCGGGCGCGGACTAATCAGAGAGTCGGAGACAATAGTTTATGGGTTAAAATATATAAAAATTAAAAATATTCATATTTTACTGTGACAAAAGAAATATTTAAATAAAAATATAATATGCTTCCAATTAATATAAACCGTACAACCCCATTTTATTAATATTTTTTTCCCTTGTTATAAAAAAAATCTCTACCCTACAAAGGAAATTAACAAAGATACAATCAAATCTATTTCATGTAAAGATATTTACTTCCTCTTTCGAATTCAATAACAAGGGTAACCCAACATTTATATTTAGTAGTGTCAAGGTGAAACAAATATATATGATTTATATGGTACTCTTCTTATCTTTAATATAAGACATAATTGAAAAGTTATTATTGGTCTTATATATAATGTAAGACATGTTTCACATGTTTATTAGTTTTTTTTTTAAATTAATCTTATTGATATTCCCTCAACAACAATCAAATAAACGGGGAGAGAATTAAAGAAGATGGTTAAAGAGTTTTAGAAAAAAATATATATCATATCAACTAACTTAACTAACATATTGAATCTTAGTTAACTACGTCTTAGATTAAGAACCTGATGAATAATATATAGTGTCTAGACCTATTGAACGCTGCATTTTTTAACATTTTGATCTTCTTTTCTGTTCAATTTTTTTAATGCACACAAAGACTTTGTTTTGACTGTGGAAGGGCAATAACCAAAATAAAGCTAACCCGGCCAATCCATGCAGTCTGCTAGGATGGTTGAATTCCTCTGCGTTGGGACTGGGTCATTTGGGTTGATCCATGTCAGATTTTGGCCAATTTAGACGAAAGACTAGACCAATCAGGTGACCAATTCACTGGTTTTAGGTCAACTTGACTAGTCTAATTTGAGTTTCTAATTCTATACATTTGACTATGAAGCAAAATTACCAAAGTGACAATTTTTTTTTTTTTTTTGCTTTCATATACAACGTATCAATAAATTCTTTTCCCCCCAAGTCAATTATAAGTCGCTTTTAACTAAATAAAATCAAAATTAGTTAAAGCAATAAGATTTGTCATAAATTTGCATCATTTTTCATTTTTATCCCTAATAAAAACTACCTTTAAATACTTTCATATTTCCATCCACAATCTAAGGACATTCATGGTTAAGCCCAATACAGCAATTTAAACTAAATTACTCCTCCTGGTCCTTAGTAGAAGACTTATTCATCTAATTTGATTAGATAAGGAAGTTAGTTAAGTTAGTTAATATGACATGTATTTTCTAAAATACCCTAGTCATCTTCTTTAATTCCTTTCTTCCTTCTCCTCCTTGATTATCGTTGAGGGAACATTAATAAGAGTAAATTAGGAAAAAGTTGATAAATATGAAAAACATGTCTTATATTTAATACCAAAATTAATTTTTTAAATATATCTTATATTAAGGATTGGAGAGTATGTTTTTGTATATAAATGTTTCTTTGGACAATGTTTGTAACTTCATTATCATACCAGATAAATCTGATTTTGGGCCTTCAAAGTGGTTACCAAACCAATGGACTCACCAAACATTATCCAAAATTGAAGGCACGTTCGGGTTTGTATATCCAACACATTCACAAAATTTCTCAAGTGTCTATTTATAATCAGTCATTCTTCAATTTGGCCCTTCCACGTTTTGTTTTCCAATCACTTTGCCTGTTACAACAGCTACCTTTCCTGCAGAATTCTTCTTGTATGGTTTAGTAGACGAGAAAAGACTGATGTCTATGCCTATGGGTTGCTATTATTGGAGCTCATTGATGGACGACAAGCTTTGGATAGCTCAAAGAGAAGTTTAGTGATATGGGTATGTGTTTGCTTTGTTCTACTTCTACTGAGCTTGTTTATGTTGAAAATGTCTATTTTCATTCTAGTAGCTTCAGTGTGTGTTGATCAATCTTCAGCTTAACGACCAAACATGAGACAGGCCGCGGTTTTGTATTGATAAGTGAGTACAATGAGACATTACATGTTGCCAAAAATATATATACACAACTCTAATCCTAAACATGAGAGCTAGATAAAGGGTTTATTTTGATCCTAAATATATGGTTTCGATCCATTTTATCTCTCAAATTTATAATTTTCTCTCTAAATTACCATCCCTATTGATTGCATATAACAAGGGTATTTCCATTAAGGATTAGTTACAACAACAACAACAAAGCCTTAATCCCATTAGGTGGGGTCGGCTACATGGATCACACGACGCCATTGTGCTCTATCGAAAACCAGATCTTTAGATATATTATTAATCAAAAGGTTTCTTTCAATGACCTCATTAAGCGTTCGCTTCGGCCTTCCTCGACCTCGTTTTACAGGACTCCATACGGTTTGATCAACCCTTCTCACTGATGCATTCAACGGCCTTCGTTGAACATGTCCAAACCACCTCAAACGAATTTCGACCATTTTTCCTTCAATAGAGGCCACTCCAACTCGTTCACGAATATGATTATTACGAATCTTATCTTTTCTTGTATGACCACACATCCATCTCAACATCCTCATCTCGGCCACCTCCATTTTATGCTCATGTAATCCCTTTAAAGCCCAACACTCACTACCATATAGCATTGCTAGTCTTATAGCAGTGCGGTAGAACTTCCCTTTTACTTTATTAGGTACTTTCCGATCACAAATAACACCAGTAGCTTTTCTCCATTTATACCAACCAGCTTGAATTCTATGATTGACATCTCCATCAATTTCACCATCTTGTTGTATAATTGATCCCAAATACCGAAATTTTGTCACTTGCGGAATGACTTGCCCCCCCAATTTAACTTCCACATCATTTTGACCTTGTTTCTTATCATACTTACAATGCATATATTCAGTTTTGCTTCTACTCAGACGAAAACCCTTCACTTCCAAAGTACGTCTCCATATCTCGAGTTTAGAATTAATTTCCTCCCTGGATTCAGCCAACAGAACTATATCATCCGCAAAGAACATGCATTTAGGGACCTCCTCTCTTATAGGCTCAGTTAGAACATCTACCACTAGGTTAAACAAATAAGGGCTCAAAGCTGATCCCTGATGTAGGCCAATCCCTATAGGAAAGTCCTTTGTTACACCTCTAGGCGTTCTAACATTGGTTGTAACCCCCTCATACATGTCCTGAATGATTTTGATATATGCAAACCGCACCCCCTTCTTTTCCAAGGCTTTCCAGAGTATATCTCTTGGCACCCGGTCATATGCTTTTTCCAAATCAATGAAAACCATATGCAAATCTCTTCCTTTGCTCCTATACTTTTCCATAAACCCCCTTAGCAATTAAGGATTAGTTACAATGCACATTATTGAAAATGGTAATTTAGGGAAACTAATATACAATTATTACAAATAACAACAAGCAGCCTTATCTCATTCAGCTAATTTGTTGAAAATAATTTACTTAACTAATTTTCTTATGTCCATAAATTAGTTATCTAACTCTTATATTAAAAACCGAATAAAGTATTTTTTAGGGAAAATCACATTAAGGTCCCAATTTTTTTTTTTGGGCCAAATACTAAGGTGTCAATTAAGGAAAACAGTATCAGAAAAGTCTCACAACTTGTCAATGACGAGTAAATGAGTAATCATTGACAAGTGAAGAAGCTACTATTGATAAGTTATGTGATTTTTTCTGATATTATTTTTCTTAATTGGAACTTTGTTGTCATTTCCCCTATTTTTTATGGATCAACCTTAGCTTACTTGGCTACACTAAGAGAATGCAGTCATCTCTATAACACAAAAAATGATTCAGATAATATGAACACGGATCCACATATATATGGAGATTCTTATTGGAAATTGTAACTCGAATGAAGAGGTAAATCTGCAGCAACATTCAAAACTAGAGCAGGGGCTGTGATTCTGATTCTAAGAATCTGTTCTGAGGCAGCCATTTTAGAAGTAGAACGAACGTTACATGTGGTGACTCCACTGGCAGCTATGATAACTGGATGCATGGTGGTATGTCTTACAGAAATGGAGGACGAAGAGGCAAACAAGAACCTCGTGAACATTTTTGTCCATATTGAACATATATGATCAATATGCACTACTACAAAAAAGTAAAGTTGTGGCGTTTATAATTGTATTAGCTGTGACGCTAGAGAAGTACCACATATCTGGACGCCACTAAAAAAATCTGTGGCACTTGAAAGCGCCACAACATTTTAAATTTTTTTTTTAAAAAAATACCCTCCTGTGGCACTTGGTGGAGGAAGTGCCACAGGAGGGGGGTCTCCTGTGGCGCTTGCGTCAGCAAGTGCCACAGGAGGGGGGACCTACTGTGGCGCTTACGTCAGCAAGTGCCACAGGAGACCCCCCTCCTGTGGCACTACCTCTAACAAGCGCTACAGTAGGGTCCCTTTTTTTTTAAATCTTTCTTTCTTTCTTGTGGCTCTTTTTATGCTTTCTGATTGTGAAGCTTTATATAAAATGAGTGGCTTTCGTGCGTGTTTATCATCTCCACAAATTGTCAATCTTTCTATTTTATATTTCAACCTATTATATATATATATATATATATGATTTTCACATTTAAAATTCAAGTTCCCCAACAAAAATGTTCTTACAAAATAATATATTTATTGTCATTCCCCCAACAATAATGTTCTTACATTAATACTCTCTAAAGCTAACATAAAAAATATCATAATACAAGAACTTGATATGTGAACACAGTACATCAACAACTAATTAAGTAAATTAAAAGATTACTAAAAAAGGCAAGCTTGTCGGCCAAAAAATTGAAACAAAGCAAAAAGGCAAACGAAACAAGCTAGGTTTTCACTCTTTCCTATTAAATTAGGAACAAAAAGGCAAACGTTATATGACAGTTTATCTTGACTAAAAAAAAATTAAACAAACCAAGCTAGAATGAAACATTCTTCTTCTTACAAATCTATTAATTGACCAGCGCAGGGAGCGGGGGACCACGTTAGTGACGCTATCTTGAGTGACGAGGATGAGCAAATGTGAGTTGTGGAGTGTAGTGGGGATCAAATGGAGTGGGGTTCAAAAAAGGAAGAGAGACAGAGAGTATGAAGAAAAGGAAACAACTAGGGAGAGGAGTAGGGACGAACGAAAAAAAAATGGAAAAAGGGACAAGAGAATTTAATGAAGAAAACGAGTGTGTGTGTTTGTTGTGCAAGAGAAAGTGATATCTTTTACAGGGGGGAGGGGCGTCAACGCGAGCTGAGGAAGAGGGAATAAAAAGGTAAAAGGGAGGGAAAAGATAAAAAGTAAAGTTAAATGAGGAAAATCTGATTGGCGGGAGAGTTGAAAATTCACATCCAGCCAATTGTGGCACTTCTTTAAAGAAGTGCCACAGCTGCCTTTTTTTTTTCTTTTTCTATTTTTTTTTTAAATTTTGGGGACCAAAGGTGGCCCTTGCTAAGGCAAGCGCCACCCTTGGGTCCATACCAGCTGTGGCGCCTGGTGCTGGGTCAGTTGGGCCAATTGTGGCGCTTGCCCTGACAAGCGCCACAGCTGGTCCCCAAAATTAAAAAAAAAATTAAATAAAAAAAGAAAACAAAAAAAAGGGGTAGCTGTGGCACTTTTTTAAAGAAATACCACAAAATATGCGCCACCTTTCAACCATTTTGTAGTAGTGATGGGGATAACGATGAGGAGGCCAATGAATGTGGAGAGATTTACACGAGTTCATATAATAATATACTCCCTGTCTGATCCTTAATACTCCTCCATTCTTTAATATAAGATATATTTAATTATTTTGATCAAATTAAGGTAGTTCATTAAGTTAGTTAATATGATATGTATTTTCTAACACACCCTAGTCATCTTCCTTAATTCCCTCTTTTCCTCTCTTCATTGATTATTGTTGAGGGAGCATCAATATGGGTAAATTAAGAAAAAATTGACTGATATGAAAAATATGTCTTATATTTAGGGCCATAAGGGAATATAAAATACATTTGGGGAGTTGATCTTAGTTTTAAATATACTAATATAGTTTTCATATTTGTCAATGTTTCATAATATACCCCTATTAATGCTTTCTCAAATCTTAACAATAATCAAGTAGGAGAGAATGGAAAAATTAAGGAAGATGAGTACTTGTTTGGAACGGCGATTGGAGCATTCAAAAACATATTTTTAATCATAATTTACATTGTACGAGGTAAATATATGAGATGTGGTTTATCTCGATTTACCTGAATAGATGCTTTTGGAATCGTTGAACGCCATTCCAAACACACTAAGGGTGTATTTGGATTAGCGGTAACAAAAGTAAATTTTTTCCGATCTAACTTTTGTAAAATTAAGATGGAGTAAAAGTTAGATTATTTAATGTGATTTATGTTTGGATTAATTTTTATAAAAAGTCAAATTGACAAATTGAAAGGTGTTTGGATGAGTAATGGAAAAGTAAGTTTAGAGCCCGTTTGATTAGATTGCATTGCACACATGCGATGGTAATCTTGATTGCATTACCATTGGTGCCCTGTTTGGTTGGGCTTATTAATGGTAATGTAGATTACAATTGTAAAATAGATTGCACATTTTTTGGTAATCAACATTCATAGGGGGACCCCTATGAAAACTCATTGCAGGCTTGTAATCATTGATGAAATCTCAATTTTGACCCTACTAATTTAATAAAAAGACAAGATTTACCCTCACCAACCAAATAATTAAAAACAGGCTATCATCATTTTTTTCTTCTGAAAAGCCCTAACAGACTTGAGAGCAGAACAGCAATGAGACAGAGCAGAAGGTCGAAAGCAGCAGAAGCCTAGATCGAGGTGCTTCACGGTGGAGGAGAAACAAACACCGAATTTATTGTGGCCGACGAGGTAAAGAGTTGACTATTACGAAACCAATCTGGCCATTCGATTATCTGAAGAAATTCATGCCAAGTGACTCGTCCATAAGATAAGGTTGGGGTTTTCCCTGTAATCGCCGGAGACACAGACCGAACCATGCGTCACAATTGCTGCCATCCTTTCTTAGCTTTTCTTCTTAAATTCTTAAATTTTCTTCATGCTTTCGCGGGGGTGTCAATTATCCTCTACTCGATATGGATGATGAATCAATGGGAACATCACATTCCTGTTCAACCTTCACCAGCTACTTCTCCATCTTCCTCCTCCCCATCTATTCCCCATAATTCTCGCCCCGACTGGGCTTCTGCTCGATTCACCTCTTTAAATCTCGTCCCCTCTGCCGTTTGCAGATCTGCTCAAATCCATCATCGTTCGCCCCCTCAGATCTGCTCAAAAAAATTTTAACTTGCTTATTCTTGTTTGAGTTATGCACTGACGCTGTGATTTGGGGTGAGGAAGGAGATGATTGGTGATAGAGGTTTTTTTTAATGATTAAGGGGTATTTTGGACCTTTTATAATTGAATTTAAATATAAAAAAAATTCTCCACATCTTATTATTAAGCAACCAAACATGATGATGGTAATCATTATTGCATTGCACCCCATTGCATTGCAGTCTATTGCATTACCAGAGGGGTCTGCAATCTAACCAAACGGGCCCTTAAATGTAAAATGATTGAAAAGAATATGAGTGTTTATATTCCAACTTACATTATAAATATAATTTGATAAATTTAAGAAAAATAATTAATTAAAATAAAAATAAGGTTAATATATTATTAGGCAAAAAATCTATAATTATTAAAAAAATTTAATTAGATGCATTGAATAAATAAAAATATAAGTATAGGTAAACATAAAATTAAATAAATAGTTTTAAACATTTAAAAAATTGTAAACAATGTTAAAAGATTATATTCATGTATTTGAAGGAATGTAAAGGCTGAAGCGTAAAAGCAAGCAAGGACAAAAGGATAGAAGATAAGGAGACAACAAAATGTCTGATGGAGAGAGACAAATAAAAACAAAAGTGTAAAAGCATAAAAAAGAAGGCAGAATCAGTAGAAACGTGAAGTTTTAAGCCAGAAAAATTGGCTTTTCATTAATCTAGCTTTTAATGATTTTTTTCATTGAAGTGCTTATTTAAAAAAGCCAAGCCAAATATAGACAAAATGATCACATCATGCTTCTACCCATAAAAGCCACTTTTGGGATGCCGTTCATTATGATGTTTTAGAAAATGCATGTCATATGAATTAATTTAACTAATTTTTTTAATCTAATCAAATTAAATAAATATGTCTTATATTAAATGCAGGAGGAAAGGAGGAAGAGTTTTGTAAAATAGCATTACATTTTATTATTATTTTAGGGCAGGGCTGAAGGCTGATATGAGGAGATGGTAAGAAAAGAGGAGGAGAGAGAGAGAGAGAGAGAGATAGCTATGAAATGTCAGTCCTAGCTTAGCTTAGCTACCTATAGGCCCGTTTGATACACTATAATTGATTTTGATAGAGATGGATTTAAGTGTGTGTTTGGCAAAGCTTTTTTTAATAGCTTCTGGAGAAAAAATGAAGAATAGTTTTTAGAGAATAGATTATGAGAAAAAAATGATTTTGATAAAGTAAGAGTGTTTGGATGTTATGATCAGAATAGCTTTTTTCATTGTCAAATTACTAAAAAGGACATTAGTTTTTTGAATAATTACATGTAAGGGATAAATTTATATTATATGCATTATTAAACATTAAATGTTTAATAAATACAAAAAAATTCGAAATAAATTTTAAAAAAATTATAATAATAAAATTAGTCAAATATACAATATCAAAAAATATATAAAATTATTTTATAAATTATATTATTAGTCTATTATATGGTTTAATATAGTAATAAGTAGTTAGGATATAAAATAATCTACTACAAAATACCAAAGTACAAGTTTAGAGTAGAGATACGCATACATTTCACTGATTGGCAAAAATATAACATGTCAAAATGTAAATACAATAACATTTAACAGATTGTCAATAAAAGCATACGTAAAAAGAAGGAAACTATACATAACTAAGCTTCGTGCATATAATAAATGATTTGATCTCTTATAGAATCACGAAGAGAAGCCATGTCAGATGAAGATGCAATTAATGAATGTATTGTTGAAGGTTCTATATCATCATCTGCATCAGCATCACACAAAATACCCTCTCGATCATGGCGCCGGAAGTCAGGATCAGAAATAGATGTTCTTCTAATGAAGTTGTGTATAGCCATTGTAGCACACACTATTTTAACCTGTGTGGGGAAGCTATAGCTACGCATGTTCTGTAATATTTCAAACTTGTTCTTCCAAACGCTAAATGTTCTTTCTATTGTGCACCTAAGACTGGAATGTAAGTAATTGAAGGTCTCATTGTAGTTTTGAAACGTAGATGACCTCTGAAAGTCCGGGAGATGGTAACGCTTGGATCTGTATGGACCAAGGTAGCCAGTCGGGGTGGGATAGCTAGCATCCACCAAATAATATTTATCTTTACAAAATAAATAGGTTAAAGTCAATAACTATATATATATATATAATTAATAATAATTAAAGTGTAGGAGTTATAAGCATACCTTTTGGGGGATGTGGAAAATTCATTGACGGCGTTGTCAGAGCATGATCAAATATGCGCGCATCATGGGCTGTTCCTTCCCATCCAGCCAATACGAAGGTAAAACACATGTCCCAATCACAAACCGCCATTACATTTTGCGATGTAAATCCTTTTTTACCAATATATTTTGTTCTTTCCTTTGCTTTGACCTTGCATGGAATGTGGGTGCTATCAATTGCTCCAATAGCATTTTTAAAGAAAGGCCAGTATCTATTGTTGAGTCGTATCTTTAAGTGAATGTTCTCAAACTTACGATCCTGTGGTTTTATGTTAGTCATTGCAAGACGACAACATGCATCTAAGACAAGATGCAGAGCCCTATGAATTGTCTCTCCTGAGCGTTGAAACCTTTCCTGTTGCAGCCTACTCGATGCCGCAAACCCAACTGTGTTAAAAAATATTGCAACCATTTCATGAACACCCACATTTCGAGTCTCTGTCAAATCATGTCGTTGCAGTTCAAAGCAAAGCTCGTGAAAGACATGAAGTTGCATTCTAAACATATCATAACAACGGTTCAAATTACCGCTGAAGACTTCACGCACCCATTTAGCACCTGTGAAGTCACTAGTGTGCCGCGGTTCTTTACATAAATATAGCTGAGCATATGCACCAACATATGCGGCCACTTTTTGGGCTCTTTGTTTGCGCCGTTCTCTATGGTTTGCCATAATTTTCAATGTGTTGTCCATATCTAACCCCACTGTTGACATATATATAAAATGTTATAAATGGTAATGACAACAATTATATAGTGATAACATTCAACTATAAAACAACAATGTTAACAGACAAGTGAGATAACATCCAATTGTAAATTAACAAAGTTAAGAGACAATTGAGCAATGTCGTAATTAAACATAATTCCTACTGAAAAGGTAAATATGACAATACATTTCACACACTTCCATAACATTCATGCTTAAGAAAAATGAGAAGTTGGTGTGGCATATCCTTCATTGCTGCATACATTTCCCTTACAGGTGGATCCCTCATAAGGAGGTGTACATAGCGTGCATAAAAGTCATCATTGTTGACAACTTCAGGAACCTATCTAAGGTGGTTCATTATGCCCGAAATTGAGATCTCGTAAGCACATGCCTCTGTTGCCATCCTTTCTGCACGTGCCTCTGCAGCCATCCTCTCAGCCCAGGCCTTTGCTGCAATCCTTTCTGCCCGTGCCTCTGCAGCCATCCTCTTAGCCCGGGCCTCTGCTGCAATCCTTTCTGCTCATGCAGCTTCAGTATCAACGTCATTTGCATCAGCAATCCTGTATAGGGCATCGGCTATTTTAGCTGAGGCCGGCCCCTTCTTTTCATCCCCGTACCCCTCTTCCTGACCCCCAACGAGCTACCTCCTCTGCCACCGCTGCTTGTTCTCTCCCCACCACTTATTCCCTTCCCTTTGTCATTATTGGCACTACTACCTCCACTGTTTTCATTGACATTGAATGAATACATCTCCCCGCTCAACCCAGTAGGTGTCCCTAACACCTCATTGCTGTCTCCCGATCCCTCTTGCATATGAAATTCTGGGATTGCATATTCTAGGAGCCCAAGTTTGTGATCCCGTGGCAGCGACACTTGCAAACAATTGGGTCAATTCTTCTTGAAACTGAAGTCCTTTTGTCCTGAATTTATCATATCCTGAAACTTCCTATACATTCATCATGAAAGTTTGTTACACAAGTTCGTACAAGCACGATGTCAAGGAAATAAATATGTTCGCTCGCTGAAATTAATTACTAACCGAAATTTTCTTCTCCCACCAATCGTTGTCGGCAACAACAGTGTTCTTCTCATTATCCCATCCAACACCCGTCTCGTGTAACAACCTATCCCATAGCTGCCAATCCTTTCTAAGAGCATCATATTTGTTTTTAAATTGACCCTTATCATATATTATGCCGGTCTTTGCAGTGAAGGATTCCAAGATCTCTTTCCACCCAATTTTGTTAAAGCTAGTGCTTTTGCGTGTTGCCTTCGCAACTTGGTCTATGCATAGGTCAATAAAGACTTTTGTGCTCTTCACATCCCATGATGCTTTTTCCTTACCCTTACTCATTATGGTTTCACCTTAAACAAACAGAAATCTAGATTTGACGATCATTCACAGTCCAATCATTGCGTTCTAACCAAACAGAATTCTAATGCAAATGATGACAGACATTGCATTATAACCAAACAGAATTATATTACAAGGATTTCCAGTCATTGCATTCTAACCAAACACAAATCTATGCTTGACGATGATTCTCAGTCCAGTCATTGCATTCTAACCAAACAGAATTCTAAAGCAAACAAAAACAGGCATTGGATTCTAACCAAACTGAAATATATTACTGTCATTGACTCATCGAAGCCTAATGACAGATTTTCAAACCATTATTCGTGTATTTTTCCAATACAGAATAACAAAAATGAAATCAATGTCTCCACAATCACAAATCTTAACAACTCGGTAAGTTTTATATACCAACTACCATTTTGAAAACACTAACCGGACAGAGGTTCTTTGCAACGTCATTAACCAATATCAACATCATTAACCAATATAAATGTCATTAACTAATATCAATGTTATTAACAAAAAATTTTTTTGCATCAAAGGTAGATTGCAACGTCATTAACCAATAAACATGTCATTAACCAATATCAACGTCATTAATCAATATGAATATCAACAGAGGTTCTTTTCAGGACAGAGGTTCTTTGCACCAGATTTTCAAACCAATATCAATGTCTAACCAAACTGAAATCTATCAATGTCACCAAATTTTCTCCCTCGACAGAACAAGCAATTCGGGAAAAAAAACCAGAACAAGCTGAATCGAAACACTCACCGGACAGAGCGAGTTCAAAGATTTTGAACACTTATAAGCATTACTAGCACCGACCGTAATCCGTTCTTCCTTCTCCGACCGTCGACAAAGCTCCGACAGCCACCAGTGCCTCAGATCGGACCAGAGATTTAGCAGAAAAATGGGGACAAAAGGGGGACCGTACCCACCTGAAACACTATCACCGTCCACCACCAGCCACCGATGGACTTGAAATAGGCCAAATCAGTGATCAAGAACGCCGAATATGGTGATCTTCGACGGGATCTGGAAGAGAGGGAGACGGACGAAGCTTGACGGGATCTGAGAATAGAAGGAAGACGGAGAAAGAACAAGGGAAGGAGCCACGGAATCAGGGAACTCGCGACGCGAATGAGGGAAGGAGCGACGACAGGAGACGAGAAATCGAAGCAATGAGAAGAGAAATGGAAGGAAGGAGCAACGGCGTGAAAAGAAAAGGGAAAGAGGAGAGAGAGAGAGATAATAATTGCTCCCAACGGTCAAATAATCAGTGAGGAATGCAGAAAAAATTGGATTGTGCCCAAACCAAGGTTTTGCAATTCAAAACCTTGGTTTGGGCTGAAATGGGATTTTCCAAAAAAATAAAGGGTGTTTGGATGTTTTTAAGGGAAACCATGGTTTGGGCTGAGAATCAATTAAAAAAATTGAATCCAAACACTCCCTAAAGATGGATTAAAAGTGTGTTTAGAATATCATGGAAATGAGACATAATTTTTTAATTAAAATATGTTGTGTGTTAAAAGTCCACAATACCCTTCATAATTTTTTAATCCTAAACTTCCTAAGAACTATCTTTATCCATCTTTTCGTCCACAATACCCATCTGTTCATCCAAAAAAAGGACGCATTTCTGGATTCTTCTCATTCTGCTGTGAAAACCAGGCACCTCCCATGGCTGGATCTGTTAGATATGTTATTTTAAGTGGCTGGATTTGTTAGATTTTGCGTGGTAGCTATGACTGATGACTTTGATTTTGCTGATAAAGTTCCTCCCTCTTTTGATCGCATGGGAGATGTCATTAAGAATTCTGAAGCCAAAGGACCCATCTTTACCACCGCTATTGATGAAGCTTGAGGAGCCTTTATCGTCGAAGCTCTTCGCTCTTCAAAATCAATCAGCTACCACACACTACTAGAATCATCGTTGTCGACACCATTCCTTTGCTGTTGTGGCTGATTGATGCTGGTAATGTCCTCGTCATTGTCGTCGCACAAGTAGGAAGTTGTTGGAGGAGGCCATCGTCATTGTCATCACCGGCGGAAGGGAAGGTCGCTGGCAGTAGCATGGGAGGTTGTCAATGGCGAAGTGAAAGGAGGAGGTACATGGTCGGATGAAGCTCGAGGGGCAAAGGTAGGGGTAAAAATGGGAGTGATGGATATGGAATTACAAATATGAAGTTTAGAGATGGAACCCATTTTGGTGGAATTGGCCTATTTGGCTTCCAGATCGAATTGAATCTCAATTCCAATTCTATCATACCAAACAAACTTCTTTATGGAACTGAGATCCAATTCTATTCCCAGACTACTCAATCTCATCATACCAAACAAGCTCTATATATTCTAATTAGTAGTGCCTAACTCCAATCCATTTTAATTATAGGCACCACCGCACCACTCATTGAAAGTTTGGCTGGAAAATGAAGCTAGGATCCAAGCCAAAACATCATAGACCACTGTACCAGTGATAAAGTTTGCTAGTGTTAGTGTCTATTTGGATTAGCAGTAGAAGCTACTTTTCCAACATGATTTACAGTATACGAGATACGTTTGTGAAAGGAATTTTATCTTAACTTACGTGAACGTGCTTTTCCAACGCTTTCTCAAACAGGCTCTTAGAGTGTGTTTGGATTAACTTTTAGAGAATAGATTATGAGGAGAATAGATTTTGGAGAATAGATTCTGGAGAAAAAGTGGAGAATAGCTTCTGAAGAATAGATTTTAAGCAGAATAGCTTCTGGAGAATAGATTATGAGTAGAATAATGATTTAGGAAAATTGTGAAAAAATCCCTCATTGCCAACTTATTTGTCAAATGGGATCTTCATGTGCAGATTAACTAATTTTTCTAATATAATCAAATTAGATAAATAGGTTTTATAAGATAAAAGGGAGTATTAAAATTCTTTAAAAAAAAGGGGGGGATTAAAGAAAAATTGGTGAAATTCAAAAAAAAAAAAAAGAAGAGAGAGAGTGTGGTGTGGGGCCCACATTAATAAAAAGGACCAATTAGAGTGAGATGGTGGGGTCCACATATGAAAAAAAAGCAAAAAAAAATTAGATTTTCTTAAAACCATGATTTTGAGATCCAAACCATGGTTTGAGCTCAAAACCTTGGTTTGGGAAAATTTGGGGTGTTTGGATGATTTTTGCAAAACTATGGTTTGAGCTCAAAACCATGGTTTGGGAAAATTTTTAAGTGTTTGGATGATTTTTTCCCAAACCATGGTTTGGGCTCAAAATCAATTTTTTTCAGTGCATCCTAGTTAGCCTACAAGGGAAGACCATTGGAGTTGTATGTTCCCGAGGAATTGTTATGTGAATGTCTATTTTCTTGTGTAAAACTGATTTTTGCAAACCCACACTTAATGTATACAACGGATTCTTAAGAGAAGGTCCTAGAGAGTGGATATATGGAAAAGACTCATTAGATTGGATTAATCTCTATCTCCATTAAGAAGGTGAGAAGGTTCTATACTTTGGTGACGTCTACATATATCTACTCCTCTTAATTTATAGTACATCATTAAAAAGCTAAGCCCTTTTTCCCAGTTTGACTTAAGATAAAATCAGGATATAATATCTAGTTATCTATATGCACGAACATGAATAATAATTAATTATAAGATAATTGTAATTTATCAACCAAAAAATATGATAGTTATATGCATAAAGGCACGGTCCATATGTGATAAAATTGTATGATAATCTATCATTAAATAGTAAAAAATTTAAACTCTTCATGGTGATTGTATTTAAGGTGATTTTAATATATTCATGGCCTATTTAGTTCACGAAAAGTAGAGAGAATACAATATAACGTAATAATAATTATATGGATTTGATTGGTTAGGGGCTACTCCCTCCGATCCTAATTACTCCCTCCGGTCCTAATTATAAGACAAAGTTGACTTTTTTGGAGAAATTAAGGAAGCCAATTAAATCACTTTAGAGTATTTATATTTTTAGTATCTTTGGATTATATATTAGTTTATTAATCAAATTACTTAGTTTGAAGAAAAAAATATAAATATAAATATTCTAAAGTGATTTAATTGGCTTCCTTAATTTCTCCAAAAAAGTCAACTTTGTCTTATAATTAGGACCGGAGGGAGTATAAGATAAAGTTGACTTTTTTTGGAGAAATTAAGGAAGCCAATTTAATTACTTTAGAGTGTTTATATTTTTATTTTTTTTCTCCAAACTAATTAATTTGACTAATAAATTAATATATAGTCTAAAGATACTAAAAATATAAACACTCTAAAGTAATTTAATTGGCTTCCTTAATTTCTCTAAAAAAATCAACTTTATCTTATAATTAGGACCGGAGGAGGGAATACTGAGGAAAAGATGGTGCCTTGGTGCATCAAAAGTCAAAACATTTGGTTTAATGTGTGGCTAATAAGTAATGACTAATCTTCCACGCGTTTTCCAGGTTTTGGTAAATCGGTGTCGTTCGTTTGGATCCGATCTTCAAAACCAAGAAGGGGGAGCAGATCCTGACTTTCTGGTAACAATTCACTTGGGGCAGAAGAGATAACTACATATACCCCGAAAATCATTTTCCCGGGAAATTTCCGTGCGGATCGAAGCTGGACTCAATGTTTAGGTTCGGGTCATCCTCGTTGCTCGTGTTGATTTCACTCTTCCTGATCACTCGTGAAGTCTCCAGCTCCTACGCTGGTTCCGCTAGTTCCATCGTCGACCCTTCTAAAGCCAAACAGGTTTCATGGAAGCCAAGGTATCTTTTCTTCGCCTCTTCAATTTCATGCGAATTTGGCTCTATAATTTTGTCAATATTTCCATTTTAACTTCATTTTAAGTGGGAGTGAAATGAATGAATCTCATTTTGTCCAGGGCTTTTGTTTACGAAGGTTTCCTCACAGACTTAGAATGCGACCACTTGATCTCTTTAGTGAGTATCGGTAGAAATCCAAGCTTTTGCCTATGTAAATTTGACGTGGTTTCATTCGATTTCTTCGATTAATGAAGCGATTGCCTGTTCATTGCGTTGTACTAGGCCAAATCAGAGTTGAAGAGATCTGAAGTAGTAGCGGATAACGATTCCGGAGAAAGTATGCTAAGTGAAGTTCGAACAAGCTCGGGGATGTTTATTGCTAAGAATAAGGTCGGTTTCACTGTTGCTTCTTGATGTATTTCCTAATTTGTTTGCTTATGTGTGTATAGTTTTGCCTTGATTGTGGACTCGTTATTTTCTTTTTGGGTTCACATCTTTACGATCAATGCATGAGCTACAATATATAATGAGTCCCACGTCTCTCAATGAAAGCTCCAATTATAACAAGGATAAGTCCATAGGAGAACCACGACCCAAAAGCTAGTTGTTGGAATTGGGGATCCAAGGCCTTATAAGGTCCCTCTTTTAAGGAAACCCACCCAATATGGGACTCGTTGCATAATCACTTTCCTATCTTTAATAAGTATGTGTAATTATGGACGAAAACCAGAAAAACATGCGAGTGAGGTCATTTTATGGGTTTAAACTCATTATCTTCGATAGCTATTACTTGGCCTGGGCGAAGTTATTAGCAAGATGAATATCTATTTAGTCATTTTATAGAAGAGATGCTGTAGAAAGGGTGTCTGTAGCTGGAGAGCCTGGAAGAAAATCTGGTTGGAGTTTGTATCATCAGTTGTTTGTGTTTAGATGGGCTGTTAATGAAATGTAGGCTTTGCTTGATTATTCTGCTTTTTAAAGGAGTGGATATTGTTTCTTCACAATATATATAGGTGTGTTTTGTACATTGAGTGGACATGTTTTAATCTTTATTTTATAGGATCCTATTGTTGCTGGAATTGAGGACAAGATTTCATCGTGGACCTTTCTTCCAAAAGGTATGCCGTATATAAAGTAAAGTTTCTTTCAATTGGTCTATCTCAAAAATTTGCATGGCATCATTGTGAGACCTGTGGAACTGATTACTGATATCCATGTCTTTGTATATTCCACATATGTATGATAATGTGTTTTTATAAGATGCCAATGTTCAAATTTTGTGCTTGCTTACATAGGGAAACACAACGGGGTAACTACCTGTATCATGTTACCAAGTTGTGAGTTCTTTGATTACTGGAAGCAATTTTCCTTTTAAAAACCGCTTTCCATCTTCCTCTCCTTTTCTTTGTCTTTCTCTTCCAACCTACCAGACAGTTTTGCAAACTAGAAGTATTGAGGTTCTCTGTCTAAAATCTGAAGGTTGCATGCCCCCACTTGGCTTGACATTAGAAAATGGGAAATTTTCATTATTTGTTTTAATGATTAGTGCAACCTATGACTTTGTGAAACTCTGGGTGTTAAACTATGTCAAGAATGTTCTAAGATGACTCCTTTAGAAGAACTTACATGACCCTAATGATGAATTGCATTTCTAGATTCTATGTTTCCCTTCTCTCCCAAATGAAAGAAGAATATAGAAACAAGAATGTCTCAGTTTCCTTATCATATTTAATCATTAAATTTCAGAAAATGGCGAAGACATGCAGGTATTGCGATATGAGCATGGGCAGAAATATGAAGCACATCATGATTACTTTTCTGATAAAGTCAATATTGCTCGGGGTGGACATCGAGTTGCAACTGTTCTCATGTATCTCTCTGATGTGACCAAAGGCGGTGAAACAGTGTTCCCTAATGCTGAGGTCTGTTTTATCATTGTTCGTTTCTGTTTCATGCTTTTGTTTCAACAAGATTGTAAATTTCTCACAATTTTGAATGAATCAAATTAATACTCAAGCTGCCTTGAGCTAAGTCAAAATAATAAAGAAATTGCTACAAATCCTGACTTAGCTCAGTTGCTCACAATTTTGAATGAATCAAATGAGTACTCAAGCTGCCATTGAGCTAAGTCTCAGACAG
Source organism: Inga leiocalycina (assembly GCA_963242795.1). Taxonomy (NCBI): domain Eukaryota; kingdom Viridiplantae; phylum Streptophyta; class Magnoliopsida; order Fabales; family Fabaceae; genus Inga; species Inga leiocalycina. The sequence continues at coordinate 74,130,505 of OY725320.1, forward strand.
GCAGTATTTTATTTGGAAAGCAAATATAAATGATGCATGTTAATCACACTTTCATTGATTTGGGCATGGAGAGGCGGACCGACACAACCTTTCCTGGAGAATGAGCTTTGGATTAGTTCTCTGTCTCTAACTCTGGTTTTATTTTAGTTGGCTGTGCCAGGGGGCTGGGGGTTGAGCAGAATGGTCAGGACCGTCTGTAGGTTCATGGACAAATTATGTCTACTTGTAGATAATTTTGGTAACTTACAAATTTCCATTCTGGTCCCAGGACCCTCCACGTCCCAGACATTCTGAAAGTAGCGATGATCTCTCAGAGTGCGCTAAGAAAGGAGTAGCAGGTGTGCATTTGAATGGAGTATTTTCTTTCACGAATTATCTTATTCGATGGCTGTCAGATTAATGTTAAATTATTGTTCTTTTCTTTCCATCCACACCATGGCAATGAGCAGTGAAACCACGTAGAGGGGATGCTCTTCTATTCTTCAGTCTCCACCCTACTGCTATCCCAGACCCCAAGAGTCTCCATGCTGGATGCCCTGTAATTGAAGGTGAAAAATGGTCAGCAACAAAGTGGATTCATGTCGACTCATTCGATAAGTTAATAGGAGATTGCAGCGATCAGCATGCGAACTGCGAGAGATGGGCTGCCCTCGGAGAATGCACTAATAATGTGGAGTATATGATTGGTTCCCCAGATCTTCCTGGCTCCTGTAGGAAGAGTTGTAAGGCATGTTAGAATTTGCAGCTGACAGACGCTCCGCACGTAATTATATGCCATTACCCTTTTCATATGTTTCTTCATTGATATATTTATCATTCTCGTTGGATTGGCAGTTATAATTGCTCTCATTATAATGGTTGTCTTTGTTTCTGTTAAAAAAAAATAATGGTTGTCTTTGTATGTTAATGGCTACACTTCCATAGGTGAACTTGTGTCTGTAGTAAAGCTGAAATGACTAATCGTGCTGGGTTTTTACCATTAGTGTCTAAGAAACTCTCCGGAGATTGCCATTGTGTCCTCTGATCAAGAATCAGTTTTGAAATTAGTTTATGTTCGAGTTTGAAAGACACTCATCAAGAGAATTTCATGCTAGAACAAATTTTTAGGACGGACTTAAAAATTGGAACAAAAAATCTTGAAGGGTGTTGTTAGGCTTTTTTTTTTTTTTTTAGAAATGTGATTTTGTGCTATATAAAGTAAATATGTGAAGAATTTTGTATAACTGTGTAAAAGTATTTTTTGGAAATGTTGCAAACATACCTTCATCTTAATGGAATATGCATCTCTGGCACTTCTATGGTCTCATTCTTTTTAGTTTTTACCCAAAAAAAAAAATTCATAATATATCTATAAAAATGATAGGAAGTCACGCTATTCACAAATCCTAAATAGAGTACAGCTTAATTCTAGATAAAACTAAACCAAGCTTTAACAATGATGTAGCCTATAACATAAGTTTATTTAATTTTATGTTTCTCTCATGTCTTTTTTCTCACTCATTCTCTCTTATCTCTTTTTTAACTCATTCTTTCTCCCACTCACCCTCTCCATAAATAAAGGTGTTTTAGGAAAGTAAATTACATTTTGGCTAAAGTTTACATTTGATCTTTTAAGTTTACATCAAGTATCAATTTAATCCTTCAAGTTTGTAAAGTGTATTTTTAATCCCTAAATACTAACCCTGTCAATTTCACTAACGGAAAATGCTAAGTCAACAATAAAACACTGAAAAAAATATTTAAATTTGGATAATTTAATATTTTTATATTATAAAATTAAAATAAAGACAAATTGAAAATACCCTTCTCTTCTAAATTTCTACCCTATGCGATAATGGCTTCTCCCTCTCAATAGTCAATATCTTTTTTTTTTTCTCTTCTCTCCATGGCTCATGTTGGAGCCTCCCCTTAAATGGCCATGTGCAAGTAACTCACAAAAATCTCTATGCAGCACCCACATATCTCCCGCTTACCTTTACTCCATTTTCCGCTCTCTCATGGATTTGGGTAACAGCGGGAGCACGCAATCCTCCATCTATTTTTTTCACTCATTCTCTCTGATCTCTTTTTTAACTCATTTTTTCTCCCATTTATCCTCTCCATAAATAAAGCTGTTTTAGGAAAGTAAATAATATTTTTTTTACATGTTTATTATTTTTAACCAATTTTAATTGATTTTTCAAAATGCATAATTTAATTATTTGAATCTTATATTTTGATCATGAATGAATAGGAACTTTGTGTGGTCTAGAAAGTCGACCGAACTTATTATGTATTCAGCCCATATTGAATAATATTGGAATGTTCCCGAGACAATTATCGGAACAACCATATGTATATTTTGTTGCTTTCATAAACGACCAGCCCTACATATTTATTGACTAAATAATGAAAAATCATATATTACGATGATGAAGGAAGGTATGCTTTTATAGCTGGACACATGATTTGGGCTTACTTACAGTTCATTCACAATATATTAATCAAGTATTTGTCCAAATTATTCACAGCTGGCACGAGAATTGTCGTCACTGTGTCCAACATAATTCAGAGTAATCAAATATTTAATTATAATTAATTGCTTAATCAGAGTGGTTCAATCAAAGGCATCCGCTATTTTCGTAATAATGAATAAAACTGAATATTGTAGAGACTAGAGAGGCATGCAGAAGGAATCATGAGGACGAACCCCACCATACCAGAGGGAAGAAAAAGACAGCCATATATGTTTATGTCTGTGGTCCTTCAGCTTCTGCTGGTTTACTCTACGGAAAAGCAATGTTTTTTTAATGATGATTAATATGTGAACTCTCTATTAAATAATATTTATTATTTTTTATTATTGATTTTTATCTTTTGTTTTTTTTTTTGCCAACTACTCCCTCCGGTCCTAACTATAGGACACATTTGGGAGTTGATTTTGATCCTAATTATAGGATAAAGTTTTAATTTTTATCAATTTCTTCCCAAAATACCCCCATTAATACTTTCTCAATAATAATGAAACACAATAATAATTTTATAATACACCTATGTTTTTTCACGCTTCATGTGAGTATATTTGCTTCATACTCCTACCTTAAGCGACACAGTACTGTTAGTTGCCACCAGCACGCTTTTTCATTGCTTAAGGTAGACTCATATAGTATGCCTAAATCACTTTTATTAAATAAGGGCATTTTAGGAAAATGAATAAGATTAACTAATTTAAATACTATTATTAATTTTTCTAAAATTAGGTAAATATGTCCTATAATTAGGACTGGAGGGAGTATTATTAATTTTTATGTAGCAACATGTATAGTATAACATTTCATACCTAATTCAAAATTCTATAGTCTCGGCATTCCCCATCATATTAACTTCGACTGTGCTGTCTATAACACAGCTCCTCGGTCAAAGGATGCGTTATGGAGAGCACAGACACTTCTTTTTTCTTTGTGTTTTTCTTTTTTCTTTTTAAGTATAGGTATCCTTCTTTTCAAAATACTGTCGGATACTAAATATAGACACATCTTATATAGAGAATTTAAACCTTAATTCACTACATTGTGATAGATTAGCTATGTTTGCTTGATCCAAACCCTAGAACACAAGCACTTTGTTTGCATATATAACCTTTTGAGGCTAAACCCACCAATTTATCTGTTGGATCTTGCATATTAGGCCCAACATTATATAATCATATTTGGTTTTTTGTATTTGTTTTTTTCATTTAATCAAGGGTTTTCCCTTTAGAAACTTAGAGGATAAAATGTTTTTATCTTTCCCAATAAGTACACTTTACCTCTCTTAATAAATGCGTTTTTCGGGATTTGAACTTATATTCTTTTCCTTGCGAGGTGAAGCAGCTTACCACCTCAATCAACATCTTGTTGGTAGGTTTTTACTGGTATTTTTTTCACTGTAATTTAATATAGGATTAAAGGGCTAAATTGCCTGTGAAGTTTTCATAAATGGGCACTAGGCACTAGGAAGTTTTTGAAGGGGCAATTTTGCCCTGAAAATTTCAAAAATGAGATAATATTACCTTGACTCAATGGATCTAAACGATCAACCGTTAATTGACTGATTATGTTAAGGTGGAATATCCACGTGGCATCCGCGTCAGCTTTTTCAGGTTAAAAGGTATTTTTGCCTTGAAAATTTCCATGGAAGAGCTATGGGTACTATTAGAAAGTTTTTTGAGGGGAGCAATAATGTCATAAAAGTTACATATTTTTTGTTCATCTTTGAGACGCAAACAAGAAAACAAAGAAAATTCAAAATAAAAAGCTGACAGAAATTCAAAATAAACAAGAAAATTCAAAATAAAAAGCAAAGCAAAAAAATCCTCAAATCCAAAAAAAGAAAACAGAAATTTTAGGTTTAGGAAATAAGAAGCTACAACGAAAGAAAACAAAGAACATAGAAGATGAGAAAACCATTCATTGGGAAACTCTTCACAAATTTGTTACATGAAGCACACCCATATCTTCTGTCCTGTTAATGATAGATAAGGGCATGCTTCACTGAACAAATTTGTAAAGAGTTTTTCAGTAAGTGGCCTCCTTTTCTTCTGTCTTCTTAATAGATGTTTATTTGTTACATCTTCTAGTTTCTTGACTCCAAAATTTTTGTTTGCTTTTTTGGACTTGAGGATTTTTTGTTTTGCTTTTGATTTTGACTTTATGGTTTTATGAGTTTCTCTACTCATATTTAGTTTTTGATTTATGGGTTCTTGAGTTTTGTTGATTTTTCTTCTTATTTGGTCATTTGATGCTTGATGGCGGTATTCCAAATATGAAATTAATCAACCAAAAAAAAAAAACTTGTGATTCTAGGAGCGTTGTTGCTCCCTTGAAAAACTTCATGGTGCCTATAACTCTTTTATAGAAACTTTCAGGGTAAAAATACCCTTTAATCAAGGTGATATGGGTGTCAATTGGGTATGTCATCTCAAAATAATTGGTTTAGATCTGTTAGGTGATAACAATATTTCCCTATTTTTTAAATTTTCAAGGTAAAATTACCCCTCACAAACTTCTTAATGGCTAATGGCTATTCATGTAAACTTTCAAAGCATTATAGCCCATTAACCCTTTAATGTAATATTTAAATCTTTTATTAACAAAATCCCATTCACTTCCTTTTTTCGATTTCATTTCATTTTACAAATCCAGGGATCCCAATGATTTTCTAAAAAAATTATGCCATTCATGCTCCTCTGGGCCCCGTGGTGAAATGACTTCTACTTTATGAAAACAAAATTACCTTTTTACCCCTCTTGTGTTTTAATATTTCCTTTTTGTTCCTCAATTGGGAATTTGGAATGGATGCTCATTTTCTTGCGGCGCATAACATTAATATAGGACAATAATACAACCTTTTTTAAAAAAAGAAAGAAAGAAGTACTACGTGCATTGCATGCTACAGATGAAAAGGATTCAATGTATTTGGGTCACATTCATTTGTTTAATTAAGATTATCTTGTCTAACAAGTATGCCATCCATATTATACCTTATCTCATAGAGTAATTAAATAGTACATACACATGTTGCTGGCAAAAAATATTACTCCCTCCAATCCTAATTATAAGATAAAATTGATTTTTTTGGAGAAATTAAGGAAGCCAATTAAATTACTTTAGAGTATTTATATTTTTAGTATCCTTAGATTATATATTAGTTTATTAGTCAAATTAATTAGTTTGGAGAGAAAAATAAAAATACTCTAAAGTAATTTAATTGGCTTCCTTAATTTCTCCAAAAAAGTCAACTTTATCTTATAATTAGGACCGGAGGGAGTACATACACATGAGTAGTGAATTAGTGTTTGCCTATTTCTCCAAAACTTCAATTTTAAAGAACTTCAATTATCAGCTACTTAATCAGCAAGAAAATGATCAATTAAGATTAATTCTTAAGTTAATAAGTTGAATACAATAAACATTAGTATAATGTGGGATGTGCACAAGAAGAGGGAACATAATTTGTAATGTGGCAATACTGTCTAATCCTGAAGTTGAAGAATAAAGCAAGAGAAAAAAAAATTAAATATCAATAAATTTCCATTTAATTATGCTTTTGTTTTTGTTTTTTTATATTTATCATTTTTTCATCTTCAAAAACTATTTCCAATTTGTAATTTAAATTACTCAAATAAGAAAGAATTATTATGACAGCAAATGATTGTGTTATACTTGTAGTAAATATTTCGGCAGAAAAATAAATAAATAAATAAAGTGAATCTCAATCATAAATCTAAAAGACGTGTCACAAACCTATTTCTATGATGATTAATATTTTTTTAAATTAAAAAAGTACCTGTAAAATATATAACTAGATTATATAAATAATAAGAATATTAAAATAATTCCTTTATTTTTGTTACCTATCATTTTTTAATATATGATTGTTCACTTAAAATTGATCATGGTATGATACAAATATATAATCCTTTTTTCTACCTCTGTTCTTAGTTTTAAATATAAAATCATTTATATGCAGTGTAGTATTTATTTATAATTATTAAATATACACCAATTCAATTAATTAAAAGTGAGTAAAATACTTGGAACAAAAAAAAAGTGACTAAAAGATTTTTTTATTTTTTTTTTGGAGATAGACAATTAAAATCCTTCACACAAACCAAACCACGTCTAATGGACATAACATCAAGCATTGGGACTAAAACTGAAAATATGGGTTTAGATAGTGGGTCTAACCCGATAAAATTGACGATTTGAGTTTTGTAAAATTGAGACCGTTTGGAAGTGATTCTTTTAGACCTAAATCTATATAGTCCTAACCCACGACGGGTTGGACCAGCGGATTGATAGGTTGGCCCATATATATATATATATATATATTATATAACCCAAGACCTAAGTCTGGAAGTTCCAAGTTGAAAGACCCAAAGCCCCAAACCCAATTCCCTACCCTAGCATATTGTCACTCCAATTCTCATTGACATTTATCTCCTAATTATATTTACTCATTTATCTCATTATCATTTACTCATTTATTTAAAATTAGTATAATATTATCTTTCACTTTAAGCTTGTTTGGTTGGGTGATTGACAACTCTATAAGTGCTTATGTATATAAGTTGAGACAACACTCCTCTCATATATTTACCTCGTATACTGTAATCATGATTGAAAAACTGCTTTTGAAGACTCGAATCGCTATTTCAAACGAGCAGGTTGTTTTATTATTTGTGGCAGTGGCGGATTTACCCGTGGAAAAAGCAACGTGATCGAGCTCAAGAAAATATTACAGCTTCACATCATGCTTCAAATTCCAACACTATTAATATTGATTATTTTTATGTTCTACTGATAGCTTTTGAATTTATGTTTATTTTGTCATGTGTAGACTTGTGATGAATATTTAATTTGTAATGTATTTTTAATTTTTTTATGGTTTAAGTTTGTAGAAAAAATAATTTAAGTATATTGTTTAAAAAATTTTTAAAAAATAATAATATGGGTTGGGTGGGCTAGCTCACCAACCCAATAGTTATGGATTGGGTTGGCTAAATACTGACCCATATTGATACGGTCCTTTTAGACCTAAACCCATATAATCCCAATTCATAACAGATTGATCCAAACTTGATGGGCTGGATCATATTATCATCTTTAATAGAGACCCATGACCTCATCCATGAGATAAGGCATGGCGTGCTAACTGGGCTATAAGCTTTTGGAGGGAGTAAAAGAAATTGAGTCTACGTGTTCGTTTGGAATGGCTTATTTTTGTCCAAAACGTGCTTATAATTCGTGATTCACGGTATACGAGGTAAGTATGTGAGAGGAGTTTTTTCTCGACTTGCGTGATACGGGCTTATTTTTTAAGCCACCGCTAAAACAAACAAGCCTCATCTTATCTCACAGTTTTAATAAAAACTAAATAAGGATAGATTTAAAACAGAGTGTAATTTTAAAAAAGTTAAATGTTATTAACAATTTTTAACTAACTTATTTAATCTATAAAATTGGGTTAATTAGATGGTCCTATATTTAGGAATTGGAGGGAGTACAATTTACTCCTTTTGGTTTAAAATGTTAACTATAATTTAATTTTCATTACTTCAATGGAATAAAAAAATTAACTAAAATATACTTTTGGTAAACAAGATTTTCGAAAGATATATTCCTTCTGTCCCTAACCCCTTGGTAAAATTACGGAAACGAATTGATTTATGTCTGAATTATTTTTTTGTTTGTTTCCAAATCCTTCTTACACAATTAACAAACTTTCCATTTTCAATCTTCGAGGGTCCAAATCCAATAATGGGGTCTTTGGTTATTGACCCTGAGCCAAATTCAAAAGCCGAAGCATTGCACAAATCCCCAGAGAGAGAGAGAGAGAGAGAGAGAGAGAGAGGGCTCTGCCCCCACTAATGGTGCTGCAACGCCACTGCCAGCTGCTATCCCCATAAAGGCCTTTTGATTTTGCTTCTTTCATTCACCCACCAAATTACACAAATCTCTCTGATTCCTTCACTCATTCTTCAATAATTCCTTCTAAAGATCTGAACTTGAACCCCAACATTTACTCTTTCTAGGACCCAAGTGGCGCTCTCTCTCTCTCTCTCTCACTAAGAATCAAAGTGGACACACAGATCATGGATGTGGGTCAGATGCAGAGACAGTTGGTGGAATACACCAAATCCTTGTTCATAGAGGTAGGCCAAACATCAAATTAATACGACTACTCTGATTTTACATTTCTGGCTTTTGAATCATTTCTTGTCTGTACACCCCCACCACCACCACCACCTAGATGGATCTATTTATTCGGGTTTGTTTGTTCTTTGTTGTTTTGTTTTGTGTTTGTGTTGATTTGTGGTTTCTCTGGTGAGATAAAAAAAGGGGTATTTGGACAGTCAGTTCTTACAGCTTCAACAACTACAAGACGAGAGTAACCCATCTTTTGTGGCTGAAGTGGTTTCTCTCTTCTTTGAAGATTCTGAAAGGATTCTTAAAGATCTCACCTTTGCACTGTGAGTATATGCCATCCCAGTTTTTTCACCTCTCTCTCTCTCTCTCTCTCTGTGGTGGGAGATTTAATTGCGGTTGTGATGACCTTGGGGTCATGCATTTTTTTTCCTGCAGAGAGCAGAAAATTATTGACTTCAAGAAAGTTGATGCTCATGTTCATCAGTTCAAGGGTAGCAGTTCAAGGTAACAATTTCCCTAGATAACATGGTTGTTTATTCTGGTAACATAGTTAAGATTTTTTTAACCATAAAAAACCAGCAAAGTTCTTCCAAGCCTCCTAAACTATGTTCTTCTTGGCGGGTGGGATCTTTTTTCAATCAAGTTGTCAAGTCAACTAGAGAGAGAGAGAGAGAGAGATGAGCAAAGTAACAAAGTTGATTCCTTTTTCAGATAAAGTTGATTCCTTTTCATGTTATGGATTTGTATTTTATCTGCTTGAGAGATAAATTTGTGTTCCTCGTTCTACAGCATTGGTGCACAAAGGGTTAAAAATGCCTGCATTGCTTTCCGTGGCTACTGTGAAGAACAGAACGTAAACTCGTAAGTAGTTTCTGCCTCAAACAGTGGTTATCCATTTGCTACTTCTTAGGCTTCGCTTGTCCCAAATAAAAGGCGCCTTATTGATCCATAATATAAGTCATCACTTGGTGAGTTATTATTATTTATTTTCAGCAGGACAAAACTTATATCAAGTTGTTTATATCTATTAAGTCAAGTTTTTTGATCATGCTTGTTATTTCTCTGTTGTTAGATGTTAAAATGCGTATGTACGCTTGTAAATCCACTGATGAATTTGACCTAATTGATATAACTATTTTGATAAGTTTTGTTCTTTTCCAAATATTACTCCCATTACAATTTATGAGAAAAATCTGCATTTTTTAAATATGAGCAAAGTTGAAAAAGTGTTTCATTTTCAAACAAGTTAATGAGTAAACCTCTTGATGAGACAGTTAGAAGTGACTTATAATATGGATTGGAGGAAGTATTTAGTACCCAAAAGACCAAACATTGGGCCAAACTATGTTATTGTACAGGAATTTTGGATTGAGTTTAAGGTCTCACTGGAGTTTCATTCTGATCATAGAAAAATGTTGTGATTGCAGGTGCATTAGATGTCTGCAACAAGTAAAGCAAGAATATTTCCTTGTGAAAAACAAGCTGGAGACTATGTTCAGGGTAATTACTTAAATCTTGAGAGAAACTTTAAGCAGAAAAATAGAAATAAAGAAAAAGAGTGTGGTATGTTTTGGATTTGTAGGTTATAATATTTATATATATGTATATATATTATGGTGCAGCTTGAGCATCAGATTATTGGAGCTGGGGGTTCAATCCCTATGGTGGAACTGGGTTTCTGAGATGAGTTATGGATTTGGATTTGGAGGAGAAGCTTGTGAGCGTGTTTTGGTGATCAGTTTTCTCCTTTTGGTGGAAGATTGTGTCTTAGGTTTTTATTTTGTTGTTCTTTGTGTGATTGTTGTTATGAATTAATGAATGAATGTAGGTTTTGATTTGTGAGCTCTTCTTGTTGCTTGCATTCAAGGAGGATTATTTCACAAATGAGCTTTACTGTCACACAATCTTTTTTTTTTTTAACAAAATGATAAAATGATACTCCCTCCGATCCTAATTATAAGACAAAGTTGACTTTTTTGGAGAAATTAAGGAAGCCAATTAAATTACCTTAGAGTATTTATATTTTTATCTTTTTTCTCTAAATTAATTAATTTGACTAATAAACTAATATATAATCCAAGGATACTAAAAGTATAAACACTCTAAAGTAATTTAATTAGCTTCCTTAATTTCTCTAAAAAAATCAACTTTATCTTATAATTAGAACCGAAGGGAGTACATATAAAACCACTGACTGATCATCGGTTAGGGCCAAACCAACCGATCATAGGTTAGGAGTTAGGACCAAATTAGGGGCTCAATGTCTTGAGAAAAAAAAACGACTTTGACACAATCCTTATACCCAATTCATGCTTTCCTTTTTTTTTTTTTAAAAAAAATAAATTATTTGATATTAATATTATCCACTAATTCAAATTTGAGCTGAGCTGAAAACATAAATTTGAGCCATTTTTACAAGGCATCAAGGGTCTTTTTACTCATCCCAACTTATGTTAGTAATGTTAATTTATTTCTACGTCAAAATATTTAGTTTTTCACATAAATTTTCAAGAGGTTTTAATAAAATCATTACATAAAACTCATTTTGCAGCTAGATTAAGAGGTTTATTTTGTTTAAAAACAAAGTATAATGTGAATTATTTGATTTCAGATTAATCATCTGCTAATTTGAAGTGTGGATATTTAGAAAGGCAAGTCTTTTAGCCATGATGAATAAAATTACATCAATCAGACGGATTAGTTGGTGACTTTCCAATCCTTAAATAATTGTTGTGGTTATTTATAATTAATTTAATTAACTTATTTATTTTAGTAAATTAAGTTCACCATCCAATTTATCCCCAACAAGGAACAAAAGATAGAAGAATTAAGTGACTTTATTTTTCCAATTAAAACTTTAGAGTATTTTGTTCCATACGCAGTTGATTTTCTAGGGAGAAAAAGAGGATACTGAGCTGCCGATGAATTTGGATCTAATAACAAGCTGTGAACATAAGAAATGGCCTTAATTAAATTAAGAGAAGATTCGATTTTTGTGTGCTTCTTAAGGGAGCAAATCCCAAAGAAAATTAATTAAATAAAATTGGGTAAAAGTATACTTTTGATTTTTTAAGTTTACTTGATGTATTGTGTTAGTCCTTTAAATTTGTAAAGTGTATTTTTAATTCTTAAAACTTAATATCATTAATGTTACTAATGGCAAATGCTGACTAGACAAAGTTAAGTGATGATTGTGTAATACTGACGAAGCAAGCTAGCTACTTGCAATACAATACCTTATTTTATTTTAATTCTAGTTGACATTTACTTAATTTACAGTATTTTATTTTTTAAAAATAAAATGTAATTTAAATAAATTATTTTAATCAATTTCTTAATTTACTCTCTATAAACTATAAATAGTATTTATATAGTTATACTTTAAGTTTTAGTCCTTTACAAGTTTAAAGGACTAAAACTTAAAGTATAGTCTTAGTCCTTTAAGTTTGCATTAAGTATCATTTTAGTGTGTAATTGGTTGGGCTTATTTTTGGACAATAAGTCCTTATTACGTAAGCTGAGATTAAAAGCATGTTTGTTTGAGCTTATAAAAACTTATAAGTTGCTTTTTACGTAAATCGAGACACAACTCCTCTCACATACTTACTTCGTATACCGTAAATCACTATTAAAAAACAACTTATAAGCAATCGAATCGCTTAACCAAACATACCCTAAACCTCTCTCACATACTTACCTCGTATACCGTAAATCACGATTTATAAGCACTTATTATCCAAAAATAAGCTATTCCAAACGAGCACTAGTCCCTTAAATTTGTAAAGTAAAGATTTAGTCCTTTAGTGTTAATACCGTTAACTTCTACTAAAGGAAAATGCTTAATCAGAAATTAAATGTTGACAAAACATGTTTTTTTTTAAATTATTCATTATGATGATTATTTATATTTTAAAATTAAATTTAAAAAAAACAAAAAAATATATGCCTTCTCCTCTCCTCCACCCTTGTTTGATAATGGCATCTCCCTCCATCACGGATGTAACGCTTCCAGATCATGTTAAGGTACGTGGCAGTGGCTAGCTAATTCTCTAGGAACTTCTCTATAAAAAATTGCTGGTTTTTTTTTTTTTTGGTGATAAAACAATTGCTGATTTGAAAGATGCAAATGATGCCTTTCTTGTCTCTCCCACACCAAAAACCTAGCTGCCAATAATAAGGGGGACGCACAATTCGTAGAGCCGGTAATATGGGCTCAACCCACGGGCTCAACCCTTTAGCCCGCGGGTTTTGACGGGTTAGGGTTGGGAAAATCCCAACCCGCAAAAATGCGGGCCGCACAGGCACGCACCGCATAACCCGCAGGTTAATGCGGGCCAGCCCGCGGGTTGGCGGGTTGGCTCGCAAAATTTTTTATTTTTTTTTACATATAAAAAATTTATAAAACTTATAAGTTTTTCACTCTTATTTTGGTACCTCTCAATTCAAAGAGAAAAAATCTTAATTTCTTTCCTTCTTCTTTAAACAAAATTATTATATCTTGGTTGCTTGAGGATGAGTTTATGTTTTGTTTATAAACTTTAACAAATTTGATAACTTTATCTCTTAAATTTTAGATTATGTTTTTAAATTTGTATAAAAGCAATGATTGATACTAGGAAGGTAAATTTTATTACTCATATATATGTGTCTCATATTTTCAATCCTCTTTAAAAAATATGAATTTTTTTTTTCAAAAAAAAAATGCGGGCCTGCGGGTTGGCCCGCAACCCGCACACTGCGGGTTAGGGTTGGCATTTTGCCAACCCGCAGAAGTGCGGGTTGCACAGGCGCGGGCCGCGGGTTGGCGCGGGCTGGCCCGTATTCCTAGCTATAACAATTCGCCCCCAAAGAGAGAAACAATAGAACTGGCTAAATTTAAAATATAAAATATCATTATGCTAAATATTTATTTTTACCAAAATTATACTAAATAGATGAAAACACATCTTTTCAGCATTTATTGGCTAAGTTAGCATTTTCTGTTAATGAGAGTTAACGGTGTTAATATTAAAGGATTAAAATTATAATTTATAAACTTAAAAGATTAAAATAATAACTGATACAAATTTAAAGGATGAAAAGTATATTTTAATAAAAAAAATTACAAAAGGAAAAATCATTGCTGGGTGTTTTAGAGATACAGGACAGAATAAGACATGCCAACCCTACATGCATAGAGACAGAGTGTATCGTTTTTTTTTTTTTTGCCAGTAAGAGACAGAGTGTATCGTTGAACTGAGAACATGATGGACTCAATAATAGAGGCAGATCAAATCTCAAGCTGGCTTTTGATTTTGTTTTTAGTCTTTTTTTTAATTCAGTTCTTCAAGCATTATATTAATTGTAGTATTATGTTTAAATTTATCATTTAAAATTTGAAGACAAACTTAAAACTGTATTGGTTTAGGCTATGTTTATGTTTTGGGAGGGAACATTTTTTTTAATTGCTCATTTTTTTTAAGATATTATTAAACACTAAATATAAATATATCTTTCAGTGAGAATTCAAACCTAAGAAACCATGTTTTATTTGAAATGAAACTTCAGTTTAGGTAACACACTGTGTATACATATAAATACATAGGTTTTTTACAAAAAAAAAAAAAAGAAGAAGATAGGTTTTAACATATAGCTTAACATTTGAAATTAGTTGTACAGCTCAATATTAATAAATAATGCAGATTGCTACAAATCTCATGTTTTATACTGTGATTATATTGATATTAATAACATGAAAAAACAATATATAAATATTTAAAACTTAAAGAATGAATTTAAAAATCATAATAATTTGCAGTTCATGGATCAAAATATTTTCCCCCTTCAATATTATTAGCCTAAGTTCGAGAATTTATTTTGGGGAAAGGGTAAGGGAAGATGAAATAGTTGGCAGATTTTCATCAACTAAATAAATGATATTCCCTCCGGTTCTAAATATAAAACAGATTTAACTTTTTTAGAGAGATTAAAGAAGCTAATTAAATTGCTTTAAAATATTTATATTTATATTTTTTCTCCACACTAGTTTGCCTGACTTATAAACTGATATATAATTTAAAGATACGCAACAATGATATGACTAAGTAATTTATTTAGCTTCCTTAATCTCTCCAAAAAAAAAATCAACTCTATCTTATATTTGGCACCGAAAAGAATATTAAATAACACCAGCAACAACAACAAGCCCTCTCTTTTTGTGAAGAGGATGACGAGTTTGGCATTGTGTGTGGAGGTTTCTAAGTATAGTTGATTTTTGCTCTTTTGGGCCTTAGGCCTCTTCATCAAGGAGACAAAAAAGTCTTATCTCATTAAATGGAATTAGCTACATGGATCGTACACACTATTGTACTCTATCTGCAGCTAAATCTTTAGAAAATTTGTTGATGAAGAGGTCTTGCTTAATTAATTTCGTTGAGTATTCTCCTCTATCTCCCCTGCCTCTTTTTAAAAGACTATAGTTTGATCTGCTAACGTCGCTTGTACATTTGATGATCTTCCTTGAATGTATCGAAACCACCTTAGATAAATTTCTACCATTTTCTCTTTAATATTTGTACCCTGGCTTTTCTTTATATATGTTCATTATGAATTTTATCTTTTCTTTTTGATAATACATTCATTATAATATTCTCATCTCAGCTATCCCTAGTTTATGCTCTTATTGTCCCTTTAAAGCCCGACACTCATTGCCATATGACATTGCTAGTTTTATATAAAGCAGTTTGATAAAAATTCTATTTTACTTTATTGGATACCTTTTGATTAGAAATAACGATAGTAGCATTTATCCATTTTAACCATTTAGTTTGAATTCTATAGTTAATATTTCCAACAATCACACCTAGTTTTTCATACAATTAATCACAAAATATTTTCTTACTCCTAGTCAGACAAAAATCTTTTAACTCCAAACTTCTTCTAAATAACTCAAGTTTAAAATTAATTTCTTTTCATGATTTAGCCGCAAGAACTACATCATCAATAAAAAAGGTATGCACTTTAAGATTTCTTATTGTATATGCTTAGTTAGAATGTCACACCCTCATCTTATTTTCACCTATTTCAGGGTATTTGCGGAAAATAATACATAGTTCGGTGGGCAACACAAGAATAACATAAATACACTGATATTATGTGCACGATTACAAAAACTCTCAAAAGGGGTTCGTACTTGATAATTACAATTAATGTAGACTTGCAGCATTAGGTGGGTGTCTACACCTATCTCAATGAAACGGAGACATCCTCCAATCTTCGTTCTACCACTGCAATCCCCTCATATGGTTCTCTTCTTTATCCTCAGCATGCATTCTTTCTTCTCTTGTCTAAATTGTTGGTAGGGGAGGGTGAGATTCTTAGGAATCTCAGTAGGAAAGCAATACCAATATGCATGCAAGATAAGTGCTTAATGCATGACATGCTTGAATTACATAACTTGTACTCACACAATGACATATCTGCATGCTCAATGTTTCAATGAACATACGTATGGCCACAATATAAACAGAAATAAAGCTTCAATTATTCATATATGTTTCACATAATCAAGCAAAGCAATAGCATGCATCAATACACCAGCACAAATATCAAATACATACAAAAGAGGTAAGTTCCCTACTTTAATCGCCCTTCCCCGATCATCGAATAACATGAGGCTCTCTACTCGATCCTAGAATGTCAAATGTATAGTTTAGACACTTCCATAGTGTTTCTAGTGGTTATATTAGTCTATGGTAAAATTTTACTAAAATGTCCCCAGGACCCCGGCCCGGCCCTGTTGTACCTGGCCTGATGGCACGTTTTCCCAAAAAATTGACCAGAGTTATTCTGACGTATTTTCACCTAAGGAATCCATTTCCGGGCTCAAAATTATCAAATTCACCGTCAAATTACGAAAATATCCTTGACAGCCCCTATTTAGGGATTTCAGTGGCGTTTTTATAATTATGCTTTTTCAGCCTCTACTGTAATACCCCGAATTTTGAGACTCGAGGCTAGAGAATAAGCCTGAGATTAGTGGATTGCTAAGCCCTGGTTTAGCAAGATCCCAAATTGTGATTGGGGGTTAATGACTACAAAAGTGGACGTGGTTAGTGATTAATAAACCCTTTTAAAGAATATAAAGTGGATTGTAGTCACTTGTGTTATGAGCAACGCCAAAACCCTGTATTTGAGTTCAATTGTGGATCAACATCCAAATTGACTTAGAATAGAGGGAAGAATTGAATGGGGTATTGTGATGGAAATGGTGTCATGTTGTGGTATTTAATCATTGGAATTGATTTAAATTGAATTGGACACATTGGTTGCAAAACTGGAAATACTGTCCAGTGTGAATTCTGTATGGCCAGTCTTCTCGTGTGGATGTTTTAACTAGGCAAATGATGTCATAAAATTATGAAACTTTTCAGTCTTAAAGTTCACATCCCAAGATTCAAAATGGACATATAATTTGTGCCATTTCGTTTTGTGAACTAGGAGATATGACTGTCCAAAGTTTGGGATGGAAACTGAACTCTGTTTTGGGGCAGTGATGAGTTTTATGTAATTCTGGAATTGTGTGGTGATTTTTAGTAATGGCCAATATTTTTCCTATGAAGAGGACTTAAATATCTTTCATTTGGCTTTGGAATCACCTCATTTTAAGTTTTCTAGAATTAGTTATGATTTTTCAAAGTTTGGGCAGAAAATCTGCCAGAAAATCCGAAAATGGGAATTATGACATCATCAAAATAAAAGATGACATCAGCATGGAATTAAAAGCAATTCCTTCATCTTCATCAGCCATTTCCTGACGCCATTTGTGAAACAAAAACGTGAGAGAGAGCTTGGAGAAAATAGGGAGAAGGAAGGAGAAAACTCGCGAGGTAGATCGATTTCTTCGGTGAATTCGTACCTAACGCGTATGATCCTTCTCCTAAGCTTCTCTTCTACATGGATTAAGGTACTTGAAGCTTAATTTTGCTGTTTAAAAGGGGCTAGGGTTCATCCAAATTGAGTAAAAGCCAGAGGGAGCTTGAGGTAACTTCTAAACTTTCGTATATTGCTTATTCTGGCTGTTGTGGGCAATTTAATTGGTGAAATTTCGCCGGATTGCCATTGGTTTTAAAGTTTGGAAATGACATGGCCTAGGGGTTATGCTGCCCAAATTGGGTCTTAATGTTAGTTGTAACCTAATGTAATGGTTAATAAAGTGGTTAGGAGTAGAAAGGAACGCATTTACGGAGCCGAAACCGAAAAACCCCAATTTTCCCCGGAATACTTGAGAATTTCAGCCAGCTCTAGAAATGGGTCTTAGAGTTGGATTTTCAATGATTTGATGATTCCATTGAGTTCAGGAGTGAAAATTAGGTGGGGTTACAGTTGGGCACTTTTCCGGAAAAGGCTGAAAAAGCATAATTACGAAAACGCCCCTGAAACCCTTAAAGTGGGGCTGTCAAGGGTAATTTTGTAATTGACATTGAATTTGATAATTCTGAGTCCGGAAATGGATTCCTTGGGCAAAAATATGTTGGAATAGCCCATGTCAAAATTTCAGGAAAAGTACAGTCGGACCGGGTACGGTGGGGCCGGACCGGGTCCCCGGGGGCATTTTAGCAAATTTTCAATATAGCTTCACATGACCCTCAGAAACACTATGGAAGTATCTAAATAGTACATTTGACATTGTAGGATCGAATGTGAAGCCCCGAGTTGTTGGCACGTAAATCGAGGAGAAAAAGACTGGAGGTAGGGAACTTATCTCTCCTGTATGCTCTGATAACTGTATTAATGTGTTGATGCATGTTATTGCTTTACTTGATTAAGTGGAACATGTATGAATGATTTGAAGCTATGTTTCAATATATGCTATGGCCATATGTGTATCGTTCGAAGCATTGAGCTTATAGATTTGTCATTGTATGTGTGCATGAGTTATGTGATGCAAGCATGTCATGCATTAAACACTTATCTTGCCTGCATATTGATAATGTTTCCCTACTGAGATTCTCTCGAATCTCACCCTCCCTTACCAACAATTTAGACAGGGCAAGTGGCTCGTGGAGGGAGCGGCAGGACTCATTTGAGATGAGATTGTGTAATCCCCATTTGAAGAATTGTAATGGGCAATTGTGCCCTGTATATCTTTAGCGAAGGTATGTACCCGAGATTGCCGGGATGATTATGTTGTGAACTCTGATATTTATATGAATGTGATTTATCTTCACGTAGTAATTGTATTCGAAATGTGAATATGAGACCAAGTTTATAAATGATTTCGAAAGGTATTTGTGAAAACCCCATGATGTGATGGGTTAGTAAATGTTATTTGATTATTATTGGTCTCTATTTCATTTTAATCGTGTATTTCAGATATAATTATTGAGGGGGTTACATCTACCAAAAAAGTGCCAAACTGTAACTCCACCTATTTTTGCCCACTGAATCCAATGGAACCTTTTATTTCATGAAAATTCAAATCCTACCCCTTGAAACAGTGCTGGCCGAAATATTTCAAGAAAAATGGAAAAATGTAGTTTTGTGTTTTAGCTTCCAAAACTTGTACTTTTTCACTTCTAATCCCTTATTAATTCATTTAAACACTTCTTAACCATGATTTAAAGAAATTTGGGCAACATAACCCCTTATGGTCATAGCTCTTCCAATTTTTTCAAATCAACCAAAAATCACAAAACTAACAACAAACTTCAAAACCAACTTCATAATAGTATAGATTTGAGTTTGGTGTAGTTACCTCTTAGGCTTCTTGGTTTCTCTCTCTATATGTGCCCTCTCTCTCTCTTCTCCTTGAGTTAAGAATGAGTTTTCAAGATCATAGATTCATAAAGAAACAAGCTTTATAGAAGGATATAGGGAAATGTTACAAGAAAGCTTAAGAATCAACTCTTACCTTAAGATTTCTTCTTTCTCTTCTCTTTAACTCTTCAAAGTTTCTCTAAACTCTCTCTCTCTCACTATGTTGAACGAAAATGCATGAAGGGAAGGGAAGAGAAAGCCTTCATAAAAATGCTTCCTTGATTCCAAACCATTGATCTCATCTAAGGTTGAGATAGCAATACTTGTCTTGCACCATACCTCCCTCCATGCTTTCACCATACCTCTCCACTTTATGCCATATCTCCTTCATCATTGGCTTCAATTGGAATTGGACTAGATTTTCTTCTCTTGGTTAGCTTAAAAAAGAGTGCTCTCTCTCTTCTCCAACCATCCAAGTGTTTTTCCAACTAAATCCAACTTCCTATTCCACCAAGCAATCAAGTTCACCCATTCCTTCACCCTAGCTTACCATCATGCACTTCACCTTCATGTAATGTACATCTTACCATTGTTATCATTACTCTCTTCATGACACTTGGCTTTTTAATTCCATTAATCAATTTCTAACACATTTTATTTTCAATTTTCGGAATAATGCCAATTCTGGCATATTTTCTATCCTAACTTTGAAAAATCATAACTAATTTTGTAGATATCATTTTGGAATGATTCCAAAGGATATGGAACCCTTATTAAGTCTAGTTTCAAGAAAAAATATGGAATTTTACTATCTGGGATCATATTATTCCCAAATTTTCAATCTTGGACCGCTGCTCCAGAAACTTTCCAGATTTTCTTGGCTAAATTCAAAAAGTCATATCTTTTTGTACATAGCTTCAATTGATTTGTATGACCTATCAAATTAAAGTTTAGGATGTCTATTTTCATCTTATAAAATTTCATAATTTTTGCTCATCATTTGGTTTCCCAAAATCACATGACAAATTCACTGTCTCGCAGGCAATTTCACTGAAAACACTATTCAACTTTCAATTTTCAATATTTAATCCTTTTGCCTTAAATATTCACCATTTCATTGAATTTCTCAATTAGTTACATTATTTTTTAGATGAATATAAAATTTGGGATGTTACATAGAAAGTCTAAAACCATGTTAAACAAATAAAGACTCAAATATATAAGTCAATCCTTATAATAAAGTTGTTTATTTTACCTACAATTGTTCTTAATCTTTTTTCCCCATATTACAGTTCTTAACAATTTTTGATGTCTTTCATAATACACAAAATCGTTTATGATCTAACTATACAGTATAAACACCTAGAGTCAGGAAATTACGCCGAGTCCGCTTAAGCCCTTTTAAGTCAAGGGCCAGACTCATAAATTGGAGCCTCCAAAGGAAGTCGAGCTTAAAAGGGCCAGCCTTGTAGGCCCGTGGGCTTAAAAAAACCGGCCCGTTTAAGCACATTGATTTTTTTTACTTACCAGGTTGTCCTTGCTTGTGCCCCTCCCTAACTCTAAAATTGCCTGATTTTCATCGGCCTCTCTCACTCTCACAGAACCATAGTCTCACTTCTTCTGTTCAATTTTGACACTTTGACTGGTCCTCAAACCCTTCCCTTCCTCAACTCACCGCTCACCTCTCACATCTCCAACTTGACAAAGTAGAAGTCTCACTTGCTTTGTTACTCAAACCCTCTCTAGTGTCGGCCTCTTCTTCCTCCTAATTTGTTGACCTGTCTCACTTGCATGATACGTGTTGTTTAGACCTTAATGTTGACAATATTTATATGTTAAATTAGAGTTTTAATTGTTGTAATTTACTAATTATATTTTTTTAGAAAAAAACACAGAAAAAGTAGTTAAAGTTTTTAAAAAAAGCTTTCGGCCTTACAGGGCCAATCATGGCCTTTATGCTCACGGGATGGGCCTTGAAAAACAACGGTTTTCTTACCCCGGGCCTGAAAAGGCCAGCCCTTTTAGATCTTAACCCATCAAGGGCCCCTGTTTCCTAGCTCTAAAACACCCCCCCAAAAAAAAAAAAAGAAAAACCCAAATGATAATTGTATAAAGTTTGGCATAAAAATTATGAGAATTTAGCTCTATAATGTCAACAATTAACTTTTGAAGCAAGACCAAGTGAACCTTTTTTTTTTTATAAAAGGCCCCAAAGATATCAATATGTAACAAGAAAAATCCCCCCCCCAAGTAATCTTGTACAAAGAAAAGTCGCTATAGCCTTTTTAATCTATCTTATGGAATATCACCAATCGTATGAACCTTAACTCCAAATAAAAGAAGACGATATAAATTGAAACAACGAAAAAGATTGTGTTTCTTTGTTTGATTCTACTCAGACTATACCAGAAATAGGGTGGCTCCATCTTTTTCTCTGTTCTGCAAAGCTTGCAACTTTGGCTGAGTACTGATTCTTATCACAAAGCCTATGTGCGTATAGATGATTCGAAGTGTTAGAATCAACATGTTGCAATATTTTCACTGATTTCCCATGTTTTTCATCCTCCATTGTCTCCCCATCACATGATTCTCTGCCTTTGGCTATGATTTTAATGTTCTTTTCCTCAAATTTAGGATTGAGACTGTTTGAATTGCTGTCTGCCAACACCACTGCTCCTAGAATTTCCCCCAAGAATGTCTCCTGCAAATTGCAATACAATAGCATCAATATTAATGCCTTAAGAAGAAGAAACAACGCCTTTTTAAGTCAGGAGATTTAAACCATGTTTAGTTTAACGTTAGAAACCACCAAAATCATGATTTTGATACTTTTAAGTCAAGAGAAGCGTGTTTGTTTTCTTTTGGTTTCTCATTAAGAATTATCAAAACCATGGTTTTGTTGGCCTTCAACAATGAAGTCAAACACGCACTTTTGATCCATAAGGGATAAGTAGCTTGTGTACATGAAAGGGTTAAGTTGCATCTAGCAGCTTAACATACTTTTTAGTAGCACACAATATCTTAAAGTAATTTTTTGTGCAATTTTGCCACAAATTTTTTTTTTTAATTTTAGGATACTGGGGGTACTAGAAAAATACTTTGGAGTGTTGAGTGCATAATAAATTACTTTAGGATATTGAGTGCTATTGGAAAAATACTTTAAAATACTGAGTATTACGGAAAAATACCCTATATGAAATGAAATGATTGATCTCTTTGTAACAAATATAGAAGTGGGAAGTGATACCATATGGTGATATCTGTGGTGGCTTTGCTTCAAGAGATGGAGCCTTGAGATCAAACGGCTGACAAAGACAGCCTCTGGTGTTTGTTCTTGTGTCATATGAAGTTGTCTTAGAATTGATAAAAATGAGGTTGTCCTGCGTTGCACAGAGAGTGGAATGAGAGTGATGTTACATGCAGACTCAAACACTGTCTTTGCTGCTAGAGGATCAAGAAACATGTTCATTTCTGCATATTTGTTTGATGGAACCGTGAACACATTCCCTTTCTCACTTCCATTATTCCTCCTCATGTGGCCTCCTACTACATAGATCTCCTGAAAAAGTTATGGAATATTAAACCATTCATGTTAATCTCAATGTGTCTCCTTGCATTCTAACACTACCTCCCGTCCTTAATTTAAGAGCTACTTAACAAATTGAATAGATTAAGGAAATGAAATGAATTGCTTTATTCGAACAAATGTGACATGATTTCCCCAAAATACTCATGTGTAACATTATACTAGTATTATATATATCACTTTATAAGTCAGGTAAATTAGTCTAGGAAAATGATAAATATAAGAGACAAGATAGATTGAAATCTTATATTTAGAATCAAATCCAACCCTCCAACTAACTCTTCGGAGGGAATATCTCAATTGGGTGTGCATGTGAGCCCATATGAACTAACCTGAATTCGAGAGCTCATGTTTTTAACTGATACAACCTTGGCAAGATTAGTCAAGGGTCCATTGGCTAACACAGTAACCTTAGAACCCGGCTCAACTTTTTGCAATACAGACGCCCAAACTTCCATAGCTAGTCGTTGTCTGAGTTCAGGGTGATCTGTATTCCTTGGAGCTCCATGCTTTACTGAATTCTCTGCTGTATACCTGTCACATATGAAACAAAACATCACATTTCATCATCATTTCAATCATAAAAAAGAAGTGAAAGGGTTACTTTGGATATAAAAGGTTCATTCAGAGAGAGATAAAGCAAAAGAGATGGGTACTTAAGTAGGATAAGAAACCCAACCCCAAAAGCTAACTGCTATTGAGGCGGGAGGACCAACCCGTTAGTCAATGTGGGACTTAGTATCTCATGCTACCGAGTCTCTATCAATTGGCTCCCATTTCAAATTTGGTGTAAGGGGGTACCTTCTGGGACTACGAGGAAGAAGGCGAGCAAGTCCATAGAGAGTGTCAGAATCCAGAAAGCCACCACTTCCATGAGGGATTGCTTTAACATATTTGCAGCCACCAACAGCTGAAACTATAGGATCTGACTCATTTGTTGCAAACATATCTCCAAGACCCACAGGAATATCATCACGCCCCATCATATGAAGCAAGTCATACACTACATCTATAGTTGCAGCATTTGCCCATCCAGTTGGACTCACAATTATTGCAGCAAGGTTCATCACTTGTACAGGCACTTTTAAGAGGTAAAACAGTGCAAGAAAGTCTCCTACACTCATATCCATGTCAAACACAACATGCTTCCCTAGCTTTTTCTTTCCAAAATCTGGCTTGTAAGTTTCTTCTCTGTAATAAGGAAACTGAGTTGTGAAGTTGAATCTCCCAGCTTGTTGTGGCCTATTTAGAACCTGTCAGATATATTCACATCATTTCATTAAGAGTTCTAATATGCACAGAGACTATGTTCAATACAAGTGTTTGATATTTTCATTTTTGGCCCTCACCTCCAAGAAGCTTGTGAAAAATTCTCGGTCAAGAGGGCTTCTAGGATCCTTGTTAGGTTTTGCTCTTGTGGCAACGAGCACCCGAACTGAGTCTGAACCATTTACTTCTGCTGTAAAACCATCCTAAAACATCATGTTGACAAGAACATACAACACATTAACTTTGTTGGAAGATAAACAAGTTTGGGATTTAAAAGTGTAATAATAAGTTCTTACTGAAGTAAGTGTGTGTGTGTGTGTGTATACCTTACATCTCCCTTTGCCATTATTGACAAAGCAAAATGGATCTCTAAGTCCTTGTTGAACATGACCACTATGAACTCCACCTCTCTGTAATTCGAACTTCGGGACTTGGCGGCCATCAAAGAAAGGGTTGGAGCCATCAGATATACCATATGGTTTGTTTGAGGTTATCACAGTGATGTTCATATACTCCATTTCTGCAAATTCATTTTCTCCTTTGTGTTTATACTTATGGGAATTACTCATTATTGATACTGCTACCCCAGATGTGAAAGAATCCCACATAAAATAACTCTGCCAATTTTTAGTCATTGTCAAGAAGAATTGAAACTGATAAGGTTCTGTATTTAAGAAAAAATATCATAGGCAAGCACAAGTTCAATGACCAGTTACCTTGTAGAACGGATCACCGAACCAGGTATCACGAGTCATTTTCAATGACTTGAAACAGTACTGAGACTCAAAAGTGTCATGATTTTGTTCAAAAGCCTCAAAGAATTGTTTACTGATTGGGATTGAGTTTGTTGCATCAAGAGGAACAAGAGTGATAGGAATACCAGAATGAATAACCTGAGCAATGAGAGCCATTTTCATGCATTTCTTTTAGAAGATTCTTGTGCAAAACTTGGTATATAAAGAAAATAACATGCTTATACATTTAGCATAGAGACCCTTTATAGTTGTGGAATGAACTATTTTAAAGACTGACCTGGTAAGCAGCAAAAGGGTCTCCAAAAATATTGAACTCTGCATAAGGGTTTGTGTTATAATCACTGAACAAATTGCCAGCATCACCACACTGTTTGGGAACACAAGAAGAGGAAGCATTCTTGGGGCAACAACCAGTAGGGTTTCTTGCTCTTACACCACCACCCATTATGTATATATGCTCCACATTCTTCTTTAGGTGTGGATTATTCATGAGGAAGATGGCAAAATTTGTTTGAGCTCCAGTCATAAACACAGTTATGGGACCTTGAGATATTTTCTTAATCATCACTTGCTGTGCGCTCGGTTGTCTTAAAGGTTCATACTTCCTTCTGCCCTAATTTCATCACAGAATCAGTAATCCAAATGGGTTTTAGTGATTACACTAAGTGGTCTGACTCAATGCAACATTGAAGGACTTGTTTGGATTAACCTTTGCAAAAGTGACTTTAATCCCAGCTAACTTTTGGAAACTGAAGATGAGGGTAAAAGTCAATTAGTGTAATGTGAATTATATATGAATAAACTTTTATAAAAATATTAGTTTGATAGAATCCGGTTTAAATGACATATTGAAAAGTTTTTTGAAGGTTCAAATATAAAGAAAAGTCAAGATTCAAAAGGCAAAAGTTAGTAAAAGTTGCTTCAACTTTAAAGTGGTTTTTGGACACAAAGTTATTTTACCTAATCACTAATCCAAACAACATTTTTGGCTCCAATTGACTTGTAAGGCTCTAAAAGTCAGTTGTGGGATCCCAAACAAATATGAAACGAATATCCAATTTGGAGCAATATTGTAAGGTATAATTTATTTTATTATATTTATACCTGTGGAAGGAAGGCTTTCCTGACACCAAGGTTTGTATCAATATCTAATCTCCCTCCAACTCCTAAAGGAATTGCCTGCCTATATCTGCAACCTCCTACTGTATTCATCCCCTGTTTTCAATTACAAGGAGTCACATACTAGAGCAGATTATTCATTCACCTACATTTTCTACAGTGCTTCACATTGCTTATTGCAACTGAGACGAAAGTAATAAACACAATAACACTGATTATAAAAGAAGTAGAAAACATAACTGATAGCTACAGAAGAAGAGAAAAAAAATTGTCTGCGAACATACGTATATACCTGTTCTATGAGTGGAAGATAACCACCAACATTTGGCAATATAGTACCATTTTCAAGTATTCCACCTTCACCTCCTACCCCAACTGAAACATCATCTCTGTTCATCATGTAAAGTAAGTCATATACTTGATTGACTGCGTGCCCTGCATTAGTCCAAGAATTTGTGTTTATTGTGATACCCTGCACATGAAGTTCAAAGTTGAAACACTTCAAAACACACACAACTACAGAAAATGAAGTTGAAGGGACGACCAAGTACTGTTCAATACTTTTTATTTGATACCCTTTTAATTCTTGTTTACTATTAAAAAAGAAAAAAAGTACCTTTCTTTTTTGTTTTATTTTTACTGTGCGAGTTGTGTTGTTTGATGAACTGAACAGAGGAAGTGAATAACAGAGGATGGTTATAAAGTTTTCAATTTTCAAATACCCAAGTTCTGAAGATGACTCTGGTTTTTACCTCCAATTCAAATTCTGATCTGTTGAGCTTGAGAAGATAGAGAAGGCCAAAGAAATCATCAGTATCTACATCTGTATCGAGAAGAATCCGACGTGGCCTATCTTCAACACTGCACAGAGCTTCTCCAACGAGAGCTCCAAGAATCAATAACAGAACCAACCAAAACTTGTTTCTCTCTGTCACTAACATTCTTCTGAAAGAACCCAGAAATAATCTCCTGTCTCTCTAAACTACTTGAAAAGGACCAAATTTGATGAAGAAGAGAGTTATATCAGTCTCATTCCAAAAAAAAAGACACACGAGGAGCCCCAAAGGGAGATGAAAATGGACCCTTTTAAGAGATTACGTCTTCATTGGCTCTTTTGTTTGTGTGTGTGTGTGTCGATGAAAGCTTGGAGCTTGGAAAGAGAGGGAGAGAGAAGATCGTGATGAGAAGAAGGGGATGATGAGTGGTGGAAAGCTTTTAAAAGTCAGAGCTTTTTTATTCCATTGTTGAATAACTCTTTCTTCCTTTTAAGTACACCAAAACTCAAGCTGAAGCTTACGTACTTGTGCCCACTCCCTATAGGCCACAAAATGCAAGCCAATCATAATTTAACAATATTTATCTGTTTGGAAAGCTTATTACTTACGGAATACTTCATAATTTATACCATACCTTTATCTCTTGTTCTGAACATAAGAGTTTATTAACAATTGGATTTAGTTCTAAAAGTAAGACCTCAATCTATATAATCTTTTAAATTTATAATTTTTTTCTTTATGCATCCATATTAATTGAAATGATTAAGGAGTTTCCTGTTATGATAGTTATGATGAAAGATGATGTTTTAGTAGAATAAATATATATTTGTTAAAAATAACTAACTTAATTAATTTTCTCAATCTAACTAAATTTATCAACTAGCTTTTATATTAAAATTTGGAGATGGTATAATTTTATACCTAGAATTAATATAAAAATTTGTAATATAAAGATAAAGAGAAAAGAGATTAAATAGCGATGTGTCATATTTATTTTATTTAGGAGAATTACTATAAGATCATAAGGAGGAAATGTAATAAATAAAAATTCACAATAATAAATAAGCAATATGGACTCATTGTTATTCTCTATATTAGGGAAGCAGATCCACTCATTATCTCATTTTCTCATCATCCCTCATGAATTTATCTGAACCGTTGATTTGGAAAAGGAGTCATTTGGACCGTTGATTAAGAAAGGGAGAGAAAAGTGAAAGGAGTGATAACTTGATGACGTGGCTCATCTTTTACCTTTTAGATTGATTGGACGGACATGATTTAGAGATTATAAGAGATGATGAGAAAATGAACAATGAGAGAAACCGAACCCATATATTAGAACTTGTTATTATATGATACTTATTTATTGTGAAATTTTTTACTAATTGCATCCTTCAAAACTGATAATAAATTGCTTGATAAAAAAAAACACTGATAATAAATTCTCTTTTTTTATTTTTTTGGAATTATATATCTCAATGCTTTCTTTCCTTCGTACATTTTTTTTATAATATGTGAGGATCTAAACTCATCTTGGAACTTGCCATTGTATCATTTGTTTAATGAGTGTACGATCTACATAGGATATCATCCATGAATAAGATATTAGCCTTCTATAATCGGATCCGGCTTTCCTTCTTTGTAAAAGAGAAAAGGAGGCTCCTTTACAGAATATAGATCGTTGGATTAGATCTCAACGGTTCAGATTTAATATATTATAAAAATATTATTATTATAATATTTTTATAATATATTAAATCTGAACCATTAAGATCTGATCCAATGATCCAGATGTTGCAACGAACCCTCCTTTACAAAGGAGGAAAGCCAAATCCTCTACAATCATCTATACATAATATTAAAATTTGAAGTGAATTATATATTTATCACCATGAAAGTTCTTGCAGCACATTTCCCATATTTTGTATTATTATTACATGAGTTCGATATTTTAGGATATACAAGTAATCGAACTTGACTCCTCTGGACCATTTTTAATCTTGAAACTTAAGCCATAAGAACCACAGTTACCACTATATGAGATCAATATTTTATTCTATTTTGTATAATATAAAATTTATAAAAAGTCATACTATTTATAAAAGGAAAAAAAACATAAATCGACCAAAATATGAAAATTTCATAATCATCCTTTGAAATGACTTAATTCCTATAAAATTTTTATAGCCTATTTTGAAATTAAGTTTATGTGAAATGACTTAATTGTTGTCGGTGGAATTAGTTATTATTACTTTATTTGTTGTTTTCATTTGATAAATTAAAATTGTTACTTGTTAAATTTTTATTATTATTAATATTTAGTAAGAAAATTTTGTGAAATTATAGTTGTTATTTGATAAATTAAAGTTACTATTTGTTAAACCGTTATTATGATTTTTTTTTTTTTTGTTCTGCTGATTTTAAATGAAGGACATGTAAGTAATTTGGCTTCATAATTTAAATTTAGATAAGTCCTTAGAGACTTCAGGTTCAAGATAGTTAGGCTATTTTAAGAATTCAAATTATTGGCATTTCATATTTCAATGACAGTTTTCTATCTTTTTCTTATTTATAAATAATAAATAATGCCATTAATGTTATTTGGTTGATGCTGAACATAACTCTACATAAGACTTTCAGCATCTTTCACACATATAAAAAAAAAAGCCTTGAACTTTATTAACTCTACCTTAAAATTCAAGAACTTTCCAATTTTAACCCTATTTAATATATATTATATCATATAAGAATAAAGTTAATACAATAAATAAAAAATAAAATTTTGCATTTATATGAAAAATTTCTTTATCTGCCCTATAAATAGGATCAAAAAGTTTCTCTCTCTTTATTTTATAAATAGGGCCAGAAAAATATTATTTGTCTTTTTATAAGAAAAATAAAAATAATGTGATTCCTATCAATTTTGGTAAAATCTTGATTCTGTAGCCTAATTGGGACTCCGATTTAGTGTTTCCTCTTTAGAAAAATTATTCATGATTTTCCTAATTTGCAAGTTCAACCATTTATCTAATAAGGCCATTTTGAGATCATCTGAATTGGTGTTCTCGTATTTCAATGAAATTTTTCTATTTTTTCCCATTTATAAACAGTAAATAATATCATTCATAAAAATTGTTTTGGCAAAATTTTGAATCTATGGCCACACTAGGACATTGATTTAGTGCTTATTTGGAATAGCTTATTTTTGACTTATAAGTGCTTATAAATCGTGATTTACGGTATACGAGGTAAGTATGTAAGAGTAGTTTTATCTCGACTTATGTAATAAGAACTTATTGCCCAAAAAATTAGTGTTCCTTCTTTAGAGAAAGTATATGCATACTTTTCCTAATTTGCAGTTTCAACCATTTATCTCAAAATGAGTATACAATCTTAATTAGTTCTTTCCTTTAAATGGTAGTACCCATGCTTTATTCTCCCATATTATTTAAATGATTATGCAATTTGCCCTAGAAGTGTTTTGGGGCTAATTTTGCCCTGATCGTTATTTCAGTTAATTTTAACTGTTAATTGATTAAATATATTGAGCTAGCAGTTCACATATCATTCACGTCATTTTTGTTAAAGTGTAAATTTGTCTCGAAAGTTTTAAATCTAACTTTGAAAGAAAAATGAAGTACATGGCACATGGGCTTTTAAGGCAAATTTACATCTTAACAAAAATAACATGGATGACATATAGACTATCAACTCAGCATATTCGGTCAACTGAATGTCAAAATTAACTGAGATAACAGACAGGGCAAAATTGCTCCCTTTTTCACATTTTTAGGGCAAAATTGCCCTTCGGTGACAACTTCCGGGATTAAATTGCCCTATTGATATATAATTTTTTAAAAATATTTTCTGTAAATCATATAACTTAATTAATTAAACATATAAATTTTTTTTTTGTCTCACAACACTATAAAAAAAGGTCTAAACACTCCATGCTTTCTCGGAGGAAAAGAACTGAATTGTATTTTTTCCAGCCAATAATTATAACAATATACATTATTTTTAATTCATCATACACATGGCTAGATATTTTGTTCAGTCTTTTTTTTTTTTTTTGCCAACAGATATTTTGTTCAGTCACAGGCATGCTATATATTGATTTTAATGTTGGTAAATATTGGATATATTAGAGAGTGATTAAATTTTGGCCAAAAAAAAAAAGAGTGTGATCAAATGAACTAACCTCGATTAACAAAATTGTTTAATTGGACCATAAAGATTCAGCAACAAATTTCAATGACCTAACCTCGATAAAGTTTAAAACTTTACACCTTTCGTGGTTTCAAAATGCATTGCATTGGCACGTTAAAGGAAATATTCATGATTTGACATTAAGAAAATTATTAATATTTAAAATTTGTGTGTTCGTAGAAAAAGCTTCTAGTTATTGGATGAGGAAGGATCAGATGATTCTCTCTATTTGTTTATTTACAAAATCATTTTTGTGTTTTGAGAGGGAATGGCGTGCCAAGTGGTCCTTTTTAAGAAAGAATCTCTGATTTTTGTCAAAAAAGTGAATATAAACATTTTTATATATTTTTGCTTAGAATATTCCTCCCACTATTTTATTATTTTGTGTGTGATAGACATGCATATATAGACTTCCATAAACAAACAAACATCATGGGATTTTATAGATTTTATGGATATGAATAGTTATTTCTATATTCTTTTCTTCATTTGATGCCCAGGAAGGAAACTCAAGATTTTTTACCAACACAGTGATAGTTTATTAATTTCGTTAGGCATTGAATATATATGTGTGTCTATATATATATATATATATATTTCATTAGGTAACTCTAAGTTGCTAAAGTTATAATTATTGTATGTCACACAGATAGTCAAAGTCAATATATGAATGTCCTTGAAACTATTAGGAAAGTCGTGGGAACTTACAATTGTTTGTCCCAGTTAAAACAAAACGAATGTGTAAACATGAGATCTCGAAAAAAATGTTTTTAAAAAAATTATTTTTAATTAAGCCTTGCAATTCTCAAATTTGACTTGGTTAAATAATCGTATAAGAAAAAAAATAAGGGTAGGGAAGGGCAAGCATGTAAATTAAAGATTCAAACTTCTTTTGACATAACTAAAAAATAGAGAAAAAGATAAGAAAGTACCCTTGAATTTCAAAATACTAAATCAGTGATTTTCTGTTAAAATGAGTTATCAATTATTACTTAAATGTAGTTAATACCTATACTCTTGTAAGTAATAAGATTGATTTAATATTTTGGAGTTCGATTGGTATTTTCTTATTTTTTCCCTAAAAAATATTAATATTTATATAATAATACTGTCCACACAGTAATATTAATGTTGACACATGATAAACTAAAGTGTAATTTTGAAAACAATTATGAACAGTATAATACGGGGATAAGAAAATAGTACTCTCTTCGTTTTTTAAACATAAAATTACATAACTTACACACAGTATATTAATAAGATAGTTTTTTTTTCGATACATATTAATAAGATAGTTTTAATTAATTGATGTTTTAAATTTTTTTCCATAATCTCATCCTTACCCTTTGTGCTGTTTTTTAACTTCATTTTAAAGTAGGCCAAGTATTTTTATTTGTTAATAGGTACTCCCATTCTATCAATTTGACTAAAATTTATTTAGATAATATATTTAAAATTTAGTTTCAAAATGTTCAAAATACGAAAAAAAGCTAAAATTAAAGCAAAAAATGAGAGAAAGTTACTTTAATTTTGACAGTTTTAAAATATGTTAGAAATGCTATATAAATAGGAATAAATTATGGTCCGTTTGGTACAATGGAATTAGATCTTAATTCCATGAAGAGACTTGTTTGGTATGATGGAATTAGGTCTCAATTCCATTTCTATATGGAAGCCAAATGACCCAATTCCATCAAAATGAAATTCATTCAAAAAGCCAAGTTTTGTAATTCCACCGTGATCTTTCCATCCATTACCCTCCTCTTTACTTCACCCTCGTACCTTCACCAAGCCATCATCGGACCAGTAACTCAACGAGGACAGTGACGACAACAAGGATAACGGTGGCGACGACAACTAGCTCTATCATTCTTTGTTCATATGAGATCTGACTATCATTGGCTGACCCTTGTGCGACGATGACTTCAGTGGCCAACACTGGCTGGGTTCATGTGCTTCGTCTTCTTCCCCACGCAAATAAAAAACTTGGATCTAGAATAGTGGTTGAAGGTCAAAGACGACCCATCTTTGTCTTCGTGCTGAAGCATGATGATGGTCAGATCTCCGTCTTCTCCAATCTCTCGAGCTTCATCTTCGTCTATCACCAGATCTCCTTTTTCTTCTCCTCCATTTTCCCATCCTCTCCTCCATCATGCTGAAGCAATATCATTTGCAGATTTGTGGTCTCCTTTTTCCTATTTATGCTAAGTGGGTTGTTAGAAGTTTCAAAGAAGATAAAGGTAGAGGGCTTTTTTTTAATTTTATGGGCATTTTGGACTTTTCATATAAAAATCAGGTTTCATTTCCATAAGATACCAAGCATACTTTTAAACTCCATGCAATACCCCGAATTTTGGGATTGGAGGCTAGTGAATAAACCTGAAATAAGTGGATTGCCAAGCCCCGGTTTAACAGGAGCTCCAAATTTATTTCCTAATGTTTCTTATATCTTTGGGGTATTAAAGAAAGTGAAATGGTGAATTTTGGAGAATGTGATTATGCTTCTATTGAAATTTCCTGCGAGGCAATGAGATTGTCTTGGGATTTTGGATGATCAAATGATGTCCAAAAATTATAAAATTTTACAGGGTGAAAGTAGACATTCAGAGCTTTAATTTGATAGGTATTATAAGCCATTTTGAATAGTGGATTGAGAGTTTTAAATTTTTTAATTTAGCCCAGAAAATCTGAAAGTCTCTAAAACAGCGGTCAAAGAAATGAAATCTGGGAATGTTATGCTTCCAATTGACTAAAGTCCATATTTTTCCTTAAAACTAGACTCAATAAGGGTTCCAGAGCCTTTGGGATCACTCCAAAACTATGTCTATAAATTTAGTTATGATTTTCCAAATTTAGGGTAGAAAATCTGCTAGAATTGGCATTAGTCCAAAAATTGAAAATAAAATGTGTTAGCAATTGTGTAAATTGTGGAATTAAAGATGCCAAGTGTTATTATCATATGAAGAGGGGAGTAGGTTATGATTTATGAAGATGAGCACATGTCCAATTGCATTAAAATAATGCTACATGAACATAGCAATCATGATTGATGATAGTAAGGATTTATCTTAAGTGAAAGGGTGGAATTTGCTTGAGTGCAAGGTTGAGTGTACACTACATGAATGCATGGTTGAGTGCATGATGGGAATTAGATGGAGTAAACTCAATTCACTACTTGAGTGCAAGTTTGGATTAGTTGGAGGAAAGTAACTTGGTTAGTGAGCATAAGAGGGGGATGGTTTTGTGAGGCCAACCAAGGGGAGGAAAAATTAGTTCAAATCTAATGGGAAGCTAAATTGAGGCTAAAACACAAAAGAGCAATTTTACCTTTTTCTTGACCAATGTTTCGGCCAAGACCAAATTTGTAGGGAGGATATGGATTTTCATGAAATAGATGATTCCATTGGATTCAGTAGGTAAAAATAGGTGGGGTTACAGTTGGTCTCTTTTTCGGAAAAGGCCGGAAAAGCGTAATTACGAAAACACCCCTAAAACCCTAAATCGGGGTTGTCGAGGGTGTTTTCATAATTTGACATTGAATTTAGCAACTTCGAGCCCAAAAATGGATTCTTTGGGTGAAAATACATTAGGATAGCCCTAGTTAAAATTTCACGAAAAGTACGATCAAACAGGATACGACGGGGCCAGATCAGGTTCCCGAGGGTATTTTGGTCATTTTTTAATATAGACTCATATAACCCCCAAAAATACTATGGAAGTGTCTAAAATGTACATTTGATGTTTTAGGACCGAGTAGAGAACCTGTTGGATTGGCACACAAATCGAGGCACGTTATTCAAGGATAAGGGAAGGGCGATTAAGATAGGGAACTTACTTCTCCTGCATGTATTTGATATTTGTGCTGGTGTATTGATGCATGTTATTGCTTTGCTTGATTATGTGAAACGTATATGAATAATTGAGGCTCTGTTTCTGGTTATTGTATGGCCATACGTATATTATTTGAAACATTGAGCATGACAATATGTCATTATGTGAATATGAGTTATATAATGTAAGCATGTCATGCGTTAAGTACTTATCTTGCATGCATATTAGTATTATTTTCCTACTGAGATTCTCTCGAATCTCATCCTCTCCTACCAACAATTTAGACAGGTGAAGACAGAAGTTATGCTAAGAGCAGCGAAGAGAACCGTACAAAGGGAATGCCGTGGTGGAACAAAAACTGAAAAATGTCTCTGTTTTTCCTGGGACGGGTTTAGACACCCACGTAGCACTGCTAGGCTATATTAATTGTAATTATCAAGTACGAACCCCTATGGGAAATTTCCGTAATCATACACATAATATCAGTATATTTATGCTATTCCTGTGTTGCCCACTAAACTGCGTATTGTTTTCCGCAAATACTCTAAAATATGTGAAAATAAGATAAAGGTATGACATTTTGGTATTAGAGCCCAAAGCGGTTCTGGAGGAGCTTAAGTGATTATAACAGAGTGGCAGTTCTGGCAACAAGATAGTATACTGATATGGTTTGTTTGCATAGTGATAGGAACCGTGAGCAGTTTTAGTTTAAGTAGTTCGAGCAAGAAACATTAGGGATCACCCTTATTGGTGAACTAGGGTACCCCTAGTCAAAGCATTTATGAGGAGTAGCAGTCCATAGAGACAAGGATACTAGAGGAGCAGGTTCGTGACGGAGTGATTTCAGGATGGTAACGACGATATCAAGGAATAGGGGTATCAGGGTACTCAGAGGTGATATCAGTACCCAGATGGAAGTATCGGTGGTACTGGTGCATCTAAAGATAGTTTTAGAATGGTATCAGTTTTGTTTGCATGGC
Source organism: Inga leiocalycina (assembly GCA_963242795.1). Lineage (NCBI taxonomy): Eukaryota > Viridiplantae > Streptophyta > Magnoliopsida > Fabales > Fabaceae > Inga > Inga leiocalycina. Next base: position 74,166,436 of record OY725320.1, read on the forward strand.
ACCAGGACATCATGAGCAATTCGAATGAGCATGTGATCGTGATTAGCAGTGACAACGAGGTGACAATGAACCAGTATGTTCTAGACAGAGGGCTGATGATCGATTACTTCAAACACGGCGGAATGTGTATGCCCTCCACAGCACAGAAGAGCGTGCCGAGACTGCCAGTATATTGTCCAGAGCCGAGGCCGGTGTCCCCAAGAGTAACAGAGGTAGGGGAGACCGGATATGCGCCAGAGGAGAGAGATTCTAACTACGAGCCAGAGGAGATTCCGTTGGATGAGACGACTGACCTAAAGTATCAGGCATATCTGGTACAGCAGCGAATACTGGATATATTGGAATAACAACAACAAATGATGAATGAAATAAGGGCTGACCTTCAGAGAGTACAGTAAAGACAGGATCATATGGAGAATCATATGGATGAATTTATGAGAGTTAATAATGAAGAGATACTGGAGGAACAACAACCAGAGGATATGCCACCAGAGCCTGAGGTGGATATTCAAGTTTGGCTGAGCAGATTCAGTAAACAACAACCGCCTACGTTCAGGGGGAAGTTTGATCCTCAGATGGTAGAAATTTTGACTAGGCTATCCTAACATATTTTCGCACAAGGAATCCATTTTCGGGCTCGAAATTGCTAAATTCAGTGTCAAATTACAAAAATACCCTTGACAGCCCTGATTTAGGGTTTTATGGGTGTTTTCATAATTACGCTTTTCCGGCCTTTTCTGAAAAAGTGACCAACTGTAACCCCACCTATTTTTGCCCATTGAATCTAATGGAACCATCTATTTCATGAAAATCCAGATCCTTCCCCCAAATCTGGTTTTGGCCGAAACTTGGTCAAAAAAATGAAAAAATTGACTTTCGTGTTTTAGCTTCCAAGGCTTGTACTTTTCCACTTCTAATCCCTTATTAACTCATTTAAACATATCCTAACCATGTTTCCAAGAAATTTGGGCGGCATAACTCCTTAGGATTAGGGCTTTTTCAAATTTACAAACTTGATAAAAATCACAAAAACAAACCATGCACTTCAACAATAACTTCATACTTGTTTAGATCTAAGATTTATGAAGTTACCTCTTGAGATCTTGGACTTTCTCTCTCTAGGCATCTTCTCTCTTTCTCCTTGAGCTCAAATGTGTCTTCAAAGTCATGGATTCGATGAAGAGAAAGGTTTAGAGAAGGTTTTCAAGGAAAGATTCAAAGCAAAATGCCTAGGAGATCCATACATACCTTGAACTTCTTCTCTCTAAATTTTCAAGAAATCTCCAAAGCTCTCTTTCTCTCTTCTTTCTCTTGGATGGCTGAAAATGTGAAGGGAAGAGAAAGGGAAATGTGTTTTAATCAAGTGTCTCTTCTTTCCTTTTAGCTCTTGATTTTCAAGATTAAATCTTGTGTTGACACTTGGCAAATGGGTCTTGTCTTCTTCCAACTATGTCTTTAGGCTTCTAGTTGGTTTTGAACTAATTTCCTCCCTCTTGGTTGACCTCCAAAAACCATCCCCTTTTCATGCTCTAACTAAACAAATTGCTTCTTCCAACTAAACCAACTTTGCACTCCACCATGCACTCAAGTGTGTACCATTATCACCATTCCTTGTTTAAGAAGCAATGCTCAATTGCAATTAGACATGTGCTCTTGGAAAATAAATTATAAACTAATCTCATTCCATAGGATAATGACACTTGTCATATTTTAATTTCATTAATAAATTTTTCCCTTCATTCTCTTTATTTCACAATTCATACAATCACCATTACATCTTTCTTTTTCAAATTTGCAACAATTAGCAATTTTGGTAGATTTTTTTTATCAAAATTTGAAAAATCATAACTAAATTTGTAGTCATCGTTTCGAAGAGATTTTAAAGGCTATGGAACCCTTATTGAGTCTAGTTTTAAGAAAAAATATGGACTTTAGCTAGTTGAAAGCACATCATTCCCATTTTTCATTTCTTTGACCGAAGCATATCATAATTTTTGCTCATCATTTGTTCATCTAAAATCCCAAGACAATTTCACTGCCTCACAGGAAATTTTAATAGAAGCATAATCACATTCTCCAAAATTAATTATTTCACTTTCTTTAATACCCCAAAGATATAAGAAATATTAGGGAATAAATTTGGGGCTCCTGCTAAACTGAGGCTTGTCAGTCCACTTATTTCAGGCATATTTACTAGCCTCCAATCTTGAAATTCAGGGTATTACACATCTCCTTTATTTTTTCACATTATCTTTCCCAATACATTTTCTTCCATCATTTTCTCATTATTACTCTCTCTTTCTTTTAACCATTCATAAGTAAGTGCATTTTTTTAAAAAAAAAATCGTACATATTTATTATTTTAAACTGTTTTCTGGAAACCACAATTCAATTAAAAAGACCTTATATAAAGGGACGAAGGGAGTAAGCATGTAGATTTTTTTTCCCATATAAATTGTTGATGTTAAACATGAAGTTAAAGATTAATAGCCTGTTTGGGATCACGGTGGAAAGGAAAAAAACCACTTTTCCACTTAAAAAGCTGCTTTTAATATATAAAGAGTGTTTGGGTTAGCGGCACACAAATTGCGCTTTTATTTGAGAAGCTACCGTAGTTGAGAAGCAACTTTTTGTTGCTTTTTTCATTGCTGCAGTACGACGGGGCATAACATTCAATTATGCCCATCTTGTCCCTCACAAGTTAGCATCTTTTGCAAAAAAAAAAAAATGAAGGCAATGATTTTTTTTTTTTTGATAAAAAAATGAAGGCAATAATTATTCATTCATAGAGGCAGGAGGAAGTCAGTAAGTCACTATGATTTTTATCACCTAACAGTTCCCATTTGCTAATTAATAATTGTAGTAACATTTTATTTTCAATTTAATTTTATATTTAATTGATCAAAATCAAAGTTATTAATACTAAAATTTTTAATTAAAATATCACTAGTATAAATTACCTTACAAAATATAAATTTGGCGATTTGTTTAAGAAATAATAGGGAACACACAAAAGGCATTAATTAGGGAAAAAAATCTTATATGTATTATTTAATAAGATTCATGCTTTTTTCAATTATTTTTCATCTAAACTTACTTTTCAAATAATCAAGTTTTGGTTTGAAAAAAGTCACTTCTATCACTGTCAATCCAAATTTTTATCTTATCTTAAACTTGTAAAAGCAGTATTGAAAAAAAGTTATTTCTGCCACCGCTAACCCAAAAGACCGAAAATAGGTAATTAACTGAAATGAATTGGCACCTAATGCAAAAAGAAGTGTCGGTAAAAAGGGAAGATTACATAAAAAGGGAAAGGTAATTAGGATCTTATAATTAAGATGACTTTATGAACAATAAAAGAAACGATACAAGTGGCAGATTTGAGTGGATATAGTTTTATAATACAGCTATTTGATGTCACTTGGCTTCTAGTTAAAAAATAAAAGTGCATTTAATCACTTAAAGAGATCAAACATCAATTTTAATTTGCTGATTAGGCCTATCATCTTTTGGACATGTAAATCTCTTGAGGTGATGTAAAGTTTTTGAAGCTTTTAGCTTTGAAATTTGAAGCCAATTTGTCTCACCTATGATCAATTTATCCAGTTTTTTGTGGAAACCTTTTAATTAATACTAATATTAATGATTTATTTCATTAAAAAAAAAACCTTAAGGGACTATCAAGTATGAGGGAAAGAAAAATTTTTATGAGCTGAATTTAAAAAAATTGAATAAGTGAGGTTATAAAATTTTAATAAGGAGAATATGTATGATATTGATAAGTAGTATGCAAAATTAATTAATTAAAAATTTTTAACCCCACTTCTCTAATTTTTTTTTTTAAATTCAACTCATAAATTTTTTTTCTCTTGTCCCCTCCCGTTCAAATTCCTCATACCCAACAAACAGTAAAAAAATAAAATATCTTAATTTGATGCTTGAAAGAGTGTTCTTGTATTTTCTAACATATTTTAAACTTAAGACACTTTTTTAAAAAATATTAAACTTTTCTTAGCTCATAATCACACATCTGATGCGAAGAAGACATTTCAGAGCTTATGACTTGAATAAGGCTTAAGACTTGGGACAATTTTGACCATGAAGCTTCATTTTCATATTCGACAACATGAATCCTTCATTTTAGCCTTTAATTATGATTCGGATAAGCTTTTGACTCAGGCATTTTTGACTGGCAAGACTTATTTATCCTCTTATTTGAGTTATAAGCTGCATGTTTTGCTTTCATGCTATGACTCATGCAAGGTACCTAGCTCGGGACATTTTGGACTTGCAAGATTTATAGCCATATTCGAGGCATTTTTGACTGATCGCTATCCTTATCCTCATATTCGAGTTATAAAAGTTATTTTCTCTATTAGATTATAACTAATGGATAATCGGACTTGAGCATTTTTAACTTGATACATTTGTACTCATTTGTAATATTTATTAACTCTTATAACCCGAATAGCCATATTGACCCGAATAATTAACATGATTTTTTTTTCTTCTAATTTTAATCTAAATCTTATAATTTCATTTTATTACAAGATTCTCCTATGGGTTAATATAACTTTTGGTCCCTGAAGTTTGAACCGATGTTGTTTTGGTCCCTCAAGTTTGAAATCGGTGGTTTGGTCTCTCAAATTTAAAAATGACTAGATTTTTTTTAGTCCGGTTCGGGTTTCATAACCAGGTCATCAAGTCTTTTTCAAATTTAAGGGACTAAAACTAAAATTGGGTCAAACTTCAGAGATCAAAACCAACGATTTCAAACTTCAGAGACCAAAACTAAAATCGGGTCAATCTTTATGGACCAATACCACCGATTTCAAATTTAAAGGATCAAAACCAACATCGAATCAAATTTCAAAGACCAAAAGTTATATTAACCCTTCCCTATGAAGCAAAGTCTTGTCTAGTTTTGTTATCATTAAAAATAAAAAGAAATTGAATCTAACAGCCCCACTCATCATCACCAATGCAAAGCAACCACATGAAATTAAGAAACCACATCTTCTATGGCTGACTCACCAATGCGCGTATGTGCAAGAACATTTATCCAACTTATTCTCCAATTAAAGATAATTTTAAATCAGAATCTTCTAAAGTGTGTATATTTAATCGTGATGAAATAAAGAAATAAAGAGATAAAGAAAGATAATGATGAATTTTATCTATGTGCTTGCAAATTCCACAAATAAACATAAAACCTACCACTAAAAAAAAATATAGAAAGAAAGTGGTAATATATATACTCCACTTCAAGCATTTCAAACTAGATAATTACTCTATTTCATTACATTATTGAATGTGCAAAAGGAAGGGGTTAATGGAGTATATATTTGGGGCACTTTGAATTTAATTTAATTCCTAAATTTTGCAGCAATAATTGGGTTTAGAAATTTGAAGTTAATTGGTAGAAAGATGAAACATCCCATCCCACGTGGTGATGTTGTTTTGTCAATGGAATGTAATATAAAGTGAAATGTCACACATTGGTGTTATTGGATAGAGAATTTACAGACAACACCAAAATAATTAATCAAAACTTTCTTTCTTTTTTTTTTGGCAGCAAAAAGGTATAATCCTTTCCCATCACTAAAAAGTTGTTGTCTCTGTATTATTCCTTAGTCAAACCTTCCCTTTCTTGTTTTTCCGTTGATATAATTATATCTATATATGTCGACGTTCTTTGGCCACGTCACCCCATTTATATATATGTGTGCGTATAATAAGGAAAAATAATAATATTTAGATTATGGTGATGGTTGTGACAGAGATTCTCCATGCCAATTGTTTGGATGTTCAAATACTCCCTCACTCCTAATTATAAAATAAAATTGAATTTTTTAGAGAAATTAAGGAAGTCAATTAAATTATTTTAGAATATTTCTATTTATATTTTTTTTCAGACTAATTAATTTGACTAATAAACTACTATATAATCTAAGGATACTAAAAATATAAACACTCTAAAGTAATTTAATTGGCTTCTTTAATTTCTTCAAAAAAATCAACTTTATCTTATAATTAGGACCGGAAGAAGTATTAACTTTTTTGTGTATGAAGTAACTTAGTTAGGAGAGATTTACTTTCTTTATATTCGACGTACTGAATAGATTATATTGCTCTTGTATTTAAAAAAACAAGAAAAAAATATGTTACTTTTATTAATTCAGTTTATAAGAAGCGTGGTGAGATGATGGTGATGATGAAGAATGGGGCAAATTGACAAAATATGCCAACAAAAATTGATTTCATAATAAATAAGCATTTTCTATACACCCCAAAATTCAAATCATCTAAATTTTTGTTTGTAGAAAAATATAAAATTTCTATAAAAAGACAAAAAAGGAAAAATATAATCTCATCGCCAATGAATAAAATTGAATCAATTAGGTCATCCCATCTAGCTAGCTAGCTAACCTTTTGAAATCTAACAAAGTGAAAGCATTCAACGAGCACGTACAAAATTAAATAATAAAGCAATTATGGAAGTGTGTTATGGCTTTTGTCAAAAGGATATATATATATATATATATATATATATATCAGTAATTAATTTGTGTACTTGAAAGTTCATATCTTAATTTTTTAGGGGCAGGTATAATAAAATAATTAATTAACTCCTAATTAGTTGATGAAAAGGTCGCATCCCTACTTTCTCTAATTTCGTCCGGGTTATGATGGTTATAAAGAACTTGATAATATGGACCATTTCTTTGTCATATTATTTTAATTATGAATTCCCAAACTGATAAATCCATTATATATCCAATAAAGAAAGTAAAAGAAAAAAAATGAAACTTTTGTACTCATAGGCACTACAAAAAGGAGCATACAAGGCATCTAGTTCACAGTGCGGAACACTATATATATATATATATATATATATATATATATAGTTTTATTGTTTTGATTAATGATGAGATGGGAGAAAATAATGGGATATGTATAGTTACATGAATAAGGCACTTTATTTTCAATGCGTTTTCTAATAGAACATTAGCAACAACAAGAGATAATGATTGGTTTCCTTCACTCACACCACCATTCCTTTTTGTAAGAATTATTGGACGTAATTGGAGTACGACCGTTTATCTCTTGTATCCATACTAATTGGATCATAGTTGCGGAAGCGATTATGACGCACAGTAAATACACCACCGACAAGAAGAAGAAGAAGAAGAGAGTGATATAGTAGAGGGAATGAGGAATCAGTTTGACAGAATTTCTGTATGTTATTTCCAATATTATTTCAACTGAATCCCTTTACGCCTATTTATAGGATTCTATGTACTCCTTTCTCTTCTACTAACATATCCTTCCATCAGAGAGACAAGATATCCTTTTGATTGAGAGACATTTTGTTTCGGTGAAATAATACTTCATGTAGAGTCATATTACATCTGATAAATAACATGACTCATAACATTTTAGAAAATATTACATATATCTACCCAAGAATTTATGTTATTTATACTTTGACCCCAATCTTATTGGGCTTGGGCCCAATCCACCAAAGATGGATTAGGCTATTTTTCAACACTTTCCAATTGATTCATTGATCATTATAATAAATCATCCACTTTAATCACCGTTTACACCTGTGTATTACACACACACAACAACAACAACAACAACAACAACAACAATAATAATTACTCCCTCCGGTCCTAATTATAAGATGAAGTTGACTTTTTTAGAAAAATTAAGGAAGTCAATTAAATCACTTTAAAGTACTTATATTTTTAGTATCCTTAGATTATATATCAGTTTATTAGTCAAATTAATTAGTTTGAAGAAAAAAATAAAAATAAAAATATTCTAAAGTGATTTAATTGGCTTCCTTAATTTCTTCAAAAAAGTTAACTTTGTCTTATAATTAGGACCGGAGGGAGTATTATTATTATGAAGGAAAAGGAGACTACATTAAGTTCTTCACCACTTTAATCTTCCCTAAAATAAAACTATTATGATAACCAACTCAGGGTAACGAGAGTGATAAAAGCTCTCATAGCTTAATAAGCAAGTATTTAAATGTTTGATTCTGCCATGATTGATATAAAAAGAAAGAAGAAAGAAACTTTTACAACAATGGAGGCTATATATAAAAGACCTAGTACTCCCTCCGGTCCTAATTATAAGACAAAGTTGACTTTTTAGGAGAAATTAAGGAAGCCAATTAAATTACTTTAGAGTATTTATATTTTTATTTTTTTCTCCAAACTAATTAATTTGACTAATAAACTAGTATATAATCTAAGGATACTAAAAATATAAACACTCTAAAGTAATTTAATTGGCTTCCTTAATTTCTCCAAAAAAGTCAACTTTGTCTTATAATTAGGACCGGAGGGAGTACCATTTATGGAAAAGCATGAAGCATACCATAAAAGCTTTGGCTTTGATTACTTTTTCTATATACTTCCACTTCCTTAATATTTGGAGATATTGACTAGTAGGTTTAGGTCTTTTTTTTTGTTTTGATTAACTATGTTACTGTGTGTGCGTGTGTGGTATTTCTAATTTTATTGTCATATATATATAAGGATACTTTAATGAAATTTGGAGATATATTGTTCTATTTTTAATTAGCATTAATTTAATATAATCAATTTTAATCCAAAATAATGATAATAATTGAATTTAAGGCGAAGTGATAAAACCCTTAAATAAATAAACAATAATAAACTCAAGTTATATGTTTCAACATTAATCACGTAAGCAGATATATATTCACTTGGAGGCCCATTCGATGTATTGTTGGGTTGTTGAATGTTGGCATAACATATAATAGAGATTCAAACCTTGGTTCGTCATGTTGTAAGTAACTATCTTATTTTAATAAGCTCAACCTCATTAGTTATCAATAAGCTTTTTATATAAGAACATATAACTGTTTACGTGATTAATTTTGAAATATAAGTATGAAATCTTATATAATAGATACTCCCTTCGGTTCTAATTATAAGATAAAATTGACTTTTTTTGGAGAAATTAAGGAAGCCAATTAAATTACTTTAAAGTGTTTATATTTTTAGTATCCTTAGACTATATATTAGTTTATTAGTCAAATTAATTAGTTTGGAGAAAAAAATAAAAATATAAACACTCTAAAATAATTAAGTTAACTTCCTTACTTTCTCCTAAAAAGTCAACTTTGTCTTATAATTAAGATCGGATGGAGTATAAGATAAATTTGATCTTTTTGGAGAGATTAAGGAAGTTAATTAAATTACTTTAGAGTATTTATATTTTTATTTTTTTCTCCAAATTAACTAATTAGTTTGACTAATAAACTAATATATAATCTAATGATATATAACATATAATATAATTAAATAATTTATTTAGCTTCATTAATCTCTCCAAAAAAAAATAACTTTATCTTATATTTAGGATCGGAGGTAGTAGTTTCAATGGTACTATTTTCTCCACTCTGACTTTATGACTATTCTCAAGGGGTTGTTCAATTAGAAACGCAAGTCTCAAGTTGAATTTCAAAAGAAGAAGCAAATTAAGTGATGAGGTCACGTAAGTCTATCAGTCTATACATGACTTTTAATTTTTTTTAAATGACAATAAAGATATTAAAATTTAAAAGTGCGTCTAAATCTTCATTTTATTTGCAAAAATAGCAAATTAAGTAGTAAAACTAATTAAAAATTGGTAACAAAAAGTAAGTTGGCCCTTCTAAATGTAACATTCCAGTATCTCATTCTTGATATTGTCAGAGGCCCCAAAATGAATAATATTAAAAGTGAGACGCTGGGATGTTATATTAAATGAAGCATGCTGTACAAAAAGCTTAGTAGAGTCCCGTAGCCAATAGCTATTATGGTGTTGACTAATTAATACTAATAGTAGGATCATTAAGGTGCATATATTCAAAATGGTTGGGTTAGCACTAATACTCCACGTTTCTTTGTTAATTAAGGTCAATTCCTTTGAGTTTATTTAATTAAGCTAAGTTGTATATCAATAATTACTGCATTGAAACTTTGAAATATACTATATATAATTCATTATATTCAAAATATAAGTCAATTTTAACCATCTTATTGAATCCAATGAATTTTTCTAGAATGTGACTTATATTATGAAAAACAGAATCATCTTTTAGGTGACTTATATTTTGACTAGAGAATATATATGCACATCTAAAATAAAAATAATAATTGAGTTTAGTTGCTCTTGTTTTTAAGTTAATTTTTTTCATTTAACTTACATAAGTTAGAAAAAAAAATTGTTGGGAGAACTACTTTATATTTAAAATAACTAATAGCATTGAGAGTTTATCCATAGAAGAGGGGGAAAAACTTTTTTCATTTCTTTTAAGTACTTTTTAGAGGGAAAAAAAATCTCTCAAACAATATCACAATCTTTTTTACCATCCCAATATAGATTCCATCATAATGAAAAAAAAATAAAAAATAAATTCAGTCACCAACTCTTGTAAAGTTCAAAGCCAAAATAATGACATTAAGCGAAGACTTATGAATCAGCACGTTTCAAAGTATGAAAGTGTTGACACTTTTCTCTAAAAGGATTAGTCTGGATTGGATGTATGTATATCAGTATATGTGGTTTTGCCATAAAGCTAGTTTATTAATAAAATTGTTTAAAAAAAATCAGATTATTTAAGAGTTCAATTGGTTTTTTTTTGAATAAGTTTTCTATAAACTGTTAAATTCACCTTGGATAAATTATAAAATAATAATACAAACTAATATAAAATGCTACTTAAAGATGACTCAAACGGTATATGTTTGAGCTAAGTTGAAGAAATTTTTTTGTCCTAAATTTAATTTTTTTAAAATTATCCTTATTTATTGAACATATCACGGCATTTGACCAAAATTATTTACGTTTTAGACTCTAAACTAATTTTTTTATTTATATAAAATTATTTATTTAGCTCAAGAATTTATAATCAAAACACACACACATATAAATAAAGATAAGTTGAGTTAAAGAAGAATTTAAAAAGATATGTAAGTGAAATAGATGATGTGTATAAGTCAGTTTTAGTGTTTATTCTTGATCGTACTTTATCTATTAATTAAATAAATCTCAAGTTTGGTGACCTTGAAAACCAAGTCGCCCCATTCATATATATAAACACATATTGGAACTTTTAAAGATATAATTTATTATTAAGGCCTTTGAACAGAATCATTCATTTTTTTAGGGTGTGTTTGGTTTGAGGGGAGGGGAGGGGAGGGAGGGAAAGAGAGGGTAGGTAAATTACCTTTTTGGGTTGAAAGAATTTAAATTTTGGGCGGGAACTCAAAATTTAAAAAGAATGAGAAAGTAAATTTTAGGCGGGAAACCAAAATTTAAAAAAATGAGAGGGTAAATTTTAAGTTTCTTTTATCCAAAATGGTAATTTCTCCACCCTCCCCTCCCCTCCCTCCCCTACCCTCCCCTCAAACCAAACACACCCTTAGTGTGTTTAGTTCTTAATATATTTTTAAATTCCCACTAATAAATATTCTCAAAGTCTAGTAATGGATACAATATACAAATAATTATTATAAATATTTAAAAACATAAAAATAATGAATTGGTATTTAAAATTTGGTGCTAATTATTTGTTATATGAAATTTCAAAAGATGTGATCAATTATCATTAGTTCGATAGAGTTTAAATCATCAGACTAAGTGGATGTTTGAAAACTAACGGGGGAAAAATATTTTTATATTTTCAAGACAAAACTCATCTTATATATTTATCTTGTTTGCATATATGAGTATTGACTAAGGGCATTCTAAACCAATGTTTCAGATTCAATTAATCCGACTCTAATCATGGTTTAAGTGGACTCAAAGATATATGGGCCTAGGCCCATTTTACAAGCAGGATATAAGCCCATAGTTAAACCACCTCTTGGATGAGATGAGCCGTGAATAATGCCCCGTACTCCCTATCTATATATATACCAACACACAGTCAAAATGAAATTATTTTTTAGGAGAAATATTACAAGGTCCAATAGAAGGTATGTAATCATCAAAAAAAATTTACAAGTCTATATTGCCTACTTGTTATTAAGTTAATAGCATCCCTAAATCACTTCAAACTTGATATTAATTATTTTTTAGGTTTAGAGCACAAATGGTTTTTGCCTATCCCCACAAGTGCATTTCCCAAAACTTGAATTTGTGTTCTCCTCCTTATGGGGCGAGACAGACTATCATCTCAACCAATAGCTTATTAGTGATTCTCTCTTATTTTTTCAAGGAAAAGCCCATATAATTTCTTATATGGAAAAGACAAAATAAAAACTCCAATATCACAAATCCCAAGTGAGACCTGTAGGAGGAACATGAGATGCCCTTACCCTTGAGTTTTCACTAGTTACCTACGCACCATTGACAACTTATGTATAGAGTGACTACTTAAGAATCGCAATTGATAAATTAAGTATTCATATTGACTACTTGAGTGCCCAGAATGTGTATAACCTTATAGGAATTTTTGAAACCACCCTTGCAACACATCATTATAACTTACATATAGATAATGACTATTTAAAAATCGCAATTGACAATTTGAATATCAATATTGACTACTTAGGTGCCTCAAATGAAAACAACCTTAGAGATTTTTGAAGTCACACCTATAATGCACCATTAACGACTTACGTTACGTATAGACAATAACTATTTAAAAATTGTAATTGACAACTTCAATATTCATATTGACTACTTACTCCATCTGTTTTTATTCATTATTTGCCATATAACTCAGGCAGAACAGCCCTTTGAACACATTTGCTAGTCCCTAATTCCTCTCATAAGTCTAACTTAAGATTTGTGTTATCAGAATCCCTAATTTGTCTTTTCTATATTTTAAAAGAATTTTTTTGGGATTTTCCACATTTTTTATCTTCCTTTTTATGAGGCGTTGCTGAACACAGAAAAACCCACACACACACACACACACACACATCAAATACCTCATCTGAGATTTGAATACATGAACTTGAATCTACGCTGCAAAGATATGATTCTCCCATGAAATTTAGATGGGCATTAAGCTTTCCAAACTGGCGAGTCACTTGGGAAATATAAACCTATGACAATTTCATATCATTACTATTAGATCACACCGTCAGCCTGTTCCTTTGTTTGATGGCACTCCTATACAAAATCATACTTCGCCTTCCCAACAAGTGGATACAAGGAAAAGCATTTACAGGCATTAGGCATTGAACAACATAAAACAATTGCAAACAAAAAACTAGATTTACACCTTCCAAGGCTTTACACACACACACACACACATCATCTAGGGAATAGAATAGGCTTGAGCAAGCAAGGCATGCAATGCAATTCTGCTACCTCTTCCTGTAAAAAGTAAAAACACACAATTCCATGAGCTGCTGCTGGAGGCCTAGTGCCTCATATATATGGGACAGAGATCATGAGTTACAAAATGTAAAAATTTCTTCTCCGAGTTAATCGACCTGCTAATGCTCTCCTGTTCGGTCTAGCAGTGGGCTCGCCACGCCCCGGAAATTCCCAGCTGACTATGTCACCATCCCAGGAAGAACTGATCAGCATTGGGTACACGGGGTGCCAACTACAATCTCTCACAGGTCCTTCGTGATGGTCAAGTTTTGCAACTTGAGCTCCACTCACCTGCAAAGAATCATCACAATCACAACCAAGCCACCTTTGCCAGGTAATTTATAGGCAGACAACTATATGCTAATATTCTGACACTGTCATTTCAAAAACAGAATGGGATCTTCGAAATGGGTATCAGACATAACATAGTTCTACCTCTGGTTCTTTACATAAGATCTATTAAACTAATTAGGATATATTAAGGAAATTAGTTAAATTAGTTATTTGTTAAAAATGTGTGTTAGTTTCTCTAAAATACCCTATTAAATCATTTGCATTGAAACTACCCTTTGATGCAAGCTCCCTTGACATGTACAATTGATAGGGATAATTTAGAAAAAAATGATAAATATGGGAGACAAAGTGGATTGGTGTTTTATTTTTAGGACTAAATTCAACCCTCAACTAGCTCTTATATTAGAAACCGAAGGTGGTACTATATTTATACTTGAACAAACATAATCTGGCATGCCATTTATGTCATAATACCTTGGTTATACTTGAACATGCATATTTTTGGTATGTTACTATGTTCATAGTAAACCATCTTCATATCAAATGTCCAAGCTTCTTAGGCAGCAAACAATGTACCTGGAGCCTCCCTAACTGGCACTGGTATTACTATTAATCCTCAGTGAAGTTGACTTCCGTATTTTAGTATTACCTCTGGTCCTAAATATAAGACATAATTGATTTTTTTTGGAAAAATTAAGGAAACTAAATAAGGTACTAAATCATATCATATATTATGTATCCTTAGATTATATATCAGTTTATAAGTTAAACAAAATAGTTTGGAAAAAAAATGATAAATATAAATATTTTAAAATAATTTAATTAGCTTCCTTAATCTCTCCAAAAAAGTCAATTTTATCTTATATTTAGGACCGGAGGAAGTAATTAATATTTATATTAACTGCTATACAGGCCACCTATACGTTTAAACATGACAGGGTTTTCCTCGATTAATATATTGCATTAGATTAACCTGGTTATTTCGTCCAATGGTCAATGTTACTGCCAATCAGAAAGGATTCTAGTACATTAAGGGTACATGGAATTTTCCCAGTTCTGAACACAAAGTGATAATAAAGTTAGCTTGTAAGAGCATTTTTGCTTTTACCAGGTCATAGATATAGACAGAGCCATCACTGGAGCCCGTGTAAATGTACTTTTGTCCAGTGCTGCAACAAGAATCAGAACACGAAATATTTATTCATACGATTCGCATTATCACATAAAAGAGAGGATACAATATCATGACAAACGAAACCAAATAGCCTAAATTTCATATGAAGGCAGAGCTCATATGCAAATTGATATATTTCAATCAGTTGATAACCAAAACAAAAAAAGAATAAAACGGCAAATCTACAATATCATATTGAACGTTAAAAAGGATAAGCAAGTTTCATCAAAAGTCCGGAACTTGGGTTCTCTCTTAACAACAACAGAGCCTTAGTCCCATTAGGTGGGGAATTGGTTCCCTCTTTATTTACCAAAAAAAAAAAAAAACCTTTTTATGAAATGTCATACACAATTTAAGAACCAACCAAAATAATTTGGATAATGAAGTAACTTTAAATTACCTATATGATGGTGAGAAGTAGCAGCGGATTAAAGTACGCAACACTGAGTGGCCTTTATATGTTGCCAATGATTGGTCTTGGGGATGTTTTAAAGTTCTAGCATATTGGGGGTAGTCCATCCACCTGTAATCCCAATCTTCATCTTGCACCCTGGGACTGTGTTGAATAAAAGTAACCAGCATCAGCGTGAAGTACACACATATATATATATAGACACACACACACACACACACATATATCACACGTTAGGAAAAATAAATGAGACATTATTACTCCAGTGTTTTTTTTAAAACCATAATTGATGCCCTACTTGGTTTCAGTAATATTTCAAATATCCAGCTCCGCTGAAAAAATCAAAATTACAGGAGGCGGATGAGATAAACTTGTTTCACTCTTATAAAGAAGATTTTGATTCTATAATGGAAACAAGGATCTTAAAAAAATATTAAATTAAAATAATTGGCATCCTTTTTTCAAACTACCGTCAGAGCTAGCTTCAGATTGCCTACAGAAAGAGCCTTATGGCAGTAAGGATATCAGTTTAAGGTCATATCAATTTATACACGATTGGTGAGTAGGTTTGGTTCTCATTTCTCATGTCTCCCACTGAATATCTCAGTCACTCATTTCTTTGTCAAATCCTATTTTTCCAACAACAATAGCATTTCATTACATAGGATATTGAATAGGAAATCCAATTTAATACAACTCTTATATCTTAACAACTAGAGCAAACACCAAAAAGTTAGGTAGGAAGCATATGAAAGGATAAAAAAGAGGATAAATGATAATAAGACTTACTTTATAACATCAGAAGACATCTTCCTTATGTCCCATAATTTTGTAGTCTGATCTTTTCCATTAGAAATTAAATAACGACCATCTCCACAGCTATCAATGAATGTGACGCCTTGTAAATGGCCCACTAATGTTCCAGCCGATTGTCCTTTCGAGACAAAGCAACGTCTATCCCAAACCTAGACAAAATCCAATAGTTCCTTAAGTTGAAAATAGCAAGCTGGAAGGCGGAAGCCCAATGGTGGCAATGTGAGGCTTGAAAATTTGCTCAGCTTAGTCTAACTATATTCATAAATAAATAGATTTCCTATGCAATCAAATATGTCATATATCATAACATAATGAATATTCATCAAAGGCATGTGTTAAGCTATGGAAGACACAAAGGAATATAATCAAATCAAAGAAATTTTCAAGAAAAAACACCTTGGGGTTAGGAAGGGAAGGTAAGGTTTTGCTTAGATCTTCCCCTCGTTTAAATCTAAAAATCAAATCTTTCCCTCCGTCTCTCCTCCTCAATCCATACAACCGTTAGAGAATATCAATATACTTCCCCCAAAGATCTGAAATTTCATCATGTATGCATTTGAAAGTAATAATGTGGCATGTTGCATTTAAATTATATTGCCTTCTCTCATAACAAGATCCTAAAAATAAGGAAGGAAGCAATACACTCCTAAAAATGAGGGTGGAAAAAAAAAAAAAAAACGGACATTGTTCAGCTTTACAATAAGCTGCTGATCAAGCTGCACCTACCAACCCATCTCAGCAGCCAGAAACCATTACTGCCAACACAGACAATTGTGGCTATCACCAAACCAAATTCCGATTACTAGAATAAAAGGTTTACCTTGCAGAAACCATCATCACTTCCAGAATATATAAGATGGCCAGATTCATCAGCGAAGCAGACAGTGTTAACATCAGACTGCAATGTAAAAATTCATCTCAAATGTAAGCTACATGCCGTAATGGGAAGTAGAAAAACCTTAGCTGCTATGCACCACAAGAATGCAATTAAAAAAATGACCATCTACATTCGAATAATCCCTAAACCAGAAATAGAGAGTGAGAAGATTTGTAGGCTGGCTCCAAATTTGATTGTATTCAAGTTTCCTCACAAGCTCAATATTATGATCAGACTCGAGTTTTGAAAAATATCAAGACACTGACAACATATTAAGTCAGAGAAGAAAATATGAGTGTAGGAGAGTTTAATACTTCGAATATATACAATAACATTTGCCTCTTATGGCTAAAACTATTTCACAGACCACAGTAATTAATTGCACTTTGACGAAAGAATACCATTTGGTCATCATATAATCTATTTACTTTATTTATTTAGTTCCTTCCCAAGGACTTCAGACATTCCAAAGACTTAATTGAAGAAAGTCATTCATTCTGCCACAATGTAACAAATTAGTAAGCTCTGAGAATGAAATTGTGAACTCAAACAAATATCAGTTAACATCTTTATAAATTAGAAAAGGGTTATTGAAGTATTCATTACTAGAAACTAATTATAAGATAATATATATAATACCATGTGGGCGGGAATTCTAAGGCTGAGCTTATCAGCTCGGAGATCATATACACAAATTGAGCAATCACTAGTAGCAGCAACAAGTTCTCGGCCATCTGTTGAAAACTTGACAGAGAAAATCCCAAATTCATCGTCATCTTCATCAGAAGATAAATCTAAACCACAATGAATTTCCTGCAACAAAAGATAACCTTCTAAGTATAAATAAAATAACCATTCAATGAACAATAGGTATTGTTGAAACAACAACAAGAAGCCTTATCTTACTAGGTGGGGTCAGCAACAAAGATCGCATGAAGCCATTTTATTTTGAAAATTAAACCAAAAAAATGTACGCTTCTTCATTAAAAGAGGCATTGCAAAACTGCTATAAAAAATATTAAAAATGTTCCCAACTTGTTTAGTTGGACAAGCCTTATCCAATGATCAGTAGTACCAGAGTAAGAGCATGCCCAATTGCCCATAACAAAGCATCCAAACGTTGAACTGAACCATTTCATTTATATTTAAGCTTGAAAAGCTCAAAATGAACAAGGAGCAAAAGATATGGATCTGCTCAGTTCGTTTCCCGCATTACTAGATTTTATTGGCAAACTTCAGCACTTATAAATTCCAAGGACTAAATAGAAAAAACACAACTGGGAAAAATATTGGGGAAGTAGCGTCTTCATATGCCTCTATACAAATATACATAAAACACTAACATTACAAAGCAGAAATCACCAGCTATCACAGTTAGAAGTCAGAAAAATAGCAGTTCCAGAACATACTGTGACATTTGCTATTGATTGTGTTGTAGCAGATCCAACATTCACAATATGGACAATAGGTGACATACTAGCATAAACCTGCAATAATTACATTAGATTTAAATTTAAATTAATACTCACTGTTTGCAATAAAAAAATAATGATAAACAGATGAAACTTCTATACGGTTAGAAAACCAACTCAACATTGGTCATTCATTCCACTAAGAGGGAATCATCATCCTAATAATGCACATAATCACAATATTTTCCGATCAACTCAAACTTACAAGGAAGCATTGATCTGGTGAAAGAGATGTATCAGTAATTGTCCACCTCAGATTTCTAGCAGAGATGTCCTTCAGCACCTTCCAGTCCCTGTCAACATCATAGACCCTAATGTGGCTTCCCTGTTTCAGAAGAATGCATAAAAAGCCCCGAAGTTAAGTTTAACATACATTTTTTAGGGAAATTATTTCATTAATCTGACACTGTTTCAAAATAGTAGTCATTTAAGGTTATACATACGGATTAAAAATCTATTAAATAATCTAAATTATAACAAAATGTAATGACATTTAACTGAAATATCCTTAAAAATAATTTATTCTTCGTTTAAATTCTAAAGCAACAATAATTTTTACATAAAATCAAAACTCCTAAGTGACAATAAAAGTACACATCTTCAATCTAACAGAATCATCTTAAGATTCATAATCCATATATGTGAGTCTGGGTACAAAAACTAGTAACTACAACTCTAATAATGACAGTAAAAACCTGAAGCCCAGCAATAAATAGAGATCCTTCAGCAGAAAATTGTGAAACATAGGCACGGCTTTTCATCCGATCCACCAGCCAAGGACCATTAGTAGGCAAATAGCGGCTTAAAACATGGCAACCATCTCTTGATGAGAATCTCCCAAGTCCAGAATAATTAGCTTCTCTGCCAGCTAACATTCGTACAGTCGATACCGGCAACCTCATCCTACCAGGCTCAACACGCCCCAAAAGTTTATGGGGGCTTGACCTAAGTTTCGTGAGTTGTGCAATTTCATGATCAAGATGAACTGTTCTTTCTCCAGTTGATCCGCTAGCAGAAGATTCATTACTGACATTACCATCATCACAGGCGCCTATCTCTTTGCCGAACCTACTCATAATTTAGTCTTTATTCCTTACTGTCTATCTCCTGCCACAGAATAATTTAGTCATGTTTTAGACCCTGGCAACAGAATCAAAACACATGAAAACGTGCAGAAGCCACATATGTTGCTTAAAGGGGAAACACGAAGTAATTAGATTTCTTAGTCATTTTGAGTTGTATATACCAAAACACTATAAACTGAAGTTAAAATGCTAATTGAGATCCCCTTATACACTATAACGAAAGGGTTAGCATATACAGTGTGATTCCAACAGTTGTCGCCGACATCCATATTACACAAGAATCACATATTACACAGTCGTCTTGCTACAAATTTGAGATTCGTTTTGGATAATGTGAACAATTTGAGTATAACAGAGATGTAAATTCAATTTCAAGATTGGTTCCGTGCATCAGTCATCCAGCTCGAAAACTCAACTAGCAAACTGTTCAGGCGAGATTTTTCGGACGATGAGGGCGCTAAGATAAAATTAAAAAAAAAAAAAAGTGAGCTTAAACACAATTTTGGGCATTTAAAGCCGACAAAAGATTGGGAACCTAATGAAGCTCAAATCCTCGTCACTCAAGCCTATGAAACAGTTTGAGCAAATAAGTATAATAATTTCAAAACAGGACATGGAGAAATATCAACCGGGTAACAGAAAAGATTAAGGCTTACTTCTGATTCGAACCCAGGCTGGAACGACGATTCAGATATCTGATTTCCTAGCTTCGTCTCCAGAATGAGTGTGTGAGTATCAGGTTCTCAAATTCCAAAGCGCCTATTTAGTGTATATAATGAATAAATAGGTGAACGGTCAAAGTGTCTTCATTTCATTCAGCGAGCATCTTTCTTCGCAAGGGAATATAATTAAAAACGTAATGTTTTTCAATAATAACAGAGTTTCTATGACGGGAAGAGAAATCATAAAGCATGGTAGACTAACTAACACACACGATTTTAAGGCTACCATACGTCCGTACGTCATCGATGATTTCAACAAAACGTGGCAGGCGAAGACCGTGATGGGAACCACAAGAAAAGCACAGTGAATTAATCCTCCCGTTCATAGAATTGATTTTTTTTTTAAGAAATCAAGAAGTTAAATAAATTAGTTAGTTATATCATATATTATATATCTTTAGATTATATATCAATTTAATAGTTAAATTAATTAATTTTGTTAAAAAAAATAAAAATAAAAATATTTTAAAATAATTTAATTAGTTTCGTTAATTTCTCTAAAAAAAAATTAATTTTGTCTTATATTTAAGATTATATAGGTCATTTTTATGTGAAAATTACATTCAGGTCCTAGATAAAAGAAAAATAAAAAATAATCCCTTAAAATCTCAAAATTGTCAAAATGTCCCATGAGATTTTTTTACAATAAATTCTAATAATAAGCTTATCAATGGACGTGCATGGACTTGCTAATAGATTAGACTTATCATGAACGTACTCATGAACTTGTCAATGATACTCCCATGAACTTGTCAATAACAACCCATAGACTTGTCAGCGAATGCAAATGAATTTATCAGCGGAATTGAAATTTATTATAAAAAAGTCCATTTGAACTTTTTAATAATTTTAAAATTTTAAGTGATCATCTTTTCATATTTTTTCTTGTCCGGGAATGTAATTTTCTCAATTTTTATTGATCTGAGATTTTGACGTTGATTTCCTTTCCATCCTCGATTTCGTTCTTCATATTTGTAGGTTGTTCGCTGGACATGTTTCATTTTACAATCGTTTGAATTGGATTTTGGCTAAAAAAATTATTAATAGAGAAAAATTCTAATTCAGTACTGTCAGAATTATGAAAACCTCAAATATAATATAACATATAACTAAGTGTTGTCATTTGTTCATTACGTATAGTAAATAACTATTAAAGTGCTGTAATGGAAACTGATTTAGGATTTTAATTTTTTTTAAGAGTGTTTTTTTAAAAAAAAATCTCATTATTAAATCCACACCTATCTACATATATTAATGCGTGTGTCTTCGCTTTTTTTTTTTCCCCAACTATTAATGCGTGTATCGAAATCACATTACGAGTCATAGATGAGATATTCTCCCTCATGCGTTGTACGGACAGATGTACATTATTTGATACTCCTTCCTATCCTAATTATAGGATAACATTTGAAAGTTGATCTTAATTCTGATTATAGGATAAAATTCTAATTTTTATCAATTTCTTCCTAAAACACCCTCTATTGATGTTTTCTCAAAAATAATTAAACACAATAATAATTTAATAAGAGTAGATCAGAAATTGTTGAGGGAGATTGATGACGTCGGATTGTGTGAGAGCTTGGATAAGTCGTGTGTGAGATAGGAGAGGTACAAGAAAAAACAGAGAATCAATGTAATTGGATACCATTTTAAATTTTAAATAAGGGTATTTTAAGAAAAAATATATGATTAACTAATTTAACCACTATCCTTAATTTCTCCAAAATTAGGTAAATATGTCCTATAATTAGGACCGAGGGAGTAATATATTTAAGATTTGGTTTTGGGGAACTATGTTATTTATTATAAGGTATTTATACTATCACCCATAAGTTTATTTATTATAAGGCATTTGGTAAGTAAATGTAAGCTGTGTGTTGGACCTATATAAGATTATTACATTCAGTTTGAGTAAGAGAACTCTATAAGGACAAAATGATATTAAGGTCTCAATTAAAAAAAATAATATTAGAAAAGTCCCAAAACTTGTTAACAGTAATTCCTCCACTTGTCAATGGTTACTCTTTCACTTGTCATTGGCAATTTATAGGACTTTTATGATATTATTTCTTTTAATTAGGACCTTGGTATCATTTTCCCTTCTATTTATCCTTTTGTCCTTGTTAGTTTATCATTTAGTTGTTTGATGTACATGTCTATAATGAAGCATGTAGCATATTTATTCTATTATGAGGATGGAAGTAAGAGTGATGGCAATACAAAGATTGTGTTTTGATGTAGCAATTGAAATTTATTGGGTTTATTTTTCTTAATGTAGTTTTTTTTTTTTACATTTTTTTATATTGTGTTCAGTGTGACATAACACTATTAAGCTAATAAATGTTACTGTCGCCCCTGTGTGAGAGACCATGCCTTGTTAAAATCTTGGAAATATGTTTTGTTATGAAATATATGAGCTTCAAATGTTTTGGGTCACTTTATATTGATCATTTGTCAAGTATCTAAAATTTTTTTAAATGATAATTTTTTTTGTCAATAACATATGATAGAGTCTTATTGTAGGAAACAAACTTCATCAAAATATGTGTAATATAATCAGCCATATATCATTTCAGGCATCTATGTTATTGAAATGATCTTAAAGAACATTTATCATATTGTAATATTTTCTAGAGCAAAAGCAAAATGAATCGAAAGATTGCTTACATATAACCACAAACACGGATCGTACCATTTATAGCGTATGACATATAGGTTAATATTTACAATTAATAGAAATATGAAAGGTATACAGTTGAAAATCAAATGTTCTTGTTTCACCTTTTCATTTACTGTTTATAGTTAGTATTCAACCGTCTTTTCATTTTCTGAACAATTCATAATTAGCATATAATTGACTTTTTAAATATGACACTACTATTCAAAGGAATGTGAAAGAGTGTGGCTAATCTAATACCTTTGGGCTTCTCTCAAACCTTTAATTGCCCATATTATGATTCCTTGTGGCATTCATTTCTTGTTGTTTTTATTATTATTAGTGGTCAA
Source organism: Inga leiocalycina (assembly GCA_963242795.1). Lineage (NCBI taxonomy): Eukaryota > Viridiplantae > Streptophyta > Magnoliopsida > Fabales > Fabaceae > Inga > Inga leiocalycina. Next base: position 74,189,656 of record OY725320.1, read on the forward strand.
TTGTTGTTTAGCCTTACTTGAGGAAAACCGCTAATTAATAACGCTGATTCTAATTCTTTTAGTAACAATATTTCAATGGATGCTGTTAGTAGCAAAGTTTCTATAAGCTTTCTATAGTTATAATAGATTAGATAGATAGATAGATAGATAGATAAAAGATAGATTGTGCATTTCTAATCACCATATAACTAAAATGCATATATAATGAACTTTTTCTTTGCCTGCAAATACCATATTCATTAAAAAATAAAAGCAAATATTACAAGGTCTAAAAGAAAGCCAATGTCTAATACATCATCCCGCATATCTAATATTAATAATTCCATCAGATTTGACAGAAACTACCTTATTTGCTTCCCTGGGAATCCACTAAAAAACATGATTGCTGATCAGTTTCCTCTCTTGGAGGATGTAGTCTAAAATAGGTTCACTTTGTTGGCGTCAACATCTCATACTGTATTGGTTGTTGGTGATAGCACCTGTTGAAACACAACAAACAAAAAGTTCGAGTCACGTCCAAGGACGCTGTCCTTAGGAGATCTTCCGCGACCCCCTAGTAGATCAGGAAGCGGCACTCCCCAGGATAAAACGAACCCTTCCTGCATAAAGCAGGGTGACAGAACTGCAGAAAGATATCAGTATAACTCAGAAGAAATGAGAGAGGAGAGGAGCTCGGGAACCTTCATATCACTAGACCTCGGTGCTCTCACCTCGGTCCCCTTGAACTTACTCCGTACATTGCCTTTTATAGGCAGAAATCATATGACCGTTAAGGAGTTATAATGACAATTAACAACGGTTTAATAACAATTAAAACGACAGTTATAAAATAGGTGTTAATGACAATTTAATGTAATAAAACCTTTTAAATGTCATTAAAACTGGTCAATTAAAATTCCAACGGTCATCTCTAACGGTCAGTTCAAAGACTCCTCTTATCAGTCTTTTTAATAACTCAAGCTCATATTTAATTGTATACTAGGGTGTTCCCAATCTTGAGTTATATGAAACTTCTTCCTTTGACACACTCACACACAATATTTACAACAATCCCCCACATGTGTCTAAGGAAGCTCGTAGTCCCATTAGCTGAGTTACACACATGGATATAACCATTGTATCTGGTGGTCCTTTGAACTTAAAACTAGACCTAGACTGATAACACTTAGTACACAGAGATGTAGGTGGTCCTATGATGCTCATCTCTTAGGCGTATACTAGAGGCATTAAGAGTCAGATTATACCCCTACATTTTCCGCTGTTAGCGCATTTTTGCACATTAAAACGGCCATGCGCGTGTCCTGGTATTTAACGAATGCTCTAGAGATTTCGCCATAATCTCATAGGAGCGGCCCCACTCCACATTCATAGAGGTGATTTCATGAAATGTACCTGCAATGAGCACATCATCCCGTAGGATTATGAAATCATTAAGAGCTTTCGCTCAGCCTCACCCAAATGCATTCTAGCACTTTCTCTTGCCATAGGAAGGGACTTGGTCATTTAGTTTAGTGCTAACAGAACTAACAAACAACTTGTTCTTACCCATTGAACCTCCTTCATGGGATCACCAATCACAGAGGTTGGGTTGCCATCGCTGTTAATTTCGTATTGGCTTTAGTCCCATTCCCCTCGGCTAATTTTTTTCTTCTCGGGGTTTGTTAACGAATCCATGGGTCAACTCTTTGACCTCACAAAATTGATTGAGATAACTCCACAATTTTTCAAGCTAGCTTATTCACATTATATCTCAAACAAATTTCACTTACATCATTGTTTTTCACAATGGCTATTGCCATTTGGCAATCTCAAATCATCGACATTAAGTGTCGGTTTTCCACCAAAATATATGTCAAGAGTTTTTCAACAATTTAGCCTCTAAATTTAGCCAATTCCAGAGTATCAAACTCTAACTCACATAATAATTTATTTTGGCTACTAGTGGATTTTCTTAGATAAAACTGAACTTCAGTTAACATCCGTGTATCTCATACAACGGGAATCCACTGTACTTGATACCAATATTTATGGTGCCCCTCAAATATTTTATTTCCACACACACACACACATGTATGTATGTATGTGCTCAATCATCATATAGCATAATCTATATCACACATATTGATATTAATGCAACAAATTCTCAACAATTTGTGCATATCTCACATAAGCTGCAAAATTGCTTCAAATAACATATTAATGTCATAAGAAATATTCACATATATATCCTCACACTAAGATAATTATATAGCCTCAAATTATGAAAATTACATTTATCTATCATAGATAAATGATCAAAATTTTCATGCTACATAATGCTCGATTCAAGCAAAATATTTGATAATCCACAAAATTTGCTCACATTAGCAACTATAGCAAAGCCTCCACTAAATCAATTATTGCAACATACATCTTGTATTTATAAAATGAGGCAGCAATATATAGTTTTGTAAGACATATTATAACACATATGCCATCTACATTAAAAATTCAATATTCACAGTAGTCATACATGTTTATACCACTATAAATATATATTCGCAAATCATGAAATTTAAACACATTTATCTCTTCACTAGATAAATGATTAAATTTTCACACCACACAAATAATTCACAAAATTTACTCTCTGCAGCAAATAACAATACCTCCACATAATTAATTTTAATAAACCACAACTTGGTTTTATCAAATGATGAGGCTAGAAACAATTTATAACTTTAAAAATTTATAAGGCACCCCACATGCTAGGCACCCATACACTTTCAAATATCTTAAAAATATTTTCACACCTTATAAATAATAACTCTAATTTAATTAGAATCTCGCTATACATCTTAGTTTTATCAAATGATGAGGCTAGAAACAATTTATAACTTTAAAAATTTATAAGGCACCCCACATGCTAGGCACCCCCACACTTTCAAATATCTCAAAAATATTTTCACACCTTATAAATAATAACTCTAATTTAATTAGAATCTCGCTATACATCCCCTTTCATTCTAATTAAATTAGAATATTTCTTAATTTTTTCACTCTAATATCCAAAATTTGTATCTCCTAAGATTGTTGGCGTCAGCATCTCATACTGTACTGGTTGTTGGTGGCAGCACCTGTTGAAATACAACAAACAAAAAGTTCGAGTCACGTCCAAGGACGCTGTCCTTAGAAGATATTCCACGACCCCCGAGTAGATCAGGAAGCAGCACTCCCCAGGATAAAACGAACCCTTCCTGCATAAAGCAGGGTGATAGAACTGCAGAAAGATATCAGTATAACTCAGAAGAAATGAGAGAGGAGAGGAGCTCGGGAACCTCCATATCACTAGACCTCGGTGCTCTCACCTCGGTCCCCTTGAACTTACTCCGTACATTGCCTTTTATAGGCAGAAATCATATGACCGTTAAGGAGTTATAATGACAATTAACAACGGTTTAATGACAATTAAAACGACAGTTATAAAATAGGTGTTAATGACAATTTAATGTAATAAAACCTTTTAAATGTCATTAAAACTGGTTAATTAAAATTCCAACGGTCATCTCTAACGGTCAGTTCAAAGACTCCTCTTATCAGTCTTTTTAATAACTCAAGCTCATATTTAATTGTATACTAGGGTGTTCTCAATCTTGAGTTATATGAGACTTCTTCCTTTGACACACTCACACACAATATTTACAACACACTTCTCCATTCAGGATAACCCAAATCATCATTCAAACATTAAACAAGAGATAGATTATCTGTTTCAAAAATGAAACCATCCAATTGATGGAACTGGACAAATTGAATTGCGTCTAACAAAGCTTTACATTCTGCCATAAAGACAGAATCTGCTTCAACAATCCTCTGTTTACCATCCAGCAGCCAACCATTGTACAATGAATCTAAGTACCCTAACATCATAAAATTGACTATATACAAGGCATTTGGAAAGAGATAACGTTCATTATAAAATTTCTTTTTTTCTTTTCTTTCTGGCCAGACATTATAAGGTAAACTTTACACACAATCATATCCTGTTATGTTGATACCTTTTTGAAATCATAAATATTCATCCCCTCCTTTTAGTTATATTTTTTTGACCCGACCTCCTTTTAGTTATCTTAAACACATTTTTATGGGATTGTTTCTGTATTCATCAACCTTATCAGCATAGTAATAAATTATATATATATATATATAGAGATATATATATATATATATATATGCACAATGAGCTAGCCATGTAAAAAGAATAATCTTAATAATAAACTAATATTACATCAATGAAATAGCTACATTTTCTTATTTCCTAGGTTCCTAGCCTAAAAAAAAATCTATATGAAGCTCTCCTCCAATCTTTATCATCAAATGAAGCTCAAAGACTTTTGATACGTGAAGGTGTGATCATTGGACAGTACACACAACAGTCCTGATGAATTTAGCCATCTTAAATATTTCCTTAATTAATTGTCATTTCTCTCTATGAATTGATGCATCCCTGAATTTCTTCTAGAGTTTTCCCTTTGGTTTCTGGGACTATTTTTGCAACAAATAGAATGGTCAAAAGGGAACATCCAGCATACAGAAATAGAGTACCTGAACAGAGAAAAATGAAGCTTAAGTTATAAGCTAACTTAAACAAGCCATTCCATATTTAGTATACTTAAAACTTGTACACGTTTTTTTCGTGCATTCTCAGAAATGAGTTGCACTATCCATAAATTATTAGCAAAACAACTTGTTAGGTTATATCAACTCTTGATGAATTAGGACCCGAGTAAATGGGCTGGGAAGCTTTTATTTATTTATTAATTAATTGTTTAAATAAAGAAAAGGAATTTATAATTCAAATTCTAAGTAACCAACAGGGGATTCAGTTTTACATATAGAATGATCACTCCCAAAAGAACTTCTCTCCCAGGTCTCTCCTCCTCTCTTCCTTCATTGTGACTTAGTCTCGTGTGGGCAATTCAAATACTCAATCGGAATTCAGGTATGCCCAGAAAACTCTTTATAGCTTATTATAGATTTTATTGAATAAACTAATGTGTGATCGATAACACTACACAAATCTCATAAGATAAAAAGGGCAATTCAACTGAGTTTGCGGTTTGTGCTTACCAGGAGAACTCCAACTCATGAGGAAGTTAAATGTGTATGAAACCATCCAAGCTCCTAACCAGTTCACTAAAACCACCAAGCTTCCAGCACTTCCCTTCACATGTATGGGAAAGATCTGCCGCATGATTAAAAAAAAAAAAACTGGTATTAGAATATTTTTTTTGCTGTTTATATTTTCCTCATTATGATTTATAAAATAAAAGGCTTTCAAAGTGCTTGTGTCAAGCAAGAGATACATGCCTCAGACATTATCACCCAAGGAACTGGTCCCAAGCCAATTGAGAATGCTGCTATATACATCTGATTACAGGCAGAGCCAACAAGATAAGATAAAGTTTCAGATCAAAGTGGCCATTAAGCTCATAGATTCATTTCATAGTTCACTGGGTACAGTAAGTAATTATCAGTAGCTGCAGAAGTAGACTTACCAGTATGCCGGCGACAGCTAATACTGGGACCCACCCAAGCAGTAAGCTATGACCCTGTTCAATGAAATCAGATAGCACAAGTTTAGATTTGAGACATATGCACTAATCCTGCTCCTCTGGGCCTATTTATAAGGCATTTCTAACATGTTTTATACGGATCAAGAAAAACCTTAAACTTCATTAACTGTCATAAAATTCAACAACTTTCCAACTTTATTCCTATTCAATGTACATTATACCCGATAAGAATAAATTTAACACCATAATAAATAATGGGTAAAATTGTATATTCATATGAAAAATTTAATAAGGTGCCTTATAAATAGGACCACAAAATTTCTTCTCTCTGTCTTATAAATAGGACTAAAGGAGTATATGATGATATAATGACCAGAATTTGGTAAAGTTTCACAAGTGTTTGCTGTTAGATTCACTAATGAACATATGGAAAAGTTTTTGGAAACTCATAAAAGTGGTTCATAATCTAATTCTTTTAGACTTGCCTTGAGAAAGAAAGCAGCTCCTGTCATAAAGGAGCCTAAGAATGTCCCAGCTGCAGAAATCTGCACATATAATGCATGCACATGAGCACCTCCTACTCCACTTTGCTTTTTATAAGATGATGAATGGAAAAAGAAAAAGAGAAAAAAACTTGAAATCAGATTCACCATGATCAGTGGTCTTCTACCAGACTTATCCATCAAAATGGCTCCTAACACAGTCAATGGAACCTGTCATCCATTCATAAAAAGATTTTAAGTTTATACAGAAACATAGTTATATGATTGATATGTCTAAAAAGATTAGTAGAGGAAGTGATCAACCACCTGAGTAAAAGCATAAGCTATGCTGCCAATTTTTCCTGAAGAAAACCCTGCAAATCAAGTTATATATATGGTAAGTATGAATTTTTCTTCTCCCTCTTATTTTCCTCCTTTTATGGGTATTAAAAATCAGCTTATATGTTATCGTTTACCGGCTGCTATGAAAGTCTCTACCGTGTAGAATCCGATACCATTGATTCCAACAAGTTGTTGACATACCATTAGCCCTACCCCAATCTGAAATTGTAAAATATATTTAGAATCCTTTAAATTTTGCACACCCTGTAATTAAATACCTTTGAAAAAAAGAGAGAGATCCTTACAACTACAGATCGCTCGTGTTTGCCTTGGAACAAATCTAGAAACTTGGTTTTGGGAAGGCTTTGAAGAGTTTCAATATATTCCTGTTAGAGAAGAGAACACAGATCAGTGAATCAAGTCCTTGAATGTCTCAGATTCATTAAAAAGTTCTGTTAACAAATGTGTTCAGGAGGTTGGAAATTACCAGAATTTCAGAAGCTTCATGAGAGATATCAACATCTTTTCCCCTAAGTCTCCTTAAAGCTGCTTGAAATTCTTTTTCTTGGCCAACCTTTGCCTGGAAACAGTGATTTTCAGTTTATCAAATAGATTTTCATCTTCCTTTCTTAAAAGATAAAGCTCTTTGGATCATATACATAAACTAGTTTATACTTACCAGCCATCTGGGTGACTCAGGTATAAAGCACAAACCAATCAGCAAACAAAAGCATGGCACAAGCCCTTCAACGTTTAAAGCCAAGCAGAAAAGTTCAGACTTGTTTCTTATAACTTGACGCTTTTTAAAAGTGACAATTGGAAAGTGATTATGAAACTTACCAGCAAGAGCTAGTGTTCTCCAAGTTATAACGCTTCCTAATAAGAAGGAGACTGAGGCTCCAATAACAATCATAAGCTGCACAGAACATGATTGCAGAGAGGCCAAAATTAAAACCCAAACTTACTCTAAGAAACAACAGAAAGATAGCAATCACTTCTCCTCTCTTACCTGATTTGTTGTTGCAAGTCCTCCTCGCAGGTTCTTTGGTGCGATTTCTGCTATATATACCGGGACCTGTTTCATTCAGCTAATATTTGTCAAAAAGAATTTGTAAGATTGTCATCAAAAGTCAACATATACATTATGTTAATTTGCAGGAGCTTAGCTTCATGGTTTATCTTTTTGCTTCTTTTGATAAAGCCCTATCGGTTACTTACTGCGTATGAGATTACTCCAATTCCATATCCTGAGAATAATCTTCCCATGTCAAGAAAGCTAGAACACTGAAACAGATAAAATCATGAGTCTTTTTAACATTCTGCAACAATTCCACAGTGACAGAAAAGAAAAAGGATTAACACAATCTTTGATCCCTTAAATTTTATTCTGCTTAAAACACTTATCCCTCTAATTTAATAAAAACTTGGACGATTTTGTGCCTTGAGAGATCAAAACTCATAGTTTGAAACTTGAGGAATCAAATATTGTATTAATCAAAAGGAAAAATTTCAGATTGATTTGAATGGTGCAGAAAATCATACCTTGGAGAAGAAGATAGCTAGCCATCCTATAATGCAAAAGCCTGAAGACAATCTCATCATTGCCTGTTCCCCAAGAAAGATCAGATTTAATATAGTGAAGAAGAGGCTAAAAGCATTTAGAGAGTGTTTTTAGATTTAGCATATAAATCATACCCCTTTACGTCCAATTAAATCAGTGATCCTGCCACTTGTTATAGCTCCAAGCATTGCACCAATAGTAACTAAAGATCCAAACATGGAAAACTACCATCCCAAAAAAGAGGAGAGGAAAAGAAAACAAGTATTAATAAGACTATAAGATAATACTACCTCCAATCTTTAATATAAGATCTCATTCTTGGTGCAAATTACAGTAGAACGAGATCTTATATTATATGAAGAAAGTTTCAGTAAAGAGTGGAAAACAGAATACAAACCTCAGCAAGAGACAAATTTAGATCTGCTCTGATAGCTGCTTGAGTGGGTGCTGAATAGCCCACCTGCCAAAAATATCAACACTTAAGCTAAAACCATACAAACCTTTTTGTTTGTTTGTTTGTGTGGTGTGATTTTTCTGGTCTGGTTCCTAACCCAGAACACAAAAACAAAAAAGGAAGATGACACTTTAGTAACTTCCATTTTTCAGAACATTGCTCAAGCCATGCACCAAGTTTTCGAAGGCAGAAGAACAAGAAGAAGAAACAGAGTGCAGTTCTTTTCTCTTGTGTTAGTTTCTATAATACAAACCACTGAGAGAGAGAGAGTGAAGTATATAAAGATACTTACACAAGTTCCAAAAGCGAAGGAACCACAGACAGCAACAAATGTACTGAACAGGACCATTCCAATGGAACCATTTTCGACCACATCATGATCAGAATCAGACTCATCAACATCCTTCACTGATGATACAACCAAGGGCACCTCCAAATCCTGAAGCCCATTAATGGCTTCTCCACTCTCAACATCCTCGCACTGTTCAATCGTCATCTTCTTCCTCCAATAAAACAGTTTTGATGAAGAACAGAGAAAAAAATGCTCTCTAGGAATATACTACAAACAGATGGAGAGCACAAGAAAATGATGTGTAATGGGGGGTGGTATTTATAGTATAATGTTTCACAGCAGGATTCAATTAATTAATCATATGGGTAACTAGATATTTCGTAGAGAGTGTGCTGTGTCTGTGTAAATGGAAAGAGAGGAAGTTGCAAATGGATTTGAGAATTTTGGATTGGGGTGAGAACGAAGCTATCACTGACGTGTTAGCTTAGCTGCTGCCAGAGAAAGAGGGAGAGTCGGTTATAATAGAAAGTTGATGATGAGGATCAGCGTCAGCCCATTTGATATTGGTATTTTAGTCCTTCACTTGCATTACATGTATTTATTTATATATTATGGCCCGAGAATATCTATATTGTTCAACAAAAAAATATACTGACTCTGAACGCCTAATATGAGGCCTAATTCACAAATTCGGGAATTTGTGAATTATAAATCAGGGAAAATTCCAGAAATATATAATTAAAAATGAGAAAAGACAAATTGATGTCAAGGATTTATAAAATTTCAAGTCAAAATTGAAATAAGAATATAAGATTTTCAATTCCGACCAAATTATCTTAAGTTAAGTTGTAAAACATGAAAGCGAAGTCGTTAATATAAAATATGATGTTATTAATACAGATACATATGTTATTATTGACCCTTAAAACTTGTGCCCTCAAGTCAGGGCATTTTAGTCATTTGATTTGAGTTGGGAATCCCAGATTTCTACTTCAATTTTGACTTGATATTTGATAAATTTGCAGTATCGATATGTCTTTTCCCATTTTTAATTGTATGTTTCTAGAATTTTTCCTATAAATTACTTTAAAATATTTATATTTGTTATTAGTTTTTTTTCCAAACTAATTTGTCTAATATATATATATATAATGTAATATAATTATACACATAAGCATTTTAGACTGATTATGTAACATATGTTATGCCTATAATTAAGTAATTTACTTAACTTATTTAATCTCCTCAAATAAGTTTTATATTTAAGGATTGTAAGTAGTATATTATAACTAATGGTGGTTCCATAAGTATTTGGTTTTTCTCTGCTATCCTTAATCATTGTCCTTCCTCTTCACTATTTTTTAAAACCATTTTGAGTGTAATTTTAAACTATCATAAATAATATTTAACAGTTTTGAATTTATTTATTTTATAAATAATTTAATATTTTATTAATGAACAGCTCGAATTTTAATTTAAAAGTTAAATAAGAGGAAATGGAAGTAGAGAGGAAGTGAGAAGAAATGGAAATGGAATGAATTTCGTTGGGTAAAGTGGAAGGACTCCTTGGCCTTGGCCTTGACCTACTCAATTGCATTCTTATAATGTTGGAATCTAGCGTGGTACTATCAATTATTGGATTATTTTGTAAATATTATAAAAAATTTAGTTTCAAACAAATATTTTTAAGATAATGTAAGTGCATTCATAATAAGTAGTATTTCAAATAAAGAAAATCATTTATATATGCATAAAAATATGTTATAAGGCTATTGTAAAACATGCATACGTACATATCAAATATGTATCTCATAACTAATTGGAATTGAATCTAATAGAAGAGGCTAATCTTTCACAGTATAGTTAACGAAAATTTGAATTTTCATTAAGAAAAATGCTCATATAACTAAAAATTTTAATTAGTGCACATAGTTTTAGTTAGTGAAGCTACAATACATTTTTTTTTCCTCTTGCCAACTAGGAGTAATTTTTCCATGTTATGTAAGCATCATGTCTATATGTACATGCACATGTACATATTAAATACATATATGATAATGATTAGGAACCAGTCAGTTTAGCAGAAGGGTTAGTCCCTCACTACAAAATTATAAGATTCCACATTTTTCAGGGGAAAAAAGAATAGATGTAGTTAGCTGTACTATGTGTTGAATAATTTGGCAATTAGATTATGCAATATTTGAATCACATGGTTTATTAAATAAATAAATGTTGGAAGCATATTGTTCATGTTTTGTCATCAATATATTCATGTTGATAGCTTATCATCGACTAAGAATCCAAGATTAAATTTTTGTAACATATATATATATATATATTGAAAACAAAAACCTTTTTCTATGTATATATTTGATCTTTTTTTTATTGGCAAAATATATGTTACCTTTATATAATGAAAAATCGGTGAAAAATTCATACAAAAAAATTTGATTAGTTAGAAATACCTGAATTCAAATGCCGATACCTTTTAGGTATGAAATCCCACAAAACACCCGCACCTTTTGTTGTGTGTAAAAACATATCATATCCTTATGACTAAAAAACTTTTTAAGCAAAAACTTTTCATTAATTTTCCCTTTTATAATTAGGCTAAAATCTACAAATCTTTTGCCGTTAATTTTACTACCTTTTTAAGTTAATGATAGAAATTGTCACGTCAAATTAATTAGAATCATGTGGCATTTTATAGTTAAGATAATTTATAATTTTTCTAATAATATTTGAATCTTATAAATAAGAGATAGTAATACAAAATTTTAAGGGTTAAGGTGTAAATTTACCAACGAAGTTTTATTCGAGGAGCGTCAGGCACAAATATCTTTTAGAAGTGGCAAAAATATCAATGAACAATTAAAAATAGGCATCCACCACAAAAACCGTTAATCCGTACTAACGGCGTTAAATTATAAGAGAAGAAAACCCTTAACGATGTTAGTACGGATTAACGGTTTTTGTGGTAAATGCTCCTTTTTAATTGTTCATTGGTATTTTTGCCCCTTCTAAAAGATATTTATGCCAGACGCTCCTCGAATAAAACTTCATTAATAAATTTATACCTTAACCCAAATTTTAAAGCCATTTGAACTCATTTTCAAAAGTAGTTTGTCTTCTTAATTATTTGTTATTATCTTTACAGAGAAAATTGTCAATAACCATATAGTCTAATGATAAGAAAGTTTCCTCATTCGTTTAAAGGTAGATTTGTTCATGTTCATTATTTCAAGCCACCAATGATTGCCCCCTAAATTAAAAGAAAATTGAGAGAGAAACCTATATAATATCCAATTATATATATATATATATATGTATAAATATATATATGAGAGCGGAAGGTGGATGATGATAATTTATCGGGTAGGTGGATTTTGTTTTGTAAGGCAGAGTTGTCCTAGTTGAGAGAGGGAAGGCGTGGAATTAAAAAAAAAAACAATATCTTAGTGAATCATGCATGTTGGCGCGTAAAGACATTTATGTGCGTATTTAGAATAGCGATAGGAATATTTAAAAGTAATTTTTCAATTATGATTTACGGTATACAAGATAAGTATATGAGAGAAGTTTTATCTCAATTTACATAAAAAATAACTTATAAACTATGGTGACGCCAATCCAACATGCACATATTTTATAATCAAAGTCTCAAACCCACCTCTCCTTTTTATATTTATATTTTAATCATTATATAGCTGCGTATATACATCTCTCATCAACTCCAACATGGGTCATTATACCATATCAAATATATTTTTTAATAAATAATTTTTATTATTCATAATTTATAAATAATATATTTTATTATAAATTTTATGTTTTATATGAATTAATTAATAAAATAATTAGGAGCCAAGCAGCCTAGAATGAAATTTGCACATTGATATATTTGCATACGAGCCTAATTTAGATGTTTGTCTTTGATTTATAAGTTAAGACAAAGACAGAATGAAATTTTTAAAAGAATTGTGTGATACATCTCGTATATTCTTGATAATATGATCGAAGATAACAATTAATAAAATTATTAAATTAGATCTTTTAATTAATAATTTATTTAAAATTTAGTTATTGATAGAACGTAATGATATCATATAATTTATGTAGTCGACCCTAAAAAAGATAAAACCTTGTTCTCTTTTCCCCTTCTCATTCTCTTTCCACGTCTTCTTCTTTTTTAGATATTAGATTAATATTTGAATCGTTCAAATTTAATATTTTATAAAATTATTATTAAAATGTTAAATTATAAAATAAAAATAAATAATTAAATATAAATTACTAAATTTTGATATGAATAATTTAATACTACAATAAAAAAAATAAAAATAATTTTTTATATAAAATTAAATCTAAACCATTCAAATATTTATCTAATTATTAGAAAAAGAAAGGGAGAAATGATGATGAGAATGAAAGAGGAGGGGTGGATACGGAACCTTAAGTTTCGTACCACACAGCAACAAGCAATTGTTTTCTTTGTTTTATTGTTTTCGTCTTAGTTTGGGCATCCTAAACTCTACAACAAATTTATGAACACGAAATTGATTTTAAAAGAAAAATGAGTAGACAGAGCTTATTAATTAATTCCTAATAACAACAACAATAAAAAGAGTAAAATAAAAGTTCAAAAGTTAAACTTAACAATTAACTAATGGTTTGTGTGGATGTAAATAAAATATCAAAATATAAAAAATGTTTATGTAACATATATTTTAATTTTAAGGAAAGTCTATATGGATTTTCAAAATAGAAGGAATCTCTGTGTAATTAATGTAAAACAAATGAATGGTTAAGGTATTTTACTCTGTAAAGAATAATAATAAACCCAACAGCATCCTACATTTAAATTAGACTTAATCATATCCCTCCATATAAGCAAATTTGGTATTTGACTTTGTTGCTAAAACTTCTTTAAAGACACCTAACCGGAAAATTGTGCTAATACTTCCTCATTTTCTTAATATAAACATATTTAGAGAGTTGATTTTGATCTTAAATAAGACAATTTTTTTTTTAATTCTTATCAATGTTTTCTTAATTTACCCATATGATGCCTCTTAACAATAATCAAGGAGGAAGGAGAATAAGGGAATTAAGAAGGGAGAATTACACTATAGTCCCATAGAAGACAATATACGAAGAAATGGTCACAGGAAATTCTAAAATTACTCTCAAGTCCCATGGGACCATTTTCAAATAAATTCAAGTTGGGAAAAGACATAAACACCCTTAAGAATTGGGCAAAAAACAGAGTGTGAGGAGCTTCTTTCCTCATTCGAAATTGAACCTGAAAGGCGACATAGCTCTGGGCAACGAAAGCTAGCATGGTGTGCCACAGTATTCGTGGGTTTTCTCGAGTGAGGTTTGGCGGCCAGCTATGGCGAGGTTCGTGGGCAAGTTATGATCAACCTATTTTAGAAGTGATTTTGATCAATACTAATCTTTAACGATATCATCTAAACACATCATATTTTGGAAATGATAATGTGAAAGAAATTTGTTTCTTAATGCATTTCATCTGATTTCCTTACTGTGGATTTGTTTTGTTGGGTGTTGCTCATGATTTGATGACATCTGATAGGTTTATCTCTATTACATGCTGAGTTATGCTGTAATATCCCGAATTGTGATTAAGGGACTTTGACTCCGAAAGTAAAGATAATTAATGTTAAACCAACATTTTTGGAGGACATGACAAGAATTATGATCGAAATATGTTACAGCCAGAACTCAAACCTTGTATTTAAGTTCAATATCGGATTAATATCTAAATTGAATGAAAATAGAGGGGAGGGCGTGTGAATAGTATAAAGGAAGGAGAAGAATGTGTTTAGTGGTGATTTGTTAAGTGTTGTGATACTTAGGGGTAAAATGGTAATTTACCGCTTAACTGGTCAGTTATTGAAGAGGAAACTCATTGGTAACTTTAAGATCAATGATTAGGATTCATGAGTATGAGAGGAGTTGTGTGTGTGCATGTGTTATGTGAGTTTAGGAAAGGAGGGCCAAGGTGTTGACAAGTGTCAATATGTGCACCCTTGATCATGGTCAAAAAGTCCACATGGATTTTTTATTCATTTCCTATCCTTCTCTCTCTTTCCATTTCGTTTTGTGTGTGTGGTGTGAGGAGGCAATACAAATCTGCTTCTCATCTTCATCATCATCATCTCATATTTTCCCTCTCTCTCTAAGTTCTTGTGCGCCATTTTTGAAGAGGAAAGAGAAAAGAAAGCCTTGTGATTTAGGTAAGGTTTTGACTTCAAATGCCAAAATCTCCTTCTCTAAAGTTGTTTCTCTTGCTAAGAGCTTTCTTTCTATGGTCTTAGAATCTCAAGGGGAGGTGTTTTTGTGGTTGAGAAAACTTGAAGGTTGAGGAATCAAGAAATTAGTTTGGGAAAGTGAAAAAGGTGAGTAAGAGCTTTCTTTTGACCAAAGTATTGTGACTTCTGGTTGAGTATTGTGGTTTGTGGAATTTGCCCTGATTTTAGTGTAATTTCAAAATGAATGAATTGAATGGTGTTTTGGGTAGCAATTGGTGTCATGTTGTGCTTTTGTGCCATTGGAATAAGTTTGAAATTTGAAATGGAAAGCAATTGCAATGTGGAGTCTTGTATGTGGTTTTGTGTTGCAATGTGCTTAAGAACTAAATATGTGTAAATGTGATGTGAATTTGGTGGTTCTAGTGTTTCCAATGGATTTCTTGTGCAAATATATGTGGAAATGGTATTTGGTGTGAATTTGGGAACCATTGGAATCATTGGTGCAAAACTGAGAAATCTGTCCCTTGAAGTTTTGCTCTGGGCAGCCTGGTGTTGTGGACGTTTTGACTGGACAAATAATGTTGGAAAATTATGAAACTTTCCATTCTTAAAGTTCACCTCTCAAGCTTCAAAATGAGCATATAATTTGTGCCATTTCGTTTTGGGACCTAGGAGTTATAGCTGTCCAAAGTTTGAGGTCGAAAATGGATTCTGTTTTGGGGCAGTGATGAAATGTGTGGAATTCTGTATTTGTGTGGTGATTCCTAGTAAAGGCCAATATTTTTCCTGTGTAGAGGACTTGAATAGATTTCATTTGGCTTTGGGATCACCTCATTTCGATTTTTGTGGAATTAGTTATGATTTTTGGAAGTTCAGCTAAGAAACTGGATTTTCTTGGCCTCGGCCAGCGGATTTTGGGCCGCGGCCCAAATGTTTCTGAGCGTTTCTGGGCAGTTTTGGGCCACAGCCAGTGGATTTTTGGGCCGCGGCCCACCCTCAAAAATCAATATTTTACACTTTTAAAGGTGGTTTTTGGTATAGCCTTTCCCAACCCTTTAGGCATATGTTTAGACCTAAAATAGTTACCTAAAGAATTCAAATGATAACCAACTTAAAGTATTATGGAATTAAGAACTTGGAAAAGAGATTGATTGGTTGTCCCTGACTTGGTTTATAGGGATCGACATTTGCCCTACTCGTGAACCAACGGTACCAGAGAACGTCCGAAAAGAACAAGGTAGTGACACTTCCCTTATACTTTGTGAAAATGTATTGTATGTATGTTGGTCATGTGCTGTGATGAGTTGTGATGAAGTTGTGATGTTGCTGCTTATACAGCTAATGATAGTTGGTGACTATATTATACAGCGAAAGCTGGTGACTTGTGTATACAGCGAAAGCTGGTGACTATATTATACAGCGAAAGCTGGTGACTTGTGTATACAGTGAAAGCTGGTGACTACATTATACAGCGAAAGCTGGTGACTATATTATACAGCGAAAGCTGGTGACTTCATTATACAGTGAAAGCTTGTGACTATATTATACAGCGAAAGCTGGTGACTTGTGTATACAGCGAAAGCTGGTGACTTCATTATACAGCGAAAGCTGGTGACTTCATTATACAACGAAATATGGTAACTATATTATACAGCGAAAGCTGGTGACTTTATTATACAGCCATGAGTGCTGTCGTTTGTGGTGAAAAGCATGTTCTATTGTTGTTGTTGGCTGTGATTTACTTACCTGCTATATGTTTACATATTGTATGAGTGAATTTGTTACTACTGGGATTCTTTTGAATCTCATTCTTTCCAATGACTAACATTTCAGACAAGGCAAGCGGCTTAAGAGGGAAGCGGCCAACCAAGAGCGGTTAGGGATTTTGGGAAATATGGGATAGTTGGTTATCTACTTGGATTTTGGATTAATGTATATTATTTTTGGGTTGTAAATAATATTCTGATCACGGTTGTGTAATCCCCTAGTAGGGAATTTTGGGAACTCTTAGACTATATATATGAACCTGGGGTTTGCCGGGATTTTGTTGTACACCCTGATATATGAATGTGATATAACTGCACAGGTGATTATATTCGATAATTGAATTTGAGACCGGAATAGAAAAGAAGTTTTGAAATTTTTTTAAAGTCCCTACTAAAAGAGGGAGTTTTAAATGAGTTTTGAACTATTCGACGGTCTCTAAACCAATTTAATTAAGTGATATCGAATCATAATTACGCTAATTAAGGCAGGGGTTACATATGCCATTGTGTGCCATTTTGCCCCGCTTTCTTAATAGCAATGTTAATCATAAGGATGTATTAAAATAATTTAAGTTTTTTACCATATGAGAAATTACATTTTGTAATTTTACTGTGGAGTGTTTATTCCTAAAGCTTAAACGTGACAAATAATACTAGCTATTCACCGAGGCTAGGAATTGAGCTAATTTAATAGAAGTAGATGCTAGCTTATGTGCAAAAGGTTATTTGTGTGTGGATTACTCAGCATAATCCTCCTTTGTAATACCCTGAATTTTGAGACTTGAAGTTAGAGAATAAGCCTGAAATAAGTGGATTGCTAAGCCCTGGTTTAGCAAGATCCCAAATTGTGATTAAGGGATGATGACTCCAAAAACGGATGTGATTAGTGATAAATAGACCTTTTTGGAGATTATGATGTGAACTGTGATGCGTATGCGTTGTGAGTAGTGCCAAAACCCAATATTTAAGTTCAATTATGAATTAATATCTAGATTGACTTAAAATAGAGGGAGGGCACATATTGTGGCTAAATGGAAAAGTATGATGTGTTTAGTGGTGATTCAGGAGGAATTGTCATAATCAGGGGCAAAACGATAAAGTTACCGACCAATTGGTCAGTTACCGAAGAGGAAAATCATTGGTAACTTGAAGATCAATGGTTAGGGTTGATTTATTGTGAGATTGAGTGGGTGGAATCCCATGTATCTGAGTTTATGTGAGTTCATTGGAATTGGTTTGGAACTTTGGAAAGTAAAGAATTGTAATGTGAGTTTGAATTGTGACTTGTGTTGACATGTTTTGATTATTGGTGAAACATGTCAATGGAATGTGAATTTGATTGATTTGGTGTTTCCAATGGATTCCTTGTGAAAATTTATGTGGGAATGATGTTTGGTATGAAAATGGGACCATTGGAAGCAAAGATGCAAAATCTGAAATTTTGTCCAGTGAAACTCTGTCTGGGCAGTCTGTTTGTATTGATGTTTTGAGTGGGCAAATGTTCTCTACAAATTCTGAAAATTTTCAGTCTTAAATTTCACATTCCAAGCTTCAAAATGGACATATAATTTGTGTCATTTCATTTTTTGAACTAGGAGTTATGATTTTCCAAAGTTTGATGTTAAAACTGGGTGCAAATCTGGAACAGCAAGGGAATTTCGTGTAATTTTGGAATTTTGTGGTGATTTCTGGTAATGGCTCATATTTTTCCTATGAATAGGACTTAAATATATTTTAATTGGCTTTGATTCAATTTTTCTAAAATTAGTTATGATTTTTCAAAGTTTGGGCAGAAAATCTGCCAGAAAATCCAAAAATGGGAATTATGACATCAACAAAATAAAAGATGACATCAGCATGGAATTAAAATATTTCCCATCTTCTTCTTCCTCCCATTTCTGTCGTGAGGTTAAGCAGCCAAGGAGAGAGAGTGTGTGTGTGTGTGTGTTGAGAGCTCTTAGAGAGAGAAAAAGGAGAAATCTCACAAGGTAAGCTGATTTCTCCGACGATCTAGCTCTTAACGCGTATAACCTTGCTCCTAAGCTTCTCTTTCATGTTCTTTAAGGTGTTGGAAGCTCAAGTTTCATGGTTAAGAAGGACTATGGTTTCAGCCACTCTTGAGAAAAGCTAGTGGGAGCTTGAGGTAACTTCTAAACTCTTGTGTATTGACTATTCTGGCTGCTGTGGACAATTTAATCGGTGAAATTTTGCCGGATTGTCATTGGTTTCAAAAATGGAAAATGGGTGTGTGGGGCTGTTATGCTGCCCAAATTGGTACTAAATGGTAGTTGTAACCTAATGGAATAGTCAATAAAGTGGTTAGAAGTAGAAAGGAACATGTTTATAGAGCGAAACTGAAAAACCCCAATTTTTCCTAGAGTACTTGTATATTTTGGCCAAGGCTATAAATGGACCTTAGTTATGAATTTTCAATGATTTGATGATTCTATTGAGTTCAGGAGTGAAAATTAGGTAGGGTTACAGTTGGTCACTTTTTCAGAAAAGGCCGAAAAAGCATAATTACGAAAACGCCCCTAAAACCCTTAAAGTGGGGCTGCCAAGGATAATTTTGTAATTGACATTGAATTTGATAATTCTAAGTTCGGAAATGGATTTCTTGGGTGGAAATATGTTAGAATAGCCCATGTCAAAATTTCGGGAAAAGTACAACCGGACTAGATACAGCGAGGCCATGCCGGGTCCCCGGGGCATTTTAGTAATTTTTCAATATAGCCTCATCTAACCCCCATAAACACTATGGAAGTTTCTAAATGGTACATTTGGAATTTTAGGACCCAGTTGAGGGCTTGAGTTGGCACGCAAATCGAGGAGAAAAGACTGGAGGTAGGGAACTTACCTCTCCTGCATGTATTTGATATTTGTGTTGGTGTTTTGATATATGTTATTGCTTTGCTTGATTATGTGAAACATATATGAACTATTGAAGCTCTGTTTCTGTTATGCTATGGCCATAAGTATATTGTTTGAAGCATTGAGTTTGCAGATATGTCATTATGTGAGTATGAGTTATGTAATGCAAGCATATCATGTATTAAACACATATCTTGCATGTATATTGGTATTTGTTTTCTATTGAGATTCTCTCGAATCTCACTCTCCCTTACCAATAATTTAGACAGGGCAAGTGGCACGTAGAGGGAATGGCTAGGACTCCTTCGAGATGAGAGTTGGTAGTTGGTTATCAATATGAGTTGGGATGACTGTATATGATTTGGATGAGGATTTGTTATGTATTTGAGATGGATTTGTGTAATCCCCATATGAGGGCTTGTAATGGGCGAATATGCCTTATAAAGCTTGAGTTAATAAATGGAATCTGGAATTGCCGAAATTATTACATTGCGTACTCTGATATATTAAATGTGATTTATCTTCGTGTAGTAATTGTATTCATAATGTGAATGTGAGACCAGGTTATAAATGATTTTGAAAGGTATTTGTGAAAACCCTGTCTGGTAGATGGGTTTATAAATGTTATTTGATTGTTATTGGTTTCTATTTCACTTTAATTGTGTACTCTGAATATTAATTACGAAAGGGGGTTACATCCTTATACGCATTTCTCTATATGGCTTTCAGCTTCTCAATGCCCAGGACATGGCCCAAAAGACAGTCATTGGACAGGATCAAATTTTGTACTGTACTGACAAAGACTTAGTTGAGCAAGAGTTTGAGGCTAGTGATTAGGACAAAAGATTTAAGGATCTTGAGAGATGTGATTGAGCAAGGCCAACTATTGGATTGGTAAATTCTTGATTTCTTTCCTTATTTTAGTACATTGAATAGCCAAATTTCATCAGATAAATGGATAGCTTTGCATGCAATATTTTGACATCCCCCTTAGTTTAGCATTAACTATATTGTCCTTCTTTCTATGTATATGAAAAATATAGTGAATAAATCCTTTAATGAAGTAAATGATATTTTGAAATGATAATCTAAAAGAAATTTGTTTCTTAACGCATTCCATTTGATTTCCTTACTGTAGATTTATTTTGTTGGTTGTAAGATGGAAACCTACTCAGTGTCAGTGTACATTAATGTGTGCATATATATTTTTTCAACCACATTGTTCAGCTATGCCATTTGTATTATGCAAGCATCTTCCATACCAGCTTTTAAAAAGCTTATACTTTATAGCATTAAACTTAGTGCCATGGACTATGTTGTAGATTTCTCTCTCATTCTCGCAGGTGATTCGAATCAAAGGTGCAAAGCCATCCAAGACCTTGGCCAAGCTTATGAAGATTGGGGTTGCTTCTTAGTAAGAAATCTATGTCTGCTATTGGCTTAGGGCTATCTATATATGCTTTCACAAAAACATAATTCTTCTCTCTTTTGCAATGAATTAATACCAAAATATCAAATGGATTGAATTTGATTTAATTTTCTTTTGGCCAAAACGTTGATTTAATCAAAATATTTTTTTTTTTTGTTCAAAATCACAGGTTCTGTCACACCCTCATTTTATTTTCATCTATTTCAGAGTATTTATGGAAAACGATATACAATTCGGTGGGCAACACAGGAATAACTTAAATATACTAATATTATGTGTACGATTACGGAAATTCCTCATAGGGGTTCGTACTTGATAATTACAATTAACATAGCCTCGCAACACTACGTGGGTGTCTAAATCCATCCCAGTGAAACGGAGACATCATCCTGTCTTTGTTCCACCACTGCAATCCCCTCGTACAGTTTTCTTCTTTGCTATCAGCATACGTTCTGTCTTCTCCTATCTAAATTGTTGGTAGGGGAGGGTGAGATTCTGGGGAATCTCAGTAGGAAAGTAATACCAATATGCATGCAAGATAAGTGCTTAATGCATGACGTGCTTACATTCCATAACTCATGCTCACACAATGACATATTTGCGTGCTCAATATTTCAAACAATATACGTATGGCCATAGCATAAATAGAAACAGAGCTTCAATTATTCATATATGTTTCACAAAATCAAGCAAAGCAATAAAATGTATCGATACACCGGTACAAATATCAAATACATGCAGGAGAGGTAAGTTCCCTACCTTAATCGCCCTTCCCTGATCTTCGAATACATGCCTCGATTTGTGTGTCAATCCCTCAGGCTCTCTACTTGGTCCTAGAACGTCAAATGTACAGTTTAGACACTTCCATAATATTTCTAGTGGTTATATTAGTCTATGGTGAAATTTTACCAAAATTTCCTCGGGACCCCGGCCCAGCCCCGTCATACCCGGGCCGATGGCACGTTTTCCCAAAATTTTGACTAAGGCTATTCTGATATATTTTCACCCAAGGAATCCATTTCCAGGCTCGAAATCACTAAATTCAATGTCAAATTATGAAAATACCCTTGACAACCCCTATTTAGGGATTTCAATGGCGTTTTCGTAATTATGCTTTTTCGGCCTCTACCGAAAAAGTGCCCAACTGTAACCCCTCCTATTTTTACCCACTGAATCCAATGGAACCATTTATTTTATAAAAATCCAACTCCTTCTACTAGATCTGTGCTGGCCAAATTTGGTCAAAAATTAGAAAAATGGAGTTTTATGTTTTAGCTTCTAAAACTTGTACTTTTCCACTTCTAATCCCTTATTAACTTATTTAATCACATCCTAATCATAATTTAAAGAAATTTGGGCAGCATAACCCCTTAGGATTAGGACTTTCCAAATTTACAAACTTGACAAAAATCACCAAAACCAAACACAAACCTCAACAACAACACCATACTAGTTTAGATTTAAGGTTTGTGAGGTCACCTCTTGAGATCTTGAATCTTCTCTCTCTAGACATCTCCTCTTTCTCTTCTTGAGCTAAGAACGTTTCTTCAAATTCATGGATCCCATGAAGAAGAAAGGTTTAGAGAAGGTTTCTAAGCAAAATCACAAGAAAACTCTTAAGAAATCACACTTACCTTAAACTTCTTCCTTCTCTCTAGAACTTGAGAGCTCTCTCTCTCTCTCTCGCTCTCTCTTCTCTTCTTGTGTTGGATGAAAATGAGGAAGGGAAGGGAAGAGAAAAACTTCATAAAAATGCTCCCTTGATCCTACACCATTGATCTCATCAAGGGTTGAGATTTCTACACTTGTCAAAGACACCATCCCTCTTCTCATACCTCCAATCATGCCTTCTACTTCATGTCCATACTCTTACACCCTTTTATGTAATCATGTTTGTCTCTTCCTTCACTCAAGCTTACCATCATGTAATCAAGTATCTCCCTTCCTTTACTCAAGCTATCCCTCCATCATGCACTCAACATTAAATCTAACACATCACTCAACCATTATCATCACTGCAATGTTTATGTAGCATTTGACTTGTGCTTCTTGGAAATTAATCATCATTATCTCTTCATGTAGCCTTTTGGACATGTGTCCATGAAATTAAATTTTCTCCTCATTCTTAGGTGTTTGGACGAAATTTCAAGAGGGAAGAAAAGGGAAAAAATGATTTTAACAATTCCATAATTGATATAAATGAATTATGTATAATTCCCCCTAATTTCCCAATTCTTGATTTTATTCCACTAAGAATAATCCCTTTTATGCATTTTCCTTTATTTTCCTTGATTAATTGAAATTAACTTCAATTAATTGAAAAATAATAAATCTTGGGCTAATTTGGTAAAATTATGATTTTTCTATCACCTTTCTAATTTAATTCATTTCTTGAATTTATTTTCCCATTTACTTGTGAATATGAATATTTCAAAATTCACAAGATCTAAATTGATGAATATTCACTATTTTAGTGAGTCTCTCAATTAATTATAATATATTTTTGGTGAATATAAAATTTGGGGTGTTATAGGTTCAATATTTTGTGAAAATAATTTAGGACATTTGGTGAATGACGAATATTTTACTTCCAATGATATTTTTTGGCATTATTATTGTGTATTATATGAAGTAAGTTAATTTAGTTTGATATATTTAGTTTAATTGTAAACTTATGTATTTTGACATAGAGTATGGATATTTTAATCATTTAGATATTACTCATTCTTTTGCCCAATTTGTTTTCTCTTTTCTATTTAAACAGGATGAGTGATAACTTTTTTTTCAAGTTTTCTCCTCTCTATTTTCACTCCTCTCTTTTACTTTTCTCCAAATGTTTTCTTCTCATCCAAAAGAATGAAACTTTTTAATTGTTATGCTATAAAGAGTGGGAAAAAAACATTAAAATGCTACCTATTAAAAATCATTTATCTAAATGCTACATTGCAAGAATATATCAGGCTCCTTTAGAGCCTTTATCTGAAAATGGAGTATGAGGCATCTTTTTTACATAAAAAAATTAGTCAAAATACACTTTGCTACTTGAATTTTGAAATAAAATGAAAACATTATTTTGGCTTGTGTTCTTGTACCAATTTTGTTGGCATGCCTTAGTTTAGGAGAGTAAGTAGTTTTTCCTTTATGTTTTTATCCAACTGTTTTCTATCAATCATTAATTAACTGTGCATTTGTGTTACTTTTGAGCTCTCATTTGGGTGATGTTTTTTGTTTTACTAGACTAAGAGAATAATAATGTGCAGGTTGTTCTTACCATATGGTATCCTGCACCCGAGTTGCTTCTTGGGGCAGAACATTCTACCAGTGCTGTTGGTATCCTTTTAGTTTAACCTTCTCATTTTTTAATATTCCAGGTGGTTAAGGAGCCAGTAGAGAAGTTGTATGCTTTTATAATGTTTGCTATTCGGATTATTAAACTGTCATACTGTTGCATCTCATGGTTAACTTAAGAATGTTACCATAACGAAATTATCATGTTCTCTATATCAAAATAAGATCATTATTTTCTCATTGACGTACATCAAGGGTTTTTAAATCTATCTGTTGTTGACAAGGTACCTGGTTTCATCTACCCCTAGATCGACTTAAGATAGTTGCTTGAATTTTAAATGAATTTTACTAAATCTTAGATTTGAGGAAGTATTGAGGGTTTACAAGAAAGATAAACAATCATGAGGCATTTGAATATCTTTTATGTTGTTGACAAGGTACCTGGTTTCATCTACCCCTAGATCGACTTAAGATAGTTGCTTGAATTTTAAATGGATTTTACTAAATCTTAGATTTGAGGAAGTACTGTGGGTCTACAAGAAAGATAAACAATCATGAGGCATTTGAATATCTTTTATGTGCTTATAGATCTAATTTAAAAAGTGACCACACCTAATCCATTTCAGGTTGTCATTAAGTAACCTTTAGCTTTCTGATTCTATTTTTTGGTGGTTACTGCTGTCATGCTGTGGTATTTAATGTTTGTATTGGTATTACCTTATCCATTTTGGATTCTAATTCTATACTGGGGACTGGAAGGTTAGAATTCTACTTTACTCAATACATTGTTTATTCCATTTAACTTCATTATTCTGTTGCTTAAGAAGTTAATTCAATAGATTGATGAATCACCACTAGATGGTAAAGTTTTTTATGAATCACCACAAGGAGGAGAATCAGAAGGAAAAGAAGAAGGAGAAACAAAAGGGGAAGCGGCCATTCATTGTAAATGTGATTGTATGGATAGCATATTAAGGGATTATAATGACCATATGCATACTCATTGTAAATATGGTTACTTTTTTGTAATAATCAAGTGCAGTGACATTATATAGATGTGATGTTTTTTGTTATGATCAACTTTAAACAAGTTATACTAAAGACGTTTGTTGTAATTATGAATTACGGAGTCATTTTCATGAGTTAACGTTAGTACTAAAGTTATGTAATGCACATATGATGCTTTTCCTTGCACATTGTTTGACTTTATTGACAACTGCAAGAAACTCTATTAACAAGTTGAGGAGACTCCGCTGACAACTCCAGGAGCCTTCGGTGACAAGTCATTGGGCCTGAATGTAGTTGTCAATGGACATCCATTGATAAGTGGAAGAGCCTGCATTGACAAGTCAATGGGCCTCAACTGACAACTCCAAGGGCCTTCTTTGTAAGTCCAAAAACCTCCATTGACAATTCATAGGGCCTCCATTGACAACTTAATGGGCATCAATTGACAAGTCAATGAGCCTCCGTTAACAAGCAATAAGGCTTCCACTAACAACTCCATGGGCCTCCAGTGACAACTCAATGGGCATCCATTGACAAGTCAAAGAGTATCCACTGACAATTCCATAGGCCTCCACTGACAACTCAATGGCCTTCCACTGACAACTCATAGGGCCTCCACTGATAACTCAATGATCTTCTATTGACAAATCAAGGAGCCTTCATTGACAAGTCATAGGGCCTCCACTGACAACTCTATGGACCTCTATTGATAACTCAATGGATGTCCATTGACAAGTACAGGAACCTTTATTGACAAGTCATTCGGCCTCTATTGACAACTCAATGGCCTTTTATTAACAAGTCAATGAGCCTTCATTGACAAGTCATAGGCATCCACTGACAACTTAATAGCCTTCCACTGACAAGTCAATGAGCCTTTATTGACAAGTCATAGGGCCTCCACTGACAACTCAATGGCCTTTTATTAACAAGTCAAGGAGCCTTCATTGATAAGTCATAGGGTCTCCACTAACAACTCCAGGGACCTCTATTGATAATTCAATGACCGTCCATTAACAAGTGTAGGAGCCTTCACTGATAACTCAATGGGCCTCCACTGATAACTCAATGGGCCTTCGTTAACAAGTCATATGGTCTCTACTAACAATTCCATGGGTCTCCAATGACAACTCAATAGGCATCCATTGACAAGTCATATAATATGACCACCTAATTAGTATAGAATATTAACCACATAGGTAATCTATAAATATATACACATAAACTATCATTTTCTAATGTGATCATAACTGTATATATATATATATATTAACAACTTCATAGGCGTACATTGACAACTCCAAGGCCTCCACTGACAACTCCAGGTCTATACATTGACAACAGAATTTACATCATATTACAACTTTCCATAAATGACAGTGGGATGCATATATGTTAACATAACTACATATATATATTAACAACTACATGAACGTTCATTGACAAGTCAATGAGCGTCCATTGACAACTCTAGGTCCAAACATTGATAACTGAATTTACAGCAGATTGCTAATTTTCATAAATGAAAGTAGGATACAAAACTATATTATATCCAACATTTATTTACATTTGAAAATGCATATAAAAGGAACTAAAAACAAATTCATAGATCATGGCCAAAAATCAAGTGGTCTAGCTTTCGATCTAATCAGATTTACAAAAATAGTACGACATGCACTTTTCAAAATCAAAAGTTCGCCGCTTTCTTTTCCCTTAATGGAGGATATCATTGTTTTAAACTCTTCTAAACTTGTCTTTGACAACTTTTCCTTGGTCCATATTGCTACCTTGGAAAAAACAATTCTCACCATTTTAGCATTACATCCCAGTTTCAGCTTGTCATAAAGCTTCAACTGCTGAAAAAAGATGCCTCATACTCTATTTTCATATAAAGGCTCTAAAGGAGCTTGATATATTCTTGCAAGTCTAAAGTCAGCAATTTTAACAACTCATTGTTCCTTTCCTTTACCCATAACCTGGTCATAGAAAGTTCAAGTATAGAAATAGTAGACTTAGATATTTACACACCAAAAGAACAAAATGAACAAGTGTGCTAAACACAAGGGGACCAAAAAGGGGGTTGAAATGAAAATGGCTATATATAACAGTAAAAGAATATATAAGTATACAATGGTAAGGCAGTTGGAGGCATACCAATATATTCGATGGCTTAAGGTCTCGATGAATTATCCAATTACTACAGCATAAATGAAATATGTTAAGCCCATTTATGTAAAAAAAATTGAAAAGGAATCATTTTCAATGTCATAAAAGAATACTCACCTATGCATATAGTTTAGTCCGTTGAGCAACTGCCAAAGTAATGATTTAACAGTATAGTGATTAATAGAATGGTTGAATTTGTCCCTATGATGTCGAATGATTTACTGGCAATCATAATAGAAAGTTTTACATTCAATTTGTCCAACAAGAAAAATAGATTTCTTTCCAACTATACATTTATTCCGAGATTGACTTAAAAAACCAGGGCTATGATAAAAATATAAAATCCATAGTAGAGCTACAACTTTAAGCATTAGTGTTATATAGGAAAATGAGCCATTGATTTATTTGTAAAAAATAAAATCTAAGTGAGACTAGAAAGTAAAACACATGTCTTTAAAAGTAAAATCTACATCTAGTTTCCAGGGAACATCAGAATGTGAGGAGACAGACATCATGTCAAATATCAAAGAATACATATTTCATCAGATCTTTTTACAGAGTTCCATGTGAGATTACATTTTTAATTTAAATGCTTAAATTTGAATTTGCTCTAAATCATAGGCACCCTTTACAACTATACTTACAGTAAGGTCATGTTTAGCATAATCAAAAGCTAGGTACAGAGACATATCCGCATGATTGATGTGAACATTTACAAGCTTCACGACATTTTCGTGCGTAATCTCCCTGAGTAACTGCAGCATAAAAGAAATTACTCAAAGTGAATGCTCAAGGCACCAGATGATCAAAAGTGATAACGATAAGGAGAATTGAAAGATTCTTAATTATGTCTTCCTATTGCATTCTGAATATTTGATTTGTCAAATGAGGTTGCATCCGTTTGCTGACAATTTCACGTGTCAATGATCATAGAACTGACACCTTCCGTTTGTAGATGATTTGGTTTACTCAAGCAATACCCACCAAACCTCGACGGTGATAACCTGTGACCAACTCCGCTCACGATGACAACTTCCATTTGCCAAGATTATCTCCTGTTGGGAACCAGAGAGCAAAGCGAATTTCATCCGATTGCAACAAGAAGTGAGGTTTAATGAAGGGAAATTGGATGTCTATTTTTTTGCCCAATTCTTAAGGGTGTTTATGTCTTTTCCCAACTTGAATTTATTACAAAATGGTCCCATGGGACTTGAGAATAATTTCAAAATTTCCTGGGACCATTTCTTTGCATGTTGTCTTTCATGGGACTATAGTGTAATTCTCCTAATTAAGAAAGTGACTAGTGTGTTTTTTTAGAAAATACATGTCATATTAACTAACTTAACTAACTTCCTTCATCTAATCAAATTAGGTAAATATATCTTATATTAAAGACCAAAAGGAGTAATTTTATATGATTGATAGTGGTTTGAGTTCTTTAGCTATGTTTTTAGCGTTTTTGGTTTACATCTGTTTTCTGCTAGACCTCTTTGTATTTATGGGTATTATTTCAATGGGAGTTCTTCTTGACCAACGGGTGTAGAATATAGCAAAAAAGGCTAGTCCCTTATAACGTGACAAATTAATATTTAAATCCACATTGGGAGAGATATCTACCTTTTAATATCCGACAATACCTTAAATATGATTATTTTCAATTAGAAGATATCTATGCTTAGGGGAAAAAATGATAGTTTCTTCTTGAAGGAAAAAAAAACGTCGATTGGAGATTTTGTAGGTTTTTTCTCAATTTATGTCCATATTCAATTTTACTTTTTCATATACCTTTTTATATTTTGCTAGTCTTATCTAGTTTTACAAAATCAACATTGGATGGAAACAATTAGTGTTGTAGTTGGAAAACTAAGTGTGTGTTTGGAACAATGATAGGAATGCTTAAAATCAGCTTTTCAATTATGATGTATGGTATACGAGGTAATTATGTAAGAGGAGTTTTGTTTCGATTTATGTGAAAAGTAGCTTATAAGCTATCGTGACGCCAATCGAAACATACACTTAGTATGTGTGATGTGTAACACGCCCAAGTCCCATGTTGGAGAGAACAAGTTTGTAAGGATTTTGTAATCAGGTAACAACGCACTCAGGGTAAAATAGATTTGACAACAAATGGGGGCATTGAACTAATGGGATGTATTCAACATCCTAAAATATTTTCTTAGAAGTTTTTGTCTAATTAATTTTTTGGTACAATTTTGTTTTTCAAGTATTTTTTTGGAGCAATTTCATGCTCCTCTTTTTTTTTTTAAAAGAATACTTTTAGCCTCATCATTAACTCACTTTAAAAACCCATTCAGCTAACTTGCATTCATCACCTTAAAATATTTTTTTTTAGTAACATCCATTATTCTAAATTACTCTTTGAGTGCAATTTTTTTCTCAAAGCATTTCTTGAGTTAACTTTTTAATCACTCTTTTTTTTTTCATATTTGTAATACTCATCTTTCATATTTTTAATGTTTATCTTTAACATTTTCAATAATCATTTTCTCAATGACCATCTTAAATATTTTTTAAGACTTATCCTCCATGATTTCAACCCTAATATTTAATTATTTGTAGTACTGAAAATGTAACCCCTTCAGTAATTATATCCGAAATACACGATTAAAATGAAATAGAGACCAATAATAATCAAATAACATTTACTAACCCATCACATGATGGGGTTTTCAAAAAATAACTTTTGAAATCATTTATAAACTTGGTCTCAAATTCACATTTCGAATACAATTACTCCACGAAGATAAATCACATTTAAATATATCAGAGTACGCAATGTAATAATCCCGGCAATCCCGGGTTCCTTACATTAATTCAAGCCTTACAGGGCATATTCGCCCTTTACAATTTTCCAAATAAGGGATTACACAAATTCTCATATCAAATACATACTCGAATATACATTCCAACCTACACAATTATATATCCAAATATACTTAATCCCAAACATGCATTGATAACCACCTATCACAAGATTACAACCCGAACGAGTCCCGTCACCTTTGATTGCTTACTCCATCCTCGATCCACCTACCCTGTCTAAATTGTTGGTAGGGGAGGGTGAGATTCGAGAGAATCTCAATAGGGAAACATTATCAATATGCAGGTAAGATAAGTGTTTAATGCATGACATGCTTGCATCACATAACTCATGCACACATACAATGACAAATCTATAAGCTCAATGCTTCGAACGATACACATATGGCCATAGCATATATTGAAACATAGCTTCAAATCATTCATACATGTTCCACATAATCAAGCAAAGCAACAACATGCATCAACACATTAATACAGTTATCAGAGCATGCAAGAGAGATAAGGTCCTTACCTCTAGTCTTTTCTCCTCGATTTGCGTGCCAGCAACTCGGGGCTTCACATTCGATCCTACAATGTCAAATGTACTATTTAGACACTTCCATAGTGTTTCTGGGGGTTATATGAGGCTATATTGAAAATTTACTAAAATACCCCCGGGGACCCCGCCCGGCCCCGCCGTACCCGGTCCGGCTGTACTTTTCTTGAAATTTTGACATAGGCTATTCTGACATATTTTCGCCCAAGGAATCCATTTCCGGACTCAGAATTATCAAATTCAATGTCAAATTACGAAATTGCCCTTGGCAGCCCTACTTTTAGGGTTTTAGGGGTGTTTCCGTAATTATGCTTTCTCGGCCTTTTTTGAAAAAGTGCCCAACTGTAACCCCACCTAATTTTCGCTCCTGAACTCAATGGAACCATCAAATCATTGAAAATCCAACTCTAAGACCCATTTCTAGAGCTGGCCGAAATTTATGAGTTCTCCGGGGAAAATCGGGGTTTTACGATTTCGGCTCCGTAAACGCGTTCCTTTCTACTCCTAACCACTTTATTGACTATTCCATTAGGTTACAACTACCATTTAGTATCAATTTGGGTAGCATAATAGCCCCTACAACCCATTTCCATAAATTAAAACCAACGGCAATCCGACAAAATTTCACCGATTAAATTGCCCACAGCAGCTAGAATAGTCAATATACAAGAGTTTGGAAGTTACCTCAAGCTCCTTCTAGCTTTTCTCAAAGATGGCTGAAAACCCTAACTTTCAAAACACCAAAATTGAGCTTTCCAAACCTTAAAGAATAAAGAGGAGTAGTTTAGAGTCGGAGTTATACGCGCTAGGAGCGAAATCGTCGGAGAAATCGGCTTACCTTGTGATTTTTCTTCTCTTTCTCTCTCTAAACTCTCTCAACTTTCTCACACTATGTTCAGGTGCTGTGCGTGAATGAGCAGCTGAAGATGATGAGAAGATGTTTTAATTCCATGCTTATGTCATCTTGCCTTTTAATGATGTCATAATTCCCAAAATTGGCATTTTCGGATTTTCTGGCAGATTTTCTGCCCAATCTTTGAAAAATCATAACTAATTCTAGAAAAATCTAAATGAGGTGATTCCAAAGCCAAATTAAATCTATTTAAGTCCTCTATATAGGAAAAATATTTACCAATACTAGAAATCACCACAAAAATCCAGAATTACACAACTTTCATCACTGCCCCAAAACAGAGTCCACTTTCAACCTCAAACTTTGGACAGTCATATATCCCCGTTCCCAACATGAAATGGCACAAATTATATGTCCATTTTGAAGCTTGGGATGTGAACTTTAAGACTGGAAAGTTTCATAATTTTCTGACATCATTTGCCTAGTAAAATTGTCCACACGAGAAGACTGCCCAGACAGAATTCACACTGGACAACATTTCCAATTTTTTGCAACCAATGTGTCCAATCCAATTTAAATCAATTCCAATGATTAAATACCACAACATGACACCATTTCCATCACAATACCCCATTCAATTCTTCCCTCTATTCTAAGTCAATTTGGATGTTGATCCACAATTGAACTCAAATACAGGGTTTGGGCGTTGCTCGTAACACAAGCGACTACAATCCACTTTATATTCTCTAAAAGAGTTCATTAATCACTAACCACGTCCAATTTTGTAGTCATTAACCCCTAATCACAATTTGGGATCTTGCTAAACCGGGGCTTAGCAATCCACTAATCTCAAGCTTATTCTCTAGCCTCGAGTCTCAAAATTCGGGGTATTACAGAAAATATGAAAGATAAGTAATAAATACTGAAAACATTTAAGATGACTACCGAAAGTAAGAAGCTAAATAATGAAAATGTGGTTGTTATGGAAAAAAAGAAAATATTTTAGGTTATAGCATGCAACCTAATTTAACATACTCTTTTGTAAAGTTAATAGCAAGGTTAAATTTGCAGTGTTTTTGAAAGGAGGAGGGTGAAATTGCTCCTAGACAATATACTTCAAGGGTAAATTTACCAAACAAAAAACAAAAAACAAAAAAAATGGAAACAAAGTCCTTTATTATTATAATATAAACAATCATTAAAAATAAAAGATAGGCCTATGCATTTATAAGAAAATCAGAAGAGGTCATATTTATAGATACTGCTGATTGGTACAAAATCTTCGTACTCCTTCCTGGGTTCTAATTACAAAACCTCAGGCTTGAAATTTGATTAATGTACTTAATCAAACCACACTAACCATTCGACCAAAAAATATCACTAGCTGGCTTGTTTTTTTTTTTTGGGCTAAGCCTATTCTTCTTCTTCTTGTGTTTTTGTGGATTATGTATAGATATTCTCTTATTAGAGGCAATTCTATTTGACACACTATTGAACACTAAATGTGAGCACTTCCTCTAACGGGGATTTGAATCTTGAGTCACCGCGTTCTGAGAGACTAATCCTTTCTGCTAGATTCAATCCCGTTGGTTGCGGGACTGTTCTAATATATCATCGTCATAGTTACAATCGCTTGGGGCCGTCATATGCTTTTTTTAATTTTTGGTTTAGGGCCCAAACCAATTAGCTTCTCTTAGTTTTTTGGGAAAATTATAGTGAGGTCCCAAGGACCATAAAAAATTATAAAAAAGTCTCATAGTAAATTCTCCTATCAAAATAGTTCCTAGAGACTGCATTGTGGTTAATTATGAATGTCAAATTACTTTGTTGCCCCCATTGAGTAAAAAAGGAAATGAGCAGCAAGAGGAGTTGGCGCTTTTGTCAAAGTAGGCAAATAAGGTTGTCAAAATAGGTAGATAAACTTATCAAAATTGGCAAAGAGGCTTGTTAAAATAGCCACATTAACTTGGCATTTTATAACTTGTGGAAGTAGGAAAATGAACTTGTCAAAGTAGGCAAATAAGATTGTCAAAATAAGCTGACGAACTTGTTAAAACTGGCACAGAGGCTTGTCAAAATAGCCACATTAACTTTCCATTTTATAACTTGTGGAAGTAGGAAAATGAATTTGTCAAAGTAAGCAAATAACATTGTTAAAATAGGCTGACAAACTTGTCAAAATTAACACAAAAGCTTGTGCAAATAGCACATGTGGGCAATAAAGTAAATTCTAATTCAGAATTAATCATAATGTAGTCCCTAAGAACCTTTTTGATAGGGGAACTTGCTATGGACTTCTGTCACACCCTTACTTATTTTGACTTGCAGTGAAATATTAATGCGTGGTTTGGTGGCCAACATAGGAATAACATGAATATACTGATAATAAGTGCATGATTACATAAATTCCCCCATAAGGGTTCGTACATGAGAATTATAATCAATGTAGTCGCACAGGGCTACCAGGGTGTCTAAACCCATCCCAATGAAACGCAGGCACCTTCCCATCTTTGTTCCACCACTGCATTTCCCTTATACGGTTCTCTTCTCTATTCTCTGCATACCTTCTGTCTTCGCCTGCCTATATTGTTGGTAGGGGAGGGTGAGATTTGAGAGAATCTCAGTAGAAAGCAAATACCATAATTCATGCATGATAGATGTTATGTGTATGACATGTTAGCTTTAACTAGACGTATGCTTCATAATGACATTTCTGCATGCTCAATGTTTCATGCAACAAAACTATGGCCACAACAAAAACAGCAACAGAGTTTCATTTATTCAAATATGCTCTACACAATCAAGTAAAGCAATCACATACATCAATACACAAGCAGAGATATCAAATACATGCAAATAAGTAAGTCCCCTACTTTAAGTCTTTTCTCCTCGATTTGTGTGCCTCGTAATGCGTGCCGACACCTCAAGCTCTCAACTTTGTCCTACAATTCCAAATGTACCATTTAGACACTGCCATAGTGTTTCTGGAGGTAATATTAGCCTATGGTAAAAATTTATCAAAATGCCCCCGAGACCCCGGCCCGGCCCCACCGTTTCTGGTCTGACTACACTTTTCTCGAAATTTAGTCTGGGTTTATTCTGATATATTTTCGCTCAAGAAATCCATATCCGGACTAGAAATTACTAAATTCACTGCCAAAAGACAGATAGGCCATTGGCAGCCCCACTTTAAGAGTTTCAAGGGCATTTTTGTAATTATGTTTTTTGGGCTTTTCTGAAAAAGTGACCAACTGTAACCTCACATAATTTTCCCCCTGAACTCAAAGGAATTATCAAATCATTAAAAATCCTTTACATGGCTGAACCCTACCCCTTCCTAACAAGGGAAATTGAGCTTCAACAACCTTCAAATACATGAAAGAGAAGCTTAGGAGCGAAGTTGTACGCGTTAGGAGCTAAATCATCAGAGCAATCGGCTTACCGTACAGGGCCTTTTCTCGTTCTCTCTCTGAGAGCTCTCAACACTCTCTCTCACTTTTGGTTGTTGGTTCACGTCGAAAATAAGAAGAATATGAAGATAGAAATGTTTAATACTTTATGTTAATGTCATCGTTTAGTATGCTTATGTCATAATTTCACTGGAAACATAATCACTTTTTTCAAAATTCACCATTTTATTTTCTTTAATACCCCAAAGATATAAGAAATATTAGGAAATAGATTTGGGACACCTACTAAATTTGGGCTCAGCAATCCACTTAATTCAGGCATACTCCCAAGCTTTCGATCCCAAAATTCAAGATATTGCAACTTCTTTATAATTTTTTATGGTCTTTGGGACCTCACTATGATTTTCCCTAATTTGTTTGTGTTGGGCTTATTAAAAAGGGTTAAAAGTTATTTTCGCTTCGGAAGTATTCTCTTAGGGTCAATTTTGCCTTGGAAGTTTTTCGAGGCCCAATTTTTTCCCGGAAGTTTCAAATTTGGAGCAATTTTGCCCTTAAGTTAATTGACCGTTAGTTGACTATTAGCTAGGGCAAATTTGCTCCATATTTAAAACTTCCGGGGTAAAATTGCACATTAACCCAATGACCGTTAGTTGAGCGCATCGAACACCGCACGACGTGCTGTGCTCTTCCAACCACTGGACTCTACCTCCAGCTGAGCCAGGGTGGGCAGGCTGTTAAACAGAAAAGAGAACTCTTCCCAAGGCCCCTGTCGACGTCTCTAGATTCACTAACTTTGTTGTCAGCTGCCACGTCCTGGTTCAGGAATTTTGACTTGATTTACTTTCGAAGTACGCGTGCTTCATTCTATCAGATGGGCCCTAGGTTTTGCAGCGACTGCCGCACCCTCCTACTCATCGAGGCCTGGCACTTGTAACACCCCAAATTTTATTCACCAAGAATATATTGTAATTATTTTATATATTCAATAAAATAGTGAATATTTAAGGCCAAAGGAATTAAATATTAAAAATTGAAAGTGGAATAGTGGTTCCAGTGAAATTGCCTGCGAGGCAATGAGATTGTCATATAGTTTTGGAAGACCAAATGATGACCAAAAATTATGAAATTTTACAAGGTGAAAGTAGACATCCTAAGCTTTAATTTGATAGGTATTATAGGCCATTTTGACTTTTGTATTGAGAGTTATGAATTTTTGAAATTTGCCCAGCGAAATTGACTAATTTCTGGAGCAGCGGTCAAAGATTGAAAATCTGGGAATGATATGATCCCAGCTAGTAAAATTCCATATTTTTTCTTGAAACTAGACTCAATAAGGGTTCCATAGGCTTTGGAATCACATCAAAATGATGTCTACAAAATTAGTTATGATTTTTTAAAGTTAAGGCAGAAAATCTGCCAGAATTGGCATTATTCCAAAAATTGAAAATAAAAGGTGTTAGAAATTGATTAATGGAATTAAAATACCAAGTGTCATGATCATATGAGGAAGGGATTAAATTATAATGGATTTGTATAAGCACATGTCAAATTGCTTTAAAAAAATGCTACATGGACAAATGATGATGAAATGGTATGCTACCTTGAGTGCAAGAATTGGTCTAGTTGGAAGAGTAATGGTTTAGTTGGAGCATGAGAAGGGGGAGCACGGTTTTTTTAAAGCTAACCAAGGGAGAAGGCTAGTTCAATGTTAAGGAGAGTCAAAGGGAGCAATTATGAAGGGAAGTATGGTGAAGTGCATGATGAGAATAGCTTTAGTGAAGGACTGAAATAACTTGAGTGCTTGGAGGAGTGCAAATTTGGACTTAGTAGGAAGAGAACTTACTTGTCTTGTAAGAGGAGAGGAGGAACGGTTTTCTTGCCTAATCAGGGAAGGAAAATGTTGTCCAAATGTCAAAAGGAACTAAAGGAGTAATCATGAGTAAATAGGAAGGAGGCATGGGTGGATGTAAGGTTGTGACAAGTGTCACATTATAGCTCCTTGATGAGATCAATGGTGTAGAATTAAGGGAGGAAGTTTATGAAGCATTTCTCTTCCCTTCCCTTCCCTTCATACACTTCACGCATTACATGAGAGAAGGAGAGAGAGAAAGTGCCTTGGAGAAGCATAGGAAAGCTAGAAAGAAGAAGGAGCAAAATCCAAAGATAAGTCTTATAGATCTTGTGATTAAGCCTCCCTTTTTGTCAAATAGCTCCTCTAACCTTTTGTCCTTCATGGAAATCATGGTTTAGCAAGCTATTCTTCAAGGTTGAGGAGAGAGAGAGGACGTTCTAGAGAGAGAGACACTAAGGATCAAAAGGTAATCTCTAAAAATCTCAACTTCTTAGTGTATTGAAGTTGTTGTTGGTAATTATTGTTTAGTTTTGTGATTTTTGGGATGAGTTGTAAAATTAAAAAAGCCATAACCCTAAGGGTTTATGTTGCCCAAAATCCTTTAAATCATGATTACGAAGTGTTTAAATGAGTTAACTAAGGATTAGAAGTGGAAAAATACAAGTTTTGAAAGCTAAAACACAAAACCTCATTTTTTTCTATTTTCCCTAATATTTCGGCCAGGACCAAAATTGGTAGTAGGAGTTGGATTTTCATAAAATAAATGGTTCCATTGGACTCAGTGGGCAAAAATAGGTAGGGTTACAGTTGGGCACTTTTTCGGTAGAGGCCAAAAAAGCATAATTACGAAAACGCCACTGAAATCCCTAAATAGGGACTGTCAAGAGCATTTTTGTAATTTGACACTGAATTTGGTAATTTCGAGCTTGGAAATGGATTCCTTGGACGAAAATAAGTCAAAATAGCTTTGGTCAAAATTTTAGGAAAACGTGCCATTGGGCCGGGCCGGGTTCCTGAGGGCATTTTTGTAAATTTTCACCATAAACTAATGTAACCACAATAAACACCATGGAGAGTATAAAATGATACTTGGATAGGTTATGACCTATTTCTGGTACATTTAATATTTTAGGACCGAGTCGGACGCTGGGACAACACGCTTTACGAGACACTATTAAATAGAGGATTATAAAGCTTGGAGGTAGGGACATTATCCCTCATACACTATGCCATAGTTATATGATTGTGTGAATGCCAATGTTTGTAAATGCGCTTTATTAATCAACACGATTTGCCTAGAAAGGGGCCAGAAGTGTCATAGGCACTTACACTGGAGTTGGTGAAAACCCAACCGGTGCAGAATAGTGGGGTTGGGCCCTACTCATGTATACATACAGATGATATGTTTATAATGTTCATTAATTGATGCATACATGGCATATATCATATTTACTTTTCACATTTTCTATGAACGATAGCATGTTTCTACTGGGGTTCTCCGGAATCTCACCCTATTTTTAAATAAACACCCAGCGGGTACCAGTGGGGCAAATGGAAAAGATAGATGCCGGAAATTGAACAACACGTGTTTCGAGCCAAGGACAAGAACGTGGTCATAATTAGTCTATTTTGTGATATTTTGGTAAAAATTGTAAATATTAAAACTTCCGCTGTATTTTCTGTTTTCGTTAATGAACGATATCAAAATTGTAAACGAATATTATTATCAGTATAATTGTACTTTTCTGTATGCCCATTGAATTCCGCCTTTATTACTCTTCGATTATCGAAATGGAAACGGGTGTTGACACACTTGCCTCGACCGCTGCTTCGCCCGAACTTGCGCTCTAGGTTTTGCAACGACCACCACGCCTTCCTACTTATCAGGGTCTTGCACTTTCCCCGACGGCCGAGTATAAGTCACGCACTTTGGCACTCGGGCGAAGCGGCCGTCAATGCAAATCTTAGTGGTAGTAGCAAATATTCAAATGAGAACTTTGAAGGCCGAAGAGGGAAAATGTTCCATATGAACGGTACTTGCACATGAGTTAGTCAATCCTAAGAGACGTAGGAAGCCCGTCTGATAGCGTGCAGCACGTGTACTTTGAAAGGGAATCAAGTCAAAATTCCTGAACTGGAACGTGGTAGCTAACAGTAACGTTAGTGAGTCTGGAGACGTTGACAAAGGCCTCAGGAAGAGTTCTCTTTTCTGTTTAACAGTCTGCCCTTCTTGGCTTAGCCGGAGGTAGGGTCCAGCGGTTGGAAGAGCACAACACGTCATGTGGTATTCGATGGGCCTGACTAATGGTCATTGGGTTAAGGTGCAATTTTACCTTGAAAGTGTCAAATTTGAAGTAAATTTGCCCTGGCTAACGGTCAACTAACGCAAGGGCAAAATTGCTTCAAATTTGAAACTTTCAGGGCAAAATTAGGTCTCAAAAATCTTTTAGGGTAAATTGGCCCCAAGTGAATACTTCCGAGGCAAAAAGGACCTTTAACCCTATTAAAAATCATAGAGGACCCCTTTCATGCTAAGTTTTGGGGATGGGGGAACCATATTTGCAGAAAGTCTAGGCATGTCTTCTTGGCTTGAGATCGACGAGGGATGGGGCCTACCAAATGGTATTGCTTTGCCGGTGACTCCGTAAAGACCATCAGCTTATTGAGGAAGACAAGAATGTACTCCCTTTGGTCCATAAATAGGTAGGGTATTTTAACTAATTCATGAGAAATAAGAAGTGACAGTTAATTCATTAAATATGTTATAAATTAATTTTTTTTCATTTTTACCCTTATTAAAAAATTTGTTTGAAAATTTAATGAGTGGATAAAATTAAAAATAAACATTAATTGTGTAGGCAAAACTGAAAAGGAGTATTAATTATCTTACAATTGACTTATATTTTAGACTAAGCATGCTCTGACGCTACCTACAACTCCACCTGAGGATTCTAGCCTTATTTTGAGGTCTTATGTATTACCTCTGGTCCTATTTATAAGAGTTTAATAATTGAATTACACGATTTAAGGAAACAGTTAAAATTGGTTAACAATAATAAATATGTGTAGAATAAATTTTTTTATCAAGTATGTCCATATTTATAAGAGACAAGTAAGAGAGAAAAATAGAGTAAATATAAGCATCACTAACTTTCCAATTATTGCCATACATATAATTAATGGGGGGTAATAAAGGAAAAAAACAAACTCATTAATTACTCTCGACAACTTTTGTCGTACTCTCTTTTGGTACAACTTGTCAAATTTTTATACAAAAACTTGAGATAATTTAAGTTTGGGTTAATATAATTTCTGGTCCCTGAAATTTGATCCAATTTTGATTTTGGTCTCTTAAATTTGAAATTTTTGATTTTGGTCCCTCAAGTTTACTCCATTTATAACTGTTAGTCCCTCAAGTTTGAGAAGGACTTAGTGGAAAACTGAATCGAACAAAAAAAAACCTAGTTTTTTTCAAACTTAAGGGATAAAGGGTCAAATTTCAAGGATTAAAATCACCGATTTAAAATTTGAGGTATCAAAATTAAAATTAAATCAAACTTCAATGATCAAAAATTATACTAACTCTTTAAATTTTGAACTTTTATAAAAAGAATAGAAGGGAATAGTTTAGTTCTCTATTGTGGGCTTTCGGTTGTTATCCAAAAAAAAAAAAAAAATCAGACCAATTCTTACCCGATACATGGAATGGTTGCAGGGGATACATGAAGGACGCGTGGCCCCAGGGGAGGCGGTTAGTGGGCGGTGATGATGTTGTGCTTGGGAGGGCACGTGATGATTTTTAAAAAAGTGTTATTAACTCTTGAAATTAACAAACTCTGTCAAACTTTAACTTGTGTACATTTGATAAATCATATATTTATTTCATAAATGTAAAAATTATTTTTTAAAAAACTAATCTAAACATACACTAAAATAGTTTTAACATACCTAATATTTTATTGAGATAGTTAAAAGGAAAAAAACATTTAAATATTGCTTAAAATTTAAAATTTTAAATTGGTTTTGTTGACAATATAAATAATAGGATTGACAAAAAGAGTATGGTAATTAATAACTTAGGTTTTAGGAAAATCACTTATTTGATATTTTAGAGTTTAAGTGATATTTATTTATCTTTTTCTCTAGTTAAAATCCATAATTGTATTTAACAGATATCAAATCCCTTTTATTCACCCTAAACATTATTGTCATTTATATATATTATACTAAGACAATGAATAGAATTGTATTTCAAAAGTTGTTAAAAAAAGCGGCAAAAAACTAGGTCAATTTTTTTTTACAAAAAGTACTGTCCATGAATTAATAGACATTCATATTTTTTTTTCCTTCTCCCTAGATCTAATACATAGACAAAAGGTTCGGCCAAAAAAATACATAGACAAAAGGGAGGGAAACATTATTTTATGGGTAAAGTCACTTTAAAATCCAAATAAAAGAATAGCAATCACACAATAAGTTTAAAATAAATAAATAGCATGCAATAATAAATTTTAATATAGGAATTAACAACAAGTCCATATAATTTATTTGTTATTAAAATTTTTTAATAATTACGTTTATTTTTTAGGCCTCTAGATATTCCTAATATTTATAGAATGTGATTTTTGAGAAGTAAGCAGGCCAATAGGTAGGTTTAGGTTGACACATGAGAGCTTAGTCCTAATGATCCACTTAATTATAGTTTACTCTATAAACCCATTTCAAACCTTTTTTATTGTTTTATTTACCCACCATCAGTATTTCTTTTATATTTGACCAACCTTTTGGGACCAAACGACCTACCTCTGTAGTCTAACCAAATTAGGTCTTTTATGCCGTATATAATACTGTATTTTTGGTGCTACACTGATTTGGTAAATCAATCAAGTTGGTTGAGTTAATTATTTATAATAAATATATATAAATTTTTCTAAAATACTATTTTTTATTATGATTATTATTAAATAAAATATTCTTATCATATGCGATCAATAGAGATATTTTAAAAATATATATATAAACTTATGAGATAAAATGAATTAAAATCATATATTAAGAACTCAGGTTAATCCCCTTCTAGCTCTTATATTAAGCATTAAAGATAGTATTAGACTTGACTAGCTAAATTTTATTAAAATAGAATCTGAGAACTATGCATTGGATGAAATATGACCTCCTATAAATTTTAAACACACACACACACACACACACACACATATATATATATATATATAAATTATTCTCACAACTAAATGAGTATTAGTGTACCTATACATATGAACTTAACATTATTTGTTCAGCTCTTAAGAAAAATATACAACTTAAATTACTACTCCCTCATGTCCTTAATATAGAATATATTTAGAGTATTAATTTTGACCTTAAATATAAGACATAATTTTCATATTTATCATTCTTTTCCTAATTTATTCTTGATGCTCCCTCAACAATAGTTAATTGGAAGAGAGTTTGAGAGAATTAAATAATATGATTTAAGTGTTTTAAAAAATACATGTTAGATTAACTAAATTTTTTAATCTAACTAACTTAGTTAAACATGTCTCAATTTAAAGCCTTTGAGGGGAGTATTTGCTTAAAATCAATACGCAGTGTTGATCAATGGTCGCACGCGGCAAGACAACACGAGGTCTTGATTCTTTTTTCACCCCCCAATAACACGAGGTCTTGATTTGAGTATATGTGGGAATATTAATATACAAAAATATGGTAGATATAATATATTAAAGTTATAGTGTTCGTTTGGGTTAGCGATATAAATTATTTTTCTAACTTGATTTACGATATACAATATAAGTATATGAAAGAAATTTTATCTCAATTTGTATGAACATACTTCTGAAATGCCAACTCAAACAGGCCTATAGTTAATCATAGTATCCATAAATTATATAGCTAGATTAAATTACATAAAATTTCCCTAAACTCAAAATCATGTACAAGTAACATCTTTAACTTTTAAAACTTAACAATAAGCTCCCTTAAATTTTTTAAATTTATGCCAGTAACTTCGAACTAATCAATTTAAAGACACTTGAGATAATAATGAACAAAATTTGTGGAAGGTTATCAATATTATATGAGTGTAAAAATTCAGAAAATTTTATTGTGAAATTCCAAAAGTTAAAATAGTGTTTTTTTACAAAAGAAAAAAGCATATAATGTCCAGAAAAAAATTTCAATTAAATTAAATAACTTCAGAATTTGAAAACATCAATTCAGGAGTATGAAATCATGAATTCCTACTAAAATTTATGAGAAAAATAATTTTGAAATTGCAAAATTTTAAATCAGGTATTTCCTAAAAAATGAATTGTGAACTGCTTTTCAAGTTTTGGTGTTCCCTTATCAACCCTTGATAACAAATCTGATTTGGGATTTGATAATTTCAAAATTCCTTTTCTATCTTTTTTCCAAAATTTATTATTACTTGCTCATAATGAAGTGTAGTAGTGTACTCCCTCCTGTTCTTAATGTATGAACTAATTAGGGAGTTGATCTTGATCCTAAATGTAAGATGCATTTTTTTTATTTATCAATATTTTCCTAATTTACCTTTAATTATACCCTCTCATCAATAATCAAATAAAAGAGAGATAGATGGAATTAAGAAAAACAATTGATACTATTTAGAAAAAAAACATATTATATTAAATAAATTAATTAACTTCCTTAATTATTAAATTAGGTTAATACATCTTACCTAAAGAATATGATGGATTAATAAATAGGTAATTAAATGTATGATAAATAAAACTGGCATGAGAATTTGATTTTTCAGGGCATTTTCCTAGAAAGTGCCTATGCTCCTGCATTTATCCGTGAATCTATCCGTTAGTGATCTCGCGTGACGTGGTCCAATGGCTGAACGCCTCTCCCACAAACGGCGATTCATTCCCTGTAAGAAGATCGTCCCTGTAACAAACAGTGTCATGGCCCTACCTCAAATCATTCTCCATCTCCTTCTTCTCCTTCGCTCCACTTCTGCTTCTTTATTTATTCATCTCTCTTCCTCATTGTTCACTATTCTCT
This sequence comes from Inga leiocalycina, assembly GCA_963242795.1. Taxonomy (NCBI): domain Eukaryota; kingdom Viridiplantae; phylum Streptophyta; class Magnoliopsida; order Fabales; family Fabaceae; genus Inga; species Inga leiocalycina. The sequence goes on from OY725320.1 coordinate 74,233,689, forward strand.
CTCGCTTTCTAACTTCCCTCCATTTCCACACTCCTTCTCTTTTTCTTTCTCTGTTTCTCTTCATTAAGCCGGATTTATACTCTGGTTTATCTTCTTGTTTTATCTCGTTTCTTCCTTTGATTCTTTTTCTCTCATCTTCAATATCTTTCTCGGTGTGCTTTTTCTGCTGATTTTGTTTTTCATGGCCCTCTCTACATTCTCATTTCCTCAAAGATCGCTTCTAGGTTCGAGTTCGACTCACTCTCAACGCGGAGTAGATCTGCTCTCGCAATCTTTACGCAGGCACATTCAGGTTTGCTTAACCTTCTGCAAAGTTCATTACAAGCGAAATGACTCATCTGTGCATCAATGAAGGAATGCGAGCTTGAGTTTTGCTCGTTTCTTTCTCGCTTCGATTTCTGTTTCGAAGTTTGAATTTGAATAATCTCGCTCGGTCTTTTTCTGTTTCTTTTGGTTTACGTAATTTTGGTCATCATTTTTTGTTTTTCTTAAGTGTGGAAATTGATATGTGACTTGGTTTTTGTCCTGATTCAACATGTATAGGTCAAGAAAAGGCCAGCTCGGGTTTATGCTTCGCTATCAGAAAGAGAAGAGTATGCTTCCCAGAGACCACCAACTCCACTACTGGACACCATAAACTATCCAATACACATGAAAAATCTCTCTACCAAGGTACGTCAATAATAAAATGAAAGCTTATAGGAATACTATGACAGATAGATACTTAAAAAGAAAATTAAAGATTATGTTTCTTTCGGATTCTGATCTCAGTATTGGTGCAGGAGCTAAAACAACTTGCTGATGAGGTGCGTTCTGATGTTATTTTCAATGTTTCTAAAACTGGGGGCCATCTGGGTTCAAGCCTTGGGGTTGTAGAGCTCACTGTTGCTCTCCACTATGTCTTCAATGCTCCAAGAGACAAAATCTTGTGGGATGTTGGTCATCAGGTTGGGTTTGATATATTGTTTGGTTGCTTTCCTTGGCGGTGAAGATGATGGCCTTTGTTCTGAAAAAGTTAATTTTTGTAAATTTCGCAGTCGTATCCACACAAGATACTCACTGGTAGGAGGAATATGATGCACACGATGAGACAGACGGACGGATTATGTGGGTTTACTAAACGTTCTGAGAGTGAATATGATTGCTTTGGCACCGGTCACAGCTCAACTACTATATCAGCAGGACTAGGTAGCTCTTTCTCTGCTATGAGTTTGGGAGCTTTATGTATTGATTTATTTTTGGTCACAGGTTGATTCATGAACTCTAACAATATTTTTGTGTTGGAATCAAAAGACTTGTGGGTTCTATTGTTCCCGTTTATAGCATGTTTATATCAATTAAAGGCTGTGCTTATCATCATGCTTACGGAATTAAACCTGTTCTAAGTTTCCTAAAACATTTATAAATACTGCCATACCTTTGTAATTATCTAGAGGATTGAAAATGTTTGATTCTGAAATTCAATTCAACTCATTCATGTCTCGGCGTCTCCTGGATATATATAACTAGCAATTATTGGTATAGGTCCAGAAATTGAAATTGCAATTTTTATTTAATCATCTATGTTGCTGCAATTCCTCTTTATCTTTTGTGGTTTGGCTTATTGAATTCTCATTAATCAACCAGGAATGGCTGTTGGGAGGGACCTGAAGGGAGGGAAAAATCGTGTGGTTTCCGTAATAGGAGATGGTGCTATGACAGCAGGGCAAGCCTATGAAGCCATGAACAATGCTGGATATCTCGATTCTGACATGATTGTTATTCTTAATGACAACAAACAGGTCTCTTTACCAACTGCTACTCTTGATGGTCCCATCCCACCAGTTGGGGCTTTAAGTAGTGCTCTCAGTAGGTTGCAGTCAAACAGGCCTCTGAGAGAATTGAGAGAGGTTGCCAAGGTGAGTATTAGATTTTGAGTTTGAGTATATTGATGATGGGTAAACACTTCTTTGAAGTCTAATTAAAATTAATTCTGTACAAAATGACATTATTGCAGGGAGTAACTAAACAAATTGGTGGCCCTATGCATGAGTTGGCTGCAAAAGTTGATGAGTACGCTCGGGGTATGATCAGTGGTTCTGGATCAACACTATTTGAAGAGCTTGGACTCTACTATATTGGTCCTGTTGATGGTCATAATATAGATGATCTTGTTGCCATTCTCAAAGAAGTTAAGAGTACTAAAACAAGTGGTCCTGTCCTGATCCACGTGGTCACTGAGAAAGGCCGTGGATACCCATATGCAGAAAAAGCAGCAGACAAATACCATGGTAAAAAGTGGCCTCACAAATTTCTTTACAATTTCATTTACATCGAATTATTGAATATATCTATCATGTAATGGTCATTTAGTCATTTGAGTGCACCAAATACCTTACTCCTATACTTTGCATCTGTAAAAACTTCACCTGTTATGTTGCGTAACTACTGCCCATCACTACACTCTGAGAAGCAGGACAAAAAAAGTAAAAATAAATGGTTGCTACAATTATTTCACAGCACATATATTTAAGTATTGGCTTACTAAATATGTCTCCGGTGTCTGACTTGGTTTGGTTTTGATTTTCGCAGGAGTTGCTAAGTTTGATCCAGCTACTGGCAAGCAATTCAAAGCTAAGGCTACCACCCAGGCTTACACAACATACTTTGCAGAGGCTTTGATTGCAGAAGCAGAAGCTGACAAAAACATTGTTGCAATCCATGCTGCAATGGGAGGTGGAACTGGCATGAATCTCTTCCTTCGCCGTTTCCCAACAAGGTGCTTTGATGTGGGAATTGCAGAACAGCATGCTGTTACTTTTGCTGCAGGTCTGGCTTGTGAAGGCCTCAAGCCTTTCTGCGCAATTTACTCATCATTCATGCAAAGGGCTTATGACCAGGTTGGATTACAAATTGTCTATTTCTTGTCTTTCTATAACTACAACACCTTCAATTCTTGCGGATTACCTATCACCAAGTGTAAGTATGTGTTCCATTCCATAGGTGGTCCATGATGTGGATTTGCAAAAACTGCCAGTAAGATTTGCAATGGACAGAGCTGGACTAGTTGGAGCAGATGGTCCCACACATTGTGGTGCTTTTGATGTAACTTTTATGGCCTGCCTCCCTAATATGGTGGTGATGGCCCCTTCTGATGAAGCTGAGCTTTTCCACATGGTTGCCACCGCTGCTGCGATCGACGATCGCCCTAGTTGCTTCCGATACCCAAGGGGAAATGGCATTGGTGTTGCTTTGCCACCAGGGAACAAAGGCATTCCTTTAGAGGCAAGTTAGAGTGATGGCTTTATTTCATAACATTAAGGAAAATATGAGGAATAATCATGCAAATCAACTTAGTGTTTATGTCATGATACCTTGACAGATTGGAAGAGGAAGGGTACTGGTTGATGGGGAAAGAGTGGCCCTACTAGGCTATGGAAATGCTGTTCAGAACTGCTTAGCTGCAGCTTCCTTAGTGGAGCACCATGGCTTGCAATTAACAGTCGCCGATGCACGATTCTGCAAGCCACTGGATCACTCCCTTATTCGCAGGCTAGCGAAATCACACGAGGTCTTGATCACCGTAGAAGAAGGGTCTATTGGAGGATTTGGGTCCCATGTTGCTCAGTTCATGGCCCTTGATGGCCTCCTTGATGGGAAATTGAAGGTAAAACAAAAAAATCCAAAATCTAAACTTTCTGTGAAGAACTTTGTTTACTAAATGATGAAAAAACTTGCTTGCATTTGTATGTGATATTTGTGCAGTGGAGGCCAATGGTTCTTCCAGATCAGTATATAGACCATGGATCACCTTCTGACCAATTGGCTTTAGCTGGTCTCACACCATCTCACATAGCAGCAACAATATTCAATATACTTGGACAGAAAAGAGAGGCTCTACAGGTCATGTCAATGTCATAAAAGAAATTACAGAAAATTATTGTAGTTCTCAATACTACTCCCCCACAATGTAAAGAACTTAGTAATATGGTAATCTTGTGAAGTAACGTAGACATGTGAGTTGTGCAAGTTGAAAATGGAGTTTTATCAATAGGAATACCAGTTTATACAGATATCAATATCAATATATGCGACGAAATATCTACAAGGTCGCAAGGGTTTACCTATATTTGTATGTTTTTTCCCCATATCGTATTCAAGTCTTAAGTTTTGTCATCAGAACCCAGGTGAATGAATATTCAGTACCAATCAGCATTATCTACAAATATGACCTCTTGTGATGTTCTTATTAAATGCATAGGCCTCTCTTCTATTTTTAATGGTTGTGTATATGATGAAAATAAAGAACTTCGTACAATTTTATAATGACTCGGGAGGTTTTTACAATTTATTCTGTTTTAAGTGACGTTTAAAATTTAAAAATAAATTAGATATTGATATATTTCAATAAAATTTAAATCTTATATTAGTTCTAAGAATGAAATGGATATCATCAATATAAAAATTATAAGAAAAAATAGACGGAATATTAAACTAGTTGAGACGTGATTAAGTCAATCAAACCATGATTAAAATATATAAATATTCATATATAATCGGAACAAAGTAATATTTAAATACAAAGTCGCTAATTCATAAGTAAATGAAACATTCATGTATAAATCACACATTATCTAACAAGACATAGTCAGCAAAAATTTGATGAAATATTTTTTCATTTGACATTGTTTTATGCTTAACAACGAGAGGGGAAAAAAAAATATAAACTCTAACTGAGTCTACTCTTCTAAAACTCTTGATTGAAATGGCAAAAATACTGGTTTATTCATTTATTGGTCTGACTGGCCGACTAGTTTGAATTTTAATGCTATGGAAATTTCATCAAGTCATGGGTATAAAACTAGTTTGGATTTTGTAAGTCATGGCCGACTAGTTTATTATTTAGAAGCAATTTTTGGTTGAGGGATTTGTTCTCACCATTCATTTAGTAACCTGTTTGGTTGGAGTTGACAAATGAGGCATTATGCACCACAGAATAAGGAAAGTGCCAAATGAGTCAATAACTAAAGTTAGAATGTTGCCAAATGCACTTTGTGCTTTGGTGTTTTTCAAGTGTCATTTCAAGTTAGTATGGTTTCCACACGTAGTATTAAGCTTATGTGATGTTGACAACTAAACATAATTCAGTGCTTCCACTTTTATCTTATATATAAATGATCCTATTAAATTAGATTTGAGTATTTCGATTAAAAAAGGACTGATTCGAACTTTTTAGGATTAATTAAAAGTGGGTATTAAAATATATGTGTGTATATATATATGGTTATCGAACTAGATGATGTTCAAACATTATCAAACTTAAAAACAAACTCGTTTAAAATTATTTTTTGCATTTTCACGGTCTCAAACTCGAGATCTCTTATTTAAGGAACTAAAACTCCTTCTGCTAGAAGCCTAGCACCAACACCCATTGGCCCAATGATTTTATTTTTAATAATGTAATATTAGAAATAAAATGGTAATGATACATTAAAAATTTGCCTTAATATAAAGTGGAAGTGAGGATGAAGCTGGACCACTAAGGGTCTTCTGGTTTGGGTCCAATCAAACAAAGCCGACCAAAATAAGTGGAGTTATCTTATCATGATTCCGAAAGGGTCAAAGCATTTTCATTTTCAGTAATTTTAGTAGTTGGGAGACGTCTTAGGAAAAGAAGAAAATTGTTTAATTGATGTGACAATGTGAAAATGCTCCTTTTGATTGAGATCATTGTATATTCCCACGTATAAGGACAAATTAGTGGTATACTATTGATAAAAAAAAAAAAATTAGTGGTATAAAATTATTTTAATTAAAAAATTAGAATCTTTTAACAAAATATTTAATTGAATTAAAAATAAGGCTAAAATACAGAGAATAAGAGATCTCTATAATTATTCAGCTAAGTTAAAGGAAAATCTATATATTTTACTCAATTTGATTTAAATAATGCAGATTTTTATTATTTTTCAATTAAATATTATTTTTTCCCCTAAAAAAGTAGGATGTAAAATAATTGCAAGCGTTAAACCATTAAATTATCAAATAATCATGATTTAAATTAAAAATATAAATATTAAAAATTATTCACATTAAATTTAAATGATTAAAATGAAAACCATGTCTATGTCGAACACAAATGTTCAAACTTGTGTGCCAGAAAAACAAAATAGATTACGCTGATTTTTTTCCCAAGCATTTTCTTCTTTGGACTACAAATTTTGATCATGCCTATTATTATTCTCTTTTTAAGAGTTCTATTCTTTTACTGGAAATCTGAGTTATATGTCTATTTTTCTTAAACCAACTTGTAAGAAATATTAGGATGCACGCCCTTAAGAACATGTTAAAGATATCACAAAAAACATAATAAAGCTGCACATCCCAATATAAATTTCAAAGTATTGGAATTATAAAGTTAATCAAAACTTTAATTTAAGACGCAAAAGAAACGGCAGGAACCAAAGTGGCTGAACGGAGGAACATTTTCTGTACAACTAAAACATACGTGGAGAACACAAATGGCAGGCACATCTATCTATCAAAAAAGATACTACCTCCGGTCCTAAATATAGGACAAAGTTTGTAGTGCCCAAAGGGAGTATAATAAAAGAGACCTAAAAGCTTGAACAGATCACAAAGGAAAATTTGGGGTTGAAAAGAAAACAGACTAGTTTATTTGCATTTATTCACAGCACGGTATGTTCCACCTTCTTTTAACCATATGGTGGAACGGGTTTTCTTCACATTGTCTGTGAAAAGACGATGCCTGCAACACAAAAATGCTCATCACTGAAACACCATCTTGTCAAACAATTATATTTCAATCCCAATGCAAAAAGGTAAAAACCTATGCATACTACATTTGTGTTTGCCATGAAGTTTTGTAATAGAAAAAAACATGACAAGTGAAAAACGTTATAGGGGCATGGTCCTTAAAGGAAACAGATAGGTTAAAACCATTATGTGGGGTATATGACACTAAAGAGGATTATAGAAGACTAATTTACTATGAAGAGACCAGAAATCTCCTCTGTAATGAATTGTCTACACAGGGTAATGGAAATATCATTAGAAGATGAAAAGAAAATCTAACCTTTCAAACTCCAGCTTCTGAGTAACTATTCCATTTAATAATAGCTCTGAACTGTATACCGCTGTCCCTGTAGGTTATAAACATGGTGTTCTTAAGTATTGTGGACACGAATCACACGATAATGATATAATTTAAGATTAGGAAGAGAGACTCTAACCTTTTTCAAGAAAAGGCACACATAAGGCATAATCATCTTCACAAGACAGGATCAGTAGATCATCTTGAGTCTTGTCATCTTTAACCAAAGATCTGCCAATTCTCTCTATAGCCTAAGGGCATGTTTACAAGTAATCAGCTTTTCCAAATCAATATTAACAAATATATGACGAGATGGATTTAGCAAAATGGATGTATCTTTACCGAAGTGAATTTATTTTCCACCACATGCACATAGAGTACATCTTGGGGCTTAGAAAACCAAAGAATTTCCCTCTCATTTTTTTCCTTTTCCTTTTATTTTTTATGATTATGATTATGATTATTATTATTATTATTATTATTATTATTATTTTGCCACGCGGGGGGTTAAGCTCCCAATTTCAAGATTACAAATCACCAATCCCCTCAACATTGATAGTAAAAACTTTTCCATTTTGAGATACCCATCACACATGGAGCATATATGAGGAAATGCACAGCAAGAGAGTTGCATACCTGGCCCTGAACTGCCTTGACTAAATGTGAAACAGTCTCTTTACTAGGTTTAGTATTGGGGGTGATCAATACTCTGCGACCCTACACACAGTATCATTCTTGATCATAAGCCAGGCAGAAAATTAACCAGTTTGTGTTCACACACACACAAAAACCCAAGTGTATATATATACCGCTAAAAGTGGATGCCGGGTTGCACGTGCCAATGACACTGGCATACTGAAGCCAAACTCCTTTTCCTTTTTGGCATCCCTCAATATGTAATTTTTCTCATCAATTAAACAACTAGTTTGTCCACAGCTCTCAATCCATAAATGGGTAACCACTGGTTTGCCAGAAGCAATAGCCTCTAGCATATTCCTTGTACGCACAAACTGATCAGCAATGAAGTGAGTCGCATCTAGAATGGAAGTTACCACAGAAACTCCAAGTCGTGCTAAAATCTGTAATAAGGTCATGAATCAAGATATAACTAAAATCAGATTTAGGGTTGCCTGTATTTGCTCAGGAGATTTTATGAAAAGCCAGACATTACCTTCTTTTGATGCTTAATTATATCTTCATCCAGGTGTTGACTGTAGAGAATTAGAACATCAGTCATATCCCTTCTCTTCCTTGAATCCTTAGGTGGTGTAAATTCAAGTCCAGTAGCACTTAAGCTGCAGAGCTCCCTACGGAGTTCCCTATTGCATGACTGCTTGTAATAATTATCACCCATACAAACAGGTGATGCATCGTTTACTGGAGTTCTGCATTTATCTGGTGTTGCAGATGTCAAGTCAGATGACTTAGAACTCCCTCTTGGTGAATCATCTGTCCTCATTTTTCTCATCTTAGCAGCTGATCGCCCAACATCTTCAGACTGCACAGTCGAATTAGAGGAACCAACTAATCTCTCTGATCCTTCATGACTGGACAACTTCCTAAGAGATCTCCTTGGATGGTCCAAGGCATCCCTTTTAGACTTAGGATCTAAAGTCTTAGATGTCTGGAAGCCAGCACTATTTTTTCCCTCTGGGGAATCAACCCTCCCATCCTCTTCTGTATGACTTCCAGATGGTCTATCAGGCTTCAGTTTATTTGAAACCAAGGATCGTCTAGTTCTACGAGCAACTGGTGAAAAATTAAAAACTAGATCCTGTAAATTCCTTTTGTTGACCAAGCTCCCTCCATTTTCTCCCTTACTGCCATTGGAATCAAGTAATTGATTACCCTTGTGTCGTTTAGAAGTCCTTCCGGACTTTCTTTGACCTTTACTAATGATTTCACTAGCATCAGAGATTAGGTTGTCTTCCACATTTATCATGCTTCTCTTTGATCTTTTCACCAAACTGTTCGTTTTGCATTGCTCCCTGGATTCTTCATTATGTGCTTTCAATAAACTTGAGTTTTGCAAATCTGATTTAACACGTCTCTGAGTCCTGACATTTGTTTCTGAACATTTCTTTGAAGTAATTGCCCTCCTTGTTTCTGGACAAGAGTTATTGGTTTGATCTGCTAGCCTACTTCTAGCGGCTTCATTAGCAACATGATCATCACTGCCCTCACAGTTACCCAAGGTTTCCATTGCTTCAGCAGCCATTTGAGTATCTAAACCTACATCTAACATTCCCTGTGCATCTGCTGCAGTAGCATTAGGTTCCAACTGTGGTCCTAAGTAATTGATGTTAAGCAGTTCACCCAGGTCACTGATAATATTTCTTTTTGATTCTTTTGCAGCATTTTTTACAGTGTCATCCCTTACTTTTCGATTATGCAACACTAGTCTTGAATCAGATTGAACTTCCCTCGTTCTTTTATTACAGCTGTCATCTGGTCTGCTAGCTTTAATTTTCTGGACTGCTGGCAAGGATTTCCGCCTGGGCATCGCACCCTCCAAAAACTCATCCTTTCTCCTGAGAAATATATCTCCCCCACGATCATCCTCACGGCTGTCATCCCAGTCATAAACACCAGTTTTTCCCACATTGCCCCTACCATTGACTCTCTTGGCCAAACTTTGTTGACCTTTTAAACTGGGAAGACTTTTTTTGCTTTCCTGAACACTATTAACTAAGTTATCTTCTTGATCAAACTCCAGAACATCATTGTCTTTAAGTAACTTATCAACAACATCAAGAGCAGCAGCCTGTGTTAACTCTCCGGGTTCTTGAGAGTTAACATAGCTTAGACCAGCCAACTCATCATCACAAATAGACAGCTTAGTCAAGCTTTCTTCTCTATCAACATCATTGCTGTTATTAGGACATCCTTCCTTTTCAGCAGGCACATCATCGTTGAATAGCTTTCTCACTACTGAGCTGGCAATTCTGGATTTATCTTTATGAAAATCTCCATTTGCTTTCCCTCCGTGTTCCCCATGATCATATTCCCTAGTTTTCTCAGTGCATCCAAGAAAAGGTTCCTCATTGTTCTTAACAGAAAGCGGCTCCTGGGCCTGACTCGTACCTGTGACAGAATTGGTCCCATCCTTGTTTTGTTTCAAATCCATTTTCCGAGCAGCTTCACGCAAAGATTCAATACGGATGGAAGTAAACCGTGGTTCCTTATTGTTCTTCACAGAAAGTGGCTCCTGGGCCTGACTCGAACACATGACAGGATTGGCCCCATCCTTGTTTTGTTTCAAATTCATATTGCGAGCAGCTTCCCGCCAAGATTCAATACGGACAGAAGTAAACCGTGGAGGCATTGAACCTAAGCACCATGGAACAAAATTTTACAAGAAACAAAAGAAAAAGAAAGGGAGAAAACAAGAAGGAGGAGGAGGAGAATATGTGCATGATTATTGTAAAGAATTCTGGACTAGATTCACCATATTATTCCAACCTCAAATTACAATTCATCCTATAATCAAAATGATGAAAGACGCATACCAGTCAAGTATAAATAAAATACCTTTAGAAAAGGATCAATCAAGGACAATACTCTCCCATGAAAATAGTCACAAACAAATGAAGAAAAATGAAGAATAGAGATATCATAATCATCAATTCAGTTGTAACTTGGTAAAAAATGCACAAGAAAACAGGAACACTTGTCTTCCTCCTTTCTCCTCTTTGCAAAATTTTATTGAAGCCTCAAACTAAAAGCCATGATAAATCAAGTAGATTACGTCTCAGGATTTAACATATAAACTATTTAATGCCCAAATAACATTACAGCCACACGGTCAATAAATGAATCACCTGAACTGATCTGTTGATTGATGACGGGATCAATCTTCTCCAATAGTTTCTTCTCTCTACTAAGAGGTTCACATGAAATCGGCTTGGAATCTGCTGATTGTGCCCCAACTATGCATGGAGGATGATCAGACGAGGGTTCATTTACGTTCTCTAAAATGCCAGTTCCATCTGTTCTGTCACTATGACTGTCAATGGAAACTTCGTCATTGACGTCGTCCCATAACTGGGTGTTATTATCCTCCACGTCATCAATGTCATCCAAAACTTGAGTTTCACCAGCAATACTCAAGGCTTGAGTTTCACCAGCAGTACTCAAGGCTTGAGTTTCGCCAGCAAGATTTACTGGCTGGGTTTCTAATGCATCATCAACTGGAGCGTCAGCATCAAAAACAACTATGTTTTCAAGAGACCGCCAGTCGTTATCCATCCCAATATCATCGTTTTCCCCTAAAGTTTCAATAATAAAACAACCCAGTTAAAAAGTGAGTCTAATTTGACAAAGCTAGAAACTTATCTAAATCACTAATCAGTGAGTCAAGACAAAGCATAACAGCAAAAATGAGAACCATTGGAACAAACAGACACTGAGGAGCTTGATATGAAACAATCAAAGCATTAGAAGACCTCAAAACCGTGATAACAAAAAACCAATACCAAGACTTAACTGAAATAATTACTTCATACGGGAAAAAAAACGCACTTTAATAGCATCCCGACCATAGAATGCAAGATTATGAATAGGGAAAGTGTAAAGACAGGAAAACACTCACCAGAGACAGAAGACAGCGATAATTGGCTGTCAAAAGGCACAGTATCATCAAGATTAACATTTGCAACTTCGTTCGTGTAGATTGACGTGGTTATACTATCAGTATCACCACTGCCACAAGAACCCATTGTGATTTATTGGCGGATAAACGCACGCATGTGATTTTAGCAGTAACCCTAACAAAGAAGTGAACCTTGTTACACTGAATGAACTAAAAAAAAGCACATAATCAAGAATCGAAGATGACAGACGAGTTAGGGTAATCCAGCGCAGAATGATCGTGGCGAGGCGGAGGGGAAGGGGGCGCGTGGACTTCGGAGAGCCAAAAACCTGGGCTGGCCTACGGGACCCGACGTCTCATTTTTGGAGGGAAAATTGATGCATCATCCCTCGTTTCGATACGAAATTCTTTCGAAGAATGAATACTTAATTACTTTTACAGTGCGCTTACCCGCCACTTTCGTTGGATGCTTTCCTGTTTTTTCCCCCCTAAATCATTAATTAATTAATAATTAATTACCGACTAAAAATGAGTTCCACCTTCTCTGACTGTTTATTTTCTAAATTGGCTTTTTAAACCCAACAAAATACAATTTTGAAAAAAGGATAAATAAAAGGGGCATTCCGAGAATCGAACTCGGGACCTCTCGCACCCAAAGCGAGAATCATACCACTAGACCAAATGCCCTCACTGTCACATGTTTCAAGGACATTTATTCTCATTCTCTAGCAGTGTGTAATGAATTTAAGAATTTTGTATATCTAAGTTGGGAAAGTTTTTAATACTCGTACATTTTACTTTTCTTCTCCTTAAATTTATGGAGTACTGACATTTTTTAAAATGTTCATTAAAAAGTGAATAAAAACTTGGGAAAATTAGAGCAAATGGCTTGGGAAAAATAATATCAATTAGGAAGGACCATAATTAAGAAGACCAAATTGCCCCTACATTATCTCTTATGCCTCTTCCTCCTTTGTCATTGCCATTTTCAAGTGAAGTCATCTTTCGTTGATGGCGTTTTCTCTGTTACGAAGCAATCACCAAAGAGAATCAATTATTAAAATATCATCCAAGAAATTTTTATTTAAGTGTGATTCAAACGATATTTAGGTATTTCCTTTATGCTTCGTTGATTTATATTTTTGGATTTAGTTCAACTGATAAGCATTATTTAGTCTCAACAATCTAAATGTATAGTTCTGCTTATATGGTTGAGAGAATAGTTATGAAAACAAAACTTATTACCATCAATTAGTATTTCAGTAACATAAAAGCGATTTCATCACTTTTCAGTTGATATGATAAGATAGGAGTTAATGTAAACATATTAGATGAAGAGCTTTTCAGCCCCTTGAAAAATCCTTATCCTTTATTTCCCTAGAGGAAGCATGAGGTGAATATAAAAGTTGGGCAAAATTGGGGATGATTTTCATACGGGGAAACTCACAAACAAACATGTGAATTCTTAACCAATTTCTTGAAGAATGAATTTCAAAAACAATAATATTAAATAAGTTCCAAGAGCAAAACTCTACTAACAAATGAACTTTTAATTAACCAAGAAAATATTTATGAGATAATTGTCATATGATCATATTATTAAACTAATTTCTTAATGAATAAATTCCAAATATAATAATATTAAATAAGTTCTAAAAACAAAGAAGTTATAAAAAAAAAAAAGAGTTTCTATTTCAATTTATGATTATTGCTAGTTTTGTTTCTCATGTAATCTAGGTTTTCTATTCCAACTTATGTAAAAGAGTGTGTTTTTCTTCAATCCTTTGTCTTAATGAGTCTACAGCAACTGATTTAGATTGGGTTCTTTGATCCTCTATTGCTTATGGAGAATGAGGTAATTTGAATTGATATCTATCTATTATTAATCATTGAATACTTTAGATGCAATTGCCAATTAGAGAGAAGATTGGAAATTTGGCTGGGGACAATTTAGTCTTTTTAATTTAATATTTCAATCGGTCCTTCCTCATAACTATTATTTTTCTTAGGTTTTTTTTTCTAATTTTCCCTAAAACATTATTTTATCTCTTAAAACGTAAAATGATCTCATTTTAAATTTTGTCTTGCAACCTATCAAAATATGAATATCAAACTTAATGTGATAATTTAGAATTTAGAAGACAGTTTGATCGCATATGGATGGTAATGAATAATGAAGATTGTATTACATTCCAACCATCTTTAAGGACTTGGTAATTAAACCAAACGGAGCCTTAAGCTTCCAGGAAACTAAATGGGTTGGAGAAAAATCTAGGAAAATCGTAGGTGTTGAATAGGATGCATTGAATTTTATGTAGTTCAACTCTCGAGTAGCAAACAATTTAAATTCAAGTTAAAGTGCAATTTTAGCAATAAAGTTTTGCACCATGAGCATATGATACAATTAAGTTTTTAAGGATGCAAAGATAGACCTAGTCTTTAAAAAAAATGGAGTAATTTTAACAATTTCATTAAATTGGCTCAAACATCTCTCTTTTTTTCTATAGGACCCACTTGTTCTCTTTCAAGCTTTGTATCGAACGTTTGAATCAATTTAACGGAATTGCTAAAACCGCACTCTTTTAAAATATTTACTTTTATACCCTTCAAAACTTAATTATACCATATATAATTGGAAGCAAATAGACGTCATGAAATTGTTCGTGATGAAATACTAACAAATATGTATTCCTGACTTTACCTGCTATGTTGCATAACTCATCCAAGACAACAACTGTCTTAATACAAAATAATGTCACCTTGAACAGTATCTGGTACCACCACACACACACGCACCCGATTAATAATCTCGTTTAACTCTTATTATACACTAGTATTATTCTGAAGACAACTGTCAATTGCCATACCAACCACAAGTGTCTTGAGCAGCATGAATATGCTTTCATATATGGTAACATGGCAAATACTAAAGAGCATGAATAACAAATGTACATCCAAATTTACACTGGAAAACTGGATTTGGATGGGTGCAGAAACTAAACAAGCAGCAAAGATCCAGCAAAACAAACTTCATTAAAGAAAGCAGTTAGAGTAATAGCAAAATGTAAACATTTCAAGTGTAGCCAGAACAAGTTAAATACAATTTATACAGGACCTACCACTGAATAGACAAAGATATTGTATTAATCTGTCTGTCTAATTACAAAAAGGTGTTGAGTCCAGGCATACCGCAAGGTTTCAGTCGATATTTTTGCTCGCTGGCCACACAGTAAATCAATCAATCTACAGGGAAGTCCAAAAGTGGACGGGTACAGCCCCTGGATCAAGCTCCCAGAAGCCTTTCAGATCGCCATGCTTCTCTGTTAGTTTGAATTCTGGGATTTGGTGGGAGAACCTCAGCAACTGTGCCTGGGGAACTCTCATGGTGATGGGTGATCCATCAAATGTTTTTGGCTTGAAAACTGAATTATATCCACCAACTATCTCCATGAATAAAACTTCAAACCAAGCGGCATTTTCTTCGAGAATTTCCACTACGTCATACTCCCAGTTTACCAGATCGGAGCATCTGATTTTAGATGACCATTTCCTATATAATGCCCAAACCTCACCTTTCCTTGGAAAGACGGAATATTCGTTGCTCCCTACGTCAAAATTAACACTTACCTGATGTGAAAGGCAGAGGGTGTCCTTATAAACATTTGAATTCCCAATTTTAGTTTTAAACCTGCCACAAGAGATAAGCATGTTGTTGTCTTCCCATCTGATAGTGTTATCTGGTAGCCAGCAGGAAGCAAGCCACATAACATGCAATTCAAGACCTGGGCTCCTTCTGATTTCCGTAATCTCACCATAGTATCTTGGCAGGCCATCTTCATCACTATAAAATGCCCAAATCTGACCAACCTGAAACTTCTCTGGGGACTTCCCATCATCAAAATTGTAGAATTGAGGATCTGGAACTTCCATAGGATCTGGGGTCGAAGGCAAAGGAGCCCTACAATCTTCAACAGACTTAACTGAACCATTGTTCTTTGTCAAATGGCTTGTTTCAGAATTAGCCTGAAAAGCATGTAAATCTCCATCAGGTGCCATCATGGGCTTCAATCTATCTGAAGATCTTCTACTCACACCATCGGATGGAGAATGACCAACCTTCACTTTCAAATCATTTGGAACAGCAACCTCTTCGAGGCTCGAAGGCAAAGCCGCAGGATCAAGTTCCCAAGACCCTACAGAAACACCGACTCTTTCCTGACCAGTCATTTTAAAAGATGGAACCCTGTGAGAGAATCTGAATAACTCTGCTGATGAAACTTTAATTGGGTAGGCGCCTTCCTTCTTAACTCTAGAGAAGAGACTCACAAAGCCTGTCAATCTAGCCAAGTATGCAATAAATACACCCTCACCTTCAACAAAATCAGTCAAGATTTCAACGAACTCAAATTCATACTTCTGATGAGATTCCACATCCATGTACCATTTGATATCCCAATTTTTATAGAGAGCCCAGGTTTCTCCCTTTCTAGGATAAACTTTAAAAGTGTTGCTTCCAATTTTTTCACACAGAACTCGGTGAGAAAACATGGGATGATCTTCTGTGATTTCAGAGTGTCTAAGCCCATACGTTCCACAACCAACTGGCAATTGCTTGTTTACCCAATTAATTTCATCCTCATCACTCGGTTCTGGTTCAAACCATGTTATCCGCAGCTTGAACCCAGAGGAGAAAACTTTTTTAATTACAGCATAGAATCTAGGCATGCCATCATGTGTATCATAAACAGCCCAAACCTGCCCAGCTGCAAAACAATCTTTCTTCTTGTCCTTATCAAAGTCATTAAACTCTGCATCAGGACAGACTATAATATTAGGCAGCTCCGTTACATTGCAGGCTGAACTGGGTTTAAAATGCTCACTAACTTCAGCAGTTGTCTTTGATCCTTCTACTGCTTTTCCCAGCATCTCCTTAGTTTCCCCCTTTCTATTCAGTAATATTTCTTCAGAATAAAGACCATGCTTCTGCTTCTGCTTTAGCTCTTTCTCGTGATGTTCAGGATCATCAGCCAAGCCGTTCTCCCTCTTTGAAATGTCTATGTCATCATCACTCACATTTTCCTTGTAGGAAACCTGCTGTTTTTTCCGTGTAGATCTACGTGTATTCTCTTCTCTAAAAGTGGCACGCTTTCTTTCACTAGTAACAACATCATCATCAGAAATGATATCATCAGAAGCCACATCACTTTCAGAATCAGAGTGTATGGAGTCAGAGCTTTCACTAATTTCCACTACTTTCTCCCTCTGCCGTTTTCCATTAAGCTTCCTAGAGACATGGGAAGTACGGATTTTCTTATCAAAAGGCTTTGTGTTGACATTCCTACCACGTGACTTACCTAGAGATCCAATGTCCACCTCCACCTTAAATGATTGATGATTCGGACCATCTTTTGGCTGCACAAAAGGTTGCGGATTTGAATAGGCTGGTGGAACTGTACCTTGCGCACTCATGTCATATGCAACAAAGGGCCTGTTGCAACTTTGACAACGCAGAGATCTATTTAGAACTTCTAAATAATATTGAAATCTGATAGAACAAAATGGGCAAACAGTCCAAAATGTAGAGGAACCATCATTAGATCCCTGCTGAGATACTGACTGACTAGACTGATGCTGCTGAGGATTTGAGTTTGGGAAATTGGTCCTGATATGGTTTTGCACCCCAGTATCAACTTTCACATAAATATTCCGTGACGGATAATACGAATTTCTGCTTCTATCATGTGCAGCACGTTTCTGTCTATCCAAAAGCACTGCCTGAGCTTCACCTATCAGCTTAAATGCAGCTTCAGCACCAGCAAACTTGTTTTTATCAGGATGAAGTAGGAGAGCAAACTTCTTGTATTGCTTCTTTATTGTTGCATCATCAGCTGTCTGCTCTACTTGAAGAATTCCATACCAGTCCTTTTCATTGCAAAATTTCTTCTCTGCAGAGCAGTGGACATCACAAACAATAAGCATCTGAGCTATATTCTCCAGATCAGGAAATAGTTGCTGAGCCTTAAGAGCAGTTTTACGGGCCCCAGTGAAATCTTTGTTCTCCATCTTTTTTTCTGCAACATTCTTGGCCCTTAGGGCCTCTTCTCTATTGCAGTCCATCAGAAATCAAGATTCTTAAACCTAATGGTGAGTGCTCAGTACAAGTGCATTGAGAAGAGAGCTACATTTAATTTGTAATTGCTCCGAGAAAAACTTGTCCAAATTAAAAAGCAGGGTACACTTATAACTTAGCTCCCCACCAATCCCCCCAGGATGTACAATGCTCACATTCAGATTGAGCATGCAGACTCAGTATAGCCTGCAGTTAAGACATCCTGCACTTGCCAAAATAATAAAAGAATGTAAATGACATAGGCAAATTGATAAACAAACACTTTTTCGAACGCAAAAGTTTTCATAATATGTAGGTTGAATCTTTCATATTATTACACTAGCAGCACAATTGTAGAGTTAGTAATGAACACCACCTTCCCCTCTCTCTGCGCACAAAAACCAAATATCAACTGTTTTAAGCAATCAGAAACTCTAAAGCATATAATAAAAGCATAGAAAACATGAGCGAAATCCACTACACACACACAAAAAAAAACACACAAACACTCACGCACACGCACACACACAGTGACGACCATTTAAAAGTCTCCATCAACGAGAAACAAACCCCGGAAGCTTATCTTGAATAGCTAGCTAGAGGTAGCAAAAGTTTATAATCAATTGTTGGTTGCTACAAAACAGAATAATAACTTCATTTACTATCCTCCCCATCGTCGCTTCCAAGTAATCTCATCGCAGTACCCGATCACCGCATTCAACATTCGAACCGACATAGAAATTATAACCAGCGTATGACTATACATTTATCAGAAATAACCCCAAAAAACAATAATCAAATGGCACGGGGGAAAAAACTAATTGTTTTCTATGCCCCAAATAAACGGCAGAAGAAAGAAGATACCAGAATTTATGAATCTCTAAGTCAATATATTTGAAAAAAAAGAAAGTAAACAGGTGAAATTAATAATTATAGCATCATAATGAAGGAACGAGCACAACCCGAACATTAATTTCCTCTTGCAGAGGAAAAAGCAGCATTAGCAATATGAATTTACAAATGCAGTAATCATTTCTTAACGACAAAAACATTTTGCTAAACCCTAAAACCAGTTCAGTGAGAAATTCCATATAAGTGAAGAGATGAATCAACTTTAGGAGCTCAAGAGGAGGAGAATATGAACTGTACGGACCTGAGGAACCGTAGAAGGAGGAGGAGCGGCGCGCAAATCGTAGAGGGAGAGAGGGAATCATACTGAGTGCTCTGCAAGGGACACGCAAAAAATACTGTTTGGACTTGATTGCAGAATTAGCCCCTCTAGCTGCTGCTTTTCATAATTAAGATATTAATTTTTTATTTTTTCCCAACATATAAAAAACCATTTATCACATTCCAAACCAAGCGGTGTGGCGGGCTCACCTGTAAGTACACACATTCATTGTTCACTTCTTCCTCACTTTTCGTCTCAACTGTTAGGTTAAAATTTCAATAATTTAGATTTAATATTTTTTAAAGTATTTTGTTAGGGTTATTTCTGAAATACTTTAATATTTTTCGTCTCAACTGTTAGGTTAAAATTTCAATAATTTGAATTCCACTTGGATAAGAATGAGTCTTAGCCATGTAATGAAATTTATGAATGAGTCTTAATGCTCGTTTGGGATAGCTTATTTTTAACTTATAAGTGCTTATAAATCGTGATTTACGGTATACGAAATAAGTATGTGAGAGGAGTTTTATCTCGACTTACTAATAAAAACTTATTGCCCAAAAATAAGTAATGCCAAACACAGGCTTAGCTATATAATGGAATTTATAAATTAAGTCATATTATTTTATGATTAACTAAAAAAGATAAGTGATATACTTTTATAACTTTATAAATAATGTGATTTTATATAATTTTTTATGTAAAAACTAATTACCTTATAAGCACGTTTTCTGCTCTTTCTTGTGGTGGAATGGAATTCAAATCTATTTTGATAATATAGGTTTCCAATTGGTTATTGCCTATAGGGGAAAAAATAATTGCTTTGAATTTTATTGGACTACTAATTATTAAGTTTCCAACCCCATTATTTTAGTGGCAGCAGTTGACAAAATTTTATTGCAACTTGCAATTGTAGTAATAATTTAGTTTCTGAATTCGCTAGGTAAAAAAATTGAAGCAAATAACTCTCTTTTTTATTTTGTTCTGAAAAGTAAAATAACTCCGACAACTGACAAATTTGTTAAGATCTTTCTATCATAACTCTGACAAGGTTGTTAGAATCTTCAATAAAAAAAACGTGAACAGGCCAGGGAGGGGTGTCTCATTTCTAATTCAAGAAGATAAAGCATCTCATAAATGTCAACCATATGAGGATTTGAATTATTATTATTTCCAGAAACAAAAGCAGCAACCTCATTTTTCACTTCAATCCAACTACTTCCAGGCACTTTCTTCTTCACTCTTTGATCCACCATTTCCTTCCTCAATTTCTCTGCTTCCTTCCATTTCCCACTTGCACAGTACAAATTTGACAGTAACACATAAGCATCTTCTTTTAATGGCTCCAACTTCTTCAAATCTTCTCCCACTGTACTCCCAGTTCCTATATCTCCATGAAAACAGCAAGCACCAAGCAGAACTTCCTGTGAGTTGGTCCTATCTGTGATGGTTTTCGAATACTTATTGGCAATGTTTCTGGCTTCTGCAACATACCCACTTCTTCCAAGCATGTCTATTATGCAAGCTACATGATCTGTTCCATGAGGAAGCCCATAATCTAATCTCATTGATTCAAAAAACTTGAGGCCCTGATCTATAAGTCCCATGTGGCTGCAAGTCATTAGAATCCCTATGAAGGTCACTTCATCTGGTTTTACACCAGATGCTACCATTTTGTGATAAATTTGAAGAGCTTCACTAGCTCTCCCATGTAGTCCCAGTGCAAACAACATTGTGTTCCAAGAAATCAGATCCTTCTCAATGATGCTGTGAAATGCAAGCCTTGAACTTTCTAAGTCCCCACATTTAGCATACATGTTAACCAGGCTGTTACCGACATATACATAGTCATGTGAGCCGGATCGGATTATTTGACTATGCACCATTTTCCCGTGTTCTAGCATTGCTAAGTTAGCACAAGCATGAAGGACTGCTCCAGCTACTAGGTCATCAAGTTGGATTGACGAGTCTCTCACCATGTCTACAAACAAATGAAGAGCTTGCTCCCCATTGCCATTTCTTGTATAACCTGCAATCATAGAAGTCCAAGAAACAACATTCCTTTCTGGAGCTTTCTGGAAAGCAAGAACAGCTTCCTGGGTATTGCCCATTTTCATATGGGCATCGATGATGGCATTCCAGGATACTTGATTGAAAGCACCAATGTCAAAGGATTCAAATACTCTAATAGCATCATCATGACAACCTAATTTAGAGTAAAAGCTTAAAATTGAGTTCATTACCTCTATAGCTGAGGTCCAACCAGACTTAACAATGAAACTATGAATCATGCATCCATATAAAGTATGTGATGAATGAGCACAAGCGTTCATGAGAGCACTGAATGTACATTGGTCAGGATGATAAAAATTCTCACACATTTCTTTAAATATATGTAGACATGCTTCAACTTTTCCAGCCTGAGCATATCCGACAATCATTACATTCCAAGCAATTTCAACCTTTATAGGCATCTTATGAAACAGTTCATTGGCCACACTGAACATACCAGAATTTACATACGCAAAGAGAAGTGAACACCATGTCACTTCATTCCTACAACTCATCTCATCAAAAACTTTTCTTGCATCGTCAGGACTCGAACACTTCCCATACATATCAACCAGAGAATTACACACAGGAAGATACCATAAGTACCCTGAAACAACAACCAAAGCATGAACTCTTGTTCCAGTTTGAAGATGGCAAGCACCTGCACAAGCATTCAGCGTTGCGGAGAATGAGAAGTTATCGGGTCTAGAATGGGAGACTCTCATGTCACCGAAGAGAGACAAAGCTTCGTGGTAAAGTCCCAATTGAGAATAGCCACTTATCATGGCATTCCAAGCAACAGAGTCTCTATGTGGCATTTCATCAAACAATTTGCGTGCATGAGAGATTCTTCCACTCCTGGCTAAGCCCACCACCATAGACGTAGTCTTGAACAACAAATCAGAACGCATGAAAAAATCAGTATAGAGTACATTTTTCATTAACAGTCATGAAACTTGGCCTGAATTCTCCCGATGACATCAGTACCTAACGGGGAAACCAAGTCTGTAACTGCTTGAGCAAGAACATTAGATACAAAGCAGAAACTTGATATCTCTATGAAATGTCAGTTCAGGGGAGTACTGTACGCAATGAGAAATGCCTGCTCGTTGTTGCTCATGATTCTGCAATACGGATGGATGTCTTGCAGGCCTGATTCCTCGGATTTCATCCTATGAAGTGAATACAAGGGACGCTTGTTCCTGGGATCGGCGTTCATGAATTCGGCGGCGATGAGGTTGAGTTTGGTGAAGAGGTGGATCGGCGAATGGAAGCAGAGGACCTCGTCGATGGAGATGGTGCTGCCTGAGATTTTTTCCCTTAATTCTGCACAAAGACGAAGACAAGTCACAGTCCATGTGGATGTCCACATGTGTGCATTGTCAGCCACCAACTCATCATTATGTCAGCCACCTCAGTTAATATTAGCTGTAATAAAGCCCCAAGAACTAATGGGTTTTGGGTATACCCGATATCTTTCATATACACGCACACACTTGTGGATTTAGAGGAAGCATGATATTATTGCTCGGACTTCGGCGGTTAGATCCACTTGCTAAAGTAGTCTACTGGTCCAAAAAAATTTGCTAAAATAGTCATATTTTTTTTATTTTTTGCCAAAAATAGTCATATAAATTTTATGTACTCATCATACTTCATGCGTCAAAAAGATTTTATATAGGTAGTCATAAAAATAGTAATGCTTTGACGGGATTTGCAATAACCTTAATTGTCAATTTTATTTTAAAAAGCTTATAATACCTGGTTCCATAAGAAACTAATCGGATACATCCATCATTAAATACACCGTTCAAATCATTATTTCATGATATTTCCTAATTTTATTTATTTATATTTTTCATAGTTGATTGGTTAATCAATTTTATTTGGGAATGATTTGATACTTTTAAATTCCCTAATTTTCTTTATTTTATAACCTTCTCCATTTGAATCAAAATAAAACTTTCTAAAAACGGCAACATAGGTGCAGAAATTATCTCCCTATGAATGGCATATCATCCCTATAAATAATGAGGATTCTGTTTTTTCACCCTCATAAATTATATCCTAATTATAATAATTTAATTCAAAAATAGTAATTTTGTTTTTCCCCCTAATAGCTTACATTTCAGTTCTTGACATCAAATATTTTCCAATCATAATGATTCCTAATACATAATTATAACATTCAAAATTTCTAGCTGAAAAATTAAGAGATTATTAAGGACAATTATTAAACTTTTAATGGATTGCTAAAAATGTATAGAGACATTTTAGAAATTCATCAAACTTCTAACACTAATTAATGGATTGATAAAAATATGCAGATATTTTTCAATATCATGTTTAATGATATTTAATTGATTAATGACAATATGCAATATAAACAGAAATTGTATTTCCAAAATGTATTCAAAGTCATTAAATATCATTATTCTCTTATTTCCTTTATTTATATGCCATACTCATGAATAATCCCCTTTCATGTCAATAGTGATAATGATAGTAAGTTCCCTTTTATTTTTTCAGGCATTATTTTATCAAGGTCTGACAACATGTATCATTGTGCCGGGCTCAATGTGGTTCATGGTGCATTATTGATCGTTCACCCATTTCCTTATTAAATCATTTTGTGAAGATTTCAAGCTCAGTTGAAATGGAAAAGGCAAAATAGTTTATGGAAAAGAGCCGGGGAAGAAGAGGAAGCGAACGGATAGTGGTTTCAGGCAATCTTCTTCTTTGACACTAGATTAGTATAATACTCAGTGGTACTTCAACCTAAAGATGAAGAATATATCAGTTCGGGGGTACTCGTCACGTGGCATTTATCTATTTATCACTTTTTATGTGCATATATATAAATAAAAACTTTAGTTATTTTAATTAAACAATATTGAAAAATCACTATATAGTAAAAAATGAGTTGGTTGCATCAGTAGATAGCAAAAGCAAGTTGGCTTATGGTGAAGAGATTGGAATGTGGTTGTCAGTGAGAGCACTAGCAAAAGGGTGCAATTACCTAGTGGGGTTGGTTATATTTGCACTAGTTGCAATGTTTGCTTGGTTCCCACTTGTGTCAGGCTTTAATACAACTAATTATTCAACAGAGGGTTTCATATACAACAAATTCTTCAATGTGGCAAGAATAAGCAGCACAAAACTGAATTGGACATATTGAAGATAAGAGTAAGACATTATACAATATAAGTTTAGAAGTATGGATAGGCTATAGTTGTAAAGTGTCCAATTTTTTTAAAATTTTATGTAATATTATAATATAATTTTATAAGATATTAAATATTAATAGTTCAATTTATAAACTAAATGTGAAGATAGGATGAGGAGGAGAAGAGGCGAAAAAGATAAGGAGGGTATCTAAATATAGATTTAAACTAAGTTTTAAAGCTTTTTTTTTTGGTTATAGGACGGGATCCAATTTGATATTTAAGTTGTTCAAGTTGGGATTATATGCTGCTATCTAATCCTTAGTATAAGATCTATTTTATGAGCTTTTTCTTAAACTTCAATGCCACATGTTGATTATCTTCTCAACACACTTTCATTAATTATGCCACCTAAATTTTGTTCTTACATACCCAATTCAAATAGGTAACATCATCATATATATACTATTATTATACTTGTGGGAAAACACTTCTCGTGCAACGTAGGCGAATATATAGCTTGTTCACTTAAATAGACGATTTCCAAGGAGGAAAAACTGAAACATGAAAGATAGAATTTACCCTTTTTGCTTTTCATTACTTTAACTTTTTTTTTTTTGGATAAAGAACATTACTTTAAGTTTAACCTACGGTGATAAATATGCTAATTATGATTAATTGATGTGCAATCGATTTCATCATGATTTAGGATAGAAAGTTTTGTGCCCCAAAAAAAAAAAGGATTTAGGATAGAAAGCATGAAAATGATTTCACTGAGATCAGCATCGATATAAAATATAAAAAGCGTGGGAAGCTATATTCTTTAAATATAACAAAAAATAGGTGTGTTGGATTTTTTATTTTTTTTACATGAAGGTATGTCGGAAAGTTGAATTAATTAGTTGTGATGTTAATTTCCTAGTTAGTTAATGGTGATTTGTATGTAAAAGTCTTAAAATGTGATTTAAGCGTGAAAGGGGATTATTGTGAAATGTGATTTCTACGTACGATTTTATAGCAATAGATATAACATTTAAATCATAAACGATATCTCTCTTTATTAATCCGTATATGTTCATATTTACATAATTATCTCTCTTGATTTGGGTGTGGGCCCTAATCCACTAAACGCAGACTAATATATTCGAACAATCCTATTATCAGGTATCCAAATAACCGACTAATCTAAATTGAGGTTTTGCAACCAGGATACCTCTCCTTAGAGATCTTTTTAAACAATGTGGGATTGAACTCAATTTGTCTATTTAGTAGTCTAACTTATCCACCACTGGATCAAGTACTCTTGAGTAGGGGTTCTTGTTAATATATATATATATATATATATTGATGTTCATGTTCTTATTAATATTGATTGTTTATTAACAAGAGTTGATTCGGCTTACTCTCATAGTTGTTTGCTCAGTTTCTTACTTTACAATTGAGGTTCTGTTAAGGGCAGATATATTTTATAAGAGTTTCTAACTCGCATGACACCCTATACATTCTCTTGGAAAGGAGATTGTGGGTTCTACACCCCAAATGGCCCAAATAAATGTATGTGTGTGAGATGGGTGTGTTAAAAAAATAATTTGACCAACTTATCTCGTAAACCGTAAAAGCTATTCTCCAAAAGCTAATCTGAACACACTAAAAAACTTCTTTGCATGATAATTGAAAAGCAAGTTTAAGTGTAAAATGAATGAAAAACACTATATAAGTTTTATAATAGACATCTATTCATAATTTGATAATGTATAGAGAAACATTAGAATTACACAGATGAAAGGGAAGAAAAACTAGTTTTATCCCGAACAAGACTTTTGGGTAACTTTTTTTACCAGAAGTTCTTATTTTTAAAGGCGATATCCCAAATAAAAATAAATGGCCCAAATTGACTTTTGAAAATACAAGCCACTTTTGAAGAGACCCATCGTAGTATGCTGTTTAACGAATCATAAACCGATCATAACACAACTAATTAAGTTAAAACCTCTAGGGGTTATATATTGAATTAGCGTTGGAGGATGATAGTGATGACATATGCCATAAGGCTAGAGTTGTCCCAATTGGAATGTTCAAAAGGCAATATAAGCTGCATGTTTGGCAAATCACAAAATCATGGTTTCATAAGTCTTTTTTAGTAAATTGAGACAAAACTTCTTTTATATACTTATCTCATAAATTATAAAAATTACTATTCTTAAAAGCTAATCCAAAATATATTGAAGAATGAGACTATATTGGAGGGCCACCAAAATCAAAGAGGTGTGTGTATGGGGAGGCATCAATTATATCTCATGTCAAACAAAAATATAGGGGTGTTTAAATCCGGGATCGAGACCGGGATCCACCACTCTCGGTCCCGGTCTCGGTTTTTGGCCAGGATGCAAATTGCATCCCGGTACCGGTCCCGGTAATCCCGGGGGACTGGGATCAAACCGGGAAATCCCGATTTTTTTTTAAAAATTAAATTTAAAAAATATTATTATCTTAGTTAAATTTTCTATAATCTAATGTTTAAAGTAATTATTTAACACTTAATAAGGTTATAATAATCACACAAATTGATCTAGAATTGAAGAATAACATTTTATTATTATTATTATGATCACCTTCATCATTTTTGTTATTATTTGTATACATTATATAGTAGGATTAGTATCATGATATATACAGTTTAACTCCAACTAAATATGTGATACACATTTTATCAAATGATAACTTAAATTATAGAATAAAAAATACAAAAATAAAATAATAACTTAGTTTTTAAGAAAAAATTTTTAAAAAAATAAAAAAACCGGGACAAGGATCACAAGGTGTGTGACCGATCCTGATCCCGGTATGGATAAAAAATTCCCGGGATTAAAATATTCAGGACCGGGACACTTTAAACACCCCTACCAAAACATATCACATGAAAACATATAACCCACTTGCTCTTTTGCCCCTTCTCCCAAAAAAACAATCACCAGCTCCTTGTCACCATCCAATACACACCTGCCACGTGGTGATTCCTCTGACCCCCACCTACTCCGTAATTTTTTATTTTTTTCACCATTCATTCATTCATGTTCATTGTTGCCCAATAGCTATGTATAACGTCATTTCCCTTAAAATTATACTCCTTCCTTCCGAATTAAATATAAGATAAAATTAATTTTTAAGAGAAATTAAAAAAATTAAATAATTTATTTAATTATATCATATATTATATATTAGTTTATTAATCAAACTAATTAGTTTGAAAAAAAAAATAAAAATATAAATACTCTAAAATAATTTAATTAATTTCTTTAATCTCTCAAAAAAATTAATTTTATCTTATATTTAAAATCAGGTATGAAATATTTTAACTTTTTCCGTCTCACCGTCATCATCATAAAATTACCTGCAGGTCAATAAATAATAGATTCAAAGGCCCTTTTAAGCATTGTATCCGGTTCGAATCTTAAGGACATAACATCATTTTAGAAAAAGTCTCTTCAAAAACCCTACCTAACCTATTCTTTATTTGAAAGGGGGCTAAACCAATACCAACTAGAGCAATGCACTAATTACACTCTTTTCAATTTTTTTACATAGATATCTGACTGAGTTGGAATAGAGGACTACGAGTTCTAATTGTGAGTAGTTATTTTAAAGACATTTTCTGTATTTGTGAGGATTTAAACTTAAATATTTTATTTTTATGTGGTTAAAGCTCCTTTCATTAAGACCAACGCATATTAATCATTCACCTCAATTTTTCATCATTACTCACAAACCTATTATTATTGATGTCATATGCAAAACTTAAAAAAGAAATTAAAAAAAATAATGTCCTTATAATTCAGTTCAATGTTCAATCAGTATCTATAATTTATTTTGTTTGAATATGAGCCCTTATTGTTTCATCCAATAATTTTAATTTATAGCATTTATGAAATTATATTAAGAGAAACGCACTCATGTTAAAATAGTGTTACATGAAATAAAAAACAAACAAACAAAGTTCATGTAATTTTATAAATTAAAATTAATGGTTTTTACCTAAAGGATGAATGCCTGTAACAAATCAAAATACAGGGGCCTAATTCAAACAAAATAAACTACATGAATTTGAATTAAAATTGAAGTAAATTTGAGCCCCTTTGGGAATTTTGTAGTGCGAGACGGTTAATCATTGCTATCGATAATGAATACTCTGAATCTATCAAAAAAAATTGAGATGACCTATCACCACTCCCAAATGATTTTTTTTAATAAAAAATTACATTGTTATATACATATACATATATATATATATATATATATATATCTCCCTCTCTCTCCGGATAGCACGTAATCAAAAGCCATAACTCCACTCACTCTAAAACTCTCTGATAAGTTCATCATTGGCAAATCAAATGGCTTCATCACTCACTACTGTTCATCATCTTCTTCATCATCATCATCAACCTCTTCTCTTCATATCCTTCATCCTCCTCACATTCTCTCTCCTCTCTCCTTCTTCTTCTTCTTCTCCTTTCACAGAACTATCACCAGACATTGCTCCTCTCTTACCTTCCCCAGGTGGTGTCTTGTCCACCCCAACCGCCGGTTCAGACATCCCCACCATTCCTTCAAGCCCAAGCCCTCCAAACCCGGACGACGATCTCACCGCCGCCCCCAGTCCACTCTCCACGCTTTCGCCGTCCGGCCCGGTTCAGCCGGCTTCCAAGGCTCCTCCTGCATTAACCCTACCTTCTTCATCCATGGCTGCTGCTCTGGCAGGTTCCGTAGCTTACTGCTTCATTATTATATGCAGAATCTGACAAATTTTGAAGAATCTCACTATGTGGAACATTATTCAATTTGATCTGGTTAGATTGATTGTCGTTGTTCTCTTTTACTATGTCTTATAATTAATTACATATGATATGTTATTATATGTATAATAATATTTGATATATGGACTTCATTACTAGTGGTTTTACTTAATGTGGCTCTAGGGAATCTTGTATTTTTTTAAAAAAATTTTCCTTTGGCTGACTGTTCTACTGTACATTTTTCTTAGCTAGCGAGCTATAATTATGTGGGGTTTGCCTTTTTGTGTTTGTGTTTATCTATGAAAGGCACAAAGATACTTTTTTTTTTTTTATCTTTACAATCAGATGCCCATGATTGAACCTTTTTGCCGTCATTTTAGCATCTCCAGCTTCCCTTCCTCTTAGCTGGAATCCCGCATTCACAGTTATAAATTTATATCATAACTGGGTAGCTTTTGTTTTTTTTGGTATAATTAACTGGGTCGGTGTTTCATGGGGAAAATTCCAGAAAAAAATATTTAAAAATAGGAAAAGATAAATTGACGCTGCAAATTTATAAAATTTCAGGTCAGAACTGAAGTACAAATATGAGATTTCCAATTTTAACTAAATTGCCCTTAGTTTAATTGTGAAACATGAAAGTGAAGTCGTTAATGTAAAATACGATGTTGTTAATATAGATAAAGATAATATATTATTATTGACCTTTGAAATTTGTGCCCCCATAATTATCCCTGATTTTTGGGATATGAAGTTGTAAAACATAAAAATAAAGTCATTAATGTAAAATCTGGTATTGTTAATATAGATGCAAATGTTGTTATTGACCCCTAAAACTTATAAACTAAACTAAGAGCATTTTGGTTATTTGATTAGAATTGGACATCCCAAATTCCTACTTCAGTTTTAATTTGGGATTTGATAAATTTGCAGCTCTAATTTGCTTTTCCTATTTTTAATTATATTTTTCTGAAATTTTCCCTACTTCACGGGCGCATTTCTCAATCTCTCTCTTTTTGTTTTTCATTTGGGATATAACCACTTTTTTTGAGAGTTAGAGTTCGCCAAAGTTGTCAGCCTTACTAGTTTAAGGAAAGTCGTAATACTAACAGTGATGTAAAATTATACTATTGACTTGAATTTTAAAATTGTAAGAGTTTCTTTTTATTGTTTTTATCAATAAATATGTACTAATTGTGTATGATTAAATAATTAAAATATAAAAATACAACAATTTGATTTAAATATATTATAAATTCAAATAATTGAAATTAAATTCATCAATATTTATAATTTATCATACTCAATAAAAAAATTCTAAAAAATTCATATATAAAGCCACTGAGAATAATTAAATCAGAAAAGTTAACACGAGTTTAATAGTGAGTTAACATGATTTTATAATATAGAAACATAAAAACAGTAAACTTGGTGTGTGAACTCACAAGTTTAACTAGCTTTACAATTAGAAAGTGTTTAAGAGTGGCTCCGCGTGATTTTATCAGCTAGAAATGAAAAAATAGTAAACATCACAAAGTTATACAAACTCCCTTGAGGCATATCACTTGGTCATGAGAGATGGAGGTTCTAATCATCTATTGAGGTAATAGATTAATGCAGTTAGAGATTTGCTTTACTCCGAATGGGACATTGAACTTCGATATGCACCACAGGATATAATTAGGTGTGCTGATTTATTAGCAAAGGACACCCAGCACTTAATTCAAAGTTTGGTAGTCTTGCCAATTCCCACTTCTGGGTGTGATCATATCCTTAAGGGAGATTTTCTTCAACCTTTTTTATGTTTCTTTTGCATCATAGTATGTAATATCCAAGCCATCTTGGCCTTCATATATATATATATATATAGAGAGAGAGAGAGAGAGAGAGAGAGAGAGAGAGAGAGAGAGAGAGAGAGAGAGAGAGAGAGAGAGAGAGAGAGCTAACTTGCAAGTTTTGAAAATTATGATTTTTGCTTCTCCCAATAAATACATTGATAAGAAATATCTACTCCCTCCGGTCCTAATTATAGGACATATTTACCTAACTTTGAAGAAATTAAGAATAGTAGTTAAACTAGTTAATCTTATTTATTTTTCAAAAATGTCCTAACTTTGGAGTATTAATTGGAGCACTTCTTGTATCTAAGGAAATTGTAGTTAAGGACCTCGGAACTCATTGTTTGATTAACAAAGTCAGATTTGATCCATTCATTACAAAAATTGAGAATTAATTTCTCTAGCTAGTGCGCGAGAGCCAAGAAAAAAACCACAAATAACGTGTATTACTCTTTATTTTCAAGGCTAAAGTATATATTTAGTCCTTTATGTTTACTCCAAGGTTCAATTTAGTCCTTTAAGTTTATAAAGTATACTTTTAGTCCCTCAACTCTAACACCGTTAGTTTCATCTAACGGAAAATATTGACTGTGCAATTAAATAAATTATGCTTAAATGTAAATAATATAAAAGTTAAATTATTGTATGTTCCAACTGACTAATTAAAAAATATTAATAATTTAATAACTAGAATAATCATCATATCTTCTTCCCACTAATATATACTCCTCACTCTCCTCCATTAATCAATTAATGGCTTCTCCGCTCCAATATTCCTTCCATTTTCTTACTCTTCTCCTGATGGTCCACACTCCTTCCACCTCTAATCCATTATTCTTCTCGTTGGCAATTTATGAAGAAAATATGCGATAATCCGTTATTTTCCAGTAAAATTCTTGAAACCACACAGAAACGCAAGAGTGAGAAAATGCAGGAGCTCCTCGCTCGTATCCATTAGAGCAACCTCACTAGAGAAACAATAGAAATTAGAAAATTTGCTTTCATGACTACAGTGAATTGTTGTCGAACTCTATTTGTTCTATGGATTTGGTTTGCTCTGATACAATGAACAAGTTCAAAGAGGTAGACTCGGACGTCATAGCGGATGTTGGAAGACCAAACTTGGCAGATTATTTTCCTTTTTTTAAAGATGGTGGACCCACTGGACATCCAAAGATGTGTGAATTTTCATTTCGAGAAGATGTTGAAGGTAACTCATGACTTGGTCAATTAGAGGATACAGAAGAGATAAGATAAATTGGAGTGGAGAACTCATTCATGGAGAAGAGTGATGAATTTATATTGGTAAGAAGAAGATGGGGTGATTGTTCTTATTATTAAATTATTAATATTTTTTAATTAGTTAGTTGAAACGCACAATAATTTTTTTTATATTATTTAAATTTAAATATACTTTATTTAATTGCACAGTCAGCATTTTTCATTAGATGAAACTAACGGTGTTAAAGTAGAAGGACTGAAAGTATACTTTATAAACATAAGGGATCAAATTGAATCTTGGAATAAATATAAAGGACTAAATATATACTTTAGCCTTATTTTCAAAGACTATCAAAAGGTGTTAACTTAAAGTTTCTCAGGGTTTCAAAATTATTTTATTAAAAAAAAAAGAAACAGTAGAATTGAGGTGTATGTGACATTAATAAGTTGCAAGTATTACTCACTTTATAGAATACATATGTGTATTATAAAATTGTTATTGTGTTTCATTATTATTGAGAAAGTATCAATGGGGGGTATTTTGGGAAGAAATTGATAAAAATTAAAACTTTGTCCTATAATTAGGACTAAGATCAACTCTTAAATGTTATCCTATAATTAGGACCGGAGGGAATACCATATTTCATGGTAAGTTAAAAAAACTTTAAATCTCATTAACCCTGTTTTATAATTTAATAACTTTTCAACTTTACATATATCTAATATATATATACTTTAATGAGACGTCTAAAAAAATAACAGCCAACATACTAATAAATTAGAAGTAAAATTGTATATTAATATGTTTCATCGATTCAGAACATCAACAAACATAACTAAAACATTCACTTAACTCTTACGGACAAAGTCTTACTTCTTTATCAAAAAGTTTCTAAAGGGTTAAACGTTGAGTTTAAACCATTGAATTTATTAGATTCAAAGTAAATTAGTTATGGATTTTCAGGTTCATCAGAAAATTTCATTCTTAAAAAAAGGGTACTCTAAATTATTTATAAGTATTAAAAAGTTCGGTTCTTTAGGGTACTAATTAAATTATTATTGGTTCAAAATCGGTTAAACATCTCTAAGAAGTGCTCCTAGAGTGAGGTGTGATATTTTTTGTACAAGAGCTATGGCTAAACGACTAGATCATGTGGGGTGACTTATATGAAGAACAAAAAAACAAAAAACAAAAAAACTCTCCCCCCCATGAATAAAACCTGATGAGTACTAACACTTGAGGATGAGCAATAGTTCTAATACACTCTCTTTGATCCTAATTATAAGATAAAATTAATTTTTTTGGAGAAATTAAAGAAGCTAATTAAATTACTCTAAAGTATTTTTATTTTTATTTTTTTCTCCAAACTAATTAGTTTGACTAATAAATTAATATATAATTTAAAGATACATAACATATTATGTGATTAAGTAACTTATTTAGCTTCTTTAATCTCTCTAAATAAAGTCAACTTTGTCTTATAATTAGGACCGGAGGTAGTAGCTTATTATTATTCATTTGTTTTGAGTCAGCTATTGTTATTAGTGGATTAGATTGGAGTATTATCAAATTTAAACAAGTGCATAGCTACTAATTTGATTTTTTTTTTTCCAATTTAAGGGACATGAAGTAAAAGTTTTATTACACATATGTACACATACACGTTTAGACTTTAGAGTGAGACCCTTAGTTATCTTTTATTAATCGAATTTGACCAAAACATTTTTGACATTTTCAAGAGTTGATTGAAAAGTAAATAAGCAAGCAAGAGAATAAAAAGCAATGAGATGTGAAAAATAGAGTGAACTTTTGGACAAGAATGCGTTAATTTAGAGACATGAAGAAAAGAAGTCGTATGATTCCAGGACTGTCATGTTTACAAATAGTGTAATGAGATGTGATGGAACATTATTTTAGACCCATAATGATCATGAATTATGTCTCTGTTTTTTTCTTTTAAAAAAATTATATTATTATTATTATTAATTTAATAATAATCCAATAATATGGATCACATGCGGCCCTATCAAATCAAATTTTCAAAACAGTGTTTAGGTAAACATGTCTTTTGTCTGTTTTTCGTGTCCTCTTCTCTCTCACAAACCTTGGATTCCATAACTCTCACTAGGGACTTGTCCCCCCTTCTAATAATTTTTGGTTGAGAATTTTACCCTACAATGTTAGGATATTATATGAATAATAAATAATAAATTTCTATCTATTATGTTATTATTTTATATGATTTATATAATTAAATCTTATATCATCTATCAAATGAACATAAATAGAATTCATTGTGGAAAGGGCAATATATGTGAATTAAGACACTCTAGGTATCATGTATATTTCGGAATAAATAATAATAATAAATATCTTGAACAGAAACTCTTTCATAAAAAAATATTTTTTCCACGCAATGTCCTTGAGAATATTGAAAGAGGCATTCCTAAAATATATTGAGTAGCACACTTCAATTTTTTATGGTCTGGGTTTGTAATTTTAAATTTTTTAGGTGACTACATTATTTTTTTATTATGGGAAAATAATATTTTGAATATTATATTTATTTTAAATTTTGTATATATATATATAACAATAAATTAAATATAAAGTGTGCAATTTTCATTATAAGCATTGAAAAGAGATAGTCACTTACAACATAACGAAACAATGTTTAAATTCTCATTAAAAAAATGCTCACATTTAGTATTCCACAGTATTAAAGAAGAATTACGACAAAATATTTAAAATAAAAAATTTGAAGAAATGATCACATGAAACGAAATGAGCTGTGAGGTTAGTAAAATAGTCAAGAGTTTGTTTTCTTCTACAAGAGAACCTCACAAAGATTTGACTTTATGTGCCCCTACTTGATTTTGGACCACCACCTTTTTCTTTTGATGAAAGGGGTAAATTCATTTAAGACATATTAATAAACAGCATAACAAGTCTCAAAATTACAAAGAGAACTATTTTGAAGGTGCATATACTTTGTCTCAATTTTTAATTTGATACCCATATATTTTTTCCTTTAATTAAATGCTTAACGTTATTCTGTTAGCACAATTATCTCTTGTACAAAGACTAAGTGTGTTTTGGGGGGTTGTTTTGAACCCCAAACGCTTAATTAGGCAGAGAAGCTCAATTGGCAATTTGAAAAAAAACAAAATTGAGTGTTTGGTTTCTAAAGTGATCAATTGAGCTTTATTCCATTTTAATAGTTTTTGTCATAAGCTCTATTTCTCAGCTTTTACTGATTAAGCGTTTGGGGAGAGTGTAAATGATTAAAATATTTTTTTAGTTGTGTTCAGTGTACTATCAGACTGACTGCAATTTTACCCTTAATGTACTTTTTTTGTTACAAAAATTATTTTAAACTATTTGTTGGTGTTTTTAACCCTTAAAATATTTTTTCAACTGTACCTAATGTGTTATCATACTGATTGCAATTTTATCTTTAATATACTTTTTCAGTTCCAAAAATTATTTTAAAATATTTTTTGGTGTTTTTAACTCTTTAAAATATTTTCCCACCCACTCTCTCTTACTATTATCACAAAAGTCACTTGTGCTTAAGTCAATCCAAACAAGTTTTACTTTTATAAAAATTATTTATACAATCGTTGTTCCAAACATAAATCACATTACATAATCAAGCTCTTACCAAAACTAAAATTATCAAAAGCTAAATTAAGAAACTTCATTTTTCCAATCGCTATTCCAAATACACTCTAACAATACCAACAAAGCAAAGTTACATGGGTTGACGGTGCTAACACTCCAAAATTAAAGGCTTTAATTAAAAAAGAAAACAAATGGGCACCAAATCAAAAATTGAGTGGAATTTTTTTATATATATAATATGAGAAGTTATACAAATAAAGTTGGTGTACTAGGCGCCATGAAATATGAATAAAAATTAAGTTGTTCAATCAGCTGCTCAGGCAGTAGGACCAGTAAAACGGGGCGGGCTGGCGGGTTGGGCCCGTCAGCCCGCCAAAACAAACGGGTTCGGGCTGGAGAAATCCAGCCCGTTTTGAAAACGGGTTAACCCGCGGGTTAAACGGGTTGACCCGTTTAACCCGTTTTTTTTTAAAAAAAAACCCCCCCTTGGCAGCTGGCACACACACATACAGACGCTGACCAGTGACCACATCCACACGATTATTCATTTTTACTTTCTCAGCTCACTGTCTCCCGCACACGGCACACACACACGAACACACTCACTGAAGTTCAGAAACCGAGCAAGGCGCAAGTTCGAAGTCCAAACCCTAGCTTATCGCCGGCTCGCCTTGTCCGTCATCGTGTCCCTCTTCGCCGGCGACTGCCTTGCTGGCGGGCGGTGGTCCACTTCTGCGGTGTTGGGTGGTCGATTTCGCGTCCTCGGCGGCGGATCGCGGCGTCATCTCTTGGTCTCCGTTTCAGTCTTCGTCTCCCACGCTCCCTTTTCGGCCGTCGCCTCTTCCTCTCTCATTTCCGGCGACCACCTCCGTCCTCCACTCTTCCCCGTCCGCCGTGCGAGGCAGTGAGCCACAGAGCCACTCTTCCCTAATGCTGCTGATAGAGGATAAAGTGACTAAAAGGTGAAATAAGCCAGGTAATCATTGAACTCATCTAATAAGCCAGGGAAAGTTGATCCCATGAATGCTCAAGAAAAGGTTGAAAACATAAGGAGCAAGTTGTACTATGTTTTCAGTGAGTATAAAAGTGGACCATCATCTTCATCTTCAGCCCCAATTGTTGGAGCTGGATCTAGCTCTAGTGCCAACGTGTTAATCACAGAATCGGTTGTTGCCCCTAACTTGACTCAAGTAAATGACTATGATGTATTCGATGTAAGTTTGAACTTCTTTACTAGTTAAATGTTTAGATTTAATGTTATATTGATTGACACTTTTCTATGTTGACCTTTTATTAATTATGCAATGGTGTAGGATTTTTTTTCATTTAAGAGTCAAGATGAGTCCACAATCGAAAAGTCAGAATTGGACTACTATCTGGAAGAAGCGACACTTGATAATAGATTGGCTACAAGATTTAATGTCTTGGATTATTGGAAAGCTAACTCTTCTCGATTTCCTTGCCTTTCAAAGATGGCATGTGATATCCTTAGCATTCCAATTACAACTGTTGCCAGTGAATCAGCTTTTAGCATTGGATCTCGTGTTCTCACGAAGTATCGATCTTGTCTTCTTCCAGATAATGTTGAAGCTCTTATTTGCACTCGCAATTGGCTTCTTGGATTTCCATGGGATGGTAATATCTAATTCTATATTCTTTTAGTCTATACAATAATTACAAAAACTAATTATCTTACTAACACTCTTTGTTGTTTATGTTATTATGTGTGGGCTATGACAGAGGATTCTGAGATAGAGAAAAGACAAACTGCTCCTGTTCCTGTTTTTGCAGATTCCGATAATGCTTCAAATATCATTATTGATGAATGAAGAAGTTTCTTGTTATCCGTTGACCGTTGTTATGGACTTGCATTTATTTTGATTTACTTTTTCAAGTTTGGCCTTCTTAAATGATGTCTTGATGGTTTCATGCTAGCTTAGTCTTTATTTTTCATCTTGATACATTGACTTATAAGATTTGCAGACAGTGGGAACACCAATGATCACTCAACTTCATCTGAGAAGTTGATCTTACATTGACTTACCATGTTTTTCACTTTCATTGTGAGGCAAATGAATTAGCTAATTGGGATGGGATACAAGATCATCTCACAACCTTTACATGCAATTTTATATGTTAACTCGTCTTCCTTTGCCTTGGATTAGACTTGATTTAGATAGAAGGAATTATGTTTGTCTATTTTTTTGGCTGGTCTTGTTCTTAATCTTGTATGATTCGCCTCAGTTAATATGAATATATGATGTCTTCAAAAGGCATAAGGTTTATTATCTTATAACTATTAAAACATGCATTGAAAATATTGGGCTTCGTTGGAAAATAAAAAAACAACCCAACTTTGTACTTAGTTTAGGCCTGATTGCATTCTTACCGAAAAAAAAAAAAATTGGGCTGCAGCCTGCAAGCCTGCAATGCATTCTGACCAAAAAAAAAAAAAAATTTGGGCTGTAGTTTTCAAAAAAAGCCCAATAATAATCGGGCTGACGGGCTAGCCCGCCAGCCCGATTAAACGGGCTCGGGCTGCATCTTTGCAGCCCGTTTACTGGTCGGGCTCAGCTGAGCCCCACCCGTCGGGCTCCAGCCCGTGTCGGGCCAGCCCGTCGGGCGCGGGCTGGCCCGATTTCCCAATACTATCAGGCAGCATGAAAAATTAAAAGCTTCAATATAAAATGGGGGAGAAATAGTCAAAAGGGTAAATGTTAAAATCTTTACTTATTTAACAAACTCAACAGAGGCTAATTATCCCGTTAGCTTCAAACCTTAGTATAAGTTGTGGCAATAGCAATCCAGAAATACATGTGTTCCCCAAACGTAGGAGGTAAATCCATCACATATCCTGAAAAAATCATTCCGAAGATCTCATAAAAAAAAAAAAATCTAATATAGCTTGTATAATGAGAAAGAACTACTCCTCTAGTCCTTTTTTTTTTAATGTCGAATACTCCTCAAATTCTATATAAAAGGCACTTTTGACATATTTCACATAGATCATGTGAACACCCGTTTCCATTTTGATAATCGAAGAGTAATAAAAACGAGATTCAATGGGCATATAAAAAAGTACAATTATACTGATAAAAATATTCGTTTACAATTCTGATATTGTTCGTCGACGGAAACAGAAAATACAGCGGAAGTTTTAATATTTACAAATTTCACCAAAATATCACAAAATAGACTAATTATGACCACGATCTTGTCCTCACCTCGAGACCCGTGCCGCTCACTTTCCGGCGTCTACATCTTTTCCCTTAGATCCACTGGTACCCGCTGAGGTGTTTATTAAAAATAGAGTGAAATTCCGGAGAACCCCAGTAGAAACATGCTATCGTTCACAAAAAATGCAAAAAGTAAATATGATATATGCTATGTATGCGCCAATTAATGAACATTATAAACATATCATCTACATGTATACATGAGTAGGGCCTAACCCCACTATTCTGCACCGGTTGGGTTCTCACCAACTCCAGTGTAAGTGCCTCTGACACTTCTGGCCCCTTTTTGGGCAAATCATGTTGATTAATAAAACGCATTTATAAACATTGGCATCCACACAATCATATAACTATGACATAATGTATGAAGGATAATGTCCCTACCTAAAAGCTTTAATATCCCCTTTTTAAACGTGCCTCGAAGAACGTGTCGTATCCGGCCTCCAAATCGGTCCTAAAATATTAAATGTACCAGAAATAGGTCATAATCTATCCAGGTATCATTTTAGACTCTTCCATAGTGTTTATTGTGGTTATATTAGTTTATGGTGAAAATTTACAAAAATGCCTCCGGGAACCTCGCCTGATGGCACGTTTTCCCAAAATTTTGACTAAGGCTATTCTGACTTATTTTCGCCCAAGGAATCCATTTTCGGGCTTGAAATTACCAAATTCACTCAAATTATGAAAATACCCTTGACAGCCCCTATTTAGTGATTTCAGTGGCGTTTTCGTAATTATGATTTTTCGGCTTCTACCGAAAAAGTGCCCAACTATAACCCCACCTATTTTTGACCATTGAGTCCAATCGAACCATTTATTTCATGGAAATCCAACTCCTACTACCAGTTCTTGTCCTGGCCGAAATATTAGGGAAAAATGGAAAAAAATGAGGTTTTGTGTTTTAGCTCCTAAAACTTGTACTTTTTCACTTCTAATCCTTGATTAACTTACTTAAACACTTCTTAACCATGATTTAAAGGATTTTGGGCAGCATAACCCCTTAGGGTTATGGCTTTTCTAATTTTACAACTCAAACCAAAAATCATAAAAACCAAACAACAATTATCAACAACTCAAGAAGGTAAGTTCATGAAGTTACCCTCTTTGGCTATTTGGTTTCCTCTTACTCTAGGCTCCTCCTCCCACTCTTCTTGATCTCAAAGTGTGTCTTCACCACCATGGATTCATGAGAAACAAGAGTTTAGAGAAGAATATAAGGAAATGCCATAAGAAAAACTAAAGAAACCACCTTACCTTGACCTCTTCTTCTTCCTTCTCTCTAATCTCAAGAGCTTCACAAAATCACTCTCTTCCTTTTTTCTATGTCTTGTGTGTGAAGTGTGCATGAAAGAGGAAGGAGTTTGTGTTATATTATTTTAGTCTTCTTCCTTCCTAACCATTGATTTAATCAAGGGTCCAAGTTGTGACACTTGTCACCATTCCCTTCCTCTTCATAATTTCTCCACCAAATTCCATTATATTGAATCAATGATCTCCCTTTTGCTTGCCCCTAAAAACCGTCCCTACCCCCTCTCATCTTACAAGACAAGCAATCTCCTACATGTAATCAAGTTTGTCCTCTTCTAAGCACTTAATTTCTTTCATTCCTTCACTCAAGCTATTCTCATCATGCAATCAAGTGTCTCCCTTCCTTTACTCAAGCTATCCCTTCATGCATTCACCATACTTCCATTTTGTGTGCACTCAACCTTGATTATCATTTGCTTCTTCATATGGCATGTGATCATGTATTAAATAATTTTCCCCCTTTTTCTTTCATGTTGGACAAAAATTAGAGAGGAAGATGAGAGAAAATTGTTTTGCACAATTCCATAATTCACACAATTTATTTTATGTATAATCCCCCTTTAATTTCTCAATTCTTGATTTATTCTACCAAGAATAATCCCATTATGCATTTTCCTTTATTTTCCTTGATTAATTGAGATTAACTCCAATTAATTGGAAAATAATTAATCTTGGGCTAAATTGGCAAAATTATGATTTTGCTATCCCCTTTGTAATTTAATTCAATTTTTGAATTAATTTGCCCATTTCCTTATGAATATGAATATTTCAAAATTCACAAGATCCAAATTCATGAATATTCACCATTTTATTGAATTATTCAAATAATTACAATATATTTTTGGTGAATAAAATTTGGGGTGTTACATATTAAGAAAAATCTTAAACTTGATTTACTTTGCCATAAAATTCAACAACTTTCTAACTTTATCCCTATAATATACATTATACCACATATGAACAAATCCAACTCAATAATAAATGAATGGTAAAATTGTACATATATATATGAAAAATATAATAAAGTGCCTTATAAATAGAACAAAAAAATTCTTCTCTCACTGTTTTATAAATAGAACCAAAGGAATACCAACTTCTAATATGTAAATCAGTTTACAAAAACTGATTTATTCACTCTGGTCCTTATCATAAAGTATATCAACTACTAATTCTCTCACAAACCTATAAAAACATTTAAAAATATTAAATTTGTCCTAAAATTCAAGTGATTTCCAATATGACCTTTACTAACTACGCTAAACTCTAATATCATATTAATTATTACTCTCTCCAACTACCTTTATTAAATAAGGTATACATGAAAAAAATATTTAGTGCTATTAGAAACTAGTAAGGGCCTTATAGAAAGGATAAAAAATACTTGATAGTAGATATCTTATAATAAAAAGCAAAACGAGTCCTTCTTAAATTGGCAATCAGTTGAGCACACCGTGGCCAAGTGATGTCAATCAAAACATTAATGTTTATCTTCACCATTGGATACTTTTCCACCTTAGATGATTCTGTTCAGCTCATCAATATATACATGTGTATTATGTATGTAGAAAGACGTTCAATATCATATAGTAACTGATTTAAATTTTATAGCTTCAAAAGCATAAATGTTCCAGCAAGTAATAGATCTCTAATAATTGAAAGTTCATGATAAGATTAATTAAGGGATAATAGACACATTACTAACTTCCAATAGAAACTACCAGCCATAACTTGTAATCAAAGAAAAACAAATGTAACTCACACTTGCTTGCTGCGTCTTTGGTGTTATGCCACTTGCTGCCCCTCAATTTTGGGGTACTTTCCAAATGTTTTTTTAATGGTTGTTTTGATCATTAGATTCTACATAAAATTAGTGACATTTTGATATTTTATGGGCATTAAGCAGAGCTGTTTTCAATTTTTTTTAAAGATTTAAGACTCTAAATAAAAATTAAACTCCACAATTTTGGAAAACGAAGTAGGAAAAGAAACACGCGCAATGTGGGAGAGGTGGCATAATACTAGTTGGTGTTGAATGATACTCTGGTCCTTAATATATGATATATTTGAGGAGTTAATTTTAGACTTAAATACGAGACATATTTTCCATATTTTTCTTTTTCTTCCTAATTTACTCTTATTGATGTTCCCTCAATGAGGGGAGGGGAGAAAGGGATTAAGGAATATCACTATGATGTTTTAGAAAATAAATGTTATATTAACTAACTTAACTAATTTCCTTAATATATTCAAATTAGATAAATATCTTATATTAAGGACAGGAGAGAGTATAACGAAACAAAAATTATTGCAGCCAGTGAAGTTTTAAACATCAAGTAAGAGAAGCTCGATTATTTATGAA
Source organism: Inga leiocalycina (assembly GCA_963242795.1). Lineage (NCBI taxonomy): Eukaryota > Viridiplantae > Streptophyta > Magnoliopsida > Fabales > Fabaceae > Inga > Inga leiocalycina. Next base: position 74,276,249 of record OY725320.1, read on the forward strand.
GTGGCAGGGACTTTGTGCAACATGACATCCTCCACCAAAAGCCTACATTTGATGCTTAAACTAAAAACATTCATATAAAACATCTTAATTTTGACCCATCAAAGAGAAATAAAAAGGAAATTATGGGTATAATTTGGCTAACAACATGCATCTCTCTCTCCATAATCCACGTTTCATCCTTAGTAGAAGGAAGAAATGAAATGATTTCAAGTAAGAAAAATAGGCAGAAATTCATTTTCCCAAATGAAAACTAAAAAAAATTGTAATGAAGATATAGATAAAACCATTCATACATGACTAATTTACTTTCATTCCAGCTTTCTTGAAGATATTTGACAAAAATGAAAATATAGACAATATAATGGTTCAAAACTCGAAAGGTGAAAGAAAGATCAGACAAAGACACAAAGTTAGGAACCCAACTTAGTAAGAAATAGAAATCTATCTCATCTTGTTTGATTGTTTAACAAATGCAACTAAGGAAGATAAATATCAAATACGAACAATAGTACTCAGTAGAAATTAAATTCAATTAATTTAAGGGTTAAGAAACAACGCACTTTTGATAAAGAATATGGAAACCAATAACAGGATTTAAGCTAATTTTACATGGTATATAGAGCCTCTAATTCTCATTTAAAGCAGAGAAAACAAAAAGGCGACTGAAGGAAAAGCCATAATACAAAGTGTTAATACTTTTACTGTTGAATTCTACGACTTCCAATACTTACTTGCTGACAAGAGAGCATCACACCACCCAATATTTGACCTTACAGGAACCCTCATTTCCAAACAGAGGAAATTGAGAAACTAATACAGAGATGGTATCAGCTGGAATTATAAGACTTAGTAGAAGTCATTTTTCTAGTCCAGTATGGTTACTAAAGGGGAAAAAAAGGAAGAAATTGGCGTTTTTGTGTAGACTATGGGATAGTAGAAGTCCTTTGGTTAATAATTTATCTAGAGATCTGGTTTAAGATAAAGTACAATGGTGTCGTGCGATGCATGTAGCTGACCCCACCTAGTGGGGTAAGGCTTTGTTGTTGTTTTTGTTGTCCTCGCCGTGTAGACTATGGGGCTTTAAACAAAATCACAAAGTGAGAAAAATTTTTCTATTCACGAGTTATTAGATGAACCTGGGGAGTGTGCAGATCTTTTCCAAGTCAAACCTTAAATCTGGTCATCACTAGATCCATATGAAGAAAGGGGATGAAAACAAGAAAGCTTTCTATACACATAGGGACACTATGAACTTTTAGTGATGCCCTTTGGACAAAAGAATGCTCCGTCCACTTTTCAATCTTCATTGAATGAAATTTCCAGAGATTATTCAAATAAGTTTATTTTGGTACTACCTTCGATCCTAAATATAGGACCTAGTTTGTAGGGCAATAGGTCTTACATTTATGACCAGAGGAGGGTGTCCAGCAAAAACTTGATTATTTGGAACTACTTATTTCTAAAGAGGGAGAGAGAGAGAGAATAACTATATTATGCCCTAATAGCTATCAAAACGCCTTTCACATCATTAATTAACTCTTCTTTATAGACTTCTATGAGAGTTAATTAAGAATGACACTAGATTGAGAGTATGCTCACCCGGCTAGTACCTAAACATCTTAAATATATTAGAGTTTTATGGGTTTAACTAGCTATCACCGCAAGTTTGTGCAACATTATGGTAGGACTGCAGCACCATTAGCTGCTCTTCTAAAGAAGGATGCTTTTCATTGGAATGATGAAAGCCAAAAGGCATTTGAGGCCCTCGATATTGCAATGACTAGCACCATTTTTTTTGGTGAACCGCTTAAATCCTAAGGCATCTACTCTAACAACAAAGGGATTTGTAAAATCAAAAAGAGCCAAAACATCAACACTGTTCTATCTGAGTGTGAACCCATGGAAAATGTCTTTGTTGTTAAGGAATGATACTAATATATAATGGGATGTCCCAAGCGCAACACCAAGGATTTTATTCAGCAAGCATGAGTATCAAACCTAAAAATTCTGCAGCTGATGGCCTATCTAGGCCAGCCATTTCAGCTGAGTTGATTTTTTGCTCTATGAAACAGATGATTGAATGAATGGGAAAAAGTTCAGCAAGATCCAAAAGTGGCCCTTGTTATCCAAAAAATGAGTTCCAGATTATAGAACCAGCTTATGTCCTTGGGGTGGTACTCTCTTTCTCAAAAAAGATTGTTTGGTGTTGCCTAAAACTTCTAGAATACCTCTTTTACTTGGAGTTCCACGATTTATTGGGAGCCACTTCGGTTATTTGCATACCCATAAAAGATTAGGTCCTCCTTTTTACTGGGAAGGTACAAGGAAGGATGTTCAGAAGTAGAACTATGCAGCAGCATAATCGCGAGTGAAAAAAAAATATATCTAGTTAGGAAAACAAGAAAACCAAGTGCTCTCTCTTGGAATATGTGTCCGCTAGCGTTACTCACATGGATGATCCCGGCGTCCGGAAAACGCCGCCAGACAAAGCGCTGGAGGCAGTGCTACTGCCGGAAGGGTAAAGAAATCTAAGGAGTTGAAAGAGGACTCCCTAATGTCCGATAGAATGTTAGAGGCTGATGAACATGAAGAGAAACTGGAAGTGATGGCCAACAATACATCATCAAGCAACCCTGGTCATGCTCCTTCATACAAGGAATCACTTTGATGTAAAACTCACTCACACACATTAATTATCACCCAAACAGATCTATCTAAGAGGGAAAAGTGGAAACAAGGAAGGGAGAAAGGGAAAAATACAAAACAGAAATAGAGTATATGGGAGGGATATGAGAACAGAATTTTGCGAGGGGAAGGAGACAACACTTAAGGAGAGGGAGAGAGCAACTAAACCATCATAATTTTCATTCATTCAAGTGTGCCTTTACAAAAGAGGAGCACTTCTTATAGGCTAACAATAAAATAACTTTGCAACCCACTTGCTACAAAAGTGCCCATTTGCAAGACTAGGCAACTTGCTCCTGACAACTAGCAAATAGCAATCCACTTGCTTCTAGCTAATGGACAACTTGCCCCACTTGCAATTACAATAAGAAAAGTAATCCACTTACTCTTAATTAAATAAACCAAAATAAAATAAAATAAAATAAATACTAATTCTTAATTCTTCCTTCTATAGGTCTTTCTATATTTCTTATCAATCCCCCCCGGCTTCAAAGAACTCTCCTCCGAGAGGTAGAGTGTTTATGCTTTTCCAGCAAGGTAGGGTCTTGATGTTGATACTCATCCTCCAGGATTCAAGTGGCATCTAAATTGGAGTGACCTTTCCAATGAAACTAAATGGCGGCAAAGGGGTCCATCTAGTGTGAAACAATCTGGTCATCTATAATGGTCTCAATTTCTTCAACAAGTGGAGCGCTAGATGGAACTGGTACATGACAAGGCTGAATACCTGCAAAATCGTTAGAAGGCAGAGGGGGAGGTTCAAAAGTTCCTTGATAAGGCATAAGATTCTCCACATTAAAAATTGGACTGATAATCATGTTGGGAGTTAGTTCTAACAAATAAGCATTAGAGCTTGATTTCTTAGATATGTGAAAAGATCCAGAAGCTCAAGCATGCAATTTTTTAAAAGTGTGTTTAGGATAACACTCTAGATGTATACATGCCATCACATAATCCCCCACATTAAAATTTTGAAAATGGCGATGTGTATGAGTGGATTATTTATATTGTTCATTGCTCATTGCTAATTTGCGCTTAATTTCAACATGTAATTCATGTAGGTGGCGGGCAAAAGATTTTGCAAGTTTAGAAGTATGGGATGTCGAAGGGATTGATATAAGATCACTGGGTTGTCGATGATTAAAACCTTTAACAATTTGAAAGGGGCTCATGCCTATGGACCTATTTACTGAATTATTATAGGCAAACTCGGCAGTTGGCAGAACTAAATCCCAATTTTTAGGCTTATCCTCGACTAAACACCTAAGTAAATTTCTCAGACTAAGATAAATAACCTCAGTTTGCCTATCAGTCTGAGGGTGAAAAGCAGAAGAAAACTTCAACTGTGTGCCAAATTGTTTCCAGAGGGGTTTCCAAAAGTAACTACAAACTCAACATCCCTATCAGAAACTATTATAGTTAGTAATCTATGCAGACGCACAATCTCTTTAAAGAACAATTTTGCTAGGTGATAGGCACCTGTAGTCTTATTACAAGAAATAAAATGAGCCATCTTAGAGAATCTATCAACTACAACCAGAATAGAATCATGTCCTCGACCTGTTTCAGGTAAACCCAAAATAATGTCCATACTCAAATCTTTCCAGGGTGCTTCAGGAGCAGGTAGAAGAGTATACTACCCAGTGTTTTGTCGTTTTGCTTTAGACATTTGGCAAGTATGACACTGGGACACAATTCTAGCCAGATCACGTTTGAGAGATGGCCAGTAAAATCTATCCTCCACTAGAGCCACAGTCTTGTTTACCTCAAAATGACTAGCTAACCCACATGCATGCAATTCCTAGATAAGGAAGTGTCACATAGATGTATGAGGAATGTATAAGTGGGTTCCATGAAAGAGATAACCGTCATTAACAGTGAAGTCAACGTATTCTTGATGGTTCCTATTACTAACTTCCTGGTATATGACTCCAGAATAAGGACAAGAAGCATATTCATCTTTTAACTTTTAAAAACCTATTATGCTGACACTCATGGTGTTCAATAAATGAACTCTGCAGTTTAGAGCATCGGCTACTTTGTTCTTGTCCTCGGAATGATGCTTGACAACAAAAGTGAAGCTTTGCATGAACTCTACCCATTTCGCATGCTTGGAACTTAAGTGCTTGATGATTGGAATATAGGACAAATTGTTGGGGAAGGAGGTAATACTTCCAATGCTCAAGGGATCTTACGATTGCATAAAGTTCCTTATTGTATGTGGAGTAGTTTTACCTAGCATCATTCAATTTCTCACTAAAGAAAGCCACTAGGTGACCTTCTTGACTTAGGACACCTCCTATTCCTACTTATGAAGCATCACAAGCTACTTTAAAGTACTTGGCAAAGTCTAGTAAGGAAAAAACTAGGGCTTCTAAAATTTTTTTTTTATATCCCGTGATATTCTCTGAGATATATTATCTTCAATAGGGCCTACTTTGAGAGCGGGTTTGGGTACTAAATGCGCATACTTAAAGTGCATACTTGAGATTACCAATCATAGAGTGCCATTATGAATTATACTATAGACTATTCCCTCAAGTCCTTTTTATAAGCAACTTTTTTCTTGATTGCACAAAATGAACTAGCGGTTGGAATTAGTTAAAAGCAATAAATGTGTCAAAAATATTATGTCTTTTTTAAATATGCCTCTATTTATAAAAATAGCGTAGGAGAGAGAATGAGTATAAAATAAGAAATAGAATGAATAATAAATAATTAAATGAAAGAAAATTAGTGACTCGTTAATATAAAGATATATATTTAATAGAGGTAGAAACAAAAATAATTTAAATTTTGAGACCAAAAAAAAAAGTTGGGAGTAATGGCCTAAGCCCTATTTTACATGGGCTGATTCCAACTAGTTTTTTTTTTTGTTTTGCTACACAGGGTATCCATCTGAACGAACCTGATGACTAATCCCTCGGGTACTGTCGGGTTCAAAATAGGGTGACCCTCCCTAACGGATTTTCTCCATACACGCAACCCTAAGGATCAAACCTGAGACTAAAACACTTAAGGGAACGCAAGTCACTTATCACATGCACCAATTTGATCTTAATAAATGATTTTCATATGTTCTCAAGCGTTTGCCTCCTTATGGATATTTTTTTCAAAAAAAAAAAAGTCCAAACAAGCAAAGACTTAAATTGGGCCCTTCAGATTCCAATTTTTGTCCAAAAGCTAGAGAAGGGCTGGTGCGGGACAACTACAAGGAAGGTATCACGGCAATTCCCAATAGTCACAAACGCGGCACGACTTGACTTCACTCGTCGGAGAAGCAGAGCATTGCAACACGGCAAAATATAAAAGAGCACTGAAACAAAATATAAATATAGGAATTTGAAGCTTCTATTTTCATTCTTGAGACCTTAGCTTCTGTGAGGCCTATTGCTTTCGCTTCCCTCCACATCGATCCAGGTTATTTCTTCTCCTTTACTTGTGCGTTCATCATATTTTTCACAGCAAAATATTTGCAGCTTTCTTCTCTAGTGCTGTTGATTGAATCTCCTACTTGCCTACCATACTCTCGTAGATCTCATAATAGTCAAACATCTGGAATTTTTTATGCTTTAATTTCTGTAAAACTTAGTCCCATAACCTTCGAAGATATGGCTGGACTACTTTATCTCTTGACTGAAGTGTTCATTTATTTTAAGAATTGTTTTGAAGATCAAATTAACGGAGGACGTCTGCAGATCCCAAAGCTGACAGTTTTGCGATCTCTGTGAACTATCACATCTCGGTTTTCATACTTTCATTCTTCTCTTTTTTACTGTTTTGAGAACATTTTTATCTGAGTTGTTATGGTTTGTTTAAAGAAAAATTCTGCAACTAACTTATGGTTATCTGCTTGAGTGAAAGATAATTGGTTTTCAGATGGGTGTTTTGAAAAAAATAGAAAGTACCAATTTGATCTTAAAAAATGAAAAAAAAAACTAAATGTTTTATTATTTTTAGTTTTGCGGAATTGAAAAAGACAAAAAGCAGAGGTTTTTCATTAATGATAATTTGGTAAATAATTCAAATGAAAATAACATTATCTCCGTCACTCTTCTTTGTTCGTTCTTCTTTTTTAACCTTTTAGTAAATTAATCACAGGCTGCTATGGTGATCTGCAGTTGATGACGTAGGCGTTGTCCATCGGCTTCATTGAACTTTTAGGTAGCTAACTTTGAGCATTGCTTTTTTTTTTTTTAATTTTACTTCAAATAAAGACCTATCATATAAGTAGCGTTACTTATGACACTTGCATTAAGAATAGATGGAGTGAGAAATGCTACTCCCTTTTTCTATAATGTCATATTCATAAGAAATACAATAATTACCCTTCAACAATATATTTTTACTAATGGAAAGTAAATCAAAAAACAGTTTTTGTAATGAATACATGTGAAGGACTAGTTTGAAGAGGAGGAAGTTTGCAAAGCTCGAAGCTGACATTTTTGAGAACCTGTGAGCTATTTCTTTTGCTTACCACCACTTCCACCAGGTTAATACTATCCCCTTGCTTCATCTCACTGATACTCTGTTTTGCAGGCATTATCCCAGAATTCTATTTTCAGGGTTTTCTTCTCGCAGGAAAAATTGTGCAAAAAAATTTGTTAATTTCTGGTTTTTTCTAGTGTAGATCTAATAAACTTTTGCTTGCTCTTTCTATGGCCTTGGTTTCAGGTTGCTGAAGGTTGGAGCTAGAAATTGCTATCAAATGGATGGAAACATTGCTTTAACGCTAATAGAAGCCTTACTGATACTTTTGGCTTTATCAATTTCCATGGCTAACAGATTCATCTCTCCTTCCCTTTATGATAACCAAAGTACTGTTGCTGTTGATGATAGGTACGTAGCTAGCTAGCTAGCTTCTTGTATGATTTTCTCCTATAACCCGATATTTGTTGACGGTTTGTTTCTATCTCTCCAGTTCAAAATATGATGTGATTTTAGCTCAAAGGGATTCTCCTCTTGCAACCAAGTATGACATCTTTCTTAGCTTTAGGGGGGAAGACACTCGAGACACTTTCTCAACTTATCTCTATGAAGCTCTTTGCGATGCAAAGATTCAAACTTTTATGGATCACAAACTCCACAAAGGAGATCATATCTCACCAGTTCTTCTGAAAACAATAGAGGAATCAGAGATATCTTTGATTATTTTCTCAAAAGATTATGCTTCTTCAACTTGGTGTATGGATGAGCTGGTTCATATCATGAAATGTAAGGATCAATATGGAAGAACTGTCATCCCTATTTTCTACAACGTAGATCCATCAAATGTTCGCAAACAAGATGGGAGTTTTGGGGATGGATTCATTAAGCTTAAGCAGAGATTTAAGCACGACCAAAGAAGAGTACAACATTAGACAGATGCTTTGAACCGATCAACAAATCTATCTGGGTGGCATTCAAAGAATTTCAGGTAGCTTCAACACATTTTTCCCTTATTGTTTTCTTTCTTGGGGCATTAAATATGATCATTTTTTGAATTTGTATTTGTTCTAGGCCTGAACCCGAACTTACTAAAATGATTGTAAAGGATATTTTGAGCAAACTGAGTAACAATTCATCCTTGCATTTGGAAGGATTAGTTGGGATTGGTCATCAGATTCAGAAAATTGAAGAGTTACTGAGTGAAGCTCGCTTTGTGGGGATATGGGGTATGGGTGGTATAGGCAAGACCACTCTTGCAGGAGTTGTATTCGATAGGTTGAAAGCTCAGTTTGAAGCTTTCGCATTTGTTGGAAATGTGAGAGAACAACTAGAAAAAATTGGATTTGATGAATTATTGAAAAAATGCCTTAAAGAATTGTTAAAAAATGATGATATGAAGGCTTACAATTTAAGATCAACTTTTGTGGCAAGAAGGCTTCGCCATAAAAAAATTCTTTTGGTACTTGATGATGTGCATGATTCTATAGCAATTGAAGATTTAATCAAAGCATGTGGTTGGTTTGGAGAAGGAAGTAGAATAATTATCACATCAAGAGACATACAAGTGCTTAAGAATACTTATGCTTCAACATATCATGTTCAGAAATTAGAGTTCTCTCATGCTCTACATCTCTTCAGTTTGAAAGCTTTTAAGCAAAATGAGCCATCAAAAAGCTGTTTGGGGTTATCAGAG